>CM039719.1:12617289-14087281 GCA_022539455.1 Dendrobium nobile
GGAGAGTGTGAAGGTCGAAGGGTTCTTTGCCATATCGGGAGAGTGTGAAAGATGAAGGGTTCTCTGCCTACACCGGGAGAGTGTGAAAGGACGAACGGTTCTCTGCCGACATCGGAGGAGTGTGAAAGGACAGACGGTTCTCTGTCAGCATTGAGGATAGGTAAAAGGACGATGGTTCTCTGCCGCACTGGGTAGTGGTGAAAAGAGTTTTGTAAAGGCTTCTCCGCCTTACTGTGGGTGCAAAAGGAGAGTCACTAGTGGTATTAGTGCAATACTCGAAGGGTGCCTCCGGGGAGTGGATGTAGGTCTGATTTTGACCGAACCACTATAAATCTTGTGTCATTATTTTTCCGCTACCTTTTTATTTTTGTGATTTACTATTTTAAAACTGTGGTTGAAAAACTATTTCTACAAAATTTATTAAAGTTTAATTTTGGTTTAAAATACTGAAAGAAAAATCATTCGTCCTGCAACCACTAGGTATGTTCTTAATTTTGTACATTGCAAATCATTCCTACTGTATGTTCTTAGTTCTTATATTTGTGCACTGTGAATCTATAGGTTTGCCACATCCTATTTGACACTGCAGAGCTTGATGGAGGTGAGGCAATCTTTGGAAGCAATGTTTACATCAACTGAATGGCTTAACTCTACTTGGGGGAAGAAAAGTGAGGGAAAGAAAATAAGAAAGATAATTCTGAATGATAAATTTTGGGCTACTGTGACCTATGCCATTTTGAGCACGAGACCCTTAGTGCAAGTACTACGCTTAGTGGATGCATAGAAGAAACCAGCTATGGGTTTTATTTATAATGCTATGAATGAGGCCAAGAAGTTGATTGCACACAACTTGGGAGGAGAGGAGGCAAGTTATAGGGAGATTTGGGATATCATTGATGCTCGGTGGGAGGTGCAGTTACACCGTCATCTACATGCAGCGGCATATTATCTCAATCCTCAATTTCAATATTCAGAGAAGAAATCTTCAAATCTGGAGGTGAAGCTTGGTCTATATCATTGTATGGAAAGACTAATACCGGAGCAGGAAGATAGGGAGTTTGCAGATTTACAACTTATTCTATTCAGGAATAAAGAGGGTTTTTTTGGTTTGAATGCAGCAAAAGCAACCATTTCCAAACGGTCTCCAGGTATAGTTATTTTTGGTAAATGCAAGACACTTTATTCAGTTCTAATTATATTTTTTCTTGAAAACAGTTGAATGGTGGATCCAATTTGGTGATTCCACCCCTGAGTTACAGAGTTTTGCTGTAAGAGTGTTGGGCCTTACTTGTTCTTCTTCTAGGTGTGAGCGAAACTGGAGTACATATAGTCAAGTGCAAACAAAGAGAAGAAATCGGCTATCTACACTCAGAATGAACTCCCTCGTATATATAATGCACAATAAGAGGTTAAAAGATAGGAGGTTGAGGAATAAGGGGTTGAAGGATGATGAGGACCCGTTGGTGTGTGATGATGTGTTATCTGATAATGAGTGGTTCATAGACGATGAGACAGATTTGCCATTATCAGACTTACAGCTAGAAGATCTAAATGTTGATGTCTTGAGAAGCGAAGCAGATCAAATGGGCACATCTACTAGTACCACACCACACACATCCACTAGCTCTGCAGCACAACAATCAAGTAAAGGTATTCCACAACTTCTTATATGCTATCGCAGTATATTTATATCAAATGAGCAATTAACATGCTAATGATCTTTTCTCTTATTGAACAGGGAAGAGAAAAGTGAGTCATATTAAAGATGATGATGACATGACATTCATAGATACAATTGGAGAAGAAGATTCCCTTGAAGATCCATTTAGTGATGGGATATGATTACATTTTATATGTTTTTTGTATTTTGAGAGTTTTGTTAAACTAATATTTTGTGATTTTGTACATTGGGACATGATTTTATTGCATCTTCTTTCTTACTTTCCACTATTTTCATATATCATTTAGATGTTTTTATTGTAAGATACAATATTGCCATTATTTTCCTGCTAAAATTTTTAATTTTTCATTTACGCAATTCTGTGTCCGTGAGGCTTACGCCTCAGACCGCCTCGAGGCTTATTTACGCAATTTAAAACTTGATATATATATATTATATATTATTATATATATATATATATATATATATATATATATATATATATTAAAAGTTTGAGATGATATTTTTTTGACTATTTAGTTAATGTTGAAAGAGTTAATTTATTATCCTATTGTTGTTCACGACTTGATCTAAGTACTTAGGCCGAGTTGTGATACTTTTGGCTCATCAAATGATATATCCTTAAGAGTATGCAGAAAGTAAATTTTATTGTAGTATTCATGCAACTTAATTACTCTCGAAATGTATCATCATAATTATCAGAAGTGAAATAATGAAATATTACGCATAGCAACAAATGCAAATAATGAAAATCGATATAATCATTAGAGGTTCTTCATTTCAACATGGAGAAAAATATGCATTTTCCAATTCTATTTCATAGAAGGGAAAGATTCATCAACTTTTTTATTCAACACAAAATTATATACATTTTCTTAAACATTCGTACTATTAACTAAACGAAATGCAATTCTTATTTCCATTGCTTAATATGCTCAACACTTAACAATAGAGAAAATGCAATAATAATCACAAAAGCACATATTTCCTCTTCTTCTCCCTAAATTGCTTTAACTTAGCCTTCTAAAATTTGGTATTATTTCTTGAGCATCATTGGTCTTATAATAACTTAGGGCTTGTTTGAGATTATTTTGCATTTTTTATTATTTTATTTATTATATTATAATTATTTTAGTGCAAAATGGAATATATATTTGATATCTTAAATTTGAGTAAATTTATTTTAATTGAATATTGTAAGTAAATTTATGCAGCGATCGTGGTAATATCCATAATGGGAAGATTATTTTGGTGCGGAGTGCAGACACCATTCAGAGGTGAATGATAGGAAGACATGCAGATTTTTTTCTCTCTCTTGTATACAGAGAAGAGATTATTACGTGCGGAGTATGGACACAGAGAACCGTTTTGTTTTATGACTGTGAATAGTAAAATCACAATGATGAATAGTAAAAACACAAGTGCTTTTACTGTTCACTGTCACAAAACCGAACGGTTCTATGTATCTAGACTCCACACGTAATAATCTCTCGTACAAGAGAGAGATAAAATCTAAATGTCTTTGTGTGATTGTAGTCCGGACGAAAAGCTACCTCCAGACTCCGCACGTACTAATCTCTCCCACATTGAGTTATGATGGATGGCACCATTGATATTATAATGACATTATTGATGATAATTATATAAAGTATAAAATAGTATAATAATCTCCCTCTATCATTTCAACTAAATTCTACTTTATAGTGCCCAACACAAGTTTTGTTAGAATTCTTTCTTGGGGAAATATTTTGTTAAAATTCTCAATCGACATTATAGTAACTTCGTACACGCAATCTTCTATTTTATTAAACAATGCTGTTCATAGAATCATGTACACCTCGCAGCTCACGTTCGCTCCTTGATTTCTCTGGGCATTTTCCGTAGAATATTCCGTCAGTAGTTTCAGATAATTGTTGATTCTCCGTTTTTATGCCGTTAACTTTCCAGCTTGAGGGCAAATCCTCATCTCACCATTTCTTCTCAGCTATATATCATCTTTCGTTCATTTCTTGCTTCTCCGACTGGTCTCGGATTCTCTTTCTCCTTTTCTTCACATCAGTTTATCTTCGCCTCCAATGGCGGCCGTCGCCTCTGAAACTGAGAAGATCTCAAAGCTGCAGACCGCTGTTGCTGGTCTCGATCAGATCAGGTAGCTGAGGATATGAGCGTCCTTGCTTATTTATTTATTTTTGTTTCGTTTCGTATCGAAATTTGAGCTCCGATCTTAGTTTCGGGTTTGCACGTTCTGTTTTTTCAGTGAGAATGAGAAATCCGGATTCATTAGTTTGGTCTCTCGCTACTTGAGGTAGATGTCGGGTTCTGTTCATTTTTTCTATTGATTTTTCTGTTCTTTTATGTGCTTGAGGGATTTGAGTGTTTGTGGTTGTTTGATTGAAGTGGAGAGGCCGAGCATGTTGAGTGGAGTAAGATTCAGACTCCGACGGACGAGGTTGTCGTGCCATATGAATCCTTGGCTGCTCCACCTGAAGGTATTGTTGTCCAGTCTTGTGGAAAATGTAGTGAGATTTTGGTTATCTATCGGAAGTTGTATTTAGCTCTCCTATTGCAGATCTTGAAGCGACTAAGAAGATTCTGGATAAGCTCGCTGTTCTAAAGCTCAATGGTGGTTTGGGGACGACGATGGGCTGTACTGGCCCTAAGTAAGTTCCAATTTCAACTCGTTAGATCTGACAGCAGAAATTATTTCGTTCCTGCTCAGAATCAAATAGAGATTTTTTGTTTGTTTTATTGTGCATGGATTCGTATGGGAAGCAAAGCTGTGAGATGAGTTCTTTTCAACTTTAAATAGAGTAACAAAATTATGGCAATTATGCAAGGAGTCACTCAAAATTTATCCTACATTCAGTTGCTTAGATAATACTATGTGTTTCAAGATGCGTGCTATGTGCTTGAGCTTCAATGTATTGTGATCCTTGTGAGGGCTTTGGGCATGCTATATATATATATATATATATATATATATATATTATGTTTCATCCATATTTGCAAATTAGTGATGCTCGTGTTTTACTAGGATGAATAAGAATGATATTTCTTTTGCAGGTCTGTCATAGAAGTTCGAAATGGATTTACATTTCTTGATCTCATTGTTATTCAAATAGAGGTAAAACTATGCTGAATGAGCATTCTTTATTATTTTTTATAATAATTTTGTTTGCATTGATTATGAAATCTACGGTTGAACCCTACTTGTTGAATACAGTCTCTCAACAAGAAGTATGGATGCAATGTCCCTTTACTTTTGATGAACTCATTCAATACCCATGATGACACATTGAAGGTGAGTATCCAGTAGATATGTTCACATTGGAAGTACACGCCTGTAGGATATGGACTGACCAACTAATTTGTATCCTCTGAAGATTGTTGAGAAATATACCAACTCAAACATTGAAATTCATACCTTCAACCAGGTCTGAATGTAGCTTCCTTCAAGTAATTAAATTTTTTTTTTACTGAATGCTTTGGCAAAACTTTTTCATCTTGTCTGTATGTTGTGCTATTTCCCAGAGCCAATATCCTCGCTTGGTAATTGATGATTTTCTGCCTCTGCCAAGCAAAGGAGAAACAGGGAGGGATGGCTGGTAAGTGATAGCAGATCTATTGAAGTTATGATATGCACATTTGAACTTATTTATATTGCTAATGGCAGCTTGTTTAATGTTGCCTTTGTGATGTCGAAAGCCACACCTTTATAAAACATCCACCTATTGTGGCATTTCTTGTCAACCATTCTTCTGATAGTAGTATGAATTATTCTTTTTGAAATAGAATTGGAGGTAGTTTTTTATTTATCGTAAATCTTTTCATCAAGTTTCTAAAGTTTTCATGCCTAGTTCACTTATGAACTAGTGTTTTGATTATTGTTACAGTTCGTACTTCATTTTTAAATCTTGTCTCAACATCTCTAGTTGTTGTCTTGTGAATATTTGTGCTGTCAATTCTTGAATTTCTCAGTATCATCACCGTATTTCAACCATGGTGAGTATATCATTCTCATCATCATGATTAACCTTATCTTGATTATTCATGGTCAGCTTATAAATCTTCATTTTTTCCTTGTTGAAGCACATGACAGATTCACTTTCTTTGAGAGCGCTAAAGATAACAAGTGGATCCACCTCTATAAAAATGAATCATATAGAAAGTAACACTAAATTTACTTGGTTTGATCAATAACGATTTACATTCATAGAGTGAGGAGGCATAAATATCCACTAAGATGCATAACAAGATAGATGAAATCCTCTTTTATAGAATGATAATGAAGAATGTAGTGTTAAGATCTCATTAAAATATTGGAGCAATTTTTCTCATTAGAAAGCCAAAGAGAAGAAGAATTACTTTCTCATTAAATCTCTATGAATACAATAATAATGAATCTTCCTCCATAGGATATCCTTCTCTTGATCTCCCTTTTTTATTTTGGTCACGCCCTAGGAGAGAAAACCACGACCCTCTACGTCTTTACTTGCATAAGAAGTCGTTGAGTTATTACTCAAAGAAACTCCACCCCACACATTTAATTGAACTCACTTTTTATTAAGTCACAACTTTAGATGCCTAGTTTCACCTTTCTCAATTGCATCGTGAACTCATTACCATTTTAGTTAACCAATAAAATGGGCTTGAAATGGTAATTAAATATTGGAAAAATTTATCTTTTTGTCTGGTTTTAAGCCTATACTGCGCGAATCATTTTGAATAATTTTTATGTTACTTTAATCTATCCTTTCTCCTTCCTAATGAGCTGATATTAATTTTATCTACTCATGTAATTAGTGTATTTTCTGCTCATAATTGTACATGTCCAGACAGCCTAACTCTATTTTCAATTACTTTATCTTTAATAGTTATCACTACAATCATTCATCAAATATAGTTATTCTTTGATTTATATCTCATAATTTTGCCACATATTTATCTTTATATTTTTTATTTCTGTCATGTGCAATTTAGTTATCAACCACTTTTTTTATTATGCAACAATCATATTCATTCAACTTCATCAACCTAATTATAATTTTATAAATTTATGATGCAGCACTAGATAATAATTCCTAAATTTTTTTTAGTATTATAGAAAGCTGTGGAAATTTTATTAGGATTACTAGTTTTTATTTTATTTTAAATTAGAATGAATTATCATTCTAGATAATCTTGGGTTTGAATTTGCATTGTTTAGGGTTTGATTTTATTTTGGCTATGATCTGATTTGATTCTAAATTAAACAGTTTTGCATTTAACCCTATTTCTGTAAACAGGGATTCCTAGCTTGTGTTTGGGTTGTTGATTTAATGAATAGAGTGTTTAGTGATTTTAATTATGAGTGTTATCCCTTGATCCAATTATAAACTAATAGTTTCTTTATTCTCTTTTCCTTTTTTTTATGTAGTAATTAGTCCTATGTGATTCCTTCGACTGTAAACCGCCGCCTCTTCTTCTTTGCATGTGATATCCTGTAACTCACATGAGTCCACATTATTTCCTTTTTTGTGCATCCTACTCACACGCGTCTAGCAGTTGATCATGCAACTTGCTTGTCTATCCTACATGATGCACCTTTTCTAATCTAGATCAATTTTGGTGACTATCTAGCATCGAATTCATTTCCCACTCTCATTCGCTTATGACTTTTAAACGTCCATAATGCCCTTGATATCTTAGTGTTGCTCTCGCTAACTCCATTATGCCACTCTCCCTAACTCTAGTTGTGCTGCTCTTGATGCCTTCTTCTTTCTATCCACCTACTCTTTCGACCATCTCATGATCCTCATTGCTCTCTTGTGAGCAATCACTCTGCTTTATCTATTTGCATCCCAACTCACACTACATACTTGCTTAAAACATGTCTCACTTATGCACATGCTTTTGCCTTCACGATCCCTACAACACTATCTCCTATTTCCAAATTAATGAACACATCTTTCTGTTCACTATTTGCAACTAAGTGAACAACCTCCTTTACTTATTTTCATTGTTTGCAGGGTTGCTCGTTGCCATGGTCATCTTCGCACTTGCACTCGTGCATATCGCCTACATCTCCTAAACCCTCACTTCTTCATAGTTTATTGCAAACAACAAATGCATCCAACTAACATTTTAACCTCCTTATTATGGGCTCATTTTATTATAATACTTTGTATTATGATTATTGTTATGATTTTAATACTCATAATTATCATTACTATTATCGTTATCCTTATGTTGATGCAGCTTGTGAGACCCTTGCATCCATATTGATAAAGAAGCTAATAGCTTATGCCATATGGCATATCAACTTGAATCTATAGTTTCATTGCCTCTCATCTAGCAACAATAAAACAATAAAAATTCTCACTAAAATTATAGCCCAACCCGCTAAATCACCAAGCTACATCACAATAGCCTCCTCAATTCTACCACCTCCCCCAGAACTTCTTAAGCTAGAAATCATAATCATCCTGCTAAGTGCACCACCAATTTTACCCCAACCTATACGATTGCCTACAAAACCTTAATCTTCACTTACAACCTAACATACTGTTCGAAATAGAAATAAATAATTGGAATCAAACATCAAGTTGAGAATTGCAAGCAACATATGAGCAATTGATTAAAATAGATATATGCAACATGACATTTTTGAAGACTTATGTAGCCATATGCAATTATGGTTTGAACAATTTGGTAGTTAAATGTATAGAATTTGAAGGATAAAGTAGAATTCTACAAGCTTGCAAATTAAATTCAAATATTATAGATGCTAGCTATGGAAAAGGCAAGTTCATATTAAGGGTCAGTCGGGCTATGCTTTTCAATTTAAATGATGCAAGTAACATATTCACATATATAAACTTACGAATTGATGGTTCCATATCAAAGTTCCATATGAATTTCACCTACTTCCAATTCAATTCTAAAGTCACTAGCGACATACGATGGAAACCAAATTGACCTCTCAGATGCAGTTAATAATAATTATGAAGGTGTCATTATAAAACTGACAATACTAATAGATCCGGGAGCTTCTGAAATACTCCTAAAATTATCTATGGGAAGTTTAAGGCAACAAATCAACAATGAGAGTTGCCAATGTTCTTTATGATTATGACATATACATAATAATTATTTATGCAAGTCATCACAAGCTGCTTGAATATCATACCTTCGGCTGGCATTATCTAGATGCTCTCTGAAGCATGGAAGGAAGTTCTACACTAATTGATTATGTTCAACTCACACTAAAATTCAAAACTCCTGCAAAATTAACCTAAACATAAAACATAAAGAATACTCCAAAATCCTAATCTAAACCCCTAGAAAACTCACACAAATTGATTCAAAACCATGGGATCTTGAACGGCTGTACCTTCATCCCTCATAACTATGACTAAAACACTGTTGCACATTTCTACATTCCTTGCACAAATTAAATATATTTCATCCTTAATCTAGAGTACTTTTCTAATACGTTAGGAGGGATTATTAATTATGAGGGCTTGCACTCATAGAAAGTAGAACCCAGATCTAAATAAACCGTGACACTACTCTCAGGGAATATCTGGTTAAATATTAAATCCAATCTACCTCACGGAAAATAGGGAACCTTCGCTTTATTATATCTTTCTTGAGCAAACACATACTCTTCCCTATTTGCCCATATTCTGTAACTAGTCATGTTGATCTCGCTTTCGTCATGCTCGAGCTCAACCATTGCACATACAACTTGGTTGGTTTTGAGTCTTTCATTTTGATCGTCATTGTACCCATACACTGAACTCATACTTCTTGATTAGGCTCACTTCCAAGTCGCACATGTTAGTATTGCTTTGCTCGATCGTGTGCATTTTGCTACAAATTCGATCTTCGGTTGATCATGTGCGCTTTCCAATCACGATCGTCGCTTGATCGTGTTGTTACACCTTGAAGGGTAAAACAACGAATAGATTCGTAGGAAATGAAAACTGAAAATTGAAATTATATTGTTGAAATAAACACTGAAAATAGATGCTAGAACACAACAAGATACAAGTGATCCGCTATTGTAGAGGTGGATCGGCTCTCCCAAACCCCTAGGCATAGCTAGGAACCCAGAATACGTCAACTCCTCTCTAAAAACAACAATCAACACATACTCAACTTAAAGAAAATAGCCCTATTTATTTACCACTCAGCGCTTCCTTCTATGGTAGGTAATTACGCGCGCGCAATGTTTAAAAAAAAAACTGTTTTTTTTTGCCTTGTCCAATCTCCAATAACATTTATTAATAAAACCTAGTTTATTCTTTGTAACTTGAAGGTACCCTCCTGGGCACGGTGATGTATTCCCATCGTTGGTGAACAGTGGAAAGCTTGAGTTCTTGCTATCTCAGGTGTGTTATGAAATTTGCAGGATGAATCCTGAAGCATGCATCTCCCTAAGTAGCGATTACTGAATATTTAACTAGAATCTACATATTTTACCTGTTTTCCTCTGCAGGGAAAGGAGTATGTCTTCATTGCAAACTCAGATAACCTTGGTGCTATAGTCGACATAAGTATGCTTAAATGATTGTTACAATTAGATTTTGTTTTTATTTTTTTTCTATTGTTATTGAATTTTGGTTTTAATGAAATATGTTCTTCTAATCAATTTGTTTTCCTGCTATGTAACAGAGATTCTAAATCATTTGATCAACAATGAGAATGAGTACTGCATGGAGGTAACAAAAATTGTCAGTGATGTTTGGCCGTAGTGAAGGACCTAATTATCTGAATCATATATTCCTCCAGGTGACTCCTAAAACCTTAGCTGATGTTAAAGGTGGAACACTAATCTCATATGAAGGAAGGGTTCAGGTATGTTGAAGGAACATTTTTCATTCCATTCCAACTTTAATTCACATAATTTTATCTAACTTTGTTTATATAATCCTCATGCCTGAAATTATAAGTTATGTTTCTATTTACCAACAAAACTAGTTGAATGGTTACAGTTTGCAAAGGGCAATTCTTATTTAGTGTCAAACTGTGGATTAAACTTTTTTTTTTTTTTTTTAATTTCTTCCTCCATCTATCAAGTTATATATAATGGCATCACATTACTGACAACATTACAAATTGCTGATGTTACATTTAGGAAACTATAAAAATCTCTTAAATTTGTTGGTAATAGTTGCTGTATATCTTTATAACCCCATGAGTTGATGTCACATCTCCATATTCATGAGCTAATGACACCACTTCTTTCTAAGTAGAACTTTCAATCCCAGTTTCACGGCCTGGGACTGGATACTAGATAATGAGTACAAAAGTGGGTTTGCTTGGTGGTTAGTTCTGAATTAATTATACAGACTAAAGGGAGATTGCTGGAAGGTTCTTGCATTTCAGTAGCTAGAAATGCGCCAAAGATGTCCTGAATACAACAAGATCTGCATATTAATTTTTTCATCCTCGATCTTAATTTTTAGCGAGGAAATTCGTTTATTTGCATTCATATCAATTTTTTTTTTTAAGATGTTTATACGTTGATGAAATTTTAGCCAATAGCCATCCTCAGGTAAGAACCACTGGGACCATTAAAGATGAAACATTAACTAACACCGAAGGGTAAAAGTTAAATCTAGAAATGATGAACTATCATTGAAGGCTCAATTTGAGACTAAAATCTTAGTGCTTACTTCTGGTTTATGCCTGTTATAATTCATGTCAATTATTTAATGCTTTAGCGTAAACTGAATTAAACCCTTTTTCTGCTGTTCTCTCTAATATATTTATTCTTCCTTGAAAACTATTTTTAAATTATCAAATCTATCATGAAGGAAATTGTATGGTTTTATATTAACTTGCTTGTCCATAAACTCCTCGGTAGAATAACTAAAACATTCTTGCTTATGTTCGCAGCTTTTGGAAATTGCACAGGTTCCTGATGAACATGTAAGACATTGGAGGATTGTAATTTTATATTCAATACTTCTATTTTTTTTTTAATTAGTTGAAGCTTATCTTTATGATCTTTTTGCTTTCAGGTGAATGAATTTAAATCCATCGAGAAATTCAAGATTTTCAATACCAACAACTTGTATGCTATCTCATTGTAATGAATTTAACCTTAAAATGACGTTTAAAATTTAATCTATCATACGATTCATGCAGGTGGGTGAACTTGAAGGCCATTAAAAGGCTTGTAGAAGCAGATGCACTAAAAATGGAGATTATCCCAAACCCCAAGGTGAGTTTCTTTCATGGTCTAAATGCACTTGACTGTAAATTACCATTGGTTCATATGGAAACCTTCATGCTTCTAGGAAGTAGATGGGATCAAGGTTCTTCAACTCGAAACGGCTGCTGGGGCAGCAATCAGAGTAACGTTTCTACTGCATATACAGTTTTATCATTTATCTCATTGTGGCAACTTCCAGAATATTAACGCCCTCCTTTTTCTTCTTGATGCCCTTTAGTTTTTCGATAATGCTATCGGAGTGAATGTTCCACGGTCTCGTTTTCTTCCCGTGAAGGCAACATCTGATTTACTATTAGTTCAGGTTACTCTATTTTCTATGATTATGAACCTAAGACTGCTGCATTAAAGAATGTTCTGGCTAATCTCATTTCTTTATTGTTTTTCAGTCCGATCTATACACCTTGGTTGATGGCTTCGTAGTCCGTAATAAAGCCAGAAAAAATCCTGCTAACCCATCAATTGAACTAGGACCTGAATTTAAAAAGGTGTTATAGAATCCATATTAGCTCTTGCTTTACTGAATTTTTCATTTGATTTAATGCTTAATTTTATTATGTTAGGTGGCCAACTTTCTTGCTCGTTTCAAGTCCATTCCGAGCATTGTTGAACTAGAAAGTCTAAAGGTTTCTGGTGATGTATGGTTTGGCACCGGAGTAGTCCTAAAGGTAATCATTTTATAGCTAATTTTGATCTTTATATTCAACTAGTTATTGCTTTCTCTTGTTTGATGTATGAATAACTAAAAATATGCACTTGGTCATACTCATTGAGTCAACATTGTTGGAATTGTTGACTAATAAAAATAATGAACAAAATAATGAAAATGAAAATGGAAGAGATGTGTCTTGCATTGCTGCATCGGTGCATCCACAAATAATTTAATTTCACTTTGACAAGATTAATTGTTGTCATTGGTTGGGTCTACATGTCCATGAATTTGCTACCACCTACAACTACAACATACTAGAAGAATGTTTGGATTCAACAATAACAACAATCTTTCTGTTCAAACAGTCAACTGATGCTTGGATTTTTGTTACTTGCACGTATAGTTTTACTTTCATTTTGATGTTATTTTAATTGTCCTTCTAATCTATTTTGTAACCGCATGCCAAAGCAAAACGACAACTAAGAAACCCTAGAATTTAATCTTGTGAAACATTAATTTTAAAATTGGCAAGCTTAACAAATTTTATTAAATTCCTGCAATTCCCTTTTGTTTCACATCAATTTGGCTTATGTTAAGAAAGATATAGATAGACTTCAAAAAACTTGGTTAGAAAATATTAGAAATGACATTTCTTTATTAGATTTAAATGAGAATATGATTCTTAACAAAATTTGGCTTGTTGTGTTGTTGTATATGCATGCTTACATAAATAACCTAAATCAAAAACTACTAAATAAATGAAAGTAGTGTTCAATTTGCTAATTGACTCAACTCAATGCACAAGAGTTGTATTTACAACAAGCCTGAACTTTAAAATCTTTATTAAATTTGCTTGCCTTGAAAAAAATTAGTTACAATGAATTTAACATTTGATACTCATCAAGCAAATCAAGTTTTAGCTATTGTGCTTCTTACAATGCAATCCATGAATAATTATATACAACTTATTACACCAGTGAACAAGATATCTCTACAATTCACCATCAGTAGTGGACGTGATTTCATCATCTATTATAACTTTAGGAACAAGATATCTGGAACTTTTAACAAAGTGTTGGATTGAAATTCATCGGTAGCGATGGAAAGAAAAATCTTAGGCATGGGCTGCAAGCTCATGAAATGAAGTCAAATAAGATACACTGAGTACTCAATTAATATCATAAATTATTGAAAATTTTAGCATTTAACCCTATACAATACATGATTTTATACAGCAGTACCTTTCAAGCAGATAATTTATTTAATACTCTTGTTCGAAATCTTTTGGAATGTAGAAGTGTATTGGTTGAAAGTACATGTTTCTTAACAGTTAACATTAAACATATGTAGTAGACCTAGTAGGAGAACAATTTTAATATTCTTTGATATCCAAAGCTTTGTATAAAGTCTCACATAGTATTTTTTTTTGCGATTTTTAGTCTAATTTATCCTTAATCCTCAAATATGATAATAAATAATGGTAATATGGTAGTTTATAGATTTGTTGCAATATTTCACCCAAATTAGTTGATTATTGATTTTGTTTGCTTGGTGCGTATTTTGTTGAAGGGAAAGGTGATAATAACTGCACTTCCTGGAGAGAAGTTAGAAGTTCCTGATGATGCAGTAATAGAAAACAAGGTATATTACTAAACCCTTACAATTTCCAATGTTCAGCTCAATTGTTGCTGACTCTCTCTCTCTCTCTCTCTCTCTCTCTCTCTCTCTCTCTCTCTCTCTAGGATCTCTTGAGCTCTTAGGAGATCTAAGCTTTGGATCTAAGCTTTGGCTTTCTCGCATATGGAGTTTTCCAATGGCAGTCAGCTGCTCATTAATGGTAATAATAATCAATCATGTATAAACCCTGAGAAGCTACAAAAAAATACTCATGCTTTTACTGCAGTTTAAAGATATATTCGCCTTTCCTTTTTTTCAATGATGACCATTACGAACCCTTTTTTTTTTTTGGTCTTCATTATATTTTCTACGCTTGCATTTTAGATTTTAGTGGTGCAACAACGCTTGACAAAGGGGCTATTTCATTGGAGTGATTTTGAATGTAATGCATTTTAAACGCTTGGGTTTTAAGTTTTGAGTGCTTGGTTGATAGTGAAGTATATTCAAAAAAATTTTAAAATTTTTTTGAGAAATTTGAAATTCATGGCTTAATTTTTTTCTATTTTTTGGTGTATTCCGAAAGCATCTCCCAAATAGAGGGACAAAGGCTTGATGTTCTCTTTGTAATTGAAGGAAATGAGCCTTGGGGCAATATATTCCTTTGGGTATTATACTTGATCATATTTGATCCTATACGATCAACCCTAATTCATGAAATTATTAGTTGCCACTAAAGCAACTACAATCAAAATCCCTTTAGTTTATAAGGTTTTTAGTGGTATTAAAATTCTGGCTTTTAAAATGGTCCTAATCTTTTGGCAAATTAAGTTTTACATGTCAAGAAAAATTATTAGGTGTGGAGTGTGCACTGTTCACACAAACATGGGTACCTAGCGGTACCGAATGCGGATATCTAGCGCAGAATAAGACTTGTGCGGACAGTTCTCCCTGCCCGTACTCCGCACCTAATAATTTTCACATTATGATATTTCTTGCACTCATGCCTATATTTCTTGCACATGACTATGATTACTTAAGTCTTGAGATAACCTAAGATAAACATGCCTATAAATTTCTAACAATTTTTTTTATAACTTGTCAAGAGATATCTGTCTGCATATAAAGACAAAGGTTAACTACTAATAGATTGTAATCATAGCTATAATTTGGGTTAGAACCTTATTCAGCGCACGGTTCTCCCGTTCGGTGTCCGCACAGAATAATCACTCCTCAAATAGAGCATGCCGAATGAGCTTACATTCTGTGTTTAATTTAATTTAATAATGAATGTGATGAACTTGAAATTTTTTAAATCCAATTATTTTAATATAGCATTTATGTTTCATTTGAGACAATTTTCTTATTACTTTTTAATAAATCTTTTTATTTAATTTTTTAAACTAAACATTTTATACTAAAAAATATTAAATCAAGAAACAAATATAAAAGAAAACGAAAAAACATTTAAAAATTAAAAAAAATTAATAATAAAAGAAAACGATCCAATAAACTTCAAAAATCAGCTTTAAGACGGGCGGATTTTTTTATTGGAAATAAAAATCTTGTGCTTAAAAATGAGTAAATTTATTTTGAGATTTATATAATACAAAATTTTTATATGTAATATTAATTTTAAAAAAAAAATCATATTTTTTCAAACTCATCCTAATCCTAATAGATTTTTGTTTCTAATTATTGGTATCATGCCAACAATCCTTGGAATAGTTTGAAGGAGGCCATCTACGCTCTTGACAAGTGGACTCTGACTCCATAATACAAATATAAATATTAATAATATTACATGAAAAATTTCAATCATTCGACTATGATTAGATATATGAAGTAAAAAACAAAAAACAAAACATTTTAATAGAATGAAAATGAATAAAAATAACACTTTTTGTCCTGATCAAATTAAATTTAATAGGTATGCCCAAGTCAAATTAACATCACATTAAACCATAAAACTAGGTCTGGATTTGCTTGGAGCTATGAGAGAGATTATTACGTGCGAAGTTCAGACACGTCACATCATCCAATGCACTAACCTCCAGAAGCAAATATCGCATGTAATAATTTTTCCCTAAATGACGACTATATATGTGAAAAAAAAAGTCGCATAAAAATATCTTGACGCAACGCAAATTGCGTTAGAATAGGCTTCATATTCATTAAATTTGTACTGAGATTAGTTCAACAATTTGATATCCTAAATAGCACGAGAGCAAATCCAATGAATATGAAATCCATCCGAATAAAATTTGCATCAAAATATCCTTACCCAAAATTTTTCCTATATATTTCAAGTAAGAAGCTATAGTTTAAATGGCATAAAAACTAGATCAATGATCCTCCCATATCCACTTTGGTGTTCTCATTCCATTATAACATTTCATTAAATAATAAAACATGCAATACAAATAATATCATTTGTTTCAAATTCTCATGTATTCTATATGGTTCATCTTTAATGTCATCAGTTAACACATTATTAACACTACAATTTTCATGCCTTGTAAAAATCTGGAAATGGCTAAAATATGTTACCAACCAAGTTGTAATCAAACTGAAGCTTCAATTTCACCTGATGCCACAACAGCTCCATTTGGATCATCATCAGCTCGAAGCTGTGATGAGACATCATCAATGGCGGAGTTCAGCTGTGCAATCTTCTCTGTCAATATCTTGCGAGTTTTCTGTTTTGTTTTTTTTGGGCCAATAATCCAATAGAAAACTTTTAGCAAAACAAATCCACAAAGGAAGAATATAACTTTGCTCTACAAACATAAACAAAAATAAAAAAAAAAACATTAAATTTATCTATGAACTTGTTCTTTTGCTTGATATATAGCTATTCCATGAAGTCAAGTAATATCTAACAGAGTAGAATACCATAATAAATACGCTTATTTGTTTTAAACAGTTAAGGTGAAAATAATCTCTTAACTCTTTATGAAGAATCAAAATGATTCACAGTAAGTTTTTAAAAAGAATCAAAATAGTATCATGATGCACTATTTTCATTCCTCTTTAAGAAGTTGAAGGACTAAAATAATCTTTTAATATAATTGTGGATTATTTTGATCTTTTATAAAGAGTCATGAGACTATTTTGATCATTTTCTTCTTATTAAACAGTTGAAAGCAAGTTTACCAAACTATAAATAAATGGAAGCACAAGGCAAAAGTCCAATGAAAATTAGCAATAGTATTACATGCAATATTCTCCAGTTTAGTAAGGTTTGAAAGGCTCATAAAAATTTATCTATGAACACACCCTTTGCTAAATTTTTTTTAATGGCTGGGTGGTCCCACAAAAAATAGATAATTTTATCCTTGACAATTGAACTTGATTCAACCTGTAGGTCTACAGGTCTACAACTCTATATAAGCTCATGAAGTTATAAGGTAAGGCATTTTATTTGTCACAAAGAGGAGTAAGTCCAATAAATTTTATACTGTTACTATTTATTAAAGAGAAAATATGATTAATAAATATAAATTTAGAAAATTAAATAAATTCCAAAACGCAAACTCTACAATACAATCATATGATTTACATTCTAACTTCAAAATCTAACTAACCCAAACATATAAAATCAAATAAAATGAGTAAGATGTAAGGCTGAGTCAATGGGAAATGATTAAAATGGTCCCTTAATTTTTTATAAAGGATCAAAATAGTTCTCAATTATATTAAAAGATCATTTCGATCCCTCAAGTCCTAAAAAAGAAACAAAATATTCTCATAGTGAGACTATTCTAATTCATCTTTAAAAAAATGAAGGACCAAAATGATTCTTTTTAATATAGTTGATAATTATTTTAATCTTTTATAAATAACCTTATCACTCATTTTTATCTTTTATCTTTGACTCTACAATAACCTTATCACTCATTTTTTTTATTTAAACATATAGGAAAGATATTTATAATAAATTAAATAAAGTAATTTGAAATAAATTTAAATTATATCATGGGTTGTTGTACCCTAAACAAGGCATAAAAGGCAAACCCCGGGCGTTCGGGGCAATGCCATGGTCAGAGGATTCATAATTCGGTATCTTTTTTTCTTTTTTTTTCTTTCACTTTTCTATTGATTCTTCTCAGCTACGTATGTAAATGTAAAAGATTTGTGAGGTGAATACTTAAAGAACTATCAAAGGAAATATCAAATAATACACAACAATAGAAACTCATTTCCTATGCTTAGATCTCTAAATCCTATAATTAAACTTATTCCAGCTATTTAGGTTGGCTTTGTGAATTCTCCTGCATTAATTTATGTTGAGTGCGACATAATATATTAACTCTATACTATGCATTTTTTTTAAGCTTTCAAGTTTTTTTCTTACAATCCAACAAAGTAGTTACCAAGCCAATTACATGCTACTCATTCTAATGCATTCAAGATGGCAATAACAGAGATTGGCTCCATATGGAAATCTATAGTCTGAGGAAAAGAGCAATTTGATGATTTGAACGGTGTTTTCAATTTCTTTTATTTCTGGATTAAATTTTAAAATAATCCCTCGACTATTCGTATGTGGTCATTTTAATTCTAGAATATAACATTGCTTCAATTTAATCCCTCGACCATACAAAATTGATCCAAAATGATCCTTTCGGGACTAAATTGGGTTCACTTTTGTAAAGTCGAGGGACCAAATTGTGATCAATTTATATTACAATTATAACATGAAGGACTATTTTGAATCAATTTTGTACAATCAAAGGATTAAATTGAAGCAACGTGATGTCCATAACTCCATAAATATATTGGATAAGAAGAAACACGCAACTAAAGGATGTCCGTAACTCCATGCATTCATTGGGGGGGAGATGGACAGCCATAGCTTTCTTCATTCATCTTGCAAACCCTAATTCTCCTAAAAGGGGGAATATTTAAAGAATACAAAGAGTCATAAGACCCATTAGTCACACGCTAACTATTTAACGATTCAAACAACACTCAAAATGAATTAATGGAGAATGAGGGTTCACAAAACCAGCCCAAAGAGCCAAGATAATGTTAATGTGATGATGAAAACATATTGTTCTTATTAAACCATGTTAACCTGAAAACCATCAATGTCTATGTCAGGCCTCTAGAGAAAGATTAATCAAATGTTCTTGGTGTTTTTATAAACAGGACAATATTCCGCGAGAATCATGATGGCATCAAATGTATCTAAGAAGGCATCCACCATACTGAAGAAGACTTCCACAGGCATTGATTATAAATTTTCTTTTCCCCAATCAGAATAACATAAAAACAAAGTAGACGGTTAATGAATAACACAGGCAAAAATAATTGGAGCTAATGTTAAACAATATTATCATGAATAAATCTACTGAATGATATATCCATAGTCCACGTATAACAGCTTTTGCTAGGCTGTCTCAAACTGCTTTTTTAAACTACTTTTCACAGACCTAGAAAGATTAAAATCAAAACACTTTTAGCCTTCGTTTCAAACAGCTTTTTGACTATTTTTGTGATAGGAAAAGCAGCCAAAAAAATTGCGTGTGTTTGGATGACAACTTTTTCAAAATGTTACCATAAAAAAGCTTATTTTTGGAAAAGCAAAGTTGAAATTGTTGTCGAAAAAATTGCTAATAAAAGCAAAAAAAAAAAAAAAAAAAAAAGGCATAATCCGCATCAAATAAATTTTACCCTCAATTTTTTTGAAGTAATTTCTTTAGACAAAATCAACATAAGTTTTATGTCTGTGTCTGACATTGAGATTGCATCCCTGCCTCAACTCTTAAGTTTTGTTCTTCTATTTAGTCTTTAGCATCAGTACATTATATAGGCATTAAAAGTAACAATGAAGAAAGGATATCACTTATCCTGCTCTAGCTTACTACATGCCTAAATACTAAATGGATCCAAGGATTGTTAAAAAAGGAATCTAAATCCTACATAAGAATAAGTGACATAACATGTAAAGTGCATTGAGGAAAAAAGAATAACGGTGAAATGATATCAAGGTCATGTACAAGCTATATGAGTTCTATAAATCGACAGAATAATCTCACCTCCAATGCCTTCTCTTCATCATAAATAAATTTTGGTAACCTCCTCATCAAATCCTTCCGGTCAGTTCCAGCAAGAACCTTGCTAATCTAGAATGAGAAATGAATTCATGCAGAAAATTAAGGATTATATTAAAGCAAAGCTAAACATATGAAACAGGCAAGATAAAAGTTTAAGAACCTGAGGTGCAAATACACAACCAAGAGTTCCAACAATTATTCCTCCCAAAACAAAGCCCCCAATGAAGACGCCAGCACTACTTGTTCCTTCATCCCTGAGGAAGTTTGCAGGAAAGAAAATTTGCTGAGAATAGATTTCCATCCTCTCATAGCAGGTCTAAAAAGCATAATGTTTATCATTCTCAGAATAAAAGAAATAATATAATAAAATTAAAAATATGAGGGCAAAATATGTATGCACTTTATTCCATGAATATATTATGCATTCCAGTAAAACCACAGGAATCAAGGAATTCGGGAATTCTATTGGGGGAGAGATGAGGAGAAAACACCACAGTGACGAAACAAGCCAGAAAGTAAAAACAGCGGAAAACTAAATGATACTAAGATTAAACGTGAAAAACCTAACATAAGGGAAAAATCACGGAACTACTCCACACCAAGAAATCCACTATGAAAATTGGGAGAAATAAGTACAGATCCCTCTTCTCTTTCATTCTCTCCTTTCATCTCTTCTCACATGCACTGTTCGCAATGTCAACATACTCAAAAAATACAAGAGAAAGTAAGTTATAACCATCAAGGGACGCAACCCTTGAGAAAAACAAGAAAAATAACTGCTCAGTCCGTCTTGCAGCGTCGCGGCGCTCAGTCTCTGTTTGACAAAGCTGCAGTGCTCAAACACTCGGTGTTGCGGCGCTCAGTCTTTGTCTTGACCTGCTGCGGCGCCATATCTCAAATGTTGTGGTGTTATGATCTCTGTCGTTCATCATTGGGGCACTCGGGAACACAGCGACGGGGCGCTCAGGTATGCAAAATCGGAGCATTGTACAAAAAGAAAAAAAAAATTAGGAGCAAGAAGGGGAGAAACCCCCGCACCTCCTAGTGTACACGACAAGCTTTGAGGTCCTAGACAATCGAACAACCTGATTGATCAACGCAATCAAATTCCACACAACAAATTTGATATGGATTTGTTTATGTACAAATTATTTAATTTTAATTAAATAATTTAATAAGAATATATAATTTATAAAATTGAGTTTCGTGTTAATTGCAAGTCAAAATTTTATCCTTGTCTTGCACACGGGTAAAACTTTTTTGACTTTTTATCGTGCGGCGACCTAGGTAATATATGCATCTTTCTTAAGTATTTTTGATATCATTATTAAATTTAGAGAATTTGAGAGAGAAAAGGCTTAATTTTATTATACAAAACAATTCCTATTTATAGATCTATATAAGATGATTTAATAAAGAAACAAATAACTACAGAATCATGCATAATTACCTTAATATAATCCTTTTCCAAATCAACCACCCAAATATACAAAGAGATCGACGTGATCCAGGTAAGCCTCCCACGAATCCCTATGTTGGCCATGTGATCAAGGACGAAGGGACAGTTAAGATTTAACAGCGTGATCCAGGTGAGCCTCCCATGGATCCCCATGTTGGTTGTGGGATTAAGGGACAAGGGACAGTTGGGATTTAACACTCCCCCTCATGCTGAGGAATACAAATTTATCATTCCCAGCTTGGTAAATTGTCCCAGAAAGGTAGAATTATCAAAGTCCCTTGGTAAGAATATTTGTAGCATCGATTTCATCGTTTTCTAGCACTGCATGCATCTTGGTTTCACCTTCAATAAACTCCAACTGCTCTTTCTTTAGGAGCAGCACCATTACATCACCATCATACAAAATTTTATGCATTCTTATAATTTGAACACAAGAATCAGCAATGTTATCATAAAACCTTTGATCATCTAGCCACCAAATTTTTATATTTGAACCAACAATTGTGTCATCCAAGCCTTTCCTATACTTTCTTAGTCCAACAACCTCTTGTACGGCCTAAGCATGCTTCCATCTTGATTATGTTTTACCAGTATCTTTAATATGGTTATGATCTTTAACCAAATCTTTCACTATGCTTTACAAGTATCTTTATCATGGTTATGATCTTTAACCAAATCTTTCATTGTAGACTTTTGAGAAGAGAGAATTTCCTTTAATTTCAATCCTTTGCCTTCAGCCTCAATATACTTAACTCCTTTCTACTTCTTAGTGCCAGCAGTTGGCTTGTTCTCCGATAATCTCACTATAACTTTTCTTTGAGATCCATTTCTATCTCCATTACTTGGAAGCTATTTGTCATAATTACTTCGAGATTTTTTCTTATTACCAACTCCATAATGATCATTTGCTTATTGACAATTGCAATGAAGCATTTCTTCCTCCTTTGCGAGAACTTAGATCAGACCTTCTATCAGGCTTTATTGTACCTGAGTCCAAGCTATGTTCAGTATTAACTCTAGATTTATCACTATGATGGCAAAATTCAGCCTTTTTCTTTGCATCCATGGAATCACCATTCCCATTCTAAAAAGATCCATTATTCGTCATCGATTTGTAAGATCCATCTGCAGCAAGAATAAACTTTTCAGGATGAAAAATTTCACCTTCCTGTTGTTCACATCCCTAAGGCTACTCAAACCTTTTCACGGATATGCTCGTTTCTTGTCCCGTCTCTAAGAGTAAATCAACTCATCCACATGAGCATCCTCATCTCAACAACACTTAACTTAATATAATACTTTTCTTTTAATGGCCAACATTTTGCACCATAAAGCATTGCAGGTCTCACCACCTTCTTGTAAAATTTTCGCTTAAATTTGAGTGGTACTTTTGTATCACAAGAAACTCGAAGCATTCCTCCACTTAAACCATCCAACTTGAATTATACTAATAATATTCCCATCAATTTCACCAGCACTCTGAATAATAGACCCAAGATATCTAAAACGAGTACAATTATTAATAACTTGATCGCTCAAAGTCACAAATCCCACTAGATCTTTTACTACTAAAATTACACTCCATGTATTCGATTTAGATCTACTCAAACGAAAACCTTTAGACTCTAAGAATGGCCTCCATAATTTGGGTTTACCTTTAACACCCCCTCTAGTCTTATCAACAAGAAGAACATCATCAGCAAAAAGCATATACCAGAGTACATCATGTTGCAAATGTCTAGTAAGAACATCCATGACTAAAGCAAAAAGATAAGGGCTTAAGGCTGATACTTGATGTAAACCAACTGAAATAAAAAAAATACTTGGTCAAATCACCTTGTGTTTGAATACAAGTAATAACTCCTGCATACATATCCCTAATGACTTGAATATAAGCATTATTAACCCCTTAATTTTCTAGAACTCTCCATAGCACTTCTTTGGAACTTTATCATATGCTTTCTCTAAATAAATAAATATCATAGGTAAGTCCTCCATATTCTCTCTAAACTTCTTTATCAACCGTCTCAATAAATGAATAGTTTCCATAGTAGACCTATCCGGCATAAATCCAAATTGATTTTGAGAAACTTAAGTATCTTGTCATAACCTATGCTCCATAACTCTCTCGCAAAGTTTTAAAGTATGACACATAAACTTAATTCCTCTATAATTCACACAATCTTGTGCATCACCTTTATTCTTAAAAATAGAAATCAACAGACTCATTCTCCACACATCAGACATCTTTTCCCGTGATTTTCCCCTAAATGGGGGAGACGCTAGGAGGCTGCCGAAATTTTCAGTGAACCATGAACAAGACTTGGACAAAATGTGCACATTTTGAACTTGAGCTCATATTTGTATTTGAGCAAATGAAAAGATTTTAACTCAATGTAAACAATAACTAAACTTGGAAATCAAATGAGATGAACAAAATTTGAACATTTGGACAGTGCAAGAAGATTTGATTTAGGACCGCAATGAACGTAAACTCGAACTTAACTCAAACTTGAGTTGGACAACAGGGGACTTCGACTTGAACTGAACTCAGACTTGAACAAAATTCGAACAATAAGGGACTCTATTTATGCTTGATTTAAATAATTAAATGGATTAAATAGAAACTTGAATGATTATATGAAAGATTTGATTCAAGCTTGGTTTGTATAATAAAGAGTTGGACTCAAATGTGACATGAACTACAAAAAAGTGTGAACTTGAATTGAACATAAACCTAACTCAGATTTAAACAAAGCAATGAGACTTGAGCCAAGTGCATGAGAACTCGAAGACATTGAACTTGAACCATACTATATCAAGTGGGATTTGACAATGAACTACACTCAAATCGAATTGAATGATCCATAAGAATTCAAGTTGGACAATGACACAAGAAATTCAAAGGAACCATAAAAGATTTGGACTCGAATGAGCAAACTACGTAGAATCAATCTCATAACAACATGAAGCTTAAACCAATCATGAAGGAGTTGGATATCATGCTCAAAATGAAGTTATGAGTGTTGAGATAGCAACTCTTAATTAAGTGCAAGAGAAATATATGCGAAACTTATGTTGTATGAAGAGCTTACAAATACCCCTCACTCAAGAATGATGATGAAAATTCATGCAATCAATCTACTTGAGATAATTGCAATTATTACGAGCACATATGGAGGATACAATGACATACTTGCAACCAACGACACAAAGATTTCTAATCAACATTAAGGGATTCTCAGAAGTATAATGCCACATCCTACGGTTTATGTTAACATGAAGTCAAATACAACACATCTTGCAAGAAACAAAGAACATGGATGCACCTGTCTTCTACAACAAGAGACTAAGATGTGATGAATGTAGCAATGCTCCACGACAGACATTAAGATACAAATGAAGGTATCCAACCCCGCAATCAATAACAATACACAAACAAATGTACAAGATCCTTGAATAGTACTGTTGGCAATTGATGTGTGGAGTCCACACGAGTCATGTTAGAAGACACGGTAACCCCTACTACGTCCACATGCAAACATTGATGAAGGTTTATAGATGGCAGAGGGCACTACAGCTTGCCCACAAGTAGTTGTAGAAAGATTATCATGCATACGACAGTCCACCTGCAGATAATGACGAACAACGTGCAAAAGACATTGGGTCAACCTTGCAATCAATAATAAGCAATCATCAGGTAAATGAACTAATTCCCTACAAGCGATAGCAGATGAAACGTAGCAAAGTGTAAATATTTGCGGGGTCGTAGGAGACCCGTCATACGCATCACATTCCATCAGCAAGCAAACACTGTAATATGGCATGCAACAAATATAAGTGTCCATGGGCTCTTGTATGAAACTCGTTACATGCTTAAGAGGTCATCCACAAGCAAAACACCAGATGACAACAACAAATGTAAATACCTACGGGCCACTAAAAGAGACCCGTTGTCCACCTAATATGTCACCCACAAGAAAGATATAAGGGAGCTGCAGAAGATGACAACATCTACCAGGCGAAGCAAGAGATTAGTTAGTGCACTACAATTTACCTACGCAAATCATACAAGTAGTGCACGACAGTCTACTTATACAAAGCAGCAAATAACTGATCCAGAAACTGCTACTTCACGCCACGGAATCTGCAACACTTATACGAGCAGACAGAAGGCGTCTACAATCTACAATTTCACGTCACCGGATCTGCAACACTTATACAAACAGACATAAGGTGTCTACAAACTACAGCGCCACGCCACCGGATCTACAACACATATATAAGCAGACATAAGGCGTCTATAAGTTACAATGCCACGCCACCTGATTTGCAACACACATATAAGCAGACATAAGGCGTCTACAACTTCTATGCAAGCGAACAAAAGGTGTCTACAAATACTTTCAAAATACCCCTGCACGTGCACCGTAGTTTGTATACACATAGGTACACTAAAAGGGATAAAAGCAATCATAAAACAAGCATGCGCCCCGACGAGCGTGTTATTAGCACACATGTGACGTCCAGGGATGCTGCGCGGGTCAATAAATTTGAACCTGATTCTCCTAAGCGAGTAAATAAGAGTCGACAAGGTTCAATAAATAATTACAAAATGCCCCCAAACACCCGCATGGGCCCCGGCGAGTGTGTTAATACAAACTACGGTGCGGATCAACAAGTGAATTCAAGTTCGAACCCGATCCTCCTATGCAGATCAATAAGAGTCGACAAGGTTCGAATCTTTAAATAAATACACGGTTGTGACAATCGGTGTATTTATTTTAATACATTCATATTAGGCCTTCAAGGCCTATAATCAAGAGAATTTACTAATAAGGGCATAAAGCCTACAAAACTCGATTCTCCTAAGCAAGTAAATAGGAGTAGACAGGGTTCAAACCGTCTAATAAATATGCGGTCACGTAATTGACCTGAATATTTATTTTATACATTCAAATTAGGCCTTCAATGTCTTTAACAAAGAAAATTCACAAATAAATGCATGAAGCCTACGAAACCCGATCCCCTATCGGCAAGTTGATAGGGCCGACAAGGTTCTACACCCCAATGATGGCCGTATTGAATGTTTATCTCAACCGGAGGGGTTCAAAAATAATTTCAAATACTTCCAAACTTTCACTAAATTCAAATTCCTACAAAAATATAAGTGACTTTAACGTCACCCGATGATGGCCGTGTTGAATGTTTATCTCAACCGGAGGGGTTCACAAATACTTTCAAATGCCTTCCAAGCTCCTCCACCCAAATACCCACAATATCCAAAAATCCAAAATCCTAAAATCCAAAGATATTTAAAATTGAAATAAACCATCAAACCACTTAAAATAAAATTCGTCCACCCTCCGCAACAGTTTGATGAGGTGGATATATTCGAATATAACTTCAACTCACATAGAGTCAAATGCCTAGTCGAAAATATCACTAGGATCCATTATCAAATAATCTCCCGCCTGTAAGGACGTGGCACGTGTCCTCTGACCAGCAGTTTTGCCGCCAAATGGCATCGCAGGATAAACAGTTATGACCCAGGGCCCTCTGAACCGAATGGTTTTACCGCCAAATGACACCACGAAATACCGGTTATGGTCAGAGCCAATACGCTTCTTAGTAGCATCAAATCCTTAAGATATGAATCAATAGAACATGATCGATAGGGCATAAAGCCCTCTGTTAGCTAAGGCGGATTCAAATTTGTCCCTTTAGGCAAATATCCATCCCAGGTATATAAGGTACCATTGGACGAAGAAACTCATGGCTGCCGACAAGGAGCTTTCTGTCAGGTTGGGTCGACTACCTCCTCTGACTAAGTAGACGAGGGATCATAATGGCCTGGGATGATGAAACCATTGGATCTTGATCGGGTCCATCATCCATTCCCCCAGCATCCGCTTTAAGTGTGAGATGGTGAAATTTTTAATTTTAAATATTAAACTTTCCAAATTCTCCAACATCCTGATACCGATGCTGCTACTATATGCCTGATACTACGTATCTATGGATGCATTGTATCTAATTGACGACTAGCCTTAATCGAAAGTTCTCTCTCGTTATTAGGAGAGGTAATTAACTATATGGGCTTGCGCCTATAGGAAACCATAACTCATATCATAAAGTTCTCACAAAATGAGGGCGAAATCTCTGGGTAGCGTCTTATCTACAAACCCATATGCCTTCCAAAATTTACCCCATAACTTCTTCCGTTAAAACTCCCCCGAAAAGAAAAAGAAACAAGCAGGCGGAGGCCGGGGTCAAATTTTTGGAGCCCACATAACTAATTCAGTATCAAGTTCATCCTCTTCATCGACAACTGTGGGCTCCGAAAATTCGGCCCCGGCCTCCACTCGCTTTTCTTATTCGGCGAGGGAGTTTTAACTGAATAAGTTCCGAGGTAAATTTTGGAAGGCAGATGGGTTTGTAGATAAGACATTACCCAGAGATTTCGCCCTCATTTTGCGAGGACTTTATGATCTGAGTTCTGGTTTCCTATAGGCGCAAGCCCCTATAGTTAATTACCCCTCTCGATCGCGAGAGAGAACTTTCGATTAAGGCTAGTCGTCAATCAGATACGTATAAAATACGTGTTATCTTGCATATAGTAGCAGCATAGGTTTAGGTATTTGAGAACTGGATTTGGATTTGGGAATTGAAGAGTTGGGCTTTTGGATTTTGGATTGAAAGATTTAATATTTAAAATAGAAATTTTCACCATTCAGCACTTAAAGCGGATGGTGGGGGAATGGATGATGGGCCCGATCAAGATCCCATGGTTCCGTCGTCCCGGGCCATCGTGGTCCCTGGTCTACTTAGTCAGAGGAGGTAGTCGACCCAACCTGACAGAAGGATCCTTGTCGGCAGCCATGGGTTGCTTCGTCCAAGGGGACCTTGTAGACTTGGGGTGAGTGTTTGTCTAAGGGGACAAATTTGAATCCACCTTAGCTTACAGAGGGCTTTGGGCCCTATCGATCATATCCTATTGATTCATATCTCAAGGATTTGATGCCAATAAGGAGCGTATTGGCTATGGTCATAACCGGTATTTCGTGGTGCCATTTGACGGCAAAACCACTCGGTTCAGAGGGCCCCGGGTCATAACCGTTTATCCTGCGGTGCCATTTGGCGGCAAAACCGCCGGTTAGAGGACACGTACCACGTCCTTACTGACAAGAGATTGTTTGAGAATGGATCCTAGTGATATTTTCGACTAGACATTCGGCTCTTTGTGAGCAAAGGTTAACTTTAATTTGTCCACCCCGGCAAGCTGTTGTGGAGGGTGGATGGATTTTTGCTTTAAGCGGTTGATGGATTGATTTTCAAATTTAAATATTTTTGAATTTTGGGGTTTTGAGATTTTTTTTTTTTTTTGATTTTGATATTTTTTTGGAGTTTTGGATAACATTTAAAAATATTTGGAATGGACCCCTCCGGTTGAGATTTTTTATTCAACGCGGCCATCATCGGGGTGGGGTCATTTTTATTTGTAGTTTGAACCTTGTCAACTCTGTCTGGATGTCGACAGAGCATCGGGTTTCTCGTAGGCTTTGTGCCTTTTGTTCATGAATTTTCTTCGTTGAAAGCCTTGAAGTCCGAATATGAATACATTAAAATAAATATTCCGATCATATTCGTGACCGTATATTTATTCAATATCTCGAACCCTGTCTACTCCTATTTTTTTATTTAGGAGGATCGGGTTTCTCGTAGGCTTCATGCCTTTTTTTTAGTGAATTCTTTTGATTGTAGGCCTAGAATGTCTAATACGAATGTATTGAAACAAATACACTGGTCGCCACAGCCGTATATTCGTTTAAATGTTCGAACCCTGTCGACTTCTATTGATCCGTATAGAAGGATCGGGTTCGGACTTGAATTCACTTGTTGACCCGCGCAGCATCCCTAGGCGTCACGTGTATACCAATAACACGCTCGCCGGGGCCCATGCGGGTGTTTTCGTAGTTTTCCCTTTAGTGTACCTATGTGTATACAAACTACGGTGCACTTGTGCGGGGGTATTTTGAAATAATTGTAATTGTGCATGTAACTGTCATTTGAGTGCACATAACTTTTCATTTGAGAGCTTGTACACGCCTTCTGTCCGCTAGTACGAGTGTTGCGGATCCGGTGGCGGGGTGTAGCAGCTTATGGATTGAATTGTTTGCTGCTTTGTACAGGTAGACTGTCGTGCACTACTTACATGATTTGTGCAAGAAGATTGTAGTGCACTAACGAATCTCCTGCTTTGGCTCATAGGAGCTTGTATTTTCTATACGTCATTTGCTTCTGCCTACTTACAAGGTATTGCGTATATGATGAATTTTAGATCCTCACTAGTTGTATGACTCTTGTTATCATTCATGAACAATTCTTTTATTTGAGTGTACTGTTGTATAAATAAGGAGTCTTCTATAGTGGCTCGTAGGGACTTCCACATGTACTAGTAAGCTTGCCTCCTGAAGAATTATTATGTGCACTCAAGCTAAAATGTTTGCTTGGAGTTAAATACTATTGATTGTACATATACTTTTTTCACTCCAAACTCGTTAAATCCATCAAACCGTTATATTCATTGCATGTCAAATCTCATTATATGTAAAGGGCAAATGATTGTAGATCTTATACCATTGCTTGCGAGCTTGTCATCACATTTTTCACTATGATCTTTACTTATATGCACATTGTCCTTGGGGGTTCTTAATCCACTAGAGATTCTTGCATGTTCATTTGCATTTGACATTTTCCTTTGATGTATCTTCTTGGAGTTGGATTGTTGTTGGTGATAAGGACGCCATCACATTCCTTCGTGCTCACCCATTTTTACAACTCTGTTTAGTCAAACAAACCCTTCTGCGACAAATCCTTGCATTCACTTTGAGTTGTGTTTGCTTGCATGAAGTTCATTTTCTTCGATCTTATTGGTCACAGATGAACCGTGTCGATGGTTGCAAGCCTTATATCATTTCTGAGAGTAGCTTGTGGTTTGCACAATAATTTTGTTTATTGACATTCATTTGAGGCTTTGCATTATTTCTTATGAACAATTCGTATGCAGAGTTCTTCTCCTACCACGAGTTCTTGCACACTTGCTTACATGATTGGTACAAATTTCATGATTATCAGCCTTGAATGATTTGCAGTATCTGTTCATTTGTTTACAGTTAGACTATGCATCGCCTCTAATTATTGCTACAACCTTCTCTTTAATGGGCTAAAGCTTTATTCATCATACGCCCCTTCCTTATATGGTTGCATTTGGAGTCCCTTGGTCATCACAAGCTTTGTGCTCATTTATGTCTACTATAATGATTAGGATTCGCTTAGATCTTGATTGTTCATTCATCGATCCAAGGTTTGGCTTTGTATGCTCCACTCCAATTCAAGTTCTTTAGAGTTCATGTTCATTCAAGTTTAAGTCAAATGGTTGCAGGTTCAATTAATGTCCATATTGAGCTTAAGTTAAGTTCACATTTAGGTTCAAATTTTAGTTATTCATTTGAATGCGTCTCCATGAACTCCTTGTATATGCTTGTAGGTGTATTTTAATTTCTTTAAAAAATTTCTGATGGGTTCTTGTTGAAAGTTTTGGCAGCACTCCGGCGTCGTCCCCGTGTAGGGGGCTGCCTCGGAGTGTGTAAGGCCTTCCCGCCTGCCAAGAAAGGCAGTCACGGTAGGTGTCGGGTGACACCGCGGCCGCAGTTCCAATCCCCGCTCGCTAAAAAAAGCGGTCACGGGGTCTTTGAGCACAGGTTTAAAATATGACATTTTCCCCGCCTAAAAGCAATGACGGGTACTTAATTAAATAATTTTGCTATAAATAACAAATTTCCCCGCCTGCTAAGAAAAGCAGTCACGGGTACTTATATATTTTCATGCATACGAATTTCCCCGCTCCCTCAGTGCGTCACGGGTACTTAAGTTTTTCCTCGCCCGCTAAGAAAAGCGGTCACGAGTACTTATCTCATGCATATAACTGTAAATACTAATTTTTTACCTTGGATGCGCAATAGTCGAGGCGGCGACGGCGGATGACGGCGACGGCGAGAAACCTGCGATGCATAATTAAAAAATTTTACTTGTGCAATTTAATTAATCATATTTTTTGCTTGAAAAAGAAACTAGAGAGAGAAAGAAAAGGAAGAGAGCCCTCTTTCTAGAGAGAGAAAGAGAGGGAAAGAGAGGGAAAGCAAGGATTTTATGGGTTTTTCTTGTGGAATGGATTTAGAGTGTGTAGGAGATTAGGGGAGTGGAGTTAGAGAGAGAAAATCTCTCTTTCTCTAATTTTTAGAGAGAGAAAGAGAGAAGGAAACTCTCTTTCTAGAGAGAGAAAGAGAGGGGAAAGATGGAATTTGAAGGGAATTTGTGTAGAGTGGGTTTAGGGGGTGTAAGGAAGTGAGAGGAGAGATTTAGAGAGAGAAAATCCCTCTCTTCTCAATTTTGGAGAGAGAAAGAGAGAGTGTGCAATTGTTTTCTCCCTCTAGGGAAGGAATTTGGAGGTATGGTGGAGAGGGAAGATGTTTGGGGTGGAGATGGAGCTATTCATGAAGAGATTTCTAGAGAGAGAAAATTTTCTCTCTAGGCTAGAGAGAGAAAATGAATGACGAAAATTTTTCTTTGTTGGAAGGGTGTAGGAAGTGTAGGGAAGTGTTGTTTGTGAAGGGTAGTGGGTGGTTTAGTGAGTGGAAGTGAGAGAAAAAAAATAATTAGGGTTAGGGTTTGGTGTAGGTTTTGAGAAATAGAGTTGGAGGAGGAAGAAGAAGATGAAGGAGAGGAAGGAGAAGGGAGTAGAGGGAGAAAATGAAAGAAAATGGAAGGAAATGTGGAGGGAAGATGAGGGAAGAAGAAAAATGGGAGAGAAGAAGAAGAAGGAAGGAAGAAGAAGAAGAAAATGGAGAAGAAGAATGGAGGAGGAAGAAGAAAAGAGGAGGAAGAGAAGAATTTTACCTTGCTTGGAGGAGGAGGGAGGAGGCCGGCCTTGGAATCGCGTGAGGGAGAGGGAGCTCGCGGCTTGGAGGCGTGGATTTGGCGTGAAATGAGAGTGGGGTGGGCGGTTGGGAGAGTATGAGGGTTTAAGTGGGTTATTTAGGGTATTTTTGGAATTTTTTTATTTAGAAAAATTTATTTTCTTATTTAAAACCTCTCATTCTCTCCCTCTTTTTTCAAAACTCTTTAATTAGATTGCACAAAAATAAAAAATATTTTAATTTTGCATCGAGTTGGTCGTCGCGTCGTCGCTCGCACAAGTCGTCGTCTCGATTCGCGCGCCCAAAATTTAATTTTTCGCCGACCGACGACCCCTACCAATATGGGTGTCGATCTTAACTGTTTCCGTTGCTCCGGACGCATCGGCGCTGTCCGTTTCGCGAACGGAGGTCGTTTCGGCGATTTTGGGTTTTCGGTCGACACGCGTCAGGTGAGTTTTTGCGCGATTTCGAGCTCTTTCGCTTTTGAAACCCTCCTTGCGCGGTCGACTCGATTCGACACTAGTATTATGGTCAACAAATGCCCCCCAACAAATATGGTGCGCGCCTAAAGCGGACCATGTTTGTTGTAAATTGATTGACCTTGTGGATCTCTAGAAATTTATTCTAGATGTCACACTAAGGTTTTCATTTAGTGGATCTCCAAAAGTTTGTTTGGATGTCACACTAAGATTTTCTTCCTTTATAGATCTCTTGGATGTATCAATAGATGGTTGAGACGTTGATTTCTTTTGCCCTGTACTTTATGCTGCGGACATTGATGGAGAATTACCTGATTTGTCTTTGTTGACTTGTCAGGTGATTTTTTGTACCTTCGGCCCTATGCTTTCTGCTTTGACGGGCTTGTTGAAGGAGTAGATGCCGGTGACCTAAAACCCTTATATTTGTATTAGGTCGGTGGCGAAAAGTCATCGGTCCAGAGCTTTGTGCATAACGGACTTGTTGATGACAGAATCCTCTTAGTTCAGCCTAAGGCCTTGTGTGAACTTTGGGATAATTTCTTCGGTCCTTTGCTTTGTGCTTTGACGGACTTGTTGAAGAAAGATTCCTTCGATCCTCGCTTTGTGCTTTACGGATTTGTTGAAGGATTTGCAGGTTTTGGATTCAGATGATAGTACCGAACGTAGGTAGTATCTTGATCCTTAACCACTTGAGAAGACTTTAATCTGAATCACTTGAGTTCGTCAGATTGGGAGAGCTAGATTTGATAGCTCTTTGTCCTCTGGTTGCTGAGATAGGGGTTCCTCTACTGCAGCCTTTCTTATGGCTTGTTGAGTAGATGGAGCTGCCAGCGATCCGGTCATATTTGGGCTTGTTGGATCCGACCTCTTACACCCATTCAGGCTTCAGACTCGAGCTATGGGAATTGTGCTCCCCAATGATGATTTTGCTGAAGTTGGCAAATTTGGAGTCATCCTTCGTGGTTTTGGATTTTGGAGCCTACGAACATCTGGTAGTTGCTCGAGGCTCATCTTTCCACTGGAACTTTGATTCTCCAGTCATTTGGAAGAATTTAGTAGACTACAACCACTTGAACTTGTCGAGTCAAATTGACCTTTATTCTTCCAACAGTCCCTACTGACGGGTTGACGAAGTGGGGGTTCCGCTACTACGGCCGTTCTTATGGCGTATTGAGTAGACAGAACTGCCAGCGATCCGGCCATATTTGGGCGTGTTGGATCCGACCTTTTACACTCATTCGAACCTTAAGCTTTAGGCTGTTGAAAGACTTCAAGCTTTTCTGACTCAATTTGTTGGAGTGTGTAATTACAAAAATCTCTTTCATGACTTTTGAATCTTGGTACATTGGAGAAGATGGAGTCTTAAGCTTCTTGAAGATGACCTGTATATACTTTGAAGAGAATTCATTGTATCTTCCTTAAGAGAATATTTGCATTGATAATTTTAAATATTTATTCGGGGATCTCGGCATGCAGCGCGATGTCGACCCGAATAAATATTTAAAATGCCCCCTGCTTCAAAGGGTCATTCTGGAACAGAATAAATTTGGAATTTGAAATTTTAAATATTTATTTGGGGATCTCGGCGTATAGCACGATGTCAACCCAAATAAATATTTAAAATGCCCCCTATCTTGCAGGGAGATTTCATATAAATCTTGTATTTTGAGATTTTAAATATTTATTCGGGGATTTCGGCATGTGGCACGATGTCGACCCGAATAAATATTTAAAATGCCCCCAGTCTTATGGAGGATTTTTATGAGTTATTTGAAATGCATTCTTGTGACACAAGAGAATTTCAAATTGTAAAGCATATACGCTAGTAAGCATGTATAAAATACACAGTGCATTAAACAAAATATAATCATGGATAATTTTATGCGAAATACTTCTTTAGGTATCGACCATTGATTGGCGGCATGGGTCTCTGACCGTGTAGATCGATAAGTTGATAGGCTCCTCCTTGGTACACCTTTTCGATGACGAAGGGGCCTTCCCAATTGGATACAAATTTGCCACCGATTTTTCGATGTGGGATGATTGGTCTTCTCAGCACCAGAACCAATTCTCCTTCTTGAAATGCTCGATGGCGCACCATCCGATCAAATGATTTCACCATCTTTGCTTGATAGATCTCCAAGTTCTGTTGAGCTTGCAGTCTAATCTCATCAAGTGCATCAAGTTCCTCCATTCTTAGGCGAGCATTTTGTTCCTGGGTTAGATCGTGCTGAATTGCCACTCGAAGTGACGGCAGTTCAATCTCTAGTGGCAACACTGCTTCAACTCCGAATACGAGTGAATAAGGAGTGGCTTTGGTTGGCGTTTTGCAAGTTGTACGATAGGCCCATAGCGCTTCTGCCATCTTCGTGTGCCACTCCCTTTTGTTTTTTGTGAGAATCTTCTTCAACAGTTTCACTAGCGTCTTGTTAAAGGCTTCTGCCAAGCCATTTGCTCTTGGATTGTATATTGATGAATATCGCCAATCGATCTTGTGTCGATCTACAAACTTGTAAATTTTGGTGCTTTTGAATGCAGTACCGTTGTCTGATATTATGCGGCGCGGAACACCAAATCTGTAGACAACATTGTGGGTAAAGAAATTGATCACATGCTCAGATGTGACCTCTCTGAATGGAGCTGTTTCTGCCCACTTCGAGAAGTAGTCTGTAGCTGCCAAAATAAAGCGGTGCCCAGCTGATGATGGCGGATCTATCGGTCCGATTATATCTGTACCCCAGCATTCGAATGGCCAGGATGCTATTGTTGGGTGTAGTGGATTTGGCGGTTGATGTATAACATCACCGTGGATTTGACATTCGTGGCACCTCTTAGCGTGATCGATACAATCCCTGACCATTGTTGGCCAATAATAGTCCATCCTTTTAATTTTTGCGGCCATTTTGGGACCTGACTGATGTGCACCACAAAGTCCTTCATGGACCTCTGTTACCACTTTATCAGCTTCCTTGGTCCCTAGACATCTTAGCCACATTTGATCAAAAGCTCGTCGGTACAACATGTCGTTGACAAATGCATACCGTAATGCTCTCTTCCTAATTTGTGTGGCTTGAGATTTATTTGTTGGGAGTTTACTTTCTTTGAAATACTCGATGAAGGGCTGCCTCCAATCATCTTCTACTTCGACATCTAAGCAATGCAACCACGATTCTGAGGCTTGACTAGCTTTACGTCTCTTGGCTACATGATATCCTTCTGGATGATTTTCCATGATAATCTGGTGAAGAGGTTGAGGGTCACTCAGAATGGCATCTTTTTTGCTTGAATCTGATACTTCTTCTGCCCGCGGGAATTGCAACAGGGCGGGTTCCAACACCCGACGGTTGTAAACTCCAATATATATAGGCCTCTCCTCGTTGGTATTCGCCATTTCCTTGGCCAATTTAGCCAAGCAATCTGCTTTGGCATTTTGTCCTCGGGGGACTTGAATTATTTTAACATTTGGAACTTGCTTCAGAAGTTTGACAGCTCGTCGGTGATAATGGGCCAGTTCAACTTTGCCAACTTTATAAATACCGAGGACCTGATTTAGCACGAGCTGAGAATCACCGAAGATTTGGAGATGTTGGATTCTGACATCGATCGCAATCTCCAGCCCTGCTATTAGAGCTTCATACTCGGCTTCGTTGTTGGTCCGAGGTTCAGTCAAACTGAATGAAAATCTCATTATACCTCCCTCGGGTGCTACGAAAAGGAGACCGATGCCGGCTCGGGCCCTTGCAATATTTGGAGGTCGGGCAGGCTTAATCGATGATGCCCCGTCGAAATACATCTCCCAAAATGATTTTTCATTCTCTTCGATCTGCATGATTTGTTCATCGGGCAAATCATCGTTTAGTGGAGAATCAGCCGGGATTGGGTGTGCAGCGAGGAAATCTGCCAAGGCCTGTCCTTTCATCGCCTTCTGTGGCATGTATATTATTTCAAACTGCAATAACAATACTGCCCACCTGGCCAGACGACCTGTCAACGCTGGTCTTGTCATCAAGAACTTCAGCGGATCGATCTTTGATATCAATGTGATTTTGTGAGACAGCATGTAGTGGCGGAGCTTTTGAACTGCAAAAATCAGCGCCAGACAATGCTTTTCAATAGGAGAATAACGACTTTCTGCTCCGATCAACCTCCGGCTGATGTAGTAGAGTGCATTTTCTTTTCCTTCTTCATTATTCTGAGCCAATAGTGCTCCGAGGGATTCTTCTAACGCTGTCGTATATAGTATAAGAGGCTTCCCCGGAATTGGCGCTGCGAGAATGGGCGGATTCAATAAATATCTCTTGATACTGTCAAACGCCTCCTGACATTCTATATCCCATTTGAAGCGGACGTCTTTTTTCATCAGTTTTGAAAATGGTTGGCATCTACCTGACAGATTTGATATGAACCTTCGAATGAAAGCCAGTTGTCCTTGTAAAGAGCGGAGCTGTCGAAGGTTCTTTGGAGGTGGCATCTCCATGATCGCCTTGATCTTGTTGGGGTCGACTTCAATGCCTCGATGTCGAACAACATAGCCCAGAAACTTGCCGGAAGAGACCCCAAAAGCACACTTGAGAGGATTCATCTTCAAATCATACTTCCTGATCCTTTCAAACACAATCCTTAAGTCATCCAAGTGGTCTCTTCGGTCTACGCTCTTGACGACAAGGTCGTCCACATAGCACTCGACCTTTTGATGTATCAGATCATCAAATATGTGAGTCATCGCCCGCTGATAGGTTGCACCAGCATTCTTCAGGCCAAAGGGCATGACTGTGTAGCAGAAAATCCCGATGGGTGTTCTGAATGACGTGTGCTTTTCATCTTCTGGAGCCATCTTGATCTGATTGTATCCTGACGATCCATCCATGAAGGAGAACATGTCGTAGTTGGACGTATTGTCCACCAGGAGTTCGGATACAGGGAGTGGAAAGTCATCTTTTGGGCACGCCTTATTGAGGTCCCGGAAGTCGATGCAGATACGAATCTGGCCATTCTTCTTCTTCACTGGGACGATATTTGCAATCCAATCGGCATATTTTTCTTCACGAATAAAACCTGCATCAATTAGCTTCTTTGTCTCAGCAATCACCTGCTCTTCAATCTCCAATCTCATTCTCCTTGGAGCTTGTTTGACGGGAGCTGCATCAGGCTTGATGGCTAACTTGTGAACTGCCACATCAGGGGATAAGCCTGGCATCTCAGCATATGTCCAGGCAAAACAATCCCTAAATTCACAGAGCAGCTCTTTTATTTCTCTTATCTGTTCTTCGGGTAGGAGGGAACTAATAAAAGTCGGACGAGGGTCTTCCTCAGTTCCCAAATTGACTTCTTTTAGCTCATCCATAGTAGCTGCCTGTCCGCCATCTTCAAGCTCTTCTGGTGCAGGTTCGGCATCAGCTGGTTGATCATCATAAGTATCAACTTCATATATTTCCTCATCATCGCTATCATCTAATTTGACTTCCCCGCACGTGATTGCTCGGCAAGTCTCCTTTTGGGGACATTTTTGCACGATGAATCCGAGACCTCTCTTTGCAGCGATATCTTTCTTTCGTAATGCACGTGGATGTCTTCCATACCAAATGCTCAGGCAAAAGCGAAGTTGTTGTTTGGAGGTGGGAATGTCGACTTGTTTTTGCAACATTTTCCGAACATTTCTTGTATTAAACCTAAGCATCCTCGTAGGTATTAGCTCCCCAGAATCAACGAGCCTACAAAACCAGTCGCGATTTTCTTCTTCTTCACGCTCTCCACCTTTATAGAATAAGCTTCCTGACCCACCCCTTTTTCTGTGAGGAGGCACATAGAATGTTACAAGTTCTTCAATATTATGCACCTCTCGAGGAGTAATTTCCTTAAAATGTTGCATGGGAACGCGCGTGACTACGAATACACTGTCCGAGATTGACAGGTTATATATTCTTCTTGAGAATACACACTGCACATTACTCGTGTAGGTAGACTCATAATCATAGTCAGAATCTGAGTATTCAGACTTCTTCTTCCCTTTGGCAATTGACTTACATGCCTTCCAAGATTTTGTAGGGGTGACCTCATCTTCATCTGTGTCGCTCCCTAGGTGCGGTACATGTTTTCTTTCTTTAGTAGCGATCGCTGCTTTGGAAAGAGTTGGCGTTGCCTTCTTTCTCCCAACCTGCTTCTTTTCACCTTCTTGTTTTGGTCGCTTTGTAGTTTTGGTACTCAACAACTGGACCTCAAGAGAGCTCGATGGCTTCAGCTTCTTTGGAATGAAATACTTGGCATCTTCATAAATTGTAGCTTCGTGCACTGCAAAAGGTTGGATGTCACCAGAGATCCTGAACTCTTCTCCATCCTTAATGTACTTCATGCACTGATGTAGTGTTGATGGGACAATACCATACTCATGCAACCAAGGGCGACCTAGGAGCGCCTTGAATGAAGTATCTGCATCAATCACATGAAATTTCGCTTCTGTATGAAGCTCCCCGAATGTTAGGGAGAGCATGAATGATCCTAAGGTCTTCTGCCCTTTCTCGTTGAAACCATGCACCATTAGCTTATCCGACCCGAGATGCTGCACGTCGAGGCATAACGATCTCAGCGCTTTCAAACTTATAAGGTTGATGGAGGACCCAGGGTCGATCAGAATTCGGCTGATTATCATTTCGTCGTCTCTGCAGTAACGTACAGAGGACGGTTATGATCTGCCGTCCCAAGCATCATGTCTTCTTCGGAGAAGGTAATGAACGACTCATTACGGGCTTGTAAGACTTCTGTCATGTTACGTTCAGCAAAATATGCCTCGTACCTTTCGGGGTCTTTGAGAGCCTGAATCAAAGTCTCCCGAAGATCCTTAGACATTATCAGAGCATCGTATATGCTAAGCTGCGCCGGGATTTTCCTCAGATGGGATAAGATATTGTAATCTATCCCATTGACTGGAGTGTCCTTCTTTCTAGAGTCCTTGGGGATGATATCTTCATTGACAACTATTTCTTTCCCCTTGTCTTTATTAGAGATTTCCTTCTTTGACGGAGTTGGCAACACCTTACCGCTTCTTAATTGCACTTGCGCTATTTCATCTGGCACAGGCTCATTTGATGGAGCATCTTCCTCAGAGTTGGTCATCATAACATCCAAAGACTCATTTTCTAGTTCAGAATCACCCTCCAATCTCACATGCCCCATTTGTGATGCTATATCCTGCTCGGACTCATTCTCATTTGGAAAAAACAGATCTTCTTCCGAAATATAGTCCATTGATGATGCCACAAGACAAGTTTCAGAAGTTGCTTCTTCGACGTATTTTTCTTTTGTTGGAGTCACTAGTGTTACTGAAATAACCCGGCAAGTTTCCACAGGGAGAGAATCTTCACCCGTTTCTTCTGCTTCAGCCACTTTAAGCTTTGACATAAAGTCAACGAGCTTAATGGGACGTCTAACAGTTTGGTAATATTCATCCAAACTGTCAATGACCCTTTGAGTTGTTGTTTTCTTCTCATTAAGCTTCTTCAGTTTGGTCATTCTTTTGGAAGACTGTACTTTTTCGGATTTTAAATAACCGGCTTGGTTGGGATATTGCTTAGAAGTTGATGCTCGTGACACAGGCATCCCTTTCAAATCCAGCACTGGGTGGGTAGGAGATTTCCACTTCACACCTGGAACTCCTTCAAGTTGTTTTAACATTTTTACAGTCTTTTTGGAGACCGCAGTCTCCCATTTCCCTTCTTGAGCTGATTCTCTTTTGTTTCTTTCTTCTTTAGTCGGGGGTACGGAAGAAGACGTAACCATTCGAGTCGACTCTTTTCTGGGGTGTGCCAACACATTATCCGACAATGTGACTTCCCCCTTCTGATATTTTCTTTCCAACCAATCCTTAAAGATATAGCAATCCTCAATAGGATGACTAAGTACTCGGTGGTATGGGCAATAATTCGGGTCACCAGTATGTTTCGATTCTTCGGGCCTCTTGCACTCTGGCAGTTCTAGGCCAGTTTTTAACGCTTGTCGAAATAATTTGGCAGCACTCTCCCTCTTAAATGAATATTCTTTATTCATTCTTTCCTTGAGGGACGGGAACGTTCGATCACCATTTCCCGTTATTTGTCTCGGGCGTTCTCCTCCACCCTGAAACATTCGTGGTTTGTCATTTCCCCTAAGTGTCAACTTTGGTTGAGGGTTAGGATTATAGACTTGCTTCGGCTTGTCTTCATAGTGTATCGGTTGTTTGCCTTTATCTACATTATAAGTCACTTGTTTTCCTTTATCAACTCTGGAGAAAAATGTAGAGTCAGCATCACCCCTTCTGGCACCTGAGGCTTTAGCCTTTTTGAGCTTATCAGAGTGATTTTCTGATTTTGATAAGTTCAGTTTTTCGAACTTCGCCACTCTGTCTAGCAAGTCCTGAAATGTGGTGATGGTGGCCATACATAAGAATGGTTGCATCTTATCATCGATGTTTCCCATTAACAATTGCACGACATGTTCTTCTTCTAATTGCTGCTCACATTTCATGCTCAAATTGCGCCAGCGAGTTATATATTTTGTCACTGACTCATCCCTCCTTCGTTTATCTAAAGCGAGATCAGCGATTGTTATCTTTTCGGTCGCGCTGGCGAACCTTTTCACAAACATGGCTTCTAACTCTGCAAATGTTCTCACAGAGTCATTCGGCAATTCAGCATACCATTCAAACGCAGTCGAGGTTAAACTACTAACAAATTGTCTGAAAAGTAGAGCGTCAACACCACCCGTATTACCACATGTGGCTTTAAACTGAGCCAAATGCTGTTTGGGGTTACTACTACCATTGAATGTATTAAACTTCGGGACAGAATACCCTTTTGGGTACGGCACCTGGTCAAATTCAGCAGGATATGGACGGCCTTTGCTCACAAGTTTTTCTGCTTGATCCAAAGCTATGACAGCTTTAATCTTCTCATTGATGATTGTCTCCAACTGTGCCACTGTCACAGGCTCGGATGTGCTTGCCACATTTTGAGGAGTAGGTTGGCGAACTAAACGATCATTCTCAATTCCTCCTTCATGTGAACCTCGTACTCCCGACACTTGGGGTGCAGGATGAGCTGGCGGATTAGCGAGACCACTACTTATCGCCTGATGATTGGTTTGTTGAGCAGGTGTAGGATTAGCAGTGATATTTCTTTGCATCATCTGCATCATCATAGTCATTTGCGTCATCATCTCAGTCATTTTGGCATTTAACTGAGCAATTTCTTTATCCTTCGCCTTCATCTGACGATGCATCTGCCTTTGCGCTTCTGCTAGTGTGGTAGCATCAGGAAACAAAGGATTCTCTTCAAATTCCTCCTCTTGTTCATTCTCCGAGGAGTCAGCATCTCTACCGGCAGTGGATCCAGCCCCATATTGTCGCTGGTATACCCGCAAAGGCGGTCGCTCATCATCATGTTCCACCATATAGACCACTTCAACTCTCATGGTCTCTTCATCATCTTCATCATCATCTTCTCGTGTACAGATCTCCGAGCGACGTCTCCACTGAATCTCTGGTTCATTACTTGGCACAAAGAACTCTTCGATCCGTGGGCTGCGATCGAAGCTTGTTTCTTCTTGGGATGATGCAGTTGGTTGATGATGGGATCCCCTGGAGGATTCTCCGGGGTGTCGACCATCAAAGGAATGATCAATTGGGACCTTCTTAGGGACCCATTTTTGATGACTTCTATTAATGGGGGCGGATCTCTGGGAGGCTGCACCAGATGTCACGCCCGTACTTGTTTGTTTGTCAAGTGCTCTTCTTTCATATGGTCTTGACCTCCAAACTTGTTTGTCCTTTCGCTGGGCCCTTTCGATGGCGGATTCTTGGACACGTTGTCCAAGTGTCACACCCCGATGTGCTTCCTGCGAAGTTGATTTAAATTTTCCTCGAGTCACCAAAGGTGGCAACTCTCTTGGTGGAGATCTTCTGGCCTCAATAACCATTGGCCTTTGGTATTTCTTTTTCATCAAACCCTTTTCTTTCACTGTTTTCAGGACCCTGTGCACTTTGGCGGACAAAGTCTCGGGTTCTATCTTCTTTTGAGGAGCAAGGGCTTGGGGTTGTTGCTCCCAAAATGATTGTTTAAGTTCACCAGTAGAGCTGTTCCGTTTTACCCATTTCAGATTTTTAAACTTATTCTGGGTAGGAACACTCGCTTCTGGTTCTTGAGCAGGTAGTGTGGATGGATGGACTTGTAGCAACTGCTGAGCTCGCAGCTCAGCGTTCATCCTTCTCCTTTGTCTTCTTGATGGCCTTCCTCCAGATGAGGAGGCCTCAGCATCATTCCTTCCAGGCATAGATATCCCAGTCGGCAGAGTGGTGGTAGTAGCATGCATCACAGAAATTTGTTTCCCGGTCATGACCCTTCTTGTCGTCGGGGTTTCAGAATTCGACAGCCTTTTGAAGACTGAGACCCTCTTCTGGGGGAACTCATTAGCAGTAACAACCCGGTCTGGTTGTGGTGGTCGTCGTGGAGATGGATGCACGCGACGAGCAGCAACATCAGCAGCATAAGGCCTTCTAACATGCTTTTCAGTATTAATGCCGTATACTGGAACGGCAGCAGCGCTCGCAGTAGCAGTAGAGAACTGTAGCCCACCAAATTGAATGGTGGCTCCGGAGCTTCCCGTATTAATGACAGCATTTGCTAATTGAATATTGGCACCACTTCCTAGCTGGACGGTGAAAGGAGTGTTCTGGAGGTCCATTCTGCACAAAATGAAAGATGGGGATTAGTAATCAAGATCTGATATATTACCCCAAACTTTCAAAGCGCAGGGACTCGACAGAACGGAATGATAAACATATAATCCTTATAATTTCAAAATACTTTTTTAGAGAATTTTTAATGAGTTCAATTAAAAAGACATTTAAATCTTAACTCATCAAATTTTGCTGCTACCATAGCTTAAATATACGACTAGCCAAAGATGGAAAGAGAAACCAATCCCCAGCGGAGTCGCCAGAAATCTGTGGGCTCCGAAAATTCGGCCCCGGCCTCCACTCGCTTTTCTTATTCGGCGAGGGAGTTTTAACTGAATAAGTTCCGAGGTAAATTTTGGAAGGCAGATGGGTTTGTAGATAAGACATTACCCAGAGATTTCGCCCTCATTTTGCGAGGACTTTATGATCTGAGTTCTGGTTTCCTATAGGCGCAAGCCCCTATAGTTAATTACCCCTCTCGATCGCGAGAGAGAACTTTCGATTAAGGCTAGTCGTCAATCAGATACGTATAAAATACGTGTTATCTGGCATATAGTAGCAGCATAGGTTTAGGTATTTGAGAACTGGATTTGGATTTGGGAATTGAAGAGTTGGGCTTTTGGATTTTGGATTGAAAGATTTAATATTTAAAATAGAAATTTTCACCATTCAGCACTTAAAGCGGATGGTGGGGGAATGGATGATGGGCCCGATCAAGATCCCATGGTTCCGTCGTCCCGGGCCATCGTGGTCCCTGGTCTACTTAGTCAGAGGAGGTAGTCGACCCAACCTGACAGAAGGATCCTTGTCGGCAGCCATGGGTTGCTTCGTCCAAGGGGACCTTGTAGACTTGGGGTGAGTGTTTGTCTAAGGGGACAAATTTGAATCCACCTTAGCTTACAGAGGGCTTTGGGCCCTATCGATCATATCCTATTGATTCATATCTCAAGGATTTGATGCCAATAAGGAGCGTATTGGCTATGGCCATAACCGGTATTTCGTGGTGCCATTTGAAGGCAAAACCACTCGATTCAGAGGGCCCCGGGTCATAACCGTTTATCCTGCGGTGCCATTTGGCGGCAAAACCGCCGGTTAGAGGACACGTACCACGTCCTTACTGACAAGAGATTGTTTGAGAATGGATCCTAGTGATATTTTCGACTAGACATTCGGCTCTTTGTGAGCAAAGGTTAACTTTAATTTGTCCACCCCGGCAAGCTGTTGCGGAGGGTGGATGGATTTTTGCTTTAAGCGGTTGATGGATTGATTTTCAAATTTAAATATTTTTGAATTTTGGGGTTTTTGAGATTTTTTTTTTTTTTTTTTTTGATTTTGATATTTTTTTGGAGTTTTGGATAACATTTAAAAATATTTGGAATGGACCCCTCCGGTTGAGATTTTTTATTCAACGCGGCCATCATCGGGGTGGGGTCATTTTTATTTGTAGTTTGAACCTTGTCAACTCTGTCTGGATGTCGACAGAGCATCGGGTTTCTCGTAGGCTTTGTGCCTTTTGTTCATGAATTTTCTTCGTTGAAAGCCTTGAAGTCCGAATATGAATACATTAAAATAAATATTCCGATCATATTCGTGACCGTATATTTATTCAATATCTCGAACCCTGTCTACTCCTATTTTTTTATTTAGGAGGATCGGGTTTCTCGTAGGCTTCATGCCTTTTGTTTAGTGAATTCTTTTGATTGTAGGCCTGGAATGTCTAATACGAATGTATTGAAAAAAATACACTGGTCGCCACAGCCGTATATTCGTTTAAATGTTCGAACCCTGTCGACTTCTATTGATCCGTATAGAAGGATCGGGTTCGGACTTGAATTCACTTGTTGACCCGCGCAGCATCCCTAGGCGTCACGTGTATACCAATAACACGCTCGCCGGGGCCCATGCGGGTGTTTTCGTAGTTTTCCTTTTAGTGTACCTATGTGTATACAAACTACGGTGCACTTGTGCGGGGGTATTTTGAAATAATTGTAATTGTGCATGTAACTGTCATTTGAGTGAACATAACTTTTCATTTGAGAGCTTGTACACGCCTTCTGTCCGCTAGTACGAGTGTTGCGGATCCGGTGGCGGGGTGTAGCAGCTTATGGATTGAATTGTTTGCTGCTTTGTACAGGTAGACTGTCGTGCACTACTTACATGATTTGTGCAAGAAGATTGTAGTGCACTAACGAATCTCCTGCTTTGGCTCGTAGGAGCTTGTATTTTCTATACGTCATTTGCTTCTGCCTACTTACAAGGTATTGCGTATATGATGAATTTTAGATCCTCACTAGTTGTATGACTCTTGTTATCATTCATGAACAATTCTTTTATTTGAGTGTACTGTTGTATAAATAAGGAGTCTTCTATAGTGGCTCGTAGGGACTTCCACATGTACTAGTAAGCTTGCCTCCTGAAGAATTATTATGTGCAGTCAAGCTAAAATGTTTGCTTGGAGTTAAACACTATTGATTGTGCATATACTTTTTTCACTCCAAACTCGTTAAATCCATCAAACCGTTATATTCATTGAATGTCAAATCTCATTATATGTAAAGGGCAAATGATTGTAGATCTTATACCATTGCTTGCGAGCTTGTCATCACATTTTTCACTATGATCTTTACTTATATGCACATTGTCCTTGGGGGTTCTTAATCCACTAGAGATTCTTGCATGTTCATTTGCATTTGACATTTTCCTTTGATGTATCTTCTTGGAGTTGGATTGTTGTTGGTGATAAGGACGCCATCACATTCCTTCGTGCTCACCCATTTTTACAACTCTGTTTAGTCAAACAAACCCTTCTGCGACAAATCCTTGCATTCACTTTGAGTTGTGTTTGCTTGCATGAAGTTCATTTTCTTCGATCTTATTGGTCACAGATGAACCGTGTCGATGGTTGCAAGCCTTATATCATTTCTGAGAGTAGCTTGTGGTTTGCACAATAATTTTGTTTATTGGCATTCATTTGAAGGCTTTGCATTATTTCTTATGAACAATTCGTATGCAGAGTTCTTCTCCTACCACGAGTTCTTGCACACTTGCTTACATGATTGGTACAAATTTCATGATTATCAGCCTTGAATGATTTGCAGTATCTGTTCATTTGTTTACAGTTAGACTATGCATCGCCTCTAATTATTGCTACAACCTTCTCTTTAATGGGCTAAAGCTTTATTCATCATACGCCCCTTCCTTATATGGTTGCATTTGGAGTCCCTTGGTCATCACAAGCTTTGTGCTCATTTATGTCTACTATAATGATTAGGATTCGCTTAGATCTTGATTGTTCATTCATCGATCCAAGGTTTGGCTTTGTATGCTCCACTCCAATTCAAGTTCTTTAGAGTTCATGTTCATTCAAGTTTAAGTCAAATGTTTGCAGGTTCAATTAATGTCCATATTGAGCTTAAGTTAAGTTCACATTTAGGTTCAAATTTTAGTTATTCATTTGAATGCGTCTCCATGAACTCCTTGTATATGCTTGTAGGTGTATTTTAATTTCTTTAAAAAATTTCTGATGGGTTCTTGTTGAAAGTTTTGGCAGCACTCCGGCGTCGTCCCCGTGTAGGGGGCTGCCTCGGAGTGTGTAAGGCCTTCCCGCCTGCCAAGAAAGGCAGTCACGGTAGGTGTCGGGTGACACCGCGGCCGCAGTTCCAATCCCCGCTCGCTAAAAAAAGCGGTCACGGGGTCTTTGAGCACAGGTTTAAAATATGACATTTTCCCCGCCTAAAAGCAATGACGGGTACTTAATTAAATAATTTTGCTATAAATAACAAATTTCCCCGCCTGCTAAGAAAAGCAGTCACGGGTACTTATATATTTTCATGCATACGAATTTCCCCGCTCGCTCAGTGCGTCACGGGTACTTAAGTTTTTCCTCGCCCGCTAAGAAAAGCGGTCACGAGTACTTATCTCATGCATATAACTGTAAATACTAATTTTTTACCTTGGATGCGCAGTAGTCGAGGCGGCGACGGCGGATGACGGCGACGGCGAGAAACCTGCGATGCATAATTAAAAAATTTTACTTGTGCAATTTAATTAATCATATTTTTTGCTTGAAAAAGAAACTAGAGAGAGAAAGAAAAGGAAGAGAGCCCTCTTTCTAGAGAGAGAAAGAGAGGGAAAGAGAGGGAAAGCAAGGATTTTATGGGTTTTTCTTGTGGAATGGATTTAGAGTGTGTAGGAGATTAGGGGAGTGGAGTTAGAGAGAGAAAATCTCTCTTTCTCTAATTTTTAGAGAGAGAAAGAGAGAAGGAAACTCTCTTTCTAGAGAGAGAAAGAGAGGGGAAAGATGGAATTTGAAGGGAATTTGTGTAGAGTGGGTTTAGGGGGTGTAAGGAAGTGAGAGGAGAGATTTAGAGAGAGAAAATCCCTCTCTTCTCAATTTTGGAGAGAGAAAGAGAGAGTGTGCAATTGTTTTCTCCCTCTAGGGAAGGAATTTGGAGGTATGGTGGAGAGGGAAGATGTTTGGGGTGGAGATGGAGCTATTCATGAAGAGATTTCTAGAGAGAGAAAATTTTCTCTCTAGGCTAGAGAGAGAAAATGAATGACGAAAATTTTTCTTTGTTGGAAGGGTGTAGGAAGTGTAGGGAAGTGTTTTTTGTGAAGGGTAGTGGGTGGTTTAGTGAGTGGAAGTGAGAGAAAAAAAATAATTAGGGTTAGGGTTTGGTGTAGGTTTTGAGAAATAGAGTTGGAGGAGGAAGAAGAAGATGAAGGAGAGGAAGGAGAAGGGAGTAGAGGGAGAAAATGAAAGAAAATGGAAGGAAATGTGGAGGGAAGATGAGGGAAGAAGAAAAATGGGAGAGAAGAAGAAGAAGGAAGGAAGAAGAAGAAGAAAATGGAGAAGAAGAATGGAGGAGGAAGAAGAAAAGAGGAGGAAGAGAAGAATTTTACCTTGCTTGGAGGAGGAGGGAGGAGGCCGGCCTTGGAATCGCGTGAGGGAGAGGGAGCTCGCGGCTTGGAGGCGTGGATTTGGCGTGAAATGAGAGTGGGGTGGGCGGTTGGGAGAGTATGAGGGTTTAAGTGGGTTATTTAGGGTATTTTTGGAATTTTTTTATTTAGAAAAATTTATTTTCTTATTTAAAACCTCTCATTCTCTCCCTCTTTTTTCAAAACTCTTTAATTAGATTGCACAAAAATAAAAAATATTTTAATTTTGCATCGAGTTGGTCGTCGCGTCGTCGCTCGCACAAGTCGTCGTCTCGATTCGCGCGCCCAAAATTTTAATTTTTCGCCGACCGACGACCCCTACCAATATGGGTGTCGATCTTAACTGTTTCCGTTGCTCCGGACGCATCGGCGCTGTCCGTTTCGCGAACGAAGGTCGTTTCGGCGATTTTGGGTTTTCGGTCGACACGCGTCAGGTGAGTTTTTGCGCGATTTCGAGCTCTTTCGCTTTTGAAACCCTCCTTGCGCGGTCGACTCGATTCGACACTAGTATTATGGTCAACAACAACCTCTTCAATTATGGTGACCTTATAGGGGCTTGAACACTATGAGACAATGTGCCCATAATCATGACAATTAAAACACTTGGTTACAGGGTTAGTTTTAGGTGCCTCATGCTTAGGAGTTTAATCTTTATAGTTAGGGCGGGGTTGGAATTGACCAACAGTGGGTCGACTAGTCACAAAAGCAGGAGGTTTGTTTTGAGGTTGACTCGAGGAAGTCTTAAAAGGATGCAGACGAGAGTCTTGGTTTCTAAAATGGGACCGAGTCCTAGATTCTTCTAAATTAAGTACAAGACTGTTGACCTCTATGTAAAGCACAAAAGAAACAAAAAAAAAAATCAAACCTCATATCCGCAAATCCTGCCAGATCCCGCGATTTCAGTCGAGATTTCGCATACCTCCGATTGTCGAACCCATAAATCCAGCTGAAACCACGATCGCTTCCCGGATTTTCCGCACTGCAGCTTGAAGGTCACATCGAGTCGTCGTTAAAAGGCCGCCCAAAGGAAGCCTTCTATTGTTGCTCTCCCATTCGTTGCTTCTTCGACTTCTTCTCTCATAGCCGATATCCCCATCCCAAACCGAGCTCGCTCTCTCCTCTACTCCTCTACCCGTGACATCCAGCCTCCGATCCCATGAGCCGCTAGCAACAACCAGCCTTCCCATCTTCCTCCAACCAAACTCCTCCCACGCGATCACAAAATCCCGACCTCTTCTCCATTTCTCCAGGCCAAAACCCTCAGCTCCCTTCTTCCTCCCTCCATACCGCAAGCTTCCAAGCCCTCACCTCCACCTTCATTCGGTTTAGAGAGAAAGTGAGAGAGAGAGAGAGAGAGAGAGATAGATAGATATAGAGAGAGAGAGCTTCTTCCCCATACCTCTTCTCCAACACACGAGCTCCACAGACCTTCGACCGATCCGACGCCTCTATTCGCAATACCTGCGAACTCCAGTTTGCAAGACAGCCTCATCCGACCTCTAGCCTCTTACCTTGCCGAGCCGAAGACCTACTCTAGCCCAACGCCAATCAACCTCTACCTCACGCCTCTTCCCTCTCTGCCCTAGCCGCAAGCTCCTCTCACATTTGATCTCTCCCTCTCTCTCATTGTATATATATATATATATATATATATATATATATATATATATATATATATATATATATAATTATGTTAAAAAATGTTTTTTTTAAAGATGAAAAAAAAAGAAAAGAAAAGAAAAAGAGAGAAAATGAAATGATTTTGTGTATCTCGTCGCCACGATCTCCGCTGCCGACACGCAAAGGTATTAAAATTCTAAACTCATATTTCCATTCTCGTCATGGGCGGCAAACTAGCAAACCCCCTACGCGCTCACGTAACATTGTGGAGAGGGAAGCTAGTGCGACGCCTACGACGAGGCGGGAAATCTCCTAAAATCCTTCTTCAATGCTAGCGACGAGACGGCAAACCCCCTACGTGCTCACTTAGCATTGTAGGGAAGGAAACCGGTGCGGCGCTTGCGGCGAGAGGGATAAAAAAATGTTTAATAAGTACCCCAGAACGCTCATGTAGTGTAGAGGGGGGAAATTTGTGCTCTTTCAAATTGTGCTCGGAACCCTTAAACCCTCACGTAGCAGGCAAGGATTTTAAAAAAAAAATGCAACCGTAGTGTCATTTTGACACCTACCTGAAGCGCTCACGTAGCGTCAAGGGGAATGTTGCATCTTGGTTTTTCCCCTAAATGAGGGAGACATTGGGACGCTGCCGAAATTTGGATCGAAGATCCAAGGACTTGAACAAAAATTTGGAGCTTGATTTGAACATAACTTGAGCATAAAATCAAACTTAAATCAAGTTTAATTAAATGAAATTGAAATGAACAAGATGAACTTTGACATTGAACTCAAACTTGTGGACATAGAAATTGAACTTGCTATCTGAACAACAAAGGACTTGGTTCAAAATTGACTTGAATAATTGAACTCAAGAAAAGACTTGAGTTGGATCACAGGGAACTCGTACAATGGAGGATGATGAATTGAACTTGATTTGGACCAAATGACATTAACTTAAACATGGAATTAAATTCAAAAGAACAAATGCAAAGAGCTTTAACTTGCAAGTGAACTTGATTGAACGCAGGGGACTTTAATGTGGACTTATAACTTGAACTACAATAAGGCTTGACTTTGAATCTCATGTGATTCAAAAGAGCCATAATTTGAAACATTTGAACTCAAGCAAATACTTGAGTTGTACAACATGAGGCTTGAATTTGAATCATAACACTAAGCTCTTAATAAAGGTTAAGAAAGGATCATTTCAATTTTGAAGCAAATGCCAAATGAATTTGTGGAGAATTTTGGAACAAATCTCAACTTACAACAAGGGACTCGTGAAGGAGAGCATTCAAGCATAGTCAATATGCAAGCAAGAATCAAATAAGAATACAATCAAATAGCAAATGTTGTACGAACTTGGAGAGAGCATTGAAATAAATATCAACAATCAAGCAAAATGACTCATGATGAGCAAGCCTTCAGTGCACTCAAGAAAACGTCGAGGAACAAATGAACTTGTGATACGAATTGTTTTCAAGCAAAGGCTCACACATAAAGTCACTATGAGCTTTGGTATAAAGCTTAGTTGAGTAATCTCATCATGCATGATCCAAGTCATTTTTATGTGGCAACAAAGGACTTATGCCAAGACTTCAAGTGATCGAGGTGCCAATCAATGATCCAAAACATTCAAATGAGCATCCGTTGATGAGATTAAAGCAAATCACCATCTTCAACCAATCAAGCTACGAGCAAGGAGAAGAAACTTGTAATGCAACCATTCTTCTTGTAACTGAGGATCACAGACTTGCAATAACATTAATCAAAATCCTACAAACATATGCAAGAAAATTATGGTGGAGGCAATGGCATGTTTGAAAGAGACATGCAACAAGGGAGAATCAATGCACCGCCGCATTGATTGGAATGCAAATAATGATTAAAGCTCTGTATTATTTGATTGAATGTTAATAAGCATAAAAAGCTTGAAATCGGAACTTGAATGATAAGGAGCAGGAACTGTGAATCAACTACAAACATGAATACTTATGAGCTGTTATAGCAAGGAGCAGGAACTGTGAATCAACTACAAACATGAATACTTATGAGTTGTTATAGCAAGGATATCGTAACATCCCTACAATCAACAATCATCCGATGTGAGACAAAAGTGGTATGCAACTAAGGTTATAATACCCCTACAGTTGAGGCTGGTTCACTTGTAGATGAATACAACTATTCCTTGTGAGCTACGACGACCACTGAAATGACTTGCAGATAACAATAATGGATACGTAGTAAGTGCAGTAAATCTCCTATGGACACAAGTACATAGGTCTCCGCAAGCAAAGATATGTGGCTATGACAAATCCAAATCCCTACGAGCCATAGTAGGAAGTATTTCATGTATGCAAAGTGCCAATCATCATCATCTCAATACAAAAGCTAGGGCCTTCATACATAGGCCTCAAGGAACAAAACACAAAGACTAAATTGCCCTCTGGGTTACAACACAAACTAATCCCTCTCAGGGGTACAATGGTAAAAACTAGAACATAAATAAAGAAATACATAAAATGGATCACAAGTAAAGACTCCTAATCGTAGCCATCGATCTATGATGTCTCCTTTATTAGACGCGCCAGAATCTCCTGCTGATGTTCTCATCAAGTTAACTTCGACATCAGTTGATCAATTGGAAAGTAAGAACAAGAAACAACAATGAAAATAGAGCGGCATAAAATTTTATATCTATTACAATAATTTTCACTGATAAATGGAAAGTTTAATAACAACAGATTCCTTGTTAAAAGTTCAAAATTCCACTTTGCAAAGCATGAATACAATAACCTTTAAAAAATAAATAAATATTCCAGTATGCAATATTGGAGAACTTAGAACTGATGTACCTCACAGCATAATATTACAGTTGTGAAACTAAAAATATGATATTAATGAAGATTTAATAGAACAGATAAAAAATTCTATTTCATCAAGATGGGGCCATTATTATAATTCTGATAGCAGAAAGGTCACCAACCTGTATGCAGCTTGAACAGAAACTTGCCTCTTCTTAACCGAAATCATAGTTTTTGTATGGTGAATTGTACCAAAGGACAAGTTCAGAGAGTTTGGGAGAGATTTATGTGATGGCTTCACGTGAGAACCTTAAAACAAAAGGGAAGGATAAGGCAAAAGATGAAACAAACAATAAATAATAGAGAACATTTGTAGCTGGGTCACTTACAAAAATATGACTTCCTCAAGTTACTGGAAAAATAAATTGATGATTGAACTATAGAAAAATATAAGTTATAACTTATACATGCCAATAGTTGGTTAGAAGCAAGCCATAACAGTATAATTTATACAGAAATGAAAACTAAATCTTTAATCTATGATTAACACAGCTACAATAGATGCCACAAAATGGGGCTCATCCTTTCTGAAGCAGAGCAAGGTGTGATAAGGCATCGTACAAGTATATATGTGCATATAAAAATCCATATAATAATGTAAACATATCAGGACAACGAAATAAAAAAAAAATTTACATCAAAAAATTGTTATGTTTAAGTTATATACTAACTTAAGCTGAATAACCAACGGCAAATCTTTCTTTTTTAGATTATTGGGTAAGAGCAAAAACAAAAGAGAAGAAAAATCATAATACATTAGTATGTGTGTACATACATACATATAAAATGGATATCGAGATCAAATAACGTTGGGTCTATGCTACATTTTCCAAAAATGTATTGTGACTTGACACAATTAGAAATTCAACTCCAAAAATACATTATATGAGCAAAGTTTGAAGGAAATTCTAAGTTGAAGTATGCTCCTATAATGCCTCCTCTCAATCTAAGTAAACCTAGAAAAACCTATAAAGAATCAACAGACTCACCCACCTTAGCCCAACAGTAACTTGTGGGTTTAGCCAGGCCATTAGCTGTTGACCCTGGTAACATAACTAGTTGAATTGATTAAACAAAAATAAATTCTCATAAAACTACTTCAAGCAAAAAAGTTTTGCAAATTTTATTCATATGTTATTTATTTATATAATTAAAACTCGTCATTTCAAACTTTTTTTTTACATGGATTTTTGCCCAATAAAGAGCCATCTACTAGGCTCACAAAATTTGGCTTGATGTTGCTAGCCCAAGCCACAGGTAATAAACTAAGAATTACAAATATAGGCATGGAACACAAAGACAAATGCAATAGACAGAAGGATGACAAAGCTTTAGAAGAAAGGCCGCAAAATTAAAAAGAAAGCAGTCCTTAATTTAGATAAGTATGTGAAGTTCAAAACTTAAATGGAGATTAGAATTTGAGCTCTGGTTTAAAAATTTATAGTATAATACTGTTCATTATCATGTCTAGAAGTTACAATAAATGGTGACAACAGCATCAATAAAGAAGCACTAAAAACACAATGGATAATCAACGATCAAAGGTCGTGATGTCCTAAAGTGACTACATTGTATTCAACATATGTCCATTGTTTATGCAACATTGGTAACAAACTCAAGTTTGTTAAGCAACAATATATTCTTATGGATTCAAAGATACTACAATAAGAAGGTCAAGAATGAGTGAACAATTCAGAAAAATCAAGATAATGAAAATTTTAAAATCTATCATAGAAGGTAGCAAATCTTTTGAAGATTGAAAGTACTAAAATAACGGGCCGCCTACAACAACTCGTGATTCAATTATTTCAACATTAAACCAATCTCAAACCCATTGCATGTTTTGTTGTTTTACTTGTATTGAACCAGTTGGTCTAACACTTTCTTCAACCCAAAACCTGATTATGTAAACACCATAAATAGACCCAAATGCTGTAATTGAATTCAGGATATAAGAATTTTGTTTTCTCCCTTTTCTAATCTCTCTTCTTCCTCTTATTCTTTGGAGACCTGCTGCTTTTAAAAGTAGACATTAAGAACATCACTTCCTGCAGCATTAGAAATAGCGGGCACCTCTAATCTTGCCAGTCCTTCATCTTGTTCTCCTTCATCAAATTGTGGTGGTTTGGGCTTTCAACTGTTGCCTACCACGCTATTCAGCTACTGTTATCTATGCTGCTAGCTGCATTTTGTTGCTTCCAGCTCCTTCCACCGCCTTATTTACTAGCAAGCTTCAATATTCCTGCAAGAATCCTCAAGATCCCTTCACTTCTTCCCACCGGACAGCCTCCCTTCAATCAACACGTTCCAGCCTCGGTTTTTAACCTTCAGCCAGCACATTCCGGCAACAGTCTTACCAACCTAAAACATTTTGAACATCAAGAACATTAGTTTCAAGACCAGCAGATCCTCCGACAGCCCAAACAGCAACAAATTCAGCTAGTTGCTGGGTCATCTCCTAATTTTTCCTTCTTCCTTTTCAAGACTGCATCAGGTCCCAATTCTTGCTATCAAGAACCACTTCTTTTATTTCCTTTCAGCAGCCACCAAAGACCTCTCAACATGAAAAATGCAGATTTGGCAGAAGCTCTCCGAACAATACAAACCAATCAAGAATTACAATTCTCCCAAATCCAAAAATCTCTACAACAAGCCAATGTTTAATTTGCCTCCATTGGCTCATCACTTTAATAATTTCACGCTTTCATGCATTCTATTGACAAGAGTCCTGATATTTTGTGCATTGGCTGACCACCACCTCCACTCCATTGAGATCCTTTCTCTTTTGTCGGCATACTTAGTTACATCGATCGAATCCCTTCTCCACAACCACCACCATCTCCAACAAGATTCTCTTTTGTTAAATCAATGAAAATTAAACTTCCTCGCTTTAATGGATTTGACGTTAAAACATGGACTTTAAAGCACCAGAATACTTTGATTTTCATAGCACTCCTGATTATCATCGTGTTAGCATAGCTTCCTTTCATCTTGAAGGACCTAAAGCTACTTGCTAACAAGGGTTACCGGTTACGCATGAAAGGTCTTTTTGTTTCTTTTCCATCTCTCAACCTTGCAGGCACAATTATTTTTAATGGCAATGGAGTATTAAGCAACAATATATTCTTGAAGATTCAAAGATAGTATAATGACAAGGTCAAGAATGGGTGAACAATTAAGAAAATTCGCATCAAGAAAATAAAATATTTAAAATTCTATCATAGAAGAAGAATGAAGCAATCTTTCAAAGATTAATACTACAACAACGAGCCGGCTACAACAACCCGTAGTTCAATTTATTTAAGCATTAAACTGGTCCAAAACCCATTGCATGTTTTTTATTTTATTTTTATTGAACCAGCTAGTCTAACCCTTTATTAAACCCAAAACCGGTTTATGTAAACACTATAAATAGATCTGAAATGCTGTAATTGAATTTAAAAAATAAGGTTTTTTTTCTTCCTTTTCTAATATCTTTTGATATAGACAAAGGGGGTCAAAACAAGTTGGGATTTATTTTTTGTATGTTTCTACTTCAGTCAGCTCATTAATGACGAGCTACTATCTAATCAGCTCATTATAAATAGATTCATTTCCCTTACTTTGACTCTTTGGTTTCCCCTTCCTTGGCCCTTGGTTCTTCTCCTCCCTTGGCTGCCTCTTCCCCTTCTTTATGCCTTTTCGGTTTGCTCCCTGGCTACTTTCCCTGGCTGCCTCTTCTCCTTCTTTGTGCCTTTTCGGTTTGCTCCCTGGATGCTTTCCCGTGGCTGCCTCTACCCAGTTCTGTTGTCTTTATGGTTGCTATTTTGGGACAGATTTCTGGACTTTCTAGACAAAAATATGGACTGAATTTTTGGCCTTTCAACTGCTCCTTTTAATTGATTTAATTAGAGATTATGGTGAGGAGATGTTTGTGGCTGTTTTAGAGTTTTTAGAGAGGATTAATGTGATTTTTGGACATGAAAACCTGAGAGTTTTTGGAAAAGCTCGAGAGCTTGTTCCACTTCTTGGAAAGGCTTGCGAGCTTCTCCGCTCTTCGACTCGGCTTCTAATCTCATTCTTCTTCCCGCAAGTATCCACCCCGTCAGTACCTTTCTTCTCATTCAAGAAATGCAACTTTAGGAACTTTTATTTAAAGGTTTGTAAGCGTCGTTTGTAAGCGTCCTTTGTTGTAAGTGTCATGTTTTATTTAAAAAAGTTTGTTGTTTGTTGTATAAATTGTAGTTTGTCGTCTTTTTGAGAATTTGGTGTATTTTCTTTATCCTAGGAAGCATGTCTTTTGCTTGCAAAAATTTGAGGCTTTTTCACAAATTTTTGCTTGCATCATCTTTTCATCCTCTTATTCTTCATTAAGGAATTTACACCTATTCAAAAGGTGGCTTACCCTTCTTGATGTACATCAAAAAGTGTAACACAATCATAGGTCGTCTCGGTCCAAAACCAATTAAACAACCATTGTTACGGCCAATATTTGAAGGGGGTTTACAGGGAATGCAAACAATTCCGTTATCCTCTTTATGCTCAACTCTCCTATCTAATTTTCACCCAAAGAATTCTCATCATCATAAGAAGCTCCATCCCAATTTCTTTTTCATATAATTGTGTTGGGAGTTTGGAATCTGCATAGAAAATTTTCCTTTATTAGAATAGTTAAATCTCAAAATTACAAATTCGATATTAATCCTTTTTATTTTATTTTTATTTCATTAGAAATTTTCAAATCAGGAAGTTTCAATTTTTAGGTATTGATTTAATGACCAGATTATTCTTAAAATAGCTCACCTCCAAGTATAAATGTGTAACGTTATTGCAATCTTATATATAAAAATTGGAATCATCTTTTAGCACATGCAGGTTCGCATAGTTCTTTTTGTTGAACACTAAATAAAATATCTACACTTCGTTTTCCGTTCTATTTTAGCAGGATTTCACTCAAAATGTCTGGACTGCATTGCTGATCTCTTATAACCTTCATTGTTGAGTCCTAGAGAACCTTCAGTTCTCATTATTGATCTCATATAGCCTTAATTGGTCAATCCTAGAAAACCTTTCAGCATGAACTGATCTTATGACTCTGATTATATGGTTTTCAGTTTGATTTCTTATGACATCCCTTATTCGAAATATCATAAATCTCTGAGAACCAAACTGTAACCATCAATGACTCCAATCAGAATCCATCAATTGGGGAAATTCAGAACATCATTCCCTCATATCGGTTGAATAGGAAGAAATTATATATCATGATCACAAATTATGAAATGTTTCAAAAAAGAAGGATGCTAAGTCATCTGATTGAAATAGGGTTAGGTCAGGAGATCCAAAATCTAATGTTTTAATGAGGAAGATTTAAGATTTATCTTGACTTTCGAATTTCAAGCAGCAAAAGATCAACAGGAACAATATGTTCTTCACTACTGCTCGAGAGCTCTAGGAAGTAGTTCAGCAAGCCCACTATAAGATACAAGATGCCACTCTAATATATGAAATCAAAACTAAAATATCATCAATCAAGCCTTGTATATGGTGGGCTCAGAAAATTCACGCCCCAGCCTCTCCGCGGACCCCCTATCTTTCTTCGGGTCGTCGAGGAGAGCTTTAACATTTAAGTTCCGCAACAAATTTTCAGAAGGCAGATTGGATTGTGAATAAGACACTGCCCAGAAATTTTTCCCTCATTTTGCGAGGACTTTAGATATGAGTTCAGGTTTACTATAGGTGCAAGACCCTATAGTTAATTATCCCTCCCAGAAAATGAGAGAGAATGATGCAGGACTAAGCGAAATAAGTCATGCAATTAGAGATTTAGGCTAAGATAACATCAAAGACAGTAAAATAAACTTCATAAAACATTAAGAACAATAAGAAAATTTGAACAATTAGATCATGTGATAGCAAGAAACTAACAAGTAAAGACTAAACATTAAAAAAATAGTAGAATCAATTTAGACTAGCTAACATGGGTTGGTACAAGTTCAACATTTAATTAAGGAACTAGTCATTAGAGTTTTCAATCACTCAAATTTAAGTAGGGCTTGGCGGATTAATCAACACATATGAGATGATGCTAATAAAGATGAAATGAGAAGATCAATGTTTAGTTAGAAGAAGAACAAGGAAAGGGTTTGATACTTAGCTCATGAATGGGAGGAATGGAGCCCTTGAAGAAATTATGGCTAGTTCCTCCTTGGATTCCCCCTGAAACCCTTACTCTTTGATAAATCGATGTCCTCGTTGCCAAATTAGATGCTAGGTTTCCTTGGAAAGGTAGAATAGTGAGGAGGAAAAGAAAGTTTCAGCTATAGGAGGATTTGGAAGTGGAGAAATCAGCTTGGGAGGTGAAAAGGTAGAGTTGGTTGTTTGGGAAAGAGAGAGGGTTGATGTGGTTTGCTTGGGAAGGAAAGTATTTGGCTTGGGAAAAGGAAAAGTTGAAGTGGTTGCTTAGGGAAGAGAGATAATTTAATGTATGTTGCTTGGGAAGGGAAATTGTTGGCTTGGGAAAAGGGAAATTTAAAGTGATTGCTTTGGGAAGAGAGAGAATTAAATGTAGCTTGCTTGGGAAGGAAAGTATTTGGCTTGGGAAAAGAAAAAGTTAAAGTGGTTGGTTTGCGAAGAGAGATAATTAAATGTAGCTTGCTTGGGAAGGCAACTAGTTGGATTGGGAAAAGGAAATGTTAAAGTAGTTGTGGGTTCCCAAATGTCACAATTAATTGAGACAAATGCTCAATTAATGTGAATTAGTTACAAGATTGGGAAGCCAACGGGTCTAGGGTGTTGGGGAGGAGGTGGAGGCGAGTAGAATGGAAGGAAGAGAGGAGGTGGTGGGTTGAGGGCAGCAGGTTGCTGCAACGGTGGGGATTATTGGACGGCTAGGGAAGGAGAAGAAGAGATAGAGAGGGAGATGATATCAACCAAGAGCTCACAATCTATTGGGTATTTTTTTGCCTTTCTCCAAAGGACTTCACACACAAACTCAACTCACCAAGAGAAGAGGAAACATATAACCAGAAATTTTATATCAAATATTCATCATCCTTATAAGAGAACAATGAGCCATATATATAGGCACCAAAATATGAAAGGAATAAAAGACAAGAAGACCCTTGACCAAACAACACAAAAGCTCCCTCAAGAGAGGGTTAAACTGTAATAAAAATAAATAACATCATATAAATCTCCTACAACATATGAAAACTAAAAATATAAAATCTCAATCAAGGTTGTAGATCTCCGGCCTCTACGGTGATAAACCCTCCCAGCTCTGATGTCCCCATCATAACTTTCGATTAAGGCTAGTCGTCAAACAGGTACGTAGAGATATGTGTTATCTGACGTATAGTAGTAGCATGGGTTTGGGTGTTTGAGAATTTGAGATTTAAAATTAGAAATTTCACCATCTTACACTTGAAGCGGATGGTGAGGGAAGTGATGATGGACCTAATTAAGATCCCATAGTTCCGTCGTCCCGGGTCATCATGGTCCCTGGTCTACTTAGTTAGAGGAGATAGTTGACCCAACCTGATAGAAGGATCATTGTCGGAAGCCATGAGTTGCTTCGTCCAAGGATACCTTATAGTCCTGGGGGAAATATTTATCTAAGGGGACAAATTTGAATCCATCTTAGCTAACAATAGACATAGGTTGCTTCAAGCTAATCCACTCAAACATCGAGCTTCTCTGTATCAATAAATCCAGGATATAAATTTTAGCTTTTTTCTTGAAAGGTTTTTGTCATCCTCAAGAAGAAAGTTTGAGATCCTCGTCTTTTGAGTCAACTTCTTACTAGTAAGAACTTTCATTAGCTTCTCATTGTCATGATGATGAGAGATCCTTCTCTGGTTCCTTTCTTCCATGAATTATGGTTCTTGATTCACCATACAAATCTACTTGCTAAACATCTTCATCATCACAACCATCTAAAGTTAAAAGGAGCACAAATTAGTTGAAGTCATCGAAGGTTTCTCCTTGTAATGTAAATACCTTAGCTTTTCGTTGTCTTCTCTTGAAGGATCTAGGGCCAAGAACAATTCTCCTATCTTCTTGTAGCTGTTTTTCATCAATACCTTGGACAAACATTTTTTCTAAACCTATCACTCCAATGTCAAGAACCTGATCCAAAACCACTAACAAGACACCAGAAACAAGATTCATCTAAATATCAAGCAAGCAGACATGGAATAAGGTTGTTAAGCCGAATTCATATTTTAGAGCAAGAAATAATCGTTTCATTAAATGAACAACTAGGCAATTACAAAGGAAGATGAAGATGGTGCTCACTTGAATCCCCTCGCTCTGAACTCTCTAATTCCCAAGTTTTAGAGATTGCGGAATTGAATAAAAAAGATTGATTCCAAATAATTTCCTTGTCTATTATGAAATCCCTTTGCATAAATATGGCATGACACCAACTTCGAGCCCGAATTTGATACATGAAATCATAATTACAAGTTATGATGAGGTGGTACCACTTTTGTGGACCACTAGAGCCAAGCTAGCGCTATAACTATTTGACATCAATCTTCGCGATCATAGAAGAATTTGGCTCTTAGGCTAGCATATTCCAAAGACATTTTTTGAGTTCTTATCGGCCACAACTCTCAGCAGCATCTCAATATTCCCGAGGCTTCTCTTAACAAAATTGCAAACCACTGGGGAGCTCCCTTAACTTCCAAGTTTGGCTTATCCTCCATGCATCTTCTCTACAAGTCAGGTGATCCCCTAATGACGAAGAGACATCCCAACACAAACGTGTTGGATTGCTTGAAAGAAATAGAAACAGTTTGGTACAAAGCAACCATGACACCTATTGAGCTTAATCATCAGTAGGTAATGAAAAAGCAACCATAACACCCTTCATGGTTGTACTGTATCACATTAATATTAAAAGTATGATTTGGATTATTTCACATGCATGAATGCTTGGAACTCCTTTAAGCCGCAGTTAATTAATTCATCTTCTTCCTTACCTTATTCATGTTTTTATTCCTTGTTTTTCTCCTTAGACATAGATACAGCTAATTTTCCTTGTTTTCACAGAGTTTCATCGTTGGATATTGTCAGAAATGAAGAAAATTATTGAATAAATAGAAATTTCTCTCCTTGCATGATGCCCTCTCTCTCTCTCTAGGTGTCCATTAAGAGCTATAACTTCCTCGCTCCAACAACAAATGAAAAATAGCTTTACCTTCTTCATAACTCCTACAAAAAAAATCTTTGACTAATCTCCACAAAACCTTCAGCTAACGGAGTCAAGTCAGGTGCGTAGCAAGAGGTCTTTGACTAATCTTTGACTGCGCCTTCTAGCGTTCAATCTCCACTTTCCCTAAGCTTCATAAAGAGTCTTTTCGCCTCCGCCACATCAATTGAAATTAAAGCAGAATGATCCCCTAAGTTCATAAAAGATCTAAGGTTTTATCACCACTAGCATCCATCATCAATAGCTTTAGAAAAAATATCACCTAGTTTCCTCCTGCCATCAAAAAATCCATCAAAAAATCTTCAAAACTCTAATTTCCTCCTGCCATCAACACCGCCTGTCAATTAGTTTTGATCACATATATTTCTTTTTGTTATTCCATAGACCTAAGCATCCTCTTTATAAATTGACAAACGAAAGTGCCATTACCATGCCACCATGGCTACAAGAAAGGTTTATCTACTTATGCATCCCAATCAACCACCCTCCATAATAGTGCTTTTTAGCAGAGGAAATTAATGTTGACATAAATTAAAATATACATTTTGTGATGGATATTTAAGTCACTTTATGTCTTCCAAAACTCATGTTCATTCAATTATTTATTATGGATATTTTGATCTAAGTCATTAATTTGTGAGTAATTTATTGACAATTTGTAGCAGTTTATTATTTCTTCAACATACATATCTATGGAAGGGAACATCAATATACTACACAGGAAAGTAAAGTTGAGGAAAGAGAGAAAGAAAAAGTGAAAGGGCACGAGAAGGCTCCATTTTGAAATTGAACTATCTACTATTTTACAGATTTAAAAATATAAAAATAGATGGAAAATATCTCAACTAAGGAATTGATAATTTTAAATTCTTGTTTGAAATCTTTTTTCCCCCTAATTTTTAAGCCCTGAAAATAGGAATAAGCATCATTTGAAAATAGAGCCTTCTCACGGTTTATCCATTTTTTCATCTTCTTTCTCCTCTACTTTGCTTTACTTCATAGTATATAGATAAAAGAAAGATGAGAGAGAAACAAAAAGCAAAGAGTAGAATGACATGAATCAAATCAAATATATCTAATCCATATATTTACTATAAAAGTATATATTTATATCAAAATATATTAAGGGCAATCATCCAATCCACTATGATTCTCTATTTGACAATCATAGTGGCTTAAGAAAACCAATATGGCTTTAAAATAGAGAATCCTGGCCATCCAAAGTGAACTGGATAGTCCAGAGTAGTCATTGCATCAAGTGCAATTACTATAACTGAATAGGATCTAATCCATATACATATATACTATCTATATATTTATAAAGTATATGAAAAATAGAAGAAGAGTGGCATATATTCTCCATATTTGTATTTAAAATTATATACATGTAATATTTCATATAAAATTAAATAAATTCATAACGTTTTTATAATTTCTACAATATGGGCTATAAGTGAAAGAGGATGTATGTCAAGACTCAAGATCAATAATAAGAATGGCAAAAGTGTTTGACTGAAATATTACTCCTTTAAGGTTACTACAAGAGTATATCTGATCATGCTCAGGAGAATATCTTGTTAGTGCCCCCATCACAAAACTTCTTTCTTGTGTTTGATGTAACAATTTTTGTTATCCATCGGCCGACTAACAAAAATTCTGATATTTTTGTTTGGTGAATATGACCTAGATAATATATTCACTAGAAGCCAAATTCCAAGGCCTCCATTTGAGAAATTTTACTAGAAGCATACCGTGAGATGAATTAGAGTTTAAAATTCAGATTTTTATTTTTCAACCTAATTTCTATGAATATAGAATATACTTCCCATCTCTCAAATAGTTTTATCTTTCAAGTGAAAATTTTCATGTGCTGGTTGCCAACAAATCATCTCCATAACAATGAAGGAATAGAAAATCATATCATTTCCCAAAGAGTTCTCCACAAAAATAAATCAAGCTCTACATTATGATGCAGTTTTGCTTGATAAAGCCTGATGCTCCATACGATACTCATTTGAGAAGACTATCTGTAATTAATTAAAGCGCCAATGAAGGAGTTTTAAAATGCCACATGCAACAATGATTAATATGCTTATGCTTTCGAAAGAAACAGGGTAGTCTATACATTACTGTAGTCTCAGCTCAAGTCCTTTCATAAGAACCATGCCAAACATTTGATCCATATCTCAACATTATTAGTGTCCAGGTTTCCATCACAGTCCTATCGTAGCTCTAGCAAATTTCTTTCTCACCAACATGGCTCTTGCAGTTCTTATTTCTAATGGTTCTCTTCCAATGGATCTAAAAGGAATGATCCAAACCAAATTAGACCATCACCTTACATTTTTCTTTTCATGAAAATATTATGTTTTTCACTGTTTCCTTAGCAACTTTGCATTTGTAAGTTCATGAATTTGATTAAAAGAATGGGGTTATAGAATAAAAAATAACACCTAGATGTGCTAGGTTTAAATGGATGTAAGAAAAATTTAAAAAAATGGGGATATAGATGACGATATAACATGTATAATTAAGTGTAGGCGTTTGAAATAGAAAGGTTCCTTAGAAGTATTATGTGATAGAAGAGTATCATGGAAACTTATATGCAATTTTATAAAGTTGTAATTAGGCCGAGGATGCTATATGAATCCAAGTGTTGAGCAATAAAAAAATGTTGATAAATAAATTGAGCATCATATAAATGAGAACGTCAAGATAGATATATGGCAAAATTAGGAAGGATATATTAACAAAATGCTTTGATTTGAGGAATGATTGGAGTGGAATCTATTAAAAATAGTTTATGTGGTTTTGAAATATACAACTTATGATAAAAAATACACATTAAATGAGTAGACAAATTAGCGTTCGAGGATTAGGAAGGAAGGTAGAGCTAAGGTAAAATATATAGAAGTTGTACCAAATGATTTGTGGGGAAGAGATTTAACACCTTTGGAAGCAGTCATCATGAATAAATAAAAAATGTGGATTCAAAAAAACAACCAAAAATAGTTTGGTAGGTATGATCATGATAGTGGATTTAATCTATTGTGTGCATGCACATTCTAGTTTGCATAATATTTCATAGTTGGTTATACTTTGTATGTATTTATCATGTAAATCTTAATATTCTCCTCCATCAATACTATTTGATAACTACTTGAAAGGGCACACCAACCATTTTTATCAAGCTTTATTATTTTGTGAAAACCCATCTAGAATACAAGTTTAACACCAATGGATCTATTTAGAACAATGTTGTTTTATAAATCCGGAATTAAATTAGCAAGTTGGAGCAATGAAGTTCTAGTAAATTGTTATGGAGCTAGGGGTGTTTTCTTTTTTTTTTTTAATGGTAGGAAACTGGGGCACACATTTCAGAGATTTTTTGGTAGATTGGCATTGAAAAAATTCCAGTGTAACGTGAATAGCAGTATCATCCTTGATAAATAGCAGCAATGAGATCAAACAATTCATGCGTGGAATAAACATTTGAGAAGATGTTACCACTCACTAAATCCAAGAGTATAATGAACTAAAATATCAGAAAGAAGTGATAAAAACAAAAGAATTTATTCTGTTTATTTGTGAAATTGTGACACTTTCTCTTCTGGAGATGATGAAAGTAGATGAAAAAATCTTTTTAAAAAAGTACGGAACCAAAAAATACTCCTCCTAAACCTGAAACAAAAGAACAGACAAAAGACAAATAACATAGGTGTTCATGTCGGTGCATTCTCTCTCAGATCCCTTGAGAACAGTATACGAAGCGAAGATTTCATCACTTGAAGATACAACTGTTAGTGCATATCGCAAGCACATTTCATCCCAAACTCGGATGTAAGAACTGAACTCTCATTTTTTGGGATTCACAACTTCTCCACCAACCAACGTAAATGCCGCCACAGATGTTATTTAATACCATTACCTCTTACCACGAGACTATCGAAGTCGTGAAAACGAAAAATACTTCATAACCAAAAAAATAAATCTAATATAAACAGATCAGAATAGCAGGAGCACAGAATCCATCCCTGGACGGAGAATCACACATGAGCGGTCTGAAGAAAAATCAAAGCAGGCAGCTGTGAAGAAAGTACCAAGGAGAGAAGGAGACTTCGTGTCTCTGAGCGAGGCGAGAGAGGACGGGAGCGTCGCCATGGCGATTGTTACCTAGTTCTTGCCCTCTTATCTGTATGACCTGCAGAGCGCAAACCAGGAGCTCACCTCAAAGAGCAGACGAAACAATACTGCAACGACGCAGTATTAGCGCAGGCACGTGTCATACTTTTGGCACGTGTCTTATGATGCGGGCTTTGGATTAGGAAGGGGCTGTAGGTGAATTGTGCATTTTCTGAATACTTTTATTGTTATTTTATTAATATTTATCCCAGTTTATCTATTTTAATGATTAAATTAATTTAAGCTCATTTAAAAATTTTTAAGAGTTAGTTGAAAAAAACTTGGATTTAACCCAATTCATTTATTTATGTTCACAAATAAATTTATTTATTATTCAGCAAATAATTTATTGAAACTCAACATTAAGCTCTATAATAATTCTTATATTATTTAATTAAAATTTGTTAAAAAATAACTTAATTAATTATTTTTTAGTAATAATATATTATATACTTATTTATTAGTTCAAGGTATATCTCTTATTTATATAATTTCACATCTTGCTCCACACTTTTGAGTATTAATTTAAGATTTTATTTAGGACAGCTTTCTTACTATTTCTTAAAGTAATTTTTTAATTAAAAAAATTAAATAAAAAATTATGTACTAAAAAATCGTTTTAAAAAACAATAAGAAAGTTATACCAAACAAAGCCTAAGTCTTCCTAATCTACTGATGTTACTTACTCGAGCAATTATACAATGAGATAATTTGTTTATTGTTATTTGGAGAAATTATTAGGTGCGGAGTCCGGACGTAGAGATACGTCCGGACATCCACTTTGAGTGCACTTTGTTTGTACTTTTTTAGCTGCGCTTTAGTTGCACTTTGACTGTTCTTTTGTTGTGCTTTATTATTGCGTTTTACATGTGTTTTTGGTGCGATTGGCTTAAAGTTCAGCGGACACATTAAATATATAAAGTAAAAAAATAAATCCAATTGAATATCCACGTGTCAACATTTTATTAAAGTCCGAACGTATCTCTGCGTCCAAACTCCGCACCTAATAATTTCTCTTGCATTTTGTCTCTGTTATATGATTTCAAAAAATTTCTATGTGACTTGCTTATTATCTTATTGAATTGATTCTTACTTAATTGGTGTCAAGTAGTTAAAAGATTAATTTTAAATTTATTGTATTACATATTAAATATATAAAATTATTAGTTGATATAAGAATCCTAGTAATAGCCAAGTACTAACATACATGTAAAAGCTAAACTAGAAATAAACATTAACAACATTTCATATAAATAAGCCAAGCTTGGCTCAACACAATTTATTACAACTCTATTTACACCATTGAGTGGATCTACATTTGGGAGATTGGGTCATAAAAGAAAAAGGGTTAGATTAACCTTAAAAAACTATCTTGTGCCCAACCATACCTCAAGTCCAAAATAATTTTTACGTGATTCGACCATAGCTTCAAATAGGTGTGCATAATATCTACAATTTCCTACAAAACGTGTAATAAAAAAATTGTTACTCCTTTAAGAAGTGGAGAAATGCTACAAAATAAAGACAAAGGCTAAGGACAATATCACAAACCAATGTTTTACATCAAGATTTGGTCTATTAATCACTCACAACTCTCCATGCAAGCTTATGGATGCTCCATAACTCTTTTGAAATTATGGGAGAGTAGTTAAAAAGTGTAATTTAAGGTTTCTTGATAAGTGGGTCATACCAATAACAGTCAAAGAGACAAAAATTTGTATAAGTTATTGGATGTTAGAACCACTATACTTTTTTTATCTGGCAAATCTAAATTTTTATGTATTTGGAAGTTTTAAATTAAGTTTATTTCTATTATTTTCTTACCATTTATATTAGATTAACCATTAATTCTTATAATAGTATTTTATTGACTTCTAAGGCTTTTTAAAAATGCATAGTTTTATAAAAGACCTATAAATAGGACATTCTTTTATAATTTTTTATTCATTGAATAAAAATTATTTTAGCTTGTGTGGATTTTATGTGAAAAAGCTTGGTGGCTATTGTACTTTTTGGTAAAGCTAGGTAGATAATCCTTTAAAGTTTTTTTGATAAGTCTTTAGTTATCTCTTTTTCAACATAATTTTCAGCTCCTCTACATAATCTTATGCCTAGCTTCCCTCAACCCCAAAGTATATCCAAAAAAATGTTCACATCTTTCATAACCTTTCAATGCATCGACTCTCCAATAACCCTATGAAACCATAACCAAAAATCACAATATAGACCGATACTTTTCTATTGAGAGCAATTAGATTAAAAATATTATAACTCCTTCACAACTAATCCAAAATCCATAAGAAAATCACCCTTAATGTTCTAATATCACAAACCTTTGAGCGGAAGTTCTTTCCCTTTCTTTCCATCTCTCTTTTAGACTATTTTTCTCTCTCCGTCTTTACATTACTAATTTTTTTAACTAAAAATTTCATCATTTTTATTATTTTATAAACTCCAACTTCTAGTTTAAAGGAGATTTATATAATTAAAGCCAACAAATTATATTAGAGGCGGATTATAATATTTAAATTTAAATGAAGTAGCTTAAAATATATTTATTATAAATTTTTATATATTTTAAATATACTTTTATAATAATAAGTTGCATTTTTTTATATAATTATTGCTCTTAAAATATTTTTTTATTATATTTTTATTTAGATTAGATATAAAAATATATAGTAGAAGAGTAGTTGAAATAGATTAGTATGATAATATATAGTTTAAATAAATTTGTGTAGAAATTATTTTAGATGAGCATGACAATAATTTTGTTTCATTAACATAAAATTTATCTTCTTAAAATTAAAAATAAAAAAAATTAAAACTATAATGTCAATTTCAAGATAAAATGAAAAAGCTTGAAGGTATTTTTAAAGTCAAAATTTTGTGCCCCCGCAGATAAAAAATCCTGGCTCCGCCACTGCTTTTGGACAACCTCTTTTTCTTCGTCTTTCTAACAAAGGTACATCCTCTGAATGTTCTCCTCCAGATTATGACGCCTTAGAATTTAAATTGGAAAGAATTATGTTTTTTATATTTTAATAATAACAATTAGAGCTATCTAATTTTTTCAATAATAAAAATACAAGCAAAAATAAAACTAATGATCAAAACATCAATATACATCTTTGTTCATTGCCTCAAAAATTATATACAAAATCAGGATTTAAAAAAAAAACAAATATACAAAACCAGGATTCATACAAATATAATATATTGTTTACCCACTCTTGAGCACAAAACTAACTAAAAGATAAAATGATAGTAAAACTTGAAGAATCATGTATCTGATTAAACTCACACTCATGCAGCTCTTTCCTAACCTGAAATCATTAAACTATGTATATTGAGCTTGAAATTCTAGCATGTCACTAAAACCCTACTAGTGAACTCAAAGCACGAAGAAGGAACAGTATGCATATAATCATTCAGTTCATAACATTGGCAAGCAATATGATCATGAATTTGTTTAGAAACATTAAACACATTTGGTAGCAGTAAAACTTGTAAAATAGTACAATATAAATGCCGAAATAGTAAGGCTCTAAACAATCATTCTTAAACCAAACGTCATTGCAGTACTATCCTAACAATAGAGAAATTGTATTAATTAGTAAAGTAAAAGTATTTATAAAAGCTATTAGAACTCTATAACAATATAGTAATATCAAGAAATCACACACACACACACACACACACACACATATATATATCAATCAAGTGCTCAATAATAGTTAATCAACAACAACAATAACAAGCCTTTATCCCGCTACGTGGGGTCGGCTACTGTTGACCTCATTTTTGTATGAGGTCACTAAGGACCCATCCAGACTCCAGATCAATCCTAACCCCAGATCAAACCTGACCATAAATCAGTTCAATCTCCAAACCAATCTAGACTCTAGGATCCTCCTAGAATACAAACCCTAGAATCTACTCTAGACACTAGGATTCCTCCAGAAAAACCTAGACCTTAGGATCTTCTTAGACCCTAGGATTCTCCTAGATCCAGACCTTAGGATCCATTCTAGATCCTAGGACCCTTCTAGACTCCAGACCCTAGGATCTACTCTAGACCCTAGGATTCTTCCAGACCCTTAATTATAACTCATTGAACATTAAACTGCATTTTGGTTGACCCACTTTGACCCCCAGTTGACCAGGGGTCAAAATGACCAAAATACCCCTATAGGGCTCAAATGGTGATTTCAAACCAAATGAACGCTAAATTGAATGCAACCACCTTTAACAAATTTCAAATATCATTTTAAATCTGTTGAACCCATTTCCAAACCCTGGACCTAACCGGTTGACCAAGTCAACCAATTTTGGCTTAAGGGCCCATTAAGGGCCCATTTAAGCCCTCTTGAACCATTTGACCCATTTAACCCATTCAAGCTCTCAAACTCATCTCAAAACCTAACTCAAATCCATTCAAACTTATTTGAAGTCAAATCATGTCAAATTTGACTTAGTCAAACTTCAATTCATTGGTCAAATCTTTTGAATTTGCACTCAAACTCTAGCATTTTAACCTTAAGCCCTTGAAGTCTATCAAACTAATGTTTAGCTATCACTTGGCTTCCACATCAGCTATAGTTGACTGTTTGACCAGTCAAATGGTCAAGCAAATGGTTAGGGGAGGCTAAAAGTGGTCAAACTAACTTTAGTAAATCAATCTACTCCATCTTAATCCCCTCCAAAAACCTTTAATCAGCTAATTAAGTCTCTTGGCATGCCATGTCAGCTGATTGGAGCTGTTGACTGGTCAAACCAGTCAACAAATGGTCAAATGAGCTTCCAAATGATTAAAACCCTTAATCAAACTTGTCCAATTCAAATCCCATTTAATCCCTGCTGATTGAGCCTCTTCTGGAACCTTCTTAGAGTATTTCTCAGCCCTTGATCTAGGATCCAACGGCTTCAAACCCTTCCATGTGCTCAAAAGGACATAGGAGGCCTTTCCACCTCACTAGTCCTTGTGTCCTTGATTCCCCAGCTTTCCAACCACTCCCAGGCCACTTGGCATTCATCTGGGAGTCCATCCAATAGATCCGAGCCGTTGAAACCCTTAGAGAATGGCTGAATAGGGGAAATCCTTGAATAGAGCTATGACTCTCACTTGAACCCTCTCTCTCCATATTCAGAGCCCTATAGCTGAGCTCTCTGATCATTCGAGCCTTAAATAATCTCCCACATATTTCCCAACTCGAATCCGACCGGTCAAAGCGGTGGCCGACGAGCTTTCCGGCGAGCCGAGCCTAAATCCGTTCAAGGTCAGTTTCCCATCGATCCAGGCGTTTTCGAGCTGAGGTTTCTTCTACAAAATGGAGCATGGACAATCTACAAATGCAACACGCCTTAAACGGATCAATCCGTCCATTAAATGAGGTATAATCCTAAACCCTAGGTTAGAACACTTAGGATCAAATAGATTTTTGTTAAGTGCATTTTAATCCTTGAATTTAATTCCCCAAGATTTATGTTCATCTAGGGAATGCATGTTTAAAATTTCATTGATTTTCATTAACGGTATCGAACGAACGAGCCAAAAACCCTAGTCTAGGGCGTTCTCACGGCTCAAACCAGGCACATCATTTCTGGACCGTTGATCGCCCGATCAACGGTCCAGACCGAGCCGCGCAGCTCGTTCGCCCGACCGTGTAGCTGATCGCTAGCTTGATCCGCCGTCCAACTAGATCTGGGCTGTCCGTTGGGAATTGCGGGATCTAATGTCCGCCGCTTGATCCCCCTCCATCGAAATCAAATGACGGGACTTGATCTCCGCCGTTAGATCAAACCTGCTTGGATCAGACAGTCACTATGTCGATCCGATGTGGATTAGTGAAAACGCGTGGGACCCACGTGTTTTCTCAAATCAACGGTCAATCATTGGCGCCACGTTTGACTGGACGAATCCCGCTCCTCCACGTGGCTCCGCGTTTTGGTTGGCCGAACCAAATCGCGCCACATGTTAATCCCGCTGCTAGATTGAATTAATTAAAGTTTAATTAGTATTTTGATTATTTTAATTACCAGAAACTTCAAAAAAATATTAAAAATTAAATACTTTTAAAAAAAAATTAAGTATTATATATCAAACTGCTCGGATTTTCAAGGCCTTTAATTTAAAAATAAAATTGCTTTAAAATATTTTGTATATTTTAAGTAATTTAAAATATAAACTATTAGATTATTTTAATTATTATTTAATTAAAGATAATCCAAATATTTTCAAAACTCTAATAAAAATATTTTAATCTATTTTGAACTTACAGAGAAAAGTTTAGGACTATTTGAGTAAATTTTGATATCAATTTGAATTATGTGAGTACTTCAATAGTTAATTAATATTTGATTAAATATTATATTGGACATTTTGAAAATTAAAATTTCTTTTTTCTAATAATTTGAAAATTAGTGGATCTCTCAACCATCCATAAATCTATACTATTAATACTTTGAATTATTTTAATTTAAAATACATATCTATATATATAGGCTTAAGTATATATATATACTTATATTTTAAAACTATTTTAAAATTATATATATGTATATATATATATTTTTAAATCTTTAAGCCTTGAGAGTTCCCTTTGAAATTTTAAGCATGGATTGAATGTGTGAATAGAAGTCATTGGGGAATGATTAGTGAGTGATTAGGTTTTAATCATTCACTAATCAAAACTTTATTATCTTAATTACCAACAATATTTGCATGCTTAGGTTGTGCACACACATGCACTTAGCCTAGGCTCTCCTAGCTTTAGGATTTGATTGTTTCTATGTACTTATGTCATGTTAGTCCAAGGGTTAGTTGAAACTTTGATTCAAACCCATTCAACTTAGTGTCATTAAGGATAATAATTAAGGACTTTGATTAGACAACTTAGAAAATGCATTATAATTAGGATTCACTTCCTCTTGAGTTGAAACTTCCAACAATTGAACTTAGTGACGTGCACAGCCACTAGGAAAATTTTCACTGATTTTAAAAGTCATTAAGCCCTTTAATTAACCTAATTAAGCTTAAACTCTTAATTAAGCCTTAAAACTTCCAGAAAATATAATAAATCCATTTTAAACCCAAAAAATATGTATAACCCCTCTAACTGACCAGTTTTGAATCCTTAACCAATGAAAATTAAAAGTCCCTTGATTTGACAGCAAATTAAATCTTAATTTAATTTTAAGTGGACTTGAATATTTAATTAATATAATTAATTAATAATTATTAAAAATTCCAAAAAACTTCCCAAACACTTGGAAATCTCTCCTTAGGTCATTCCTGACCTTTGGAGCTGATTTCAAGGAGTTGGGATATCATTTGGAGCAAAATCACAAAAGGGGCTTTTAATTAAGGATTTTCAATAATTCATTAAATACCTCAAACTTCAAACCCTCATAACTAATTCAAGAAAAATCTAAATTGACCAAACTCAATTGCATTAAACTTATAATAATGTCTAGTATTTGTTAAAAATATTAAAATTCCAGAAAAACATCAAATTCAAAAAGTCAACAATCCGATCAACTTTAAGTCAAAACTAGTTCAAAACTTCAAACCTTTGTAATAAAATGCAGAAAAATCCGTTTTAAACATACTTACCTTCTAACTGATCATAGTAAGGTCTAGTATTTTAATAAAATACAAACATTCCAGAAAACACTCTTAATCCAAAAGTCAATTTTTGAACCTTTAATTAAATGATTAAAATATTCAAAAAATCCATAAAACTCAAAATCGCTCTAAAACTCCAGAAAATGTTAGCTTAATGTTTAAACCATTCAACAAACCTTTTAAAACACAACAACCATCCTAAAGATGAAGTTTATTGGCTGGACTACTCCGGGCTGCGGGGCTAAGTGTCCTAAGGAGGCTGGTTCCTCGAGCCTGGTGGCACAACGCCACGAATGGATTCTAAGGGGTGTTAAACCTTAAAATAGATTAATCAATAATTATTTAACCTTTTAAAATCTTTAATTCAATTACATTAATTTGGTTTATCGGCTGGACTACTCCGGGCTGCGGGGCTAAGTGTCCTAAGGAGGCTGGTTCCTCGAGCCTGGTGGCACAATGCCACGAATCAATTAATGGCAAACTTAAATTAATCAAATCTTTAAAAATCAGCAATCAAACACTCTTTTTAAAAAAAAATACATTAACTTTCCAACCCTTAAAATCAATAATCAAACCTTAAGCAATTTCAATCAAGTATCCCATTTAGGATATATCAAAACCACACAGCCTACCTCACACACTTTAGATGGTTTGCTAGGACAACCGACTCTAGTTTTAGGTTAGGCCGGTGTTTACTTTCTCGTTGTGTGCCAGATTTTTGAGTTTTCACTGCATGCTGGTTGTTAGTTTAGAATTGATTGATTGTTTGTTTATTTACTGCAATCTATTGAGCATTTAAATTTCAAAAATATTAACTGCTTGAGATCGAATATTATAACTGCTTGGGATTGTATATACAACTGCTGATTATTAGGATAACCTTGCAGGATCGAGTCTAGATTTTCTTATTTTATTCAATGTAAATTTAATTCAATTAAGGTTGTAATTATTTGAAATGACTTGAGATTTGGGCACAAAATCTAATTTGAATTTCAAAGAGGTGAAGACATCCCTAAAGGGGAGAGTCTTCTTCCATTTGGAAGTCAAATTAGGATATCTTTCAAATATCCAAAGAGGGAAGATAACACCCCGTTCAAGGGGGAGTTTCTTTCCATTTGGATATCCGGAACCGACGAATCAAGATGTTCGCGAGAAGATGAAGAAATGGACAACGAGAAGAATCCCAAATCTCAAATTCATTTGATTTAGGATTAGATATCCGGGTTGTAGTTAGTGGTGCCCGGCCACTTTACTTTCTTGCAATTCTGGATGTAATAATAAGGGGCACTTGCCTACGGACATTCAATTTGATATATTTAATTTGATTGATTTATTTAAATTGATTGCGCATTAGAACTCCTGCTTTTCTGGTCTTTTTACCTGCATGCCGACTTTGATTTGACCTGGAATACGACTGTAGGCTCTTAAGGACTTAATAAAATTTTTCTACTTAAATCAAATTAAAAACTTTAAGCTCATATAGAAACTCTAACGTTTTAAGAAATAATCCCGGGGCCGCCGGGAGTCCTCATTTCATAGCATTCATTCAAATTCAAATCTTTTAATCTAGTCGATTAGCATGCATCATATTAGCAACTAATTTAAAAACCTTTAAACCCTTAATTGCATTTGCTTAAGCATCAAACCCAACATAAGTTTAAGGGACCATTTAGGATCTGCTCTAGATGTCGGTCCCGTTCTCGAATACCTTTCTTAAATAACGTCCCGACCCATTCTAACATTAAATGACTTGATACATGTTTTTAAAGCGCCTAGGTGGTTTAGCTGGCTCCCCAATCCAGGCCGGGGTAAGACCAGATTTGCATTGCACTAGCTAGGTTCGGGTCACTTTTTAGTACCCAATTTAGACTTAGGTTCTGAGGCAAGCTTGGGCTATAAGACCTCACCCTCCGGGAATTGAATACCTACTTTCTAATAAAATTGATCACTTAAACATTAAATCACTTTCAATCAAATTTAAGCCCAACATTTAGGATAGGCTGGAGTGTTTCTGAAGTGATTCAGAATCTCAAAACACTCCCTACTCCTCTTCACTCTGAAAATAAGTTTTCAGACTTGATCCAATCCCATTTGAAAATTCCTACCATTTCTCTCCTTTGATATCAAGCTTTGAAATTCTTAAATAAAATTTACACCGCTATTTTAATCGAGAGTTTTCGTATGAAATTCTGATTTCCTACGATGTAATTAACTACGAGGGCTTGCGCTCATAGGAGATTTAGAAACTCAGATCTAATTTTCAAAATTGAAATTTTCAAAACCTCTAATTAATTATCTTTGGGAAATCTCAATTAAACGATCATTATCGTTATATTCAAAGGATTGATAATAAATGATATCCTCTTTCCTCGGAGAGATATATCATTTTATTATTCTAATTTTGATTATAAAATTAATGATCCTTTAAAGCTTTGTAATCTGAACCTATTAATGAACGACGGTCTCGTCTTTTTGAGACGATATATGTTGTTCCTAATATTGCGTTCGATTTCAAAACAAAAATTTCAAAATTAATTTCTCCCAAAGAAAATTAATATATTTTCAAAACTACATATACTTAAATATATTTTTTTAATCAAAACAAAAAATGGCGACTCCGCTGGGGATAAATCTCACTCTCCATCTTTAATAGCGGTACAAATTTTATTGCATCGATAGTTTTGACTATCCTTCTCTCCGTTGGTCCCTCTACCCATTTCTCTCTTGGGTGAGTGTGGCCAACTCAATTAAGACATGTGAAAAGAGAGGTGAGCGTAGGAAACCTCTGTTAAAGTCGGGCTTTGACATTTTGCCTCCAAGTCATTTGGTAGAGCGAAAGAGTCAAGCCGAATCATTTTGTATATGTTGCAAACTTGCATGCGAGTAAATAACTAGCGTGCTAAGTTTCACAGTTTACAGAAGATACTTCAAATTCAAAATCAAAATTTCAATCATTTAAGCAAAATTTAATCTCTTTCAAATCCTAATTGATCCCTATACTCTATCACTACATATAGAATTATAGCTCTTATAATTCATTATGTGTGAAAGAATATAAACACCTACAAATTCAACTCAAAAGATCAATCTTTCTGGCAAAGTCAAGTTTTGACATTTTACTCCCGAACAGTTCATCGGGGTGAAAGAGTCGGGTTGACTTGTTAGAATTTCCCCCTATAAATTTGTTAACCTTTATGTTGAACACTAGTTCAATATATTGAGTTTCAAAGTAAAGAGAGGTTCTGCCAGATTTTTGAGCTTTCAAAACTTACCCAAAATCTTTCAAATCAATTTCAATCGTCGTTGTCATGTGTCTTCTATAACATTCTGTTGTAGTTGAACACATACAACATAAACCAAAATTTTCAATCAATTCTGGGCTTTAACATTTTACCCCCAAATCACTTGGTGGGGTGAAAGAGTTAAGCCTATTCTCTTTGAATCTTCAGGTTACTTTTGTAAACCTGCACATTCAAATAAAAATCAATGTGTTGAGTTTAAAAGTCTGAAGGAGATCTGTTCAATTCCAACTTCAAAGCCAAATCTAAATCTTAAAATTGAAATCATGTTTGATTCCAACCTCAAATTCAAATTCAGTTTTAAATCCAAATTCAATCTAAATCTTAAAATCAAGTTTGATTTCAACTTTAAATTCAACCTCAAATTTGATTACAAATTCAAATCTGAACATTGACATTTTGCCCCAAGTCAATTGGTGTAGCGAAAGAGTCAAGTTCCTCGTTAATTTTATGAACCACCGTGTTCAGTGTAAACTGAATACGATTGAGTTATAAGATTTCAGATAAAATCAATCAAACTTAAAATTCAAATTCAATTTCAAAAACACTAATTCAAATCACTCTCTTAATTTCAGGAAATCAAACACACTCAAATGGCTGGGAAACTTGTCTTCTCACTGAAAAGAGATGTGCCTGTAGAAGAAATTCAATGGCAATTTAATTCAGTATGAGATGGAATTCCAAAATCTCAAGATTTCAGTTAATGGAGAAACACTAATTGATCTGTCTGTCACGATACTAGGAAATTTCCCCTTAGTAGAGATTACTTTAGGGTCAGGAGCTGACTCCCCCATCTCTAAGATGGAGGTCACTGTCGCCCCTGTATCCTCTGTATCCTATGCTCAGGAGGATAAAAACCAAAAGTCAATAACGACAAAAGAGCTACCATTTCAATTTGAGATCGGGTCAAGTTCTAGCACCCCTGTTGTCGGTAGAAACAAGATGAAGAATTACCTTCGAAGAGCCAGAAAAAGGAATCTTAAGGCTGGAAAGATCGTTGAGTCGGAAGCCTTAGAGAGGGCCGATTTCGAGGCCAATCGAGAGTTCGTTGCTCCTTCTACGTTCCCTCTCCTTGCACAAAGGAGGGAGGTTGTAGAGATGAGAGTGTGATCTTCAATACACTTGCTTGACTACTACACTAAAAGACTCAAGCAAACTAGAATTGAGCGATCACCAGTAATAGGCCATAGGCCCCCAACTGAGGGTTATGACCCGTCCACTCTACTAGAAGATGTTAAGGCACGTTACTACACGTGTCCCACTACATCATCTGTAGAGGAGGAGTAGAAACCACTCGGGGTGCCACTCTCTTAACTACTTGCCTAGTAGTAATTTGAGAGGGGAGATAATCTAAGATTGTATCAGATAGTGATACCGTCGAAATTTAAATTTTAACAGGGTCCTATCGCGATTAATCTTTTGATTACAATAATGTCGTGCTTTCTAGGGACGTTGCAGACCCTATAACAGTCTCTCCCTTCAAAGAGATTATAGGAATTCAATTCCATGTTGACAAGGGTCTTGCCACCTAGACTTGCAACTTCTTAAGGAAAGCTTCCAATTTCTCAAGTGTACTGATTTCGAATCTTCAAGATAGTCGACTCTTCTTTTTAATCAAAATTGACCTCTACCTTAAGTCTTAAGTAGGAGAGAGTTGTAGTTGACTCCATCAAATGTTTGAATACCCCTCCCTCCCACCGCTTTTGTGGGTTGATTTAACTTTTGAATTAAAATCTACCTCAAATTTAAGTCGATTTTAGAAATGAAAATTTTATCAATCTTCTAGTGATCTTCTATCTTAATAGGAGATTCTGGTATGTCTAAAATCTGTTCAATGATTTTCAAAAGTCAAGTTGATACCCTGTTCAAAAAAGATTAGATGTTCTTTGAGGATTATTCTTCCTTGTATAAGAGAATGACTTTTATTCTCTAATACTTGAGATATAATCCCAGCACTCCAAAAAAGATCAATCAATTTAAGGTATTTGAAGAAAGTGGAGCCTCTTCTCAACTTCAATTGAAATCAAAAGATGTGCGAATGCGCTAAAATCAAAAGATGCACGAATGCGCCAAAAATCAAAAAATGCACAAAGTGCACCAAAAGTCAAAAGATACGCAAACTGCGTCACCAGAAAAGAAAAAAAGAAGAGTAAGATGGCTTCCTTCCTCTAAATCCTTAAACCTCAAAATACTCGATCACCTTCAAGTACTTGACTTTGAAAATCTTGAATCCAGATTCTTCATCATGCTTGAATTTTCTATTAGATAGAAGAACCTCGTGCAAGAGAATTGAAAAGATTGAATTTCTCTTTTCAACTTAAACATTTTGAAATCAATTTTAATTCAAACTTCGTACAAGGGAGACCCCAGTTTAGTTTCTATGAGACTTGGTCTGGGTCAACAAAACTGAAATTCTCTCAAATTAGTCGGAGTCTACTCTTCTCACTCTAATTGATAAATTTGTTCCCACATGTCGTTCTGACGGGGTCCAAATAGTTAGAGGAAATTTTCTAATAAAATGAATGAATCTTCTACTCCTGAAAAGAATTCAAATCATGTCCTTGAGAAATGTTTGTAAGTTCTTACACAAAGGCATCTCTTCCTTTTAGGCCTTTTCAACAAAATTACACTCTATACTGGGTCCAAGATCGACCCTACTAGAGGAGTATTTTGTAATGTTGGGAATTGTCGTTTAAGTTCAAACCACAATTAAGCAGAGTGCTCGATTCTAATTTGAGGAGCTCGAGGCCTTACAGAGCTTTGTTTTAAGGCTTAATAGAACTCAAAGTCTTTCGAAACCTGAGTGGTTAAAGCTCGTGATAAGATAGAGCAACTTAGAACCTTCCAAGGAGGAGACTTGGTCTAGGTTCTTTGGATGCATATCTTAGCCTACCGAGAAATCGGTGGAGGAGCTTGAGCCAACTTAAGAGTGTCCTCCTGTCATTGAGACGATCTTTGATAAAATTTCAAACATTAATTGATCAACCCTGGAGAATGCCACCTGATATTTTTAAATGTTGGGGAGGCTCTTCAGGAAGTACCATGCCAGATGAGTGTCAAATTCAAAGTCAATAAAAAGTCTTTTAATTTCCCGGATTAAAGAAATTTCTCAATTCAAAATCAAATATCAAGAAACTTTCAAAATTCGCGTTTAAAAATCAAATTTAAATTTCAAAATTCAAAAATCAAATATTCAAAATCCAGATTCAAAAAATCTTCAGAATTAAATTCATCAAATCAAATTTCAAATTCAAACATTTTTTAAAATCAAATTCAAAATTGAGTTTCAAATTCAAACATCTTCAAATCCAAAATCAAAGCAATTCAAATTCAAGAGTCATCCAAATCTCAAATTTCAAACCTCAAACTCGATCCTCTGTGTGGAGCAAGTTTCCTCCACATACGATCATCCAGACTCGATCCTCTGTGTAGAGCAAGTTTCCTCTACATACGATCATCCAGACCTAATCCTCTATATGGAGCAAGTTTCCTCTATATATGATCATCCAGACTCGATCATCTGTGTAGAGCAAGTTTCCTTTACATACGATCATCCAGACCCGATCCTCTGTATGGAGCAAGTTTCCTCCATATACGATCATTCCAGACCAGATCCTCTGTGTAGAGCAAGTTTCCTCTACATACGATCATTCTAGCCTGATCCTCTATATGGAGCAAGTTTCCTCCATATATGATCATTCTAGACCCGATCCTCTATATGGAGCAAGTTTCCTCCATATACGATCATTCCAGACCAAATCCTCTGTGTAGAGCAAGTTTCCTCTACATACGATCAATCCAGATTCGATCCTCTGTGCAGAACAAGTTTCCTCTACATATGATCATTCCAGATCCGATCCACTATATAGAGCAATTTTCCTCTATATACGATTTTTTTAAACTTAATCACCCGTGTAAAGCAAGTTTCCTTTGCACATGATCAATCCAGATCTGATCATCTGTAGAGCAAGTTTCCTCTACCTCTGATCATTTTAATCTCGATCTTATATAGAGCAAGTTTCCTCTATATACGATTTTTCAAACTTGATCACTCGTGTAAAGCAAGTTTCCTTTGCACATGATCAATCCAGATCCGATCATCAGTAGAGCAAGTTTCCTCTACCCATGATCATTTTAATCTCAATCTTATATAGAGCAAGTTTCCTCTATATACGATTTTTCAAACTTGATCACCCGTGTAAAGCAAGTTTCCTTTGCACATGATCAGTCCAGATCCGATCATCCGTAGAGCAAGTTTTCTCTACCCATGATCATTTCAATCTTGATCTTATATAGAGCAAGTTTCCTCTATATACGATATTTCAAATCTGATCTTCTATGTAAAGCAAGTTTCCTTTACATATGATCAATTCAGACCCGATCATCCGTAGAGCAAGTTTCCTCTACCAATGATCATTCAAACCTGATCCTCTATATGGAGCAAGTTTCCTCCATATACGATCATTCCAAACTCGATCATCTGTGTAGAGCAAGTTTCCTCTACATACGATCATTCCAGACTCGATCCTCTATGTGGAGCAAGTTTCCTCCACATATGATCATCCAGACGCGGTTCTTTGTGTAGAGCAAGTTTCCTCTCCATAAGACCGTTCTTTAGTGATGGAGTACGCCCTTTGTGGCACCATCCTAAATTTTAAATCTAGATTCAATCTTTTTTGGGAAGCAATTCTTCCTTCCCACAAGATCATTCCAGCCTTCTTCTCCTTAAGGTTAGGTTTCCTTCTTCCCTTAAGATTAGATCTACTAGTGGTAGAGTACGCCCCTCGTGGCACTACCCTAGTATCAAACTCAAATTCGATCCTCTATAGTTAGGAGTTCTTCCTTCCTATACGATCATTTTAGCCTTCTTAATCCTCTAGGGTTAGGTCTTCCTTTCCCTTAGAACCAATTTCAAGCTCAATCCTCTAGGGTTAAGGCTTCCCTTCCCTTAGAATCAAATCCAAACTCAATCTTCTAAGGTTAGGATTCCCTTCCTTTAGAATCAAAACTCAAATCCGATCCTCTATAGTTAGGAATTCTCTCTTCCTATAGGATCACCTAAGCTTTCTTTTCCTTTAGGGATAGAACCTTTTCTTCCCTTAGGATTAGACTCGCTAGTGGTAGAGTACGCCATCTGTGGCACTACCCTAGTATCAATTCAAATCTCGATCCCCCAGGGATAGAATTTTTCCTACCCTTAGGATCAAAACTCCAGACTTGACTTTTTTCGGTCAATGCCAATATGTGCAATAGAATTTCATTCTATTACACATATTGGGGGTCCATTTGTTGACCTCATTTTTGTATGAGGTCACTAAGGATCCATCCAGACTCCAGATCAATCCTAACCCCAGATCAAACCTGACCATAAATCAGTTCAATCTCCAAACCAATCTAGACTCTAGGATCCTCCTAGAATACAAACCCTAGAATCTACTCTAGACACTAAGATTCCTCCAGAAAAACCTAGACCTTAGGATCTTCTTAGACCCTAGGATTCTCCTAGATCCAGACCTTAGGATCCATTCTAGATCCTAGGACCCTTCTAGACTCCAGACCCTAGGATCTACTCTAGACCCTAGGATTCTTCCAGACCCTTAATTATAACTCATTGAACATTAAACTGCATTTTGGTTGACCCACTTTGACCCCCAGTTGACCAGGGGTCAAAATGACCAAAATACCCCTATAGGGCTCAAATGGTGATTTCAAACCAAATGAACGCTAAATTGAATGCAACCACCTTTTAACAAATTTCAAATATCATTTTAAATCTGTTGAACCCATTTCCAAACCCTGGACCTAACCGGTTGACCAAGTCAACCAATTTTGGCTTAAGGGCCCATTAAGGGCCCATTTAAGCCCTCTTGAACCATTTGACCCATTTAACCCATTCAAGCTCTCAAACTCATCTCAAAACCTAACTCAAATCCATTCAAACTTATTTGAAGTCAAATCATGTCAAATTTGACTTAGTCAAACTTCAATTCATTGGTCAAATCTTTTGAATTTGCACTCAAACTCTAGCATTTTAACCTTAAGCCCTTGAAGTCTATCAAACTAATGTTTAGCTATCACTTGGCTTCCACATCAGCTATAGTTGACTGTTTGACCAGTCAAATGGTCAAGCAAATGGTTAGGGGAGGCTAAAAGTGGTCAAACTAACTTTAGTAAATCAATCTACTCCATCTTAATCCCCTCCAAAAACCTTTAATCAGCTAATTAAGTCTCTTGGCATGCCATGTCAGCTGATTGGAGCTGTTGACTGGTCAAACCAGTCAACAAATGGTCAAATGAGCTTCCAAATGATTAAAACCCTTAATCAAACTTGTCCAATTCAAATCCCATTTAATCCCTGCTGATTGAGCCTCTTCTGGAACCTTCTTAGAGTATTTCTCAGCCCTTGATCTAGGATCCAACGGCTTCAAACCCTTCCATGTGCTCAAAAGGACATAGGAGGCCTTTCCACCTCACTAGTCCTTGTGTCCTTGATTCCCCAGCTTTCCAACCACTCCCAGGCCACTTGGCATTCATCTGGGAGTCCATCCAATAGATCCGAGCCGTTGAAACCCTTAGAGAATGGCTGAATAGGGGAAATCCTTGAATAGAGCTATGACTCTCACTTGAACCCTCTCTCTCCATATTCAGAGCCCTCTAGCTGAGCTCTCTGATCATTTGAGCCTTAAATAATCTCCCACATATTTCCCAACTCGAATCCGACCGGTCAAAGCGGTGGCCGACGAGCTTTCCGGCGAGCCGAGCCTAAATCCGTTCAAGGTCAGTTTCCCATCGATCCAGGCGTTTTCGAGCTGAGGTTTCTTCTACAAAATGGAGCGTGGACAATCTACAAATGCAACACGCCTTTAAACGGATCAATCCGTCCATTAAATAAGGTATAATCCTAAACCCTAGGTTAGAACACTTAGGATCAAATAGATTTTTGTTAAGTGCATTTTAATCCTTGAATTTAATTCCCTAAGATTTATGTTCATCTAGGGAATGCATGTTTAAAATTTCATTGATTTTCATTAATGGTATTGAACGAACGAGCCAAAAACCCTAGTCTAGGGCGTTCTCACGGCTCAAACCAGGCGCATCATTTCTGGACCGTTGATCGGGCGATCAACGGTCCAGACCGAGCCGTGCAGCTCGTTCGCCCGACCGTGTAGCTGATCGCTAGCTTGATCCGCCATCCAACTAGATCTGGGCCGTCCGTTGGGAATTGCGGGATCTAATGTCCGCCGCTTGATCCCCCTCCATCGAAATCAAACGACAGGACTTGATCTCCGCCGTTAGATCAAACCTGCTTGGATCGGACAGTCACTATGTCGATCCGACGTGGATTAGTGAAAACGCGTGGGACCCGCGCGTTTTCTCAAATCAACGGTCTATCATTGCCGCCGCGTTTGACTGGTCGAATCCCGCTCCTCCACATGGCTCCGCGTTTTGGTTGGCCGAACCAAATCGCGCCACGTGTTAATCCCGCCGCCAGATTGAATTAATTAAAGTTTAATTAGTATTTTGATTATTTTAATTACCAGAAACTTCAAAAAAATATTAAAAATTAAATACTTTTCAAAAAAATTAAGTATTATATATCAAACTGCTCTGATTTTCAAGGCCTTTAATTTAAAAATAAAATTGCTTTAAAATATTTTGTATATTTTAAGTAATTTACAATATAAACTATTAGATTATTTTAATTATTATTTAATTAAAGATAATCCAAATATTTTCAAAACTCTAATAAAAATATTTTAATCTATTTTGAACTTACAGAGAAAAGTTTAGGACTATTTGAGTAAATTTTGATATCAATTTGAATTATGTGAGTACTTTAATAGTTAATTAATATTTGATTAAATATTATATTGGACATTTTGAAAATTAAAATTTCTTTTTTCTAATAATTTGAAAATTAGTGGATCTCTCAACCATCCATAAATCCATACTATTAATACTTTGTATTATTTAAATTTAAAATACATATCTATATATATAGCCTTAAGTATATATATATACTTATATTTTAAAACTATTTTAAAATTATATATATGTATATATATATATATATATATATATATATATATATATATATATTTTTAAATCTTTAAGCCTTGAGAGTTCCCTTTGAAATTTTAAGCATGGATTGAATGTGTGAATAGAAGTCATTGGGGAATGATTAGTGAGTGATTAGGTTTTAATCATTCACTAATCAAAACTTTATTATCTTAATTACCAACAATATTTGCATGCTTAGGTTGTGCACACACATGCGCTTAGCCTAGGCTCTCCTAGCTTTAGGATTTGATTGTTTCTATGTGCTTATGTCATGTTAGTCCAAGGGTTAGTTGAAACTTTGATTCAAACCCATTCAACTTAGTGTCATTAAGGACAATAATTAAGGACTTTGATTAGACAACTTAGAAAATGCATTATAATTAGGATTCACTTCCTCTTGAGTTGAAACTTCCAACAATTGAACTTAGTGACATGCACAGCCACTAGGAAAATTTTCACTGATTTTAAAAGTCATTAAGCCCTTTAATTAACCTAATTAAGCTTAAACTCTTAATTAAGCCTTAAAACTTCCAGAAAATATAATAAATCCATTTTAAACCCAAAAAATATGTATAACCCCTCTAACTGACCATTTTTTAATCCTTAACCAATGAAAATTAAAAGTCCCTTGATTTGACAGCAAATTAAACCTTAATTTAATTTTAAGTGGACTTGAATATTTAATTAATATAATTAATTAATAATTATTAGAAATTCCAAAAAACTTCCCAAACACTTGGAAATCTCTCCTTAGGTCATTCCTGACCTTTGGAGCTGATTTCAAGGAGTTGGGATATCATTTGGAGCAAAATCACAAAAGGGGCCTTTAATTAAGGATTTTCAATAATTCATTAAATACCTCAAACTTCAAACCCTCATAACTAATTCAAGAAAAATCTAAATTGACCAAACTCAATTGCATTAAACTTATAATAATGTATAGTATTTGTTAAAAATATTAAAATTCCAGAAAAGCATCAAATTCAAAAAGTCAACAATCTGGTCAACTTTAAGTCAAAACTAGTTCAAAACTTCAAACCTTTGTAATAAAATGCAGAAAAATCCATTTTAAACGTACTTACCTTCTAACAGATTGTAGTAAGGTCTAGTATTTTAATAAAATACAAAAATTCCAGAAAACACTCTTAATCCAAAAGTCAATTTTTGAACCTTTAATTAAATGATTAAAATATTCAAAAAAATTCATAAAACTCAAAATCACTCTAAAACTCCAGAAAATGTTAGCTTAATGTTTAAACCATTCAACAAACCTTTTAAAACACAACAACCATCCTAAAGATGAAGTTTATTGGCTGGACTACTCCGGGCTGCGGGGCTAAGTGTCCTAAGGAGGCTGGTTCCTCGAGCCTGGTGGCACAACGCCACGAATGGATTCTAAGGGGTGTTAAACCTTAAAATAGATTAATCAATAATTATTTAACCTTTTAAAATCTTTAATTCAATTACATTAATTTGGTTTATCGGCTGGACTACTCCGGGCTACGGGGCTAAGTGTCCTAAGGAGGCTGGTTCCTCGAGCCTGGTGGCACAACGCCACGAACCAATTAATGGCAAACTTAAATTAATCAAATCTTTAAAAATCAGCAATCAAACACTCTTTTTTTAATAAAATACATTAACTTTCCAACCCTTAAAATCAATAATAAAACCTTAAGCAATTTCAATCAAGTATTCCATTTAGGATATATCAAAACCGCACAGCCTACCTCACACACTTTAGATGGTTTGCTAGGACAACCGACTCTAGTTTTAGGTTAGGCCGGTGTTTACTTTCTCGTTGTGTGCCGAATTTTTAAGTTTTCACTGCATGCTGGTTGTTTGTTTAGAATTGATTGATTGTTTGTTTATTTACTGCAATCTGTTGAGCATTTAAATTTCAAAAATATTAACTGCTTGAGATCGAATATTATAACTGCTTGGGATTGTATATACAACTGCTGATTATTAGGATAACCTTGTAGGATCGAGTCTAGATTTTCTTATTTTATTCAATGTAAATTTAATTCAATTAAGGTTGTAATTATTTGAAATGACTTGAGATTTGGGCACAAAATCCAATTTGAATTTCAAAGAGGTGAAGACATCCCTAAAGGGGAGAGTCTTCTTCCATTTGGAAGTCAAATTAGGATATCTTTCAAATATCCCAAGAGGGAAGATAACACCCCGTTCAAGGGGGAGTTTCTTTCCATTTGGATATCCGGAACCGACGAATCAAGATGTTCGTGAGAAGATGAAGAAATGGACAACGAGAAGAATCCCAAATCTCAAATTCATTTGATTTAGGATTAGATATCCGGGTTGTAGTCAGTGGTTCCCGGCCACTTTACTTTCTTGCAATTCTGGATATAATAATAAGGGGCACTTGCATACGGACATTCAATTTGATATATTTAATTTGATTGATTTATTTAAATTGATTGCGCATTAGAACTACTGCTTTTCTGGTCTTTTTACCTGCATGCCGACTTTGATTTGACCTGGAATACGACTGTAGGCTCTTAAGGACTTAATAAAAATTTTCTACTTAAATCAAATTAAAAACTTTAAGCTCATATAGAAACTCTAACGTTTTAAGAAATAATCCCGGGGCCGCCGGGAGTCCTCATTTCATAGCATTCATTCAAATTCAAATCTTTTAATCTAGTCGATTAGCATGCATCATATTAGCAACTATTTTAAAAACCTTTAAACCCTTAATTGCATTTGCTTAAGCATCAAACCCAACATAAGTTTAAGGGACCACTTAGGATCTGCTCTAGATGTCGGTCCCGTTCTCGAATACATTTCTTAAATAACGTCCCGACCCATTCTAACATTAAATGACTTGATACATGTTTTTAAAGCGCCTAGGTGGTTTAGCTAGCTCCCCAATCCAGGGCGGGGTAAGACCAGATTTGCATTGCACTAGCTAGGTTCGGGTCACTTTTTAGTACCCAATTTAGACTTAGGTTCTGAGGCAAGCTCGGGCTATAAGACCTCACCCTCCGAGAATTGAATACCAACTTTCTAATAAAATTTCAACTTGAACATAAAGATTCCTCCTCAACCTAAAATTTAAAGCCCAACACTTAGCTTAGGTTGGGGCACTTCTGAATTATTTCAGAATCTCTAAGTGCCTCCTACCTCTCATCCGTTTACTCCGGAAATAAGTGTTCAAAATTTGATCCAATCCCCATTGAAATTCCAAATTCACCTCCTTGGTATCATTCCTAGAAAATCTTAAAAATAAAATTTCTGCCGTTATTTTAATCGAGAGTTTTCGTAGGAGACATCGTTTTCTTACGATGTAATTAACTACGAGGGCTTGCGCTCGTAGGAGATTTAGAACCACACACGCACCTGATTTTAAAAATTGATTTTTCAAAACTCAATTGGATTTCTTTGGGAAAACTTAAAATACTAGTGATCATTGTTATCATATTCAAAGAATTATCATCGAATGATATTTTCCCCCTTCGGGGAGATACATCTTTCTTTGATAAGGCTTTGGATGTGAACCTAACGATCACACTTCTTTAATATTGTAGCTGAATATTCAGTTGAACCTCATTTTGACCCTTCGGGGCCATATGAAGTTCTCTTTAGCATCCGGTCATAATATTCAAGATGAATTTCATAATTCTAAATCTGAATACCGTTATGAAATTTTATTCTCACCTCTCGAGGTGATATACTTTTTCTAACGAGATAATTCGATTGTAGAATTCAATTTTAAGTCCCAAAGAAAACTAATATTTTTAAAATATATTTCCAAAATTCACCAACATTCTTAATCTAAAATTCAAATTTTAACCCTTTGATTAAAAACATTAAATGATTCAAATAATTTTAGAACATTAAATATTTGATTCAAAATCTAGAAAATTTCAATCCTTTAAGCAAAATTTAATCTCTTTCAAATCCAAATTGACCAAACTCAATTGCATTCAACTTATAATAATGTCTAGTATTTGTTAAAAATATTAAAATTCCAGAAAAACATCAAATTCAAAAAGTCAACAATCCGGTCAACTTTAAGTCAAAACTAGTTCAAAACTTCAAACCTTTGTAATAAAATGCAGAAAAATCCATTTTAAATGTACTTACCTTCTAACTGATCGTAGTAAGGTCTAGTATTTTAAGAAAATACAAACATTCCAGAAAACACTCTTAATCCAAAAGTCAATTTTTGAACCTTTAATTAAATGATTAAAATATTCAAAAAAATTAATAAAACTCAAAATCACTCTAAAACTCCAGAAAATGTTAGCTTAATGTTTAAACCATTCAACAAACCTTTTAAAACACAATAACCATCCTAAAGATGAAGTTTATTGGCTGGACTACTCCGGGCTGCGGGGCTAAGTGTCCTAAGGAGGCTGGTTCCTCGAGCCTGGTGGCACAACGCCACGAATGGATTCTAAGGGGTGTTAAACCTTAAAATAGATTAATCAATAATTATTTAACCTTTTAAAATCTTTAATTCAATTACATTAATTTGGTTTATCGGCTGAACTACTCCGGGCTGCGGGGCTAAGTGTCCTAAGGAGGCTGGTTCCTCGAGCCTGGTGGCACAACGACACGAATCAATTAATGACAAACTTAAATTAATCAAATCTTTAAAAATCAGCAATCAAACACTCTTTTTTTAATAAAATACATTAACTTTCCAACCCTTAAAATCAATAATCAAACCTTAAGCAATTTCAATCAAGTATCCCATTTAGGATATATCAAAACCACACAGCCTACCTCACACACTTTAGATGGTTTGCTAGGACAACCGACTCTAGTTTTAGGTTAGGCCGGTGTTTACTTTCTCGTTGTGTGCCGAATTTTTGAGTTTTCACTGCATGCTGGTTGTTAGTTTAGAATTGATTGATTGTTTGTTTATTTACTGCAATCTGTTGAGCATTTAAATTTCAAAAATATTAACTGCTTGAGATCGAATATTATAACTGCTTGGGATTGTATATACAACTGCTGATTATTAGGATAACCTTGCAGGATCGAGTCTAGATTTTCTTATTTTATTCAATGTAAATTTAATTCAATTAAGGTTGTAATTATTTGAAATGACTTGAGATTTGGGCACAAAATCCAATTTGAATTTCAAAGAGGTGAAGACATCCCTTAAGGGGAGTGTCTTCTTCCATTTGGAAGTCAAATTAGGATATCTTTCAAATATCCCAAGAGGGAAGATAACACCCCGTTCAAGGGGGAGTTTCTTTCCATTTGGATATCCGGAACCGACGAATCAAGATGTTCGCGAGAAGATGAAGAAATGGACAACGAGAAGAATCCCAAATCTCAAATTCATTTGATTTAGGATTAGATATCCGGGTTGTAGTCAGTGGTGCCCGGCCACTTTACTTTCTTGCAATTCTGGATGTAATAATAAGGGGCACTTGCCTACGGACATTCAATTTGATATATTTAATTTGATTGATTTATTTAAATTGATTGCGCATTAGAACTCCTGCTTTTCTAGTCTTTTTACCTGCATGCCGACTTTGATTTGACCTGGAATATGACTGTAGGCTCTTAAGGACTTAATAAAATTTTTCTACTTAAATCAAATTAAAAACTTTAAGCTCATATAGAAACTCTAACGTTTTAAGAAATAATCCCGGGGCCGCCGGGAGTCCTCATTTCATAGCATTCATTCAAATTCAAATCTTTTAATCTAGTCGATTAGTATGCATCATATTAGCAACTAATTTAAAAACCTTTAAACCCTTAATTGCATTTGCTTAAACATCAAACCCAACATAAGTTTAAGGGACCATTTAGGATCCGCTCTAGATGTCGGTCCCGTTCTCGAATACCTTTCTTAAATAACGTCCCGACCCATTCTAACATTAAATGACTTGATACATGTTTTTAAAGAGCCTAGGTGGTTTAACTCGCTCCCCAATCCAGGCCGGGGTAAGACCAGATTTGCATTGCACTAGCTAGGTTCGGGTCACTTTTTAGTACCCAATTTAGACTTAGGTTCTGAGGCAAGCTCGGGCTATAAGACCTCACCCTCCGGGAATTGAATATCTACTTTCTAATAAAATTGATCACTTAAACATTAAATCACTTTCAATCAAATTTAAGCCCAATATTTAGGATAGGCTGGAGTGTTTCTGAAGTGATTCAGAATCTCAAAACACTCCCTACTCCTCTTCATTTGACTCTGAAAAGAAGTGTTCAGACTTGATCCAATCCCATTTGAAAATTCCTACCATTTCTCTCCTTTGATATCAAGCTTTGAAATTCTTAAATAAAATTTACACCGCTATTTTAATCGAGAGTTTTCGTATGAAATTCTGATTTCCTACGATGTAATTAACTACGAGGGCTTGCGCTCGTAGGAGATTTAGAAACCCAGATCTAATTTTCAAAATTGAAATTTTCAAAACCTCTATTTAATTATCTTTGGGAAATCTCAATTAAACGATCATTATCGTTATATTCAAAGGATTGATAATAAATGATATCCTCTTTCCTCGGAGAGATATATCATTTTATTATTCTGATTTTGATTATAAAGTTAATGATCCTTTAAAGCTTTGTAATCTGAACCTATTAATGAACAACGGTCTCGTCTTTTTGAGACGATATATGTTGTTCCTAATATTGCGTTCGATTTCAAAACAAAAATTTCAAAATTAATTTCTCTCAAAGAAAATTAATATATTTTCAAAACTACATATACTTAAATATATTTTTTTTAATCAAAACAGCTACATGAATCATTTTTCTCCATTGTGTCCTATTAAAAGTCAAATTCTAGTTTAAATCTAATAAAGAAAGTTCATTCCTAATATTTTTAACCAAGTCTTTTTAGGTCTACCCCTACCTTAACATAAGTCAAATCTAATACCTCTACTCTTTTAACCGGGTCATCGGAAGGCTGCTGTTTTATGTCACCAAATCATCTAAGGCGACTCTCTCTAATCTTATCTTCTACTGAAGCTACTCCAACCTTTTCACGTATATGCTCATTTCATATCCTATCTCTAAGGGTAAAGCCACTCATCCACCAGAGCATCCTCATCTCTGCCACACTTAACTTAGTATTATGCTTCTCTTTTAATGGCCAACATTCGGCACCATAAAAAATTGCAGTCCTCACTACCATCTTATAGAATTTTCCCTTAAGTTTGAGGGGTACATTTCTATCACATAACAAGCCCGATGCATTCCTCCACTTCAATCATCCAACTTGAATTCTGCTGATAATATCCCCATCTATTTCACCATCACTCTGAACAATAGATCCAAGATATCTAAAACATGTACTCTTATTAATGACTTGATCGCCCAAAGTCACAATCCCCTCCCTAGGTTTATTACTCTCCATATATTCTGTTTTAGATATACTCAAGCGAAAATCTTTAGACTCTAAGGTTGACCTCCATAATTCAAGTTTACCTTCAACTCCCTCTCTAGTCTTATCAACAAGAAGAATATCATCAGCAAAAAGCATACACCAAGCTAGGAACATTCTCTTACAAATGTATAATGAGAACATCCATGATTAAAGAAAAAAGATATGGGCTTAAGGCTGATCCTTGATGTAACCCAACCGAAATAGGGAAAAACTTGGCCAATCCACCTTGTGTTTGAATAAGTCATTAATAATAGCTCCTGCATACATATCTTTAATGATTTGAATATAAGTATTATTGACTCCTTTCTTTTCAATAACTCTCTATAGCACTTCTCTTGGAACTTTATCATATGCTTTTTCTAAATCAATAAATATCATATGTAGATCCTCCTTATTTTCTCTATATTTCTCCATCAAACCTCTTAATAAATGTATGGCTTCCATAGTCGACCTACCTGGCATGAATCCAAATTGATTTTGAGAAACATTAGTATCATACTGCAACCTATGCTCCATAACTCGCTCCCAAGTTTTAAAACATGACACATTAACTTAATACCTCTATAATTCGCACAATCTTGTGCATCACCTTTATTCTTAAAAATAGGAATTAACACACTCATTCTCCACTCATCTGACATCTTTTTAGTCTTCAAAATAGTATTAAAAAGTTTAGTAAGCCAAGAAATTTCTTCGTCTCCTAAGCATTTTCACACCTCTATTGGAATATCATCAGGTCCAACAACTTTTCCACCATTCATTTTCTTTAAAGCCTCTCTAACTTCAGTTTTACTAATACGCCAAATATCATCTTCTAAGAAAAGTATTTTTTTTATCTTCATCCTTAATACACTTCACTTGAACTAAATCCTTACTACTCCTATCTCTTTATTTGGCTAACTTATATATATATATATATATTTATATATCTTTCTCCCTCCTTAGTATCTAATTTATTACATAAATCACTAAAAGCTAATGTCTTTGCATCGCATATTGCTTTCTTAGCATCCTTACGAGCCACTTTATATATTTCCCAATTATCAGAATTTTTAAAATTAAACGAATTTTTATAACAAAATTTCTTATTTTTAATCTTTTCTTGCACATTTGGATTCCACCACTAACTATTTTTACTATTAGGAGCTTTTTCATTTGATACTTCAAGGACATCTTTTGCAATATTCTTAATATCACTAGCTACTTTTTCCCACGTAACATTAGCATCCTCATGCACAGACAAAATCTTAAGATCTAAAATCTTATTCTCAAAAATATTTTTATTGATATTCTTTAAATGCACCCATCTAATCCTAGAAAATCGTTTTACTTTATTTTTTATTTTATGCCCCTTTATCTTAAAATCCAAAACTAATAATCGATATTGGGTACATAAATTTTCACTCAGAATAACTTTACAATCTTTAAAATCTAAATGATTTAATTTTTTAATAAGAAAATAGTCAATCTGGGTTGTACTATATCCATTTTTATAAGTGATGAGATGCTCATTCCTTCTCTTAAATAAGATATTAGCAATTGAAAAATCATAAACTAAACAAAAATCCAATATGGTCTTGCCACCTTCATTCGTCATTCCAAATCCATGGCCACCATGAATGCTTTTAAAACATCTACCTCTCTACCAACATGTCCATTTAAATCTCCTCCAATAAAAACTCTTTCTTCAAGAGGTATCTTTTGTATTAATTCTTATAAGTCATTCACAAAATTTAATTTAGAACTCATATCCAAACCTACTTGAGGAGCATAAACACTTATAATATTAACAATCTTATCATCAACAATAATCTTTAAAGCTATAATTCTATCTCCAGTCCTATTAATTTTTATAACATTATCCTTTAAAGTCTTATCTATAATAACACCTACACCATTTCTAGTACGACTCCTACCCGAATACCAAATTTTAAATCCTAAACTATCAATTTTCTTAGCCTTCTTTCCAACCCATTTAGTTTTTTGAATGCACAAAATATTTAACTTTCTATGAATCATAATATCTATTAATTTCAATAATTATCCTATAAGGGAACATATATTCCAAGTTTCTATCCTAATTTTAGTTTCATGGACTAGCTTCTTTGCCCATATTCGTCCTTGATGTGGGAACCCTTGCCTATTTAACACTACACCCCGGCGCCGGTGCAGCGGACCTTGCATCTCAATAATAGTTAATCGATAATAATAAATTAGTAATAATAAATTGGTAATAATGAATCCATAATAATAATTCAAATTTGGAAATAAGTGCCTTATATACATATCCAAGCAGTTAAGGAGTTTTGGCTTATGTGGTGTTTTTTTTAGTAAAATTCAATTCATCTATAGCTAGTGGATTTTAGTACAGAGTCGTCATTCTTGTCCATCAGCATAATAATTAGCTTTTCATAACTCTCAATTAGTGAATCATATGAATTATTAGAGGATATCACTATAAATCATAATATTTAAAGGAAAAGTATGTCAACTCATCATATTATACATGTATAAAATAGTCTCCAGCCAACCTCAAGAATAATTAACCTTTCCTTATTTTCACACACATTATTATAAAAGTAACAGCAATCTGTTATTACTCATTCATTCACAATATGGTTTGCTCAAATTAAAATGCCAAAGTCATTGTATATCTTATTCATACTCAAATAATATAAAATACATTAATTATAGCTTAACTCGTAAAAATATAAAACCATCTGGTCAAAATGAACACAATAATCGTTACTACAATAAATCAAATGTTATTTAATAAAAGTTCAATAAACAAGAGAAAATACAATAAATATAAATTTAAGTAAGAGAAAAAATTTCAAAATCAGAATCTTTCAAAATAGTGGCAACATAAAAGTTACCTGAAATGATCTAAAACTTTTTTCTAGAAGTAGCAAAATGAATTGGCAACCAGAAGCTTGCTTTCTCTCTCCTCTCTCCTTCTTCCCTTCTCCTTCCCGACTAAGGCAATTAAAGTGAGGCTTGGAGAACATATGGCCGTAATATTTATTATAGATTAATATATAAAAACTCATTTTAGTGCCCTACATCATGGAACTCAAGTGACCTAGTATAATAATGTTGCATCTAAAACAACACTGCACCTCGACACTACCTCAACCCATAGTGGGACTATTTTGGTTCCTCTTTAAGGAGTTGAGGGACCAAAATAATGTTTTAGTGTAGTTGGGGACCATTTTGATATTGCATAAAGAGTCAGGCACCATAGGAAATTCAGTAATTTGTAGTGGACTTTGTGACGGGAAAATTTTTTCTCTACAAATAGCGGTAGATTTGTGACGAAAATTTTATGTCGTTTATTTTATGATGGAGTTGTGGTGGATAATCTATCACAAATATGCGATTGAATATCTGTCACAAATCCACAACAAATCAGTCATAAATTCATCATAAATCATTCACAAACACTTCTATCTAAATCGGTATCCTCACTATGGTGTAAGCAAGATTGGTTTGTAGTCATCAATATTAAACCTAGAGGAGCTATTGAGAATATTGCATCAATACCAGTAGCACATTAAGAAAAGTGTATGTCAAACTTTAATGAGTATGCTAATGATATAGATGATCAAATTATAGCTAATGAAACTAATTAAGTTGCAGTTAGAGGATGTAGAGTTAGACATTGAAAAGAACATTGAATATGTTAGTAGTAAGGATGTGGTCTCGTCAAATGAAAGTGAATCACCTAGTGATTAATAGTTATGAGACAAATGTGAGTCACCTATTAGTTTTTTTACATGTCATTATACATAAAATAGTTCCTTTTTTTACATGTTAGTATACATACGATATTTTTTTTACATGTTAACATACATACAGTAGTTTCCTTTCTTATAATTAATTAATTAATTTTATGTATTTTTTATAAATATACAAATTATAACTAATTGTTTCTTTTATTTTTTTTGCTGATGTCTTCTAGTGATGATGAGCCCTAGAGGCCGTCGATCACAAATATTTTCAAGCTCAGGAAAAATACAAATGGATGATCAAGTAGGGGTAAAGGTACTAAGGGGACCTCCTCTTCATAGAATGCCACTTATACCCAACATATCCCACCTTTACCTACACCTTATGTAGGGATTCCTCCATTTTACTTTGTAGACCCTCGCTTTCCATCACCAAATCCTACGTAGATGGCTCCCTTTTACTCATACTACCTACCACCATCTTCTGAAGGATTCCCTACTACTTATCCCTATCTACCATATGATACGCTATTTTACTACCCACCACCCCCTCAGCCCTATGCAGCTAAACCTTCCATGCAGGCTGCTACAGTAGTTACTACAAATGGGCGTATGTTGATTTAGTATGAGGGTGACATGTATATAAGTATGTATATTTTATATTAAGCATATATTTGAGAAATAATATTCTTCAACTAAATTTTGTGCAAGTTTTATCTATCAAAGAAGCTCATACACAAGATACAAAATATCATTATAATAGGTTTGATGCTTCATATGTTTCTTAGAATAAAATCAAAAGGAAGCGCATGGCATGTGGTTCAGAAAGTTTGAGGTTAGTAAGTTGCAATATAATAAACATCTCTTTATATTTTATTGCACTAATACATTTTTTTTTCTAATTTATTGTATACAACAAGATTTCTATTGTTTGCCTGAGCATGTTGTTAAAATCAAAACAAATTTTGAGAAATGCAGAGCAACTCGCTTGCAAGAAATTTTGACTCACATTAGGAGGGAAGACGAGCGACTATTTTGGATTGGAGAGGGATGAGTATGGGCTGAGCTTAATAGTGCTTGGGGTAGCCTAAATTTATAGCTATGAGGGAGTATAAGATATAGAACTAAGGTTTTGATATTGGGGGCCTTGGTAGTTCTATCTATATTGGGGGCTCAGTTTCACACACTGAGCATAGACGACGATTGGAAAGAATTTGAATAGTTTTTAATAATTTCTTTGTTTATGCATGTTACTCAAAGTACATTGCAGAAAAAGATGCTTGCTAGATAACCCACTACAATGAGTTATATAGTCACACTCATAAGCTCTAGGAGGACCAACTATGAGTAGACGAGTGAGATAGGAGGACATTTGTAAGTATATAAGGATATTATGCTTACGAAAATATTATAAATGATGATTATAAAATGATTAATATTATATTATATTTTTTTGGATGAGTATACAATGCTTTAAGAAAGCCAGGCTATAGCAGTTAGGGTACCTCTAGGGGATCTACATATGTTTCTGACAACCACACTTAGTCGCAAGCGGTAGGTGGAATGCAGAAGGGACGGGTTTATGAATTAGGCTCGCAAGCCTGCCGTGCGAGGGACAGTCCTCTTCTGGTACCAGCTACTCTACAGGCAACTAGGAGAGTTCATATATCCAACATGTGTCTAGCATGACAGCGGAGTTAGAAAATGTCCGAAAAACATAGGCAGATATGAACATTCAAATACTAGATGAGCTTAGGAGATTGAGAGATCAAATTGACGGAAATCAATTTGTGCCTACATCAGCCGAGCATGATAGCGTGGACACAGATTCTGCCTAGAGTGTATGTAAAAATATTTTTGATGCATTTTATTTCTTATAAGAACTATTAAAACTTGCAGTGTTATAACAATTGTAAAATTTTATGGAATGGGTTTGTTTATTTGAACTATTGTGCTATTTGATTACTAGTGTTTTTTATTACTGCATATAATTATTGCTTTTAAACTGTTTGTATTCATACTATCAGAAAGCTAAATAACATATAGCATGAGTTGTTTTTTTTTTTTTTCTACTAGAGGTTTCCGACGGATTTGCGATGGAATTTTAGTCAGAAACCTTGATACGATGATTTAGTATCGTTGTTTACGATGAAAAAAAAAATCCTTCACAAATGGCGGCGGATTTATGAAGGATGCTCCATCACAATAATGTACATCGGATATTCTGCAAAATTTGAGGCGAATTTTTCATCACACTTCCGCCGCAACTCCGTCTCAAATCCTCGGCAAACCAGGATTTTAATATGGCCAAATTTCCTGTAGTGAAGGGACTATTTGGTGCTTAAGTTTTTATGTTATTTGTGATTTTGATTGTTATGAATATAAATAGGAAATTTTAGTGGTACAATTGTAAATGTAATGATTTTAAGTGCTAAGCATATAAATCCCACTTTTAAAAAAACAGGCAAGGAAAAAAAATGAAATTACATGAGGCGCTAACTAAATAGAAAGATTCACGAACATAATTAAACCATTATTTATATATGCTAAGTCTTTGACATTATAATCTTCTATAAGCTGCAAAGATAATAACAATGATTTCTTCTTGATGAACAACATATTAATAGAAATCTTTCTCCCCTTTCTAATAAAAATATGTAAAACGGTTCCTAAATAAACTTTTTGTTACTAATACTGTTCATTTACTATTATGTTGTTGTCTTTTTATATTTCACTTTTAATATTTGTGTGTGTCCATCTTCCATGCTTAAAATGAGTTCATTAACATAAAAAATCTACTTCAACATCTTTTAATTTGAAATTATTCTCTTGATGTAGAATCTTGCTTAAATTCAAACATCAATCAGATTATGGCGAGAGTTTGCCTTGTGTAAATGCATGATATGATAAGTATGATTTCAAATGTTAGAAACATTCAAATGATTTTGATTAGTAAAATATATTATAAATTTGATCATGACTTTATGATGCAAGAGTTGAATTGATCATGACTTTATGATGCAAAATGATATGCCAATAAGGGACATATTTTAATGCCAATTAAGGGATATTAAAACAATTAAAAGGAAAAAATATGTTTTAAAGATTCAATCATTTTTTTATCATTTTCATTAAAAAACTTTAAATATCATATATAGTCTAGTCATTCACTTATATGATAAGATGTATATTGATATAAGGATTCAGTTCTTTTAATTGTTTTGTTTAGATGGGTTCACAAATGAAGAAATCTATTTTCCATGAGGAAACCTTAGGCCCTAAAGAAATGGCATCAGGCTGCAAAGAAGAAGAATATGAAGGAATCAGGACACTCACCCACAACATCACCTGAAACCAGCCCCAAAGCCAGACCTAACACAATTAACATGAAGAGCAATGATTAGTCAGACACCACAAAGGTGGCCTGATGGGGACATCGGAGCTTGGGAAGTCTATCAGAGGCGTGGCTGTCGATCTATGATCACGATTGCACTGAAGTATTTTTAAGTTGTCATATGTATTTGTCTTTTATTTATTTATGTTTGTATTTTGCTTTAGTTGTTTTCCCCTTTTATCCCATACTTAAGGGTGGTCATGTGTAAGCCCAAAGGGCATCATCATCTTTTATTTTTTAGTCCATTGTATGAGGCTATATAGCCCTTATGTTCTCTTTTCATGATTAAGGAATGAATGATAAAAATTTTCCCCGTGTTTTGAGTTCTTGTGAGAGCTTGAGAGAGATTGGAGAGAGATCCCTTGGAAAGGGAATCAAATCACCTACCAACCTTGGAAGTGTCCAGGTTCGTTGTTCTTTCTTTTCTATCTTTCTTTCCCCTCTTCCCTTCCCCTACTAGCCATCGGTTTGGGATCTCCCCACTCCCTAAGCCGACGGCCACCCTAGCCATCCACCCTCACCCGTTGGCTAGCCCCCCAACCCCACATTCCACCTGATTGCATGTCCCTCCACCACCATCAACGGCCAAACCCTTATACCGCCGGACCCTTCCCTTGCTTTTCCCTCCACCATCATTGCCATTACACCTTTCCTAAATTAACTCGTCGTATTTTAGGTAGCTCAAATAATTAGCAAATTCAATTCTATTTGAATTTGAAATTGTTAAATAAAATATGAATCCTATTTTAGGAAAGTTTCCAAATCCCTTCCTATTTAAATTTTAAATTAAATTGGGATGAAATCTCTCTTCCCAAATTTAATTCCCTAACTAAAGGAAGCATTAAATGCTTCCATAAATCCCTCCCTATTCTCCCTATGCCGCCGGCCCCAATTCAATTCCTCTTTGGAATTGTTTCCAAAACTCAAGTTACTCTCTTGGAAATAATTCAAGTCACCCCCCCCCCTCTCTTGGCCGAAAATCCCCAAGGTCCCCACCTCCTTATTTCTTTCCAAACTCACCTCTTTTCTTTTGGAATCAATTCCCAAGCTTCTCTACTCCACCCGACTCATCTATGCTTTAAACCTCCTTTAAACTTATTTCCAAATTCAAGAGACTTTAATTTAGAAATTAATTCCAGCTTTTCCCTCCAAAATCCCCTCTTAAATTCAACTCTAACTCCACCAAAATTCTGAATTTCCAAGCCCTAATCCTCTACCACTAGGCCAGCCACCTCCCTCCTCTTCTCCATTACAACTCGTGAGAGAAACTTCTTTCTCTCTAGTTGAACCTTCGAGGGAAGTCACGACGAACGCCTTCAAACATTTCAACCCTTTGGAATGAATGAAAGGCCGATCCCAATCTTGATTACATATTCATTTACAACGAGCAAGGCGATGTCAACATTCTCCGGTTAACCTTCTTTGACGTCAACCCAGAAGTCGACAACTCCGTCGAAAAATACTTGGACTACATAATCTTCGCACTATCCAAAGCAATCGAAGAACAACTTTCCAACATTCAATGGCAAATTATTTCTGGACCTCAGTAAGGGTAAACTTCTTACCATATTCATTTATCTTCTTAATCCGCTAATCTTGTAGGTTGTGATTTAATTGCAAGTCTTCCTACTTCGCTCTTTGCCTCCGCTTAGTAAATGTAGGATTTAAGTTTGCTTTCGATATTGCTTATCTCAATTTTAGATTAGGGATTTTAATGAATAGATACTTGATTTGCATGTTATTGAATTTCTAAATTAATTTGGTGATTCAAGTTCTTAGCTTAAGATTTGGCCTAAGGGTAGTTACCCCACGTTCATTTTCTTTCATAATTTAGTGGATAATAGTTTTAATTATTATTTTCTCTTATCTAAGACACACAATTTCTTATCACATTCATCTAAAGCATACTTAGTCCTACATTATTTGGTATAAGAGCATGATTTGCTCTTATTGCATGTGCTAGGATCCATCGTAGAATTTTATTTAAGATCATTAAGCTTAGTCGGTTGTTCCAACATTGCATTTGTTTCTTTTAGCACATTATTTCTTTGATGTCCATACATTATTACATCATTTTTGTAAGCTATAAGTGTGTTATCATTCATTTTAATTGTTGTCTTTTACATCCTAGTCACCGTAGGTATCCCGTAGTGTATCCCAATGGACCAGAACAACTTGAAAGGACTTTAGACTTACTGGTAGGTCAAATGAATACAATTAGTCAGCAACTCAAAGAAAATCAAGTCGACCTAGTGAAACTTCGTAGAGACACTACTGAACATTTTGATACACTTGAGCGCTCTAGGGATCATCCAAGCCCATACACCCCATCTAGACCTCCTTCTATGTATGGGAATGATACCTACCAAGATGAGAGGCTACATCATGCCACTCATTGAGCTCCTCAGTATGGACACAACCATAACCATGACCCTGAATAATGAAGAACATTAAAGTTGATGCTCCTACCTTTGATGGACCCTCGATCCCCAACTTTTCCTAAATTGGGTCAAAGGCTAGGAAGGTTAGTTTTGTCGAGATGAAACTCACGGGAAGGGCGAGTCAATTTTGGTCTAATTTAGAAAGCCTTAGAAAAGCCCAAAATGAGTCTCCCATCATGGATTGGCCATCCATAAAGTGGGAACTTAAAGCAAAAGTACTTGCCTCCCTCATACTTCCCTAGATTGTTGGATAGGTGGAATAGGTTGACTCAGGGCAACAAACTAGTTAAGAAGTACACTTTGTCTTTTGATGACTACCGGATTCGCTGCAAAGGGGAGACCTCTACCACCCAACACAAATCCTATCTATGTTTCATACCAAATTGTGAGAGGATCTTCACAATGAATTATTTTCCCGGAACATCCTACACTTGTGAATGCCTATAGCTTAGTGTTAGATCTGGAGGAAACCCATTCCTAGCACCTAAGTCAATCCCATAACTCTAGGCCTTCCTATAGACCCTTTGGTAGTTCCACTCCTCACACCTCCACTCTAGGGAGCATTACCCGACCACCCACTAGCCCTCCTAAACCTCAATATGATTTTAGGAATAAGCCTCCCACCCCGGATACCCTTAGGTCCAATCTTGAGATTAAGTGCTTTTAATGCCAGGGGTATGGGCATATCGCTTCTCAGTGCTGCAGTCCCTATAAAATCTTGATTATCGAGGAGATTACTAAGGATGATTTTGAGCCCGAGGTCGATCAAATCCACCGAGTAGAGGATGAAGGCGAATTCTTTGAAGAGGATGATGACATTGTTTTCCTCTATTGTCTTTAGAAATTCGACACTTCTCCCATTTGCATGGTGAGATGTGCACTGTCATATCCTACTCCCACCGATGACTAGCATATATGACTGCAATTTTTTTACATCTACACCAAAATCAAGGATAAGAATTATGAGGTCATTATGGATAATGGCAGCTACATCAATGCTATCTCCTCCAGCATTGTGTGCAACTTGGGCCTGTCTGTTGTTCCTCATCCCAACCCTTATAAGATAGTATGGGTCAACTACACTATCTTGGAGGTGAAGAAACGAAGCCTCGTACCAATATCCTTTGCTAACTATAAGGATAATATTTTGTGTAATATGTTGATTATGAATGTTTAACAAATCCTTTTGGGTCATCCTTAGATTTTTTACAATGATGTCCACATCTATGGGCATTCAAACACCTGTGTGTTTGAATATGTGGGTAAAAAGATCAAGCTTTTACCATCACAGTCCCGGGTTAAGGATGACTCCAAATCTAACCCTATTAAGTCCAAGAAAGGACTGAACCTAGTCACTACCAAGGTTTTAGATTCTAAGATAGATCAAGGAGCACCCATATACGCTTTAGTCGGTCATGAGAATTCAACTGAGATTGTCGAACCAATCTCTGAGGAAGTCCAACCTATTCTTGACTAGTTTATTGATGTCTTCTCTGATGATCTCCCATATCAATTACCTCCACTTAGAGACATTCAACATGCCATAGACTTTGTCCTTGAAGCCTCCCTTCCTAACCTGCCCCACTATTTAATGAACCCCTTAGAATATGTTGAACTCAAGAAACAGGTAGATGAGTTACTGTAGCAAGGTTTCATTAAAGAGAGTCTTTAGTCCCTACACAGTGCCAGCCCTTCTTACTCCTAAGAAGGATGAATCTTGGCAAATGTGTATTGATAGCCATGCTATCAATAAAATCACCGTCAAATATCATTTCCTTATCCTAAGGATGGATGATATGCTTGATATGATGACGGGTGCCACTCTATTTTCCAAGATCGATCTCAAGAGTGGTTACTGCTAGATCCAAATCCGACCCGATAATGAGTGGAAAACTTCCTTCAAGACCAAGGATGGTCTCTATGAGTGGTTATTCATGCCTTTCGAATTGAGTAATGCCCCAAGCAATAGAAAAAGTAATAAATCATTAAAATTTTCAATCATTAAAATTTTAAAATGGCCTAAACTTTCAAAAAAAAAAATTTTGAGTCATCCTTTACTTATGTGAGATGTTTTCTAAAATTTTGAGTTTATATATTAATCTAAATCACAAATCCTAATTTCAAAAACCCTAATTTCTTAGCTTCCTTAGGTTTAAAAAAAAGACCCACAATGATTTACCTCCCAATAATCATTAGATGTTTAACCTTTCTCTAGTGACGCTCTCCTATGGATCTAGGGCTTCTCCTGCTCTGCTCTGTCTGGGCTTCTCCCGGTAGTTTTGCTGTTGTTGCATCCTTTGTTGGCTTAAGGAAAGTTTTCATTTTCTTCTTTAGTTTTTTGGGCTTTTTCATTTTGTTTTCTATTTTGTCCCCTCCGGTTGTTTGTGGCCTGTATGGCAGTGAATCAATTCATGGATCCTGATTTTTTAGATGGATCAAAGAAATCACATTCTTTCTTGGATGCTTTATTTGGTTCTACCTTTGATGTTTATTTTTCGGAGATCAAAATGACTACCTTTTGTAGTTTATCATCTTTTTGGATCTTAGAAGAAGAGATCCTTGTGCTTGAGGCACCTTTCCCATATGCCTTACTTGGTTTTTTTTCCTTCTCGTCGTCCTAGCTTGGACTCTATCTGAAGGTTTTTTTTTCAACCTTAATCTCACTACTAATTTCTCGGTAACCTTGCTCGATTCCTCACATGTGTTGATTAAATTGATGAGTGACATGGATTATAGCAGGGTCTTCTGCCACATATCATAGCTTATTTATAATTGCTACATGAAATTATCCAAATGGTCTCCTTCCATTGATATCGGTGTTAAATCCCTTGTTATTCTCATTTGGATTTCATTTCTCAATTTACAACCTCATCTATTTTCTCCTCATATTCTTCATGCTTTGGGTTTGTTATTTAGTAGCTTATTAAAAGTGGACAATGCCACCTTTGTTGGTTTTCGACCATCTCTTGTGTGTGTCTTGGTTGAACTTGTCATCATTAAAAAGTATTCGGACAAAATGTGGCTCGGTCCTGATAAGTTTGGATACATCTAGATTAAGATGGAGGCTTTTCCTTCCTTTTCTGATCATTGTAAAGTTTTTAGGCATGTGCGGGGGGATTGTCGGACCCAGTCTTCTATCCTGGTGAATATGCATGCTACTTTTACTAACCCTCTTAAGACTGTTGGGAATGAAATTGGTGTTGTGGATGGAATTGTTAGTGTTGTTACTTCTAATCCTTTGTGTCATGTTACGTCTACTAATGAGGTCCTCATTATTACGGGTAATGGGGTTGATTTTGATCTTGGAGTGGAGGTAGCAGGGACTATTGTTCATTATGTTGCTAATGATGTTGGTCTTGTGGGGCTTCCCTTGGCTATTTGTGATGGTGGCTTATTATCTGTTCATGTGGAATTTCCCGATCTTCCAATGATTCTAGAGGCTGCTGCACATGTTTCAAAGAATTTGGATATTTGTAATGTTATTTTTGATGGTAATGAGGATTCTAAGGGTGTTGCTCTTGCTGTTGGTGTGAAGGATTCTTTAGCTCCTATATCATTTCTAGACAATTTAGAAGTTGATAACATTTGCGTGTGTAATGTTAATACAGTGGTTTCAAATGATTATACAGCTGATTTGGTTGTTTCCTCAGATGAACCATCTCTATCTACTCATGATCCTTCCTTGGTGGGTTCATAAGGTTTGGTACAAATTTTTGAAGTTTCGATTAATGTTGTTTCTAATGAGGATATAAAAGCTCAATTAACGGTGAATTTGAATAATTCTAGTGTGGATCATTTTGATTGGCTTGATGAGTCCCGATCATCTCTTTGTGGGGACGTGAGGGAGGAGTTGGATGCGCACGAGGAGGACTTTAATGCGATGTTTAACTTGAAAATGAATCACATTATTGAGAAGGCTTTTTCTATTGGTGGCGGTAAGCGGTGTAAGTGTAAATCTAATCGGAAGTAATTAATGTTGTTGTGGTGTGGATTGAATTCTTTTGACTAGGTGTGGACCCTCTTTGGTGGGGTGTTATGTGTTCTTCTTTTTTTGGGTGCTACTTTATTTGGTCATTTTTTGTTTGCTTATGTGGTCGCTGGTTGCTTGTGGGTTTTGGTTTTTGGTTGGATTGGTGGCAAGGATATGAGGTCGAACTATGATGAGGCAGGTTTCTTGCATGCCACCCTTAATGGCCTTGCTTGTCTTGACAACCTTGGTGGTTATCTGCTTGGTATTGGGACTTCTTATTGTATTTTCTGTCTCCAATGGATGATCAAAGTTTGGCAATTGGGTGGCAATTCTGAGTTGGATGGGCTTCAATCCTCTTTTCATTTTCTCCCATTTTTTATTTATTTTCATTTTTTGAATGCTTGGAAATCTGTAGCTTATTGTGATATTTTAAGCTTTGTGATTGCGTGTCTTGGCCTTGTTGGCTTATGTTTGTACAACCCTTTTCATTAATGGAATAAAGTCTTTGTTTTTTTTAAGACCTAGAATTTGATAACTCAATTAAAAATCTTAAAAAAATCATAATAATTTAAAACAAATTTTACTCTTGATAATCATTAGAAATAGTGGGAATATGAAATTTCATGAAATAAAAGTCAGAAATCATAACATAATTATTTTCTTAATAAAATACCCCAAAAAATTAAAATCATAATAAATATTAAACATTTGAAATTTACCTAAAAATTTTATGGGATCATCTTAGGATCCTATTTGGCTCTTGTGAGAGATTCATTAAAATTGAAATTGGTTTATTAAGAAAAGAAAAATAGGGTCATTTAATTTTAATTAAGTAGAAATTCCAAAAAAAAAAATTTAAATCCAAATGAGATTAAATTTTATGGAAAGTCTTTGGGGTGATTCCAGCAGCCAAGAATTTTTCATAAACTTCAGAGCTCCTTCAAATAATAATTTTTAATTTCCATCCTTAAATAATTTAAAAAATAATCACTAAATTTTGTGGGATGTTCCTAAGGTTATTCTTAACTGCAATGATTTATTTCCTAAATTTATATTTCATTTAAAGCTAAAACAAAAATAAAAAAACCTAGATTTAATAAAATAATTAATAATAACAAAAAATTCAAAATTTAGTGCAAATTCAAGAAAATTAGAAAAATATGAAATAAATTTATATAAGCTCAAACAATTATAGAGAATAATAAACTAAATGAATTACCACAATATCAAATAAAGAAAAAAAATCATTCACAAACTCCTATATAAGTTCCAAATTAAAGCTATAAATCATTAAAAACTAAAATTAAACCACCCCTAGAAAAAATTTAATCAAATCAAAATTCAAACTTAAAAGAGCAAACTAATAATAAAGTGATACCTAGCGCATACTAGATGTTGGATAGGGCACTAAACCTAAACCTTTTAGGGTAGGGTGTTCTCTTTATTTTGCATTTTACTCTCTTGTATTTTATATTCAACTTTTGCATTTCATTGTATTGCAAATGTTAAATGCCTAATTGAAAAAAAAAAAATCAAAACATGATTGACACAAAGCATTTGATTTGCACAAATTGTCATCCTAATTTATACACAAAAAAAAACGGCGTGATATACAAACTTTCATGCTTGGCGATAAGAAAACCTGATTTTCTTATGACATTGGGTTTTTTTTTTTCTTTTTTAAATCAAAATCTTGTTATGAGACAAAATAATCAAATAAAATAACTAGGAATAACATTAAGGAATCAAAATGAATACAAATACAAGCCTCCCTTTAGGAATAAATAAATAAATAAATAAAACTTTGCATTAGCTAGAAGATTTGCATGTCCTTAGTATTTGGGAGCTTAGCTTGGTGGCTCAGTTGTAAGTCTCAATTCTTTAAATAACAATATCCCATCTTATATTGTATTGTATAGTGACTTTGGCATCATGATTTTGAAGCCATCAAGTGGATTTAGTTAGCAGTCCTCTCCAAAATAGTCATAGTTTCTTAAATTCTTCATGCATGTGATAAAAGTTGTAAGTCAATCATGTTTCTTTAGATTTATGTTCGAGTTATTACTATGCAGTGCTCATCTTAGTTTAAGGGTATAAAACTATTTTTTCACATCATAAGTCTTCACTTATTAAGCATTTTCTCAATTTGTGATCTTTGAAATGTAAGCCCAAAACTGCTAATAAAATGAACAACTCAAATATTAAATTTTAATTTCAAAGATTTAAAGGTCAATGTAGGATAGTTTGGTATACTTCTAAACTTCTTATGTGAATCTAAAGATTTAAAGGCCAATGTAGGATAGTTTGGAATACTTCTAAACTTCTTATGTGAATCTAGTGCTCCCCACATTTCTTTCGTTGGCATCTAAAAAGAGTTGTTTAAAATTTAAAATAATTCTTTTTGAAAATTCAAAAATCACATCCTTATCAAAAATATTGAAATCATAAAAGTATTTTTCATTACTTTAATTAAGAGTATTCTCAAGAGATTCACCTCTCTTGAGAAGTTATTAATCATAAAAGTCGAGGTAACTAATTATCTAGAGAACTTCTTTCATGCCCTCACACAAGACTAAGTAATTATCCGATCTCTATATCCTCCTCCTTCAAGATTTTGTAATTCTTTAAAAAATTTGATTTCGATTGTAAGCACATTTTTTTTTACACTACTCTCATTTGACTATTGAAACTCTTTTTCTTCTTCTCTACTATCTCTTAGGATTAATTGTTAGAGAAGCTTAGAATCAATAGCCTCCCTAACACTAGTTATGACAATCTCATTAGCCAAGTTAATCTCTTTCTCCATTCTTCACCTTGTTTGGAAGTTTTTATTGCACCTCTGCATCATATTTGATTACATTTAAATGAAAATTATTTTTCAAGTTTTAGTAAATTTTTCCAACAAACTAATTTCAAATCTTTATTTTGGTTCAAATATAGCAATAAAAAAAATTAAGTTTCTTTTTTTTTTTTTCATGCTTTGTAGTTATTGATTTAACGCATTCCAATACAATGAAATATAAAGTAGTATAAGTCAAAACATGAGAATAAAATACAAGCAAGCAACATATCCTAAAAAGGATAAGGTTTGCCCTATATCCAACACAGTATGTGATAAGTTATGAGGGTGTCACTCTATAATTTAATTTTAATTTTATTTTAATTTTTAGATGCCTATTTTTTATTTTTTTATATACAAGTTTTTGAGAGAAAGATTTATTTTTAGTTTAGATAATGTCCAAAAATTATGAATAATTCACTAAAGTTTTGAACAGCCTTAAGAAATCTCATAAAAATTTGGAATTATCTTGAATTATTCTAAAATTTATTTATTCATTATTGAATACATATTTTTTATTAAAATGGGCTCTAAAAATTATAAGAAAGTTTTTTGGGGTTAGAGATAACTAGATGAAACTCCCATAAAATTTTGAGATCATTTATATTTTTATAATTTTATAGTATTACTTGAACCTATTTTTATTTTTTAACTAAGTTAACACTAAATTTTTATAAAACTTGAACCACAACATTATAGATCTAACAATGGCAAATTTTAACTCAAATTCAGTAATTCATGATTTCTAATGGTTTATTAATTTAAACTTTGAGTTAATAGAAAAAACTTATAAGCCTTTTTTTTAATCTTAGAATAGTTTAAAATGAGTATTCTTAGGTACCCTAACCTAACTTAATTACACTTCTATGAATTATTACACTTTTTTTGTAATATTTTTATAACTCTTTATTGAATTTTTTATGTATTATGTATTTCCTAGATCCTTAGGTACCCTAACCTAACTTAAAATTAAGGTTTGAGAGTTTTTTAAGCAAATTGCCTCACATCTTAATGAAATTAAAACCATAGGCTCATATGAACCCCAAGTCCTTATTTTTTTTTTTTTCAAAATTTGAGATAATTTAAATCTAAAATGAATTTATTATTATTATTTTTAAGCTCTAGGGTTTAAACCTTTAATTAATTATTAATGGTATGAAAAGAGATTTTTTTTGTTTAAATCTAAAGTAGGTTCTATATGGGTTGAAGCAATTATAAGTGCATGTAATAGCTGAAAAAACAAAAAATTACAAGAGAATGACTTTATCAAATGTCTCTATAAGCATGGTCCTTAAAATCAAGAAAGAGAACGAAGATGTTTCTATTCCTTGTTTATACAACATTGACTTGAGAAGTAATCTAAGCTTAAGGGTGGTTTTCACCCTATTATATATATATATCCTTGATTTTACCACATTTATTTGCATACAATTGAATTCATATGTACTTATAATGTAGCATCTAAATTTTAGATTTGCCTGCATGACATTTTAATGTCTCAATCACTTCAAAATATATGCATAAAGATATTTATTTAACTTTAGAATAATGAATATTAGTGATATTTTTATATAATTTAAAGAATTGATTGTTATATAAGTAAATATAAGGATTCGTGTTAGATATGTAAACATATAAGAATTATTTGGCATAAATGTAAATTAAATCATATTTATGCATTAACATATTAGAGTCTAGTTGTTATGGGTTTTGAAAGTTATTGTTAGGATCTTGGTTTTGATTCTCTCTTGGATTATAACACATCAAATCTTTGTGGCAAAAAAAATAAAAAGAACAAGAAAAAAAAAACTTTCACATGAAGAGAACACCACATTATTTTGCATTAAGTTCAATACCCAAATAGTTGCAACCAAAATAAAGCTTTTTGCCTTATAGGAAGTTGGCTTATTTTGAATAATTTGCAGCTCATAGAAATTGATCTATAAAATTTTCAACAGTAGTGTATTTGACATCTGGGTATAGTTGGGAAGCCTCAACTCCAACTGTTGGATTTATATCAAAATTTATTGTTTCTCCCTTAATGAAGCCAGCATGAGCAATTGCATAAAAGAAAGGTAATGGCTCAGGGGATTCTGCGAGATTTGCATGAAAAATTGTATAAACATCTCAAGCATTTGATGTTCTTGAACATTTGAATTTATGGTTAAATAAATAAATAAATTACCGTTTATTTTTTTAAGGACCTCTTCTTCAGCAACATATATTCTTTCGAGGGTTATATTTTTCTTCTTCTCCCAAAGAGAAATGAGTTCATTATGGGAGTAGATGTTTGCAGGAGGCCTTATGTAGAGGACTTTGTTTAGAGTTCTTTCATCCTCTGCTGCTTTGATGGCATACGTCGAAATGTCATGTTCATCCACAAATACAGCTGCAACCATGTGGAGCATTGTGAGGAAAAATAACACCTTTTTTTGTTAATGGGAGCTAATGCACAATTTGTTAGCATAATCATCAATATTTTTCTATGATTTATTTTAAACATGGCCTTGGTAAGCCAATCTTAGTAGGCATTAATAGGCACCATAAAAAGTGAAGATAGTTTCTCTATATGCATAAATGTCAAACTCATTTGATAGTTATATATTTCTATATCAAAGTATTAGAAGTTGTACTCACATGGTTTGATTGGCTCATCGTATGGGTCCAAATTGTATGTGTTATTTTTTTAAATGAAGAAGTATTTTAATTTTAAAAATGAAATTATAAAGTTGTAAAACCTAAGACATAACAAAAAAAGGAAAAAATTAAAAATCCCCAAAAGAGAAAAAAACTATCCATTTACATCCATGCCAACAAATGAAAATTAAATGTAGTTAGTTTGTCACTTTTGTAGGTCACTATTTTTCAAAAAAGTGTAGGTTTTTTTTAATACTATTTTTTTTCATACTATTTAATATTGTCTCTATAAAAGACATATTAGGGTTGGAACATTTAAATAGATTGAAGAAGTTATTGAGTTCTATTCTTAGATTTGGTATTTTTATGGATGAAATTTTGTTCAACCTAGACTCTTAAGAAAAAAGTGAAGATTGTTTCTCTATATGCATAAATGTCTTCAAAGGTGCTTTAGTAGGTAATGGTTGGGTTGTAGCAAGGACAATCACCCTCAAGAGGAGTTCTCTTGGATATATATTCACTTGAATTAACGAATTATATATCTACAACTAATAAAAATCATATATAATTCCTCCTTATTCTTTCTATACTTCTCCATCAAATCTCTTAAGAAATGTATAGGTTCCATTGTCGACCTACCTGATATGAATCCAAATTGATTTTGAGAAACATTAGTATCATGTCGTAACCTATGCTCAATAACTCTCTCAAATAGTTTTAAAGTATGACACAAACTTAATTTCTCTATAATTCACACACTCTTGTGCTAAACCTTTTTTCTTAAAACTAGGAATCAACACACACCTTCACCACTCATATGGCATCTTTTTAGTCTTCAAATTAATATTGAAAAGTTTTGTAAGCCAATAAATTCCTTCATCTCCTAAGATTTTTACACCTATATTGGAACATCATAAGGTCCAACAACTTTTTAATATTTTATTTTCTCTAAAGTCTCTTTAACTTTGGTTTTAATACGCCAATAAAATATAAAAAGTTTTTATTTAGGTTGCTAAGGTCACAAAAGTCAAACCTATTCTCATAATATTCACTGAAAAGCTTATAAAAAATCTCATTCATTTTTGTTGAATATCCCCTTCTAATAAAAGCACTTTTTTTATCTTCATCCTTAATGCATTTCATTTGAACTAAATCTTTACTTCTTCTATCTCTTTGCTTGGCAAACTTATTTATATTTATCTTTTTCCCTCTTAATATCTAATATATTATATAAATCATTAAAAGCTAAATTCTTTGCATTGTATATTTCTTTCTTAAATTTTTTATGAGCCTCTTTATATCTTTCTCAAATTTTTAAACTTTTACATCTAAACCAATTTATATAACAAAGCTTTTTATTTTTTATTTTTTTTATAGATTTTGATTCCACCATCAACTATTTTTATTATTAAGAGTTTTTTCTTTTGATACTCTAAGCACATCATTTGCAACATTTTTAATATCAATAGCTACTTTTTTTCACATGATATTAGCTTTCTCATACACCAACAAAATCTTAAAATTTGGAATCTTACTCTCAAAAATATTTTTTATTAATATTTTTTAAATGCCCCCATCTAATCCTAGAATAATATTTTACTTTTTTTTATATTATGTCCCTTTATTTTAATGTTCAAAACTAATAATCAATGTTGTGTATATAAACTTCCACTCATAATAATTTAATAATCTTTGCAATCAAAATGATACATTTTTCTTTTAAGAAAATAATTAGTCTGAGCTTTATTATATCCATTCTTATAAATGATGATTTTCTCTTCGAGTTTTTTAAATAAAGTATTAGTAATTATAATATCATAAGTTAGAGAAAAATCTAATATGGTCCTATCACCTTCATTAGTCGCTCCAAACTCATAGCAACTATAAATGCTTTTAAAATCTTTTAACTCTCTACCAACATGTCTATTTAAATATCATCTAATAGAAACTCTTTTTTTCAAGAGGTATCTTTTTGTACTAAATCTTCTAAGTCATTCTTAAATTTTAATTTTAAATGTATATATAAACCAACTTGAGGAGCAAAAATACTTATAATATTAATAATCTTAGTATCAATATTAATATTTAAAGCTATAATTCTATTAATTTTTATAGCATTATCTTTTAAACTCATATAAATAATCACACATACACCATTTCTAGTATGACTCCTACCTTAATATCATAATTTAAATCCTAATATATCAATCTCCTTAGCCTTCTCTTTGATAATTTATAAATCATAAAAAAGAATATTATGATTTATGAATTTATTTAAGTTAATGAAGAAAAATATATATTATTTATTTAAAATAATAAAAATAATAAATTTTAAATTTAGCATCCACCTCATATCCATGTTAATGAATGAAAAAATAGAATAAAAAAATATTAAAAGAATAATAATATTATAAAATTGATAAATGTCAAAATTTTAAATCAACAACAACAATAACAAGTTATTGAACCACTGTATGAGCTCTACTACATAAATACTTTCTATTAAGAGTGAAAATCTCATCTATAACTAATAAAAAAGCCCATTTTAATACTTTCTAAACAAGCATCTTTAGATCTACCTCTGTCTTTCTTAACATAGAACATATCTAACACATCTACTCTCATAACAAGGCCATTGAAATGATGACGTTTTATGTGACCAATCCATCTAAGTCAACTTTCTTTAATCTTATCTGCCATTCTACTCCAACCTTTCAGGTATATACTCATTTCACATTTTGTCTCTAAGTGTAAAGTCACTCATCTTGGATGAAAAAATTAGAGGGTTGTATTAGGTAGCAATAATTGGTGTAAAATTTGTCAAATAATCATGACATAAATAAAAAAAATTAAATATATTTAATAAAATTTAATTAGGACATCTAGATCAAACTTTTCTTTTCATAGTTTGAGATAAAAAGTCATACCTTATTTCATGTGTTTGTGAGTATTTTGTATGCATATGAGTGTTTAAATCTTTTCTGAGACAAATCATGGGGGTTTGTGAGCATGATTAAAAAATATTAAAAATTTCTCTATGAATGTTGTGGCACCGGGGTAGGTGACGCTACAACATTGAGCTCTCTATCTTTTCATCAAAATAATTTAGGGCTGTGACGACATGTTCTCTAGTGGTACATGCTGCGGAGCTGTGGGGTTGGGTGCCACAATTCCAAGTCCAAAATTTTATAAAAATATCAACTTCCACTCATTTTATTTAATCAAAAAGTGATTTCCCCCTAAGTGCAGCCAACTAGAGAGAGAGAGAGAGAGAGAGAGAGAGAGAGAGAGAGAGAGAGAGAGAGAGAGAGAGAGAGAGAGAGAGAGAGAGAGAGAGAGAGAGAGAGAGAGAGAGAGAGAGAAGGATTTTAGAGAGAGATAAGAAGGATTTAGGTGACTAGCTTATTTTCTATTATCAGTTCAGTTCGTGAAATTGTCTCAATCGAGTTAGGTTACATTTTACCTTTTAGTTTTCAAAAATATGAAATTTTTGAGTTTTTGTAATTGAAAGTATAATTTGTTAATATAAAAATGAGGATAACTTTACACCCACTAAGCATTCATTGTATAATGTTATGTATGTTATAGATATAACTATTATGAACATTTAAGTTATTTTTGAAAATTTTCTACTAAGTGATTTGAAAAGTGTGCCATTTTTATCAAATTAAAAATTTATTTTGATCCTAAACAATAAGATTGTAGTGTAATTAAAACTTCAAAATAATGCTTTGAATAATCCCTAGTAATTTGGTGAAATTCTGAAACTATAAAATTCTGCTAAGTAGTTGAATATCTTGCTCATCGATAAATCATTATGTATATTTCTAAAGAATGATTTATTTACATTACTTTTATATGCTTATCTACCTTAAATGTATGAGGATATCTAATATGTGGTGGAAGTTTTGGTGCTGAATGCACAAGGGTCATATGGGCCTAAAATTTTTAATATCTAATATGTGCTAAGCATTAGATGTCATAAGGGCCTATTATTTTGATATGATGGCATAGGAAATTATAACGGTTTGAATTTTCATATCTATCACTAATGGGAGGCATAAGGACATGAGGGAATTATATTACATTTTGTTATGATATATAAAGTACTTGTTTATTTACTTTTAGCATAAAGTATGTTTAAATACTATTAACTACTAACATTATTCTAGTTAGTATAATAACTTACCATTGACAACTTTTATTTCAATAAATGTATAATGAATTTATTATTGGGAATCAAGGTCGATAGGTCTGACATATTGAGTTGTGTTAGTACACACCTATTGAGCATTTTATTTCAGGTCAGAGGAAAGGGAAAAAACAGGTTGAGTAGTTGAGGTTGCATGTTTTGATCCATTCAAGTTTATATAGATGTTTTTTTTTATATATATTTTTGTATAATTATGGATATTTATTTACTCACTCTGTCCTGGTACATAACTAGGTACTATAGTGTGTAAGTTTATTGGAAATAATTTTTGAAGATGAATGAAAGAAAGAAATTATGGATGAGTTTTTTTTTTTCTGCTTACAAGAAGTTAATTAGAAGCTCTGTTATCTATTTTAAATTGAAGAAATCAAAGAAGTCCCCAAAACTTATATTTTGGGCTTAGTCTGTAATCATTTAATATTGTATGACATGTCCTATATGTGGGTCATATTGGGTTGGATTGTCATAGCTTGCCATGAAAGAATCATTCAACCATGGAACCCACATTCTCTACAACACTAATTCATTCACCTTCCTTCTTTAGGAGATCCATAACTCTAGTGCAAGTTGTTAGCAACTTTAGCATTTCCACCAGCCATATGTCCCTCCTACTCAATACTTACTAACAAACTCATCTATACATAGTCAATACTACTGTACTCACCCATGCATACTCAACCTTATTGTGTTTTCCCCAAGATAGATTATCAAATTCTTACAAAGTCATTCTCCATCCAGCTTGTAAGAGGATGACACATGTCCAGGACAGTTTGTATTGAGAGTTTATAAAGCATTTTATTTTATATTTATTTATATATGTAGTATTACATATAGCCCTCATATCCTTATAAATAAAGGGTAAGAGGAGCATTTGGAATCTTTTAATCTTTTTAGCTCGTGGGATCTTTGGCATCGATCTTGAGTATTTGTACAATTGATTCTTGATAGTGGACTACTCTCTCCATTCTCATACAAATTCTTAGGCCCTTTTATCATAGTTAGCTTGCTAGTAAGGTCAAGTGTCATTCATAGATAACCCAATAATAGATGCGAAAGAGGTAGAGAACATAGACAAGGATGTGGCTATGGACAAGAGAGAAAAAAGAAGGGATGGAAACAACAATAATCTAGCAACTTAAATAATATAGATAAGAGTAAAACTATATAAACATCAAGAGAGCATTAAAGATGCAATTTATGGTTGAGGTATGATGAGTTTCATATAAAGGTCTATAATTATAAAATTTTCAATAATTATGCTTCTAATTTTAGAGTATAAGAAAAGTTAAGAAAAATGGCAATTTCATAAAAGAGAGTGGAAATGAAAGAACCTTCTTTTTAGTATAAAAGGATAAAGGTGAATTAAAACCAAATAAATGGTACCCCGATGCTATTGTAAACTATCAAGTTTGGAGAAAGTGGCATGTTTGTTGAGCTAAATAAAGTGATAAGAGGAAACATCTTATGTGGAAATGAATCCAAAATATTGATTGCAAGCAAAGGTAAAAAAAATCTTATATTCTTGAAGAATGGAAGTCATTATTCTTCTCAAATGTTTACATGATACCTAATATGAAAAATAACATTTTGTGATTGGATTAATTATTAAAGAAAGGGTATGATATTCACTTGAAAGAACATATATATTTTTGTTCAAGAGATGATAAAAATAATTGATTGCTAAGATACTTATATAAAAAACTAGAATATTTATATTAAATATTCAATATATAACTGCAAAGTATTTAAAGTCTTGCTATACTGATTCATCATGGTTATGGTACCTATGATATCTGACATTCTTAAACTTCTAGTAGAGAATGAAATGGTGAGAGACCTATCTTGCAACAACCAAATTGATAAAGATGTGCACTTGGGAATAATCTCATAAAAGATTCTTGAAAGAGTTAAGTTTATAAACTACAAAACCACTTGAGTTCATACATACTAATATTTCTCACCTTGTTAGACTAATGTCTTTTCATGAAAACAAATATTTTCTTTTCTTTATTAATTTTCTCAATGAGAAATTTTGTGTTTGAAAATTTCAAGTAATTTAAAAGTTTTTGCTAAGAAAGAAAGGAGTCTTAATATTAAAGCCATGAGATCTAATCAAGGCGAGTTCACATCCAACAAATTCTAAGAATCAATATTGTAAAGATTGTGGAATTTATCGCCCTTTGAAGATCCCAAGACCTTCCTAATAAAAAGGATTGGCAGAGAGTAGGAATCGAACTATGTTCAGGATGGCTCAAAGCATGTTAAAAGAGTTTTTAATCGAAGTGGTCACTTGTGCAATCTACTTAATCACTCTCTTATAAGAAGTGTCCATGAAAGGAATCTACAAGAGGCATGCATGAAGTGAAAGGAAGCCAATCATCTCTTATCTCAAAGTCTTTGGAAGTGCGACTTATTTCCATGTAATAGATGATAAGAGAGAAAAGCTAAATGATAATTAAAGTAAGAAAAATATTTATCGATTATGATTCAAGCTCTAAAGGCTACAAGCTCTATTATCCAATTATTAGCAATATTGTTATTAATTGTGATGTAGAGTTTGATGAGCAAGATTTTTATGGGTAAAAAAATATGTGAAGATGAGTAAAATTTTTCACTTTTTTGAGAAACAAGAAGAAAGTGAGCAATCCACCATAGATGGGATTATACTATAAGAATCACAAAAGCCCACTTCTCCATTAATCTCACCAAGCACATGTAAATGATCAACTTCAACATCACCTTCAAGTAGAGGTTTAAATGAGAAGACATCTCTTATTAGAAATTTAAATCATGTTTATGAACTAACCAAAAATCCATATGATAGTATTGTTTTTATGTCTCCTTAGCTATTGTTAACCTTTAGTTTATTAAGAAGTAATCAAAAGCAAGAAGTGGGTAGATGTTATGAATGAAGAAATCAAAGTAATCACAAAGAGTGATAGATGTGAGCTTGCTCCACTTCCATAAGGACATGGTGCCATTTTAGTTATTACATGGGTATAAAAGGTGAAGAAGAATGCTAAATGTGATGTGGATTGATGCAAAGCACGATCAATGCATGGCTAAAGTATATAGTTAAAAAAAATGTATTGAGCATGATGAGGTATTTTTTCTTTTTTCTTATCTTGAAACTATTAGACGAGCTATCTCCTTGGATGTAAGGAGGATCTTCTATCTATTTAATGGATCATCAACCTATGTTGAGCTGCATTGAACAAAATTTAGGCTATGAAGTTAAAGGAAAATGAGAGAAAGTCTTAAAATCAAATAAGGACTTATATAATTTAAAGTAAACACACACCAAGATCATGGAGTACTCAAATTGACATGTAATTTTGAGAAAAAAAATGTTAAATTCCCATTTGAGTATGAACTTTATATCAATGATCAAAATTGAAATATTTTGACAGTGTACTTATATGTAGATGACTGGTTTTTCATGGGTAATAATCTATGTATGTATGAGGAGTTCGAGAAATAAATGGCCAAAGAAAGTGTTGATAGACAAAAGCTAGGGCTTTCTAAATTAGCATTGAAGTTTAGCAAGAGGAAAAATGTATCTTCATCACTTAATAAGGCTATACTAAGGCTTCGTTTGGGACGACTTTTTTACTGCTTCTTAAAGCAACTTTTTAATAAAAAATAAAATTTTTGTGATAGAAAGATGCTTTAAGAAGCAGTAAGAAAGCCGCTCCAAACAAGTCTAAGTAGGTACACAAATAGTTAAAGATGGATGACTCTAATCCCATTTGAATACAAATTGAATGAGGAATTAAATTGTTAAAAAAGGATGAAGTTGAAAAGTTAGATTCAAATCTCTATAAAAGCTTTGTCAAAAGCTAACACTACTTAACTAGCTAGTACTTGGCCAGATATTGAAAAAAAAGCAAAGAAACATTGGTAGTTGATAACCTTTAGTGTTTCCATCTCCGAGGATAAAAACTCTCTCGTCAGGAATTGTAGTTTCTTCTACCTGCCCAAGTCTTGAAAGGAAGTAGGTGCAACAGAAGTTACACGACACAAAGGTGAAAGGAATATCTTCCTTTCTGATAGCTTCTCTTATCTTAACCTTCATTGCTGATACGCTTTTTGCAGGTTCCAAAACTTGAACTCCATCAACATCAAATCCAAATTCAGATGGGAAGTATCTCTGCATTCCAAATCACTATGGATTAATATCCAATTAGCTCATATTTAAATTTAATTTTAATTTATTGTATACAAAATAGAAATATTATTATATATGTTTTATCTATATTATAATCTACCCATATTTTGTAAAAATGTTTATTAAGATTAAAATTTTGATTTGATTTGAATTACATTTGGGTTGAAGCAAACTCTAAATGAATTTCAAGATTAGATATACCTTAATATTTCCTGCCTCTTTTATGGCTGATATTATGCGAGTTTGCTCCTCAAGTTGTATGCTAGGTTCATGGCCTATATAACATTGAGAATACTACATCCACCTTCTTGATCATATTCACCAACCAACCAACCAAACATGATCATTCAAGTCACCCTACAAATAGTTAATTAGCACAATTAAAAAAAATACCACATTAGAGGTGTTAACAGAGGAGAAATTATTCTGTGCAGAGACCGGATACAGAACGTCATCCAGAGACCAACCAGAATGCACCATGTCAATATTACCGAGTCGCGGTACTAAGCAGTACTGAGATGCTCAGTACTGAGATGCAATACTGAGCAAGGAGTGATGTGGCATATTCTGGTTAGTCTCTGGATGGCATTCGGTGTTCGCTCGATCGGAATAATTGATCCTAATAGAGTGATAAATTCATCTTATTCTCATTGGGCTCTTTGTTTAACATTCCTTTGTGAGTGAATTATCTAACAAGGCCTTTGATTGCGAGTGTTTGAGTGGAAAATGATGAATTTGAAAATCACTTATTCTATCTCAAGTTAGAGCACTAAGAATATCTCTTATTACCGGCTGCCAAAATCCGCCGGAAATCAAAAAATTGCACTGGAAAATATACATTTATGGCGGATTTCCAGCGGAAATGTAGTCGACGATAAAACGTGCATCAGAAACCTTGTTCCGGCGTTTGGCTGGAGGCAACTGTCACTAGTGGGAGCGAACCGAAACAAGCAGGAGGGAAATGAGAAGGAAGACCACCGCAGAAGGGAAATAGGGCTTTCTCCGGCGTGTTTTCAGATGGATTTTTCGCTAAAAATATTTGTAAAATATTTGTAGAAATTCCGCCGGAAATATTTGTGACTATTATAGATTGGCTGGGCATGGAGCCTATTACATTCATGAACTTCAAATGAAGCATCAGCCCTTACAGCAGTGGCTTTTGTATCTGATCTTGAATTATTGTGCCGAAAGACCAACTGAGTGGTAAGAAATTCTTACAGCTAATTGATTAGTTGCTTTTTACATTCCTTCTATTTTTCTATTTTTTTGGCTTTAGAAATAGCCGATTTTAGGCTTATCTATATATAGTTTTTGATTGCCAAACCCCAATATGAATTAGAAAGGATAAGATTATTTGATTATCATTGGTTCTATCTTAACAATATATAGTTGTCTCATTTGTTGAGCAACATCAGCACCAGCCAGCCCTGTGGCTTAACTCTTAGTACTTGGTGAATAATTTTTTCAAGCAGAACTTTGCTGAATAATCAAATAATTATAGGCAAATAAAATAACAGAAACTTTAAATACTATTCCTTTGAAGCTGTGATCGATCCGTTGATTATTTACATGGGGATTTACATATATACCAAAAAATCTCTATATATTTATGTGCATAACATCTAAATCTGTATATTTACTTATATAATATTCAAATATCTAAATTACATTAAGATTATCTTTAATATTAACTGATTTGAAGTAAAACATATATTTTCAAGCATAAATATTTTGATGGGATGTAGCACCAAAGTGGTATATAACTTATTATAAAATATTTATATATAAGATATGTAAATACATAAAATATAAGAATTTTATGGTATGTGTAAATTTCTCTATTTTATAATATTAAGGTTTCGTTTGGTATGTTTTTTTTTAATGCTTCTTGAAGCAGTTTCTTAGTATAAAAATTAAAATTTTTTTACTAAAAAGTTGTTTAAAAAAACAGTAAAAAAGCCGTCCCAAACGAAACCTAAACGGTGCAGATTTGATTCATTCATGTGTTGATATGCTTGACACGCAGTTGACATGCGTTACGCATTTAGGTGGTGTGTTCGATAAAAAAATAAATAAATAATGTATTGTAGCTCGACTCATCTTTGTGGTAAACAATAATAATAAAGAAAACCTGTAGCATCAAATAACTTTGCATTATGTTCATTGCCTGAACAGTTACAACCAAAGTAAAGCATTTTGGGATGTATGAAGCTAGCTTATAAGTTTGAGTAAGCTACAGCTTACAGAAATTGATCCATAAAATTTTCAACAGTAGTGTAGTTGACATCTGGGTATAGTTGGGAAGCCTCAATTCCAACCGTTGGATCTATATCAAAATTTGTTGTTTCTCCCTTGATGAAGCCGGCATGAGCAATTGCATAAAAGAAAGGGAATGGTTGAGGAGATTCTGTAAGAATTGCAGGGAAAAAATTTTATTTAAGTATCTGAAGCATTTGATATGCATTCTATATTTCTGGAGCATTTTGAGTTCAGGCTTAAATACATTACCATTTATCTTTCTAAGGACCTCTTCTTCAGCAACGTATATTCTTTTAAGGGTTATGTTTTTCTTCTTCTCCCAAAGAGAAATGAGTTCATTGTGGGAGTAGATGTTGGCAGGAGGCCTCATATAGAGGATTTTGTTTAGAGTTCTTTCATCTTCTGCTGCTTTGATGGCATACGTCGCAATGTCATGCTCATCCACAAATATAACTACATCCATGTGGAGCATTAATTGTGAGGCCAAAATAATGACGATGAGGGATATATAAATGTTTCCAGTTGTTTTTTTTTTACTGGAAGCCAATTTAAAATATGTTAAAGCTTAATTGGCAATGTTATCTATGATTTGTCTTAAACATTTTCCTTTGGTGAACCAGCCTTAGTAGGACTTAAGAGGCACAAGAAAAGAAATTTATGGATTAATCATTTTGAAGTTACATATTTTGATATCAAAGAATTAGAAGTTGTGTTAACTTTGGCCCGATCGGCTCATCTTAATTATGGGTTGAATTAATTAGTATGTGATAGAAATTTGATTAAACTAAAGTTTATCTTCCTTGTATGTTAATTATTTTTTGTTTTTTAAAGAAGAAGAGAAGCTTTTTCATTAAAAAAAAAAAACTGAAAATATAGTAGTTCTAAAACCTGTCTAAAAATGATCCACAAAAAAGAAGAAAAAAGTCATCCAAGTGAAAATCTTTCTACAAATAATTGTTTTTTATTCTTTCAATGAAATTTTTTTTCTTCTAAAGTTGCTTTTTCCACATTAACACAAGGTCTCATGCTCAAATAAGTTATTTTGGTTATAAAATTAAAGAAACTTTTTATCACACTCCTTTGAACTAATCCAAATGGAATTAAGGCCTAAGAGGAGCTATATCAACCTTAATTAAAACCCTATAGCAAAATAAGATTTAGAGAGTCACAATTGGAGCATAAATTTGTAAAAGTGTTTATCAAATAATAAGAAAAGTGAAGAGAACATATTAATCAAATAGATGAACTTTAAGGTATGGAAAATCAATCATTATACGAGTGATTGGATATTATATAAAAATGTCATAATTAGCTGACCACTTGCTGATTTTTATGAAAATCCCTTTAATATTTAAAATTATTAGTAAACATACTGTAAAATCTTCTTTTAAAATTTAGCCAAATATTATTTAGATTTAATAATGAAATGGAGAATCTAGAGCAACGACTTTTTATTTAATTCTTAATTGCTTGTAAAAGAGGCCAATCAATCAATAATTTGCTAAATGATGATAGGTGAAAGGAAGCAACTAACTTGTTTGAAGATGTTAGAAAGCACCAACCCTTACATGACTCCAATATCTCCAAACAAAATAGATTGGCATAGGGTATGAATAAAATCATTTTCAAGATTGGATTTTAAGCATGCACAAAGAGTTTTGCGCCAAATAGGTAACTTGTGCATTCAACTTAACAAAGCAACCTCGTATAATAAGTAATCATGAAAGAACTTCATAAGAGTCATGGAGTAGGTAGAAGCCATAGGTCTCTTATCACAAAGTCTTTGGAAGTGTAGCTTATTTTCATGTTATAGATAATAAGAGAGCAAAACTTGATGATAATAGTAAAGAATATGTATTTATTAGTTATAAATCAAGCTCTAAGGGCTGCAAGCTCTATAATCCAATTAGCAGCAATACTCTTATTAATTATGATGCAGAGTTTGATGAATAAGATTTTTTTTGAGTGAAAAAATATTAGAATATGAGTAATTTTTAATTTCTTGACATTTAGAAGAAAGAAAAAAGCGAGCAACCAACGACAGATGAAAGAAAGTAGGTGCCACAAAAGTAGCAAAGCTTCTAAATAGTTATTGTGAGTTTGAGAGTTGTATTTTGTATGAAATTATAATTTTGAGTTTATTGAAATTTAACTTTGAGTGATCAATTTCCAACATTATCAAATATAAACATTTTAATTTGATATATTACACAATCTAAAATTTTAATGAGAGAAATAATAAATGCATGCATGCAAAGAGGCGTAGATAATTGATAACCTTTAGTGTTTCCATCTCCGAGGATGAAAACTGTATCAGTAGGAATTCCAGCTGCTTCTACCTGTCCAAGTCTTGAAAGAAAATAGGAGCAACAAAAGTTACTTGACACGAAGGTGAAGGGAATACCTTCCTTTCTAATGGCTTCTCTTATCTTAACCTTTATTGCTAATACGCTTTTTGCAGGTTCCAAAATTTGAAGTCTATCAACGTCAAATCCAAACTCAGATGGGAAGTATCTCTGCATTCCAAATTGCTAAGAATTAGTATGATATGATATGCAAGCGTAGTATAATATTTATTTATGGTTGCTCTAATATAGAACTTTCATGATGTAGAAGATCAAACCTATTTAGTCATATGCCGTGCCATTTTGGTTGTAAATACTAGTCGTGAAATTTGGTTGTATATACTAGTCATTTTATTATGCATTTTACATTATCATCATGTATACATCGAATTAAATTAGAAGTGTCAAAACGGGTCATCGGGTTGGCTTCGAGTCCAACCCGAAATTGACCCACGCAAATTCATTCAACATGAACCTGACATGTTTAATAAACATATGAAAAACATCAATATGAACCTGGCTTCAATCCGCTAGCAGCCCGAATGACCCAAATCTGGGTCATTTTTGGGTCAAAAATGGGTTTGTGGGTTAACCTGAATCCATCATTATTTGATGGGTCATTCCAAACCCAGATTTTTTGGTCGGATTGAAGGATTGGGTTAATTTTTGACACTCCTAAATTAAATATTAGTATCAGGATGATTTGACTAGAAATATCATTTTAATCTCTTATTATAATTTGAAGTGTGAAGAGATTCTCTATCAATTAATCAGTGTTGATAATAAAAAATATTGATTATAGTCTAAGTTGAAAGTATAACTATGTCAAGCCTACATGATATGAGTTGCATATATATATATTTGAAATAAAATAAAATTTAAATATATTGTATACAAAAATACAAATATAAATAAATAAGTATAAATATATTGATTTAAATTATATTTGGGTCAGAAAACTCTGAATTAATTTCAAGTTTAGAGATACCTTGATATTTCCTGCCTCTTTTATGGCTGATATTATACGAGTTTGCTCCTCAAGTTGTATGCTAGGTTCATGGCCTAACACTGAGAATACTACATCCACCTTCTTGATCAAATTCACCAACCAATCATGATCATTCAAGTCACCCTACAAATAGTTAATTAGCACAATTAAAAAAAATAAATAAATAAAAATAAAAACACATCAGAGGTGCTAAGAGAGTGATAAATTCATCTTATTCTCATTGAGTTCTTTGTTTACATTCCTTTGTGAGTGAATTATATAACAACTTTCATCTCTAGGCCTTCAATTGCGAGTGTTTGAGTGGAAGAGATCTATATTAAAATCACTTATTCTCTCTCAAGTTAGAGCTCTACAGGAAAGTCTCTTATAACTGGTGGTCAAAATCCGCCGGAAATTGCGAAATTCCATCGAAAACAGGCATTTTCGGCGAATTTTCAGTGGAAATGTAGTCAACAGTAAAACCTGTGTCTGAAGCCTTGTTTCGGCATTCAACTGGAGGTGACTGACGTGTCGGGAGTGAACCGAAACAAGCAGGAGGGAAATGAGAAGAAAGACGACCACATAAGGGAAATAGGGTCTTCTCCGACGGGTTTTCTACCGGATTTTTGGCCAGAAATATTTGCGGAAATTCTGCTGGAATTATTTTGTCTAGTTTAAATAAGCCGACGGATTTTCCGTTGAAAGTTCCATAAGTAATTTTCGGTGCATTTTCAGCCGAAACTTACCGCCAGTTTTACAAAAACCAACGGTCTTTCCGGCGGTTTATTCGTCGGAAAATCCGCCACTAAAAGTTACCGGTGGAATATCGATCCACCGGTTATGCCGCCGCTGATACCGACATATATAATAACTTATTTCTTTCACATTTATTGTTTATCCATCTCCTAGTATGAGACATGCAGAGCCCAATACATTGCATGGCTGAAGTTCTCCAATTAGTTTGCAATAAGTACCTTAAAATAAAAAATATATATATTATTTCTAAGACTTTTTTTTTCTCAGTTGGTGGTCGCTGGTTCTAAATTGCATCCCTCGTCTCTTTAGTAGTCAAGATGCCTTTACTATCACTTATGGTCATTCTCGAGATGTTGATTTCGCACCTTCTACTCTTAACAAAACCATGGCTCCTCTTTTTTTCTACACTTAGTTCTCATGGCGTTTTTATCCTTTTTAATGTTTCCTCCGGTCTATTATAACATTTTCGTTGTCATTTTCGCAACTAAGGTTCCGTTTGGGACGTCATTTTTACTTTTAAAATAGTTTTCTAATACAAAAATTTATAGCTTCAGAAATTTTTGTAATAGAAATCTGGTTTAGAAAGTAATAATAAAATCATCCCAAATGAAGCCCTTCATTGTGATGGTTTTTTTACTGCTTCTTAAAGCGACTTTCTAGTAAAAAATTAAATTTTTTTTACTTAAAAGCAACCGTTTTACGAAGCAGTAAAAAAGCCATCCCAAAAGAAGTCCAAGTCTTCCTTTGGGACAACTTTTTTAATGCTTTGCATTTCAGACCGTAACCACAATTTCTATTTGGCCACTAATTTTTTGCTGCTTCAAAAAAATTTGTACTAAGAAGCTCTTTCTATAACAGCTTTCAAAATTAATTTCTCTACAACAATTTTCTAAATCAATAAAAAAACAGTCCTAAACAAAACATAAATTAAAAAAAAAAAAAGATGATCGGACCTAAATCTATTAAAATATATATAGAGATTTTATAAATATTTTTTAACAGTAGAGAGAGAGAGAGAGAGAGAGAGGGAGGTTGGTCATACAAATAAGACATTGACACCATCGTTCTTGAAAGATTGTATGAGATTGATCTTCTCAATGTTGTGAGAGGAAGTGATGGGCCTCGCAAGGGCAAAAGTAGGGTGGCCGAGCTTAATGCTTGCTTGAACGAGGTGCCTCCCAAGGTAACCCGTTGCTCCAATAACTAAGATCTTGGACACATTTGGACTACCCATTTACGTTAGAAGAGGCAGGAAACAAATAATGGAAGCTCGAATTTAATAAGCTGCCTGAACAAATTGCTGGGTATTTATGGATGAATGAAAACTGTTATTCATCCATGTATTAAAGCTGCATGTGATTCATGTAAATAGTAAAAGAACTATATATAGATGAATCGTACTTGTTATTTAGTATTCACATGAATCACGTGTAACCTTAATATCTATGAGAATTGACATTCTTTCTAGGGCTGTCAAAATCGGGTTTCGAATCGGGTTTGGGTCCAACTCGAATCTGACACGATACTATTTGACCCGACCCATTTTTTAATACGGGTCACTTTGTAAGACCTGAAACCGACTCATTTCGGACCCAAGTTAACCCGATATGACCCGCGCGCCAACCCAGGTCTGAAGCAACAATAGCAAATAGTGAAAGATTTGAATAACTTATAATAGGTTTACAAACAGTAGGTTTACTTCTGTTGCACAATCCAGACAACAGCCCTAACAAGTAAATAACTCGATTGCAATTTTGGCACGCAACAGCTACCCTAAATTATTCAACGCAAAATCCTAAACCGAGCAGTCTAAGACAAGCTTCGTCTGGAATGAACAAATCGACTAAATGAAACAAAAGTTGACAAGATCAACAACAAATGAAACATTCTTTCGAAAGGAACAAATCGGGATGATGAAATTTAAATCCTTCAAAAAATTCATAGACGCTCAAAGATGAAGCTTCTAAAAGGGAAAAAATGAGATAAAAATAGCTTGACTAAGTGTTCTTGTTGAGGCTGAAAAGATGTGCACATTACGAATGCAAGAGTTAAGACTGAGCTTGACTAAGCAACAAACACTGGAGAAATGAGGAGAGTTTCAGACTGGAGGATACTGGAGAATCGAGGAGAAGAGGAAACCCTAGACGAAGCAAGAGAATGAGAGGGAGGAGAGCTGAGAGCCCGAGAAGCTTCATAATGAGTAATGAATAGCAAGCGAGAATACTAAATCGCACACTTACACGAACACGCCCTAATTAAATCTCGCATGTCATTATCGGGTTCTTGGGTTAACCCGAACCCAACCAAGAATTTCAAATGGCTCAGAATTGTAAACCTAAACTAGTTTTTAAACAAGTTGACCCTAACCCAAAAATTTTAGGTCAGGTTTGGGTCGGGTTATCGTGTCATGTCAATTTTTGATAGCCCTAATTCTTTCAACAAAAAAAGTCATATATAGGTTTAGTACTAGTGGTATTTTTTTAAATAATTTAAATATTTGAATGCTATATAAGTCACTAAAAAGATATGTACATTATATATGTAAACATATAAGAATTTTGTGGAATATATGTAAATCATATTTCAATATTAACATATAGTGTACAAAAGTACGGCACAAGCCAAGTAGTTGGCAGTTAAGAGCTTTGGAAGTTATTGCCAAGATATTGAGGCTTCGTTTGGGACGGCTTTTTTATTGCTTTCTAAAACGAAGTTTTAGTACAAAAATAAAAAAATTTGTACTAAAACTCTGTTTTAGAAAGCAGTAAAAAAACCGTCCCAAACGAAGCCTGAATTTAATTCCCGCTTGCATTATATTACATCTCTTCCCTCTGATAAATACTAATACTAATAATAAAAGAAAGAAAGAAAGAAAGAAAGAAAAAAGCTTCCACATGAAGAGCACACAAATTTATTTTGTATTAAGTTCAATATTTTTTTTTAGACTTTTGGTCGGTTAATGAGCTACGATCCAAAGACCTCTTGTATGATAGCTAAAGTTCTCAACCAACAGATCAAAATAAGCCGCATAAGTATTTTTGACTTGTATGAAGTTAGGCTTATTTTTTATCTATTAATCAAGTATATATTGAAAAGCATTTATTTTCCCTTAGCCCCACCTCTTAGGTTATTGATCAAGTCTTTCTTTTCAAGTATATTCACCTATTTAATTAGAGTAGTTGTATGTTATCATCATCATAACTCAAATGTTTGACTTGGTGGTAAAATTTCTATTTTTTTTCCTCCTTATTAATGTTGAAATGTTGATTTTATTGTTCATAAATGATTTTGATTAATTTTTATATATTCATAAAAATAAATTTTATATTATATGGACAATATTGCACACATTCAACCCTTGCCTATATCATACATTAATATCATTACATTAACAATAAAATATATATTATGTAATTTCAATTGTTATATTTATAAAACTACATTCAAACTAAAATGCACTGTTGAATCTGATCTCAAAATAATAATAAGAAATAAATATTTTTTATTAGAAATTAGTAATTTCATTCAATTTATTATTATTATTATTATTTAATCATATACTATAAACTAAAAAATTAGAAAAAAGAATATTATAATTAATGAGTTTATTTTTACTATAATAAAAATTATACCCCTATATTATATTATATATATATATATATATATATGAAAAATGAACTTTTTGAAAATTTAATGTTTGGCAAAACAATTGATACATGTATGTTTGATAAATTTGGTAGGTGAAGACAAAAGATTGAGATTATTTTAGCAGATGAATAACTAATGTATGATGTGCATAAAATCTAAATATGTATAAATATTCCCTCCTCTTTAGTTTTAATTACCAAGTTAGGCACAAAAGCTTCTAAGAAAGAAGAAAGGATAAGGAAAAGAAACGTAGCTTTTAAATAGTGGGTAGTTTTAGAGTTATATTTTATAAAAATATTGTGATTTTGAGTTTGTAAAAGTTTAATTTTGTGTGACACCAGCAATGTTGTATCAAAATGATGATGAATGAAGGAAGGGTATATTTCAAAGTTATGATGGTCATCAAAAGCATTTACGATAGTTAGAGTATCAATACAAAGACTCTACCGACAGTACAAAATGAGTGATATGTTGCCACGAAAGTCAATAGAGAGCAATACAATATTGCATCATCCCAAACCCATAACAACAGCAACAACAACAACATCAAACCTTTATGACTAAAGCAAAAAGATATGGACTAATAAAGGCTGATCCTTGATGTAATCTAGCTGAAATAAAAAAATAGTTGGTCAAACCACCTTGTGTTTGAACACAAGTAATAGCTCCTGCATACATATACTTAATGAATTGAATATAAATATTATTGACTCTTTCTTTTCTAGAACTCTCCATAACACTTCTCTTGGAACTTTATCATATGCGTTTTCTAAATTAATAAATATCATATCTAGATCTTCCTTATTCTCTCTACACTTCTCCATCATTCTTCTCAATAAATATATAGCACGCATCCATAGTAGATCTATCCGGCATGAATTCAAATTAATTTTGAGAAATATTAGTATCAAGTCATAACCTATGCTCAATAACTCTCTACTATAGTCATAAAATATGATGTAGGAACTTAATTCCGCTATAATTCACAAAATAATGTGCATCACCTTTATTCTTAGAAGTAAAAATTAATGCACTCCTCCACTCATCTAACATCTTTCAAAATAATATTGAAAAGTTTAGTAAGCTAAGAAATTCCTTCAGCTCCTAAACATTTATACACCTCTATTGAAATATCTAAGGTCCAACAGCTTTTCAAAACATCATTTTCCTTAAAATCTCTCTAATTTTGGTTTTGTTAATATGCTGATAAAAATAAAAATCTTTATTTTCATTTAGAGGGATAAGATCACTAAAGTCAATCATATTATCACAATCTTCATTAAAGATCTTATCAAAATATCTAATCCATCTTTGTTGAACATCCCAAACCTAGAGGAAAAAAATTTAATAAATTGAGTGAAAATTAGATTTTATTTCGCAAGCTTTTTTTTTTTTTTTTTTAATTTTGAATAAAGGCCATTATTCAAAGATTTTATAAGAAAATTAGAAGACCAACATTGTAGGAATACGCAGAAGAGGACTTCTATAGTATATTTGATAGTCAACTTTGTATGATATTGTTAATTATTCCTTTAGTTAGTTCTTCTTTTTTTCTTGAATGTAAGGATGACAGATTATAACTTCATGGCCTTAGTAAGATCACACGTCGCAATCATTTCGTTAAATAAAAGTATTTCTTGTGATTAATTATCATAATAAATAGTTAAACCACATTTGTCTATTTGCTTGTGCAATTTTTTTTTCTTGAAAAAAAAAGGTTCTGCAACCTAATTTGTACCAGATGATTTTATGACACAACAAATTTGTACAAGACGAAAACAACTCCTAACCCCCTCTACTTTAAGGCAAATTATTACGTCCGGTGTTCGGATTCGTCCGGGCACCAATCCAAAAACGCCACGTCACCAAAATACACCAGGTCCCTGTGTATTTGGGTGATGTGGCGCATCTAGATTGGATGTCCGGACGTCCGTTGACCGGACGTAATAATTCGCCCTACTTTAAATCTTTACCAAACTGCTTTTAGAACCTAATTTGCAGGATTCAAGCAGGCTTTTTGACCTCACACCCTTGGAATCTCCACAATATTCCTCAGTGCTAAATCATTTTTTTAGCTGTTTTAAAAAACAGTAAGAAAGTTATCCTAAATAAAATTTGGATATACACTAAGTTCTTTTTCTTGGTGATTTGTTTCACACAATTGTAATCAATTGTAACCCTCTTTTATGATTAAATGATATTTGCTAGTTGTGGCCCTCAATTTTCCCTAAAAATTTTTTCTTTTTGATTAGGGTTATTTTAGGGTTATTTAGGGTTAGTAAATATATAAAAAGAGAGGGTATATTAAAGATAACACATCTTCTTTCTACCATCCCCAACCACCGCATCAGTGGTGACTATGATCATCGGGCGGTTCCAAATAGAGAATAATCATAACTATTTTTTAATATTATTCAGGGAATCATGAGTCAACATTTAAAAATGTTACATTCTCAACAATAATTTTACAACTATATTTACAAAAAAAATCACAACCATTCTAAACAGATCCTTAAAATCTACTTCATTTCTACTCCATATATATATATATATATATATATATATATATATATATAGAGAGAGAGAGAGAGAGAGAGAGAGAGAGAAATACAATATGTCCATTTGATTCTTTTTAATAAATAGAGCCGAGAAGAATTTTTTGTACTGCGCTTTTAGCTATTTTTAATATTTGAATGAGATACACTACGTTAATTTCAAACAGAAAAAACACTATATCAGCTATAAGTAGATGCATAAAGAGATTTAGTTATACAACGGTAGCCAGAGAGTCATAGTTGGGTCATGATGGTAAGAGGATTATAATCGGGTAATGATGATCAAATGACTATAGTCAAATGACAATTATCAAAGGATCGTAATTGAGTGACGGTAGTCAAGCCACTATACAATAGGCAAACAACTATTGTTTTGCAATAGTGGGTAGAGGACCACATTCAAAAAAATAGTGATTTGACGGGGCATATTAGCGGTGGCTGATAGTGGCAGACCTGCAATGATTTAATGTTGACAATAGTGCGATAGTAAGATGGCGGTGATTGAGCGATGGTTTAGTAGTTCTTGTTCTACATTTAAGTTTTGGAAGTTATAACTATTTTGGGAGATTTTGATTTGAGAGAAATTTGCTTTGGAGATTTAATTTTGATTTAAATTTAGATGATTTTAGAACCATACTTACCAAATTTAGGTTTCATCAGAGGTTCAAAAGCTATAGTTTTGAGAGATCCTGATTTTCCTGAAATTTTAAAAGTTGAGAACCTTGCCTATCAAATTTAGAAAGAGAAACTAAAGATTTGAATATATCATTTGCATATTACTGCATAGAGAATAATAAACAAGCTCAAAAATAGAAATGATTTCTACAGTGATTCCAAAATAAAAATAGAGGTTTTAGCAAAATTGTCTATGTTCCTAGAGAAATTACCTACCTAAGAAAGTTTTTTGAGACGAGGAAACACTGTCCATAGGCCAGTTAAAAACTCGTTCGACCTAGCGGGCAACCCACACCAATTTACCCGAGCCGACGGTTAAGGCTTACACTGCCGTCCAGGGGATTCAAACCAGACACCTGAGCTTTGCCCAGCCGGTTCTCCACCACACAGACTAAGCAGCGGTGGGTAAGAGAGTTTATTTTGTTATAATGTATAGGCCCTCGTTAAAGCAAGCACTTATAATTAATTACATCCCAAAGATCAATAATCTCTAAGAAATGCCGTTAATTAAAGTAGTGGCAAATATTTATGATTTTAAAGATTAGAGGAAGCAAAACCAGAATTTTCAAAGGGATAATTCAAATTTCGAACAATTTTTCTCAAGAAGCCAAAGAAAAGATATGGAGTATTAGGTGACTTATAATGTAATAAATAAAAAAATACCAGTCATATATCATAAAACAAAAGTGAGAACTACTACACGTAGTAGCATGAACCTAAGTCTAAAGAAATGCAAGAGACTTATAACTTTCAACTCTTAAAAATGATTACTAGCTAAACTCACTTATTCAATTAAACTATGATGTCAATTTTTATATAATTTATTATTCTCTGTAATTTATAAGTTCATGACATTTCATTTAATTTTTTCTTTTTATTGAATTTTTAATAAATTTTCTAATTTTAATATTATTTCATTATGATATTACAAAATTTATAGTTTGTTTTTTAATTAATTTTCGGATGATATTTAAGAATTATGTTTTTTTTTTTTTTTGCAAGTTGAGAACAAACTTAGGAACATTCTATCAAAATTTTGAATTATTTTGTATTAATCTAAAATTTAGGTTATTTTTTATTATTTTATGATAAAAATTAACTTTGTTATTAAGATGAGCTCCAAAGTTTTAAAAAATTTTCTAAAGGCTATGTATCATAAGCAAAACTTTAGTTAAAAATTGGAGCTCATTTAATATTTTTTTTTTAATTTTATAAAATTTAGGCATCCACTTTATTTTCTAATATAAATTACTTTAAATTTTGATAAAACTCATCACAAGAGGTAGGCATGATCATCTCATAAATATTAAAATTTAATTTGATGGGTTTCTAATCTATTCTATTTTATTAAAATAAGATTTAAAAACATGGGGAGTTGACTTTCGCATTATTTAGGGATTATGAAGTCTAAATAAATTTATTTCTAATATTTATGAATTCATTTAAATTTTTAGTGATTTTTCTAAACATTAAATTCTTAAAAATTTATATATTTAACATATAAATTTGTATATTTACACATAACACTAATTATTAAATCAGATAAAAATATCACCAATTTAAAAATATATATAAATTTTAAATGGCTTGCCTTCCAAAATGTAATATAAATAAATATAAAAAATTAGATGTTAGATATAAATATATAAAACAATTATATGATATGTTATGTAAATCCCAACAAAATTTCCAGATCCATATCTTTGCATTGCAAAATAAAAATTCCATTAAAATACATCAGTTCTAGCTAGCAAAACTCATAATTTATTGCTAAATAAGTTCCTCTTAGCTTTCCAGCATAACAAAAAAAATCTATAAATAGCCAATGCATAGCCAAAATTTTGGTATTCCCTACAAATTCCTGAGCAAAAGGAATTGAAAAGAGCTAATATCATCAAACAGGCAATCGATTAGATCTCATCAATATAATCAAGAAGATCATCAACGTCCTGCTTTAAGGCTGATAGTTTCTGCTGATAAGGAGCAACCCTGTTCTCAATTTCTCTGCCACTGTATTTCTTCTCAAAACAATCGACAACAGCGACATGCTTCTGCATTAATTTTTCTTGCATCTCCTTCTCTTTCGCAACCAGCTCCTCAACCTAAATGAGAATATAAGTTCAGTACAACAACAACAACATCAATCTTTTATCGCACTACACGGGGTCAGCCACAAGAATCTATTTTCTACATTGTGTCTTGTTAAGAGTCAAATTCTCCTGTGACTGATTGAGAATATAAGTTCAAAAAATAGCACTTACACAAATAAATCGTGCAGCTTCTACAGGAAAATATAAGAAAGAAAAATTAAAACAAAGACAACAACAAAATCAAAACTTTCTCCCACTATGTGCGGTCGGCTACATCAATACTTTTTCTCCATTGAGTTCTGTTAAAAGTCAAATTCTCATTTAAAGCTAATAAAGAAAAATCATTTCTAATAGTTTCTAACTAAGTCTTGTTAAGTCTATCTCTATTTTTCTTAACATAAGTCAAATCTAATACATCTACTCTCCTAACCGGGTCATCGGATGGCCGCTATTTTATGTGACCAAACCATCAAAGGCGGCTCTCTCTAATCTTATCTTCCACTGGAGCTACTCCAACCTTATCATGTATATGCTCATCTCGTATCCTATCTCACAGTAAAGCCACTCATCCACCTAAGCATCTTCATCTCTACAACACTTAACTTAATATTATGTCTCTCTTTTAATGGCCAACAAATAAAAAAGAAAATTAACTCCTCATTACTCAATTAATGAAAAGCTTTTTGAGCATGACTCATCACTCTTAAGGATTAGAATACAAGAGAAGGAAGACACTAATCAACATTTTTTCAATGTAGTTTTCCTTTTTTTTTAAGTAGCATGACACAGTTTGATTTTTGGAACTGGGATGGTCCAAATCAGACTTTGTAACGAACAAAATAAAAACAATGATAATAAAATAAATTAAAATTCAAGCAAAATATCTTTATGCCCAATTTGTCAATCCAAAAACTTGTTGAAAATGTAGTTTTGCATTAATCAAAGGGGTTTTCAGTGTTAGTAATTCTGTATGTATTCTAGGAAGGGAGTTTTAAGGGAACAACTATCCAGCTTTTAATCCACAATTTGAAATCCAGGAAGTTTTAGGTTTTTGATGATGAATTGCTCTTGTTGATGTAATCCAAGGGGAAATTTTAGTAAAATTCAAGAAGCATTTGGTAAAGGAAAAACACCTTAATGTCTTCACCTGTACTTCAATGAAGTTAGAGAATCAAAAGATTGGGGACTGAAAATTGATTTGGATGAGTTTCTATTAAAAGATCCTACAAATAACCTGCACATTTTAGATTTTTAATGAAGTGCTCGTTACAGGAGCTTTAGGTGTTCGGCAGAAAGCTCTGTAGATATTTGTTCATGGCTACATGATTTAAATTCACGATATTTTCAGAAATTCACACAGAATGGTCCACCTGCTTATTTTTGGGTATTAGTAAAGAATAAAAATAAAAAAATCTTACTAAGAATTCTAAGTTGCAGAATTTTAACATCATATGAAATACTAACAAATCACAAGAGGGAAAAAAAGTACAACAAACCAAGGAAATCATTAAGATAACTGGTTGTGCATGGCTTTCCTGGCTTGATCAATAAATCAGAATTAGTTAAAGCAAAATCAACAAAGGATAACTGAATTCAAGCAGAATATTTACATTTTTGCCTTTTCAGGCAAAGTGCAGTGATGTGATGCAAGGTGAGTTACACAAGATTATGAAAGAAGATTTACTAGTTGCTTTCAAAGTTGGTTATCAAATTCTTTGTGTTCCACTTGCTTAGGCAAAGAAATTACAAGGAAATTAACCATACAATTTAAGCAAATACAAAGGATAACGTAAAGTTAAAAGCTAATAACTTGAATCCAACAATTAAAAAGGAGTTGTTCACCTTGAGACCTTTCTCTCGTTCCTACGAATCTAGGTTGAGCGGAGGAAGATCGTCCACGCTAGAAATGAAGTCGCCACAAGGAGGGAGGAGCCAAGGAACGTCGTTGTTGGCAAAGAACTCAGAGGTGGAGGTGGCACGGGAGGTCGGCCGTCGATAGTCCACTAGTAGTCTGGACTTTGTCTGTCGATGAAGTGTATGAGGGTCGGGAGGATCCGATCCAAGTAAGTTCCAACAGTGTCGTCGTCGGACTCAAATCCCGCGTCGAAGAACGGCGATTGTAGGACATCGAGATTACCGTGGGCGTCGAACACAAGCCCCCATTCTAGCTCGGGATCCGTCATGCGACATGGAGGTGAAGATGATTGGTCGCCACAAGAAGTTCCAAGAGGAGAAGGGGGTGGCTTGGAGAGGAGGAGGGGAGGCCGGCGGTAGAGAGAGGGAGAGGGATGGGGTTTACTTTAGAAAACTGAAAGTAATTTCAGTTTAAGGGATTTGGGAGGGAATTATTTGAAGTTTAATTCTCAATTAAAATGCAATTAAAGCATTAGAGGAAAAATTAATGGGGTGGAGCCAAAGGGGGAGGCCGGCGGTGTGGAGAGAGAGGGGAGAGGGAATTAAAACTGAAATTAATTTCAGTTTTAGTGCAATTGGGGGGAAAATTATTTGAAATCAGTTTTGGATTTCAAATAAGGGAAAGGAGTTAATTGAATCATTAATGGGAAGCCCAAAGAAGGGGGCCGGCGGTATGGCTAGAGAGAGAGGGAGTTAGGGAAAGAGGGAGAGGGGTTTCCAAAAATTAAATGATGACTAGGAAAATTTTAAATTAAATCCAAATCAATTTAATTTCAAATTTGGATTCATTTAAAAAAATTTCATATATGGAATTTCCAAATTTGGAAAGAATTTAAATTTTGAAATTCAAATTTCAATTCGGAATTAGCGGAGAGGGGGTTGGATGGATGGTGGACGGCTGGTGGCTAGGTGGCTGGCCGACGGTGAGAGGGTGGGCGACAAATGGGCTCCAGGGGCGGTGGCAACAAGGTGGGCTCGGGTTTCTTCAAGTTCCTATGCTTTACTTGTGATCTTCTATAGCGGAGAGGCAAGAGGCTAGAGTTGCAAGTCTTCAATGATTCCTCCAAGTGAACTCACAAAGAGATCACAAAGAACTCACTAAGAGATCTTAAAGAAATTGAACTCACAAAGAGAACAAAGAGTAAGAAAAATTCATTCCTCAATAATTCATTCCTCATACAAGATACAAGAGCCATATAAATAGGCTCCAAATGACAACAAGTACCAAAGCCTAATATGCCCCTTGGGCTACAAGAGCAAACAAATATCCATAAGAGTAAAATGGAAAAAACTGAAAATAAATGCGTAATATATAAAATGCAGATACAAATAGTCATCAGTAATAAAGGCTCTCCATCATAGCCGTCGATCTCCAGTGTCGTCTCTGATAAAAGCGTCGGAATCTCCTGTCGATGCCCCCATCATTCTCCCCAGGTGGGAGAGAACTCGACCCCGTCGAGTGCGTACTATGGAAGCTCTCATATAACTCTAGAAGGTCTGGATCCAATCTCTGTAGCTCCTCTTGATCAATCCACGTGTCCTCTGTCTCCGGTGTTCCTTTCCAATGAACTAAGTACCTTTGGCGCCCTCCATCCTTTGTGGAAATAATCTCATCATCCAGAATGGTTTCGATCTTCTCCGCATTAGGTAAATGGGGTAAATTGGGGAGTGGAGAAAGGCTAGGGATCTCACTAGGTGGGGTCACACAAGGCTCATTGAAAAGTGTATTATTGGGGTTAAAATCAGGACCCTCAAAGGCTACTATATCCTCTATATTAAAAGTCAGATTCATGTTAAAACCTTCTGGGAGGTCTAGCACATAAGCATTACTGTTAACTTTTAAAATTATTTTAAATGGTCCGGCGCTTCCCGCATGTAATTTCTTTACGGAACCAGGAGGAAAACGCTCCGGGCGGATCCGTACCATCACAAAGTCTCCCACTTTGAATTATTTAAACCTTCTTTTCTTATCAGCATGGATTTTATAATTGGTATTGCTTTGTTCAATTTTCTTTTTAATCTCAGTGTGTAACTCATGGAGATGAGATGCAGATGCAAATGCAAATGCAGACTCAGATGTTCTACTCCTAGGACTCATGGGAACCAGATCAATAGGCTGTTTAGGTTGATATCCGTACACAATTTCAGTAGGACTAAGGCCAGTGGTTCGGTTGATAGAATTATTATAAGCAAACTCCGCAATAGGAAGTTTTGAATCCCAATCCTTAAGGTTTTCTCCTACCAAAGTCCTCAAAAGATTCCCTAAAGTCCTATTAACAACCTTAGTTTGACCATCGGTCTGTGGGTGAAATGCTGTGGAATATTGAAGCTTCGTCCCCATCTTGTGCCAAAGGGTCTTCCAAAAATAGCTTGTGAACTTAACATCCCTATCAGAAACGATGGTTTTTGGCAGGCCATGCAGTCTAACTATTTCGTCGAAATAAAGCTTCGCGATTCAAGAAGCATCGAATGTTTTGGAGCAAGGGAGGAAGTGAGCCATTTTTGAAAATCAATCAACGACCACAAAGACAGAATCGTGTTCCTAGCGGTTTTGAGTAATCCAAGGATGAAGTCCATACTCACATCTTGCCAAGGGCGACTAGGTACGGGGAGTGGAGAGTATAGTCCCGTATTCTGCTTTCGCTGTTTGGCCAATTGGCAGGTATGACATCGCCTTAAGAGCTTACTGACATCGCGCTTGAGGCTGGGCCCGTAGAAACGATTCTCTAGTGCAGCAATAGTCTTTGCCTGCCCGAAGTGGCCAGCTAAACCTCCTGCATGTAACTCCCAGACAAGATATTCACGAAGGGAGGTTTGGGGAATACAAAGTTTCTGAGCTTCGAATAGGTACCCATTTTCTACTAAGAAATCATCTATTGTATGCTCACGTCCAGAGGTCAAAAGGGAATAGGTATCGTTAAAATCCAGGCAGTCCTTATAGTCTTCCTTAAGGCGTTCAAAACCGATAACTTCAGTTCTCATTTCTTGGGTGATCATCAGTCTCCTGCTAAGGGCATCCGCAGCTTTATTCTCAATTCCAGCCTTATGTCTAATCGTGTAAGTGTACTCCTGTAAGAATTCAACCCAACAACCATGACGGGCATTGAGTTTCTTCTGCGAGTTAATGTACCTCAAGGCTTCATGATCCGAGAATATCACAAATTCTTGTGGCAATAAGTAGTGTCTCCAGTATCTAAGAGACTGAATGACCGCATAGAATTCTTTGTCGTAGGTAGAATACCTCTGACGAATGTCGTTCAGCTTCTCACTAAAATATGCCACATGGTGTCCTTCTTGAGATAAAACTCCTCCTATCCCAATTCCTGATGTGTCACAGGTTACTTCAAAAACTTTAGAGAAATCAGGGAGACGCATAACAGGGGCTTCGACCATTTTCTTCTTAATATCCTCGAAAGCCTTTGTGGCAGCTAGTGTCCAATGAAATTCTTCTTTCTTGAGGCAGTCAGTTATGGGTGCCACAATAGTGCTAAAGTTCCTAATAAATCTCCGATAGAACGTGGCCAATCCGTGGAAACTCCGAACATCCCTAATATTTTTAGGCTCAGGCCACTCATTGATTGCTCTAACCTTTTCAGGGTCGGCTGAAATTCCTTGAGATGAAATTATGAATCCGAGAAAGGTAACACTATCAGTGAGAAACACACATTTCTGAGGGTTTGCATACAACTGTTCTTTCCTTAAAATCTCACAGACCTACTTCAGGTGTTCCAAATGTTGGTCTACCGATTTACTATAGATCAATATATCATCAAAGTAGACGACAACGAATTTTCCGAGGAAAGGTCGAAGGACTTGGGTCATAATTTGCATGAAGGTGCTAGGAGCGTTACTAAGACCAAATGGCATAACCATCCATTCATACAACCGTCTTTTGTCTTAAAGGCCGTTTTCCATTCATCACCCGGGCGAATTCTGATCTGATGTTATCCGCTTTTAATGTCAACTTTTGAGAACAGTGTTGCTCCAGTCATCATGTCTAACATGTCGTCTAGTCATGGGATCAGAAAATGATATTTCACAGTAATCTTGTTGATAGCACGACTATCAACACACATCCTCCAAGAACCGTCTTTCTTAGGAGTTAAAACGGCAGGAACGACACACGGGCTAAGGCTCTCTTTGATAAATCCACGTTGTAGAAGTTCATCTACTTGCCTTTTTAATTCAGTGTGCTCCGTTGGATTCATCCGGTAGTGAGGGAGGTTAGGCAGGGAAGCTCCAGATACTAAGTCGATGACATGTTGGATGTCCCTAAGGGGTGGAAGTTGGTCAGGTAGCTCCTCGGGGAAGACATCAGCAAAGTTCTCAAGAAGAGGCTTAACTTACTCGGGGATTTGCCCTTCTTGATCATCATCCACTTCTCTAGCTACCAGGGCATACATGGGTGATCCTTGGTGAAGCTCAATGTCCACTTCTTTCGCAGTTAAGAAGTGTAAGCCCTTATTAGGTTTAGGTGGAGCAGTCTTAACTTCACTCTTGTCGGACTTGGGCTGAGAGGGAATCAATTTAATTTTCTTTCCGTTGTGCTCAAACACGCAGGTGTTCGTCCTCCCATAAATATGAACGTCGTTGTCAAACAGCCAGGGGCGACCAAGAATAATTTGGCCCACATCCATTGTCAACACAGCACACCAAATCTTCTCGTGATATCCATTGAACTCAAGCGGGATAAGGCTCCTATCTTTTATTTCCATTGAGGTTGAGTTAATCCAGGCAACCTTATAAGGGTTTGGGTGAGGTGTGGCTTTAATGTTAAGTTTTGAAATCATCGCTGAAGAGATAGCGTTGATGCAGCTTCCGCTATCAATAATAATCTTACAGTTCTTATCCCCGATTTTAGTAAAGGTATGAAAAATGGCAGTTCTTCTCCAGTCATCACTTGGTTTCGGCTGGGACAACGCGCATCTAACGACTTGCAGGGTGACAGGTTCATCCTCAGTGAAAGAATCTTCCTCTTCATCAACATGATAAACTAAGTCAGTCTCGGGTTCTTCCTCGTCGTCATCAACCTCTTCTATTATGGTGACCTTATAGGGACTGGAACATTGCGAGGCAATGTGCCCATACCCATGACATCTATAACACTTGGTTCCAGAATTGGTTTTGGAGGTGTCACGTTCGGGTGCTTTATCTTTAAAGTCCGGACGAGGTGGGGCTGAACTAGCAGTGGGTCGGCTACCTGTCGAGTTCGTGGGTCGGTTTTGGGGCTAGCTGGTGGAAGTACGATACGGGTTTGGTCGGGAGTCAAACTGTCTGGTGTGGGAATGGGTCTTGGACTCCTCTAGGTCAAGTACTAGGCTGCAGGCTGCCTCTAATGTGTCTATTCCTTTAGCAAAAAGTTCAGTTCGAAGATCTTCCCTAAGGCCAGCTCTAAACATGGACAGGATTTGTGCTAGGGTAGCGGATTCCTCGCCATTGCAACGAATCAGAAAATCGTCGAAGGCGGAGATGTAATCCTTAACGGGCTTGCTCCCCTGGGTCAATCTATTCCACTTATCTAGGAGCTTAGGGTAGTAGGATGGCGGGAGGTATTTTCTCCTAAGTTCCTACTTCATAGTTCTCCAATCGTTGATAGGGTGTTCGCCTCGAGCCTCACGCATGTTCTCCAAGTTGGTCCAGTACAGGTTGGCTCGACCAGTGAGCTTCATTTCAGCGAATCTAACATTCCTAGCTTCTGAAATATTGTACCATTTAAAATAGCTATCCATCGATTTGAGCCAATCCAAAAAAACCTGAGGGTCAAGGGTTCCATCGTATGTCGGGGCGTCAATTCTAATGTTCTTTAGTAATTGAGCGTCGTTGTCTCTCCAACGGTTCTCGTTTCCTATAGGGTCTTGATGGGGTCTCGGGTTATGTCGGTAATGATCTCGAGGATGGCCGGGATCTCGGGGTTGGTCATGATCGGTTCTGTTATCCTCACCAAAAGGTGAGTGAGGTCTTGAAGCTGTATAGATAGCAGGATTCCCAATACGCTCGATATTATCTAGTCGGTCACTCGTTTGGCGCCTAAAGTCAGCTAAATCAGTTTGGGTGTTGCGGATTTGCTGCGTAACCGTGCCCAGTTGTCCCACTATGAGGTCTAAAGTCGCTTGTATGTGTTCCGGATCCATTGGGGAAGGTTAGGGGTTGCTAAGGTAAGTTTCGGGGTGGTGGGCAGCAACTAGACGCTAAAGTAGGATGCTCCTAATGCTTCTATATGATGTTGAAAGGCAGTGGACAGCAACCTACCACAATGACTCAAGTTATATAACTGTTAGGGGCAGGTTTAGAAGGTTGGACAGCAATATAACACTTGTTTAGACTCAAATACAAGTGCTGGAATTTTCTGGACTGCAAGTTTTCTAGGGTGGCAAGTGACTTAAGTGATTGGGTGAGCTGTAAAGACTAGGACAGCACGTAGATAATGTAAGATGCTTGTTTTACTGTGATAAAAGCGTGCAGGAAAGTGCTGGACAGCAAAGTAAAACAGGGTTTAAAACAAACTAGGTGATGTTATGCATGCAACAACTAAGGACAAGTTAACTTAATTTCCTAGGATGCATCTAGCACATGGAAAAGCATGCTAGCCATGCTCTGATACCAAAAATGATGTGATGCAAGGTGAGTTACACAAGATTATGAAAGAAGATTTACTAGTTGCTTAACCTCTTATAAAAACATGCATCAATTCAAAGTTGGTTATCAAATTCTTTGTGTTCCACTTGCTTAGGCAAAGAAATTACAAGGAAATTAACCGTACAATTTAAGCAAATACAAATGATAACATAAAGTTAAAAGCTAATAACTTGAATCCAACAATTAATACGGAGTTGTTCACCTTGAGGCCTTTCTCTCGTTCCTACGAATCTAGGTTGAGCGGAGGAAGATCGTCCACGCTAGAAATGAAGTCGCCACAAGGAGGGAGGAGCCAAGGAACATCGTTGTTGGCAAAGAACTCGGAGGTGGAGGTGGCACGGGAGGTCGGCCGTCGATGGTCCACTCGTAGTCTGGACTTTGTCTGTCGATGACGTGTATGAGGGTCGGGAGGATCCGATCCAAGTAAGCTCCAACGGTGTCGTCGTCGGAGTCAATCCCACGTCGAAGAACGGCAATTGTAGGACGTCGAGATTACCGTGGGCGTCGAACACAAGCCCCCATTCTAGCTGTGGGCTCCGAAAATTCGACCCCGGCCTCCCCGCTCGCTTTTCTTTTTATTCGGCGAGGGAGTTTTAACTGAATAAGTTCCGAGGTAAATTTTGGAAGGCAGATGGGTTTGTAGATAAGACACTACCCAGAGATTTCGCCCTCATTTTGCGAGGACTTTATGATCTGAGTTCTGGTTTCCTATAGGCGCAAGCCCCTATAGTTAATTACCCCTCCCGATAACGAGAGAGAACTTTCGATTAAGGATAGTCGTCAATCAGATACGTAGAATATACGTGTTATCTGGCATATAGTTGCAGCATAGATTTGGATTTGGAAATTGTGTCTGAATTTGGAAAGGTTTGGAAAGTTTAATATTTAAAATATAAAATTTCACCACCTAGCACTTAAAGTGGATGGTGGGGGAATGGATGATGGACCCAATCAAGATCCCATGGTTCCATCGTCCCGGACCATCGTGGTCCCTGGTCTACTTAGTCAGAGGAGGTAGTCGACCCAACCTGACAGAAGGATCCTTGTCGGCAGCAATGGGTTGCTTCGTCCAAGGGGACCTTATAGACCTGGGGTGAATGTTTATCTAAGGGGACAAATTTAAATCCATCTTAGCTAATAAAGGGCTTTGTGCCCTATCAATCATATCCTATTGATTCATATCTCAAGAATTTGATGCCAATAGGAACGTAACGGCGATGGCCATAACCGGTATTTCGTGGTGCTATTTGGCGGCAAAACCATTCGGTTCAGCGGGCCCCGGGTCATAACCGTTTACCTGCAGTGCCATTTGACGGCAAAACTGCCGGTTAGAGGACACGTACCACGTCCTTACTGGCAGGAGACTGTTTTTAGAATGAATCCTAATGATATTTTCGACTAGGCATTGGGCTCTTTGTGAGCTGAAGTAATTTTCATATTTGTCCACCCCAGCAAACTGTTGCGGAGGGTGGATGGATTTTTGCTTTAAGTGGGTTGATCGATTTATTTCATTTTAATTTTTTTTTTGGATTTTTGGGATTTTGAGAATTTGGACTTTTTGGGTTTTTTGGGTGGAGCTTGGAATTATTTGAAATGGACTTTTGAGAGGCATTTGAAAATATTTGGGAACCCCTCCAGTTGAGATCTGCATTCAACATGGTCATCATCGGGGTGTTTGAGGTCATTTCTCTTTATGGATTGAACCTTGTCAACTCTGTCGGACTATCGACAGAGGATCGGGTTTGTTGGTTCGAACCCTGTCGCCTTCTATTGACCCGTATAAAAGGATCAGTTTCGAACTTGAATTCACTTGTCAACCCGCGCAGCATCCCTAGACGTTACGTGTGTACCAATAACACGCTCGCCGGGGCCCATGCGGGTTGAGATTGTATTTTCCCCTTTAGTGTACCTATGTGTATACAATTTACGATGCACGTGCGGGGGTACTTTGAAAGTATTCGTAGACGCGTTCTGTCCGCTTGCATAGGAGTTGCGGATCCAGTGGCGTGGCGTAGCAGCTTCTGAATAGAGTTGTTCGCTACTTTGTACAGGTAGACTGTCGTGCACTACTCGTTACTTTCTACAGGTGGTTCGTAGTGTACCAACTAATCTCCTGCCTTCGATCCGTAGGTGCTTGTATTTATTGTAACTCTTTGGCACTTTGCCTGTGAACATTATATTGGGTACACCATGGGTTTTCTACAGTAGTTCATAGGAGTATGCATCTGTCACCAACCCCTCCATGCACACTGATTGGTGTTGACTATATGAGGATATTATACCCACTGCATATATGTTGCTATAATCTATAAAAGCTCTTTTCATTGTATATTGCATCATATGTATCTTCCCTTGATCTACATGGCTTTCATCACCACCTTGTGAACAATCTGTCGAATATACGAGTGTATGGCTATATTTGTATAGAACATATCACTTCTACACCATTTCAATCGATGTTACTTATGAGTGGATTGCCCGTTCTATTTGTATTGACTTCAAGCATGTCATTACCGTTCATGAACGATCACAAGTATCCCATAGTTGTTCATAAGGGATTCTCATTCTTCCTTCACTAGCTAGTTGATGTTGACTGCTAGAATATTGTGATGACCATTTCCTTTGATGTATCTTCTTGGAGCTTGATTGTTGTATTTAAGTGATACTCATTACAACTCCCCCAAGCATATTCTGTTAGCATATCATCATCCCACTTGCATGTTTATTAGTGTTTTCATTCAAATTGAGATAATTATTCTTCATTTGCCATTGATTATAAACATGTCATATTTAAAGTTTGCGACTACTCCACTTGATCACTAACTTGCACTTGATTGCATGACATTTGAATGAATACTTTACCCTTAAATTAAAGTGACAACTCCTTATCATTCCATTGGAGCTTTGATGTCATCATTCAAATCAAGTTCTACTTGATTTTGAAGCAAATGAGACTCAAGATACAAGTTCAAGTTTGAGTCAAAAGTGTTCAATCAAGTTCATTGTCCAACTCATTCGAGTTCAAATAGGTCTCCTTCTTTTGTTCAAATCCTTGTTGCATTTGAATCCATTTCATGTTCAAATTCATCATATGCTTAATGTCATTTGATTAGAGTCCATTTGAGTCCAAGATGAGCTCTTTGCATTTGAGATCAACTCGTCTGGACTTAGCTTGAATTCTCAATTTAGTTTAAGTTCAAGTTAATGTCATTTAGTCTAAATCAAGTCCACAAGTCTGTCATCGCTTGTCCAAGTCTTTGTTCAAGTCCTCGTAGTCTTGTTGAGTTCAAGTGCATGTTCAAATGTGAGTTCCTTGTTCAATCCAGTTCGAGTTCATAATAAGTCCACTGTTGTTTAAATGTGTCCCAAATCTTTATTCTTTTGAGTTCGTTCGAGCTCAAAATGAGTCCTTGTTCATGCTTATTTCAATTAGAATTGAATTCATTTGGGTTCAAGTTCATTTAAGTAGATTGAATCAAGTCCATAAGTCCCATTTTGCTCCAAGTCCTTGTCTGTATTTCAGACAAAAATTCGGCAACCTCCCGGCGTCTCCCCCATTTAGGGGAAAGACCAAGAGGCCGCCTACCCGCCACGTCAACAAAGACGTGCACAATTGGTGTTTGTGAGACACCGCGCGGTTGTATTTTTGTTTTTTTCTCCCACCACGCGCAACAAAGGCGTGCATGGGGTTTTTTTTAAAAAGCGTTTTATGAAAAAGGGCAGTTTTGCTTTCCCCCCGCTCGATGGTACTTATGAGTGACCCCGCTTCGCCGTACGTGCTGCACCGGGGTCCCATCCCACCACGTGCACCAAAGGCGTGCTTGGGGCGGTTTATCGGTCTGCCACGAACATTAAAGTAGAGTTTTAAGTTTAGAAGAATTCGTACCTTCGTGGGGTTGTCGGTGTTGGCACGTGGACCGAGGGGTCACTCGCCTACCTCGTCGTAGGTGTCGTACCGGGGTCCCGTCCCACTATGCGCACCAAAGGCGTGCTTGAGGCGATTTTCCGGTCCGACACAAACGCCAAGGAAGGAGAGGGAAGGGGATTCTCTCTACTGGATTAATTATAATTAAAATTATAATTACCCCCAATTAATTATAATTAATTATGAGTTATTATATGTGGGCTCCGAAAATTCGGCCCCGGCCTCCGCTCGCCTTTTCTTATTCGGCGAGGGAGTTTTAACTGAATTAAGTTCCGGGGTAAATTTTTGGAAGGCAGATGGGTTTGTAGATAAGACACTACCCAGAGATTTCGCCCTCATTTTGTGAGGACTTTATGATCTAAGTTCTGGTTTCCTATAGGCGCAAGCCCCTATAATTAATTACCCCTCCCGATCACGAGAGAGAACTTTCGATTAAGGCTAGTCATCAATCAGATACGTAGAGAGAATACGTGTATCTGGCATATAGTAGCAGCATAGGTTTTCAGATGTTGGAAATTTGGAAATTGGGTTTGGATTTGGGAATGTTTGGATATTTAGAAAAATTTAATATTTAAAATAGGAAATTTCACCATCTAGCACTTAAAGCGGATGGTGGGGGGAATGGATGATGGGCCCGATCAAGATCCCATGGTTCCGTCGTCCCGGGCCATCGTGGTCCCTGGTCTACTTAGTCAGAGGAGGTAGTCGACCCAACCTGACAGAAGGATCCTTGTCGGCAGCCATGGGTTGCTTCGTCCAAGGGGACCTTGTAGACCTGGGGTGAATGTTTGTCTAAGGGGACAAATTTAAATCCACTTAGCTAACAGAGGGCTTTGTGTCCTATCGCTCATATCCTATTGATTCATATATCAAGGATTTGATGCCAATAAGGAATGTAACGGCGCTGGCCATAACCGGTATTTCGTGGTGCCATTTAGCGGCAAAACCACTCGGTTCAGAGGGCCCCGGGTCATAACCGTTTACCTGCAGTGCCATTTGGTGGCGAGACTGCCGGTTAGAGGACACGTACCGCATCCTTACTAGCAAGAGATTGTTTGAGAATGGATCCTAGTGATATTTTCAACTAGGCATTTGGCTCTTCGTGAGCTTAAGTAAATTTTAATTTGTCCACCCCGACAGACTATTGCGGAGGGTGGATGGATTTTGCTTTAAGTACGGATGGATGATTTCAATTTTAAATATTTTTGGATTTTGGGACTTTCTGGAATTTGGATTTTATGGGTGGAGCTTTGGGATATTTGAAATGGACTTTGGATATTTGGGAGGCATTTGAAATATTGTTTGTGAACCCCTCCGGTTGAGATCTGCATTCAACACGGCCATCATTGGGGTGTTCGAGGGTCATTTCTTTTTTATGGATTGAACCTTGTCAACTCTATCGGGCTGTCGACAGAGGATCGGATTTCATAGGCTTTATGCCTTTTAATAGTGAATTCTCATTGTTATAGGTCTTGAAGGCCTAATATGGATGTTTTGAGACAAATATAACGGTCGCCACAACCGTATATTTATTTGTTGGTTCGAACCCTGTCGACTTCTATTGACTCGTATAGAAGGATCGGGTTCAAACTTAAATTCACTTGTCAACCCGCGCAGCATCCCTAGACGTCACGTGTGTACCAATAACACGCTCGCCGGGGCCCATGCGGGTTTTATAATTATTTTTACCCCTTTTAGTGTACTTATGTGTATACAAACTATAGTGCACGTGCGGGGGTATTTTTGGAATAGACGCCTTCTGTCCGCTAATACGAATGTTGCGGATCCGGTGGCGTGACATAGCAGTTTCTGAATGGACTTATTTGCTGCTTTATACAGGTAGACTGTCGTGCACTACTCGTTGCTTTCTGCAGGTGAATCGTAGTGCACTAACGAATCTCCTTCTTTGGGTTGTAGAAGCTCGTAGGAATTTGTAGCCTTTATGCATTCTGCTGTGCTTTTGGTCTTTACAATACAGCCACTACTATTGGAGGTAGATGTATTCATCCTTAGACTGAAGTTGACTACAGGATACTGCATTTACTGTAGCATTTATGCATCTACCCATGGATAGGTGTCGTACATACATTTGTATTCGTAGAGGATTTGTATGTATTGCAGATCTTTTATCCTTGCTTGTAGAAGGCTGATGTATTTGACTAATACTGAGTGGCTATCAATTGAATGGATGATCTAGCACCCACTACACATTAATCATCATCACCCATAAGTGGACAACTATATGAGTGAGAATTCTTCAATATTTGCTTGTGGCCAGTATGGTGGACTTGTATCATTGATCTTTGCTTGCAATCAACCTCAATAAGTTCTTGAACTTTGACTTTCGGCATTCATAGATTACTTGAATAATCAAATTGTTGATAAGTCACTTCATGATCTATCTATGATTAGACCACATTTATTCTCTTATTGTGTGTTGCTTGTGAACTCATTGTGTCCACAACTTCATAAATCTTTCGTTGTCATGCAAAGATGATTCAAATCTTGTATAATAAGCTTGTTTGATAATATTTGCATTCTAGTCAATGTGATGATCCATTGATATTTCATTGAAAACTTATGCTTTGATTGCAATTATGTCGTTGCACTCTCCAGTTAACCTTTGCTTATGGGTAGACTGTATTCATGAGGGTCCTACAATATGATTTGTTTGTAGATGAATCATTGCATTATGAGTCCTTGCTTGCTTACAAATAGGCCCCACTTGCAAGTTCTTTATCTTCAGTAATGATTTACAATATATGAGATGAGCTTGATGCTATAGTACTCCATATTTTCCTTATTCCAATTGAGATAAATTAATCATTATTTTTCAAAAATTCCATGTTAAAACTTACCATCAAATTATACATGGACCTTCATTTGCAAAGAACTAGCGTTGATAAATCTCTTTTCTATCACTAATTGCATGTTCAATTTCATGCAATTACTTAAACCATACTTCTTATGGTTTAATTGATAATTTCAATTTGTTGCTATTTGGTTTTGAATTCAAATACAATTCTTTGCTTATATTCAAGTAACAAGCTCAAGTTGAAGTTCACAAGTTCATCATATGCTCAAATAAAGTCCAGGCTCAATGTTAGCCTCTTCTGTTCGAGTCCCCTGTTGTCCTTGCAAGTGCAATTTCATGTCTAAATTGTTCAAGCCATGATTCACTTCAATTTCATTTAATTAAACTTGATTTAAATTTGATTTTATGATCAAGTTATATTCTCATTTCAATTTTATTTTAATTAAGTTCAAAATTAGCCATTTGTATTTTGTCCACAAGTTTAAGTCCAAGCACAAGTCCAAGTTCATGTTCAATCTGTCCAAATTTTGTCCAAGTATTGTCCATGATTCACCAAAAATTTCGGCAACCTCCCGGCGTCTCCCCCGTTTAGGGGAAAAACTACGGGAAACTGGGCCATCCCACCACGCTACTCGAGTGTGTATGGTAGGTGTCGGGAGGACACCGGGCCTTACATTTTTTCATCCCACCACGCTACTCGAGCGTGTATGAGGTCTTCAACAGTATCCGTAGGCGAGCACAGGTAGATCTCCCCACCACGCTACAAGAGCGTGTATAGGGCTTTCCCATTTCGTCGTATGCGTCGCACCGGGCTCCCTCCTACCGTGCTACGAGAGCGCGTATAGGTGGTTCGCCGGTCCGCAGCAAGCACCGAAATGGGAATAAAGTGATTACCCGCTTCGTTGTAGGTGTCGCACCGGGCTCCCTCCTACCGTGCTACGAGAGCGCGTATAGGTGGTTCTCCGGTCCGCCACGGACAACGAAATGAGAATCTGAGTTTTTGAGATTATACCTTCGGGGTCGGCGGCGATGATGGAAAAGAAAGTGTACAAAAAATATTCCACCACTTTTATTCTCTCTCTTTTTTTTTTCTTGCTCTCTTTTCTTCTCTTCTTTTTTTTTCTTTTTTCTTTTTTGAAATCTCTCTTTTTTTTTTGTTTCCCAAACTCCCCACATCACATCTCTTTATTAGATACTTATGAACATATAACAGTTACAACATTTAACAACATTAAAATAAAAAAGATAACCAAACTAATTAGCAACCAATACTATTAATAAAAAGAAAACTTACATTTGATTTTCTGTAAAAAAAAAAAGTTGGCTAACGGGCTGAGGGTTATTTTGATAACTTGCTGAAATGATTTCAGCAAGATACACTAGGAAATAGAGATGTTGTGGGGTTCTGTTATAAGGACTGTTGTTTGGGCTGAAAAAATTAGCAACTAGGTTCTGTTTTGGGCTGAGAAAATCAGAAAATGAGATCTGTTTTGGACTGTTTTGAGTGTTAACAGAGAATTATGGGCTTTAAGCTGTAATGAAGTGTGGAGGTGTAAGGAATGGGCTGCAGGTTTGCACTTGATTTGGGTTTATGTGGGTTGATTTTGGTAGATTGTGGGCTTTAAGAAGTGGAGTTTGGGTTGTTGGTAGATACATAGGTCTGTAACGAAGTAAGTTTGCTGTTTTGAATTCTCACAAAAGGTGATATGAGACTCAACGGGCTGCAGCTTGTAATGGGCTATTTTGGAGGAGATATGGAGGGATTTGGACAAGATAAGGGGCTGTTTTGTGGGCTGTTTCGTGTGGGCTTGCACAACAACAAGAAAACAATCATAATAAAAAAAAAAACTATAACACTTATACATTTTGCACAGGAATTAATAAGACATGATTACAACATCAAAATCAGTAGAGAGAACAAACAAATGCTCTCCATTTCTTTTTCAATTTCACGTGGATAGAGCCAACGGGAACTTTTTTTACCTTTTCTTTTTGAATAAGGACAAGTGCAGGAATCTCAAAGAAAGAAAAAGGCTGTTTTGGATACAGGTATAGGTTCACGTGACAAATGAAGTTGTCTTCTCTCTATTGGATGCAAGCAAACTGAAGAATATAAAGAGCCTGGTTGTTGCCTTCAAATACGAGAAAAAAAAAACTCTAATAGGAACGGTGTGGACGTGGGAAATCTGGTGGTAAGCGGTCGTAGGTAGAGGACGTCAGTTGTGAGGGAAGTGGAAGGCCGGCTGAAGCAAACTGTAGTCGGATAGTGAAGCTTGCAGTTTAGGATTGGGTGGAGCTCTAGGACACGCGAATAATTCCGCTCCTTGTGTAGAAATGGCTTAGAGGTTTATGAGGTTGGAGAGGTTTGTAAGCAGGAGGCCAGCTGTGACGAGATGGATTGACGGATGAAGCAACCGGATTTTGACGAGACTAGGTAATGTATTAATCGGCATTTAATCTGAATTTGACTTCTTCCTAATTTGGCATCTGAATTCTTGTTGAGATTTTATAATTGTAAACACTATATTGGTGATACATCATCAGGTGCATTAATTTAGAATGACGAGGCAGCATTAATCAAGTCAAAAGCCGCCTCGATTTGCGTTTTGCTTTCTCGTTTTGCGCGTCGGCTACCTCGTTTTACGTGTCGATTTTCTCGTTTTGCGTGTATTTCGCTCCGTTAAACATGTCGAATTCGTCGAATATCAGAATTAAACAAATTAACAGTGTATTCAGGGTATTGACGTTGTTCCGAGCACAACCGCGAAGTCTGTTTCATGATCGGACATCATTTGAGCACCCCGATAATAATTCTTGCATGTGCCCGCCTCGATTTGCGTGCACAACCTCAATTGAACAATTTGGTAGTGCATTTAGGGTATTTTCGGTGTTTTGAACACAACGACGCAGTCCATTTCACGATCGGGCGTCATTTGAGCATACCGATGGTAATTCTTGCATGTGCCCACCTCGATTTGCGTGCACAACCTAAATTATACAAATTGGTAGTGCATTTAGGATATTATCGATATTCCAAATACAATGACGCAGTCCGTTTCACGATCGGGCGTCATTTGAGCATACCGATGGTAATTCCTGCATGTGCCCACCTCGATTTGCGCGCACAACCTAAATTATACAAATTGGTAGTGCATTTAGGATATTATCGATATTCCGAACACAACGACGTAATCCGTTTTGCAATCGGACATCATTTGAGCAACTACGAGGCTAATTTTTACACTGAACCGCCTCGATGTACGTGCACAACCTCAATTAAACAAATTGATAGTGCATTTAGGATACTTTTGACATTCTGAACACAATGACGCAACCCGTTTGTCAATCTGACGTCATTTGGGTCGAGTCAGGAAAACTTTTCTTGAAATTTGTGCTTTACCTCGAAGTGCGTGTTGACCTCGCATGCTTGAATTTGAATAAATTGGATGTCTCCCTTAGGTATTTAGGATATTTTGAATGCAGTGGCAAAGTTCATTTCGCGATCGGACTTTTTTTCACCAATGTCGATGCCAATTTTCTCGATATACGTGTTTTGCCTTGAAATTTGTGCCACCAATTCGGATGATCCAAATTGAACATAGAAGACGTAGTTTTGAGTATTCATAATGTTCCAATCGTAATGGCGAAATCGGTTCGTCAATCCCACATCGTTTGATCAGCTTCGCACTTTAATTTCGGGTGTCGGTCGTCTCTTTTGACCAATCTCATCCGATTTGATTGCGACGGGCCTTGACCTAACAAAATTTGATATCCTGATCGCAACGACGATGTTCATTTTACAATCGGAGATCATTTAACCCTTCAAGTGATGCGTTGTATCAACCCGCGCGTTGTTCGATCCGCCACCTTTGTCCTTTTTGCACATAGTTTAAGTTATAGGGGTCAACATTATAATTAATTAAAAATAATTAATTATAAATAACCTTAATTAATTATAAATAATTAATATTAATTAATTTTAATTTAAAAGAATAATAACTAATTATAATTAATTAATATTAACTTTAATTAAAATTAATCATAATTAATTAAAATTAAATTTGATTAATTACTTAAAATTAATCATAATTAATTCAAATATTTATAATTAATTCAATAATTATAGTTAATTAAAGTTAATTATAATTAATTAAAATAATATTTAATTAAAATTAATTAAAATTAACTATGATTAATTATAATTAATTAAAATAATTATAACTAATATAATTAATACAAATTCTAATTAAAATTAATTAACATTAAGTTTAATTAAAATCCTTTTAATATCTCTACTCTCCTTCATGCTCTCAGGTTCGGCTTCTACAGGGATTTGGCCGAACGAGCGTGCATAAGGGAGAAAGTTACCTTCCCAGCTAGCGAGCTCCCTGTTGTTGCTTCCGATCGGACAAGAAGGGAAATCCGGAGGAGCGAAGTCGCCCGACCACAAGGGGATCGAGATCTGGGTGTTCGGTCGTGAGATGGAGAGGCGTCGGCTACAGGTATGTGGATCAGTCTCTCTCTCTCTCTCTCTCTCTCTCTCTCTCTCTCTCTCTCTCTCTCTCTCTCTCTCTCTCTCTCTCTCTCTCTCTCTCTCTCTGTTACTGCTTGCGACTAGGTGAGTAGGGAGGTCGGGACTGGATCTGGAGTAGGAGGTTGACGGGAATGGAGGAAGAGGCGTCGGACAGGGCTGGAGTGGAGGAAGGTGCTCAACTTGGAGGGGGTTCAGACGTTCGGGATCAGAGCTTGGAGGAAGGAGGGGCTCGAACGGCTTGGGAGATCGGAAGATGGGATTGTGGCTTTCGTGTGGGATTCGCGAACGAGAGAAGAGAACAGGAGAAGAGCCACGGGCCGAAGGCTTTCGTCGTCGTTTTATCGACTTGAATAGAGCAGCGCAGGATAGGATCGAGATAGATGCGATAGTTCGGCGCCGAACTACAGACTGGACGTTGTTGCGGGATTTCTAGCCGCTGGATACGGGATTTGAGCAGGATTCGGGTGAGATCTTAGCACAGGTAATGATTTCAAGTATATTTTTATTATGTTTTCTTTGTTCATTTCTATTTGGCTGCATAGTATAGATCAACACTAGCTCGGGATCCGCCATGCGACATGGAGGTGAAGATGATTGGTCGCCACAAGAAGTTCCAAGAGGAGAAGGGGGCAGCTTGGAGAGGAGGGGAGGCTGGCGGTAGAGAGAGGGAGAGGGATGGGGTTTACTTTAGAAAACTGAAAGTAATTTCAGTTTAAGGGATTTGAGAGGGAATTATTTGAAGTTTGATTCCCAATTAAAATGCAATTAAAGCATTAGAGGAAAAATTAATGGGGTGAAGCCAAAGGGGGAGGCCGACGGTGTGGAGAAAGAGGGGAGAGGGAATTAAAATTGAAATTAATTTCAGTTTTAGAGCAATTGGGGGGGGGGGGATTATTTGAAATCAGTTTTGGATTTCAAATAAGGGGAAGGAGTTAATTGAATCATTAATGGGGAGCCCAAAGAGGGGGGCCGGCGGTATGGCTAGAGAGAGAGGGAGTTAGGGAAAGAGGGAGAGAGGTTTCCCAAAATTGAATGATGACAAGGAAAATTTTAAATTAAATCCAAATCAATTTAATTTCAAATTTGGATTCATTTTAAAAAAATTCCATATATGAAATTTCCAAATTTGGAAAAAATTTGAATTTTGAAATTCAAATTTCAATTCGGAATTAGCGGAGAGGGGGTTGGATGGATGGTGGACGGCTAGTGGCTAGGTGGCCGGCCGGCGGTGAGAGGGTGGGCAGCGGATGGGCTCTAGGGGCGGCAACAACAAGGTGGGCTCGGGTTTCTTCAAGTTCCTATGCTTTATTTGTGATCTTCTATAGCGGAGAGGCAAGAGGCTAGAGTTGCAAGTCTTCAATGATTTCTCCAAGTGAACTCACAAAGAGATCACAAAGAACTCACTAAGAGATCTTAAAGAAATTGAACTCACAAAGAGAACAAAGAGTAAGAAAATTTCATTCCTCAATAATTCATCCCTCATACAAGATACAAGAGCCATATAAATAGGCTCCAAATGACAACAAGTACAAAAGCCTAATATGCGCTACAAGAGCAAACAAATACCCACAAGGGTAAAATGGAAAAAACTGAAAATAAATGCGTAATATATAAAATGCAGATACAAATAGTCATCAGTAATAAAGGCTCTCCATCATGGCCGTCGATCTCCGGTGTCGTCTCTGATAAACGCGCCGGAATCTCCTGTCGATGCCCCCATCATGCAGTTTATCCAAAAAAATTCAAGCAGAATATGTTTTATCAAAGTTTTTCATCTAATCCTTGAATATGTTATTCATTCGCAAAAATGATATAAACACAAATAAACCAAAGCTTGCGAACGTCATTCTCTTTAGTTTTACAGTTAAAATTAAAAAGGTTTAAATTTGGAATAACATGTCAAGAAAGAAAGAAATTCTTCCAATTTTTACTGCTAGATGTGATTTTGATTGATTTCTATAGATCTTACAAACTACTTACAGATAAGTGCATACTAGTTGCTGATTGTGTAGTTTCTTCTACCACCTCTATACTCTAGTTCAAAGCTTCAAATTTAAGAAAAAGAAAGTTACTACACCATTAGACAAAAAAAAATGTATACGGTTGGGTCAGCTTGGGTAAACCAAACTCTTAAAAAAGAAACAGTCAAATTGAACCAATCCCAAAAAGTTAAGAACAGAACTAAACCGAAGTGCTTATATAAATGAAACTCATCACACGGTTTGGTCCAAATTGGATCACTTACTAGATTTCCAAAAAAGGCCTCATACAAGCATAGGCGATTATACGTTTGCAGGTTAGGAAGGAAGTTTGCACCAATGTTAGATGCAGGAATACAAGGACTCATTTCCATGCTTGTGTAAATACTGATGCAGAAATCTAAGTACCCACACAAGTGGCAAAGTGTAAGCCATTAGGCTTTCACACTCAAGCTTCTAACACTGCAAGATGGTTCAAGAAAATCAGAACACTAAATGATAAGTTCCAGTGAATCTAAGCCTCCCCTTTAATTTGCTACATAATAAAACCATAGACATAATTTTACAATACAAATTTTGCCACAGCAACTAGAATGTCGGTATTTTGTGCAAAAATAACATCAATTTCTATGATTTTCTGATCTTGCAGATGAGAATAATTCTTAAAATGATAATGGCGTACATTTTATTAACCCCAGTAATAAATGATCAAGTGCGCATTGGGACTTGGCAACATGCGTTATCTCTTGGTAGGAAAACATGGGAGTTGATTCGCTAGCTTTAAAATGCTGAATTACCACCAATTGGATCTCCAAACCAATGTTTAAAATTGCGTATACGGGTATTGAGGCGTTTTTCATTCGTGAGGCGAGGCGTAAGCCTCAAGGCATTTTGAGGCGTAAGCCTCAAAATCAAAAGATTGCGTAAACATAAAATGATAAATTTGTTATATACTAATGAGTGAATAATATAAAACATAAAAAAGCATATGAAATCAAAATATCTCAATAATAAGACAACATGAAATATAGTTCAACTCAAAATTCTATCTTTCTAAAATCCCAATATTCTTTTCATTAACATATAATTTCTATTTCCAAAAATACATAGCAATGACATATCACATAAGAACTCATAAGTCATCAGCACTGTCATCACTAAGGTTCTTCATTTGAATCATCACGAGCAACATGAGTGAATGAGCGATGATCCTCTTTCACAGAACAATGTTCTTGATAAAATAACAATCAACTTAGAAATTTTAAGTTCTTTTAGAGAAGAGTAGATTGCTAGCATTATAGATGGTAACATGATTATCACAATTTAAAATTATATGTTTTGTAAAAGAAACTCTATCAAAAATAATTAGTACAAACATTATTTGACAAATAGTGAACTGCTCTCTCCCATTCCTCCTCTCTTATAGAGTCCAATGTTGGGCATTTATTTCAAGATTTATGTAAGTTTTAATTTATATAGCGTGAGGCGTAAGCCTCATGCCAGTGAGGCGAGGCGGGCCTCAAGGCGAGCCTCAACCAAGTTGAGGCACAAGCCTCATACAAAAAACTCGAGGAGTTTTTTACTGGAATTGCGCAAAGGCGGGCCTCAAGGCGAGCCTCATATTGCGCAATTTTAAACCATGCTCCAAACAAAGCCAGCTGGAATTAGGCGGCATATATGGACTGGCATCCTAAAAACCATCTTTTATATATCCAAAATTCTAGTATAATTATTATTCAAACATTAATCAAATATATAAATTTCTTAGCTCCCCCCAATTATTAAAGCTTTTGCAATAGTTCCACCAAAAGAAAAGTAAAAAAAATGCATATAAATCACTAATGAAATATTTGAAAATACAGTAATAAACTTCTTCTCCATTTTATCTGTCACACATTTCACTACATAGGCAACTTAGAATTAGGGCTGCAAGCGAACCAAACGTTCGACGAGCTACTCGTTGTTCGATTCAATTAATGCTCGTTTGCGGTCGTTTGATTAACTAAACAAACAAATTTGAACAATATTTTAAATACTCAATTCTTAAATAAACAAACTTGAACACTAATGCGTTTGGCTCATTTATGTTCGCGAAAAACATCATTTGAAGTTCGTGAACAAGCTCGACATTAAGCTTGATTCGTGTTTGATTTTGAACTCGTGAATAAGCTCGATAAAAATAATTAATATTTGACTACATAATTAATAAATATAAATAATCATTACCTTTGTTACATAGATAATTGCTTTTATTATAAATGTGTTTGTTCATAGATATGTTCATGAACGTGTTTATTTGATAGTTAAAAAAATTCGTTAAATATGTTCGCAAACAAGCTCGATAAACACTAAACGAATGAACATGAACCGAACATGAACACTCCTTAATTTAAATGAACCAAATATGAACACAAACGCTAAAGATCGAACAAACATGAACCAAACTTGAACAAGCAGATATTAAATGAACACAAACATAAGCACTCACATACTCGGCTCGGCTCGGTTCGTTTGCAACCCTACTTAGAATCCTTTAGATGTCTGATAGGAAGCACTTCTAGATCTCAAGTATTTTCGATCAATCTTCGAAAAACAATAAGAATTCTCTACAGAAATCAGCACAAAACCAAGAAAACAGTAGATAATTTGTATTAATTGATGAAAGGGAAATAGAAAATAGCAAGATACAATTGATTTGATCTCTCCCAAATCTCTAGACGTCGCTAGAGCCCAAAAGAAAACCTCAATCTAAGAGATCTCAAATTTTAGCCAAATTCAAGATGCCCTTAACCCTAGGAAAACAAACTATTTAATGCATACAATTCAAAAGGAAATCTCTAAACAGTCCCTACATTCAAATTTCCCTCCCAAATCCCTCAAAAATCTTTCCTAAATTGATCCGTTTGGGCATTCGGATAGCACGATCTCTGATGGATGCTGCCTTTGTTTCGCAAGTCGATCCTATATGGACCGGCTGGACCGATCTAACAATACTCCCCTCCCAAAGTGTCACCTTTCCCTCAAGCTGGAATAAAGGAAATTGCTGCTAAAGCACGTGGTCAATAACACTGGACTGAAAAATGGACTGATACTGGGTTGAATAATCCATGCTTCCAGCATCTCCCTAATCAATCTTTCGATCTCATCCTCCTGAATTTGGGGAAGATGATACAAATGAACACTGAGAGGTGAAACTACCTCCTTCAAGATGATAGCATGCTTGTGTTCCAGTGGAGGAGGCAACCCCTGAGGCGACTGAAGAACCTCACTGAGCTGCTAAATCACTATTCGTACTGAAAGAGGAATGTCTCCGTCCTCCTCCCATCTGATCCCCTCCATCCTATGTAGTTCCGTCAGATAACCTTCCCCACCTCCTATATGCTCCTCACCTTAGTTTTAAGTGATATCATGGCTTTGCTGAGCCCTGCATCTCCCCTGATCACTACGCTTCTCCCGTCCATCATCAGTACTCCTCAGTTGACCTTGGTGTCCCCTAAGATCTGCAGCCATTTCATCACAAAGAAGACATCAGTGCTCCCTAACTCTAATGGAATAAAGTCCTCTCTTACCTAAACTTCTTGTATGGTCAACACTACTCCCCTACATATCCCCTGACCCGTCTCCACCTTCCCTGTACCCATCATCACTCCTAACACCCCGTATCCACCAACGTCACCCCCAATTGGTTCACGACCTGGTTGGAATGAAATTGTGGGTAGCCCCACTATCAATCAACACCACCACCTCCCTTTATGCTATTTCCCCATTCACCTTCATGGTGTGATTTGAAGGGAATCCCACCATTGAATTCAAGGAGACCTCCATCATGTCCAGATGCAGCTTTTCTTCCATCTCTCTTTCTCTCCCCTCTCATCTCCCTCCTCAGTTTCATCATCATCACAGACGGGGAGAACCTGAAGAGTTCAATCCCTACACTTGCGCCATGGAGTATACTTCTCATCACATCTGAAGCATAATCCATTCGCCCTCTTCTCATGCATCTCCCTCTTCGTCAGTTGTTTGAAGTTCCCCCCACTTCCTCCTACTGTTGGATTCTCTCCGGGAGTCTCATTAATGTTGCTTGATGCAGGCTCCCTGGGTGCTAGAAGAGTAATCGTCGTCTTGTAAGTGCTTCCTCAGCTTCTGCTCCTGGCTCCCATCTCATGGTGCCTTTGATTCTCCACCAACTATGCCAACTCCATGGCCTCTCACAAATCACGGGGCCTCAGTACCTTCATTGCAGTTCTGATCTTTGATTTGAGACCTTTCAGAAAGTTCCCCTCTAAGGCTCTGTCTCTAAGAATTGCTCAACCCTGTTGGTCAGATGCTCAAACCGTTCTCAATAGTCTGCTACTAATCCGTCCTGCACCAAAGCAAATAACTGCTCATAAAAGTCTCCTCCCATGTCGGTTTGGAAACATTCTAATAAATAATCCTTGAAATCTCTCCAATTCCGGATGGGCCTCATCTGGCCCCTCTGCTAGTACCAGGATAGCACCTTCCCTTCCAAATATAAGCCTGCGGCAATCAACTTCTCCTCCTCCATTAGCCCATTGATGGAGAAGTATCTCTCCACCTTATAAATCCACCCATGTGCGTAATCACCTTAAAAAATGAGTATCTTCAACTTCCTCACCTTCTGATCTCCCCCGTTTCCCCTTATTCCTCCATAATTTTTTCTCTCCCAAGTGCTTGAGCCTCCTCAAGTACCTTGATCTTCTCTACTACGTTCATACATGAAGCCCTTTTTGCTTTTCCGCCTCTTTTCTTCAAAATCAGCACCCCTTCTCCTGTATTCCCTTTCTTTTCTTTCCTAACCAGCACCCCTTGAGTCTTGCCCCCATAAACCATGCCTTCCTCCATACCTTCCACATTGTTTCTCCATGATTTCCACTTCATCATCCCCCCTACGACAATCAAAATTTGTCATTTTCCCCACCGGTTCTCTCTCCTTCGATGCCGCCATTTGGATTTGATTCTCCAATAATTTCTTCATCATCGCATGAAGATCGAAAACCTTATTTTCCACGGATGATATTTGATCTTCCATCGTAGCTTTTATTTGACTCATCTCTCCTTCCAATCGTTCCTCCAATGCATCTACCTTCTTGGCCGCCATAAAAAATCTTATCTTTGCTCCAGAAATTAGCAAAGGTTCCTTCCTCCGGATGAAATTTTGCCACTAAAATTTCAAAAAATCAGTCTCCGATGGTCCCAAGACTTGCTCTGATACCAATTTGATAGGAAACACTTGTAGATCTCAAGTATTTCCTATCAATCTACGAAAAACAGCGATAATTCTCCATAGAAATCTGCACAAAACCAAGAAAACAGTAGATAATTTGTATTATTTGATGAAAGGGAAACGGAATATAGCAAGATACAATTGTTCCTCTATTTGAGAGGAGGATCGATCTCTCCCAAATCTCTAGACGCCGCTAGAGCCCAAAAGAAAACCTCAATCTAAGAGATCTCAAAGTTCAGCCAAATTTAAGATGCCCTAACCCTATGAAACAAACTATTTAATGCATACAATTCAAAAGGAAATCTCTAAACAATCCCTACATTAAAATTTCCCTTCAAAATCCTCAAAAATCTTTCCTAAATCGCTCCGTCTGGGTGTTCGGATCGCATGATCTCCGTAGGAGGCGGAGATCCCGCCTCTGTTTCGCAAGCTGGTTCCGTACGAACCTGCTGGACCGGTCTAACAATGTCCTTAGTTAATACAAACCCAAAATGATAACTAAAAGAAAATAATAAAAATAGACCTTAGTTTTCTGGGTAATTTATATTTGACAAAAGAAACCACATGGGATGAAGAATTATATCACCTCATGCATTAAGATCCTTTCGCCTATGCATCATTCTAGCACCTCGGTACCTTTTCCCGCTTTCTTTCCCTGCATCCAACTCAAATGATGCAAGGGGCTAATGGTGCGTCATGCTCAAGTTAAAACATCACATAAATCCACTTCAAGTTTGGAATGCAGACCACTTGAAAAATTTCCCAAAAAGCATAAAAGTGTTTTATCATGTAGAAATAATTTAATTTGACAAAGAATGTGAACGTGTAACGAGACTAAAGTTCTAAATAACCAACCGGTATGGCAGCTAAAAAACGAGGAGGCCGATCCAAAGAAACCACTTAACATTACCATGGAAAAAAAAACTGCTGGGCTAGGGTTTTTAAAAAGTAAAACAACCTCCATAACTAGATCTCATCTTAAGAGAGCTTACTGCATTAAAAACAATTGATTCAAAATAAAATAAAATAATATAAACACAAAAAAATAGTGGATAAAAAACAAATGTTATTTCTATTTTAAAATGGGCCTTAATACCTGTAAAACCCGAAATTCGTCAATTGAGTGCGTCGCACGCATATCGATGCGCCGCGACGAACTTAAGTGAAATTTCAACGTTGTCGGAATTTGATGAAATAAATTTCGTTAGATTCGTCTCGAAATTTCGAGCGAAACGATATAAAGAACTTATATTTAATTTCGCTTGGTTTTGGAGATATAAATTGCCGAAGCTAGTTTAAGTAAAATTTTTCCTAAAGTCCCTATTTTGCCCTTCTAAGTCTTAAAGAAAATGTTAGGGTTAAGGGCACATGCGTCATTTGGCACCTAAATCTTTTTCTAAAACCTCACATAGCTAAAGGGACCGATTATTTCGGTCCCTTGTTCGTGTCTTTCGGCCGACCGAAGAGGGAAGGCGACGGGAGAGAGGAAAAGCGGTGGGAGGAGCTCGAGAACGGCTTTTCCGGCGAGATTCCGACGAGATTTCTTTAGAGAATACAAGAGGAAGACTTGGGGTAAGTCTTCCTTCAATCTTTTGATGTTATTTTTGAGTTTTCTTGAAAGAAAATTTTAGGGTTTGAGTTTTTTTTAGAAATTTCTTTAGAGATTTTGTAGGGATTGTCTTGATCTACAATTTCCTACCATGCATGTTAAAAATTTTGAAGAAAAATACTTAATCTAAAACATTAGGGTTTCTCAAATTTTTAAATTATTGTAGGATTGGATAGAGGAGTGTAAGGGAAGCTTTTAGGTAACAAGATTTTATTTTTATTTAGAAGTTTATAGTGGAAACAAAATTGGGAAGGTTTAGGGTTGTTTTCAAAACCAATGTTTAAGGGTTGTATGTTCCCAATTATAGCTCCTAAAGGCTTGGGGAAGCCTCTAAATTGAAAAATTGAAAGAAAATAATTTTTCTTAATTCTAATTATTATAAATCCGAAAATAATTAATTATTAATTATTAATTATGAAAAAGATGAAGGAGAAATTTTTGGCATGTTTAAGGGAGGGAATTAGTCATTTTTGGAAAGTTAAATTTTGAGAATTATTAAATCCGAAAATCCTAATGTAATTAAATAAAAAAAAAACTAAGTATTGTGTTGAGTTAATTAAGGTTATAGAGAATTAATCTCTTGTTTTCCTTTAGGTTGAACTTAGAAAGGAGGCGAGGACTTGTGCGGGAAACTTTCTAAGCACAAATTCTTTGAGGTGAATGACTTTATTGGCTATGGAAAGTGAGCATGTTTATTAAAGCTTTTATATCAAGCCACGAACTAATCATGTTTCTTATGTCAAAGCATGTTTCTTATGTCAAAGTATGTTTCTTATGTCAAAGCATGAAAGGGTTCTTTTAGTATCTTATGAAATTATTTTATCATGGTTGAAATCATTTATTATAGTCATGCAATGGTTATAGATTGTCACATGAAAATTTCTATCATAATCATGCTATATTACTTGTATGTTGATGACGGAGTACCAAGAAGTGGCTCTTGGAGCAAAGACGGCCTTTGAGGCAATACATAATGAAATGAAAATGAATGGCCATAAACGAGGTGTACCTGATCAGTACAATTCGGTACTCCGGGACGGATGTATACATTGTGAAATAACATATATACGAGTATTTCATGTTCTCTAAGTCAAGCATATCATGGTTCACATGCATTAAGTTATCTACTAGTTCATGAGTCGTTTATTTCACATGTTCACCAACTTAGCCATATTGTCAATTACTGAGCGAGGCTCACTCCCTAGTTTTGGGAAATTTCAGGAGAACCTGGTAGAAGAGATGGCTGACAACCCAAGGTTTACTTATAGTCGTCGTACTCCGGGTGACAGGTTCATTTATAGTAGTTTTACTTGTTGTACTTCCTATCTTTTGGATGGCTTATCCTAGCATGTTTAAATTTGAAGTTAACCATCTTGTATATGTTTGAAAACACTTTTTGGAATGAAAAATATAAAGGATTTAGAGGCGCTTTTTGTCTACAGAAGAGTTCATTGAATAAGTTTTATTTACTTGAGAATGATTAGTTAATTTTATTACATGTCCGATCTCGTTCCCGCCTCGTATCTACGAGCTAACCGGGCCGGGTCGTGACAAGAGTGGTATCAGAGCTAAGTTAAGATATGAATCAGTACAAGCGCCATTAGGATGATATATGAATCATAGGAAACATACGTTTATAGGACGTTTGTTTTAGGAGTTATTGAATTTGGGTTAGACGTTTGTTTTAGGAGTTATTGAATTTGGGTTACTTTCATTGTTTAGGGCTATGGATCAGGAGCGTGATGCCACTGATGGCAGTACTGATGCTATGGATCAGGAGCGTGATGCCACTGTTGGCAGTACTGATGGCAACACTGAGCAGACTGGAAGGGAAGTTCCATTTGTTCCAGCTGTTACACCCCCTGGTGGTGTTAGTGGTGTTCCTTTTATGATACCGCCTCCTGGTGGGAGTAGCAGTACTAGTACGGATGCCTTCACTCAGATGATGATGGCTGTGACACAGTTGATCCAGCGTTCTCAAGAGCAGCCACAGCCTAGTTTTCAGAAGGAGACACCTAAAGAGACTTTAGTGGATAAACATTTGAAGATATTTCAGGACATGCGACCACCACTCTTTACGGGAGCAGGAGAGCCCATAGATGCAGAGAATTGGCTTTTAAGGGTGGAGAAAATTTTGGAGAGCATGCACTGTCCAGCAGATAGAAGGGTGACCATAGCCACCTTTGCTCTGGATGGCGAAGCAGAAAGATGGTGGAGAGGACTGATGTTAGAAAAGTATAGTGGCCGAGATGCATCTCAGATTCTATGGGAGGACTTTGTTAGAGTCTTTAGAGACTGGTTTGTGCCTCTTTCTGCAAGGAGGCAGATGCAGGAGCGTTTCATTAGATTGGTGCAAGGAGAGAAGACTGTTATGCAATATGAAGCCGAATTTACCATGTTGTCTCGATATGCACCCCAGATTATTCCTAGTACTGAGGAGAAGTGTCAGAGATTTTTGGCAGGACTTCATGATGCTATTCGTCAGCCACTGATCCCTTTTAGTTTTGATGACTATCCTGATTTGGTTGGAAAAGCAAGAAAGATAGAGATTGACATTCAGGCTACTCAAAAGAGGAGAGATTTCCTTCAGAAGAAGAGAGGTTTTGAAAAGACCAAGAGTTTTCAGATGCATTCTAGTGGGCCTAGTGTGAAGAAGGGTAGATCTGACAGCAGTGGGAGTTCTTTCAGTAGTAGAACTTGTGATAGATGTGGCAGGATGCACAGAGGTGAATGCTTAACGGGCTCTAATGTTTGCTTTTATTGCCATCAGCCTGGGCACATGGCTAGGAACTGCCCAAAGGGCCCTAGGGAGGGGAGGTCTAGTGCTCCACCTCAGCAGAGTTTTGGGAGACAGCCTACAGTTGGTAGACCCAGAGCTCAGGAGTCCACTGCATCGGCTTCAGCACCTAGTCATCCGGCTACGAGACCTGTAGTACAACCGAGGGTTTATGCCATCACGCAGCAAGAAGCCAAGGAGTCTCCTGATGTGATCACAGGTATTATTTATGTTCAATGTGTACCTAGTAGAGTGCTTTTTGATACCGGTGCATCGCATTCATTCATTAGTCAGGAGTTTGTTATGAAGCATGCATTGAATGTCCATAGTGTGCCCACTACATTGACAGTATTGTTACCGGATGGGTCTAGCATGATTGCTTCAAGTATATGTTCACCCCTGCTTTCTTTATGTGAGAAGGATTTTGAAGTTGAGTTGATTGTACTACCTCTTAAGGAATTTGATGTGATTTTAGGGATGGATTGGATGTCTAACCAGTTCATCTCTATAGACTGTAATAAGAAGGTAGTGAAGATCAGGCTTCCTGGAGGAGAGAAGCTTGTCTTTCAAGGTGATAGAGGTATCTCTTCTATGATTATTTCATCTATGAAAGCTTGCAGTTTAATTATGAAGGGGTATCCAAGCTTCTTAGCTCATGTAAGGGACATTTCGAAGTAAGTACCAGAATTGATGGAGATTGCTGTAGTACGAGACTTTCCTGATGTATTTCCTGAAGTCTTACCTGGAATGCCTCCTATTAGAGAGATTGACTTCTCTATTGACCTTGTACCTGGTGCTGAGTCTGTTTCAAAAGCACCTTATCGTATGGCGATTAAAGAACTTCAGGAGTTGAAGTCACAATTACAAGAGTTGTTGGAGAAGGGGTTTATTCGACCGAGTACCTCACCTTGGGGAGCACCCGTTCTCTTTGTTAAGAAGAAGGATGGTAGTATGCGGCTTTGTATCGATTACAGGGAGTTGAACAAGCTTACTATTAAGAACAAGTATCCACTTCCGAGGATAGATGACTTGTTCGATCAGCTAGAAGGAGCTACAGTCTTTTCTAAGATTGATTTAAGATCTGGTTACTATCAATTGAGGATTAAGGAGGAAGACATCCCTAAGACAGCGTTTAGCTCAAGGTATGGACACTACGAGTTTACAGTGTTACCTTTCGGACTAACGAATGCCCCAGCTGCCTTTATGGATTTAATGAATCGGGTCTTTAAACCGATGCTTGATAGTTTTGTCATTGTCTTCATAGATGACATTCTGATTTATTCTTATAATGAAGAGCTACATGCACGTCATCTTCAGGCAGTGTTACAGACTTTAAGAAGCAATGAACTGTACGCCAAATTCTCCAAGTGCGAGTTTTGGCTGAGTGTAGCATTTTTGGGTCATGTGATTAGTGGAGACGGTATTTCTGTGGACCAGCATAAGGTGCAGGCTATAGCTGAGTGGCCTAGACCTACGACAGTGACAGAGGTACGGAGTTTTCTTGGGCTAGCTGGTTACTACAGAAGATTCGTTGAGGGGTTTTCTAAGATTTCTGCACCCTTGAGTAGATTGACTCAGAAGGCAGTTAAATTTGAGTGGAGCAGTCTATGTGAGGAAGCTTTTCAAGAGTTGAAGACTCGTTTGATGACTGCACCGATCCTTACTATCCCTTCAGGCAGTGATGGTTTTCAGATTTTTAGTGATGCATCTCTAAGGGGATTAGGATGTGTTCTGATGCAGCATGGGAAGGTAGTTGCCTATGCCTCTAGGCAATTGAAAAATCATGAGAAGAACTACCCAACCCACGATCTAGAGCTTGCCGCTGTAATTTTTGCCTTGAAGATTTGGAGACACTACCTATACGGTGTGCGGTGTGAAGTGTTCACTGATCACCAAAATTTGAAGTATATCTTTTCACAGAAGGAATTAAATTTAAGGCAGAGGAGATGGATGGAATTGCTAAATGATTATGATTTGGATATTCAATATCATCCAGGAAGAGCAAATACAGTTGCTGATGCTTTAAGTAGGAAGATGCCTGTGAAGGTAAATTGTTTATTGACCCAACAGGAGAGGTTAATTGATGAGATGGAACGTTTAGAGTTGTCCGTGTTACTTCCTACTACAGGGAGTGTATGGTTAGGACAGATGACAGTGCAACCTGATTTGAAGAGTAAGATAGCTGAAGCATTATTGAAAGATCCAGAATTTGTTAAAATCATTCAATTGGTTAAGGCAGGTCATGAGGAGGATTTTACTATGGATGATGAAGATCTTTTATTGTATAAGGGCAAGGTTTGTGTGCCTAATGTTGATGAGTTGAGGAAGGATGTTCTTTATGAAGCTCATCATTCTTGTTATACCATTCATCCTGGTAGTAACAAGATGTATCAAGACCTCAAAGATTTATTTTGGTGGCCTGGGATGAAGAGGAGTGTAGCTGACTATGTCTCCAAGTGTTCCACTTGTCAGTTGGTCAAAGCTGAACATCAAAGACCAAGTGGATTACTTCAGCCCCTACCTATTCCAGAGTGGAAATGGGATGATATTGCTATGGATTTTGTATCGGGTTTACCCAGATCTAGGAAGGGTCATGATGCTATTTGGGTAGTCATAGATAGGCTTACAAAGTCTGCTCACTTTTTGCCTATCCGATTGACTGATTCAGTTGAGAAGCTTGCAGTGTTGTATGTGGCTGAAATTGTACGTTTACACGGTGTGCCTAAATCTATAGTGTCTGATCGAGATGGTAGATTTACTTCTAGATTTTGGAAGAAAATCCAAGAGGCTATGGGCACAAGGTTGAAGTTTAGTACAGCTTTCCACCCCCAGACTGATGGGCAATCAGAGCGGACTATTCAAACCCTTGAAGATTTACTGAGACTGTGTGTACTTGACTTTGGCGGAGGTTGGGAATCTCATGTTCCTTTAATAGAGTTTGCTTATAATAATAGCTTTCAAGCCAGCATAGGAATGGCTCCTTATGAAGCACTCTATGGAAGGAAATGTAGGACACCTTTATGTTGGGCAGAAACTGGTGAGAGGAAGGTGATTGGCTCAGATTTAGTTGATGATGCTACAAACAAGATCAGAATTATTAAGGAAAGATTGCAAGCAGTACAGGACAGGCAGAAGAAGTACTATGATGCTAAGCACCGTTTTGTGGAATTCAGCGTAGGAGACTTTGTTTTCATTAAGATCAGACCAATGAAAGGTGTACTTCGTTTTGGCAAGGTTGGCAAGCTTAGTCCCCGCTACATTGGTCCTTTTGAGATAGTAGAAAGAATTGGGAAAGTGGCCTACAGATTGGCTTTACCCACTACATACGCTGTCCACAATGTTTTTCATGTTTCTTCTTTGAGGAAGTTCATATCAGATGATCCTTCTAAAATCATAACTGAACATGTGGAGATTCAGCCAGATCTTACTTATGTTGAGGAACCAGATCGTATTTTGGAGTTCAGTGTGAGACAACTCAGGAGCAGAGAAATACCTTTTGTTAAGGTCCTATGGAAGCATGGATTGGAGAAAAATGCTACTTGGGAGAAAGAGGCAGAAATGAGGAAGTGCTATCCTCATCTTTTTGTGTAAGGTATGTTTGTTCTTCTTTTCTTTTCAATTTCGTGGACGAAATTTTATTAGAAGGGGAGAATTGTAAAACCCGAAATTCGTCAATTGAGTGCGTCGCACGCATATCGATGCGCCGCGACGAACTTAAGTGAAATTTCGACGTTGTCGGAATTCGATGAAATAAATTTCGTTAGATTCGTCTCGAAATTTCGAGCGAAACGATATAAAGAACTTATATTTAATTTCGCTTGGTTTTGGAGATATAAATTGCCGAAGCTAGTTTAAGTAAAATTTTTCCTAAAGTCCCTATTTTGCCCTTCTAAGTCTTAAAGAAAATGTTAGGGTTAAGGGCACATGCGTCATTTGGCACCTAAATCTTTTTCTAAAACCTCACATAGCTAAAGGGACCGATTATTTCGGTCCCTTGTTCGTGTCTTTCGGCCGACCGAAGAGGGAAGGCGACGGGAGAGAGGAAAAGCGGTGGGAGGAGCTCGAGAACGGCTTTTCCGGCGAGATTCCGACGAGATTTCTTTAGAGAATACAAGAGGAAGACTTGGGGTAAGTCTTCCTTCAATCTTTTGATGTTATTTTTGAGTTTTCTTGAAAGAAAATTTTAGGGTTTGAGTTTTTTTTAGAAATTTCTTTAGAGATTTTGTAGGGATTGTCTTGATCTACAATTTCCTACCATGCATGTTAAAAATTTTGAAGAAAAATACTTAATCTAAAACATTAGGGTTTCTCAAATTTTTAAATTATTGTAGGATTGGATAGAGGAGTGTAAGGGAAGCTTTTAGGTAACAAGATTTTATTTTTATTTAGAAGTTTATAGTGGAAACAAAATTGGGAAGGTTTAGGGTTGTTTTCAAAACCAATGTTTAAGGGTTGTATGTTCCCAATTATAGCTCCTAAAGGCTTGGGGAAGCCTCTAAATTGAAAAATTGAAAGAAAATAATTTTTCTTAATTCTAATTATTATAAATCCGAAAATAATTAATTATTAATTATGAAAAAGATGAAGGAGAAATTTTTGGCATGTTTAAGGGAGGGAATTAGTCATTTTTGGAAAGTTAAATTTTGAGAATTATTAAATCCGAAAATCCTAATGTAATTAAATAAAAAAAAAACTAAGTATTGTGTTGAGTTAATTAAGGTTATAGAGAATTAATCTCTTGTTTTCCTTTAGGTTGAACTTAGAAAGGAGGCGAGGACTTGTGCGGGAAACTTTCTAAGCACAAATTCTTTGAGGTGAATGACTTTATTGGCTATGGAAAGTGAGCATGTTTATTAAAGCTTTTATATCAAGCCACGAACTAATCATGTTTCTTATGTCAAAGCATGTTTCTTATGTCAAAGTATGTTTCTTATGTCAAAGCATGAAAGGGTTCTTTTAGTATCTTATGAAATTATTTTATCATGGTTGAAATCATTTATTATAGTCATGCAATGGTTATAGATTGTCACATGAAAATTTCTATCATAATCATGCTATATTACTTGTATGTTGATGACGGAGTACCAAGAAGTGGCTCTTGGAGCAAAGACGGCCTTTGAGGCAATACATAATGAAATGAAAATGAATGGCCATAAACGAGGTGTACCTGATCAGTACAATTCGGTACTCCGGGACGGATGTATACATTGTGAAATAACATATATACGAGTATTTCATGTTCTCTAAGTCAAGCATATCATGGTTCACATGCATTAAGTTATCTACTAGTTCATGAGTCGTTTATTTCACATGTTCACCAACTTAGCCATATTGTCAATTACTGAGCGAGGCTCACTCCCTAGTTTTGGGAAATTTCAGGAGAACCTGGTAGAAGAGATGGCTGACAACCCAAGGTTTACTTATAGTCGTCGTACTCCGGGTGACAGGTTCATTTATAGTAGTTTTACTTGTTGTACTTCCTATCTTTTGGATGGCTTATCCTAGCATGTTTAAATTTGAAGTTAACCATCTTGTATATGTTTGAAAACACTTTTTGGAATGAAAAATATAAAGGATTTAGAGGCGCTTTTTGTCTACAGAAGAGTTCATTGAATAAGTTTTATTTACTTGAGAATGATTAGTTAATTTTATTACATGTCCGATCTCGTTCCCGCCTCGTATCTACGAGCTAACCGGGCCGGGTCGTGACAATACCCCTTCTTTAAAAAAGGCAAACAGGTCATTTCCCCTTGAATCATTTAGTATAATGGAATGACAGTTTTATAGACAAACTCCCTTGAGAAAGTTTATCTTAAGAAAATGTCTGACAATTTCAAACGAGTCTATCACAAAAAAAAAAATCTTTGAAGAAATAAATCTCTATCTTTGATAGAAACTTGACCAAAAATATTACTATTTCAAATATTAAAGCATTTGCCATAGATATTTATTTTAAGGAATGATCCCTACAGAAAATTTTCCACCGTGATACCCTTACTGATAGCAAGTCCAGCAAGCTAAGGTGACAAATTCAAGAACCAATCTATAGGAAGACGTGCTCAAATGTCACTTAGAGGAAAACTGATATCAAAGAGATTTAATTTCATAACTCAGGATTCCAGAGTGAGCGAGCGACTTAAGCATAGCACAGGAATGATTGTTCAAAGCCAAATAAACATTAAAAAATAAGTATCAACGGACCTTAGGCCATATTTGAGCAGCCTGAGGAGATGATTGCAAAAAACCCATCAAGGGTTTCAGTTCTTTGGACAATTCCTTCAATAATCCATCAGCTATTTTCCGAGTTGCTTTACAAGACTGAACATCCCCTGTCCTGGAGAGATCTTGTAATGAGGTCTCCAGCTTTTCATGAGCTGATAAGCACCTTCTGATGACATTCTGAACCTGCTGGACAGTGGCTTGCACCTACCAGAAGATGAAAGTTAGAGCTTTCAAAAAAGATGCGTGGACACAAAATATGAGATTATATTAGCAAAAATGATGCCATCACGGGAAAACTATTATGTTTCTTAATCGATATGGAACTGGAAGTCCATCTTTAAGAAGCTTGATCTGAAATGACACTAACTGTTCGGTAAAGAATATCCTTCAGCTACAGACCGTAGAATGTTGACAAAAGTTGCATCCAATTCAAGCAGATAACTGTAAATTATGCAGTGACAATAATATGATCATGTCAATGGTGCAGCCACTAAGGGAATAAATAGACAACAAAATGTAGTGATATCTTCATATATTGACATCAATGAGCTTAATCATGAATATAATAATAACCGGAGAACGATACATCCAGTCAAATGACAAAGGCTTTAACTAACAAGGAATTTCAAAGAACAATAGGGGTCAAGCAAATACCATCCACAGATCAGTTGAGATACAAGCTATCTAATCCGGGATAGGTGAAGAAACAGCCAAATTAAATAAGTAATCAGATTTATGATTCATGCCAAAACTATGGTTCAGAAGTTATGTTAGTACATTTGAGACTTCATAGCAAAGCAAATGAGCATGCAATTGGAGATCACACGATGGTTGATAATCTGAGGCGCTTCAGTGATAATAGTTCCCAAGCTATCTTAAACATCTACTTTGTCACATCCGACTTAGAAATTATATACTCGCAAAGTGGAAGAGATATTGCAAGAAAACTCATAAGCATTAAATGATAACATGGCTCAATAAGACAGTCAGCATGTCCAGTAATAAATATTATTTTAATTGTCTTCCTAGAATAAAAAGGAAATATGCAGTTTAACACTTAAAACTTGAGAATATAAGATTAAATGATGACATAGATCTATAAGCCAGTCAGCATATTCACACCTCATCCCACTGAAGTTTAGCAATATATGAAGCAGAAGACTTAGAGATGGACATGTCTGCGTGCATGTACGCAATACATGCAACAAAAAGCAATAAGAAGCCAGAAATTAACATCAGAGGCTCCCAAAGCAGCGACAGGTTGTTGAACTTGTAGTGCACCTACAAAGAACAAAAAAATGTAAGAATATAGCAGGCTAGTACTTTAAACAACACATTACATATTCATGCTAATAGTAAATGCATCCGCAATTTCAAAGATTTCACATTTTCACTCATCATGCAAAATCAACAGCAAATTTTGATTTAGTAAGAACACCAATAAGACAAGCAAACTCAGCTTTTACCCAAATAATAAATGAAATATGGGTAAAGTTATATTTAATCACTGAGCAGTACAATTGCAACCCAATAAATCATGCCATGCAAAGGAACCAAAATAAAAGATACATGGAATGACTTATCAAAATGCAGAAATAATATTGCTAGAAAGAATATAATATATATATATATATATATATGCATTATATCCTTATATTGTGTTCACAAAGCTACGATACTTACTAAGATTCTATTCTTAGTCAAACCTAGTATGTTGTCCATGAACTCAAAGACTTGATTCTATGTTAAAAGGTAGTCGGTCTAGTATACCCTAACACTATGTGTCGTACAAGGCATGCCCTAACACCAAAAGCAATTGAGGCACAACGTCTAAGTACCCAGGGGTATCATTTTGAAAGGGTAAGGAAATACTATTTATGCTTGCGTATTTCTCTTGCATGTACATGAAGCCCATGCACGCTTTCTTCAGCATGATGGGTTTAAAGACCCCAATCATAGTGTCCTCAACACTAACTATGCACATTTTTTGAAGTGTGGTGGATAAACACATCATTCCCCCCAATGGGTCTTACGCAAGGGTGATGCCAGAACGCTGCTAAATTTCTCACTAATGTGAATCGAAACAGAAATAATTAAAATAATCCGTTGGGCAAAAAATGAAATATAAATGAATAAATAAAAGAGGAAGCACTTTCAGCCAAATCAGCGAACGACACAAGAAAATTGGGAAGAAAAACACCCAAGAACAATATTTATAGAAAGAACTATGAAGGAAAATGTAAGATACAATTGGATCTTCAATTGCAGAGGAAGATTCGGCTCTCCCAAATCAGTTGCTGCTAGCTAGAGGCCTCTCACCTAAGCAAATTTCAATTTCAACAAACAAAACATAAAAAACCTGAACCCTAGGGAAAAATCTACTTAAAGCGTACAATCCCAAAACCCGTTTTCTCTTTATATTGGTTGTAACCCCCCCCCCCTGATCTTTTAGGTGTTTCTAACAAACCATCAATACCAACTTTGGCATCAAGGTATTTAGTGCCTTGCTGCTTTCCATTGTTTTCATAAGCATGCCATTCAACTTTGCCTCCTGCTGCTGATTCCATTCAGTCGATGTACAATCTTTACCCTCCTCATCAATGGAAGTAACAATAGGTTCAATAGGAGTATCACCTTGCAGTGGTTCTACCATCATGATCTCTTTAGACATAACAACTTGAACACTTTCTGGATTTGAAGGCTTGGCCTTCACCTCATCTTCTTTTTTCTCCTCTGCTTCATGGCCCAAGTTACCATAAGCAATCTGATGGCAAGAATCTGATGTTTTTTTCATGCGTAGAATACTTAAAGGAACCACCCATTCCCGTACTCCATCTTCGTAAGATAGAATTGTTAGCATTAACAGATGCTTATGAAGTTTTCCTATTTTGAATATATGCATTTTCATCTTTTTGTTTGCGCACAAAAAGGTTGATAGCATCTTGAACACTCATTCTTGTGACATTATTATTTTCAGACTTCTTCGGTGGATGTTCCATTTAATCATCCCCACTCTCAGTTGGATCAACATCTCTATTTGTTATAATTTTTTTTTATGTCAGGAAAATAATTGAGGCTCTTAATGGAAATTGCAGCAGACCTACGAGAACTAGATCTACCTACCTGGATCCGCCGCATCGGTGAAACATATCTTCTAGGTGTTGTTGATCAGCTCTCTCACAAACCCTAGATGCAGCTAGAAACTCACAACAAACACAAGGAAAATAAACTCAGCAATATTCCCCCATAAATCATAGACAAGCTCCCCTTAAATAGCCCTAGAACACAATAACACAATTAGAACCTTCCTAAAAAGCATAAACATAATTTAAGAAACCTTTCTAAATAAATAGAACCTTCCTAATCAAAATAAACATAATTTAAGAAACCTTTTTAAATAATTAAATATGATTTAGGAAATCTTCCTAAACAATTAAACATATTTTAGGAAACCTTCAAAAATAATTAAACACTTCATAAATAGCATAAACACAATTATGAAACTTTCCTAAACAAATCTCACCTTGATTGGCAACCTTCCTAAATAATTTCCCTTAATTAAGAACTTTCCTAAACAACCCCCTCTTGACTAGGAAGATTCCTAAATAGCTCCCCCTTAATTCCTTACATCATAAATAATAGCTCCCCCGGCCTAGCTGTGGGCTCTCATGGCATATTAGTTTCAATACCAAAGTGATGTGACAATATACACGCAAAGAAAGAATAAGCGTAGATCTCTACAATCAATATCAAACTAAAGCACAAGTAAAGCGCTGCATAAACCAATAGCCATGCCCTAAAAGGGATTTAACTATACAGAAGGCATATTATGAATTTAAAAAACTCATCATTTTTCACCAACTCAGATATCAATCACTTTTTAATGTCCCTTTCAGTGATTGTTTCTCCATGTACCAATAATGCTTAGTCAGAAGCTTCCAATCATTTCATCTTAACAATTATTCTTGCATCTAAACCTAAAGACAACTTATTAACAAGAGACGGTAAAAATGAAATATTATTCTTTTTCATAAAAAGAAAAAAAAAAAGAAAAAAAAAAAAGGCAATAAAAACCATTTGGGGCACACCTGAAAATAGGTATTATGCTCTGGAACAACATTGTGCTTTTCCAGGGCAACTACGGGCCTTCCAATGATGTCCAGATGCGAATATTTTGTCTGCAGAAGAGATCCAATTTTTTAGAAACAAGCACAAATAATTAACAAAGTCTTCTCATTAATACTGCAATGAACCAAAATAGTGCAGTAAATGAAAATTATAGACGACCTCATGCCATTGCTTGGTGTGAAATGGAACCGAAACAGAAACTTCTTTGGACCCTTCAGGTAAAACAACCTGCAGCCAGCAAAATAAGTCATCGCCCTTAAGCAGGTGGAGCAACTCGATTTGCAGTGGTTTTAATACTAAAGCTGAATTAACTTAATTTGAGGGTGTTGAAGATGAAAATTCAATCACTAAATAATATCATGAAACTCCAAATTCCAGCCAAATGAAAGATATCGTCAATGAACCAAAATATAATTTGGATAAGACCTGAACCTACATTAGTATAATTAATTGAAATGATCTAGCCACTCCACTCAAAATTTCTAATAGCATTTTAAAGAGAAAGTGGAAAAAGTTGGCTTATTAAAACCTTTAAAAAAAAGTTCATGCATGGCACTGTGAAATCAGATCAGTGCACATTTACAACAATGGAAAATGCTTCATGATGAAAAAAACAAATGTCTTTGATATGCAACACAGAATGTGTTCTACAGAATATCCGTAAGTTGTTCTCATCAAATATTATCTTTGATCATGGACAGAAGACACTTTGAAATTAAAGAACAAGACTGGCCATGAACATGGCCATTGAAGTTGCTGGTTTATAAAACACAAAAAAGCTTCGGTGGAAAGAGAAAGGGGCATGGGTTTTTACAATTCAATATTTTAGCCAAAAAGGAAATACCGATTTAATCCAAAACTAACTTTAAACACCAATGTTGGAATTCCACGTCTATATCACTAATTGAAATGGAAGTCACATCATCAACTTAATTTTAGTTGGAACGTGTCAAGGCCTTGCCAGAACCTTTTTTCTAATAAATGAAGTAGAAACATTGGCATCCCAACAAATGTCTAGTTATGTCAAATAGAACTTGCTGATTGAGGTTAACATAAAACTTAGAGAGCAACTCAACCCTAACATGTCATACTAATTGCTGTGCAGGCACTGCTACTTAGAAGATGATGATTGTAAATAAGTTATTGCATAAAATTTCTTAAGAGCAATAAACAAGATTGTCAGCACCATAGGCACTCAACTAAAAGTAAATTATTTGAATAAAAAATGCACAGTTTATCTAGTATACCATGTTGCACTATCACTAGCATTGAAAAAAAAAATTTACTAACATAGAAAATTGCCAAATATAAATACGAAAAATAAGATATTCACTAACTGCACAAGTCACAAAAGAGATATAGGGAGGATCAGATACATGTGGACTTTGCTAGTTAAAAGCTATTTGGGCTGCGAAAAATGTGAAATTGAATACTGATATCATGCTAGAAACTTACTGATACAAAACACAGTCGGCACTCTAAATTACGGGATGCAAAAACAAAAAGGTTTCTAACTGAATGACAAATTCAAACATGATGTTTAATTGAATATTATCAATATTTCATTATAGAATGCTTTTTTTCTTTTAAGGGGCTGGGGACAGAATAGCTCCTTTGGCAACAACTAACCCATGTTTCCCAAATATAGAAAAGGAGAAATAGCAATGTGGAAGTACAGAAATTGTCAATAAGGTAAACCCTTAAAACAATAAAAGTAGAGCTGTTCTCACATTGTAGTTGAATGATCAAAAAGATAAAATTTGTTGGGTGCATTAAGAGAGATATACTGGATAACCATTTAGCATTTCACAAATAAGCTTTACAAAACTAATAACAGTTACAGAATTATCACAAATATCATTTCTAGAAGGAATTTTGCTGGCATCATAAATGATAGGCAAGAACAGCATCTCCAAAAGAACTTGAAAGAACACAAAGAATCAAAAGCTCTTAAAGAACTCTGATTACTACAAGTCTTGGAACTAGAAAACTAAATATAAATCTAATCAAGATTGCAGGAGCTAAAATATTAGAACATATAACAGCATGCGGAAGATGCTGAACATAAAAAAGGAAGCTTTCCAAAAAATCTAAAATATGTTTGCATGAACTGTCAGGGAGTTTAAGTTCAAAAAAGAGTAACTCACCTTAACAATGAGATCATCAATAACAACCTCATCCATAGGGCAGCCAAATGTGATGTTAAGGAAACGGTTTCCCTCAGAAACAAACAGAAAGTCTTGCAGTGGTAAACTATAGCCAATAGTAAATGATGTTCTCCACCCACCAAATATAGGAAATCTAGGTTCAATTTCCAGTTGTGTCTGCATACAACACACATATAGTGAAACTCATGTGATACAAGCAAAAACTTGGAATGTGTGCTCGATCTTGAAGAAGAAATAAATTAAGGCAATAATAAGTATACGTGCTACCTTTCTAGAGTCTCCCCAGAGATGTGATGTTGAGATGTTTCCAATGTCATCTCTATAATAAATAGAATGGGCTCGTGGTGGCAACCTAGCAATGAGTTGTCTAAGGGATGATCTCCCTCCCATATATGATCTAGATTGATAGTCAAGCCTACAAAGAAACACATGTTAAACCAGCTAGTTTTAGTTTATTTAACACAAAAGAGAAAGAAAACAAAAAAGTTGAAGAGATTAACCTAGAAAATCCGCCTTTGTTAGTGGCCCCTTTGTGGGCAAGGTTGTAGTGTTCAGTAATCTGTATGCTGCCCCAGTGAGAAACCTCTATCTCCCTCACTAATTCTTGAGCAACCACAAACGGATTATTGTTTTCAAAATGAAGAACTATGGGTGAGTAAGAGAATGGAGGAAGTTTCTCATATGGCCCATATTTAATTTCAGAATCTACAAGTTTTCCACTGGGATGTTTTGTATATGATTCCACTCTTCCACCAGGTAGCAGAACATTAAGTGACTGGGACTTCACCTCATAGGGCGAAACATAGTAGGCACTATCCTGATAAACAACAAGCTGAACATCCGATTGACTGATTTCCTCGGGGAATGGCTGCAGAGAATGGGTGAATATGGTGAGAACATTTACAGTCAAGCTTTTCCCTTTCTCCAGCCCCTCATGTAATGATATAGAGTAGAAGCTCAATTCTCGGGGCATGCCTTCTGGATGAACCTCAGCAACAGGAAGATTAATGGCAGAACCTTTTCCTTTTCCTTCATTATAAAATGCCTTCAAATTTGCTAGGTTCTTTGCCTGCATGTTAGGAATTGCCAGCAGAATCTCTGAGACAACAACACGGCCAGCATTCTCAACCTAAAAATATGAAAGACAAAATAACTGTTAGCAACCCAAGGGCATTTGAAGAATAATGTCTATACACATCTGGAAATATATAACATAAACTAAAGACAAAGCTTTTAAAAATTAATACATTACCACTATTAATAAGCACACTGATGTTGGACAGATACATGCAAATTTTTAACAGTCAAATGCCAGGTTAGGTTAATTTTGGCCAAAACAGAGAAAAATTATCCCCATCATTAGCCTTATCCCGACTAATTGGGATTGATTTTATAAATCCTCATTCTCCATTCAATCTTGTTTAATGTTTCTTGAGTGATTAATTATATCTAAGAAAAATCTTTTTGAACAAAATATATTCATGTTGTTGCTCATCTATATTAAAGGGTTGTTTGGTTGAGTTACTTTAGGGTGTAAAGTATTCCATAAGCAAAAGTATTACAAATTTTGGTGTTTGGTTGGAATAGAAAAGAATGCAAAGTAAAGTATAGTAAATGTAATGTAAAGTGAAGTTTTTGCCGTCGGCCACCACCGACGGCAGCCGCCCTATGCTGCCCCCCGCCAACTATTAGCGACACCCACCGTCGCCCACCCATCGCTGCCCCGCCGCCTCTAGCTATCTCCGTCAGCTGCCGCCCACCAGCCGTCACCATTTAGGACTTTACATTCATTACTTCTAACCAAACAATTAAAAGCATTCACTTGTTACTTTACATTCATCCAAACAACCCTAAAGTATTCCTTTTACACTGCATTCTTTTTTTCAGTCAACCAAATAGCCCCTAACAAAAAATCTTTTTGTACAAAGTATATCCATGTTATCACTCGTCTATAATGTTTTCCTCTCTAATCCTCCAATCTTAATTTTATCCACCCATTCATAAGTTCATCTTCTAGCATCTATTGTACATGTTCAAACCTCCAAAGTTTATTTTCCACCATCTTATCTTCAATTGTGCTAGTCTTACGGTCCCTTTCGAAATAAAGAAACAACCTTATTTTATTTTTATCCACAATGCAAGACGAAATGACTAATTTTGCCATGGAACTAATCCAAACTATACTGATAAATTTAGGATGAGGATGGTTGGCTCTCAAGTCAACCCTTTTGATATAGGAGCAAGAAACTTTAATGCACTACATTACATGAGCTTCTATTTATTTTGAGTGTGTATTAGATTCCATCAAGTACATAATGCATGAATTAGTTATAAGCAGTGTGCATATCAATCATAATAAGTTGGTTGGTTAAATCAGATTATCAACACCTAGTGCAAGGAAATAACTTAGATTTTTCTCATTCTAAGTTTCAATGATGGAGATAACTTGGTTCGAGTAAATAACCAAACTAAACCAGCAACTTTGGGTCTGATCAGTTTGTTAGTTTTCATGGTTCTAGGGAAAAAAACCTCAAAAACACTGTGACTCGAATAAATTTGTTCATTAGAGCATTGCTTACCACCAAAAAAAACATACTCAGACACCTTGCAAACCATTATGCCCTAACGCACATGAACATGACACCTCCACACTAACTTACATCCAATTATCATGGCTTTCCAAAAGTTTTTGATAGGAGGTTTTCTCTACTGTTGTATCTTATGGAGCATCCCCAATTTTATAAATCTTCCCACGAGTCTTTAAAATTGCGTAATAAGATTATTTCTAACATTAAGGAAATACACAATGTTAGAGAGATGAAACTGTCAAAATTAACTAGATTTTCACAAATTAAGACAACAAAATCTTACTTTTAATGTTATAGGATATAGTTGTGTGAAATTGATCAAAGGAAAAAAAATGACAACTTGACTATATTCAAGAAGTCGATTCATGTCAAATAAGAGTTTGTTGCAGTGTTTTTGTTATTAAATTACAAACTTGGGTTATTTAAGTTGACAAATAATCCAAAGCATAAATAGACCAAATAAACAAGTCAAGGTTAAAAGTTTAAGAGTAGGATGCAAACTTCTACATTTACCATATTGTAATGGCATCTAATTTACCATCAAATTGTTCCCTTAGTTCTTATGTTAAAAAAAAGCTATGAAAGAATGCTCTATTAAACTGGAACAAAAAAAAATTGTTTTAATCAAATCTTCAATCTTTTTTTCAGAAAGACATTCAAAAGTTCACCCTTGTACAGCCATTATTTGCTGAATTTCAGAGTTATCAACATAAGGATTTTAAAATCAACCCATCACTACCAGCTCTTCCCATTCTGAACACCTAAATTAGTGGCAGTGTAGCAAACAAACTTCACTCAGACTGAATTTAAATAATTGCCTAAAAAATTAAGAATTGCTTAAAAGAGAGAACAATAATAGCATACCTTTAAAGTAGACAACACTCGTACAATGTGAGAAGTCAAATCAATCTGCAAAATGAATGTTAAAATAATTAACTTTTTGCAAATTCCACAGCATAAGCAATTTAAAAATTAACCATTTTCTATAAGGTCCTATACTTTTAATTTTGAAACCACTCAGACCAAAAGATCTTTTGTAGGATTTGATGCTTTAGGCATATACTATCTCTAAGAAATATCTTCTTTGTCAAGCTCTTTGTAAGGCGTTGACATTGTTTAAGATATACTAACTATAGTAACCTCTATAAAAACAAACTTACTTAGAAACTGGAAGGTTAGCAATTAAATTCGACGAATATCCCCTCTACATTACGTCCTGGAGGTTGAAGTAATAAACCCCTTTATGAACCATATCACTTAGTGCCTAACGACATTACATAGAACCTTCACACAATTTTGTACCAGGCATCAGCATGCACTGAAGCTTAGAAAATAAGTCAAATTGGTTCTGATACAATTCAGAGCTTTGAATTGTAATCTAATTCAATCTCACTATGCTAGCAACATCCCTCACCATCACATGCAACAAAAGCATAAACTCACATGTAATCCTAACTAGGCCAAAAAAAAAAAAACTAAACCCACTTGTTTCTGCAAAATATGCAATGTAAAAATAACAAGAACTCTTCGGCATTAAACTCCATCAGGCTCTTTAAAAACAATGCAAAAATTCGGGTCAACAAGCGAATATTTCCAGCAAGTGATTTTGTGGAAAATTAGCTTATATCACAATCCTCTAGTTTGAAACCATAAACTAACGCTATTCGTATTTGCCGTCACTCCATTACATACTAAAATCCACTTTAGGGGCCATCATTCAAAATTCAAGGTTTTGCAGTGCCATACTTCAATCTTATGATAAAAATATATATATTTCTCTTACAAATTAAAAAAAATGATCTGCATACCAAAATACTAGACAATTGGTATTTATGTCCCTAAGCGTCTTAAGAACATTTGCAATCATATTTCTTTTTCAGAGGAAAAAGACCAACACTAACTCTACGGATCCTGATATACCCCTAAACCCATATAAAGGTGCACCTTTTTCAAAAATGGTTTGATGGCCGAACAGATTGAGACTATTCCTTCAACAGAGAACAATCATCAAGGTGCACCTATTACTAACTGAAAGATTACAATCCGATGAGACAATGGAAACCTGCAATAGATATACATCAAAGCCGGGAAAGAGAGAAATGATAGAGAAGGAGCCACTCACCCGTCGATCTACCTTGGAAATTACAAGATCGGATCTGGCAGTCGTCATCCATGTTGCGAGGAGGAGGAAGAGAGCACAGGCAAACACCTTCCGCATTTCCGTCAGCCCAGATTACGAGCTAGGGCTTTGACGATCGACAGAAGAAGCGATTTCTCGAACTCACGACTCCAAAATCTGAAAAATATTCTCGTCTTCGCTTCGGGAAATTATTTGGTGCGGAGTCCGGACTAGCTCTAATTCCTACTTCGGTTAAATCTTGATAAGTGGAGTGTGAGAAATTATTACTTACGAATCATAAGGATCGTTCATATTTGCTCTAAATACGAGTATTTTTTATGTATTTAAAAATATTCAGTAAACATTTAATAAATATTTAATTATGAGTATTATTCATTATTTTGTGAGTTTTTGTTAATTTTATAAGTATTTTATGAATATTTTATGAGTACTTATTTATTTACTGAGTTTTTGTTGAGTATTTGTAAATACTCAGTAAATATACAACAATCCAGACTGTTCTTTCCGTCCGGACTCCACATAGACTAATTTCTCATTGAGTGGACACATTCAATTGGATTTTCTTTTTTATTTATATCATGTCAGTATGATTGACTAGACTTAACCCGACCCACTGTTTTTTTATTTTTGGGAAAAGGGGCTTAGGATTAGTGCTTCATTTTAAGTAAAACCCCATGAAAGCTCTCAAATTCAAATATTTGGGACTTTTGATACCTGTTGAGAAAGAAAAAAGGAGGAGCAATGTTGCATTATTTGCGGAGTTGGCATGCTCACAAGAAGTGAAGGCTGAAAGGAGATATTTAAACATTCAGGAATCGAAAATTTATTTGGCTGGAACTGTTGCAGTTTTCAACTTATCGATAAATTTCTACTTCATCCCAAATTGTTATAAGGGTTTTCAAAGTTTTATAATTGTTTACATGAGCTACGCTGTTTGGATAGAATGTCCATGCTAAAAAAGATATGTATACAACACATTAATGCTTAGTACAAGCACATACAAGTGCATATAAAAAACAAAATATCACTACGTATTTGCTACTGCACTTTCACTGTGCATTGTTATTGTGCACTTGATACGATTTAACTACACTTTTATTACATTTTCACCGCGCTTTCATTGTGCCTTCACTGCACTTTCATTGTGTTTTTGTTAAACTTTTGATGTGATTTTCCTACTGCATTTTATTATCCTTTCACTACGCTTTGGTTGCACTTTTCATTGTGCTTTTGCTACACTTTCACTGTATTTTTTTACTGCGCCTTCACTGTGCTTTCACTGCGCTTTTGTTGGACTTCACTACACTTTCACTGTACTTTTTATACTGTGCTTTCACAGTGCCTTCACTATGCTTTATTTCGTATTATAGGTTATGTATAAAGAGGAGAAAGAAGCCTACGATGCTTACTACAGTTATGCATATAATACTGATTTTAGTATGCATAAGGATTATCGTAATTATTGTCCAAATTTTAGAAAGATAAAAATCAAGGACTTTGTATGGTCAAAATCTGGTTTCAAGAAGAGATTTGATCTGAATTTCCAAACAAAATATCAAAAATTAGAGACCTGAATGGATTATTTATCTTTGGTTATGTTTGTAGTTGATAAAGTTGGGAACTGGAATGTGAAAAAAATTTTTGAATCTTACAATCATGAATTGGCTAGGTCAGAATACCGACACCACCTGAGATCATGTTAGAATATTGATGATTAGAAAACTTCAGTTGTAAAATTAATGACGAAAGTCAAGAAAAGAACAGCTGATGCATTCTCCTATCTTATAGAGGAAGTTGAAGGTGTAAAGGCTGTTTTCCTTCCAGGATCGTCCGGGACGAAGTGGATCGTCCGGGACGAAGTGGATCGTCCGGGACAATCGGTACAGGTTATGAAGAAATCTGATGGTTCGTCTGTACGAAATGGGTTCGTCCAGGGACGAAATTTTCCCGAGAGCATCATCCAGGGACGAAGAAATTGGAATTAATTTTCATCTAGACGATTTGAGTCATGAGAAGATCGTCCCGGGACGATCGGGACATCGTCCGGGATGATCCTGCTTAATAAATATCTGAATGGTGTCATTTTTGAAGAGAGAGAAAGTCAGGAGAGAGAAAACCGTGGAAAGAGGAAGAAAAGAGGATTTTTGGGCGATTCCGATCCATTTTCGTCCGTTGTTGTAGTTGGGAAAGTTGATCGACTTGAGGTAAGGCACATTCCGCCTTTCTCAATTTTCAGAAACGTGGATTTTGACGACTTTTCTATTCCGAATTTTATTTCCGTTAGCGAATTTCTGGTATTATTTTCTTCTGACAAAGGTTTTACCGCGTAACTTTTGGTATATTTTTTAGATGATAAATATGCATGTTTTGGATATTATCTGAAAGATTTTTACTGGATATTTTGAATTCTGCGGTATTTTAATTGAATAACAATTTATCTGGATGTCTGATATTATTACTTCAGTACAGTAAAAGTTTTATAATGTTGTTGTAGATATTCTGTGGTAATTTGGTAAATTTTTGAATCTATGAATTTTGTGTAAATTCTGTATACTGCCGTTATGCCGCTGATTTTTCATATGAATTCTGATTTTTTTGAATTGATACATTGAATGAATTGAAGTGTTTGTATGCTATCATAAGGGAGTTATAAGGGGCCATGATTCTTTTAGATTATGTCTGTGTCAGGAAAATCTTAAATGAGCTCTGAAATCTGAAAATAATTTATGTTCCGGAATTCCGAATATCTTTTCTGTTCTGTTTTAGTGCTATAAGCACAAAGGGAGGCATAAGGGGCCAGAATCCGTTGAGATTCTGTTAGTGTCTGGGAAGGGAGGCATAAGGGGCCAAAATCCGTTGAGATTCTGTATGTGTCAGGGCAGGGAGGCATAAGGGGCCAGAATCTGTTGAGATTCTATCAGGGTCAGGGAATCTGATGTTTGATATCTGATAATCTATTATGTGACTTATCTGATCTATTTTATGAATTATCTGATACATGATTTTTGATTTCTGTATGATTCTAGTTATTCCGTACGATTCTGTCTACTCTGTGACTTGAAAGCTTTCTGATATCTGTTCTGAACTCTGATTTGAAATGACTTTAGTTTTCTGTATCAGTTGTTTGATTTCTGTTGATCAAGTATCTGTTATGTCTGTTCTACGATTTTCGTATGGCTATTTTCTGATGTGAATTTGTGATGATTTTGATTGGTGAGTGATGTCTTGCTGAGCTGTTAGCTCATCCTTATTTTCTGCGTGATTTTCAAGTTCTGGAAAAGGGAAGGAAGTCTTGGACTAGAAGTTCTGTGTCTGATCTGAGATTAGGTATTTTGTACTTTTGATTTTGTACAGTCATGACTTTTCTGTTCTATTCTTTCTGTCTGTAGCCATGAACTGTATTGTACATGATTCTTTTGATGAAAGAAGAAAAGATAGATGAACTGTTCTGTATTTGGATGTTTATAGTAGCTCTGTGTTTTTCTGTCTATTTAATATTTGGAAGAAAGTCTGAAGCAAATTTCAAAGCTAGATCCTGGATTTCAAGTTTAAGTTCCGTCGTGACCCGATGCGAGCGGGATCCATCCCAGTCGGGTTGGGTCATGACAAACTTTAGTTGTATCAGAGTAATGTTTTTGGAATTTAGATCGTAAAATAGAGCTATAGGAAGTGATCTGTGTGAGTCTGTCGGGATAGTTCTAGTTTGTTTGGATTTTTATTCTGTTGTTTTGTGCCTAGTTTTCTGTGTGCTTATAGATCTGCCAGACCCAGATATGACAGATGGGCAAAGTGTTAGTCAGGCAGCTCCGATGAGTAGTACTGTCCCAGTGGTTGGTTCTGATACACTTTCCCAGTTTGCTACATTGGTTGCTCAGATGATAAGCGAGACTCAGAGTAGAGCTTCTACTATTCATTCTGAGGATGTGGATAGACATCTACAGATGTTTCTAAGATTGAAACCTCTGAGGTTTAAGGGCATTGTTGAGCCCAGAGCAGCTGAGAATGTTAGAGAAGACTTTTGACGGTATGTAGTGTCCGTCGGACAGGAAGGTATCGTTGGTAGTTTTTCTATTGGATGGCGAGGCTGAGAGCTGGTGGATGGGCCAGCAGGAGGAAAAGTTCCAAGGAAAACTAAACTCTCTGATTTCTTGGGAAGAGTTTTCTGAGGTGTTTCAATCGTGGTTTGTACCTCCTTCTGCAAGACAGCAGATGTAGGAGACTTTTCTGAGATTAGTTCAAGGGAGCAGGACTGTGATGCAGTATGAGGCAGAGTTTACTGCTTTAGCCCAATATGCTCCGCAGTTGGTAAGTACTTCTGCTGAGAAGTGCTATAGATTTTTGAGGGAACTACGAGATAGTCTGAGGCAGCCCCTGGTACGGTTTCATATTTCTGATTTCTCTGAGCTTGTGGAGAGAGCTCGTCTGATAGAGAACAATTTGATGGCTACTCAGCAGCGGTGGACTATAAGAAGAGATTCGGGGGTGATGCTTCTAGCAGTGGTTCCTCTGGAAAGAGGAGATTTATTTCTAGAGACCCCAAGAGGAGTGGACAGTCGGGATCCACTACAGTTTCTGGTAGTTGCAGTACGACCAGTTCTGGATCTGTCAGTGGGGCACCTATGTGCCAAAGTTATGGACGACGATATTTTGGCCAGTGCTATAGGATGACTGGTCAGTGCTTCAGATGTGATCAGCTAGGACATCGGATTGCAGAGTGTCTACAGGCTAGATTTGATAGACGATCTGAGTTCCGATCTGATAGTAGACATGTTGGTTCAGCAGAAAGGCTGAGGACTGTTCCTCCACATACTGTGACTGAAGAATCCTCTGGTAGAGGTGGTGAGTCAAGTTCTATGGCACGGAGACCACCTACTGGTAGTCAGCAGGAGTCTAATGGTTTAGTAGCTCCAGTTCCAATTCAGCCACATGTGTACAGTTTGAGTCAGCAGGAGGCTCGAGATGCTCCGGATGTGGTGACAGGTACGATTTATATTTCTGAACATCCCTATCGTGTTCTGTTTGATTCTAGAGCCAGTCACTCATTTTTTTTCGAGCACTGTTTTGATGCTTTGCATTTGGATTCTATTTTACTACCGGTTTCTCTTTCCATTATTTTGCCGGGTAGAAGCAATTTGATCGCCTAGAAATTTTGTTTCTGTGAGCTTGATATTTCAGGCAAGAAATGGAAGTTGAGTTTGATTTTATTGCCGATTTCTTCTTACGACGTGATTTTGGATATGGATTGGCTGAGTCTGTATAAGGCTCAGATTGATTGTTTGAAGAAGTAAGTGAGCTTGCTTAGAGATGGTGAGAGATGTGTATTCCAAGGATTACAAGGTGTTCTCTCCTGTTTGTTTTTTGTGTTGGAAGTCAGAAGAATGTGGAAGAAGGGTTGTACGGTATTTTTGGCTTATGTACGGGATATGAACTTAGATATGGGTTCTGTTTCTAATATACCGGTGGTACGGGGGTTTTCTGATGTATTTCTCGAAGAGTTGGTTGGTTTGCCTCCGGATCGAATGTTGAGTTTTGTATTGATGTTTTTTCAAGTACAGCTCCGATATCTAAAGCTCCATATAGGATGGCACCGAAAGAACTTTCTGAGTTGAAAGTTCAGCTTCAGGAATTTGTGGATAGAGGATTTGTTCGTCCTAGTGTTTCTCCATGGGGAGCACCTGTACTGTTTGTGAAGAAGAAGGACAGAACACTCCATATGTCTGTTGATTACAAATATTTGAATAAAGTCACGATCAAGAACAAGTATCTATTACCACGGATTGATGACTTATTTAACCAGCTTTCTGGCTCTTCTGTATTTTCAAAGATTGATTTGAGATTTGGATACTATCACGTGATGGTGAATGAAGCTGATGTGTTGAAGACAGCTTTCAGTACTCGGTACGGGCACTATGAGTTTTTGGTTATGTCTTTAGGGTAACCAATGCACCATCTGTTTTTATGGATCTGATGAACAGAGTGTTCAAGGAGTATCTGGATCAATTTGTGATCGTCTTCATCGACGATATTCTGGTGTATTCTGCTTCTGAGGAAGATCATGCCAGACATTTGAAGATTGTGTTTGAGACTTTGAGGCAGCATCAGTTGTATGCTAAGTTCTCCAAGTATGAATTCTGGCTGAAGAGCATTTCTTTTCTGGAGCAAGTGGTGAGCAGTGAAGGTATTTCTGTTGATCTCCAGAAGATTTAAGCTGTTGCTGATTGACCAAGGCCTACTACGGTTTTTGAGATACGTAGTTTCTTAGGCATGGCTGAATATTATAAAAAGTTTGTGAAGGGATTTTCTCAGATTTCTATGCCTCTAACGAGACTGACTCAGAAGTCAGTAGATTTTGTTTGGACACCGGAATGTGAAGCCAGTTTTCAGAAGTTGAATGATTGTTTGACATCTGCGCCTGTATTAGCACTTCCGTCAGGTACGGAAGGATTTCAGGTGTTCAGTGATGCTTTACTAAAAGGTTTGTACTGTGTTCTGATGCAGCATGGTATGATAATAGTCTATGCTTCGAGATAGTTGAAACCACATGAAAAGAATTACCCGACGCATGATTTAGAATTTGCTGCAGTTATTTTTGCTTTGAAGATATGGCGTCACTATTTATATGGTGTTAGATGTGAGATCTTTACGGATCATAAGAGCTTGAAGTACATATTCACTCTGAAGGATTTGAATTTGAGGCAAAGAAGATGACTTGAGTTGATCAAGGACTACAATTTGATGATTCAATATCAGCCTGGTAAGGCTAATGTGGTAGCAGACGCTTTGAGCAGGAAGTCTTCTGGATTATCAGGTATTCAGTTCACTTTTGATGACTATCTGATACAAGATATGGAAAGATTACAGTTGGAGGTGATTTTCTCTACTGGTCCGGATTCTGTTGTTTTGACTTAAAAGAATATTCAATCTTCTCTGGAAGAAAGGATTCAGGAAGCTCAGAAGTCAGACTCCGACTATTTGAAGTTAATTCCTCAAATTGAATCTGGTAAGAAACCTGAACTACGAGTTTCTGATTCTGGTGTTATTTTCTGCAAGAATAGACTGTGGATTCTTGTGTTTGGAGATTTGAGGAAAGAGATTCTGTACGAATCTCACCATTCAGGCTATACGATACATCCGGGAAGTGGTAAGATGTACGAAGATATGAAGAGTTTATTCTGGTGGCCTGGAATGAAAAAGGATGTAGCAGATTTTATTATGAAATAGGAAGCCTGTCAGTTAGTGAAGGCAGAGCATCAGCGACCAGGAGGTCTTTTGCAGTCGTTGTCTATCCCTGAGTGGAAGTGGGAGGAGGTAACGATGGACTTTGCTATGGGTTTCCCTCGATCAAGGCAAGGGAATGATGCCATCTAGGTGATTGTGGATCGATTGACGAAGTCTGCACACTTTCTTCCGATCAGGCAGACAGATCCGGTGGATAAGTTGGCACAGGTATATGTGAAGGAAATTGTTAGATTATATGGTGTACATAAAATGATTGTATCTGATCGAGATAGATGGTTTACTTCCAGACTTTGGAAGGGTATTCAACAAGGATTGGGTATGAAGTTGCATTTCAGTACGGCTTTCATCCGCAGACTGACAGACAATCTGAGAGGACTATTCAGGTACTGGAAGATCTTCTGCGATTATGTGTTTTGGATTTTGGAGGCAGTTGGGAAGATCATATCCCACTGATAGAATTTGCATATAATAACAGTTATTAGTCAAGCATTTGTATGTCACCTTACGAAGTTTTGTATGGCCGGAAGTGTAGAACTCCTTTGACTCTGACTGAAGTGGGAGATAGACAAGTGATGGGTTTAACTTTTGTGGATGAAACTATTATGAAGATCAACTTGATTAAAGAAAGATTAAAAGCTACACAAGATAGACAACAAAAGTATTACAATCAGAAGCACAGATTTATGGAATTTCAGGTTGGTGACTTCGTGTATGTCAAAGTCAGTCCGATGAAATGTGTGAGCAGATTTGGTAGAGTGAGCAATCTCAGTCCGAGGTATGTCGGACCTTTTGAGATTATTGAAAGGATTGGTAAGTCTGCTTATAGATTGTTGTTATCTGATCAGATGTCTTATATACATAATATTTTTCACGTATCCTCTTTGACAAAGCGAATATCTGATTCTAAAAAGAAGTTATCTGCTGATGAGGTTGAGATTCAGGAGAATCTGCAGTATAAGGAAGAACCTGAGAAAATTTTGGCTTATGATGTGCGTAAGTTAAGAAATAAACAGATTTCTATGATTAAAGTTCAGTGGAAGCACAGAACAGCTAGAGAAGCGACTTGGGAGAAAGAGTCGGACATGAGACAGTCCTATCCGTATCTGTTTTGATAGAGTTTTGGTTTGGCAATGTCGAGGACGATATTTTTCTAAAGTTGGGGAGATTGTAAAGGTTATTTTTCTTCTAGAATCGTCCGGGACGAAGTGGATCGTCTGGGACGATCGGTATAGGTTGTGAAGAAATCTGATGGTTCGTCTGTACGAAATGGGTTCGTCTAGGGACGAAATTTTCCCGAGAGCATCATCCAGGGATGAAGAAATTGGAATTAATTTTCGTCTGGACGATTTGAGTCCAGAGAAGATCGTCCCGGGATGATCGGGACATCGTCTGGGACGATCCTGCTTAATAAATATCTAAATGGTGTCATTTTTTAAGAGAGAGAAAGTCCATGAGAGAGAAAACCGTGGAAAGAGGAAAAAAAGAGGATTTTTGGGCGACTCCGGTCCATTTTTGTCCGTTGCTGTAGTTGGGAAAATTGATTGACTCGACGTAAGGCACATTCTGCCTTTCTCAATTTTCATAAACATGGATTTTGATGACTTTTCTATTCTAAATTTTATTTCCGTTAGCGAATTTCTGGTATTATTTTCTTCTGACAAAGGTTTTACCGCGTAACTTTTGGTATGTTTTTGAGATGATAAATATGCACATTTTGGATATTTTCTGGAAGATTTTTACCGGATATTTTGAATTCTGCGATGTTTTAATTGAATAACAATTTATCTGGATGTCTGATATTATTCCTTCAGTATAGTAAAAGTCTTATAATGTTATTGTGAATATTCTGTAGTAATTTTGTAAATTTCTGAATCTGTGAATTTTATGTAAATTTCATATACTACCGTTATGCCGCTGATTTTTCATACGAATTCTAATTTTTTTGAATTGATACCTTGAATGAATTGAAGTGTTTGTATGCTATCAGAAGGGAGTTATAAGGGGCCAGGATCCTTTGAGATTCTGTTTGTGTCAGGGAAATCTGAAATGAGCTCTAAAATCTGAAAACAAGTTCTGTTCTGGAATTCCAAATATCTGTTCTATTCTGTTCTGGTGCTATAATCACAAAGAGAGGCATAAGGGGTCAAAATCCGTTGAGATTTTGTCAGTGTCTGGGAAGGGAGGCATAAGGGGCCAGAATTTGTCGAGATTTTGTCTGTGTCAGGGCAGGGAGGCATAAGGGGCCAGAATCCGTTGAGATTCTATCAGGGTCAAGGAATCTGATGTTTGATATCTGATAATCTGTTCTGTGACTTATATGATCTGTTTTATGAATTATCCGATATATAATTTCTGATTTTTGTACGATTCTGATTATTCCGTACGACTTTGTCTGCTCTGTGACTTGAAAGCTTTATGATATTTGTTCTGAACTCTGATTTGAAATGACTTCAATTTTCTGTATCAGTTGTTTGATTTTTGTTGATCAAGTATCTGTTCTGTCTGTTCTATGATTTTCGTACGGCTATTTTCTGATGTGAATTTCTAATGATTTTGATTGGTGAGTGATGTCTTGCTAAGATGTTAGCTCATCCTTATTTTCTACGTGGTTTTCAGGTTCTGGAAAAGGGAAGGAAGTCTTGGACTAGAAGTTCTGTGTCTGATCTGAGATTAGGCATTTTGTACTTTTGATTTTGTACAGTCATGACTTTTATATTCTGTTTTTTTTGTATGTAGTCATGGATTGTATTGTACATGATTCTTTTGATGAAAGAAGAAAAGATAGATGAACTGTTCTGTATTTGGATGTTTATAGTAGCTCTGTGTTTTCTGTCTATTTAATATTTGGAAGAAAGTCTGAAGCAAATTCCAAAGTTAGATCCTAGATTTCAAGTTTAAGTTCCGTCGCGACCCGAAGCGAGCGGGATCCGTCCCGGTCGGGTTGGGTCGTGACAAGAGGTATCGAGAATGTTGGATTCTTTAAGAGAGATGCATACAATTTTATTCAGAAAGATAAAAGAGTAAATATTAAATTTAGGGACACTAATTCTTTGATTCAATTATTTAAAGATTATCAAATTCGTGACAACATTATTGCATGGGATGTCCAAATTGATGAATTTGATAATTTTTTTAGTATTGATGGGATGGGTAAGATAGATTATGACTATTTTGGAGATGTGGAGATTTTTGATACTAGCTATATGTTAAATAAATATAATTTAGTTTGTATATTATTTTTCAATGCTAATAATCATTGACAAAATATTTTACTAGAAGAGAATTTTTTATCAATAGAAATAATTGAATCATTTACATTATTGTTTAGAATATTTATATGAATAATGAGTGATAAACATCCAATTATTATATTTAATGATCAAGACCAGACAATGGCTAGAGCCATAGAAGTTGCATTATCTTCACTCATTATAGACTATGCCAATATCACATCTCTAAAAAGGTTCTATCAAAAGTTGAGTGCTTCAATAACAACAACAAAGTCATAGGACTCTTTTATAAGTGTTTGAGCAAGTGTAATTCTAAATAAGAGTTTGAAAAATATCGGCTGAAATGATCATGAAAGGGAACCTCCATAACCATGATTGGTTGGAGGATCTTTATAGGATAAGGAATAACTGGTCAATAACATTTAATAAGGAATATTTTAGCATGGCATTCTATCCACAAGTGTAATGAGTTTACTAATAATGTGTGTAATGACATTTCAAAGCCTACAAGTTCAAGAACTGATTGTTTTTATATTTAAAGAAGGTGATGATGACTTGGCATCATGATGAAAAGGATGAGGACTATAAATACATCCAGTCCAAAATAGTACATGTAATAAAAAGCAGCTTAATTTTAAAGCAAGCTGCTCGATTTTATTCAAGAAAATTATATTCCTTTTTTTTTTGAAGAAAACTTTTTATATGATATGGGTGGAATGAGTATAGACTTTGTCTCAAGTAATTTTTCAAAGTTTTTAATCAAGTGTTGAAACTTGTTCAATATGAATTAAATTGTTAGACCTAAGATTATGTCCCAGCAGCTAACTAAGAGGGAGGGGGGTGAATTGGTAATTAAAAAATTTTCCCTCTTTTTGAATTTTAAACCGAGAATAACTTTAATGAATTTTATAGAAAAAATTTTCAACCACAAATTAAAAAGTTAAAAATAAAAGTAGTGGAAAATAAAAAGACACAAGATTTATAGTGGTTCTGTCAAACATGACCTACATCCACTCTCCGGAGGCACCCTCCGAGTATTGCACTAATACCACTAGTGACTCTCCTTTTGCACCCACAGCAAGACGGAGAAGACTTTACAAAACTCTCTTACACCACTACCCGGTGCGGCAGAGAATCGTCGTCCTTTTACACTCTCCAAGTGTTGGAAGAGAACTGTCCGTCCTTTCACACTCTCCAAGTATTGGCAGAGAACCCTTCATCCTTTCACACTCTCCTAGTGTAGGCAGAGAACCCTTCGGCTGTTCACACTCTCTAAGTGTAGGCATAGAACTCTTCGTCTGTTCACACTCTCTAAGTGTCGGCAGAGAACCAGATCTCCTTGACAGATCTTCTCACAAGAAATCTAGAAGGGCGAGAGAAATGAGTGAAGTAATCACAAATCACAAGTGGAGATTCTTACCTTTGAGTACCAAGTGAATCCTTCACGCTCCAGTAGTAAGAATCCTCCTTCAAACACTCTCTCACACTCTCTCCTTTACTCTCCGTTCAGTTAACACGAAGATCAGTAGGCAAAAAGATTACAAAACAGTTTTAAGTGGACCTTATATAGTAAAGACACAAAAAATCGTCCAAAAATTGCTGACTTTCAAGTCTGTACACAGTAGATCATCCCGGACGATCATCAGATCGTCCTGTACGAATAATGTTAAAACAGTTGCATAAGAACCCAATGTGCATTGGGACGAGTTGACTTCGTACACGATCATCATCCCGTACGAACTATGTTCGTCCGATACGAACAATTATTTTAAAGCCATAATAAAATATAATTGCAAACAGTCCATATGTCAAAAGAACAGAGAACATCGTCTTGGGATGAATGTTCATGTTCGTCTGGAGGAACAGCACAAACTTTGAAACTCGAGGACATTGTCCTGGAACGAACTGTTTATTTCATCTGGATGAATAGTATAGACTGAGAATCCAAATGAGATCGTCCAGGGACGAACTAGCAATTTCATCTGGACGAACAGTTCAATCTCAGAATCCAAAGAAGATCATCCTGGGATGAACTATCAATTTTGTCTGGACGAACAGTTCATTGTGAGAATCAGAAGAACATCATCTAGAGACGAATAAGGAAATTCGTCTAGACGATCAGGACTTAGAAAAATTTTCTCACTTCCTGTTCGTTCCATTGCTTTTCTGAGGGGATAACTGGCTTGATCGTCCCATACGAACTTGGTTCATCCCGTACGATCAGTATGATTTTATTTAAAGATCTCCCCAAGTGTGTGAGCGCTAAGCTACTCAATTACAATCATACTCTCTCAATCTCAATATAATGAAAAATACAAACTTTAATTTACAAACTATCTCATACTGAATTTAATTTGAAGTCTTCTTTAGTCTGGAGTTCGATTTTCCTAAAATGTTAGTCCACATAAGAGCAAAAACAATTTTTCCAAAAAGTGTTTGGAGAATATAATACTTAAAACAATAATATTTGGAAACATCAAAACTATACAAGTTCCAAGAATATAAGACAAGTAAATAGTAATTCTCTTAACAATCTCCCTCTTTTTTATGAAGATAAAACAATTATTGTTTGTATAATTTTCAAATTCTAAGAATCTCCTAAACTCCCCCTAAATTAATAAATATGTGAGAATAAGGGAGGCATTGCACGACAATGTTATCTCTCTTTTTTTATTTTTTTTTTATTTTTTTTTAAAATATAAACAGATACGATACAAAATAAAATTACTATACAAAACAAAAATACGAACAAAATACAAGAACAACCAAAATATGAGAGAACAAACAAAATATGAGAACAAATAATATTTTCCCTTTTTTTGACAACAACAAAAAGAGAAGAAGAAAAAGAACAAAAATGTGAGAAGTCATATGATAATCCTTTTATGATTGATCCTTGAAAGTGATTGAAATAAATTTAAAAATAAAATCAAATCATTAGGCAAATAGAATGATTCATAGGATTTAAGAAGAGATATAACATATATAGTAAAGAAGATTTATCAAAAATATGAGTCAATTTAGACATTGAGATAAAGAATATCATTGCATAAATGATGAATATAAAATTTATATATTTCAAATTTTAATACGAAATAAAATCATATAGAAGATTAATTTGAATTAAAAGATTGAAAGATTGATGAAAGAATCTAAAGAAAATACAACTTGTGGCGCTTTACACATCTTTTCAATATTTATGTCGCCTTTTTTTTAGTGCATTTTTTTACTTGTGGGCTTATTTTGTGTCACTTTTTTAAATTATGAACCATTACGCATTCTTTTTTATTTTTTTACATTTGTACATTTTCAAGTATATTCTCAATCTTTCTAAAATCAATAATCTAAAATTTCAAATTTCTCTAAGTATAATAATATTTATATTAATAATAGAAATACAAAATAAGAAAATATCACAATTTGCAATAATAATATGAAAATTTAAATTAGTCTAACAAGAGACATGAGATTGACATTCTTAATTACATCAAGTTATAAGCACAACTTAAATTTAGAAAAATTAGATTTTCTAATGAATTTTATTTTGTATTGCACTTCAAGGTATAGCACTTATAAGATCAAAAATTTTAGGGATTTTCAAATAGGCCAATACACATTTCAAAACAAGATTAAAATCAAGATAAGATAACTTATATTGATATCATGATGAAGAATATTACAATGAGCAGAAATGATATCAATACACTTACAATTTGAACTAAAAACATAAAACACAAAAGCTAACACAACAAATGAAACTAACACATAACTAAAACACATCACATTAAAACATATCACATCACAATCAATCTCATCACAAGTACATAAACTAAAGAAGATCATAAGGAAGTACATGAATCACTGTGAGGGACCTTGATCTGGAGGAGGAGGTGGAACACTAAAAAAATTAAAATAACTGCTTATCATAAGCATATTGGAACTTATATCATTTATCTGCTCTCGCATATAGCCCATGTCCTGATTGTACTGAGAATCCTATTGTTGTAAGTGAGTTTTAATTTGATCAAATTTTTGATCAAAACGAGTCTCTAGACGATCAAATCTGTGAACTAAATCTTGATAATTTGGTTCACCAGTAGGTGCAGGTGGAGGTGCAGGTTCAGGTTTCTCCTCTGAGTCACTAATAACATGTGTTTCTTTATGCAAGATTGCTCTAAAAGATCCATCGTTGTAGTAGAGATAATCTTCAAAATCTTGAATTGGATGAACTAGATCATACTTCTTCTCCAAAATGTAAGTCACAAGATGTCATAAGGCAATGTTTTTCTTTCTCTTGTGGGAGACATGACCAATCTCAGAAAGTCCATAAAGGTTGTCAATGATTAATTGGGCTTCATCTATGGGTTGATTAGTCAGAATTAGATAGGTCACTATAGAAAGAAGAGGTGTAATATTTACTCGATCACCAGCTTTAGGTATAATAAAAGTACGAAGAACATGCTGGATGATTCGGGCCTTTTTACTAAGACTTGATACTTTGGGTACATGGGTTACTCCACAATATCCTCTAATAAAATTATTTATTTCAATCCAGTCAAAATCAAAAGAATTGGTCAAGGTATGGGCTCTAATCCCTTCAGTCCTTAAGTTCAGAAAAATTCCTAAGTCTTCCTTAGTGATCTCTACTTTCTTCTTAAAAACAAATGACCTAATCATAGAATGGTCAGAGTTAAAGGACATGTTTGCAAGAAAGTAGTGAAAGGTCTCCTTATTGTAGAAGTGGACTAGAGTGAGAATGAGGTCAAATTGGGTGGCAGCAAACATATTCATTACCTGAAAATTTAGTTGGTCTTGAAGAAAAACTCTAGATGGAGTGATTTTGGCTGAAGCAAACTTACGGAAGGACTTCTCATTGGCCTTGGACAGAAAGTTTTCACTAGAGTTTTTGGGTGGTACCTTAGCTAATACCTTTTGTCTTTTGCTAGAGCTAGCCGTAGATAAGATCTAGAAGAAAAGGGGTTTGAAAGGGATATTTAAAGTGATGACATGTGAGTTCAAAAGCCTTCAATTTAAAGAAAAAATGAGTTTTCGTACAGACAAAATTAATTTCATCCCGTATAAATTTCAGTTCGTCCCGTATGAATAAAATTTTGTATGGACGAACGAATGAGTCCAAAAATGAAATGACTTTTCGTAATCACATAATTTACAATGCATCCTTTCATACAGACCTTTGACCAAACGATCGTACAGATGAACAGGTGTTCGTCCTGGACGATCAGATATTAAAGATCATTTTTATGACAGTTTAAACCGTCCCCCACATTGAAATGCCAAGGATTCATCTATACGAACCATAGGTTTGTACGTACGATCATGCATAATAAAATCGACCTTATCCATTTAGCTGTAACATTCGTATAGACATTTTAAAATTTTGTCCGGACGATCGTACAGACGAAGAGAAAAATAAAAACTGAAAAATTGTACGCAAATTATTCAAATCCGATAGTTAATACACTACATAATTCGTCCCATACGAAATGAATTTCATCCCGGACAATTTCCACTTAATTTTTTTAAGCATGCATTCAAAAATCTTGATGTCAGAATTTTTCAAAACTAAAACACAAACACAATAAAAAACTATATAAAACACAAAAAAATACAAACTTAAATACATAAAATCACAAACTAGAAAAATACACATCAATATTATAAAATCATTTTAATTAAGCATTCAAATCGATCACACCAAGCCTTGTTCTTAATGTACTGAAAGTATCAAAGGCTAGTGGTTTTGTAAAATATCTGCAAGTTGATTTTTTGTAGAAACATGAATGAGTTCAATTTCTCCTTTGGATACATGATCCCTTATGAAATGATGCCTGATGTCTATATATTTGATTCTTGAATATTGAATAGGACTTTTAGAAATACAAAAGCACTAGTGTTATCACAATAAATGGGAATAATGCCTATAGTTAATCCTAAATTAATCAACTATTATTTCAACCAAAGTATTTGTGCTAGAAAACTTCCTAATGCAATGTATTTAGCTTCAGCAGTAAATAGGGCTACTGAATTTTGTTTTCTACTGGACCAAAAGACTAAAGAATTTCCAATAAATTGACATGTTCCAAAAGTTCTTTTTCTATCAACTCTATAACCTGCAAAGTCAGAATCTGAATAATCAATTATTTCAAATGAAGAGCTAAACTTAGGATACCAAATTCATAAGTTCTGAGTTCCTAATAGATATCTTAAAATCCTTTTTACTGCTATCAAATGTGATTCTTTTGGATCTAATTGAAATCTAGCATACAAACAAACACTAAACATGATATCAGACCTGCTAGCTGTCAAGTAAAGCAAAGATTCAATTATCCCTCAAAATTTCTTTTGATCAATAGATTTTCTCTTAGGGTCCTTGTCCAACTGAACTGAGAAATTCATAGGTGTACTAATAGGTTTAGCATTGTCCATTTCATACTTTTTGAGGATGTCTTTAATATAATTCGACTGACTAAGAAATGTACCCTTCTCAATTTGCTTAATGCTAAAGCTTAGAAAGTAACTTAAATCTCTCATTAGACTCATCTCAAATTCACTACTCATTGTGTTAGAAAAATCATCACAAAGATTTTTATTTGTAGATCCAAAAATGATGTCATCAACATAAATTTGTACAATGAGTATATCTTTTCCAATTTTCTTGAAAAAGAGAGTTGTATCCATACTTCCTTTTTCAAATGATCTTTCAAATAGGAAGATGCTCAATCTCTCATACCAAGCCCTAGGTGCTTGTTTTAATCTATATAATGCCTTTTTCAGTTTGAAAATATGATTAGGGTGTTTAGAATTTTTAAAACCTGGAGGTTGTTCTACAAAATATCCTCTTGAATTACCCCATTTAAAAAGACACTTTTTACATATATTTGATACAGTTTAAATCCTCTAAAAGTGGCAAAGGCTAATAAAATCTTAATTGCTTCAAATCTAGCTATAAGGGCAAATGTCTCCTCAAAATCAATCCCTTCAATCTGATTATACCCTTTAGCTACTAATCTAGCCTTATTTCTAATGACTACTCCTAAGTCATTCATTTTATTTTTAAATACCCACTTAGTTCCAACTACACTTTGATCCTTTGACCTTGCAGTTAATTCCCAAACTTTATTTCTTATAAATTGATTTAACTCTTCTTGCATTGCCAAAATCTAAAATTCATTCAAAAGTGCTTGATTAATATTTTGGGTTCGATGGTTGAAATAAAGGCTGAATGATTGACTTCTTTATTTAGTCCACGCCTAGTCCTTACACCCTCACTAGGTTCTCCTATAATCAATTCCTTTGGATGGTTTTTAGAAAATCTCAAATCTCTAGGCAAAGTATTTTCTATCTCCAAATTTTCTTCCAAATTTTCTTCAAATTTATTTTATCAATCTTTTGGGAGTTAATCTCAATCTCATCTTCTACAACATTTAGCTTTTCCAAAATTTCAGATTCGTCAAATACAACATGTGTGGTCTCCACAATTATCAAAGTTCTTTTATTGAATATTCTATAAAATTTTCTAACACTTGAGTATCCTATAAAAATTCTTTCATCTGATTTTGGATTAAATTTTTCTAAGGCAGATTTTTCATTGTTATGTATAAACACCTTGCATCCAAAAATATGCAAATTTGACAAATTAGGTGTTCTTCCTTTTAACAACTCATATGGTGTTTTATTTAAGTTTGATCTCACATTCACCATATTTAGAACATAACATGCAATGCTAACCACCTCAACCCAAAAATATTTAGGAAGTGAGTATTCTGCCAATATGGCTTGGGCAGCTTCTATTAATATTATGTTTTTCTTTTCGACTAGCCCATTTTATTGAGGGTTCTAGATGCAGAAAAGTTGTGATCAATTACTTTCTCCTCACAAAAATTCTCAAATTTTCATTCTCAAATTCTCCTCCATGATCACTTTGAATAGTCATAATTTCACATCCTAGCTTTCTTTGAATCCAAATAAAAAAGTTTCTAAATTTCTCAAATGATTCACTCTTATGAAATTGAAATCTAACCCACGTGAATCTAGAGTAATCATCCACAATCATAAATCTGTATGCATTCCATCATAGACTTACAGTTCCAACTAGTCCAAAAAGATCCATATGCAAAATTTCCAATGGTTTACTAGTTCTAAGATTCTTATTGGACTGAAAAGAGGACTTCTCTTATTTTTTTAATTGACATGCATCACAAATGTGGTCTTTAGTAAAGTCTAGTTTTGGTATACCTCTCACTAGGTTCTTTTGGGTAATCTTTATAAGATTTTTCATGCTAGAGTGACAAAGTCTCCTATGTCAAAGCTATGACTCATTAGAAATAGTTTTTAAACAAAAAGTAGTAGGAGTTTTAATGCAATTCAAGTCTAGCATATACACGTTGTTTACCCTTATACCATTCAAAACATCATTTCCATTTAGGCTTAATATGCAGCTAGTAAAAAAAAATTTACACAGTATCCCTTATCACATAACTGGCTTATACTTAAAAAATATACTTTAAGCCTTCTACAAATATCACATTTTAAATAATTTTTTTTTTAAATTTCTAATCATACCTGACCCAACCACCTTCTTTATGGTGTTATCTCCAAGTGTAACCTTGCCTTCACTCATTGCTTCCAGCGATATAAATTGTGCAGTATCTCTAGTCATATGCTTTGAGCATTCGTTGTCCATGTATCATATGCTCTCAAGAGGTCTTGTATGAGAGTGACCCTGCAAAATTATCAAACATTAGACCTGGGAACCCAAACAAGTTTGGGTTCTCCTCTTGACAATTTATAAATAGACGCATGTATGATATATCTAGGTTTATGCATCTTAGGTTTCCACACCAAATAAGTTTTTTTCTTCAAAGTACAAGTGTGACCTATATGTCCAATCAATTCACAATTATTATATTTGACTTTTGGAAATAGATTCCTAAGTCTTCTATTATTCTTCTATCTTTTAAGGGATTGTATAAATTTAGGATACAAAATAGAATTAGTGAAATCTTCAAGTTTAGGAGGTATCCTATTATCCTCGAAAGCATTTATCTTCAATTTATAAAATGAATTCATATCTTCCAAAATTTAATTTGTATAATTAACTCGATATATTTTGTTCTCTGATTCATCCTTATTATTCTTGATTTCAATTTAAAGTTATGCAAAGGATGTCTTTAACATTTCATAATTTTTATTCAAGTCATCAAACTTATCAAGTAATTTCATGTGATTGTCATCAATAAAAGCATAATCTTTTATAAGGATTTCATGTTCCTTTTGTAATTCTTGAAATTCTAAGCTCAGACTAGTATGCATTTCTTTAATTTTCTATATGCATTATGCATGTATTCAAAAACTTCAAAAAGTTTATTGTAAGTCAAGTCACATACTTCTTCTTGATCTGACTAATCAAGGTTATCGGCCATTAAGTACAAATTAGTGACTTCCTCTTTCTTTTCTGTCTCTGACGAGTCTAAAGCTAAGTCCGCCCAGAAAGCTCTTTAGAATTTTCTCTTGCCCTTCTTCATAATTGGTTTCTCTTCTATCATATCATTGCTAGGAGTGGCTTTGAGTTTTGGGCAGTCTGTCTTAATATGTCCAGGTTTCCTGCACTCATAGCAAATAACATCATTTGAAACCTTGACATTTCTATTAAGTTTACCTCGATTTCATTGCTGGTGTCTTTTTTGCTTCCTCTTCAAAAAGCTTTTGAATTGTCTAGTCATTAGTGCGATGTCATCTTCATCCTCAGGTTGTGAGTGTTCGCTCTCTGACTCCTCCACTTTCAGTGCTATGTTCTTCTCCCTTCGTGGTTCACCTGCATCAATCTTTCTTTGTCTAACTCCTTGCTCGTAAGCAATTAGAGATCCAAGAAGATTGTCAATAGAGTAAATGTTTAGATCTTTAGACTCTATAATTGTAATAATTTTAGCATCATAAGCAATAGGCAAATAATGAAGTATCTTATTAACCATTTCAGTATTCGTTAGTTCCCTACCCAATGCATGTAAAGAGGTAACTATTTGTGTGAATCTTGTGTACATATCAGAAATGGATTCATTTGGTTTCATGCGAAATAATTCATAGTCATGCAACAAGATATTAAGTCTAGTTTGCTTAACCTCATTAGTTCCCTCATAAGTTATACAAAGTCTATCCCATATGTCCTTTCCACTCTTGCAAGTAGAAACCCGCATGTAATCTTCTGATTTAAGAGTACAAAAAAAACTATACAAGCATTTGGCATTTAGTTGTGCTAAGTCATGTTCATCTACTGTCTAGTCCACAAAAGATGTTTCAACTCTAACTCCGTCAACTAGTCTAGTTGATTTTATATACCCTTCCTGCACTAAGATCCACATACGGTAATAAAGTGCTGTAAAAATGTAGACATATGTATTTTCCAAAAATCAAAAGGAATATTGTCAAACAATGAAGGTCTAGTTATAGAATAACCCTCAGGTGTATTTCAGTTTTCAAATGTAGCCATTTACGTTAACCAAAAAGTAATTTAAACTTATGATTTTGAAACAAAGCTCTGAGACCACTTGTTGAAACTTGTTCAATATGAATTAGATTGTTAGACCTAAGATTATGTCCCAGCGGCTAACCAAGAGTGGGGGTGAATTGGTAATTAAAAATTTTTTCCTCTTTTTGAATTTTAAACCAAGAATAACTTTAGTGAATTTTATAGAAAAGGTTTTTCAACCACAAATTAAAAAATTAAAAATAAAAGCAATAAAAAATAAAAAAAACACAAGATTTATAATGGTTCGGTCAAACATGACCTACATTCACTTCCCGGAGGCACCCTCCGAGTATTGCACTAATAACACTAATGACTCTCCTTTTGCACCCACAGTAAGGCGGAGAAGCCTTTATAAAACTCTCTTCCACCACTACCCGGTGCGGCAGAGAACCGTCGTCTTTTTACACTCTCCAAGTGTTGGCAGAGAACCGTCCGTCCTTTCATACTCTCCCAGTGAAGGTAGAGAACCCTTCGGTTGTTCACACTCTCTAAGTGTAGGCAGAGAATCCTTCATTTATTCACACTCTCCAAGTGTCGGCAGAGAACCAGATCTCCTTGACAGATCTTTTCACAAGAAATCTAGAAGGACAAGAGAAAAGAGTGAAGTAATCACAAGTGGAGATTCTTACCTTTGAGTACCAAGTGAATTCTTCACTCTCTAGTAGTAAGAATCCTCCTTCAAATACTCTCTCCTTCACTCTCCCTTCAGTTACTACGAAGATCAGTAGGCAAAAAGATTACAAGACAGTTTCAAGTGGACCTTATATAGTAAAGACACAAAATATCGTCCAAAAACTGCTGACTTTCAAGTTTGTACATAGTAGATCATCCTAGACGATCGTTAGATCGTCCTGTATGAATAGTATTAAAACAGTTTCATACGAACCCAATGTGCATTAGGATGAGTTGACTTCATACACGATCATCATCCCGTAGATCCTGTACGAACTATGTTCGTCCGGTATGAACAGTTATTTTAAAGCCATAATACAATATAATTATAAACGGTCCATATGTAAAAAGAACAAAAAACATCATCCTGGGATGAATGTTCATGTTCATCTCGACGAACAGCACAAACTTCGAAACCCGAGGACATCGTCCTAGAATGAACTGTCCATTTCGTCTGGATGAATAGTATAGACTGAGAATCCATAGAAGATCGTCTAGGGATGAACTAGCAATTTCGTCTGGATGAACAGTTCAATCTCAGAATCCAGAGAAGATCATCCTGGGATGAACTATCAATTTCGTCTGGACGAACAGTTCATTGTGAGAATCCAGAGAACATCGTCCAGGGACGAATAGGGAAATTCGTCTGGACGATCAGGACTTAGAAAAATTTTATAACTTCCTATTCGTTCCATTGCTCTTCCAAGGGGATAACTGACTTGATCGTCCCGTACTAACTTGGTTCGTCCCGTACGATTAGTATGATTTTTTTTAAAGATCTCCCCAAGTGTGTGTATGCTAAGCTACTCAATTACAACCATACTCTCTCAAACCCAATACAATGAAAAATACAAACTTTAATTTACAAACTATCTCATGCTGAATTTGATTTGAAGTCTTCTTTAGTCTGGAGTTCGATTTTCCTGAAATGTTAGTCCACACAAGAGCAAAAATAATTCTTTCAAAAAGTGTTAGGAGAATATAATACTTAAAACAATAATATTTAGAATCATCAAAACTATACAAGTTGCAAGAATGTAAGACATGTAAATAACAACTCTCTTAACATCAAATACATAAATAATAAGGACCAGACTACCCCTTAGGTTATTAATTTTGATGCAACATAATGTAACATTCAATGCACCTATAAGAAGTTTGAGACGACGAGTTTGTTGTGTTCTCACTGCATGATAGTTTTGAGGTAGTTGAATATTGTGGAAATCCCTAAGAAGTTTCAATGTTATGATGGTCAGCATGAGCTCGAAATATATATCTTCAGGTCACATGGGCATAAGTACATGAAAGAATATTTCTGAAGCTGGTAGTAGATTCATATTCAAAAATCATTTCAGCAAATTTGCATATCAAATTAACACACGAGTGCAAGGGAATATAGAGGCTGAGTAGTAAATGTTGGCTGCAATGAAGGATAAGGCTGAAAATATAGACTTAATTCTTGATGATAAGATAAAAAATCATAAGTTTGTTAGAAATACATAGAGTAGTAGAGTAAAATTGAAAGATTCACTAAAGTGTAGGCCTAAAGGCATCTCTAATGCAAGACTGAATGGCCACTAGGAAAACAAGAAAAAACTTAAGAGTAAGATTTAACATCATGACAACTTTTTTTTTCATTATATATTATGAGACAATATATATTTTGCTAAGCTTAATTTTTTCAACAAAGAAACCTATCTTAAAGGAAAAAAAATAAATAGAAATGGATGATCCTTCAACGGTGATAAACTTCTCAAGCATGCCTGAATGCTTTAGTGAGGAATTCATAACCGGGGTAGTAACCACACTGTTGGGGCCTGAGTACACCAAAATGATGATAGATATCATTTCTTCAGAGATGTAATTGTAATGAATTTTAATTATAATTTATTAAATTAAAAATAACCTTGTATTAAATTCATTGTTATAAATTATGTTTTTTTTTATTTCAATTCATTCTAGTAATGTTGTTACACTATGTATTACTTTAGTTCATGTAAGTAACATTCTTACACTATATATTACTTCATTCATGCTAGTAAGTTTTTACATTAGTAAAGCAGTGAAAGTGCATCTAAAGCACAGTCAAAGCAAAGTGAAAGCACAACTAAAGTATAGTGAAGGCGTAAATAAAGAGCTAGGATAGCACAAACTAAAGGTTCACTATGCATTCACTACTCTTTCATGACATTTTTACTATACATTTAATGTTCTTTGATGAGCTTTCACTGTGCATTTGTTATTGCACTTTCGCTACGCTTTCACTATGTTTTAAATGTGCTTTCACTGCACTTTAGTTGTGTTTTAGCTGCAATCAATTTAGAAATTAAATTTTTAAGAAAACTTTCTAGAAAATGATACAACATAATGTAATTCACTGCACTTTTATTACGCTTTCACTGTACTTTGTCAGTTAATCATGGTTTCGACTATCGTCAACTTTAATTTTCAAAATTAGATTACATATTTGGAACTCTCTATCGTGATCAATTTTTTTAGTTCATATCATGATACTATAAGTATTTTCATTATGAATTATATTTATAAGAAAAATATCCTAAAAATAGCAATATAATGTGTAATTCACTAAATTTTAGCTATGCTTTTATTGTTAATCATGGTTTTGACTTCCGCAAGCTTTATTTTTCAGATTTAGATTGCATATTTGGAACTCTTTATAGTGATCAAAATTTTTTATTTCATATCATGATACGATAAGTATTTTCACTATGAGTTAAATTTGGAAGAATCTTTTTTTTAAATGATAATATAATGTGTAATTCACTGCACCTTAGATGCACTTTCAATACACTTTTGCTGCACTTTAGTTGTGCTTTGGTAGCTAATCATGGCTTTTGACTTTCATAAACTTTAATTTTTAAAATTAGATTGTATATTTGTAACTCTCTATAGTAATAAATTTTGTTTAAGTTCATATCATGTTATTATAAGTATTTTCACTATGAATTAAATTTTTAAAGAAAATTATCTAAAAAATGATAATATAATGTGTAATTTATTGCACTTTAGCCACGCTTTCAATGTACTTTTGTTGTGCTTTCAATGCACTTTTGCAATTAATCATGATTTTAACTTCCATAAATTTTAATTTTCAGAATTAGATTGCCTATTTAGAACTCTCTATAATGATCAAATTTTTTTAGTTTATATCATGTTACTACAAGCGTTTTTATTATGAACTAAATTTGTAAGCAAATTTTTTTAAAAAATGATAATATAATGTGTAATTTGTTGTGCTTATAATGCGCTTTTGCAGTGCTTTGGATGCGCTTTAACTATTAATCAGTTGTTCCGCCTAGCTTCAACTTTCATTTGTGAAACTATATTGGATAGTTTAGAATTCTGTATCGTAATCAAATTATTTTAGCTTCAACTTTAATCATAAGAATTTTCTAATCTCTTAGGATTCATCCTATAAGAATGCTACTAAAAATTATTTGTTTCCACCTCATCTATCAAGAAATAATCCTCTTTAAAAGGCTTTGACATCAAAGAACCTCTAGCTACAACATCAATAATTAATCTAAAGGCTCCTATAAACTCATTATAAAAGATCTAAATCACCAAACAATTAGCAAACATGAGAGGGCCCTTTCTAAACATCTCCTTAAATCTTTCTCTACTCTCATAAATTGACTCTCCTTCAAATTAGGAAAAAGATGTCATATCATTCCTAAGTTTGGTAGTTTTCGAAGGTAGGAAATACTTAGCTAAGAATATATGTGTCAATTCATTCCAAGTGGTTATGGAGCCTAGGGGCAAGGAATTCAACCACATCTTAGCTATGTTTCTTAGCAAAAATGGAAATAAAATTAAAAATCTAATAGCATCATCACTAACACCATTAAACTTGAATGTTGCAGAGATTTCTAAGAAGCTAGCTAAGTGTAGGTTGAGATCCTCAATAGGATTTCCCCCCAAACTAAAAATTTTGAACCATCTGAATAATTATAGGTTTTAGCTCAAAGTTATTGGCTTGGATAGTAGGTAAATTGGTACTCTAATGAATTGCATCTACTATAAAATCGATATACCCCCTAAGAGGTCTAAGGATAGTCCTGGTCTAGATTTGGTTCAGTCATTCCTAATGCTATAATCTTTTTGAATTTTATAATTTTTATAAGAGTTCTCTCAATCTCTAAATCAAATAATAAGGGCTCCTTACCATATCTACTATACGTACACTAACCACACAAGAATGAAAAGAAAAATAATTTAAATAAAACTTATAAAAATACTAATAATTTAATTTTTTTCAAAATTAAACACAAAACAAATAAACAAGATACAAGATACATCTTATAAGTAGGATTAAATATGTAGCTCTTCTAACAATATAGAATAAATTTGTATGAAAGTATGTTACTTCCCCAGTAATGACACCAAAAACTTAATGGTGTGTGGCATGCATATAAGCTGAGGTGCGTAAAAAAATACTTAGGTTTTCTTTGATATAAATGCACATAAAGTAATGTAAGTGCATGTGTTGATCAAATAATAAAAGTGATATGAAAGAGTGTTGATCCTACGAGAAAGTGTTCTAATATAATGCAAATGTGCTAGTATTGTCTATTTAAGCTATAATATTTATCATATATAATAAAAATCATATTTATATTATATCCTGACTAAGAAATATAAGATACTAATAAATAAAGTGTTTTTGACTAATGATAGTGAATTTCAAAGCATTCATAAGTGGACTCTCCTATGTTCGTTGTGAATCAGAGCTCATACATCCTCAGATCTCCATCAAACTTGTAAGAAAGTGAAGAAAGGTTTATGGCCCTCATATAGTTATTATATCTCTATAGACTTTAGAACACTAAGAAAGTGAAGGAAGATTAATATATGTAAGAGTTTCATTTCAATACTCCTAATTATTCTAATATTCCGCCATCAAGGTATATCACACTATATTTTAACTCTACACATGACCATTATATAGATTAAATTAAGAATGGTAGATATTGAAAATATCAATTAATTAAATAAGACACAAAGTATACATTAGTAATTACTACGGCTTCACATCATTAGCCCCAAATTAGGAGTTTTAGCTAGCCATGAAATTAAAAGAAAATAAAATGGATTTCATTAAAAACTCTAAAAAGAAAGTACAAGGAGAAAAGTGTAAATGGATATCACAGTGATATTATAACTTCACTCTCCATACTCCTTTTTTTTAATTGCTTGCTTTCTCACAATAAGGTAGACAAACCAACTCTAATTATTATATCTTTCTCTCTTTTTCTCCCTTAGACTTGACTATAAGGTGACACTACACATAAGCACTTAGGACTAAATGAATGACATAATCCCCTTACAAAAGTCTAAAAAACTATTAATATTAAGTACATAAGCAATTTCAAGCATGTGGTGTTCGACATGATAGCACCACGGCATTACAATATGAACCAGTATCTTCACACAACTAAGTATGCTCTGTTATAGCACTGGAAAGCTCTAGCACGGCTATTTAGCTGAACCAACATGTCGTTTGGTTGATTCGATATGGCTCCACATTTTGTCAACTACTCATATGTGGCACTCCAAATTTTGAGCACTGCACTAATTGATTGTGTAATCTGACGTTGAGGTGTTGTGCAGTTCAATGCTTTGGTGCTCAAATCATTAAGACTCTAATATTGTGGTGTTGATTTCTGATGCTATGGCATTTGGAAACACTATAGTGCCGACCTTTGTTCCCTCAAGGCACTGAATTAAATGAAATTTTTCTCGGGCTCCGGTGTTACAATGTCTTGGTATGCATCGAGGCATTAATAACATTGTGGCGTTGATAGTTCCAGTGTTGTGACGTTGATCCAATACTTGTGATATTTTCTCTATTTTTTAGTCTTTTCTACACAACATCAACTAAAAATAATATTTTTACTAAAATTTAAGACAATAAAGTACTATATAATTTTCATTTAACAAGCACGAGTAATCATGTTGATATCAAAGAGAGTAGCATCGACTGTTTATCCATCCAATCCAATTTTCTATAGTCACGTATGACTTTAATCTATATTTCTATGTCAACATCACCCCAAAAAAACTCAATGACTCTCCATATCTCTTAGTGAGAATAGTTGTGTAATCATCTTATACCATGTTAACTATAGTATTATAGATATACTTTATTTCACATATTTTAAATATTATAGATTTATAATATATAGGCGTAAGTACCATCACATAATGTGAAGGTGCATATATAAAGTCATCCGTGCCCTTTTTATTATGCATATAACTAAACATCTCTTCTTGTGTTGATTTCTTCCTCTATAACATAGTCAATGTTTTGGAAAGAAAATAGTTTGCATATTGCAATTATGAATGAAATTTATTAATCTTACAACTTATAGTTAGAATAACTTATCCATGATCACATTGGTTGATAAAATGCATAGAACCATCATTGTATTTTGTCAAACCACCCTCCTTATTGAGAAAAAAGTTTGAACTAATTCTTATGAATGACCCTTCCAGGTCTATATGATCCACTTCTTAATCTTCTTTAACCATGTAGATTTAGCTATCCTTTTTGGATGTATATTTACTAAAATAGAGTTATCTTTAAAGTTAGCCTTTATTCTTGCAACTTTGCGTGCCTAGCTTAGGATATGAGCAATGTGGCATTGTATTGTCTCCTCCTAACTACGCATAAAAAGAGTGCCTTGATACTTACTGGTGTAACTATCTCAGCACTAAAACTATAAATGAAAAAAAATCTATTAAACATTATAATTTTTTTTTATATTTAAACAAATAAGATAACGTTATTACCAAAAATTACTTCTACTAGTCTCTCCCCACAATGCTTGGAATGTCCATCTAAGACATCGACAACTATGTTTATCTTTTTTTCAAAACCTGGGTGCTCAATGGGTGGCCTTCAAATTACTAATCCTAAAATAATTCAAATTATTAATACCATTCACATAAATGTAAACTACTTTTTAGGCTTCGTTTGGGACGGCTTTTTTATTGTTTTCTAAAACGGAGTTTTAGTACAAAAATTAAAAAAATTGTACTAAAACTCCGTTTTATAAAGCAATAAAAAAGCTGTCCCAAACGAAGCCTTAGTCAACTTCTTTGCTTCGTGCCAATATAAAATTATTTTTGGGCTAGTGTAATAAATGATGTCTAGTCCAATAGGTGCATTGTCGTACTACTAAGCCATCAAATGTCTCCACATGATGCTCAACTAGTGTTTCATGAGCCAATCTACCTTAATATTTAGAAGCATGTCCTTGATTGATAATATTAATTATTTATACAATAAGATAGGTCATTGGTACAAAGTATAAAAAATAAATAACATTATTATTTAAAAATAATTTAACATTATTATATAATAGTTAAAAAATTTATACAAAAAATTAAGTATTTCATGAGACATAAAAAAGCACTAATATTCTTGAGTATAAATAAAAAGATCCTTTTACAGTAGAAGTACTTATAGATTTTATCTCTTTTATATCTTCTTTGTTATCATAATCTCTACCAGACATTTTATGTAACATTCTTCTACTGCTGGGTGATGATACTTGAAATTTTGTTTGTGTTTCATTACCCAAATAGGATTTTCATCATCATGATCATTAAAATACAAAAATAAGGGTGATGATCTTCATCAAGTTCATGATAAATCCCTCTATCATTTTCAAATTTCTCATTATCAATGTTGATTGTCTAAGAACTACTCTTATCAACTATCTTACAAATAACCTACCAACATTCTCTTCATTTATGTTAACAAGTTACATACTAAATTTGTTAAGTATTAAAACTCATTTGATTTCTATTGAGGCGTACTTCACTACATTAATATTATGATATTCATTAACAACTCATCTAGTTGTATCCAATCATTTGCATTTAAATAACATGACCATTAAACTAAAATATTTGTAGAAATCATACTCATATGTATTAAAAGAATTGCCTCCTATGTATAAACTACAATTAGAATTAATAATGTCAAAACTACTTATAACCTATTAGTGCAAGAGTTTATCTTTATATGAGTAAGCTTATCCCAAGGAAGACTTGATAAGTATAAACATATAAATTCAAGGACTTAAAAATTCAGTTAGCTCATATCCAGTCACTATGATTAGGATAATTCATTGAAGCATATGGACATTAAACATAAAATGATCAACCTAATTAGAAGAGTCCTATGTGTGAAATATGAACTAAATTTAGTTCAATTGGATTAATTAAACAAAATTCAACCTTCCTAATGATGCCTTCTAATGTTTCAGATATAATTGAAATTTTTTAAATATCAATCACTTTGAAGGGATTTTGGTTCAAGCCAATTTGACTATAATGAAGCCAATGCAAACCCATTTAGTACATTTTAACTCAAATGACCTCATAATTCCAAAATTCCTATCTAATCAATTTTATACTCATAATTGAAGATTCCTAGGCTATTAGAAGTCTCAAAAATTCATTAAACCCGTTGATGAAACAATTAATCCTAATTTGAATCGATTTGACCCATACGGGCTTAAATAAGTAAAATTTATCCTTGAATTTCAAATCAACCAAATTTAAATGACAAGAAAGTTATTGGGATGCTTTTGAATATAACTCAAATTTGGTCAACATGATTTTACCCATGTTTAGACCATATTAGACCAAAAGGAGTCAAATTGGTCATGAAGAAAACATAACTTCCCAAAAGGATCCAACAAAACTTAGATACCAAAATAATATAAATCTTTGAGAATGCTAGCTCATGATGTTAGGGAAGAAACTCTAGTTGACTTCAACCAAGTTTAACCCTACCTAGGGGTTCAATTCATCAAAATGGCCTCACACTCAATTGGAACCTAAGTAGGGTCACTCCTATTCCAAAAGACCTAACCCTTTTGCCAAATTGGGCCAAATATTTGAGCTTGAATCTAGTTAAGGATGTTAAGAACACAAATTTAAAAAGGAACAATCCATTTGACTCACCTAAATGGATCAAATTTCCCTATTAGGACTTCATAAGGTTAATCAAGTTATATGCTATCTAAAACACTGAAGCCTAAGAACGTGAGCTTACATTTGATGAACAAATATGCTTTAAATGAATTACATTAAACCTCATTTAAACATGGTTAAAATCATAGTTTAAAGAGGATTAACATAAGTACTCCTTGTCAATCAAAGTTCTCCATTTGATAGTTCAAGGTACATGGGATGATTGAGGCCATTGTTAAGTGACCGAGTGCTTGGAAGAGAACCCTTGGGCTTCCCCTTGCTCCTTGTACAAAGGCTCTCCATGGGGAGCTCCATGTAAGTAGAAAATTGCAATGGTATAGCACAAGTCAACTAACCCTAACCTAGCCTGCTTCTATTCTCTCTAGCCCATGCGAGTGAGGAAGACAAAATTAGGTTCATTCATCAATTTGTAAATATGTGCAATGAATCTGATTGAATCAAAACATAGGTTAGCTCAATTAACTCCTATTTAATAGGAATTAAATAGGATTTTTTATGAAATTATTAGTGTTTTTTATTTTGAATAGTTTTAAAGTCCAAATGATCTAAAATTTTTACTAACACTTCATAATATGGGGAATTAGGGAAATTTTATGTTACCAGTTAGCCCATAAGCCTCAGAGTTCATTATTTATATTTTATGATAACAAATATATGATTGAATATTCCAATATATTAAGTGTTTCAAGTAAACTAGAATAATAATAAATTCAATTCAACAAAATCAAAGCTTATACAACATACCTACCTACCTAATGGGAAAAAAATCTATGGAATTACTTCAAATATATCACATCAAATGCAACATAGCTCTAGATATATATCTCAATAATTAGTTAAGGTATTTTGTATTACAAAAAAATCCTTAAAATATTTCTTTCATGCTTTGACAATAAGCTCACAAATAATTAACCATTCTTAAAATAATTGAAATTCATTATTTTAAAAATTCATTTGGAGTTTGATTTCAATTTTATTATAAATAAATAAATAAATATTATTATGATTTGAATTCATGTTTTTTTATGTGTTTTCATGAGAATTGTATGTTTCATTATTTGCATTTTTTCTAAATATCATATTTCAGATTTTTTAGAAACTCTTTTAATTTGAACTTTATATTGCCTTAAATTTAAGTTTTTATATATGTTTTTTGGTCCTAAAAGGGTTGGATGAATTTCTCCTCTCTTCTACATGATTTACATCTTATTTTAAATGCTCCAATTTATTCCTTCAATTGAAAGCAGCATGAGATTTAAATTAAAAATATATTATTTCCTATTTCTCTTTCTCTCCTAAGGCAATTTTGAATTATTTCAAATTACTCATAATGAACAATAAAGAAAAGTAAGCTGAAAATATTCTCCATATCTCTCTCATATTAATTGCAAAAGCCGAGGAGATTTTACCTATATTAAAAAAAAAAATTACAACTTGTTATGTAAAGATTTCTACATCAAATCAAAGGGTGTTGTTGCCTTAATCACATGTAAGCAAGCCTTTTTATTTTTATTTTTTGATCTATCATGCATACTTGCTTATTTTAATTTGGAGCACATCACATATTATTTGAATTAGTTTCTATTAGATAAAATTATTTTTATGTTTGATTAAATATATTTTATTTTAAAATAAGATCTAAGTTGTATGAGATCATTGCTTGGGTTTGTTGAAAGTTAATCATTGGCTTGAGGAAATCAGAATTTTCATTTGTTTTTTTTTTTTTTTTGAATGCTTAAATTTAGTTAAATATTTGCTGAAATTAAAATTCATATCTTCAAAAATTATTTTTACTTGCCGAAAAATAGAAAAAAAGTCTAGACTTCATTCAAGACAATTTTCTAAGGAATTTTTAAGTACAACAATTTCTTAAAATAAAATTTTTTATACTAAAAATTAACTTTTTAGCAAATAGTAAGAAAGCTGTCACAAACGAACCCCTAATCTCATATTTGTGTGAATAATTCATTCAATTTGCTGAATATTAATAATTACTATTCAAGTAAATTCACCATGTAGTAGCAAATGAATAAAAGAAATTTTATTTATAATAATCATGGTGCATAGTACAACAACTATAAGTTATTGATAAGAAATTTAGCGTTTATGCATAGAAAAATTTATATACTCTACTTGTGGAAGCATTCCATTACTTCAACATATACGTAAGGGCATCTCCAACCGAAAATCTCATTTTTCACTCCAAAATGCAGTGAAACCAAAAAATGTTGTGATTCATCCCCAATGGAACGCCATTTTGCCCCATAAACCGTCGTTCTCTTCATTCGCGCCTTTTTCCCAAAGTTCGGTAGAGATAAAAGAATGGCGCAGATGAACAGTGCAACGCCAATATTGGCATCGCACTGTTCATCCGCGATCAAATGGCGTTCAGTTGGAGCAAAGCAAGAACGGCAAACACACTTGCCGTTCGGTTGGAGATGCCCTAAGCACCTTCACTATGAATGATATTTTTGGTTTAGTAGATCTTTTATGATATTAGAAGTTATATATATATATATATATATATATATATATATATATATATATATATATATATATATATATATATATATATATATATTTAATTATGCATGTTAATGCCACAGGAGTTCTTCTAATGGCTCAATTTAGAAAGAAAAAAAAATATTAGAAAATACTGTTGAGCAGACTACATTTATACAAACTATAAATAGCTATCAACTTCCTTCACTTATCCTAGTCTGATTAAGGAATAAAGCGGGGGAAAAATAATGGCGATCCCCCGAGCAACTATGGACCTATAAAATTAGTTGTACTGATGGAATATCTTCACCTGGAGGGGGCATCAGAAGCTTGGTTGCTCAAAGAAGGGTTGGATGACATGGCTGGAAGCGGACTGTTTTCCTGAGCGTCTGGAGGCTCCACCACATATACTGTTCCATCGCTCATGCCCAATGCTATCTGGTTTGCCTCTGATGGGTGAGCAGCAACTACGGTGGGATAAACTGATCCGGCACTGCGTACAAAGCAAAGAGATGGTCGGAGAAATTATTATGTGTCGAGAATCCGGACGTATAAAATGTGACATGTGTAGTGTGTTTTGGTTGCATTTTTTGTTGAGTGTTTTGCTTGTGCTTTAGTTGCACTTTGCTGTTTTTTTACTACGCTTTGAATGTACTTTTGATGCGCTTGACTTAAAGTTCTGCGGACACATTAAATCCAATTGAATATTCAGGTGTCAATATTTTATTGAAGTCTGGATGTATCTCTACGTCCGGACGCCCCACCTAATAGTTACTGTAGTATCGAAACGAAGTTGGCAGATAAAATTTCACTACCTTGCTGTCGACGTGAAGAATCTCTCATCACTTGGCTAAATTTGTTTTATTACTTCTCTGTTTTTTCAATCGTTTGTTTCCATAAGATGTAGGAAGAATATTGTGTATTTACTCCATATATAATATTCGTGCTTTCCTTTTCCCTCTCTCTTGACTGCGTATCCTCTATTAATAGTGTCATTTTGCTTACTTATCGGAAGAAAAAAAAAAAGTCTTTCTATCCATTACTTGTCAACATAGTTGCTCATTCTAAAGTCCAAAAGTTATGTCGCTATTTGTGGGTGAAGTATGCAAGCATTTTACAGATGGGATGGAAGATAAATACCTTGGAGATGACGAGTTAGTATATGAAGAAGGTGCTATCCGGCAACGGAGCCTCAGACTATCTGAATCAAAAACTCCAACTGCCCCATCACAGAATCCGGCATATATTGACTGACCATCACAAGAGTACACAGCGCTAGAAATCGGTGCAGGGAGATTATCCCTATGAGACCACTGCATCAGAGGAAGAAGTTAAAGCCAGATTCCTTAAACATGTAAATCAAGGTTTCGTTTGGGACAGCTATCTTACTGCTTTTTAATATAAAAATTAAAAATTTTGTATAAAAAAACTGTTTTAAGAAGCAATAAAAAAGTCATCCTAGAAGCACCAATCATTGGATTCTTATCTGATTATCGGAGAAAAAAGCTACATGCATCAATAAAAAATGCAAACATATTTGTAAGGTTTTATGAGCAATCAATGAGCATTTGCAATCAACTGCTATTAACTTTTAACACTTATAAAATGAAGAGTGGTCAAGAAACTAACAGATCGGAGGCACTCAAGCTTGCTGTCGTAGATGGACAGTTGGGTTTCATGGACAACCAAGAGATGCTGTTGATCATTGTGGAACTGAACTCTTGTATCCCCAACTAATGGTCCAGCACGACCAGCAGGTGTTTGAATGAATCTGGATTTCTTCTTTTCCCATCCATCAATGCTCCATATGCATATCTACAATTTTTTAACCATAAAATGGAAAAAATATGTATGAAAAATATTGGGAAGACAGAATCAGGCAAATTTCAACTGCTAAAACATGCAGAGACGCTGCAGCTCCAAAAATGGACGATGATTCAAGGAGAATTCATGCCGTTATATATCCTTCAAAAATGGTACGTGAAATCTAGACGATCTACTAGTTTTCTAGTACAATTAGAATGATATCCATCAAGTCAATAAAATGTTAATACAAAAATGACTTGAATTGCCACTACAAAATTATTTAAGATAAAAATTCAGATTTCAACTCGTTTCTATTTTTTTTTTTTTTTCCTATTCCATAAAAAGAACCATTATGTCTTGCACACCTGTGCATCAGCTCCAGAGGAGACGAGAACATTTAGTAACTGCGAAAATGCAAGGCCGGTTATTTTCTTCTGGTGACCCTTGAGCTTGATTTTAACCTACAAGCAGCGAAAGTAGATCTCAGTCAAGACTAACGGAAAAAAATATAATGCCAGCAGTTTAAGAGATCTACTGTCATAAAAATGCAGAGTCTAGATAAAAATTATTATGTTCTAATTTTTCAGATCATGCTTACTCAATCACAAATTGGGATGTCAAATCATTAAATATTGCTTGATGAAGCATTAACTAGAAGGAATACATTTCTCTGTCAAACTTCTTACCAAAAAAATTTGAGATTCCATATAATCCAAAATTGTCATCATTATACTTAGTCTATCCCTAATGCGAATAGGCTAAATTCATGTCCTATATTCCAACTGCACGTGCACATCCATCGTCTAAAATGTATAAATTAGCTTTGAAAGGTCTTTCTCAGTACAATTGAATATCCAAAGACATGCCAAATAGGACGAGTCATAAACAAAAAGGCTTATATACATATAAAACTGCCAGACATAATAGGAAAGAGTGTACATTCAGCGTCGCATATTTGCATTGGTACCCCTTCGTACAACAATTAGCTTGAATATTGAAAGTGTAGCTTGTACAGGTAATCCTGGAATTGAAAATTCTTGTAAAAGCTAAAAAAATTAACTTAGAGTAAGCCTACTGTCAGTACCTGCAACAAACAATGCCATACCTTTAACGGAATAGAAAAGGGTGAAAAAAAAAAAAAAAAAACTTGTACAAAGAAGCAAGCAAAGCTTGTTTTGTACGAGTGTTCACATGCAAATTAATTTTACAAGTGGATTCATGTGTACCATCAGAAATGAAAACGGTAAAAAGTGAAGGAGCGCTTAAATAAAACAATGAAATTTGATCCACAAATAAGACAACTACCTCATCTACCCGGACATTGTATATTTGAATGGAAGAATCTTCCATTCCTACTGCAATAATATTATTGTCCTGAGGATGGAATGCCAGAAAAGTGGCTGCAGGAGGAGGAGCCATGAATGTTGTCATAACCTGTCAAACTAAATTGATTAATAACCTGCAAAGAACTGAGTCAGGGTTTGGAAAATTTAGAAACGGAATGGGTGGGGGTCATTGGATTGGGAGTGTGAGATAGATAGTACGTGAGCAAGTCAGAGAGGAGAGCATGGTAGTAGAGGGCCATGGGTGGGAAGTTTTAGGGGAGAGAGAGAGAAAAGAGATTCTACGACCGTCGAGTGACATGGGTGCTAGAGCAGGCCAAATAATGACTCTTAAGATTGCAAATGAAAATAAGAATAAAACTGGCAATAATCTGACTTTTCTCAATACCTTAAATGACATCATGTTGAACAAGGAGACCCTTCCACCAGATGCTGACATAACATACGAGTCATTTTTGGACAGAGCAAAACAAGCACTTGATTCTTCAGGATTGCAGTCATTTGTTTCATTTGTCATAGGTGATCCATTCGTAGGTTGCCACAACTGAGGCACCACAGATGCAGTCGACTAACAAAACAATGTAGGACAGAATATTATTCCATCATTAAGCAAGAAAGCAAATAAAAAGCCGCATGGGATTTGCAAAATATATACAGTAGACACCAGAGTCAACAGCTTACCTTGCCAGATGGATTTCGTTCAGTACGCTGCCATTTCCATAGCTTATGGACTGCAATGGAGGCAAGAGCGAGTACAGCTAATCCAGAATTAGTATAAAGGAGGCTCAAAATCTGCAAACAAACAAAGCAGAAAAACATCAGTTGCGAACTTGAAAAAAGTTTAGCAACAATCAAATGCAGGACCATAGTGCCAAATTGAAGGTAAAACAAAAGCTGCAGTTGCTCACCAGGAAAAGTTCATCAAGAATCAAAAGTAAGCTAAGAAAGCCATGCTCTAATGCAGGTAAAAGACAACTAGAATTACGGAATAGTACAAAAATGCAGAAAATATGTTTTAGAGGGCCGCAAGATATAATGACATTGAATTATTTTGCTATGGAAATTTATCGTATAAGAGTGATGTTGTTAAATGCACAAGTGAGCATTTCAGCATCAGAGCAATATAGATAAAGACCTTGCTCCACATGAACTTGACACAGGAAATACCGGAGCAATTTCAGCTCTACCAAGCTCAGTTGTTGCCGTTGCTCGGCAGAGCGAGTGGATTGTATACTTGCCCATCAAACACCCTTTTTTTCCAGTTATCTTCTCATCCCCACCATTTTGATTCAACTTTGACTTCATATCATTTTTTTGTCCTATTTCCATCTCGTGTAGAATCTAATGAAATTGCCTCAGTTGTGGCAACCGCCGAATTGATCACCTATGACAAATGAGATAAATGGCAGCAATCCTGAAGAATCAAATTTATGCTTTGCTCTGTCCAAGAATGACTAGAATGTCATGTCAGCACCTGGTAGAAAGGTCTCCTAGTTCACCATGCTGTCATTTAAGGTATCTTTGAGTTGAGAAGAGTGAGATTATTGCAAGTTATATTCTTATTTTCATTTGAAATCTTAGGAGTTGTTCAGTGGAACTGTTCCTACATCGATGGCCCTCTCCTTCCCTAAAATCTCTCTCTATCCTCACTCACTTTCTAACAATCTCAATCCCTCCACTCTCACCGCTTAGTTTCTATATTTTTCAAACACTATTTAAGTTTTTTTTTTGGATTTCAATTAGTTTAGTTTGATAGGTTATGACAACTTCATAATTTGATTGTAACATGTTTAAGGTATCTTATAGTTAGATGTGTGTCGTGGAGAACTGAAGTACATGCTTTATTTGTGCTTCACGATTCAAAGTAGGAATCTTTTTTGTGCTTTTTGTAACATTTTGCATGCTGACAACATTATTGAAAGTATATGATAACATTCATTATGCATACACGACCAACATAGAAAAAAATAAATAAATTTTAATAAACAGTAGATAGCAGACAGTTCAATTAAGTGCTAATTACAAGCATACCACTCCGTAGCCAATTTGTATATAGCATAACTATACAACCCATAATGTTTAAGACTTGTATAAATGCCACTATATTTTTGAACCGTTTGAAAAATCCTTGGATATCTCTGATAAATGAACTCCATCATTATCACTAGTTGCTAGTGTGGCAGAGTCATCTTTCTAATTTATAAAAGCTGCCATGCCTCTAAATGCATGTGAATAAACAATAGAAAATGCATCACGAAGGCAAGACGAAAAATCCTCCTCTCCCTTCTCCACAGTAAACAAACTCATTACCGGCTCCAACTTCATCTAATCTCTCTTCCAAGCCACAAGTAAGCTAGTTGGAACCATCCTCCTCGGGGCCAACAATAGTGCATAAATATTGCAGCTTGCCAGCTCATACCATGGATGCAACTGCAATTCTTCAATCGACCTTGAAATTCATCAATGACATTAAGCTCTCAAAAGTTCATTGACAACCAGTTTCTCCACATCCAGGAGACAATAAATTCCATCCATAGCCTAGATAGTTGCAAGAGCCATGGAAGGTCTATTTATTGGATGCACCATGGCCATGCTGGTGGTGCTTATGGTCAAGAATAGGAAATAGGAAGGGCAAAGTACGGTTGTCTGGAAAAACCAGAAGTTATTTGAGAAGAAAGTTGGTTAATCATAAATTTTTTATTCAGTCACTAGTCCCTTGTCATACATGAGAATTCTACCAACTAACTATTAGAATTGAAGTTCCAGAAGTCATAGATCTAATCCTTGAGTTTAAGGGATGAGCTATGGAACCAGACACAAGCAATAAGCTCCTTAAATAGTGACCTCTCCACCTCAGCCTCACACACTATCCCAAGCTGCTAAGGTAGTAGAAGAATTCATGTGCTATTCTGCATCTTTCGTTCGGCACCTTCATCCAACTCCCAAATTCACCACTGCCACTAGCATCATTCACGCAGTCACTTGGCAAGCTGTCAAGGGACCCTCTTTGAGCTACTATAAATTCTAATGAACCACAATGACTATGAAATGCATCAAATGATGCATCAGAATGTCACTTGAGATAAATCCAACTCAGTTTTGAGATGCATTGACGACAGGTTATGCCAGTCAAGTCATGACATGCTGAGTATGACATGGTCACAACACAGTATTTTGTTAAGTCCGAAATATTTAGAAGAATTTACTATTCATAATACTTAAAAGTGTTCTGTGTAATCTGAATAAAATTCAGGGATATGGATGTTACTAAACCTTTAATAAATAAGAAAGTCAAAGGGGATTAATTAATAGAATCACTAGTAAACACCATACTAAGATATTGTTCTGTCCACACCATACTTATAATATAAATATTAACCAAACAACTAGAAGAGGTAAGATTAATTTTTCTTTAGTTCGAAAGGCAAAGACCTTGTTTTTATTCGTTGAAGAATCTGGCAGGGGTAAGACTTTGAGATGAGCAGGATCGACAATATCAGCCAATTTCCAGCTTCTGTTCTTTTCAGCATCATCAGCAATCCTAGGCTTCACATCAGCCATCCTTCCATCAGTGATAACCTGCATATCTCATATGATTTTATAGATCTTCCAGGTTTGGATACATTTTTCCGAAAACACTGCAAGGAAAAAAGTTACCAGACTGCTTGTTGAGGCAGAAGTAAGAACTCTGTCACCTCGCTCCATGGTAGTTGCCATTGGGCTGCAAAAATTTGGTACACCGCCCATGGCATTGGCAATTGGAGGCTGCAATGAAAAAAAAAAAAACTCATAACAAGGTAGTGTAGGAGCATGAAGAAGTTTCAGTCAATCAAGGAAATCTGCTACTTTTAACGCATCAACACAGATATTTGAAATATAGAATTGAACTTTGTATTTAGATTATATAAGAACCATGAGTTTTACTAATAAAAAAGGATACTTAAGCATTCTAGGTATCAAAAATCTTCTGAAAAAGACCTTCCAATTAAGTGCATTAGAGAAAAAAGAACTATGCGTCATAATTATCAAGGCCAAATGTGCTACAACGCTGCTAAGAATTAAAATTGCCTGAGTTGAATGGAGAAATGCAAGGCACTAGCCTTTTCAAAACTAAGGCACCTATTTTCGGAAGGAAATATTGTAATTAAACAATAACAAGATATCCTCTTATAGTGCAAAACATAAAAATCTACAACATGTTCAAAACAAAATGCAGCACGCATAGCATGAAAATAACAAGATTAATTCATGGAAGAGTAGCTCATCCTCATACCAACTCTGTCAGGCCAAGCAATAATAATCATATAGAACTTCAAAAAAAACAAAGATAAATAAATTAGGTTGATGGTAATCAAAGTAAAATGCTATATAGCTTATAGCCATTCAACAATAAGGTGTATGGCTTTGGTGAATTTGTTAAAAATTAATTAGTCGCTCTTGTAGGGAGCCTATAGCCAAGCAATGGTGCCACAAAGGCACTCTAAGGTACTCACCATTTTAAATTTGAATTGCACAAGGCACTAAGGCGCTATAGCACATTTAAGTATGTTATCAATGTCAAAGAAATAGAAAGTTAATTTAAGATGACAAGTGAATATGGAATTATTCTGAAAAGGGTTCCAATAATAAGCAGCAGAATAAAATTTACTGAGAAGTATTTGATTGGGACTTGTAATGACAACTTCTCTAAACATTAAAACCCACAACTTGTGCCACGAAGAAAATAACATTTTATCCATCCATGTTTTTTAAGAAAGCAAGAAATTATGATAATGACTAAATAAGTGTACTCTTGTTTGACTGTAATTCTCCATAGAAGCATAAGAGATGCTAGTCATGGATATCAGTTCGCCAATGAAAATCTTAAACAAAATTGCAATAAACTGTTTGAAAAAAAAGAAGTGTACTCTTCATTGACTGTATTGTGTTGGCTCTGAAAATTTGGCCCCGGCCTCCCCCGTTGTTTTTTCGGGGGAGTTTTAACATATTAATTTCCGGGGTAAATTTTGGGAAGGCAGATGGGTTTGTAGATAAAACACTACCCAGAGATTTCGCCCTCATTTTATGAGGACTTTATGATCTAAGTTCTAGTTTCCTATAGGCGCAAGCCCCTATAGTTAATTACCTCTCCTGGTAACGAGAGAGAACTTTCGATTAAGGTTAGTCGTCAATCCGATACGTAGAAAATACATGTAATTTGGCATATAGTAGCAACATGGGCTCAGGGGTTGTGAGATTGAATATTTAAAATTTGAAATTTCACCATCTTACACTTAAAGCGGATGGTGGGGGTAGTGATAATGGACCCGATCAAGATCTCATGGTTATGTTGTCCTGGGTCATCGTGATCCCTGGTCTACTTAATCAGAGGAGGTAGTCGACCCAACCTGACAAAAGGATCCTTGTCGATAGCCATTGGTTGTGTCGTCCAAGGGAACCTTATAGACCTGAGGTGGATGTTTGTCTAAGGAGAAAAATTTAAATTCATCTTAGTTAACAAAGTGATGTGAAACTAAATGCGATAGACAAGAATTGCTTGTTAGAAATTAATAACTTGTGAACTTGCGTTGCTAACTTAAAACAAATGCGTTCCAAGATAGATCGTAAGAAATTTCCATGGAAGAACTAAGCAACGTCAATCAATTACCCTAGAAGCGACATGAAACCAACAAAATTAATCCCATGGATAAGTAATAACGCAAATGGCTCTTAACAAAAATCCAAGGCTTAAGATATAGATCCTTCACCTTGAAGTCCCTCCACTCTTGGATTCACTCGGTTAGAAGAAGAGGATGGCGCACAAACTCAACGATGCCACTATCACACAAGTGACACCGAGAAGACTAGTCGCCGGGGAAGAAGCCAAATTTGGGGAAGATGGTGGACGCCCATTGCTGATCCAGTTGTCGGCCGAAAGTTGTTCGTCGATGACGTCCACGAGGGTGGGAAGGATACGGTTCAAGTAATCCTCGACGGTGTGGTCGAAGCCAAACCCAACGTCAAAGAATGGCAAACGGACGACGTCGATATCTACTTAAAAGTCATACGCAAATCCGTGATCAAATTCCAGATCCGCCATTCATGTTTGTAATAACTGGAGAAGAGAAGAGGGAGGGGGAGGGGAGGTGGAAGTGGCGGTTTGGGGAAGAGAGGGGTTGGCCGTGAGCTAGAGGGAGAGGGAAGGATTTAGAAAACTGAAAATAATTTCAGCTTCAATTGGTTTTGGAGGGAGATTAATTTGAAATTTCAAATTAATTCAATAATGGCTAGGGGTGTTAATGGAGGAGATAATTAGGGGCTGATTTGGTGGAGCTTTAATGTAATTTGGGAGATAGAAGAAAAGAGTGGCCGGCCATATGGGGAGGACAGAGAGGGGTTTAGAGTTAAGCATGTGGGGGCCACAAGGGGTTAATTAATTCTATTCAAATCTGAATTTTAATTTCAGAATTGATTGAATTTAAAATAAGTCCCAAATTTGAATTAGAATGAGAGGGGAAATAGTTTGAATTTCAAATAGGTTGTAACTCCTTTAAATGTCTTTCCTAAACAAACAAGTAGGGGAAGATGGGATTGGGTAGGGAAAAGAAAGTTATCAAACTACAAACCTTGAACACCACTTCCACAAGAACTCACAAAGAGATCCACGATACCCTCTCCTCAAGAACTCACAAAGAGATCTAACGAAATTTTAGAACTCACAAAGAGATCAACAAGAAAAAATTTTCATTCATCAATAATCATCATACAATGCATGAGGCCTCCTATAAATAGGCCAAAATGAAACTAAAACTAAAAGACATAAATGCCCTCGGGGCTACAATATCAAATGACCATCCATAAGGGTAAAACAAAAAAACTGAAAAATAAAATAAACAACTACATAAAAATGACTCAAAATATAAACTCCTGATCGTGACCGTCGATTTCTGGTGGTACACGTGTCGAAATCACTAACGATGTCCACATAACAAAGAGCTTTGATCAATTATATCCTATTGATTCATATCTCAAGGATTTGATGCCATTGAGGAGCATATGGGCTCTAGTAATAACCATAATTTCATAGAACAATTTGGCGGCAAACCACCTGGTTCAGAGGGACCCGGTCATAACCGTTTATGCTGCAGTGCCATTTGGCAACAAAATTGTTGTTTGGAGAACACGTTTCACGTCCTCGCTGGCAGGAGACAATTTAAAAATGAATCCTAGCGATATTCTCGACCATATATTAACTCATTGTGAGCTAAAATAATTTTTCAATTTGTCTATCTTAGCAAACTGTTGCGAAGGGTGGATGTATTTTGCTTCAAGTCATTTGATGGATTATTTCAATTTTAAATATTCTTGAATTTTGGTATTTTTTGGAGTTTTCGAAGATTTTTGAAATTTTGGATTTTCGATTATTTGGGATGTAATTTTGATTATTTGGAATTGATCTCTCCAGTTGAGATCTATATTCAACAAAGTCATCATTAGGATGTATGGGGTCATTACATTTTATAGGCTGGAACTTTGTTAACTCTGTCCATCTGTTAACAAAGGATCGAGTTTGTAGGCTTTATATTTTTGTTGATGAATCTCTCTTTTCATAGGCCTTATATGAACGTATAAAACAAATATTACGGTCAACACCCTGACCGTATATCTATTTGATGGTTCGATCCATGTCGACTCCTATCTATCCATATAGAAGAATCGGGCTAGAACTTAGGTTTATTTATTGACCCATATAACATCCCTAGACGTCATTTGTGTATCCAAAACACACTTGTTGGGCCAATGCGGGTCGTGTGATTATACATGCCCTTATGTGTGCCTATGTGCATACATATTATAGTGCACGTGTGGGGGACATTTTTGAAAATGGTGAGTTTTCCACGACATCTCATGGAAGCTCGTGTTTATCGTAGTCCTATAGCGCACAATCATCAGCGTAAGCTTAGGGGACCACTTGTTCATCCAGGAAACTTACAAGCCTTAATAATCTTATTCAACCTAATATTTAGAACCTCGTTGAACTGGGACTCACTCTTTTTATCCATAAAATAATGATTTTATCTGACTTTCTCTTCTCAAAATTTGTATAGAAATTGACAAGCAACTCTCTAATTATGCTATCATCATCATCACTTCTTGTAGTTGGCTTAAATAACGAATAAATCATTTCAACCTTGGATGACTGTGTCATTACTGATGTTTGTGTCATTACTGATGTCCTACACCTCAGTATCAGTGTTCACTACCTTGAGCTGTCAACTACAACAACTGAATGTACATAATATTCCCTAGGAGAATCATGCAAGGTACCCATCCCCAAAGCAGTTGTTGCAACTCTTGAGGTTATCGAAATGGCAGTGTATTGGGCCGATGTTGGACAATAACTGACTATAGAGGTACTATAGTGTCTTCATCCGTTGCATATTATTTGTTACTACCGATAGGGGACCAAAGCATTGGCATGATATCAAATGACTATTGATTGTAAGGTCAGGTAGTTTTGCTTGTATTTTGATGTTGATTACTAGGAATCGTTGTATTTGCCTTTAACCTTCTCATGCATACTGGCCAGTGGGCAACTATATCCTCTGAGCATCGATTCCCAATACTTTATGGGGAATTGCAGTTTTCATTTGTCATTAAAGGGGACGTCATAGTATTCATTGTGTCTATCAAATTCATCCGGACGTCGTGTTCGTTGCATGCCACTTTTCCTTCATCTGTAGGGAACTCATGCATTTAATAGATTTCTGATTGGTGTCGGCTGCGAGGGCACCTTTCACACTCCGTAAATGTTCATTTTCACATGTATATGCAATATACATATCTTCCAAAAGCTAACCAACATCAATGGTATGCTTGATATCTTGTTCGCATCTTTCCTGCATTTGTTTGTAGGTGTGCTACATTCATTGCATATCTTTTACGTTTTATTCATGAATTCCTCCTTCATTGCAATCATCCCTTCTTTGCAAACATGATTGAGATAAATGTTGTTTATGGATGCATTAGAGATTTCATGTCATTACCTATAGTCGAACTATGTACTCGTATTGATCGTTGCTAGTGGATGAAGGAATTTTCCTTGTCCACTACATGTCATTATTCGTAGTCGCTCGTCAATGTGCATTTAGTTGGTTTGGACCGCCATTTGTCGTTTGCATTATTACAAATAATTGAATTTGAAGTTCAATTGCTTATTATCCACTCAAGTTCAAGTCCTTTGCCATGTCCAGATCGAGTTCAATTTTTTGTCATTTGGTCCAGATCTGTATTTCAATGAAGAGGAATCAGCTTGTAGGGAACAGATATGGCAAGTGCAAGAAAGAGCTGGAGTAGAGGAGTCGGTTTGTGGTAGTGTGGGAATCATCCTACTTTGGTTTTAATTAGGATAAACATCGGGTTGGGTTAGGGATTCAAAGGTTAGAGAGGGAAGGAGGTTAGGTTTAGGCAAGAAGTTGGGCGTCAGGATGGAGTTCAGCTTGCATATGGGATCCGACTGCTAGGGTAGAGATGAGATCGATTCTGAGGTGCTTATGCGACATGGAGAGAGGAAGTTGCGGCTTGTAGGATGTGTTTAGGTCGGATCGGCTGCTACGTGCGAATGGGAAAGATGGTTGAGGGCTCAGTGGTTTGAGAGGTGTGGATGCTGAGGAAATCAGGTATATCGGAGGAAGACGAGGCCGGCTAAGGGGTTGCTGGCATCAGATGTAGGTGGATCGGCAGAGAGTCTGTGGGTAAGAGCAGGTAGAGGTAGGTATGGATATTGGAGGAAGACTATTGTGGTATGAGGTCGGGATGGACTTCAGTTTGCTAAGTCAAGGTGGAGATGAAGATCAGGGTTTGTGAATGGAAGATGAGAGGCCGAAGCAGAGGCGGGTCGAGCCTCTGTCCGTGAGTAGGTGTCGGGTTTTGGGGAAGAAGGGTAGAGGATTTGTGAGCTGTGGGAGAATGCGAAGAAGAAGGGTTTTGGCTATAGCTTGCGAATTGGACCAAGAAGACCCTTCGATTATATTTCCTTCTCATTTTAACAAGAGAGGGAGACGAAGCAAGCGGGAAACCATGCGAAGCGACAGTTCAGCGTCGAATTGCAGACTACAGGATGAAACTGTAGCAACAGCGGAGCTTTTTACAGGATTTGAGCAAATAGTCAGGATGAATCACCAGCTACATGTAATCATTTTAAGCTTTTTTATTTTCTTTTGTTTGTTTTAGTTTGGCTACTTGAGTACAGGTCAACAAATTGTCCATGATAACATAAGAGACGTGGCATGTATCCTCTAACTATTAATTTGACACAATGGCTCCACAATGTAAATGGTTATGATAGGAGCCCTTTAACTAGGTGGTTTTATCATAAATAGACCCCGCTATATAACAATAATTGCTAGAGCCCGTATGTTCCCCAACAGCTAATACTCTTGAGTAATGAATCATAAGGTAAACTTAATAGGGCACAAAAGCCTCTGTTAGTTATGATTGACTTAAATTTATCTCTAAGAAAAACATTCACGAATTATTATATCCTAAAATTTTCAAAATTATAAGATTAAATTTTCCCCAAAATTATACCCTAAGATATCAACTTTTATAAATAAAATAAAATTATTATTTCATTATGTTCAACTTGTCAAACTGAACAAATTGATATATAGAAGTATATGTTAATTTGACAGGTCGTGAAAGTTATTGAATTAGTTTTGATTTACTTTTTTTTTCTAAAATTTCCATTAATTCACTTATTAAAGTTATTGTAGTTAGTGGAATTTTTTGTTTCCCACTTTCAGATGCATGCATCGGCTTGATTAGGAATTTGAGGGTTGAAATTCATTTATATAACTATGAGTGTTTGTGTATTAGTTATGCATAAAACCATTTTCAATTCTCCTACAAAAGCAAAATTCATAGTAGAATAACCTTTATTATATAAATCATATATATACATTTATATTTTCAGATAAACATGCCCGAAGAAGTGCCACAAAGAATGAATGATCAGTCATCTAGGCCAGTTACGGAGACAGAAATGCAGATTAAAAATAACTATGACAGAAGCAGAATTCATAGTAGAATCAATGATAAGGCTAAGTCTAAAGAGCTTCATGATATTATGAATTAGATATCATAAGTAGTGGACAAAATAACATCTATAAAGAATCATCATCACGCAGTGTGCCCATATATAAATTTAGTTGTGAGGTGGATCAACATCTGAGGATATTTCAAACCTTTAAACCTCCAGCATTCAAAGTTGCAAGTGATCCAACGGTAGCTAAAGACTGGTTATTGAAGATTGAAAAAATCTTGTATGATATGATTTGTTCATATAATAGAAAGGTAGTGTTGGCTACTTTATGCTGGAAGGCGAGGCAAAATGATGTTGCAACCTCATCATAGAGGGGAATTTGGATTGATGCCTATCACTATGATACAATGGGACAATTTTGTGCAGGTATTCAAAGATTAGTTTATTCTACCATCAATCAGATTAGCACTTCAAAACATTCTTCAATTTGACTCAAGGTTCAAAGACGATCATGCAATATGAAGCAGAGTTCACTTCCCAATCTCGAAATGCGCCTCTTTATATTAGCACTCAGGAAAAAAAATGCCACAAATTTTTTAGAGGCCTCAGGGATAATTTAAGATTATCATTGGCACATTTTGATATTAATGAATTCTCAATCTTAGTGGAAAGAACAAGAAGAATTAAAAATGAGACCAATTTTTCTAAGCATAATTGGGAACAACCAGACAAAAGAAGGGTTTTTTAGAAGGATGATAAATTTAAAAATAAGAGGCTCTTTGATGATAAGCAAAAACAAATTCAGTTTGAGAAACATGTCTATGATCGGAGTGGGAAAAAACACTTTGGTCAATGTCTAATTGATTCTAGAAAGTGTTATAGCTGCAGTGAATTGGGACATCGTAAGATGGACTACCCTCTGGAGAAAAAAAACAATGCAATGCCGCAGGGATATCAAGAGCAAGAACAATATACGAGATAAGGAAGGCAATAAAGCCGGGAAAACTCAATTTCAGGGTAAATTATCAATTCAGTTGGAAGGAGAAACATCACATGTTAAAAGTAATCAAGTTGTGAAAGCTAGAGCATTTACCATCACATCCCTGGAAGCCAAAGACTCAGAAAAAATAGTCACAGGTCTACTTCTGATTTCCAATAAATTTAGCAGATTTCTACTTGATTCTGGTGCATCTCAGTCATTTATTTCTGAAGAATTATGTTCTAACTGGCCTATTGAGATTATATGTTTTAAGTCTGCCTTATGTTTTATTTCTGAAGAATTATGTTCTAACTGGCCTATTGAGATTATATGTTTTAAGTCTGCCTTATGTGTTACAATGCCAATGAGATATAGCTTATATGCCAATAGGATCTATTGGAAATTGACTGGCTAGTTAAACATTTTTGTGACCATTGATTGTTTGAAGGAAAAGATAAAATTTAAATTGTCTAATAAGAAAGATGTGAAACCATGCAAGTAAAGAAGAACTGCTTAGGGATGTTAATATTTGGTAACGAAAGCTTCATTAGTTATAGACTTCTTGTTCTCCTAAATTAGGCTTTTGGAATTATCAAGTAGATATTATGTAAGGCACGCGGTTACAACTAGATTAACAGGATACTTAAAAGTTAACAACATAAAATAGAGAAAGTAATGTTACGGCAAGAAACACTAATCCACAGTTTAACAAATAGATTTTCTCACCTTGGGTCCCTCACTCACACTCGTGGTGGAAGTACTTTGGTGGAGGAAGATTGAGAACAGGCTTAGCAATGCCACTAGAAGAAAGATGAAGCCCAAGGTGTAGCTCATTGGGGAGGTGGCCGGGGACGGGGAATCCACGAGTTGACTAGTGAGTATCCAACGCCAGGTAGGAATGTTCTCTTTGATGGGGGGTACCAACGTGAAAAGGATGCAATTTAAATAATCTTCTACAGAAGCATCCACGTCTAGATTCATGTCGAAGAAATGAGATTAGAGAATGTTTGTTCGTCCTTGATCATCATATAAGAAGTCATGGTCAGCTTCTGGATCGGCCATGCATAGCGGTGGTGGCAGTTAGAGAAGAACAAGCTTGAGATTTGTGAGGAAGAAGGGAGAGGATGATGAGAGATGACTTGGGGAGGGTGAGGGGCAGGTAGAGTTTGGATTTCTTTTGGGTTAAGCCAAGTGGTTTGGGGGAGAAGGTGAGAGGGAAAATCTGAAGTCTAAATTTCAGATTTTCAATAGAGAGGGAGAGCCAATTTGAAATTCAAATCAACACAATTGAGGGTTAATGAGGTCGGCAATTACTAGGGAATTTAGGGAGGGATTAAATGTTGCCTAGGTGGCAAAGTGGAGAGAGAGAGGAGAGAGAGGGGGGGTCGGCCCTATGAGGGTTTAAATTTGTGTCTAGGTTCAATGTAGGTGGGGCCCGGGTGATTGAATAAATAATTAAATCAAATTTTAAATTAAATTCAGATTTGATTAGAGTTGAATAGTTTCCTAATTGGGTTTATCATATAGGGATGGATTTGAAATTCAATTTTCAAATTAAATTTCAATTAGGAAACTTCCTAAATGACAAGGGGACAAATTAGGAAAGCAATGAAAGCCTACTTGAATTTGAAAATTCAAATCCCAAGGCTTGGCCTTGCGTTGGCCGGCGGGTGGGACTCAATGGGGGCCAGCGGCTTGGTGTTGGCTCCGGTGGAAGGGGGGTGGGGATTTGGGCCTGGCGGGTGATGGAGGGCGGGATCCGGCGACTAAGGGAAGAGGGAGGCGTGGGGGTTGTTGGCCGACGATAAGGAGGTGGATTTGGGGTTGCCGGCGGCTAGGAGAAATGGGAAGAAAATAAAAAGAACCAAGACCTCCCACGAAGGGGGCTGTTGGGTAGTCCGTGTGATCCTCTCCTAGGCTACTCCTCTCCTCCAGAACTCACAAAGAGATCATGAGCAAAAGCTGAAATTTTTTTTTTTCATATCAATAATCATCATCCCAAATACAATAGAAATGACATATATATATATATATATATATATATATATATATATATATATATATATATATATATATATATATATAGGTTTCACTAAAAAGAAAAGAAACAAAGGCTAAAATGCCCTCGGGGCTACAACATCAAATGACCACCCATAAGGGTAAAACAGTAAAAACTGAAAATAAAATAAACTACTACATAAAATGACTCAAAAATCTAAGCTCCTAACCATAGCCGTTGATCTCCGGTGTCTCCGATGATACACGTGTCGAAATCTCTAACTGATGTCCTCATTAAAGAAGGCCTTCTACTTTTCTTGTGATAATAATGTTGTCATCTCTTATTAGTGCAATAAAAATGTGTAAATATTTAAGAAGTGTTGAATTAGCGTTCTAGGCTAAAATAAAGGTGTTAAATAAGGATGTTTGGGCAAGAATTTGCAATAAAAGGTTATAGACTTTAAAAGTACTAAATATTTGCATCAAATGATAGTAAAACCAAATTTAGCATATTGAATTTAAGAAGCTCGAAAGGTGGGTGCCCGATGATCTGGAATTTAGACACCAAATTTTGCAAGAAGCTCATCACTCAAGTTACTCTATTCATCCAAATAGTACCAAGATATATAAAGACTACAAATTAATTTTTTGGAGACCAGGTAACAAAAAATATGTCGAGTATATATCTAAGTGCAAAGCTTGCCAGATAGTGAAGGCTGGAAATCAGAGATCTAGCGGACTATTTCAATCACTACTATCCTTGAGTGAAAGTGAGAAGATATTGGAATGATTTTTATTATGGGATTTCCCAAATATAGACAGGGGCATAATAACATTTGAGTGATTATTAACATATTGATAAAATCAACTCACTTTTTGTCTAGGATGCACAGACACGGACACGGCGACACGGACACGACACGACACGGACACGACATGACACGGACACGGACACGGGACACGGCATTTTTTAAAAATATAGGACACGGGTGCGGCGTGGACACGGCATAATAATTTTTAATATAATATATATAAATTAAAGTAATATTATATTAAAAATGGCAAACAATATTAAATCAAAGTCATGATAACTTGTTTAGCTTATAATATAAAGATGTTTAGTACAAAATGTCTAGTACAACCACAAAAATATAACCAAAAAACTATTTAGTACAACATGAAAGTTCAACTACTCAATAGAGGGAATGATAGAATTAGATTCAGAGGTTGGTCTTTGGCCTTCAATATCATCATCATTGAATATCATTGCTTCCAACTCTGGTTCATCTAAAGAAAGATTTGCAACCTCCAATAATCCCATATCATCAAGGCACTCGAACCCATCTCCAGCAATATCCCACATCTTGTTATCACCTGTCATATAAAGTGGGGTTTTCCTTGATAAAAGACGAAGATTTGTATGCACATAAACTAAATCTTCAGCTCGTTGTGGATTTATTTTATTCCTTTTCATTGATTGAATAAATGAATATGTGCTCCAATTTCTCTCACAACAGGAAGAGGATGATACTTGACCAAGAAGTTTTATTGCTATTGTTTGAAGAATAGGTGCTGACGCTCCATGAATTAACCACCACATCTTTGGATCCATCCTCCATCTATCAACCAAAGATTCTTGATCACCAAAATCTTCTAAATATCCAAAGAACTTTACAAGTTATTCTGCAGCTCTGCATACCGGTGCATTATCTGTAATAACCTGCATAATATTTGAAGGCCCAATCATGACTATCACCTCTTTAATCAAATTTGCAATAAAAATTTATCCTTATATTCTCCTTCACAATTCACAGCTTTAATAAACATAGGATAATTCTCTGTAACGGCCATAAAATTTATGAGTGGTCTTCTTTGAGGATCTGTCCAACCATCACACACCAAACTAACACCTTTTTCTTTCCACACTCTTTTTGTTGGTTCAAGCAATGTCTCAATGTGTGCTATTTCCCTTTCCAATAATTTTGACCTTAATGCATTGTAACCAGGTGGAACATATCCTGCAAGGTTGTTGTTACATGCAAAACTGAATGCATTTTTATAGTAAGGATTTCTTGCAAGATTGAAAGGTAAGCCAGCTGAAAAAAACATTCTTGCTATTTCACCATCCAACTCCTCTCGTTGCTACAAGCTGAAAGCCTTCTCTAAAGGACTACTGGCAACTCCTTTTCTTTTCTTTGTTTGATATCCTTCACTTCTAAATGATAAACAATGATCAACTCTAATAGATGAGGAAGAAGCATGGGACGAACCATGGGTAGATGGCAAAGGTATCTCCTTAGGGAGTGCCCTTTTGATCCTACATTCAGCTTCATCAACTTGTCTGTTTATTTCAATCAACTGTGAAGTAGTAATCTTGGGACACATTTTAATTCCATGGCCAGCTATCTTAAGTAGATGTGCTTTGACCCTAGAATATGATCCTTTGTAGGTTCCACCACAATAATTGCATTTGAATGACACATTCCCTCCTCCTTCAAATGTTTTGCCTAACTTGGTAACATGAAGCCATAATGGCTTATCAGTTTCTACAGATTGTTCTTTTGAACCTTCACCTAATCCACTCCCACCAGCCGTAGAGCTCATTTTGCTTTAAAATGCACTGGTAAAATTGAAGTAATAAAGGCTTAATAAATGTCTCAAACTCATTTCAATAAAAACATAAATCTCTCTCACAATAAAATCACTATTTCAAAATGCAAGAACAACCTACAAAACCAAAAGCAAAAGCAAGAAAAATATTTGGATTCATCCAATTCCTACAGCAAGAAAATCATGTTGTTATCTTTTAAGTTTCTTTAGCTTTAATTGCAATGCACATTTATTACAGAAGGTTTTGTTGTGTCCTTTTGAATTTATGAAGTGTTTAATGGAACTTTGGATCTCTATTACTTCTAATTTCTAAGCAGTTAACACATTGTATTTCAAACATGTATTTTTTTATAACATTAATGATGAGAACTTGAGAAGTCTCAGTACAATGAATAACTTGAGAAGTCTCATGTATTCTGGGATCACTCCTTCAGGTGGTCAAAGCCAAAACGAGCTACTAATTTTGATGTTAAGAAATTATCCTAACATAACACTTATGATAAATGAGCACATAAATATTTCTAACATAACACTTATGAATTCACGATTTTAGTTCTCTTTTGTATTGCTAAAAACTTAAACAAGATTGGGATTTAATTTAGGTAAAACAAGAATAATCGCATATCCTATAAACTAGGGTTTGATTTAGGTTTTTTTTCCAAAACCCAAAACAATCAAAGTAATTTCAGAAAAAATTAACATGCTCTTGTGAACACAAATCTATATGATAAATGATAAAAAAATTGAGAGAAATGACCAATGGCAAAAAAAATTCTAGGTCAAACTTACAAAGAAATGACGAATGACGAATGGCAGAAAAATCTAGATCCGAAATCTGGATCGGCTGCTCGGGACGGTCGGAAGGTCGCCTGCTCGGGACGGTCGAAAGCTGGAGGCGACGGTGCGGGCTGGAGCCTCGATCGGCTGCGCGACTCCTCTGCTCGGGACGGCTGGAAGCTCGCCTGCTCGGGACGGCTGGAAGCTCCGCCTGCTCAGGACGGCAGCGACTCCTCTCGACTGTGCGGGATTAGCGACTCTCTGAAGGCGACTCCTCTCGATGGCTGCGCGACCTCGCTCGAATGAATGAAACGCAGGACTAGGGTAACACGGGCTTATTAGGTGTTTTTTTTCCTTTTTTTTTAATTTTAAATATGAAATAACCGGACACGCGTGTTCGGCTTAAATTTTTTTTTTTTAACCCGGACACACCCAGAACGTGTCGGACGTGTCCGTGTCCGACACTGCATTGCCTCTTAAAACGAAGTGTCGGTGCATCATAGCTTTTTGTCTATCAAGCAACTGATTCGATAGACAAATTGGCAAGCTTGTATGTGAAGAAAACTGTTAGATTGCATGGTATTCCAAAAGTTATTGTTTCAGACATAGATGGTCTATTCACTTCTAAGCTGTGAAAAGGTATTCATGAAGGCTTAGGCACAAACCTACACTTTAATACAGTCGTTCATCCTCAAACTGACAATCAATCTAAAAGGACAATTTAAGTATTGAAAGACTTGTTGATATTATGTGTTTTGGACTTTGGAGGTAACTAGGAGGACCATATACTAATGATAAAATTTGCTTAAAGCAATAGTTATCAATCAAGCATAAAAATGGCACCATTATGATAAAAAGTGCATAACTCCATTAAATTGGATTGAAGTAGAAGAAAAGTAGTTGATGGGCCTAGAGTTAGTTAATGAAGCAACAAAAAAAAATTAGATTAATCAAAGATTGATTGAAATCTTTCAGGATCGCCAATAGAAATATTATGACCCCAATCACAGAGCAGTAGACTTTGAACTTGGTGATTTTATATTTTTGAAAGTTAAACCTATGAAAGGAGCAAGAATATTTGATCAAGGAGGCAAGTTGAATCCTAGGTATATAGAAACTTTTGATGCTATTGAGAAGATTGGTAAGGTTGCTTACAGGCTTGCACTATATTCATAATATCTTTTATGTATCAATACTAAGAAAATAGATTACAGATGTTAATCAAAGAATTTCACATAATGAAATTGATATACAGAATAATCTAACTTATAATTAGGAACTTCAAGGAATATTAGGTTATGATGTTAAAAAGCTCAGAAACATACAGATCCCATATGCCAAAATAAAATGAGAACTTAGACCAAATGAACAATCAACTTCAGAAAAAGAATAAGAAATTAAACAAAGCTTCCCTCATATGTTTGAAAGACCTCCAAATAAATAAATTTTGAGGACGAAATTACAATAAAGGGAGAATTATTATACCCTAAAATTTTTAAAATGGTGAGATTAATTTTTCCCAAAATTATATCCCAAGATACCAACTTTATAAAAAAATAAAATCATTATTTCATTATGTTCAACTCATTAAACTAAACAAATTGATATATAGAAGTATATGTTAATTTATAAGGGCATAAAGCCATTAAATTAATTTTGATTTGCATTTTTTTTCTACATTTCCTATACCATTCAATTATTAAAGTTACTGAGGCATTTATTAAATTTTTTTATTTTCCACTTTCCCATGCTGCAATAGTTTGATTAGAAATCATTTTATTGAGGGGGCCGTGGGGGCTGCTGCGGCTGGAACTCTAAAATCAGTGAAGAAAGAGAAGAAGAAAAAAAAGGAATAAGAGGAAGGGGACTAGGGATTAGGTGAGAAATTTGGTTTAAATTAAGAGAAATATAATTGAGGTAAAATTCTATTTTTTTAGGTTTATCATAAATTGATTTCTAAGTTAGAATTTATTTATAAAATTCAAAATTATTATTATTTAGGTTGTCTATAAAAGGAAAACAGGCCCGGGCATTCTAAGGGATCAAATCAATCCTAGCCTAAAAAACGAGATGAGATATACAATCTCTAGTACAGGAAATAACATTTTTTTAAATCTAACTTATGTAGTATTTCATCATATTAATCATGAGATGAAATCATAAGATGAAAATTCTTATAATAAGAACAATTTTAATTTTATGATCGTTTGTTCATAATGAATTTATGTTATATGTATAATGTTCTAGATTCTTGATTATTATGTATTATTACATGATATCTTTGACATTTGCTATGATAGTTTTATTTTTTTTTTAAGTCATATTATGGGGCATTGGCCTGCAAGTAATGAACTGTGCAAGGAAAGGCAAAAACCTAACGAGGTAAACCTTAGGAGGGATCATATAGGAGGTACCCGACTCTCTTCAAAAAGGTTGAAAATTTTAGATCCAAACTTAAAGGGAGGGGCCATGAACATTCGAAAGCCTATAGGCATCATGTGATTTTTCTAAAATAGTGTACAAGAATAAATAAGAAATAGAAAAAAAAAATCTGAAATATTTCATATAGTAAATTGCACAATTTTATGCATTGATCATTACTTTTTTTTTTTCAAATCAAAATATACATGTGTACCGCTTATGACTCTTATATTAATTCAAAATATCAACATGATAATTGTTTCTTGTTTTTGTATTAGGATTGTATATTTCATTAAGCATTTAACTCACTAGTTGATGTATTATAGGAAAGGGAAAGGAGCTAGCGAGCTTTAAGTAGGGGTTTGGCTACCCTATATACATAGTCGTTTTGAGTGTAGATAGAAGACTGATCAGTAAGTTGTAGATTAAAACTTTTGATTACGTAAAATTTTATTTGAAATATTTAATAAAGTTATGTACTTTATTTTGATGTATATTGTGCATGCTTCCGAATATGAAATCATGAGATATAATTCTATGGTTGAAATAGATTTTTGTTGGGATAGTTTGAATAGATTAAGTTTGCTACTTATTTGATCCTAATGAATGTAGTTCGAGATGATTGTTAGTGAGAAATGTATCTATTCAGATTTTCCTTCTCTGTTACATCTCAAGTTGATTGAGGGTCAAAAAGGGATGTGATAGCATTCACCAAGGTCTACAAGATACTCTTGTATGAAGTAACCCATGGTTGCAGACAATGATCATTCAATTAGGTTGAGTCGATTATCTCCTTTAACTAAGTAGCTAGAGACCATGACAACCAGAACTAATGAAAACATGAGATATTGATAATGTTCTTCGTCGCTCCCCCACCATGTGTTTTAAGTGCAAGGTAATAAATTTCTAATCATAAACATCAAATCCTAAAAAATCTAAAAAAAGTTATTACTATGTGCTTTGTACTTAACTTATATCTAATAATTAGCCTTAATCAAAAGTGCTTTCCTGTCTAAGAAGAGTGATTAATTATAGGATCTTGCACCTATGAAAAATCTAAACTCAAATTTAAAATCTTCACAAATGAGGGTGAAATCTTTTAGTAATGTTTTATCTCCAACCTACTCTATTTTCCAAAAAATTATCTTATAACTTAATTAATTAAAACTCTCCTCGAATAATGCGAAGAGCCCAGAGCGCTAAATTTCTAAAGCCCACGATTGAATAAGTTGACCCATCAAGAGAATCCAATAATTTGGATGAGGTACTCAACTTCTAATAAATGAGCCAATTATTCCTAGGCCTATATTTGCAAATCCATGCAATTTTATTTAATTATGATGTGTATGAGTATAGAATTTTCTTCATATTGAGCATGCCATACACTAGATATTATCAAGAAATCTATTACATTTTATGTGAATGCTTATTCAAATGATCTCAATAATTCAAATTATAAGACTGTGTAACAGGTGCATATTAATATTAATTTGTAAATATTATCAAAATGATGTTAAAAATAACAAAGCCAATGAATGACATATCATAGAGAATAGGTTGGCATGGTATGATGATCTGCACATGAAAAGTTAAAAGTTCTGATGAGATGAGCTTCATTAAAGAAATGTAAAGGATTCCCGACACATAATTCTCTAAATTGAAATGGGCAAACTTAGAATCAAGGGCTATTGATAACTGCAATTTTATACTGACCAAAATTATCAATAGCTATTATAGTTGATGGGCTAACTGACGACCAAATTATATAAATGATGCAAAAGCCTATATAATTATCAATGATATTTTTTAAGAAAACGACAAGTATAAATTGAGAAGGAAAGCAAAGTGAAACAAGTAATTACATACCAACCATTGACTATTATAATGCATTAAACAATTTGATACTTTACAGATATACATCATTGTTTTACAAATATTCATGTTCATTACACATAATCAAGTCTTTTTCTTCTCAAATCCTCAAAGCAGGTTTAGAATTAAAAGGGTTGCATTAAGCTAGTTAAATTATGAAGAAATATGCTCAAATTAGTTTATATGATCAACATAATATGTTATATTATTTTTTTGTATGTATGAACATTATATTAAAATTGTTTATCTCATTAGGCATCTAGCTCTTTAGATTTTATAAATGTAGCTTTCAGGGAAGGGGAAGAAGCAATTAGGGCTACAGGCTTGTGATTAATTTTGTACGGTATAATAACCTTTTTCGGTGTACAATTTTGAGATGTATTATAGAAGAAGAGATATATGATATGGATTAAAAAATTTTGGCATGCAAAAAAAAAATATTTAAAATTATTTAGAAACTCTATATTTGATTTAATGATTTTGTTCATGCATGCTTCCATATAAATGGTAATGCTCAATATATATGTTAACCTCTATACAAAGAAACAAAAATAGCAAAAATCATTGAAATCCCGCGGATCCTGCTGAAATCTCGCTTAATTCGGCACCGCTCTCGTCAAGTCCTCCGCTATTCCCGTGAACCTGCCTCGATTGAATGACCGCAGATGTCGTTAAATACCGAACGAAGCCAAGGCGTTGGGTCGCTGCTCTTCACACGCTAAAATCCCACGAGCTCTGCTTCTCCTCCCGAAATCCCGAACCCCTCTCTGCTAACCGAACTCCAGCTCACTGCCTCACCCCCTGGCCTCCCGATTTCCTCCAGATCCGAGCTACCTACACCCTTCCCTGTTCCTGTAGATCGAAAGTTACAACATTTTTGAACGGAACCGACGACGGGAGCTGCTCTCTGTAAGGGCCGAGAGAGGAGAGATCACCCTTACTCGAAGTCTTCCTTCTCCCCTAGCCCAACGCCAAATCCTCTGTCTGAATCCATACCCGAGCCTCTTCCGCAGCCGATCTCCACAGTTTCTGCCTCCTTCCAACCTAGCCGACGGTTCCTGCTAGTTGGATCGAAAGCTACGCTCCTTCGACGACCTCTTGTTCCTGTCGAATCAGAAGGAACTACAAGAGCTCGCTTACTGTATAGGCTAACTTCTCCCTTTCACGCTTCTTTGACTGAATCCCGTAAGCAGAGAGAGGAGGGGAAAGATATTAAAGGTTTTAATTTAAATTAATGTTAATTAATTTTAATTAGAATTTATATTAATTATATTACTTATAATTAATTATAATTATTATAATTAATTTTAATTAAATATTATTTTAATTAATTATAATTAACTATAATTATTAGTTTAATTATAATCATTAGAATTAATTATGATTAATTGTAAACAATTAATCATAATTAATTTTAATTAATTATAATTATATTAATTAAAGTTAATATTAATTCATTATGATTAATTATTATTATTAATTAATATTAATTATTTATAATTAATTAAGGTTATTTATAATTAATTATTTTAATTAATTATAATAATTAATTATATTTAATTAAGGGTAATTATAATTTTATATTATAATTAATAAAATGGAGGAAATACAAATGCTCTCCTCCCTTCCCTCGATCCACGTGCCAACACCGACAACCCCGCGAATGTACGGATTTCCTAAACTCAGATTCCCGCTCTCAAAGTTCGCGGCGCACCGAAAAACTGCCTATACACGCCTTTCTTGCGCGTGCTGGGATGGGACCTCGGTGCGAAGCCTACAACGACGCGGGTAATCACCTTGACCTCGAGAGCCTGCTTTCATCGTTTGCGGCAGACCGGAAAACCGTCTATACACGCCTTTATTGCGCTTGGTGGGATGGGACTCCAGTCCGATGCCTAAGACGAGGCGGGCAATCACCTAAACCCTACTTCAATGTTCGTGGCGGACCAGAAAATCACCTATACACGCCTTTATTGCACGTGGTGGGATGGGACCCCAGTGCGGCAGCTACGGCGAGGCGAAGTCACTTATAAGTACCCCCGAGCGGGGGGAAAGCAAATTGTGTCTTTTAAACAGGTACCGTTAAAGACCCCATACACGTCTTTATTGCGCGTGGTGGGAAGAAAGTTCACGGCCACAGACGAGGACACCTACCATACACGCCTTTATTGCACGTGGTGAGAAGACCCAATTTTCTCGTAGTTTTCCCTTAACCGGGGGGGACGTCGGGAGGCTGCCAAAATTTCGAGTGAATGTGAGACTTGACTTGGACCTCATTTGAACTCAAAAGAACAACGAAGGACTTGTACCTAGACTTTTGAACAAAATCTAAATGACTTAATAAAGAATTGAACCCAAGTAAAATGAAATTGAACTGAACTCAAATGAAGAACTTGATTTGAATATTAAGCCGACAAGGCTTGAACTTGAAGAACTGCAGGGGACATAGAACTTGAGTTTGATGCTTGAACTCAAGCAAGGACTTGTGAGAGTGGACTCGAATGAACATGTTTTGAAAATTAAATTAATGATTATATTAACCAATAATCTTAAGCATCCAAACAAACATCAATGAATAGAACTTGGACCTGAACTTGATATGAGGAATGGGAAACTTTGCTTGATTGCAAAGATTTGAACTTGAACTGAGTGACATTGTTTGGGACTTGAACAAAGAACTACAAGCTTAACTTTCCTACAAGCATCAACAAATAATCATGAGCAATGACCTATGGTGAATAGAATCCCTATATCTCACTCATAAGAGCAAGTGATATGAATTTGATGAGCAAAGACAGTTACAATGGGGATATTCATAAAAGATTTATATATGAATGTAGTGAAGTCTCCATTGTCAACAACAATTCAACATGCAAGCAAAGGTGCAAACAAGGGTAACACACCGGCAAAGTATACAAGCTCCTACAAGTTAACATATAAAACTCTTCATTCATACAACAATCTTATCTACAAGTAGTGTTGGTGAACACATCACCAGTGTGACGGATTTTCTACATGAATGAGATAGAAGATCGTAGCGGATGTGAACTCTTACTAGCAATGATGGAAGATGTGTCATATGCATAGTAATGTCAATACGTGGGTATGCTGAGTAATTATCAGATAAATGCACTGAACCTCAACCAATCATAGCAATTAATATGTAATATAAGATGTTCACAACCAGAACACATCATCGACAATAATTCAACATGGGTCAAATACACTGGTTCTCTAATGCAGAAGCGGACGTATAACAAATGCAAATTCCTACGGACTCTTACAGAAGACCCTTCATATATACTAGACGTCATCTACGAGTAGAATGTCAAAAGATTATAGCAAAAGCAAACTTCCACGAGTTGTTATAGGAAACTTGTTGTGTATACAACATGCTATCTATGAGTGAATACCAAATAAGCACAGTAGATGTCAGCATCTACAGGCAAAGACAGGAGATTAGTTAGTGCACTACGATCCACTTGCAGAAAGAAACAAGTAGTGCACAACAATCTACCTATACAAAGCAGCGAACAAGTCTATTCAGAAGCTGCTACAACATGCCACCGGATCCGCAACTTCTATGCAAGCGGACAGAAGGCGTCTACAAGTACTTTCAAAGTACCCCCACACGTGCACCGTAGTTTGTATACACATAGGTACACTAAAAGGGGTAAAAGCAATTATAAAACCCGCATGGGCCCCGGCGAGCGTGTTGTGGGAACACACGTGACATCTATGGATCCTGCGCAGGTCAATAAGTGAATTCAATTTCGAACATGATCCTTCTATACAGGTCAATAGAAGTCAACAGGGTTTGAACAATCAAACAAATATGTGGCCGTGGCGACCAGAATATTTGTTTTAATACATTCATATTAGGCCTTCAAAGCCTATAACAAAATGAATTCACTAACAAAGGCATAAAACCTACGAAACCCGATCCTCTATCGACAACTCGATAGAGTCGACAAGGTTCATCCATAAAATACAAATATTTAAGTGGAAATGACCCCAAACACCCCGATGATGGCCGTGTTGAATGTTTATCTCAACCGGAGGGGTCCACAAATATTTTCAAATGCCTTCCAAATTCCATTCAAATATCCACAAAAATCCAAAAAATCTCAAAATATAAAATTCCAAAATCCAGATATTTAAATTAAAATCTATCCATCAACGCTTAAAGCAAAATCCATCCACCCTCCGGAACAGTTTACCGATGTGGACAAATTAAAATTTACTTTAGCACACAAAGAGCTAATGACTAGTCGAAAATATCACTAGGATCCATTCTCAAACAATCTCCTGCTAGTAAGGACGTGGTACGTGTCCTCTAACCGACAGTTTTGCCGCCAAATGGCACCACAGGATAAACGGTTATGACTCGGGGCCCTCTGAACCGAGTGGTTTTGCCGCCAAATGACACCACGAAATACCGGTTATGGCTAGAGCCAACACGCTCCTTACTAGTATCAAATTCTTGAGATATGAATCAATAGGATATGATCGATAGGGCACAAAGCCCTCTGTTAGCTAAGGTGGATTCAAATTTGTCCCCTTAGACAAATATCAACCCAGGTCTATAAGGTTCCCTTGGACGAAGCAACCCATGGCTGCCGACAGGGATCCTTCTGTCAGGTTGGGTCGACTACCTCTTCTGCCTAAGTAGAACAGGGACCACGATGGCCCGGGACGACAGAACCATAGGATCTTGATCGGGTTCATCATCTATTCCCCCACCATCCGCTTTAAGTGCAAGATGGTGCAATTTCTATTTTAAATATCAAAACTTTTCAAATTTCCAACTTCCAACCATTTCCAAATATCCAAACCCATTGTTGCTGTTATATGCCAGATAACACGTATTCTCTACGTATCTGATTGACAACTAGCCTTAATCGAAAGTTCTCTCTCATGATTGAGAGGGGTAATTAACTATAGGGGCAAGCCTATAGGAAACCAGAACTCATATCATAAAGTCCTCGCAAAATGAGGGCAAAATCTCTGGGTAGTGTCTTATCTACAAACCCATCTGTCTTCCAAAATTTACCTCGGAACTTATCAGTTAAAACTCCCTCGTCGAGCAAAAAAAAGAAAAAGAAAAGCGAGCGGAGGCCGGGGCCAAATTTTTGGAGTCCACAATATTAGCTAATTATAAAGTGCAATGTTGACTTTTGTGGTAAAAGAGCTAGACAAATTTTCAGTCCTTCAATCCTGATTATTAGGACGGGTGTTGATGAGAAAAACATATGATTGGATCGTCCATTTCTGTTACGCATCATGATTGACAAGAAGGGGTCAAAATGAGACATAACAACCTGGGTTCTCGATTGCGACATTATTTAAATCCTCAATATGTAGTCTCCAACAGTTAAGTTTTTTCCGTGATGAAAGCCCATGCTCAAAGTACTGGCTTGAGAGCTAATTTAACTGTTCTAAGTAGTGTGCCTCTAATAATTGTGCATCTGAGTTGACATGTTTGACCATCTAGATACCACGGGATGCATCTTGAAAATGGGTCAAATCTAGGGCTTACATGAACTTCCTTTGTAAGACGTTGAACATAGTCATCTAATTTATAATTAGAAACAAAATCTTAGATAACATAATTCAAAATTTGAAGGTCAGAAAGACACAAAAAATAATAAACTGTGACAATTATTTGAAGTATTTTCATCCTCAACTAAAATGTAGAATTTTGCTGGTTAAGGCAAGTGGTGAAGAAGACAACCTAATAAAGATCACCATTTATTTTGCCAGATGAAAAGTGGAATTTGAAATTTTAGATTACTTGTTCAGTGTTTCAATGAATGCAAGTGATATAAATTGATTGACTTCAAAATATGTTTGGAATGGCCAGCCTTCAAAATATTTTATAACTCGAGCATAAAATGGTCAGCTCTTTTTATGCATAATTACGGTCAACTGTAACATTGGAAACTTCACATACTCTTAGCCCAGCTCAGCTTTCAAACGAATCTGTGATTTAAATGGGCAAGTATTAGAAAAAATTATCAAAATGATCTCTTGAATTTTTATAAAAGATCAAAATAGTCCTCAACTATATTAAAGGACAATTTTGATCATTCAACTCTTTAAAGATGAACCAAAATAGTCCTATCATGAGACTATTTTGATTCTTTTTTAAGGACTTGAGGGATCAGATAGTCATTTAATATAACTGGAGATCATTTTAATCCTTCAAAAAAAATTAGCACCATTTTAGTTCTTTCCCACAAGCATTATATCAGATGTTTTGTGTTGGTAAGGCTAAATTATAGAAGCATCAAGAGCTAGCTCTCCAATTACTAAATATATGTAGCAAGTCAGCAATAATGCTGTAAATTGGTGTTTTTATAGCAGGGCAGAATGAAATTAGCTCTTGAAAATTGAAATAGAGAAGGATGCTATCAATGTCCAAAGAATTAACCAGTGATACATTTACCTTCGTGCTAATATGTTGCGATGTGCTTCGAGAACCCTCAAAAGCCCTTGCCTCCAGCATCCTAAGTAAACGTTGTCCATCACCGTTTGCTAGTATTTTTATCCCATTGTCAGTTGTTGTAATCGCAAACAAAGAACCCTCCTTGTTGAATCTTAGCCGAGGACTCGCCTGCAATTACAGTTAAACAAAAAATCAATGGTTCTTAAGTTAAGACACAATGGGTTCGGTCATTTACAAAGGCTAGTTACTAACAGGTAATCCACCCTCAGCATCTGTGGTGGCTAGAATATTGACATTATCCATATCCCAGAACTTTATTAAAAATTCATCTCCAGCTGCTAAGAAACGATTCCTAGTGGTGTCAAACTGAACTACACCTAGAGAGCGTTTCTTAAAGCCAGAGTAAGCCCTTTTAATAGCCCCTTCTGTCTCATTCCACTCAACTAGATGGGATTCTCCATCTTTACTAGTTCCACATGAAAAGAGCCTGCAAAAACAGTCATACAAAATATCAAATAATAATAATAATAATAATAATAATAATACAGTGGCAAAACCATATGTTAAACTAAAGCAGCATTAGCATGTAACACATACATAAACAAGATGATGAACATCATAGATTCGCACATTAGTATTGATTCATTTAATGGCCACGCCAAGGATTAAATTATTAGCAGACATATGGGAGAATAGTTTACTAAAAGTTCACTCTCCGTAAAAGAATAAGAAAAACAATTACATATAATTTAAAAGATTGCTTTTTTTAGTTTTATGTTCACTTCAAAATACTAAATCAACAGATGCACTAAATAGCAAAGACAAACAAGTTTCACCTAGATCCATCTGCACTGTAAGCCATTGTAGTGCACCAGTGTCCAGGAGCATCATAATCAACTCTAGATCCCATGCAATCATATAGCCATGCTTTTATTTTCCCATCAATAGCGGTCGAGAATATAAACTGCATGCATGTGCACAAAGTTAGATATTTTTATTGAAATGATCTTTGTCAAGTTCATAACCTCAGGCCCTCTGGTGAAACGTTAATGGGAAAATGCAGAAAATCATCAAAGACTAACAATAAAAAAAAATTCTTTGGCCATTAAGAAGGTAAGGAGATTGATCCCTAGGAAAGCAAAGCTAAGTCTTGTTTTGCAGAAAAAACCTGGATAGCCTCCTTGGAATGGGGACAGACTGAATAAACAGGAGCCTCATGCCCTTCAAATACATACTGCCTCTGACCTGTCATTGCATCCCACACCTACAATTCATATAAAGATTGCTAAAACGTCTAATTACAAATAAAAATACCAAAAAAAAAAACAGACTCGTCCAACAGACCTTGATCATCTTGTCATCACCGCATGTAATGATAGACAAACTCTTATTGGGATGAGCAAATGCAATGTCATTTACACCACCTACATGAGCATCAAGCTATGGACAGAAAAAAAAAAAATTTTCCTGTTAGATTCCTGTCATAATCAGCATAGATACAAAACCATGTTCATGTACATTACCTCTAAATGATTCCTCAACTCTCCATTTGGAGTGTAAGCATATGTCTGGACAATATGCTTTGAGAATGCAACACCTTGAATATAGAAAATATAGAAGCTCATCCATTAGTGAGCATGAAGAAAGACTAGCAGCATATAAATTTAACCATAGGACTTGAATCTGGAGCATACCAACGATGGATCCATCTGGACTCCATAGACACCTATTTACAGAAATTGTAGCATCCTTCATCAGGGCTGCCTGGAAAAAAAATTTGGCTTTATATAGGGAATGGCATTAAGAGTATAGCACATTTATTTTGAAGAACAGGAAGAGAGAGGAAAACACAAGCACATTAAATAACCTGATTCTGCTTGATAATAGTAATACAAAAGTTTACCTGCATAGGCATGGAACAGGCTGAAATATCCCAAATCTTGAAAGCCTTATGTGCTATTCTTTCGCGAGATCCAACTTCCCAAATGGAGATTTCTCCGACATTTGTGCCAACTATAAACATCACCAAGATGAACAATTGAATTCCACAGAACAACTCAAAACAAGAGTATGAAGAGAACAAAAAGAGCATAAGTTCTTTTCTATTCGGTTTCTTCTCTTTTTATTGCTTAGAGTTGCCGAAGAGATGCATCTCTTGGGCATTAACTACATGTAGTGGGGTTGCATTGGGAAGATGCGTTGCTTCATTTTGCATTATATATATATATATATATATATATATATTGGTTCAACAATAACTATCGGGATTATAAAAATGCATTTAACAGAAGAATGTGGTAGGAGCTACCAAGAAGAAAACTTTGATGCTGGGGATGAAAATCAAAACTCATAACACTAGAACCCTGATTTAGTGTCCGAACAACTGTTCTGGGAAGATCATCCTGAGTGTAAATATTACCCAGATGAATGGCACCAGAGAATGATACCTAAATCACAATCAAATACAACAGAAAGTAAATACAATGAAATAATACTAGAAAGCAACCATCTAAATGGCTATATATACTTCGTCAATCATAAGAAAAGCTTGCTCTCGCATACTTCATCAGAGTGCCCAGTCCGAATTTTCTTTGACAAGTGCTCTGAATCAATAGTTTGATATTCCATGACTGTTGCATTTGTAGGAGCCCTCGAGTGCTTCATAAAAGCAGCTACAAGTAACATGACATGTTATAGTCAAGAACATTACAGAATATTAAATATTTATATTGATGCAAGCATTCAAATTTATGCCAACCAGATGGCATGTTTGGAGGCTGCAAAAGACCAGGAGGCCCTTGAGCCACAGCAGCATGAGGTAATGTTTGATTGGCATTTGACATCCATCCAGCAATGGCACTTGCAGGGGGGTTGACTACAGTTTGAAATGGCTGCACAAGGAGAAAGATCACCCATACGACATCAATAAGAATGTATAGGAGTACAGATAAACCAATGGTTTCATTCACTTACACTATGAGCTACCAATGGAGGAAAAGGGCCTGATTTAGGTAAGGGCCCGACAAGGGGGGCATTGGTAGGAGGAACAGGCCGTGGACCACTAGCAGGTGCACATGAGTGGTCAGTGAAAAGTGTCTTAATATCAGGGTTGGGGCGTGGATTCTTGCAAAGCTGATGCTGCCAATTAAGACTAGAATGGAAATTAAATTTAAATTCAACTAAAAAGTGAATTAAGGCTATAAAAAATGAAACCAAGCATTGTTGCACGTAAAAAAATGAATCACAACATTGCAAGAATACTGCCATCCAAAACTCCTCATCTCTAGAAAACACGAGTAATTTTGTATTAAACTGATTAGCTGTTATATTTCATATCATAAAATCCATAAATAAATATGACAACTGATGAAAACTACAACCTACTGTAGGTTGTTAACGTGATTTTCAACCACAGTTTCAACCACCCAAAGTTTGAGGCACAGCAAAATCAGATTGGAAATTCATTTAGATGTCCACATGCACTAGGATGTCTCTTCTACATCAAAGAAAATTTGATAATAGGAAATAAAACATAATAAAAAAATCCCAATTTAAAAGAAAAAACAAATATGGACTAAGGGCGTGACTCTTTTCAGTTTCAAAATAAATAGGATAAAGCTAATGATGATGATGATGATGACATGACTCGTTTCAACTCTCTGCCAACCAAATTTATAGCTTCCATTCACTTTCAACAGAAAGAATCGTATGACATTGATATGCACCAAAAAGAATTAATGTGGCAGAAGTATGTAGTTGTCACAAGTCAGGATTTTTATGTAGCTGTGGGATTTTACTCCAGTTACCAAATATTAGGTTTATCTGCACAACTGCTGTGGGCAATTGAGAACACGGACTCACTAACAAGGAACAAACCAGAACTAAAAAATAAGGAAAGTTTCAGCTGGAATCTATATGATACCATTTCCAATACCTTCGCAAACTTTCATAACCATCACCTAATGAATTAATCATTTTCCAGAAAGAATCTTCACAAAAAGATGCTTGTTAAAGTTGAAACTTGAGCAGTGGATCAAGTACGAAACTTTGTTCATTAATGTAGAGAAACTCTTCCTATTCATGTGACAAGTTTGTGTGAATATTGTATGCCAGTACAAAACAAAAAAAAGGGTAAGTTCGGGCATTGCAGAAAGAAAAAAACATGATTTCTACTCTGCTCTCAGTTCAGATGCAAGATGCTTAGCTAAGTCTGAAAGGCTAGTGGACTTTAGGATAAGCAAACTACTAAATCCCCATAAATGGAGAAATTATTACGTGCGGAGTCCGGACGAGAGAACCGTCCAGACTTGTTGAGTATTTATAAATACTCAGCAAATACTTAGTAAATACTTGCAACTGAATATTTGTTGAGTATTTGCTGAATATTTTAAAATACTCAGCAAATCTGGACGCTTCTCTCGTCCGGACTCCGCACGTAATAATTTCTCCCATAAATGAAGTGATGTCTCAATGGCAAGTGTGGATAGATTAGTCATTTTCTCAATTATGTATGGTGGCCATGAAAGAAGAAGCTAACGTTGAAATTACAATTTAAAGATCTTCCAGACCAGCATTGCAACAATAACCACCATGACTTCGTCAGTCTACTTCTAATTGAAACATGTAGCATGTGGTTCGACAAACTCATAGCATACAATAGTATGAAGTAGATGAAAACTGACATAAAAGGGCTTCCACATGTAGCATGTTATGAGACATGGCACAAATGATATTTATTACATCTACTAATCAAAATTAATCTAGTTGCCCATAAAGTGGTATAAGAAAAGATTTTCAACATTGCCCAATAACAATTTTTTTAATGAAATTTAAGAATTTATTTTTATCTAAAAATATTAATTGTTATAAAAAAATCAGAAAAAAAATATTGAATTTTAATTTACAATTTAAATTTTTTTTAAAGTTTTTAAGATAAAAAGTATACAACTTAGTACTATAGTTATAGGAACTTAATGTTTACATTTTAAATATTATTTTATCAAAAAAGGATAACTGATATTATTAAATAAAAACTTATCAGAATGAAATAACAAATTAAAATTAATAAGAAAATGTTAACTCATTTTTATATTATAAATTTTAATTTGAAATTTTAAGCTTGTGGATAATTATTGTTTATGTACTCATTAAAATTAAAGATAAACTAAGTAAGATTAATATATTTAAGTGATGGTAAGATATTATTAATTAATGAAATCAAATCATTGTAAAAATATATTCTTAAATTAAAAATATTAATTAAAATGAGAAACCCTTTTACATTGCTACTCGCTCTATGCCCTAGTGTCACAGCCCTAACTTCACTTTGAATCAAGTGCATATTATTTGTTTCGCAACAGCTCTCTGTGCCTACCAAAAATTTTACGCCCCGATCTATTCTTGTATTTAAAAGAATTTAAATGGATTAAGTTCTAGATTAAATTTTTAAAAGACAAATTATGTTAAAAATAAGATACAACCCAAATATTTCGCCCTCATTTACAAGGACTTTAAGATCTGAGTTCAAATTTCTCATAGGCGCAAGCCCTCATAATTAATTACTCTTCCCAGTGATAAGAGAGCATATCAATTAAACCTAATTGTTAGATAGGCACTAAGTACTTAGCGTATATGAATAACGTATTTAATATTTTAGGATTAGAAATTTACCATCTTGCACTTAAAACAAACAATGCAGAGAATGATGATAAGCCTAATTAAAATCTCATGGTTTCGTCATTCTAGGTTATGTTATCTCTAGTTATCTTAGAGGAGATAGTTAACCTAACCTGGCTGAAAGATCCTTATCAGCATCTATAAGTTACTTCATCTAAGAGTACCTTATAAGCTTGGAGTGAATGTTTATCTAAGAGACAAATTCAAGTTAATCTTAACAATAACAGAGTTTTGTGCTCTATTAAGCATATTGTTTGATTCATTACTCAAAGGTATTAGCCATTAAAAAAAGCACATGTTTTGGCAATGACAGTAATATAATGTTGCCTATTTACGACAAACTAGCCAGTCAGGGTGCTCCAATCATAATCATTTACTTATTGAGCAATTTTGCGGCCAAACCACTAATTAGAGGATATGTCACATCTTTACTGGTGGAAAATTATTTGAGAATGAATCTTTGTAATATTTTCAACTAGATATTGATGCATTTTAATTTGTCTTGCATTTTAATTTATCTTGCATTATTTGTTTTGGACAAATTTAGTTATGTTTGCTATTTTTATTTTATTTTATGCTATCCAATGATGGTGGTAAATCCAATGATCATGGTAGGAAAAGGATTGGGTTTGCTTACCTTGGGTTTGCCGGCTTTAGGGTCCACCTTATCCTTTGGGCTGTTTTCTAGTTCTATGGAGCCTTGGCTGATTTCGGTTTTGAGCTTTAGTTGTTGAAATTTTAGTGGTGCAAGCTCATTATTATCATGTGGAGGAGTAGCTCATTATAAGCTGATGTTTAGCTCTAAATTCATTATGAGGTGCAAGCTATTAGGTGAGTGGAACTTGTCTCTTCCTCTTCTTCTTTACCTCTTGAGCTGCTGCCTTTTTCCTTCAATTGATTGCTGGATTGCCGTGGCCTTTATTCCCTTTTAAATGCTGCACCGTGGCTTTTTCTTGATGTTGGCTCTACCGTTTGGAATTCTCTGTTGTTGATTGTCGTGGCCTTTATTCCCTTTTAAATGCTGCCTTGGTATACCGTGGCTTTTTCTTGATATTGGCTCTACCGTTTGGAATTCTCTGTTGTTAATTACCGTGGCTTTTATTACTCCAGCTACTGTTGTCTTTTTATGTGCTGGAATCCGAAATGCTGTCCTGATTCCTGTGCTGGATTTTAATGGTTGTTATTGGGCTGTTTAGTTCCCCTCTATTGCCTATATATTTGAGATGTTTTGTGAAGGAAGGGTTGGTGAATATTGTGAGCAAAATTGCTATAACCTGCGGGTTCTTCTTGGAAAAGCTTAAGAGCTTTGTCCACCTTCTCCACCTCCTTTGGAAATTTTGCAAGCTCTTTCCAACCTTTCGTCTCGGCTTCTAACCTCTTTCTTCTCTACGCAAGTTCCACTTCACCTGTATCTTTCTTCTAAGTTCCATGGATAAAAGTTGTTGGCTGTTTTTGGTGGCATTTGCTGGAGGAGTTTGGTAGAACGTTGGATCCCTTTTGCAGTGGTGGACCCTTGGTTTGCATATCTAAATCCTTATTCTTAAATATATTCCTACACTCGGTACATGTGAGGAGTCCTCTTGTAGGATGTTCTGAGGATAGTGTTTAGTTGTTTTATGTTTGATTTCGTTGCTAACTTTTCTGTGTTTTGGTTTTTGGATGATCTTTGCTCTTTCTTTCTGAAATCTAGTGTTCCATTTAGTCTATTGTGTTCTCCAAGAAGAGTCTTTAATTTTTAATAAAAGTGGGATTTGATTTACTTGTCTTTCTTATTGAGTGTTGTTTCGAGTTGCTTACATCAGATATTCGCTCTTTGTAAGTTAGATTATTCTTAAATTCATCACTCTCATCAAATGGTTATGAAGGGTGGATGTATTTTGCTTTAAATTTTAGATGACTAATTTCACTTTAATAATTTTATATGTTGACATAAAGTAAATTTTTAAATTTTATTAAAATTTAAATTCCAAGTAATTAAATTTAAAATTTGAGGGCATTTTGATGACAAAGTCCTATTTGATTTAAATGTACTTTCAACATGAACATTATTGGGCTGATGATAAATTCATTTTGAATATATTTGTATTTTAGTAGGGTTTAGGGCATTTAGAAAGTTAGTACCTGCCAGTCGAGCTTCACTTTCAACATCACCATCATTGGGATTTCTTTTAAGTGAGTTGTATTTTTATTATCTAAGACTTGTCAATTTTATTTGCTCACCAACAAAAAATCAAATTCATCATTTGATATTGTGAATTATTATACAAATATTGAAATCGAGAGTTTATACTTTATAACGAATTTCATTTGAAGAATACTTTGACGGACACATGTGAATGTAAAAAAATCAAATATCTTCATAAATTTTACAATCGTGTATTCATTCAGTAATTCAAGTCTTGTTGACTTCAATTCTTTCTAAGAGAGAGATTGAACTTAAAATTTAAATTCAAACATGGCTCACGAAGCACTCTCGGACGTTGAATATAGAAATTTGATGCAACAATTAGAACACCTACGGGTAATTAATTTAAAAAATAAAAATTTAACATGCTTGTAATCCCGCACAACATTCTCAAACTTTGTTTGCATTATTAGCATATTTTTCAACGCATGCGTGAGTACATTAAATTCTTATAAAAGATGTGCACACTTTTCAATGCATTTGTACAATATACTTGCATATTTTTTTGGTGCACTTGTATTTTTTTCTTTTTTCTTTATTTTTTGGTTCACTTGTATATGTTGAAACGCGTGAGCCCGACCTAGGGTTTTAATTGCAAATATTATAGATTTGATCATTTAGGTTCTCTACATTATTTATATATATGTTTCTTTTGTGTCTTATTATCATTTCAGGTACAACATACACTAAGTCAAGCCAGAGAAAAAAAACTTAGTGCAACAGTAAATCTAGTCATAAGTTGCAATAAAAAAGTTTGTAATTTTTTTTTTCTTTAGTCAGTTTGTATTGGGAGTATGTTGGCAAGCACACACAAGGGTGAGAAAATTTATTACTTAATTTTTTTTCTCTGCTTGCTCATACTAAATGATCCTAATCGTATGGTCCAATTAGCTATTTCATAAATTAAATTAATTAAGTTAATTTTTAGCATAACTAATCATGCTGAATGACTTATGATCATATAGTACAATCAAGTATTTTGATAAAGTCATGCTGCCAAATCTTGGTTAGCAAAATTAAGCAAATTCAAATTTTGAATTTTAACCTAATCGTATTGTACAATGTCTTTCGTACTATAATATTATTAATGAAGGTTGCCTAATTTTGTTTGTTGAACCAAGAATTGAATCAATATCAAATATTAATTGAATATCGTATTGCATGATCCAAGTCATATAGTCCAATTAAACATAGAGTTCATTGGACGAACTCTAATTCTTCCTGGATGATCCTTGATAAAAAATTAGGATTTCATTTAAATAGCCCAACTTAATTCATTTTAATAAGAGTCCTAGAGAAAATATCAACATGAGTTTTTGAGAGAGAGAGAGAGAGAGGGTCTCATCCTTAGGAAGATCTTGATTGAGCTTTTAAGAGTGAATGTGAGTTTGAGAACCTTTGAGGGTGTTCAAGAAGTGTGTAAGGGGACTCAAATGGGAGTCTTGTCAATCTGCACATGTCCTCTCTCTACAAGAGTTGAGAGAGGACTTGGTGCTAGCCGGGGAAGGCTAGGTGAGTGACATCTCCACCGTTTCGAGGAACAAGAGGAGGTAGCGGGATCTCCGCCATTATGAGGAGCATAAGGAGAGTTAGCATCTATGTCGTGCTAAGAGTCAGGAGGGAGACTCTTCGACTAATTTTATACCCAATAAAATAGGAAAATATTTTTTTAAGCATTTATTTTACATCCCACCAAACAATTTTGAGAAATTGGAGGGTTGTTTGGTTGAATGTTTTAAAAATGCATCCATCATAAAAATTATCTTCCTTTATATTTTATATACTTATTTCCTTGCAAACTGAATTTTCATCAAAGTAAAAGGGAACATAATTGCAGGTCCGTTACTCGAAGTTTAGATATGCAAATTTTTTATTTAAACTTTTGATTGGGTACAAAATACTAATAAGAACCAAGTACAATGTATGTAGTAATCTTACCATTATAATAAAGTGGAATGCAAGACTGAAAATTTATACCCAACCAAACAAGAAAATTTTTCATGCATTTATTTTACATTCCACCAAACAAATTTGAGAAATTGGAGGGTTGTTTGGTTGAATGTTTAAAACTGCATCCATCTTAAAAATGCGGAGAAACTGAAATGTATGCATTTTAGAAATATAGAAATTGGGTGGATGCAAATCAAATGTATCGAACTATTTTTTGGATTTGTTAGTACGCATTTGAAATACATTAAAAACTCTATATTTCTAATCTATGGGTATCGAGCAAGAAGGTCATGATGGGAGGAGACTAGGAAAGGTCACCGACAATGAGAATTCTCATGAGAGCACTAACGACGGAGATAGAGATAAGCAAGGGAGGCAATGAGAAGGAGCAATGTTCGGTGCAAGACGAAGTGACTTAAGGGCAGTTGAGGGTAACAAGAGGAAATCGATGGACATTTAAGGTGACGAAAGTAGCTCATATGAGGTCACTAACAGCAAAAGCAATAATATTAGAGGGCTAGGGGAGGTCAAGATGCAATATTAAAATCAAATGATTTCCAAATTCAAGGAAAATAAGGTGTTTAGAGTATTTTTAAATCTCAAAATTTTATTTTGCATTTCTATGTTTTAAATCAAATATAAAAAAGTTCAAATGTAGGTAAATGGTTAGTTTTTTTCTTGGATGATTTCTCAAGCATCGCCTAGCTTTTTCTCATGAAAAATGAATCCATTGTGAATAAAATCTTCCCAAAGTTTCATAAAATGATCCATACCCAATTTGGAACTAATGTTAAATGTGTTGGGTATGATAATGGGGAGGAATATTTTAATGAAGCATCGTCTCATTTCCTATGAAAATCACAACATCCATGAATCTTGAGCTGACACCGCACAGCAAAACAGAGTTGCTGAAATAAAAATCATTTCTTTGAAACCGCTAGAGCCCTACTTTTGATAGGAATGCTCCAAAATTTTAATGAGAGGAAGCCACTTTTATTGCTATATTCTTAATAAACCACCCTAAGTAGAATTTTATTAAACAAAACATCTATTCAAACCTTCACCAATTTTTTTCCATACATACAACACTCGCAACTTCCACTAAAAGCCTTTGAGCATGTTGAATACATCCATCAACATTATCAAAACACTTCATTGAATACTCAAAACATTATCAAGGCATAAGTTTTACCATCTTAATACCAAAAAATTCTTCGTTTCTTAGGATATTACCATTGCTAAAAATCAAGGGTATCATGACCAAGATTGTTTTCAAGGGAAACTCTAGAATGAAGACTACTCTGATTTCCTCATACTTAATATCACAACCACTCAACTGACCCAAAAAGCATCAAGTAACTCTTGAGACTTCCGTATAGATAGAAATAGCTTCCTTAGAGAACAAAATCCTTCTTGATGAACCTAAACCATTACTACAAACATACTCGAGAAGAAACAAAAATATACCACCACTAAGCCAAAGCCTGCTTAGCTATCCATATTCATGCAAGATCAATCACCAAGCAATGAAGATATGATCTTAACCCATTAAATTCAAACTTATCATGAGATCAATCTTCTTATCAAATTAGAAAAGAAAACCCTAATATGCACCAAACATTTAATCGCCAATTTTATCTTACTTTCTAATATTTTTTCTCCCATAAATTTTTCTTACTGAGAAAAATACTATCAATATTCCAAAAATTATCCAAGAAGCAATTTTTAATAAAGAACATTAAAAAAAACTATGATTGAAGAAATAATAGCCCTAAAAAGAACAAAAAATAGGAGGTAATAAAACTGCCAAAAAAAGAAAAAAATTAATTCGATGTGAGTATATACTCTTAAATATGTGACACTTGAAAGGAGTTAAGCTTGACCCATGGCAGAAGAGTACAATCAAACCTATGAAGTAGATTATAGAGACGCTTAGCACCAATCACAAAGCTAAACCCTATCTAGTTATTTCTCTGCTTGGCTAACAACCTCAATTGATACTTAAAAAAATTGGATACCAAAAATAAATTCTTACCTAGAGAACTAGAAGAAAAAGCCTTTATGTGTAACCTTTACTAGGTTTTAATTAAGATTTTAATACTAATCATATATGCAGGTAAAAAAATGCTCTATATAGATTCATACAATCCCTAAGAGCATGATTAAAGAAGTTTAACAAAACCATGGAAATGATGAAATTCAAACAAAGCCTCGAAGAGCGCACTCTATTCATAAGGAAATCCAATGAAGACAAAATAACAATTCTCAAAATGTGTGGATGGCAAGACCACGACATAAGATGATCTTGAAGAAATAGAAAGAGTGCAAGACTCAAACACCTTTTTGGAATGAAAGTGGCACACTCATGCTAGTAAATTCATCTCTCAATAAAAATAGATTTGTGATCTACTAAATAATATAGGTATGATGGAATGCAAGCCCTCATAAATTCCAATTGCATGCTGCGACAAATTTGAAGAGGCAAGTGATAACCAAAAAGTTCATAATGGGGTGTATAAAAAACAAATTGGGAAGCTTATCTAACTTACCCACACAAGAACAAACATTGCTTATGTTGTGAGTTTTCTAAGTCAATTAATCCACGAGAAACACATATACATGCACCATACAAAACTCCTTAGTATCTCAATGCAACACCAAGAAAATGAATCTTATTTAAAAGAAATAAAAGACTCAATTTAAAAGCATAAATTGATGCTAATTGGGCACGATCACTTGTAGATAGAAGAACTACTACTAAATACTACACTTTCTAGGGTAAGAATCTAATTACTTTGAGAAATAAAAGTAATAAGTGGTCATCAGATTTGGGACCAAAGCTGAATTTCAAGCAATGGCCTAAGGAATCTATGAACTATTATAGATCAAAATTATCTTGAATGATTTATAAAAAAAATTAGAAGATACTATGAAATTATATTGTCAACAAATCAGCCATCAACATCACACGCAATCTAGTTCAACATGAATGAATCAAACACATAAAAAGTGATTGATGCTTCATTAGAGAAAAATTAAGAAGTGGACTAGCATGGATCCAATATGTTCAACACAAACAATTGACTAATATTCTAATCAAAGGACTATCGAGCTCCACATTCCATAATATTACCACCAAGTTAGGCGTGAAAAATATCAACTTTATAACATGAGTTGGAATATTGGTGGTTCTAGTAATTAGATTGGCAATCAATGGGAAAGCAAAACTGGTTGCCCATCTTGCCATACATTAATGGCAATCCATATGCCTTAAGAGGCAGAAATATAATAGAAAGTGGATGCAATTTCTTCAAAATCAGCGAACAACAATAAAAAAATTAGAAAAAAAATACACAAACTATTTTTATTACAAGATATATGAAAGAAAATAACATGATACAATTGGATCTTCAATTAGAGAGGAATATCCAACTCTCTCAAATCCCTAGCCGTCGTCTAGAGCCCAAATAACCTAAGAATAAGCTAAATTCAACAAACTCCCAAAACATCCTCTGAAATCACTTTATTGTTAGCCTTAAATAGGCTCCCATAATGCCCTCTCAAATCAGCCCTCTTTCCCTAAATAATTCTCTTTCAAATTTGAATTCAAATTAGATTTATTTTCCTAATTAATTTCCTCCCAATTATAATTAAAACTTTCCAAAAATCATCCCCCCTTAATTCCTCTTCCTTTTCCCTAAATAATTCTGATGAGGACATCGTCAGCATTTTCGACGCCGGAGATCGATGGTTACGAGCATGAGTTGTATTTTCATTATTTTATGTAGTAGTTTATTTTTATTTTATGTTTTTCCGTTTTTGCCCTTATGGGTATTTGGTCGCTATTGTAGCCCAAGGGGCATTTTAGTCTTTTGCTTTTTATTTGTCATTGTGAGGCCTATTTATATGGTCCTTCTCTTGTAATAGATAGTTTTTGATGAAATGAAAATTTATTCTTGTTCTCTTAGTGAGTTCATCTTCTCCCACGATCTCTTAGTGAGTTCGCCGGAGGAAACTAGATCTCTTAGTGAGTTCTAGTTCGCCGGAGAAGACTAGATCTCTTTGTGAGTTCTAGTTTTCAAATTATCTCATCTTGTGGAAAATCAACGTGGAGACAATCAAGGTTAGTAAATCCGTAGTCGTCGAAGCCTTGAAATCTCCATTTCCTTCCTCTTTCCCCTTGCCCTTGCCGCCGTCCAATCCAAGAAGCAAAGCCGCCGGCCACCTGTATTTTCCCCCCCTGTTTCCGCCGGCCATAAATTCTGCGGCCACCGGCCAGCCTCCCACCGGCCAGCAGCAGGCCACCCGCCGGCTAGCCACCCGCCGGCCAGCCTCCCTCCGGCCTGCCCAGCAGCCTATTCCCGCCGCCTCTCCCTCTTGAGGCCTCCCACCATTTGAATTTCAAATCTCTTGAGTTATTAACCTCCTTAATTGGTGCTTATGCAATTAAGCCACCCATTAAAGAGATTAAATCTAAATTCGAAATTCAAATTTGATCTCCCTCTCATTTTAAATTTTGGGAAGTTACTTAAGCTCTAATTAAATCTGAAATTAAAATTCAGATTTAATTGAATTTCTTACTTAAACTTGGGCCCCACCCTCATAACTCCTAAATCTCTCTCTCTCCTCCTTATTGGGCCGGCCACTCTTAGTGGGCCTCTTTCTCCTCCCAAATGACATATGAACACCACAAATTCAGCCCAAATTTCTTCCCCCTTCACCGCCCCATTAAACCCATTTGGATTAATTTGAATCCATCAAGTTAATTCCCTCCCACCTCTATCAAAACTGAAATTCCTGCAGGAATTTTCAGTTTTTGTCTTTGGAATCTTCCCCCAAGCAACCACAGCAAGCACTCCGGATAATTCTCCTCCACCACTCCGGTCACCTATCCAAGAACGACGATCTTATGCTCCTTCTTCCTTGGAGTGACCTCGCTTCTACTGTGGAGACTCTCCTTCCGCTAAAGCCTAGACTAGTTGAGCGTATGGGCTCCAAAGGTGAAAATTCTCATTATTAAATTGTGGATTCTTGTGGCCATTGTAGTTTTACAATTATTCTTTGTGCTTCTTGAATTGTTTGGTTGATTGATCTTGCTCCACTTTGCCTAAGCAAGTTAAAAATTAAGAGTTCTAAGGATCACTCTTTTATGACAATGATAATTTTATCTTGGGTTATTATGCTACAATTGCTCTCTTTAATTTCTTAAAGTAACTCCTCCATCGCATGTACGTTTCACATCAAATTCCCTCTTAGATTTTGAATTCAAATTATATCTCTAGCTTCAATAATTCCCTCCTATATTATAATTTAAACATTCCTAAATAATTCCCTTTTTAAGAATCTTCCTAAACAATTCTCTTGATTAAAAAAACTTATAGATTCCCTCTCAATCAAATCGGCCGGTCCATCAATACTCCCCTTCCAAAATGTCACCTTATCCTCAAGGTGGAACGAAGAAAACTGCTACTGAAGCACTTGACTAATAACACTGGAATGAAAATTGGATTGACACTGGTCGAATGATCCTTTTCTCCAGCAACTCCCTAATCAATCTCTCGGTCTCATCCTTCTGGATTTGGTAATGACACAAATGAACACTAATAGGTGAGACTCCTTCATTCAAGATGATATCATGCTTGCATTCCTGTGGAGGAGGCAACCCCTGAGCTGGTTGGAAAAACTTTCAATATTGCTATAGGAGTGGTTAAATCATATATGGTGCTTCTATCTTCTCCTCATATTCTTCTCCTTCCAAATTTTTCAGCTCCATCAAAAATCTCACTCCATCCTTTCCCCTCGTAGGAAGTGGCTCCAAAGATGGCATTTCCTCTCCTTCCAAAACTTCTACCTCTTGATTCTCCCTCATCATCCCTATATTAGGGTTTCTCCCACTTCCCAGTCCAATCAATGGTGCTCTCACCTCCGATTTTATCGGTTGTGTGAAGCTCCAATAGTTTCCTTATCATTTCTTCTAGGTTGAAAAACTTTTCATCCATTGATGTCATTCTATCCTCAAACGCCGATTTGAATTGGCCAACTTTTCATTTAAGACGCTCTTCTAAGGCATCAACTTTCCTTGCCGCCATAGATCCCAGAAAAATGCTCTGATATCACTTTGATGGGAAGTGGATGCAATTTCTTCAAAATCAGCGAACAACAATAAGAAATTTGGAAAAAAAAAACATAAAACTATTTTTATTATAAGATATATGAAAAAATAGCAAGATACAATTGAATCTTCAATTGGAGAGGAAGATCCGTCTCTCCCAAATCCCTAGCCGTCAGCTAGAGCCTAAATAACCTAAGAATAAACTAAATTCGGCAAATTCCCAAAACATCCTCTGAAATTATCCTATTGTTATCCTTAAATAGACTCTCATAATTCCCTCCCAAACCATCCCCCTTTCCCTAAATAATTCTCTTTCATATTTGAATTCAAATTAGATTTATTTTCGTAATTAATTTCCTCCAAATTGTAATCAAAACTTTCCTAAATAATCCCCCCTTAATTTCTCTTCCTTTTCCCTAAATAATTCTCTCTTAGATCTTGAATTCAAATTAAATCTCTTACTTAAATAATTCCCTCTCAATTGTAATTACTTAAATAATTCCCTCTCAATTGTAATTTAAACATTCCTAAATAATTTTCTTTTGATTAAGAACCTTCTTAAATAGCTCCCTCTAAATTAAGAAACTTCTTGATTCCCTCCCAATCAAATCGGTCGGTCCATCAAAATCCCTCTCAAATTTTTTAGATAAATAAATGTGTGCAAACTATAGAATATCTTTCATTATTTTCAAATAAACTAATAGTTAACGCAAATAGAAATTATCAATCATAATATAGAATCTTGCTTTATATGTAGAAAGGCAAGACCCCCAATGAAGTATGCATAAATTTTAAATCATTTCTCCGATCTTTATCTTGGATAGAATTATGTTATAACTTATAAGTAACAGTAGAATTTTAATGGTTGTTATAAGGTAGTTTATGAAAAAGAGTTCCAATATCAATATTTTTGGTAAGAAATAAATACATTCAAGGTTTACAAGATTTGATTCAAGTATATTTTATATAAATGATGGATATGCAAGGACACAACCAAAATCCTATCTAGTTTATGTAGCAAATTCTTACTTCAAATAGCATCAGGAACATAAAAGAAAAATCATCAATGAAAGTGAGAAATTTAAGAGTACCTAAAAGGAAAATAGAGATATTAGATACCTTTGATTGATCAAGGTTCTTAGTCTAGAAGCCTTAAAGGGTGGAAAGGTCAGCTTGTCACGAAACAATGGGTTAGCTTCAACTAGCTTCTTAAGCTCAGTAAGCATTATATTACGTGCAGACTTTGTATCACCATACTTTGAAAGCTGCTCATTTTGCCTATAGAAGAAGAAGATATGTAAAGATAAAGGTGCATAATGTCCACAATTTGGTTCTTTCTTCAAAATGTATGTCAGGGCAGAGCATACAATAAGATGTATAAATACTAAGCTGAGTTAAAAAGATGACAAGAGAGGGTGAAAAAAAAAATACCTGAAATTCTCAAGGGTAAGTAGCTGAGTAATCTCCTTGAAAAGTTCCTCATTGAATGAGGCAAAGACCTTAAGATCTTTCACCAGTATATCTACAGCTTTAGCTCTATCATTCCTGCACAAAGTATAAAAAAACCTTTTAAAAGTTTGGATCCAGAGTAACAGAGAAACATGTGAAATCCAGATAGTAAAACCACACCTATCAAGTGCTTCAAGATACTTTTGCTTCCTTATCTCAAAGAAGATTTTCATGGAGTATCGATTGTCTTCAACCTTAGTAAACCCACTTAGATAGCGCTCCACTTCATTCCACTCACCGGCCAGAACTTGGTCCTCAAAATGTTTCATATTGAAATAAAATCCAGACTCTTGCTCCAGCCTAAAATCGAAAATAGGTCCACAATTGAAAAAATCAAGAATGCTGAAGTAGAATGTGCAAGCGGGAAAAGAACTTACTTATGGACGGTTTCCTTAAACTTTTCCTCGTCCAAAAATTGTAATATGAGGAAAACTAGTTCCCTGCTCAACGACGACATGCTACCCGGAATCCCTAACCGCTCCAGCGCAAAAAAATAGGACTTCCCGAAAATCAAAATTCTTCACAACTGGAAAAGAGAAAGCAAAACAGAGTAAGAACCCAAAATACCGTAATTACACACTCACTTTCCGAAAACGACCTCCACTACCTTGTAAACCTCCTTTAAAACTCTCTCTCAAAGCAGAACCACAAGCGCGAGTTCTACAAACATCTTCAAAGCAAAGAAGTAGATCTTCCAAACCGATCTAAACCCCAATCAGTGCCATCCGCCAAAAGAAAAAAAACCATGAAAGCACCTACTTTCCTGTTCACCCGCAGCTACCTAGGATAAATTTCTTACAAAATTGAACAACTACTGCATCACAAATCAAATCAACAAAACAACAAGAAAAAAAAAATCATCAAAAGCAAATCCCCTAAAACTTCCAGCCAACCCGTGAATCACTATCAAATACCCCTGAAATAAGCCATGGATCCACAGCTCAGATTCAACCAGAAAACAACAATCGCAAAGGACGAAAAAGTATATAACAATTCGGAGCAAATTAAAGAGAACTGCTCACGATACTTTAGGCTTTCTCGAACTTCCCTCTTTACTCCGCTGTCCTGCCCGCCCTACTCGCTCGCCGCAGTGCTCGTTCGCTTCTTCTACTTTCTCCTTTTTTCCGTTCTCCCTACCCCCTCCCCTGACCTCCCTGCTTTTATAGCCCAATCCCAGCTGACTCTCTCTCTCTCTCCTCTCCCATGCTTTATACCGGAAGGAAATCCCTAGCGAATAGGTGTTTACCCATTTACCACCGAACCACTGCCCTTCCATCATAATTACGATTCCGTCCTCATGCATGTTCCGTCGGCTTAATGGCCTTGTACGGACATGGCAACCCCGTAAAAAGAGACTCCCATCATTTGTCACCTCTCAGGGGTATTTCAGGAAAGTCAGTGACCCCTGTCGGTTTCGTAGACGACCGAAGAGGACATAACAGTCATTTAATGCTTCGAGATCCTCGTTTGGGTATTTTCGTCATTTCGCCTTGCCAACCACGTCAGCGTTCCTCGTACAGTTAACCATTCTGGCGCCCTCAAGTCGGAGATCTGATATAGCCACCATCCATTTCTCTTAGATGCACTCCTTTTCTCTTTCAGAATGATTCCCCGGCGAAATAATCCGAGAGATATTTAACATTTAAGGAGTCCAATTTTAAATCCCCCGAAATGCGATCTATTAATTAATTCCGATAAGGCCTCATAAAGTCATGCTGATAAGCATACTGACTTATCACTGGAATGTGATAGGACGCAGTTGTTTTTGACAACTGACAGACCTTACTTTTACAATTAATTAACGAGTGGATGCTGTGCTTATCAGCTAATTTCTTTGGATTGACTTTATACTTTACAGCTAATTAGTTAATATATTTTTTAAATTATTAACAAAATTTCAAATTTCATTTATATTTAAATTTCCAAACTTAGATAAAAATATTGTAAATTAACATTTCAATTATAAAATATTTAAATATTTTAAATTTATTTTTAAATTTGTATAATATAAATTTGCATTAATTACAAAAATATTTAAGAAATTTACTTAACCTAAAGTTTTCTATTAAATTTATTTCTCGATATTCTCATTTATAAAATAATTAAAGTATTAAAAAAATTTAATGTTATTACCAAGGTTTTGAAAATCGGATCGGACAACGAATCAGAAAAAAGAGAGGTTCAAGATTCGATCGGTCGAACCGGATGATGTAATAAATAAAAAATTATTAAAAATTAATAATATTAATAGAATAACTACGAAAATCTAACCTCAAATCATATAATTCTAAAAATTTAAACTATATAATTTTAATATATTATCTCTCAATATAATTAAATTAAATTAAAATAATAAATATATTATAATATAATAATAATAATAATAATAATAATATAAATTATATAGTTTAATTTTATTATATTTATGAATATCTAATAAATTAATTATAATTAATTTTTATATTTAATTATAATTATAATAAATGATAATATTATAATATATATTATAATAAATTAAAATTTTTAATATAATATATAAATATATAATATTAAATTTACAAATGTGTAATAAGAATAATATTTAATATAATATATTAATTTATATTATTAATTTATATAATATACATTAAAACAAATTTATAATACATAAATTTATAATACAAATTTAAAAAACTTTGCACCCAACCTGTCCAAATTCATGGCCCAACCAGCCCAAATTTATGGCTCAACCAGCCCAAATTAATGATCAAATAAAATCTAAACTCATATTTAAGCTCATATATCATTCATATAACTATTTTAGTCTCGTATTATGAAGGAGTAAGAGATTGTTGCCTTAGCTCTTTACATAGTATAACTGTGAAATTGCATCAATCAAATCAGTAAAGCAATTACTTCCGGTCAATAATATCAATCGGCATAGAATCCCATAAAACGATCAAATCAATACATCGTAAGAGCAGTTGAAATAAAATCAATATAATCGGCAAATACAATTGAAATCAATCAATACAATAAAATCATATACAACAATCAAATCAATAAATCAATAAGCAATCAACCCAATCAATCAATCAATGATCGGTACTATGAATCAATGTATCAGTGGATCAATAGTATTATCAATAGTATCCCTGAATCAATATAATCAATCAATGTCGGTGTCGATATCCATGCATCCCTACAGTCTCCATATCAATCCATAACAGTATCAGTATCAGCTCAGTGATATAATGCGAATATCAATAGAATCGTACAATAACAGTAAACCTGGCACTCCGTCAGCAAATCCATAATCGATAGCAATAAATCAATTCACTATAATAAATCGGTCGATGAAATCTATCGATATCCATAACTCTATAAATTCAAAACGAGATCAACAGGCCAAAACCGCACACATGCAATTCCATACAATAGTCTTACTGAACAAGTACATCGCTGGCTATTAAGACGTTTTTCAAGTCGATAATCCATAATGCTGTTGTAGAAATCCATAGTGCTGTTGTAGATATCTATTCGTTGGTTCAATAAGAGTCATCACTCTGTGCCCGTCGGCTGCCCGTCGGCATAGTAATCTCCTTATGACTCCCAATCGTTACATTAATGATCAATAGAGGATAACACCAAACCCTTTTTAAAGGAAAGCCCGTCGGCCCACCATCCTGTACAGGTCAAGTCGATCTCCAACCAACGATTCAACTAGTCTTCACTTGTCTTTCAGTAACAATAATCAGATAGTCACATATTCAAATCATCAATTTCAGAAAATCAAAAATCGTACGAAAAATCAGCGGCATAACGGCAGTATACGGAATTTACACAAAAATTCCTAAAATCAGAAATTACCAAATTAATACAGAACGTGCACAACAACAATATAAGACTTTTATTCTACTGCTCAAACAAATTTCGACATCATATAAATTTACAATCAACATAAAACACCGCTGAATCAAAACTAACCGGTCGAAATTCTCCGAAAAATAATCAAAACATGTAGAAATACCATATCAATAACATACCAAAAGTTGTGCGGTGAAACTTTCGTCAATACAAAACGGTGCGCGTTTTTCGGTAACGAAAATACAAATCTGAGCACAAAATTATCAAAACTCAACATCTTCGAAAACAGAAATAGGATTCGGAATCCTTACTGCGAGATAAACACTTCTCCCAACAGCGGCGTCGGACGAAAAGCGCTCCGTGGCCTCCGAAATCTGGCTTTTCCTTTGCTCTCCTTCTCTCTCCTCAGATATTTTGATATAAAAAAATGATTTTCTCTCTCTTCAAAACGAGCTGATTTTCTTTTAATACAAACGTAATCGGCCCGGCCGATCGCCACATCGTCCAGGATGATATGAACAAAATCCAATCGTCCAGGACGATATCTCAGGACGATAATTAATTTTTCTCGGACGATAAAAACCCTTATTCACTAACTTTTGCCATGCATTGATCGTCTCAGGACGATCCCAGAAAGAAATCAAAGAAACGAGCTCTCACAATCTCCCCACCTTAGAAAAATGTCGTCCCGACATTTCCCTAAGGGTCCGAAGCAAATCGAGATAAAACAAATCCAATCAATCAAAAAATCGTACAAATCACATCGAAACATACAATAAACTAAACTCGTACCAGTCACATCTTCAGGCACTGAAGAAACATCTTCCACCTTTGCTTGTATGTTTTCAGTCTGAACAGTCGGAACAGGTCCTTGCCTAAGTCCAAAACTTGGGCATTCCGTCATTCTATGTCCATAAGCACCACATCAAAAGCATTGTCCTGTTCTCCGATAATACTGTCCCAAATGTCTTTTCCACAACATGTACAAACATTAATAGTCCTTGTTCTGCTACCTTCCCCACTTTTCTTGCTACGTCTAGAACGTTTTGCTAACTTGTCGCTCACCATTTGAGCAACCATGTCAGCAAACTTATTCATATTTTCAGATGTGAGCGGGAAGTCAGTAGCAGACTCAACTGTCTTTCCTTTCGGATCCATTGGCCTGGTCAATACAAATCATTCGAATCAAATAAAATCATGGAAATCAAACACGTAAAACAAAACAAATCAAATAATGCAATCATCACTATCACTCTAGATATAAGCAAATCCTTTCACTACACTCGCTCTGATACCAATTGTAACATCCCAGATATCAACAGTGAAAGGATTCATCTGACATTCTTCTTTTTTGTACTTTTCAATACAGACATCTAGAGATAATTGCATTAAAGAAAAGAAATACAGCAACTACTATAATTCACATTTCAACATATATATAGTCAAAAGGAGCGTCCAAAAGAATATACAATAGCCATTCGGCTATAAAATAAATGCCTGCCAAAGGCTACAAAAAAACAAAACTACACTAGTGACCGAAGAAGCTTCACGCGGGAGGCTCTGCACCTGAAATCATTAACCACATATAATGAGCTTAAATAGCCCAGCAGGTCACCAAAGCCTACAACTGAAATCAAAGCACGATAGAAGCAATATGCATGTCAATCAAATCAAGTCAAATCAATCAGTCGCACATGATCAACGAGTCGATGCAGATACGGAAATTAATACATAACAGAAATCAATAAAATCAGTGAACAGTAGGAAATCCATAAAGCTCAAGAAATCAATGCGTGCATCAAATCTCTACAGTATCTATCATAGCAGTCGATAACATCAGTTACATCAATATAATCGTCTAGCTGTCTTATCTATCATATCAGTCTATAACATCAGTCAAATCAATAGAGTAGAATCGTATCAGAACATACACTTGCAAATCGATCAATTGTTCAATATCACTTGCTCCTTGTCAGTACGGCAGCGTATGTATCCATATCCACAACGAGAACAATCCAATGACGACAACGAACGATGCTATAACTGTGAAATTGCATCAATCAAATCAGTAAAGCAATTACTTCCGGTCAATAATATCAATCGGCATAGAATCCCATAAAACGATCAAATCAATACATCGTAAGAGCAGTTGAAATAAAATCAATATAATCGGCAAATACAATTGAAATCAATCAATGAAATAAAATCATATACAACAATCAAATCAATAAATCAATAAGCAATCAACCCAATCAATCAATCAATGATTGGTACTATGAATCAATGTATCAGTGGATCAATAGTATTATCAATAGTATCCCTGAATCAATATAATCAATCAATGTCAGTGTCGATATCCATGCATCCTTACAGTCTCCATATCAATCCATAACAGTATCAGTATCAGCTTAGTGACATAATGCGAATATCAATAAAATCGTAAAATAACAATAAACCCGGCACTCCGTCAGTAAATCCATAATCGATAGCAATAAATTAATTCACTATAATAAATCCGTCGATGAAATCTATCGATATCCATAACTCTATAAATCCAAAACGAGATCAACAGGCCAAAACCGCACACATGCAATTCCATACAATAGTCTTACTGAATAAGTACATCGCTGGCTATTAAGGCATTTTTCAAGTCGATAATCCATAATACTGTTGTAGAAATCTATAGTGCTGTTGCAGATATCTATTCGTTGGTTCAATAAGAGTCGTCACTCTGTGCCCGTCGGCTGCCCGTCAGTATAGTAATCTCCTTATGACTCCCAATCGTTACATCAATGATCAATAGAGGATAACACCAAACCCTTTTTAAAGGAAAGCCCGTCGGCCCACCATCCTGTACAGGTCAAGTCGATCTCCAACCAACGGTTCAACCAGTCTTCACTTGTCTTTCAGTAACAATAATCAGATAGTCACATATTCAAATCATCAATTTCAGAAAATCGGAAATCGTACGAAAAATCAGCGGCATAACGGCAGTATACGGAATTTACACAAAAATTCCTAAAATCAGAAATTACCAAATTAATACAGAACGTGCACAACAACAATATAAGACTTTTATTCTACTGCTCAAACAAATTCCGACATCATATAAATTTACAGTCAACATAAAACACCGCCGAATCAAAACTAACCAGTCGAAATTCTCCTGAAAATAATCAAAACGTGCAGAAATACCATATCAATAACATACCAAAAGTTGTGCGGTGAAACTTTCATCAATACAAAATGGTGCGCATTTTTCGATAACGAAAACACAAATCTGAGCACAAAATTATCAAAACTCAACATCTTCGAAAACAGAAATAGGATTCGGAGTCTTTACTGCGAGATAAACACTTCTCCCAACAGCGGCGTCGGACGAAAAGCGCTCCGCGGCCTCCGCAATCCGGCTTTTCCTTTGCTTTCCTTCTCCTTCTCTCTCCTCAGATATTTTGATATAAAAAAATGATTTTCTCTCTCTTCAAAACGAGCTGATTTTCTTTTAATACAAACCTGATCGGCCCAGCCGATCGCCACATCGTCCAGAACGATATGAACAAAATCCAATCGTCCAGGACGATAATTAATTTTTCTCGGACGATAAAAACCCTTATTCACTGACTTTTGCCATGCACTGATCGTCCCAGGACGATCCCAAATCGGCCCGGACGATCCCAAAATGAAATCAAAGAAACGAGCTCTCACAATTATGCCTAGTTGAAAGAATTCTACTAGTGTTTGTAGTCAATTACAAGAGGCTGAATCATCCCTAAAATTTAGGACTATCAAATTACAATAATCAACTCTCAAGATGAAATTCAGTTACAACTATAAATTAGAATTACGGAGTCAATTGGAGATCAGGTAGAAAACTGGCGTCAGTCAGTTATCGGACAGAGCTCCGACGTCACTTGGAGGTCGGGCAAAATTCTGGCATCACTTGAAGGTCGAGAGGAAACTCTTGGAGTTCGGATGAAGCTTCGATGGTGGTCGAGGAGGAGTATCTTCCTTCTCTTCAGCGCCACTTGGAGTTATGGAAGAACTCTGACGGTGGTCGAGGAGGAGTCTTATCCTTTCCTTCTTCCTTCTATCCTTGCCTCCTTGCTTAATTATGGCATCGGTTGGTTGCCGGGTGAAAAGTCCAACAGTGGTCGAGGGGAAGCTTCTTCCTTCTCCTCCTTTTATTCCTTCTCGTTCTCCTTCTCTTCTCTTCTTTTCGTCTTGCTTAGGTCCCCTCTTAAAAGAAATGATGGGTTATTTAAAGTTTTTTTAGAGTGGCGTGGCTAGTAAATAGGAGGAATATCAGGGGCGAATTGGGAGTGGTTTGAATGGATGGTCGATGTTGAATCCCTTGATCATGGACCATTTATAAGGCATTTAAAGGCTTTTGTGATATTTAAATTCGACGATCTTAGACTCGCTGGATTCGTCTCATCGAGCCGCTCGATTTAACTATAATCACGCCACATTTGGAAAATGTTTGGTAATCCAAATTATGGATTGAACCTTCCAAAAGTGTTTCAGGTCTTTGATTTGGACCAATTTGAGCTTGGATTGGGTTGAATTTGGTGTCGTTGGGTTCATATTTCCAAGACGTTCAATTCGACTATAAGTTTGCTGAAATCAGAGTTCTTACAATCTTCGATTTAATTTTTAAAGTTTCCAATATTGTTCTTGCTTCGAGATTCGTGCCAATCAAGATAATTATTTGATGATATATCAGCTCCAAATTTTACTATAAAGAATTAGAGAGCAAAACCATCAAATTCATATCATAGGATTTTATGTATTTATATGTTTTATATTTCAATTTGTTGTGTGCCAAAACATTCGTTGTAATAGAGAGATATATAGAGTTTATTGCCTTATCATTTGTATAAAGTTCAACACACACAAATAAAAAGGGAATACAAAGATTATAAGAGATTCCAAAGTATTTACATGGAAAGATCTGAAAAGAGAAAAATAGTGGGGCCTAACTTAGTTAAAATTGCAGGACTACAATCAAACGAAGTTGATTGAGGAACAATAGTGGGGCAATAGTATTCGGGAGATCTTAGCCGGGTGACAGCGATTAGGAGTGTAAGTGAGCTGAGCCGACTCACGAGTCGAGCTTATCGAATTTCGAGTTAGAGCTTAGTCCGACTTGGCTCGTTAGCTCGTTAAGCTACTCAATTTTAAAATATATATATATTTTTTAATTTTAATATACCCATTTCTTAAAAAAAATTTAAGATAATAAAAATTAAAGCTTCATAAATGAGTCAAGTTCGAGCTTTTCAATCTAACCAATCTTGAGATTTTTAATTGAACTCGAGTAATCTAATAAAGCTTAACCTTGATTTGTATACAACTTGTTGAGTTTGAGCTCAATAAATGAACTCGAGTCGAGCTCGAGCTTAGTATGAGATAAATGAGCTCAGCTCGATAATGCCACTACTCGACTCGATTTTACTTGTTTACACTCCTAACGGTGGTCGAGGGATCATAGTTAAGTGTGTTAATTGGAGAACCTTAGTCATTCCATATTGGTCAAACGATCATGAGCGAAGAGATTGTAGTCTAAGGATAATAGTTAAGCTATAGAGGTTGGAGGGTCGTTGTTAAGTTATGATAGTCATAGGGTTATAATCGAACAACATTGGTCGCAGATTTGTTGTCGTTCAATGGAGGCTGGAGGTAGATAGCCATGCAATGCTAGTTGCAGGAATAATTGAGCAATGATGGTCAATAATCATAATTGAGTGACAGTGTTGAGAGGATCATTGTGTGATTCTAGCGGCAGTGGCTGGCAAGTGTGTTGACAATAGTTGTATGGTCCAATAATGGTGGCCGGGTGGTGATCTAATGAAGATGATCAAGTGGTGATCCAAAAGTGATGACATCACTATTAGTAGTAATGGATATATTTTAGTTCTGTAGGACATCTTTGTAAATAACGAGCTAGCCTTTGCTCTACACCGTTTATATATAGCACCTGTAACCATTACTTTAATGATATACAGTTTTACTTTCTTTCTTAAAGCTTGTCTCTGTCCGGGTTTCTTCCCTTTCTTCCTCACTCTGTTATGGTATCAAAGCCAAGAGCCAAGTTGGCTCCATGGCAGATCAAGAATCCGTCATCTCTCCAACCTCCACCCCAACTACTTACTCTTAGGCGTCAAAATTTTTGCACTGGCAGTCAGCCATGGCTGCAGAATTTTCAGCCCTACAACGTCAAAACACTTAGTCTCTCGTTCCACCTCCAGACAAAGCTCCGATCCTCGGCTGCAAATGGACGTTCAAAATGAAACTCCTGCCAAATGGTCAAATCGATCGGTACAAGGCTCGTCTGGTAGCTCAGGGCTTCAACCAAACCATGGGAGTCAACTACACCGAGACGTTCAGTCCCGTAGCTAAAATGCCCACCATCAGGGTTTTCCTTACTCTAGCCCTCCACCGACAATGATATATTCTCCAGCTTGATATCTCCAATGCCTTCCTTCATGGAGATCTACAAGAAATAGTTTACATGCGCCAACCTGCCGGGTTCGTAGATCCACATCACCCGCAATACGTTTGCAAATTACACAAATCCCTCTACGGCTCAAACAAGCACCGCGGCAATGGTTTCACAAACTCACATCTCTCCTCCAACAGTTCGGGTTTAGGTTTAGTCGCTCCGATCCCTCCCTCCTTATTTTCCAAAATCAAAAAGTTCAATTATATTTTCTCATTTATGTGGATGACATCTTGTTAACAGGGAACGATCAATCCACAATTCAAATTCTTCTCCAACACCTCAAGTCTCACTTTGATCTAAGACAACTTGGGGACGTCTCACTGCTCCTCGGCATTAAAGTTCTTAAGACTCCCTCCGGCTACCTACTCAACCAGCGGCATTATGCTCTCAAGATCCTCCAAGATTTTGGACTTAATGAGTGCAGTGTTGCTCCCACTCCGATCACGTCGTCTCGCCCATCCTCAACACCTGATGACACCCCATTCTCCGACCCGCATCTTTACCGCAAGATCGCCGGCTCTTTACAATATATGTCCATCACTAGGCCGGATATAGCATTCGCGGCGAATCGCATATGCCAACATATGCATGCTCCGACCGTCGGACATTTCCAACTCCTCAAAAGACTTCTCCGCTACATCAAAGGATCGTTGCACTACGGATTACTGATTTCACCAGGCAATCTCCTTCTCCGGACGTACATGGATGCTGACTGGGCCTCCGACAGCACTGACCAAAAATCAGTGTCAGGCTTCTGCACCTACCTTGGCAACACTCTCATATCCTGGTCCGTGAAGAAGCAAAACACCGTAGCAAAGTCTTCCACCGAGGCAGAATACTGCTCCCTCTCCGCAGCCGCCTCCGATGTTCTATGGCTTCGCCGCCTTGTGGACGAATTACATCTGCCTCAAACTGTTCCTACCACAATCTATTGCGACAACACCTCTGCGATAGCATTAGTCAGAAATCCTGTTTTCCACGCTCGCACTAAACACATCGAACTTGATTATCATTTTCTTCTCCAGCACATTGACAGCGGCACAATTCAGTTAGAACACATCAACTCTATCGATCAGATTACCGATATTCTCACTAAACCGCTGCCCATTACTAGATTTCAAAACCTACGCGACAAATTGATCACTCAAGTACAGACTGATCAATTTGCGGGGGACTATTAGTAGTAACGGCTATACTTTAGTTCTGTAGGACATCTTTGTAAATAATGAGCTAGCCTTTGCTCTGCACCGTCTATATATAGCACCTGTAACCTTTACTTTAATGATATACAGTTTTACTTTCTTTCTTAAAGCTTGTCTCTGTCCGGGTTTCTTCCCTTTCTTCCTCACTCTGTTAGTCACTACCTAGAATCAAATCTGAAAGAATTGCCTACTTATCATTTAATAATATATTAGAGCTTCTATAAATCATCAATTATCCAACAAAAAACAATTAAAATCATATACATAAAAATTTTTCACTATATTCATTTATCAAAATTTTATATACAATAATTAAAAGATCACTACAATCACTAATCTATCACAAGTTCCTGACAACAAAATAATAAAAGAAAATATATAATGAAATCTAAAGAAAGACATAAGAATCTTTGACAATCTCACTCCGCCTAGTTCGGACTCCTTCCTAACTTACAATCATTAAAATCTACATAATGAGCAAAAAAATTCAGCATTAACTCAAACTCAACAAAGCTTTCAACCCAATTCGCAGACCTTACTTTTATAATTAATTAACTAGTGGATGTTGTGCTTATCAGCTAATTTCTTTGGATTGACTTTACACTTTATAGCTAATTAGTTAATTAAATTTTTTACTTATTAACAAAATTTCAATTTTGTTTATATTTAAATTTCAAAATTTAGATTAAAATATTTTAAATTAATTTTTTATTAGAATATATTCAAAATTTTTAAATTAGTATGATATAAATCTGCATTAATTACAAAAACATTTAAGAAATTTACTCAGATAATTCGATCCAAAATTTTCTATTAAATTTGTCCTAAAGTTTTCTATTAAATTTGTTTCTCAATATTCTCATTCATAAAATAATAATAATATTATTATTAACAATAATTAATGTTATTACAATTAATTTAATTGATAATTAGTTCAAAGATAATCATTGTTGCTTTTTAATCAAATTCATATTTAAATGCTCCAAATTTTACTATAAAAAAGTAGAGAGCAAAACCATCAAATTCATATCATAAGATTTTATGTATTTATATGTTTTATATTTCAATTTGTTGTCTTCCGAAACTTAGGGGTGAGCCGTCTCACGAGCTAGCTCAAGCTCGACTCATTTATGGGCTCGTGAGTTGAGCTTATCGAGCTCACGAGTCGAACTTGAGCTCGTTTAGCAAACGAGCTCGAGTTCGAGCTTGATAAGGCTCGGCTCGTGAGCTGGTTAGAATAATTTTTAGGTTTTTTTTTAAATTAAGTAATTGCTATTTTTATTAAATTTAAATCTTAAAAAAAATAAAGAGTTGTAGTTAATTAAAAAAAAAATAACTACAGCTATAGTGCAACGATGTAGTAAGTTTTTAACCCAAAAAAAAAAGTTGCAGCTACAATGCAACAATTTTCAATTTTTATTAAATTTAAATCTGCAACAGTTTCCAAAAAGCTGCAGTAAAGCAATAATTACTCCAGCTGAAGTACAATCTCAAGAGAAGGTGTTGTCAAGGTTACAATGAATCTAGGAATCAATAACATGCATGAGAATTAGCAAATCATTAAAACATCAGTACTATCATCATTAAAGTGTGAGCAAAAAGAATCATAGGCACATATTTATCAATATTATCGGTCTAATCCTCTTACATCCATCCTATCAATTATATGTAACTAGTACTTGTATCTATTTATATTTATTATATACAAAAACTTATATAGTAAAAACTCAATAAATTAGGAGAAAATGTGTTTTTTTATCGATTTAGAAGAAAAGAAATCCGTAAAACTCAAAATAATTGAAAATTAAAATGATATTATGGTTACTTACAACGAATAAAAGAAATATCTGACAAAATTAACGGATGAAAAAGCTTTGAATATCCTTCTCTCTCATTCATCTATCTTTCTTTTTCAACAAGGCATGATACTGAAATTTAAAATTTTTATTTAAAAAAAAATTATTTCAAAAATTCTATTTATTAAAAATGATAAGATGGTGGACCTGAATATGCTGCTCCATGATCCTTAGAGTCCCAGAGCTCTCTTGAATCTCTCGCCCAAAGTCTTCTTCATGTAAATAGTGGGGGTATTTTTATAAATCTTTCAGAGTGACATACTCTATAAATATTAAAAAAAAGTCTAGAAGACTCCATCAGACGCATTATCATGATTCGTCTCATCGGAGACGCTCGATTCGACCATAAGAATGCCAAACTTAGATGTCATTTCTTCCTCCAACTAATATTTTAAGCTTACATCCGTACTCCAAGTTCTGGATCTTCGCTCATTAGAGCTTTTTTTTAGTTGTTTAGCCTCTTTGAACCAATTTATTTGGCTATAAATTTGATGTAATCAGAATTTGAATAAACATAAATTTAATTCCAAAAGCTTCAAATTTTGATGCGCATAAAAATTTTATATATAAATAAATAAAAATATAGGTATTAAATATATAAATAAATAAATAAATAATTTTTGATATGTTATAACTTATAATATCCTGTATATGCGGCGAGTTCATTTGGTGAAAGTTTTCAGTAAAATTTCGGTTCTCGAAGATTTTTTTGCAATAAAAGTTGCAGATAAGCTCGACAACAAGGTCAAAATTATTACCTGACTTTATGCGAAATTACTTATATGCCCTTCCCTAAAAAGTTGTACTTTCTACACATGAAACTAAAAAAGAGTTGTAAAGTAATTTCACCTAAATTTTATGATATTTTTGGCTCTTTCTCAGCTTCTTCAACGCTTCTCGTTTAATAGATGATTGAGCGCGGAATTATTCGTTTCATAAAGTGACACGTGTCATTTGTTAAGTGAATATGCCACGTGACTTCTTACATGATTTACTAAAATGGTATATAACGTAAAATAAATACAATATATTTAAAATTATTTGAATCATTATGAAATGAATAAACATATTTTTAAAAAAAAGCAAAATGAACCTGACATTTGAAATTAACTAGATGCGCCAAGAGGGGGGTAAATTGGATGATTAAGAACTTCTTTAATGAAAAGAAATATCTTTTTAAAACTTTATGCGGAAGCGAATTTCATTTACAATAAAAAGATAGATAATCAATTTTATCAACGCAATTAATCACAATAAAAATAAATGCGAAAATAAAGTGCAGAAAAAATAAAGGAAAGAACACACCAATTTATAATGGTTCGGTCAAACCATGACCTACGTCCACTCCCCGGAGGCACCCTCCGAGTATTACACTAAACCTTTAGTGATTCTCCTTTAACCCCCACAGTTAGGCGGAGAAGCCCTTACACAATCACTTCCACCTTCCCCGGTGCGACGGAGGAGCCGGGTCCTTTGACACCAACGATATCTTCTTCTTCCCAAAACTTCCTTCAAGACGAACCTTGAATCCGACGATACTGAGGTGCAAGCTCGCCGGAGCAACCGTGTAAAATCTTCTTCACACTCCCTTGAAACCCCCTCCAAGGTTCTTCTCCTTCTCTCAAACTCCACCCTTTCCTCTCTCCTTTTCAAGTTCTCTCTTCAAGTTTTTTTTAGAAAAACGAAGCCACAATGGCTGTTAAAAGACTCTTACAAAGTCATATGAGAGTGCTTAAATAGATGGCTAAAAAAACCCTAAAAAACTCAATTCGACCGTCAAATATCGTACCGTACGATCGCAAGATCGTCCCGTACGATGTGCAGAAACTGACCTGTTAGTACTGTACGCACAGTTCAGTTGAAGTTCATGCTGTACGATTTCCTGTACGATGTGATGTACGAACATTTCAATAAAAGTGCAGTTCGTCCAAGACGAAGCATGGGACAGCCAGAATTGTCTCTGTTGATCGTATAGTACGATCCAGTTCGTACAGTACGACCAAAATATCAAAATTAAGCCGTTTTGATTGAACAATCAGTGGATTAAATTAGGCAATATTTTAAACATCGTACAGTATGATCATGATCGTACAGTACGATTAGAACAACTTTTCAAATTCAAATCTTTGCCTAATTTAACGGACGGCGAGCTTTCTAATTATAACAGATCGTATCGTACGATGTGGTGATCGTACAGTACGATTAGTTATATTCAAAAATAATTTTTTCAGGAAAAATAAAATATTTTAATTTATTTCTGTTACACCAGATCGTACAGTACGATACATATCGTACAGTACGATGAACAGAAAAATTAAAATATTTATAATCATTTTTTGCTCCATCTATATGTGTGCATGATCAACAAATTAATATACATCATTACAAGACTTGACTCAATAAATGAAAATTACAAACTCATTTAATACGACCAATTCAATGCAATCTTGAGCCTTGAATTTTCAAAGAACGGTGCATGACGTACCTGAAATATTAGTCAACATAGAAAGAAATATGTACTGCAAATATCAGGAGAAATAAAAGATTAATAAATATTATTTGTTATCATCAAAATCATAAACTCGGAAGCTCGAGTTGCAACAATCTCCCCCTTTTTTATGATGTCAAATAATATTGGTTGACTTTGTAAATTAAAAAAAATTTCTCCTAAACTCCCCCTCACTAAAAAAAATTACATTAAAATTAGGGGAAAGCTTTCTTTTTTTATTATTTTTTTTAAAAAACTAAATAGCAACAAAAATTACAACAAAATGCAATAAATAATAATACTTTCTTCCCCTTTGACATTATCAAAAAGAAAAGATAAAATAAAATATAAAATGACAACATAATAACGAAACAAAAACATACAATTATAAAAAAATTTAAACATACAAAACAGATAAAAAAAACATACAAAACACATAAACAAAACCCACAAACAAACCTTAACATACTTATACCTCATCATCTTGCTCATGTTCTGATGATTCAAAAAATTAGGTCTACCCATGAGACTTTTTGTTTTTTTATCTTTTCCCCATATTACAAACAATTTGTTTTTACTCTTTCTTTTGCAGGAAGAGTTTTTAAGCTGGGGCATTCACGCTTCAAATGTCCGGGTTTCCTACACCCAAAGCAAATTATGTCAGAAGAAAACTTAATATTTTTACAATTTTTATCTTTACTCTGCTTTTATTGATGTTCATGCTTGTGCTTCAATAGACTTTCAAATTTATTTGTTATCAATGATATCTCCTTACTTTCATCATCTACTAAACCATATTTATCTATATGTTTGACTTTTAGCGCAATAGTTTTCTCATCACCTGCATCCAAAAATCTTTGACTCACACTTTGCTCATAGGTAATGAGTAAGCCTATTAAATTATCTGTAGAATAAGAATTCAAATCTTTTGATTCACATATAGCCATGACTTTGACATCAAATTTATCAAGTAAAGAACGTAGAATTTTACTAACCTTTTCAAAGTTTGAAAGTTCTCTACCTAAATCATGCAATGACATCACAATTTGATTAAATCTAGTAAACATGTCTAACATTGTCTCATATGATTTCATGCTGAAAAGTTCATAATCACGCATTAGAATATTCAATTTAAAATGTTTGACTTCACTAGTACCTTTATATGAAATGCATAATCTATCCCAAATTTTTCCCAATAGTGCATGTAGAGATTCTCATGCAATCGTCAGAATTTAATGCACATAAAAAATAATTCAAACATTTAGCATTTAGTTGGATATTGACTAGTTCTATTCTACTCTATTTAGTAAAAGGAATATTAATTTTAACTCCATCTATCATACGTGAAGGTATAGAATAGCTAGTTTGAATCATATGCCACATTATATAATCAATTGATTGCAAAAACGTTGACATGCAAATTTTTCAAAAAATAAAAGAAATATTTTCAAATAAAGGTGATCGTGTAATACAATAGCCTTCCGCAATGTTACGATTTCCAAAATATGTCATGATCGATTTTTTTAAGGTTTTGTAAAACACTATTTTTGAAACCCGCTCTAATACCAATTGAAATTAACTAGATGCGCCAAGAGGGGGGTGAATTAGATTATTAAGAACTTCTTTAATGAAAAGAAATATCTTTTTATGATTTTATGCATAAGCGAATTTCGACGCAATTAATCACAATAAAAATAAATGCGGAAATAAAGTACAGAAAAAATAAAGGAAAGAACACATCAATTTATAGTGGTTCGGTTAAACCATGACCTACGTCCACTCATCGGAGGCACCCTCCGAGTATTACACTAAACCTTTAGTGATTCTCCTTTAGCCCCCACAGCTAGGCGAAGAAGCCCTTACACAATTACTTCTACCTTCCCCAGTGCGTCAGAGGAGCTTGGTCCTTTAACACCAATGAGATCTTCTTCTTCCCAAAACTTCCTTCAAGACGAACCTTGAATCCGACGGTACTGAGGTGCAAGCTCGTCGGAGCAACCATGTGAAATCTCCTTCACACTCCCTTGAAACCCCCTGCAAGGTTCTTCTCCCTCTCTCAAACTCCACCCTTTCCTCTCTCCCTTTCAAGTCCTCTCTTCAAGTTTTATTTAGAAAAATGAAGCCACAATGGCTGCCAAAAGACTCTTACAAAGTCAAATGAGAGTGCTTAAATAGAGGGCTCAAAAAATCCTAAAAAAACATAATTTGGCTGTCAAATATCATACAGTATGATCGCAAGATCATCCCGTACGATGTGTAGAAATTGACCTGTTAGTACTATACGATGTCCAGTTAGTACTGTACGAACAGTTCAGTTGAAGTTCGTACTGTATGATGTGTTGTACGAATAGTTCAATAAAAGTGCAGTTCGTCCAGGATGAAGCATGGGACAGTCAGAATTGTCTCTGTTGATCGTATAGTACGATCCAGTTCGTACAGTACGACTAAAATATCAAAATTAAGCCGTTTTGATTGAACAATCAGCAGATTAAATTAGGCAATATTTTAAACATCGTACAGTACGATTATGATCGTACAATACGATTAGAACAACTTTTCAAATTCAAATCTTTGCCTAATTTAATGGACGGCGAGCTTTCTAATTATAATAGATCGTACTGTACGATGTGGTGATCATACAGTACGATTAGTTATATTCAAAAATAATTTTTCAAAAAAAAAATATTTTAATTTATTTCTGTTACACCAGATCGTACAGTACGATACATATCATACAATACGATGAATAGAAAAGTTAAAATATTTATAATCATTTTTTGCTCCCTCTATGTGTGTGCATAATCAACAAACTAACATATATCATTACAAGACTTGACTCAATAAATGAAAATTACAGACTCATTTAATACGACCAATTGTATGCAATCTTGAGCCTTGACTTTTCAAATAACGGTGCATGACGTACCTGAAATATTAGTCAACATAGAACGAAATATGCACTGCAAATACTAGGAGAAATAAAATATTAATAAATATTATTTGTTATCATCAAAATCATAAACTCGGAAGCCCGAGTTGCAACAACATTGACCCATTACTGTTTGACGGCTCGAACTCGACCCATTTCATAAATAGGTCAGAAATTTCAACCCGGACCCGATCGGATTTCTGGGTTGATCGAACCTGACCCAAAATTTGAAATATGTCAAAAATCATGATCGAACTCGACCCGTTCTTCAAACGGGTTGATCATAACCTAAAAATTCGGGTGTGGTTCTGGTTGGGTTTTCCGATCATGTCTATTTTTGACACTCCTAAATATAGTGTAAAGTCCAACAATATTAGGATGTTCTTTAGATTCTACAACATGGCTGAAAATAAATAGTTTATTTATATTTTAATATTTAAATATCAAATTTTAATTTGTTAGACATATGGTAGAATTTGAAGGTCATCTTAATATATTTTATATCAGGTGTCCTGATGCAATTTGTTTCTAATTAAATTATTTGACATTGCTATATCATCAGAGAATTATCTTAATCAAGCACGAATCTCAATGCAAAATATAGTTGGAAACTTCAAAATTTAATTCTGAGATCATATGAACTTCGAATTTAGCAAACTTATAGCCAAATTGAACGTCTCAAAAATACAAACATAACGACACCAAATTCGACCCAATCCGAGCTTAAATGGATCCAAATCGAAGACTCAAACCATATTTGGAAGGTTCAAACCATAATTTGGATTATCAAACGGTTTTCAAATGTGACATCTTATAGTCGAATCGAGTGCCTCAACGAGACAAATCCAACGAGCTCAAGATTGTCGAGTTCAGATATCATTAAGACATTTAAATGCCTAATAAACAGTCCATGATCAAATGATTCAACATCGGTCATACATTCAAACCACTCACAATTCACCCTTGATCTTCCTCTTATTTATTGGTCATGTCACTAAAAAAATTATAAATTGACCCCTCATTCTTTATTGAAGGGGAGGAAGTGAGCCCAAGCAAGAAGAGAAGGAAGAGAAGGAGGAGTTATCTTGCCATCAAACTCCTAGACCACCTCCCGGCCACCGACAATCGTCCATCACCAGATTTATACCCGACGTTGGACTTCTGCCTATCACTGGACTTCTTTTCATCGCCGGACTTCCACCCAGCAACCTATTCGACGTCGGACTTCTGCCTTTCGTCAGACTCCTAACCGACGATGGATTTCTACCCGACGTCGGACTTATGTCTGTCATCAGACTTCTACTCGACGTCAAACTTTTGCTCATCGCCGGACTTCCATCCAATGTCAGACTTCTTCCTATTGTCAGATTTTAGTCAAACTTCTATCTGATACCAAACTTCAGTCCATCATTAAACTTTTGTCAGACGTTGAACTTCTGCCATTCGCCCATCGACTAAGGTCCTTCCGACCTTCGTTGCCTATAAACTATTGTCTTTTTGACCCCCGTTGCCCGCCCACTACAGTCGGCTATAATCCTTCCGACCTTCGTCGCATGCTAACTACGGTCCTTCCGACCTCCATCACCAGACAACAGTCTTTCTGGCCTCGGTCGTTCACCAACTATGGTCCTTCTGACCAAACGAACATACCAACAATGATTCTTTTTATTCACATCATGTAATGTACTACATATGATGTACATCAAGCCAAGTCCTTCCCACCAATTAAGGGCCTCATTTGTAATAGATTATACATAATAGTTAATTCATTCAAACTGGGTCATACCTCATAGTTTTTCCCCTTTTTAGGAGTTTTTCACATAAAAATATTAGTGTCTCTTATTAATGTCGTCACCTTTCTTTTATCTATATGCATGTTGCATCTTCATATAAAGTTAAGACGTAAAACTTCATATTTCTTCACCGTGAATATTTCAGGACCCAACAGTTTGGCACCATCTGACTAGGGGGCATTTTTTGCTCCAATCTCAAAATATCGTCAATATAAACATCTTGGTATTAGTCATTGTTGTATCAATTTCATAAAAATCAGATGTAGACTAGGGCGCAACATTGACTCCAACTGTAGTAAAAAAGATTCTCAATGCTTTTAACATCAAGATGATATTTTAGAAAAATCACAACAAATGTAAAGATGCTTTATCAAATATAAGATTTCTATAGTCCCTTGTTGGACTTCTACTGCTTATGTAAAGTCTTAATCTTGACCTCAAAATGGTACTAATGGTATAAAGATAGACCATTATTCACCTTTGATTAGGGATACACGTGGCATTCGCTCCCTCCCAATTAAGGAAAAATCGATATCAGGAGAATTCAGTTTAACCTCTTCCAAACAGAGATCAACATCATCCAACAATGCTTTGAGTGAACAATATTCTCTCTATAAAGATTCCATGAAAGTAAGTGGTTGATAAAATCATCACTTATATGAAGATCTTAGCCATCTAAAAAAACCTTAAAAGTTACATGGAGCAATATATCAAGGCATGTCTCAAAGATGCATAAACAATTTAGTTTTCTTTGGGTTACAAGTTTATTTCAAATGAAAAATAAACATCGAGCTCATACAATAATCTCAACTTCATACAATAAAGCTCTAAAGTTCTTGACATCTCCAAAATCACTCTAATTTCAATCCAATATCCTTTACATGTGGGTAATTAGAGTACATTTATATTTTTTTAGAGTAACATTATGACAAATCTAGCCAAAATTCTAAAATTCTTCATCCCAAGGTCTATCATAATTCTTTTGATCATGCATTATTCTTTCAGTAATTAAATACCTTAGTGATTTCAAAATTGAGTGATCTTGAGTTCGTTAGAATCTTTTCATCTAACCTCTTGTTTTGATTATAAGAATGCAAATATTTGAGATCAATTGTTCCTTCAATTATTATTTTGAAATTTTCAAATTCAATTCAAATAATTGAATTGGGCTCATTTAGACTTAAGCTTCGTTTCGGAGAGCTTACTTAATGATTTCTAAATCAACTTTTTAGTACAAAAAAAATATTGAACTAGAAGTTTTTATACTAGAAAGCTATTTAAAAGCAGTAAGAAAGTTGTCTCAAACGAAGCCTTAATCAAATCAATTTTGGTTCGCTTCATTTCCTTGTATCAAGACGTTTAATTCAACTACAAATTTATTGAAATCATAATTTGAATGATACTAAAATTAATTATTAATATTTTTAGATCAAGAATCATATTTGATAGATGAATTTGATCGATGTGGTTTAGATCAAACTAATATATTTTTAATTTATTCTTGATCATATTTGCAAAATTAAAATTCTTAGAATTTGAATTTTTTACTACATTTTTGTCCAAAATCTAAATTATAACCATGGCGGAATATATATATATAATATAAATTTAAAATTTTATTTTTTTGTGCTCCTTTGATTTTTTTAGATGTCTTGGATGAAAAAATTGAGCAGAAATTGATTGATCAAATGGGCTAAATATTTAGGTTGGCAATGGATATCTTGAATTGAATCGAGAGATCGAATTGTATAAGCTTCACTTTTAAAAAATATGACTATCTCAACACTTTTTTGACTGCCACTGCTTTTCTTTGCAGTAGTTTCTAAACCGCTACGACCCCACTGTAATTGCTATGTGCTGCAACAACATTCTGCAGCAGTTTATGGACCGATGGGGTAGTTTCGGTGAAGTGCTAGTTTTCACAATGGTTATAATTGGTGCGAACTTATAGATTTGCAGTGGGTTTGTTTTTAATTAACTCAAATGTCAAAAAAAAATATCAGTTTTCCTTTTTCATCACTGTTAAAAATTTAAATGGAATCAACAATTGGCTTGATTGGTTACAAGTCTAGAGACATATTTGGAGTGGAAACTTTCAAAAATAAATTCAAAATTATTTGAATTACAATTTTAGAAAGAAAACTTAAAGCTGGACTGAACATCTCGATAAGGTAAACCCCACGATCCTATAAATGGTCCAATTCGAGCCTGCATGAGCCTAAATCAAGAGCCTGAAGCGTAATTAAAAACTTTATGAAATTAATTAGATGATCAAATGGTCTCCAAATTTGGCATACTTATAGCCGAAACAAGTGGCTAAACAACATGAATTCAACGAGTCCATGATCACTTAACTCCAACATCATGAATAAAACCATAAATACATGAAAAAATAATTTATGATCAAGAAAATAAATACATGCAGTATGATGGAATGATCCAAAATTTCTCCATATTTATGTGGCATGTCACTCCCAAAAATTATAAATAAACCCCAACTCTCTACATCAGGGGTATCCTTGGCTAGAGATACAAGAGAGCTTAAAAGGCTTGAACAATCTCGAAGCTCCACCCAAGCACCACTGCCAACGAACCCCTTGCTAGTCAACAACCATCGTCAAACCTTTTACCAGCCAATCGTCACCGTCAGACTTTTGTCGCTCAACCACCACTATTAAACCTTTATTTCCCAAATCAAGTATTTGAATTAAAGTTGAAAATTTCAGAAGAATAATTGAAGGATCAAATGATCTCAAATATTTGTGTGCTTATAGTTAAAACGAGCAGTTAGATGAGGAGAATTTAACGAGCTCAGAATCACTCAATTCTTATATGACTAAGGTATTTAAATACTAACAAAATAACAAATTATAAAAAAAAAATCCATCACTCAAGAATCATTTCATCCCACCTTTTTAGCACATGCCAAAATGAATGGGAATCCCTTAATGAATAATTTCACATTTTCTTCTAAGAAATCCTGAATTATTATTGAGAGTATTTCTTAGAAGCCTCCATCATGGTCCATACTCGTCGCTATTGTGAGAAAGTTCAATTGTACACTAAGTTTCTTCTCTATGTTGATAATTTTTTCTTTTATCTTTTATAATAACAACAACTAGAGTAATCTAATTTTTTCTATCAATAGTATAAATAACAAAAATGGCCGCCAGAAAATGATGTTTTTTTTGTAGTGTATTGATCAATATGTATATATCATACTCTAAAAACCATATACAATAGCCGAGAGTCATACAAATACAACACCCCTCTTTTTACTCTTAAGTACAAAAGAATATTTAAAGACAAATAGAAACAAACATTAAAATTTGAGTAATCTTATTGTGGACCTCCGAAAGAGCACCGCGCGAACGGGTCAATTGGAAGGGACAGATTGGATCGTGCATACGACTGACCATTGGGGATAGAGGCTGTCGCCAACACACCCCGATGGGTAGTAATATACATAACCAAATCACGGGTTTCCCCCATCCGATATGAGAGATCGAATGGGGTTTAGTAGATGTGGGATCAAGTTTCCCACGGGCGCAAGCCCCCGTGGTTAATTACATCCCAGGCCGGAGCCTGAGAAAACTCTCGATTAAGGATCATACATTATCCTCTCCTAAAGTGGGATTGGCACATGGGTATAGACTAGGGAATCCTATCCAAGAGGAAGAAGGGTTCGAAGGGATGAATCAAACATACATGGCTCATACCAGCATTCGGAGGCTCTAGGGTACTAAATAGAAACTGGGGAAAATCAAAGTCAGGCATCCGATCACATGCGTGAGAGAAAAGATGGAAGTGGCGTCATCCTGTGACGCAGATAAATAGGATTTAGAGTCCCTGAAAAGAAGGAACCTACCTACTATTTAAGGCATACTACGAGACCGAATGTAGTAACCTCGAATCCTAGATCTAGGTTAGGCTTAGTGTTCGACGAGTAACACTAAGGCCCGTGTCCTAGCTAATGCAATGCAAAACCTAGACTTACCCCGGCCTGGATAGGGGAGCCAGCTAACCACCTAATCGATTCAAAACCATGCTGTCAGGTCAATTATGAAAGATGGGTGGGAGGTATAGCTTCTGGAAATAGGACCGACATCTAGAGAATTTCCTAAGTGGTCCTAGACTTATGTGGGTCAGATGCTCCTAGCTAATGCAATTAAATTTTTAATTAGTTGGTTACTAATGCAATGCATGCTAGTTGAATCGTCAGCTCATGAATGCTATAGAACTTTAAAAACAGGCTTATAAAAAATAAATTTTTAGAAAAGACTGAGTCTCCCTAGGTCCGGCACTTCATCCTCATAGGCCAGATTATCCGGACTCTACCCGCAGGCAGGGAGATGTCTTATAGCAAGGAGAGAAGAATGCAGTAATATGCATGCGACCCCGGACGATTCCGGCAGTTCCCTAGGTTCGTTAAGTTTCTATGTTATTTAAAACTTAAAATTTTAAGGGTCAGTTACGAGTAGAAAAATTTTATAGTCCTTAAAGAGCCTAACGAAAATCCAGGCGAAAACAAAACCGGCATGCAAGAAAGAAACCTAGAAAAAACAGGTAATTCTACTGCGCAATCAGGTAAACACATCAATATAAATCCAAAATTAATCAACTAAATGGCCATAGGCAAATTGCCCTTATTACACCCCAGATATGCATAAAGTAAAGTGGCCGGGCACCACTGCCAACAACCCGGATTTCTAAGCCTATGACAAACGCCAACAACTTTGAGTGGGATATTGGGTCTTCAATCTTTAGCTTTATGGATATCTCCTCCTTGGACTCCCTGGATCTCTCCTCCTCGGGCTCCTTGGAAATCTCCTCCTTGGACTCCTTGGATCCGTCGTGGCTTGAATATCCAAACGAAGAGACAATTCCCCCAGTATAGGGGTATTGCCTTTTCTCTTTGGATATCTAAAGCCATCCAGCTCGATCTTCCAAATGGAAGAAGACTCTCCCCTTAGGGATGCCTTCTTCTTTTAGAATCCGAGCTGGATAAGAATATCCCAACTCAAAAGTTGTTTTCACAACTCTTAACAATGATTACAAATTTTTACATTCATTGGAAATAAAAGAAAATTCTAGACTCCCTGCATGGTTATCCTAATAAAAATCCCAAGCAGTTTATATATAAAAATGAAAAAAAAGCTAACACCATTGACCCTGTGCCAAGCCATGCTCTTAATTTTGAGGGCTAAGCAGCTCCATCTGTGCAGTTATAATTATTAATTTTAGCCCTCATTTTTATTTGGGGGGAAGCTGAGCAAGCACCTGCATAAAACATTATTAGAAATCATTATGATGCTCCCCCCTTTTATTAGCTTGAGCATGGCCACCTACACGGAAGAACAGTATATATATATGGCGTTCCTAACCTAGGGGTAAATCTAGCGCTCACATCCAGAGTACAGAAAAAGTAAGCAAACACACCAATCATTTTTCAAACAGCATGCAATGAAATCCGCGAAAGCTCCGGCACACAGCAGAAAAGTAAATCCCAGCGGCCTAACCTAGATCTAGAAGTGGTGCCCTAGCAAACAATTCTATGTGTGTGTAAGGCTAGTGTGGTTTGGATAGATCTTAAGCAGGGTAGTTAGTTAAAATTATCTATAGTTCATATTTGTTGAGAGTCTGAAAAGGATATTTTAGTTGAAATTCAAATATTAGTGAATTAGGTCCATTTTAATTATTTCAGTTTGTTGTTCAGTTTCAAGAGCTTAGGATACTGACATTTAAAGTTTAAGTGATATTAGACAATTTTAGAAAGTTCTAGGTCCTCCTAGGAACTAAGCTGATGGTCCAAAAAGCCACTATGGGAAAAAGGCTAAGTTTGGGATCCCTAACACCTTAGGAAAATACTAAACCTTAATACGAGTAGTTAGACAGGTAGTAGGCTAAAATCGGAGTTCTCTAGGCAAAATTATGAATTTTCTAAGTTTCGGGCCCTATCCTGTAGACTAGGGTTGACCAAAAAGTTGACTTTCTAATTTAAGTTGGTTTCTGAAAATTTAATAATTTTAATAAATAGTAGACCCTAATAGGAGTCTAATGCCACTGAGTTTGCCTGATTTGGAGTTTTCTACAATTAGTTATGAATTTTCTAAATCTTGGGTATTTATGGAAATTTCTAAATTAATTAGGAAAATGCCCTATTTTGCAATTTTTGCCCAAATCAGCCCCAAACTGAGCCGAATCACCCTCAAAAGTCAGGGATGACCTGAGAAAGTGATCCCCTAGGGTTTGGAGAAGATTTGAGATTTTTAATAATTTTTAATAATTTATTAGGGGCAAAAAGGTAATTTCTACCTAAGGTCAAATTAAGGGTCAACCTAGGGTCAAACTGAGGAGCCCTATTTATCTAAGGTCAAGGATCAGGTTTTGATCAGTTTGAGGTATTACGGGTAATTTTCTGACCTAAAATATATTTATTGTATTTTTCCGGAAGGTCTCGGGGCCTAATTAACAGATTAATTAGGGTTGGTTAATTAAGGGCTCTAAAAGCTCCTAAAAATTCCTAGAAAATTTTGATAGGTTTATGATGTCACTAAGTTTAAGTATTGAAGTTTTCATGTCAATTCGGGATCTATCCTAGCTCATAGAAAACTTCTAAGTTCGCTAGACGAGTCCTTAATTATTGTCCTTAGGGTGTCACTACGTTGTAGGAGTTTAAAGTGATGTTTTGTCTAACCCTCAAGGTAATAAATGCGTGGGAGTACAAAAATGAAATAAACACACCATGTCCTTAAATATAGGAGAACCTAAGCTAAGTGCTCGTGGTGCAACCTATACATGCAAGCTACGAACAACAATAAAATAAAAAACACCTAATGAAGGGATTAGCGAATGATTGGGACTCAACCATCCACTAATCCACTCCCCCATGATTGCTCTTCACATTTAGAATCCATGCCTAAAATTTCATGCAATAGCGGATCTCCCGGAATTAAGAATTTAATAACATAAGTAATTTCGCAAATACTCAAAATAATTGTAAATATATATAATCTTTAAAAAAAAAATTTAATTTAAAAATAGGTTAGTTCATATCTACATAAATATAGGGGAGACCCACTGACCGCCCAATCGAGGTTTCAAAAAAAAAGGGTTTGAAAATAATTTATATTTTAAAATAATTATAATAATGAGTATTTAATTAGTAGGGAAAAGACTCGGAATAGCGATCGAAAACTAAAACCTATCAAAACAGCCAAAACCAAGGGCTGAAAATGGTTTCAAAACATAAAGCTCATCTTTCTAAAAAGAACGAGGGGTTATACGTCAAAATCCGATTTAAAAAGACGAAAATATGATTTTCCGAAGTTTAAACACAATAATATAATATTTTAAAATAGTGTCATTTCACTGTTTTTGGAATAACAGAAAATACAGATGTAATTTTTATTTAAAAATAGTCTTAAAATATGCAGAATTCAAAATAAACCCAAAACAAGATGCTGCGCATCAAAATCCGACTAAAAACGAGAAAGTTACGCAATTTCAAAGTTTAAAGACAATAATTAAATAGTTTTAAAATAGTGCTATCGACTGTTTTCAAAATAACTGCATACAGATCAAAACTTTTTGAGCAAAGCTAATTTTAGAGTGTGCAGAATTCAAATACGCTCAAATCAAGGTGCTGTGCGTTGACAGCGGATTTAAAACGAAGAAGATATGCAATTTACAAGTTTAACAACAATAAAAGAATATTTTAAAATAATGCTGTTTTACTGTTTTTTGAATAACAGAAAATATAAACATAATTTTTATCTAAAAATAGTCGTAAACTATGCAGAATTCCAAATACACCCAAAACAAGGTGCTGTGCATCGACAGCGGATTAAAAACGAGAAAGTTATGCATTTTAGAAGTTTAAAGTAATAAAGGGATTTAAAAATAATTTAAAATAGTAAGAATTTAAAAATAATTATTAAAATAGAATAAAATAATATTTTATGAAAGTAATTAAGGGATGTTTGAATTTTGAAATTCAAAATTCATGGAGGGAATTAAGGATTTCAAATTCAAAATTCATGGAGGGAATTAAGGAGGCTTTAATGCTTCCTTAATTTTGGAGGTTTGATTTAGAATGAATTAAGTCATCCTAATTAATTCAAAATCCAATGGAGGGAAAATTTAAAAAAACTTTCATGAAAATAGATTTTATAATTTATGAAAGAATTTGAATTTCAAATTTGGAGAAATTTGAATTCAAAGACAAACTAAATTATGACAATCCAAAATTAAAAATTACTTAAAATAATAATAATATTAAACATAATAAATATAATTTTTAAATGAAGAAAAGAAAAGAGAGACAAAAAAAATTCATTCTCTCGATTGAGACATCTAAACTTAATGAAATTTTAAATATAGATTAGTATCATGAAGAGAAAGCATGGGATGATATTTGAAAGATCTAAAAAGCACTTAAAAAAAAACTATATAGATCTAAGTGTAGTGACCTAGATCTAAAGTTTTGAGGAATCTCACCGTTGGATCTTCAAGTTCTTTATACGGTTGAGCTTGTAGATTGTCCTCGTATATTCCTCTAATTGAAATCACGATCAAACAAGCTTTGGATCAACCGGATCGAGGCCTTGGATGAATCTAGCCTTGATCTTGTTGGAGGATCGCCGCCGACGGAGTTTGACAGGTGGATTTGAGTGAAAGAAGGTGAGAGAAGTTGGAAGAGCTCTCACACCAAAAAGTCAGGGTTGAGAGTGGCTAGGGAGAGAATAGAAGCCCCTCTCTCATGAAGCTCTAAAAGAGTATTTAAATGATCAAACCCTTAGATCTACGGCTAGGATTCATCCTAAGGCTAATTAAGAGGGAATTGAGGTGATTTAGCCATCGATTTAATTGCTTGATTTAATAATAAATTTAAGCTCAAAATTAGATTCGAGTCAATTCAAAATTTAATTTAATTTGGTCAAATTAACCCAATTAAATTTAAATAAAATGATGACTCAAATCATAACAAACTCGATGTGGCCAAGGAAGACTAATTGATCCCGATCGAGCCTAATTCGACTCAACTCGAGCCGATTTGTGCTCGAATTGAGCCTTATGGGCTTGATTAAATCAATCAAAGGCCCTCAATGACACTCGAACAAAAATCGAGGTCAACAAACGGACCCCCAACAGGAGTGACGAACAACTAGTGAACCGCTCGTGTTGGCGTTGACCGACAATGCCACTGAAAAGTAGAGTAAAGAGCACAAGTAAAAGAGTGAAAGGGTATCAACAAAGGTGGAGGTAAAGGCATGATACTCATCCACTGGCCTTATCCTACAGCGAGGGTAGAGCCTAGGGGAGAGTAAAAACAGCAGTGCACAAGTCCAGAATCACCAAAATGGTGAACTGGTAATGTGGTCTTCTCCTGGCCTTACCCTTTGATAAGGGTAGAGCCTAGGCTCGAGCCAACAGTAAAGATCACCTAAAAAGGTGAAGAGGAGGTAAGGGGATTCTCCTATAGCCTTGCCCTATAGTGGGGGCAAAGCAGAAAAGAGAACCAAAAGTAAAGATCACCACTAGGGTGAAAAAGGTAAAGGGATTCTCCTCTAGCCTTACCCTGTAGTAGGGGTAGAGCCAAGAGAAGGACCAAAAGTAAGGTAGCAAAAGCATACCAACTATCTGTCTGACTATATCGAATCAGCAGAATAGAAGGTGAAAGGGTCCCATATCCTCCTGCCTATTTCAGGACAGTGGATTGGGGTGACTCAGTATCTGCCTGACTAAATCGGGTCAGCAAACAAAGGAATCACGACGCCTGGTGTCTGCCTAATCGGAGCAAGACACTCAGGGAAAAAAAAAGAGTGGCGAGGAGTTCCTGCCATGTGCTCTGTCAGGCCCTCTCTACCAAGTAAGTCAAACCAGCTTCCCGCTTGTTCATTTCGAACAGCGGGATAGAAGGTGAAAAGATCCCATCTCCTCCTGCCTATTTCAGGACAGTGGATTGGGGTGACTCAGCATCTGTCCGATCAACTCAAGACAGTAAACAAAAGAGTCACACAATCTGGTGCCTATTTGATCAGAATAGGACACTCAGGAAAAAAAAAAGGCGAGGAGTTCCTGCCAGGTGCTCTGTCAGGCCCTCTCTACCAAGTAAAACCAGCTACCCGCCTGACCGCATCTGGACAGCGGGGTGGAAAGTGAAAAGGATCCCGCCCCTCCTGATCCTTTCGGAACAGTGGATTGGGGTGACTCGATACCTCTGCCTGACCTCAGCAAAAGTAAAGAAGACACGAAGTGGAAGCCTGCGTAGTCTTTTACAGGACATCCGAGTAAAAGGGGTGTTGAGGAATTGCGCCTCCCAGGGACTCTATCGGGCTCACTCAACGGTAGGTAAAACCAACTACCAGTCTGACCGCATACGGACAGCGGGGTAGAAGGTAAAAAGGATCCCTCCCCTCCTGCTCCTTTCGGAACAGTGGATTGGGGTGGCCACTACTTCTGCCTGACCTCAGCGAGAAGCTCATGAACCACGAAGTGGAGGCCTGCGTAGTCTTTTACAGGAAATCCGAGTAAAGGGGTGTTGAGGAATTGCGCCTCCCAGGGACTCTGTCGGGCTCACTCAACGGTAGGTAAAAACCAACTACCAGGCTGACCGCATCTGGACAGCGGGTAGAGGGTGAAAAGGATCCCGCCCCTCCTGTTCCTTTCGGAACAGTGGATTGGGGTGGCCACTACTTCTGCCTGACCTCAGCGAGAAGCTCATGAACCACGAAGTGGAAGCCTGCGTAGTCTTTTACAGGACATCCGAGTAAAAAGAGAAATGTTGAGGAATTGCGCCTCCCAGGGACTCTGTCGGGCTCACTCAACAGGTAAACTTCAACATCTGTTCGGCCAGCTCGGTCTTGCAGATGAAGAAGGGCTCAATACCCACTCAGTCATTTCAACTGAGTGAATAAAGAGTCAAGCTCTGATGCCTGTCTGATCAGAACAGGGCAATCAAAAGCGTGGCGAGGAGTACCTGCCAGGTGCTCTGTCAGGTCCTCTCTACCAGGTAAACTCAACTATCTGTCTGTTCATTTCAAACAGCAGAATAGAAGGTCAAAAGTCACCTCGACATCAGCCTAACACGCATCTGTGTAGGGATGTGAGGGAAAAGGAGGTAAGTAAATGGGATAATTTTGAGAGAAGAACCACCTAGGGAACCCCTTCTAGCTCTCTGGTAACCACATGGTAGAGGACAAATCGTCGTGGCCATGAGTATTCAGATGCCGTCAGGATCTCCTAGGGAACTCTAACCCTACACAAAAGGGAAGGAGGGACATCAGTGCGACGTCTCCTAACCAAAGCTGGAAGAGATACACCCTTAGTAGAGTGTGCAAAGGAGTAATCTCATTCCGACGGAGTAAAAAAAAAAGAACTCAAGTAGCGAGGGGGTACCTCTACTACGGAAAGTAGGACTAAGCCTAGTAAGAACAACCCTCAAGGGAGCTACAGTGGTAAACTCATACTAACTGATGGGGACCCTGTAAGAAGTGGAAACGGTATCAAAACATCCAAAGGATCTCTCCGGCAGCTAGGAGTGGGATCTCAATGGGGAAGCAAGTAGCAAAGGTCTGGAGGAGTTGACTCTCTACTAGAGAATCAAAGCTCAAGGAAAAGGTGATGGTAGCATCTGAGGCATGATGCTCCATATCACTAAGTAGGAGAAAAAAAAAAGTCAAAGTAGCGAGGGAGCACCCTCTCCACTAAGGGAAACAACTCTGAGTAAACAAAACCTCATAGTGGTAACACCCACACAAACTAGTGGGACCCTGTGGGAAGTGGAAGTGACCTCAACTCATTCATAAGACTAATCCGGCGACTGTGCCTAGTGTATGAATGGTAGGATGGGTCAAAGAAAAGGGTAAAAGAACTGATCTTCTGCTAGAGGATCAAAGTTCTTAAAGTAGTGATATTAATATCCGAGGTAACGTATACTACATCACTACAAGAAAAGCAGCTCTAGGTAGTAAGGGGACACACTCACTACCTGAGGACAATCATTATGAATAGGTTTGATAATATATCAGAAGGGTCACAGTGGTAACACCTACCCTGATTGGGTAGGACCCTGTGGGGAGAAAGAACAACAGAACAACATTCATAGGGCTACTCCAGCAGCTAGGAGTAGAGTATGAATGTGGGGAGTAAGGGTGCAAAGAAAACTCAGGAGCTGATCTTCTACTGGAAAATCAAAGCTCCTAAAGTCGTGGTGCTAACACCTGAGAATAGGTGTACCACATTACAACTAGGAAAACAACTCTAGGTAGTCAGGCGAAATCCTCACTACCGAGGATAGTAATCAAAATCCATGATTACTAGAAGGGTCACATTGGTAACACCTACCCCTAATTGGGTAGGACCCTGTGAGAAGTGAAAACAATCAAACAAAATCCACGGGGCTACTCTAGCAGCTAAGAGTAGGGAACGAATGCTAAAGTAAGCTGGTGAAAGAAACCCAGGAGTCGGTCTTCCAATGGAAAATCGGAGTTCCTGAAACTATGGTGCTAACACCTGAAAACAGATGTACTACATCACAGCACAACTCTGAGGTGACAAGGGAGCACTCCTGACACCTAATCTGACAATCATGAGTGAGCTCTATGATTATCATAAGACCACAGTGGTAACACCCACCCTAATCAGGTAGGACCCTGTGCGAAGTGGAGGTAACACTGCCACATTCATAGAATTACCCTGGCAGCTCAGAGTAATTCATGAATGGGAGGTAGACTGCCAAAAGAGAGCAGTTGGGGGCGATCTCTTCACAGAAAGACCTAAGCCCAAAAAAAAAGTAGTGATGATTACATCTCAAAACACAATGTACTACATCACTAACGAATAAATGCATTCAAAATCATGTAAATTCATCGACCAACTAAGTGGGAACTCAACCTTGAAGAGATCGTCAAAGTACTCTCAAGGGAGGAGAAAGAGAAATTTTTGGGGAATTTGAGCTCTTAGAGAGTTTTACCGGGTTCCTCCTATGATAAGGGCAACCGGGTTTTTGTTCCCCTACGAGCATCCCTTTTTTTTTTTTTTTTTTTTTTTTTTTTTTTACTCCAGCCACATTCAAACCACCTGAATGGGCTGGGGAGCACTACCATATCGAAATTCATGTACAACTGAAATCAATATCAGGATAGAGGATCAACACTATCATATTTGACTAACATGGTATGGTATGGACCCTGTATCCTATCTCAAAGAGGGTCTAAACAAATGACCCTAACATCCTTGATCACATTCAACTCATATGAATGGACTAGGGGCGACATCTATCAGATCACGACTGATAGGAAAAAGAAACTCAACTAGGGACAGTGGATCTCCATCACCATACCTGACCATCACGGGGTGGTGTGGACCCAGTATCACCTCTCAAAAACTAGACCTGAACTATTGGTTTTGGTATCCCAGACCATACCTGGGGCGGCAGGTGAAACTGGGGGACTAAGTCCAACAAAGGGGAGAACAGACTGAAAATTCTATGCGATAGCACCAACGTGATTGATGCGCACAGACAAAGGTACAAAACATCCCTACGGCGTATTAGTGCATCACCTCTAAGGATAGCCTTATACTTTTCTAAGCAACGTCGCGTGGTAGAGGACAAATCGTCGTGGCCACGCAGACTGCTGAAAAGTAAAAGGAATCCTTTTAGGAGCTGCATATACAGAGGGATATCTACAGGCGGTAGGGAGGCTCCCCTGTAAAGTAGTAGACTCAGGCATAGTACTTTTTCAAGTACTGCCCGTTGATGACAGGCATTGGGTGAACGCCATTTGCATCAACAAGTAGGTAGGCACCACCTTCATAAACTTGCTCTATAGCGAAGGGGCCTTCCCAAACAGGCTCAAACTTACCACCTCGCCGACGGTGCGAGATGATAGGCCTACGCAAAACAAGAACTAACTCGCCTACCCGAAAAGCACGGGGTCTAACAAGACGCTCAAAGTGTCGCTTCATTCGGGCCTGGCTTAGCTGAAGGTATTGATAAGCTCGTAAGCGAAGCTCATCTAAACCGTCCAGCTCTTCCAACCTCAGTCGGGCATTATCTTCCTCAGATAGATTGTAACTGACTGCTACACGCAGTGAGGGGATCTCGACCTCCAGTGGGAGAACTGCTTCAACCCCAAAAGCTAAAGCGTATGGGGTGGACTGAGTAGGAGTACGGTAGGTAGTCCTATATGCCCATAACGCTTCAGGTAACTTATCATGCCATTCTCTCTTGTTTGCAACAAGAATTTTCCTCATCAGTTGTACAAGAGTCTTATTAAATGCCTCTGCCAAGCCATTGGCTTTAGGGTAGTAAATTGACGAGTATCGCCAATTAATGTTATGGCGGCGGGCAAATCTGGCAATTTTGGTGCTTCTAAAGGACGGGCCGTTATCTGAGATTATACGGCGCGGAACACCAAAGCGATAAACAATGTTATCGCGAAAGAAACGCATCACATCTTCTGATTTAACTTCCTTAAGTGGGACGGCCTCTGCCCACTTAGAGAAGTAATCAGTGGCAGCTAAAATGAACCTATGACCCTTAGAGGAAGGAGGGTCTATAGGACCCACCACATCCGTGCCCCAGCCCTCAAATGGCCAAGAAGAAACAGTAGGGTGCAACGGATTAGGGGGTTGGTGAATCACCGTGCCATAAATCTGGCACTGGTGGCATCTCTTAGCGTGCTCCATACAATCATGGATCATAGTCGGCCAGTAGTAGCCAAGGCGTTTAATTCGGCCTTTCATTTTTGGTCCAGATTGATGGGCACCACAAAGCCCTTCATGTATCTCGCTCATTACTCGACTAGCCTCTCATTTACTGAGGCATCTTAACCACATTTGGTCAAAAGAGCGTCGATACAGAGTTTCATTTACATAGGCGAATGATAAGGCTCTTTTTCTGATTTGAGCAGCGAGAGACTTATCATCTGGAAGCCTACCATGCTTTAAATACTCTATGAAGGGATCTCTCCAATCTGACTCCTCATCCACAGCTAACACTGCGAGGGTCTGATCGGGAGTAGACAAGTCCGCGGGGCACAGAGCTTGACGATACTGGACAATAATAGACACTGGGTTTCCAGTAGGGTCAGCTAATTCTTTTGCTAACTTGGCCAATGCATCTGCTTTTCCATTTTCAGATCTAGGGACCTTGGCCAAAGTTACTTCTGGTATTAAGCTCAGGAGCTCCATTGTTTTATTATAATATGGAATGAGCTCAGGCTTAAGTACTTTATAGACTCCAGCTACTTGATTGATTATCAGTTGGGAGTCTCCAAAGATTTTCACCCGCGTAAGACTCATCTGAATGGCCAACTCTAACCCCAAAATCAGAGCTTCGTACTCAGCTTCATTATTAGTACGAGGTTCTGATAAGCAATAGGAGTACCGTAGAGTATGACCCTCAGGAGACACAAAAATCAGGCCTAATCCTACCCTAACCGTAGGAGTTTCATCTGGACTTAAGGTTTTGACGGATGACGCACCGTCAAAGTAGAACTCCCAAGTAGGGGACTCCTGTTCCTCCACACTCATGATGAATTCATCAGGTAGTTCATCGTTGAGTGGGGAATCTGCAGGGATCGGGTGATCGGCCAGAAAGTCAGCTAAAGCCTGTCCTTTGACGGCCCGCTGAGGAACAAAAGTAATATCAAATTGTAGAAGTATCATAGACCACCGTGCCAGACGACCTGAGAGGGTCGGACGGGTCATCAAGTACTGCAACGGATTGACTCGAGAGATCAAATTAATCTTATGTGATAGCATATAATGCCTCAGCTTCTGTACCGCGAAGATTAAGGCTAAACATTGCTTTTCTACTGCGGGGTACTTAAGTTCTGCAGGTATCAGTCGCCTGCTGAGGTAATACAAGGCATTCTCCTTGTCTTCCTCATTCTCTTGAGCCAACAATGCACCTAAAGACTCGTCCAGGGCCGTAGTGTAGAGAATCAATGGCCTGCCTGGGATAGGTGCAGCTAAAACAGGGGGGTTCATCAGGTAGCGCTTTATACTCTCAAAGGCCTCCTGACAACTCTCATCCCAGTGGAATCGGGCATCCTTCTTAACTAGTGCAGAGAAAGGATGACACCTACCAGAAAGATTGGAGATAAATCTCCGCAAGAAAGCGAGTTTACCCTGAAAGGACCTCAACTGGGTAAGACTCTTAGGGGGTTTTAAGTCTACTATGGCTTTGATCATAGATGGATCTATCTCAATGCCACGGTAGCGAACTATAAACCCTAAGAACTTTCCTGCACTAACTCCAAATGCGCATTTTAAAGGATTCATCTTTAAATCAAACTTGCGCAGACGTTCAAAAACGATTCGCAGATCTCTGAGGTGATCTTCGCGAACCTTGCTTTTGACGACCAAATCATCCACATAGCATTCAACTTGCTCATGTATCATCTCATCGAAGATGACAGTCATGGCACGTTGATAGGTGGCCCCGGCGTTCTTGAGACCGAAGGGCATCACCTTGTAACAAAAGACACCTATAGGTGTCCGGAAAGCAGTAAACTTCTCATCCTCGGGGTCCATCTTTATCTGATTATAACCAGATGAACCATCCATAAATGAGAAGACACTATGGGATGATGCTATATCCACCATAAGCTCAGGAATGGGAAGAGGAAAATCATCCTTAGGACATGCCTTGTTCAAATCCCGGAAGTCGATACAGACTCGTATCTGTCCGCTCTTCTTCCGGACTGGAACAATATTGGCAAGCCAAGTGGGGTACTTCTCTTCCCTAATGAAACCAGCTTCTATAAGCTTCTTGGTTTCAGCGATCACCTGTTGTTCAATTTCTAACCTCATCCTACGAGGTGCTTGTTTAACAGGGACTGCATCAGGCTTAATGGCTAACTTGTGGACTGCTACCTCTGGATTTAGACCAGGCATCTCGGTGTAGTTCCAGGCAAAACAGTCCCTAAACTCTGATAGTAGCTTGATGTATTCTTGAGCCTCTGAATCAGACAGTAGGGCACTATGAAAAATAGGCCTAGGAACTGACTCAGTGCCCAAGTTTACCTCACGTAGTTCATCCATGGCTGAAGTGGCGCCATCTTCAAACTCTTGTGGAGCATCAAGTATTCTATCATCGCTACTATCCGGGTCTTCTTCGTCGGTAAGAGAAACAACCGGATAAGCATGTGAAATGACACGAATGCTGGCATCACTAGACTGATTTAACCCCATGTAACCTACGCCTCCTAGACTTTGGGGGAAATCAGTCCGCCAGACTCGGGCCTGCTGTAGAGCTTCTTCGTCAGGCCAGGTGGAACGAACGAGACCCCGCTCAACAAAGCTCTCTACAGTAGGTGAGAAGTAACGAGGGGCACTCCTGACCTCTATATCCATAGCGGTCTCCTCCAGATCCTGTCTCACAGGACCCAATGGTGCACCTATACTATGGGGTACAGAGGGACATTCCCTAGGTCGGGCTGGCCCAAATGAATCATACAAGTAAGGTATGGGGTTGTGACTACCCCATATTGTACTATCATCTTCAACTATGAGAGTGTCAGAAGATCTTTGACTGGAATCCCCAACCCCTATCCCGCGTATCTGATGGGGGGAAGGTTGTTTGGTAGTAGTCTGACGTAGGAAGTCCTCTTCCTCGTCTGAGCTAATATCAATAACCAATCCACCTTCAGGTATCAAGTGGCTACAAAGAGTAGGTCGGGAATCGTAACCAGCGGAATAGGGAGATGGTGAAGTGACTGGACGCTGAAGAATATCAATTATTTCATCGTCGGAAGAGTCGGACTCTACAGTCAAAGAAGAAGTGTAAAGGTTGGGGGGAGGAGGTGTGCGAGTGTCGTGGTTCCGCGGCTCGCGGATCGCAACTCTACCTCTTCCTCTACCTCTACCTCCCCTACCTCTACTAGGGGGAACGTCGTGCCTCACTGCAAACTGAGAGGGATCTCCATCAGCATGGTCAGTGGGAACACCTGGCTCGATACCAACCTGTGATGGACCTTGTACTGACGATTGTATAGGACCCTGTGCAGGTGGCTGCGTAGGATCCTGTACAACAGTATCAGGTATCACTGGGGACTGAGCAGGTGGAGCTCTACGAGTCTTCCGAGGTACGTAGTACTCGGCATCGTCGTACTTAGAGATCTCATGCACGGAAAAGGGCTGGGTATCTCCAGGAATGGTATACTCAACATCATTCCTCAGAAACTTCATACATTGGTGCAAGGTAGAGGGCACCATTCCATACTCATGGATCCAAGGCCTTCCTAAGAGAGCCTTGTATGAAGTATCAGCCTCAATCACATGAAATTTTGCCTCAGTTAGAAAATTTCCAAATTTCAGAGGCAGGGTGATAGCCCCTAGAGCTCGCTGGCCTTGGTCATTGAAGCCTTTCAACATAATTTTATCGGAAGTGAGCTTCAAATGACCTAGGGAGAGGCTCTTCAAAGTTTCATGGGTTAGTATGTTTACTGAAGCCCCTTGATCTATGAGGACCCTGTTCAACTCATAATCATTAACTTCAGCAGTGATATACAAAGGACGATTGTGCTCAGTGGTCCCTAACAGAAGGTCACGACTAGAGAAAGTGATGCATGGCGTGTTGTACGAATGCCATGCCCCATCATCAGGGTCGGAAGTAAAGAAGGCTTGATAGGTCTCTGGTTCAAGCAATGCTTTTACCAGTGTCTCTCTCAAGTCAGGTGACAACATCAAAGCATCATAGACACTAAGAAGAGCAGGAATTTTCTTTAGATGAGCCAACACATTGTAATCAACCTCCAGCTGAGGGCCTTTCCCTTTCTCCTTAGGCTGCTCCTGGGAGGAAGGGATAGAGTCATCCTGCTGGGTAATGATATTTTTATCTTTTGTATTTTTAGCCAACCTAGGTGGAAGGACCTTCCCTGAACGTAGATGAACTTACTGTATTGAGTCATCCTCAATAGGAGATTCCTCTGGCTCAGTGGCGGTGGCAGGTGTTGGTTCTAAGGAAAGTATTGAGAGTGGGTTCTCGGATTCATCTTCTGAATCCATGTAACATCCACCTTCTGGTATCACAAAGACTGGTTCATCTTCATACTCAGACTCAGACTCTTCACTGGAACCATCCATATTATAAGAAACATGTAAAGCATGAGAAGGCTGAGTGCTAGTAGAAGTAGAAACAGTAGCAGTAGAAGTAGAAACAGTAGTAAAAGCAGTAGGAAAAGAACACCAGAAGTAGCCAGAATCACCTTCTTCTGTTATTTCTTCATCAAATGAAGGGAGAACAAAGTCCTTCAGCGTAAGTGCTGGGAGGAACCCTGTCTTCCCCTCAGAGGTTACAACATATTTTTCTCTTTCATACATTTTCTTATTACATACATCAGAAGAAAAAGAAATGTGCTCAGTAGGCACTACAACAGAAAGAGAAGAAGAAGAAGGTACAAGTGCTGGAGTAGTAACTACAGGGGCAACTGTCGACTTGGCCTGTGGTGGCCTCTTCTCAACTGCCTCTGAACTCTGAACTGCACGGTCTATCATCTTCCTGGTCTTCTTGGAGAGTGCTAACTGCCACTCTCCCTCAGAACTCTGGGGTAAACTGCCACTACTACCCTGACTGTCAGCCTGACTGGGACTGTGGCTGGGACTGGAAACCATCTGAACTGTCTGAGGGCCCTTGCCCTTGGGCTGCACTAGGTCACTGTCCTGGAGGTGTATCTGTCCTGTGGCCATCAACCTCTCAACCTTGTCCTTGAACACAAAGCAATCCTCTAACACATGCCCAACGTATCTGTGGTAAGGATAATAGAGTGGGTGCTCAGTCTGACCCTCCTCCTCCACTCTATTGCTGCTGGGAAAGGTAAGTATGTTTTTTTTAGTAAGGAATTTAAAGATCTTCCTCACACTCTCCCTTTTGAAGGGATATTCCTTACTAAGCTTCTCCTGCAGGAACTGCTGACTCTCTGGAGTCCTACGGGAGGTCCTGGGCTGTGCTGCTGGCTGACTAGCTGAGTGTGACTGACTAGCTGAGCGTGACTGCTGTGGAGGTGCTGAACTGCCTAAGGGCCTCTTGCCCTTATCTGCTGGTCCCTGAGTACTGTGTACCTCTCCTCTCCTGGGTGGAGGTGCTCCTGAAAACTCCTGCCGCTAAGGTCTGCGCGAAGGCTGACTCTCAGCCTTAGGAGGGACTGCATCGGGTATGCTGTCATGTAGGCTGGTGACCTTGGTCAGTAGCTTCTGAAAGGTCTGTATGGTGAAACCCTTCAGGTATGGAGCTATGGGACCATCTATGTTCTTCAATAAGATCTCAACTGCGTGCTGCTCCTGCAACTGTGGCTCGCACTGCAAACTCAAATTCCTCCATCTAACTATGTAGTCTGTGAGTGACTCTCTAGGCCTCTGTCTGGTGACTACTAACTCTCCAACTGTAACTCTGTGCTCAGTGCTGACAAACCTCTGGATGAACAACTGCTCCAGCTCTGCGAAAGTCCTGACTGAGTCGTTGGGGAGGTCGGCGTACCAAGCAAACGCCACCCTCGCCAAGCTGCTGACGAACAACCTCAACATCAGTGGGTCACTCCCTCCTATATTGCAACATATGGCCCGGTACTGAGCCACATGCTGCCTCGGGTTCCCAAACCCGTCGAACACTCTGAACCTAGGAGGGATGAAACCAGGAGGGTAGGGCTCCTGCTCGTACTCTATCGGGTAAGGCCGCCCTCTACTAACTGACTCTCCAGTCTTTCTGGAGGAAATGGCCTGCTCTACCTTCTGGGCAATCAGATCCTGAAGCTGACCCGCTGACAATTGAGCTGGCTGACTCTGAACCACTGAAGGTGCTGTAGGCACTGCTCTCTGGACCCTCTCCACTCTCAGGGGGTCTAGTGCAACTGGGGGCACAACTGGCTGATCTCTAGAAGTACTGGCAGCGGCTACCCCTGCCACTTGGGGCACCGCCCCCAAGGCTGTCAACTGTGCTGTCATGGCTGCCATGGCTCTGGCCATCTCTGCCATCTGTGTCTGAAGGTTCAGGACCGTAGCATCTGTGTCAACTGATCTGTGGGATCCACCCACCTCGGGCTCTCCCTGCTCATCCTGGTCCTCGGGCTCTCTCTCATCCGAGTGACCTCTACGGGTAACTACACAAATCCGGTGAACTGGCACCTCCTCATCGGAATCCACTAGTGTATCATCGTCATCTAAAAAGGCTCGCCGCATCGCCTCTATGTACGGGCTCATAGGAGAAGTGATCCTATGAGTGCTAGGTGCTATCTCTGTCTCAATCCGCACTGGCGATCTGTCTGGGGTAGAAACTGAACCATCATCGACTGCCATCGGGACTGCCTCAGACCCGGAAGAAACTGTCAAATCCATCTGACCAGCTGCCTCATCTGGCTGCTCTGCCTCTGACAACTGCTCTGTCTCAACTGTCGGAACTGGGTCGACAGGGGTGTCCGCCTGTCGACGTCTCCAAACCCATCTCCTACGGCGGGGTACTGCACTAGCAACTGGCTGCTCTGGGGCTATCACCTCTGAACTAACCTGAGGCCGGGCAGGCTCCTGCTGCTGTCTCCGTCCTCGACGACGTGGGCGTCGTCCTACCACAGGAGCACCTGCTGGCGGCCTAACTGCTGGAACTGTCTGTGCTGGCTGCTGCGGTGTCTGCCCCCTCTGCCAACTGTAAAGCCTCCTCGCAGTCTGTCGTCGTAACTGAAAGGTAGCCCGAGAAATCTGACGGAGTAAGCCCTCCCGACTGACGGGCCCTCTGCCACGAGCTAAGCGGACGATATTCCGAATCCTCTGAGTGAGGGCTCGGACACTAGCGTCCCTGGGTAACCTAGCTCGGGGTAGAGTAGTGGCGACAGGAGGAGCCGCCGCTATGCGGGCAACGTCCTCCTCATCTCCACTATGCGTCAGTGGGGAGAAGCGTCCTCCCTGAACTGCCTCCAACTCGGGGGCTACCATCACCTATGGAGTAGGTGCCTCAACAACTGGACGTGGCCTCCGCTGCCTGGGAGCCACTCTCGTCTGCCTCTGAACTAACTCATCATGAACAACGGCATCTGCCATCCGCTGCCTCTCTGCATCTGATGCAGCTAGACGCAACCTCCTGTTCCTATTCCTCCGGGCCCTTCTCCCAAGGCCGGAGGTGGAGGTGGAAGGAACATCTGAACCCACTGCCGGAGGGGCAGGGGGAACAGGGACGACTGGAAGTGCCGGGGTCTGCCCGGCAGTCTCAGGGTGAGAAAGCCGAGCAAAAACAGAAACTCGGCCAGAAGAGGGCGAAGGCACCTCGGTCTGGGCACCCCTCTTCCTAGTGGAAGTGGGAGGGGCAACCCGAACGCGAGGTACTTCCGCCGGAACAGTCGGAGTAACAGCAACAGGCTGCCGGCGCTGAGGGGCCGGGGCAGCCTGTGCAACAGGAGCGGCAGGCGCAGGTCGCCTGACCGCTGCACGAACAGGTGGAACTACTGCAGCAAGCTGTCGGCGCTGAGGGGCCGGGGCAACCTGAGCAGTAGGCGCGGCAGGCACTGGACGCCTAACCGCAGGACGAACTGGAACCGGGTGTGGCCTAGGCACTGGTCGCCTAGCCACAATACGCACTGGCTGCGCAGGAACAGGAACCGGACGCGGTGCTCGGACTGGGCGCCGAGCAGCAGGACGTCCAAACGGGCGCATGGCTGCGCGTCCTCTCCTCTGGGGAGGAGAGAATGCTGCAGCCTCCGCCGGGGTCGGCCCGCCAAGAGTGACGAAGGCCGAGTCAGTGAAGGAACCAAAAGTGATTCCTCCCACTGGCGGACTAGCGAGCAGGGACTCAGGGAGAGTCACCCGCGCGTCCGAACCAAAGGCAAAAGTAACGGAAGGGGCTGAACGAGCCATGGCACTGCTGCCCAGAAAAGAAAGTGAAAAGAATTAGTTAAAATTGAAATCACAAAAGAATGAAGGATTTGATTGAGATTTGATGAAGATAGATAGGAATTGATAAAGGGTAGAATAGCCTGCTAGGCTGGAAAGGAGAAGAGTAGGGGGAAAACCCTAGCTAAGGGGAAAGAACCCTAACTAAGGAAAGACCCTAACTAAGAGTGGGACGGATCTAATCTAAGGAGTACCAATCCCGGAGTACACACAAGAAAGGATAATATAGAATCCAAAGATGGAGAGAGAAACTGGTCCCACCGTGGTCGCCAGAAACCTGTGGACCTCCGAAAGAGCACCGCGCGAACGGGTCAATTGGAAGGGACAGATTGGATCGTGCATACGACTGACCATTGGGGATAGAGGCTGTCGCCAACACACCCCGATGGGTAGTAATATACATAACCAAATCACGGGTTTCCCCCATCCGATATGAGAGATCGAATGGGGTTTAGTAGATGTGGGATCAAGTTTCCCACGGGCGCAAGCCCCCGTGGTTAATTACATCCCAGGCCGGAGCCTGAGAAAACTCTCGATTAAGGATCATACATTATCCTCTCCTAAAGTGGGATTGGCACATGGGTATAGACTAGGGAATCCTATCCAAGAGGAAGAAGGGTCCGAAGGGGTGAATCAAACATACATGGCTCATACCAGCATTCGGAGGCTCTAGGGTACTAAATAGAAACTGGGGAAAATCAAAGTCAGGCATCCGATCACATGCGTGAGAGAAAAGATGGAAGTGGCGTCATCCTGTGACGCAGATAAATAGGATTTAGAGTCCCTGAAAAGAAGGAACCTACCTACTATTTAAGGCATACTACGAGACCGAATGTAGTAACCTCGAATCCTAGATCTAGGTTAGGCTTAGTGTTCGACGAGTAACACTAAGGCCCGTGTCCTAGCTAATGCAATGCAAAACCTGGACTTACCCCGGCCTGGATAGGGGAGCCAGCTAACCACCTAATCGATTCAAAACCATGCTGTCAGGTCAATTATGAAAGATGGGTGGGAGGTATAGCTTCTGGAAATAGGACCGACATCTAGAGAATTTCCTAAGTGGTCCTAGACTTATGTGGGTCAGATGCTCCTAGCTAATGCAATTAAATTTTTAATTAGTTGGTTACTAATGCAATGCATGCTAGTTGAATCGTCAGCTCATGAATGCTATAGAACTTTAAAAACAGGCTTATAAAAAATAAATTTTTAGAAAAGACTGAGTCTCCCTAGGTCCGGCACTTCATCCTCATAGGCCAGATTATCCGGACTCTACCCGCAGGCAGGGAGATGTCTTATAGCAAGGAGAGAAGAATGCAGTAATATGCATGCGACCCCGGACGATTCCGGCAGTTCCCTAGGTTCGTTAAGTTTCTATGTTATTTAAAACTTAAAATTTTAAGGGTCAGTTACGAGTAGAAAAATTTTATAGTCCTTAAAGAGCCTAACGAAAATCCAGGCGAAAACAAAACCGGCATGCAAGAAAGAAACCTAGAAAAAACAGGTAATTCTACTGCGCAATCAGGTAAACACATCAATATAAATCCAAAATTAATCAACTAAATGGCCATAGGCAAATTGCCCTTATTACACCCCAGATATGCATAAAGTAAAGTGGCCGGGCACCACTGCCAACAACCCGGATTTCTAAGCCTATGACAGACGCCAACAACTTTGAGTGGGATATTGGGTCTTCAATCTTTAGCTTTATGGATATCTCCTCCTTGGACTCCCTGGATCTCTCCTCCTCGGGCTCCTTGGAAATCTCCTCCTTGGACTCCTTGGATCCGTCGTGGCTTGAATATCCAAACGAAGAGACAATTCCCCCAGTATAGGGGTATTGCATTTTCTCTTTGGATATCTAAAGCCATCCAGCTCGATCTTCCAAATGGAAGAAGACTCTCCCCTTAGGGATGCCTTCTTCTTTTAGAATCCGAGCTGGATAAGAATATCCCAACTCAAAAGTTGTTTTCACAACTCTTAACAATGATTACAAATTTTTACATTCATTGGAAATAAAAGAAAATTCTAGACTCCCTGCATGGTTATCCTAATAAAAATCCCAAGCAGTTTATATATAAAAATGAAAAAAAAGCTAACACCATTGACCCTGTGCCAAGCCATGCTCTTAATTTTGAGGGCTAAGCAGCTCCATCTGTGCAGTTATAATTATTAATTTTAGCCCTCATTTTTATTTGGGGGGAAGCTGAGCAAGCACCTGCATAAAACATTATTAGAAATCATTATGATGCTCCCCCTTTTATTAGCTTGAGCATGGCCACCTGCACGGAAGAACAGTATATATATATGGCGTTCCTAACCTAGGGGTAAATCTAGCGCTCACATCCAGAGTACAGAAAAAGTAAGCAAACACACCAATCATTTTTCAAACAGCATGCAATGAAATCCGCGAAAGCTCCGGCACACAGCAGAAAAGTAAATTCCAGCGGCCTAACCTAGATCTAGAAGTGGTGCCCTAGCAAACAATTCTATGTGTGTGTAAGGCTAGTGTGGTTTGGATAGATCTTAAGCAGGGTAGTTAGTTAAAATTATCTATAGTTCATATTTGTTGAGAGTCTGAAAAGGATATTTTAGTTGAAATTCAAATATTAGTGAATTAGGTCCATTTTAATTATTTCAGTTTGTTGTTCAGTTTCAAGAGCTTAGGATACTGACATTTAAAGTTTAAGTGATATTAGACAATTTTAGAAAGTTCTAGGTCCTCCTAGGAACTAAGCTGAGGGTCCAAAAAGCCACTATGGGAAAAAGGCTAAGTTTGGGATCCCTAACACCTTAGGAAAATACTAGACCTTAATACGAGTAGTTAGACAGGTAGTAGGCTAAAATCGGAGTTCTCTAGGCAAAATTATGAATTTTCTAAGTTTCGGGCCCTATCCTATAGACTAGGGTTGACCAAAAAGTTGACTTTCTAATTTAAGTTGGTTTCTGAAAATTTAATAATTTTAATAAATAGTAGACCCTAATAGGAGTCTAATGCCACTGAGTTTGCCTGATTTGGAGTTTTCTACAATTAGTTATGAATTTTCTAAATCTTGGGTATTTATGGAAATTTCTAAATTAATTAGGAAAATGCCCTATTTTGCAATTTTTGCCCAAATCAGCCCCAAACTGAGCCGAATCACCCTCAAAAGTCAGGGATGACCTGAGAAAGTGATCCCTTAGGGTTTGGAGAAGATTTGAGATTTTTAATAATTTTTAATAATTTATTAGGGGCAAAAAGGTAATTTCTACCTAAGGTCAAATTAAGGGTCAACCTAGGGTCAAACTGAGGAGCCCTATTTATCTAAGGTCAAGGATCAGGTTTTGATCAGTTTGAGGTATTACGGGTAATTTTCTGACCTAAAATATATTTATTGTATTTTTCCGGAAGGTCTCGGGGCCTAATTAACAGATTAATTAGGGTTGGTTAATTAAGGGCTCTAAAAGCTCCTAAAAATTCCTAGAAAATTTTGATAGGTTTATGATGTCACTAAGTTTAAGTATTGAAGTTTTCATGTCAATTCGGGATCTATCCTAGCTCATAGAAAACTTCTAAGTTCGCTAGACGAGTCCTTAATTATTGTCCTTAGGGTGTCACTACGTTGTAGGAGTTTAAAGTGATGTTTTGTCTAACCCTCAAGGTAATAAATGCGTGGGAGTACAAAAATGAAATAAACACACCATGTCCTTAAATATAGGAGAACCTAAGCTAAGTGCTCGTGGTGCAACCTATACATGCAAGCTACGAACAACAAGAAAATAAAAAAACACCTAATGAAGGGATTAGCGAATGATTGGGACTCAACCATCCACTAATCCACTCCCCCATGATTGCTCTTCACATTTAGAATCCATGCCTAAAATTTCATGCAATAGCGGATCTCCCGGAATTAAGAATTTAATAACATAAGTAATTTCGCAAATACTCAAAATAATTGTAAATATATATAATCTTTAAAAAAAATAATTTAATTTAAAAATAGGTTAGTTCATATCTACATAAATATAGGGGAGACCCACTGACCGCCCAATCGAGGTTTCAAAAAAAAAAGGGTTTGAAAATAATTTATATTTTAAAATAATTATAATAATGAGTATTTAATTAGTAGGGAAAAGACTCGGAATAGCGATCGAAAACTAAAACCTGTCAAAACAGCCAAAACCAAGGGCTGAAAATGGTTTCAAAACATAAAGCTCGTCTTTCTAAAAAGAACGAGGGGTTATACGTCAAAATCCGATTTAAAACGACGAAAATATGATTTTCCGAAGTTTAAACACAATAATATAATATTTTAAAATAGTGTCATTTCACTGTTTTTGGAATAACAGAAAATACAGATGTAGTTTTTATTTAAAAATAGTCTTAAAATATGCAGAATTCAAAATAAACCCAAAACAAGATGCTGCGCATCAAAATCCGACTAAAAACGAGAAAGTTACGCAATTTCAAAGTTTAAAGACAATAATTAAATAGTTTTAAAATAGTGCTATCGACTGTTTTCAAAATAACTGCATACAGATCAAAACTTTTTGAGCAAAGCTAATTTTAGAGTGTGCAGAATTCAAATACGCTCAAATCAAGGTGCTGTGCGTTGACAGCGGATTTAAAACGAAGAAGATATGCAATTTACAAGTTTAACTACAATAAAAGAATATTTTAAAATAATGCTGTTTTACTGTTTTTGGAATAACAGAAAATATAAACATAATTTTTATCTAAAAATAGTCGTAAACTATGCAGAATTCCAAATACACCCAAAACAAGGTGCTGTGCATCGACAGCGGATTAAAAATGAGAAAGTTATGCATTTTAGAAGTTTAAAGTAATAAAGGGATTTAAAAATAATTTAAAATAGTAAGAATTTAAAAATAATTATTAAAATAGAATAAAATAATATTTTATGAAAGTAATTAAGGTGATTTAGCCATCGATTTAATTGCTTGATTTAATAATAAATTTAAGCTCAAAATTAGATTCGAGTCAATTCAAAATTTAATTTAATTTTGTCAAATTAACCCAATTAAATTTAAATAAAATGATGACTCAAATCATAACAAACTCGATGTGGCCAAGGAAGACTAATTGATCCCGATCGAGCCTAATTCGACTCAACTCGAGCCGATTTGTGCTCGAATTGAGCCTTATGGGCTTGATTAAATCAATCAAAGGCCCTCAATGACACTCGAACAAAAATCGAGGTCAACACTTATAACTGATTAATCTCACACTCTTAATTCTCTTTAGTGACCTCAAATCATTTAAACTACATATAATGAGTTAAAAAGTCTAATATGTCACTAAATCCTATAATTAAACTCAAAGTATGATAATAAATAGCATGTATGTCATTAGTTAGTTCATAATAGCAATAGTTAATATGATTACGATAGTAATGTGACGCCCAAGCATCCATAGTTAAAGGATTTGTCGACAGTCTTGATCAACCATCACATTCTGCTCCTTTGCTCTAACCTGAAATTGTTAACCACATATAATGAGCTTCAAAAAGCCCAGCAGGTCACCAAAAACCTACAACTTAAATCAAAGCACGGTACTGAAATAATATGCATATCAGTCAATCAAATCCATAACAGTCAGTTGCACATGATCAGTGAATCTATGCAGCAGATACGAAAATTAGTAATCAATGCATGATCGATACAATCCACAATCATCGGTAAAAGAATTGATAAACAGTAGGAAGAAATCCATAAAGTTCAATAAATCAGTACATACGTCAAATCTCGGAAGAATCTATAAACAGTAGAAAAAAATCTATATTCGGAAGAATCTCACTTAAATCGATCAGTCAAAATGATAGAAAAAAAATCGTCGTCTCGATAATATCAGTTAAATCAACATCGTATCAATAGAATCAATCATCTCTGATCAATAATATCAATCGGTATGAAATCATATAAACAATCAAACCAATACATCGCAAGAACGGTTGAAATCAAATCAATACAGTAAAACCTATTCCATATCAGTCAATGAATCACATGCAGCAGTTCAATATGGTGTATCAATGAATCGATAGTATCAATGAATCAATAGTATCTATGTTCATAGTATCAATAAGTCAATGCAATATCGATATCCATATCAGTATCAATATCAATGCTCAGTGACACGATGCGAATATCAATGAAATCGTACAGTAACAGTAAACCTGTAAATCCGTCAATAAATAAATTTCAATATAAATCCGTTGATATCAATAAATCCATGAATCCATAATGAGATCATAAGGACAATTCTGTACACATGCAATACAATACAATTGTCTTACTGAACAAGTACAATCACTGGCTATTAAGACATTTTTTAATGTCGATGTATCGTTGAATATCCATTGTGCTGTTGTAGAAATCCATATATCCATATTGTGCTGTTGTAGAAATATCCATATATTCATATATCTGTTGGCTCAATAATAGAGTCATCACTCTTTGCCCATCAGCCGCCCATCAGCATAATAATCTCCTTATAACTCACAATCGTTATATCAATGATCAATAGAGGATATCGCCAAACCCTTTTTAAAGGAAAGTCCGTCGGCCCACCATCCTGTACAGGTCAAGTCAATCTCCAACCAACGGTTCAACCAGTATTTACTTGTCTTTCAGTAACAATAACAATAATTCAATCATATTTTCATATTCGTATGCATATTCAATCATTCAAATCATCAATTCAGAAAATCAGAAGTCGTACGAGAAATCGGCGGCATAACGGTAGTACACGGAATGTACACAGAAATCACAAATTCAGAAATTTATCAAATTACCACAGATCATGGAAAACAACAATATAAGACTTTCATTATACTGGCAAAACATTTTTCAACATCCTGATGATTTTTTATTCGATCAAAATCGCACAGAACTCAAAATAACCGATAGAAACTTTACAGAAAATACTCAAGTCGTGTAGAAATATCATATCAGAAATATATCAAAAGTTGTGCGGTAAAACTTTCGTTAATACAAAATTATGCACGTTATTCGGTAACGGAAACACAAAACTAAGCACAGAATTATCAAAACTCGAAATCTTCGAAATCAGAAATAGGATTCGGAGTCCTTACTGCGAGATAAACAAATCTTCTAACAGCGACGCCGGACGAAAATCGCTCCACGGCCTCCGAAACCAAGCTTTTCCTTTCTCTTCCTTCTCTTTCTCTCTCCTGCCTTCTCTTTCTCTCTCTCTTCAAATGAATCAAAAAATATCTCAATCCCATATATATCCATTTAGTTCGTCCCGGACGATCCAAAATCGTCCCGGGACGATTTGCCCTCTGGATGAATTTTGTCCAGACGTGAACAGTTTTCGTTCGTGGACGACTTGCTCTCTGGACAAATTTCGTCCCGACGGATCGTCCCGACCCTTACAGAATCGTCCAGACAAAATTGACAGATTCTTCACAATTTTCTTCAGTTCGTCCGGGACTAAAGTCAGATCGTCAGGACTAACAACACTAAAAAAAATCAGCTTCTGAGGGATTTTACAAGTAATTCGGTAGTATTGGTCAGATGTTGGTTTGATAATGTTTGTCTAGTGGTGGTCCAATAATAGTGATCGGGCGATGATTTGATATTACAGGTTAGACATTGATTAGTGACGCTCAGGTGATGGTCCAACAATGATGGTCAAGTGATATTCTGATGATGGTGGTCCAACAACAATTGAATTGTGTTCTGGTGGCATTGCTCAAGTCAAGCTCCAAGATTCTTTGAAACTCTAAGCACTCTTGAATATATAGCCTTTGAGTTCAGGTGGAGCTTCTAGTCCGACTATAACTTTATTTAAATCAGAGTTCAAATGATATTGAATTTAAGTTGGAAAGTTTACAATTTAAGTATGCATTGAGATTCGTGCTCAACCAAGGCAATTTTTTGATGATACATAATTTGTAATTTAGATTTCTTTGATTTTTTTATTATTAGTTTAATTTATTTTTGTGAAAACCAACCAAAATAGTGATTGATTAAATTTTAATTTTTTAAAATAATAAAATCATAACATCATGCAAACAAATAAACTATATAAAAATTAGTAAGACATTGTTTATTTCTAATATTATATTTATACATTTTAAAAATTCGTTAATGTTCTTCCTAATCTATTTATTTACCTTAAAAATAATTAGTCTTATTATTAAAGTAGACCAACTTAAAATTTAGTTCAATTTTAATTTTTTTAACTGAAATAAATCAATTTAATTAATTTAAATTTTAATGATCCAAACTAATCCCCTAATTAAAAGTAATTAAATATGTCCCTTTCTATAATCACATAAGGACTATAGTCTATAGCATCTCGAGCCATGTCCCCCCAAACTCCTCTGTCCATTCGTCTTTCGTCATAGCCTTTACTAAATGACGAAAAAGCCCTTATACTCTTCAGCCTCAAAAAAGATGAAAAGTGACATAATAAAATATAAAAATAGTATTAAATTGGAATGTATGGCGTACAATTTCCCAAACTGTCCCTCTTCGCGTCTCTCTCGGAAGCACGAGTCCTTGCACGAGTAAATCGCGAGATAATAAATTTAGAGCGGCAATGTGGCTTTCGCAGGACCTATGCGACACTCTAATGCTAATGCTAGACCAGCTATAGTTTGTCCTATAATTTGGTTGTAGTAACTGCTTTTTATGATATTATTGTTTATTAGGGCTACAATTAAGAGGTATAAAATGAGTCTAGTCGGGTCGAGTCGGATTTTGATGGAATTTATTGTCTGATTAAGAGAGTAGATGTATTAAGTTCGATTTGTTTTAAGAATGATTGAAATATACCTAAAAAAGACTTGGTTGAAAAGTATTAGAAATGATTTTTTCAGAAGATTTAAATGTGATGTTTCATCAAAAATCGACTTGATTCAGCACGAATCTTGAGGTATATATAAGGTGAAAACTTTCAAAATTAAAATTTGGACCATCTCAATTGTGATTTAAGCAACTTTATAGTCAAAGTGAACATCTCAAAGAGACGAACCTAATGACACTAAAATTGGCTTGACCCAAGCCTGAATCAAGAGTTCAAAGCGTATTCGAAAGGTTTAAAGCATTAATTGTATAACAAAATGATATCAAAATATGGCATGCTTATAGTTGAATCGAGTGGCTTGGCAAGACGAATCAAACGAGATCAAGATCGTAGAATTTTGATATTGTTCGGTCACTTTAACACTGAAAAATGCTTTATGATCAGGGGAAGCAATACATGTCATTCGATGGAACACTCCAAACATGCCCTAGATCTTCTTCATATTTACAAGGCGTGCCACTCACAAAATTATATAAATAAACTCCTAGTCTATACATGAGGGGCACCTTTGGCTAGAGATTGAATAGAGCTCTGAGACTTCAAGAACTCCAACACCACTGCTGGCAAACCTCTGTTGACCGTCGTTGGACCACCGCCTAGCCGCCGATCACCACTGGACTTCCGCCCGACCATCGTCAAACCACCGCTAGGCCGCCGACTATAGCCAAACTACGACCACGTCGACCAGGCCACCGACTTGCGTCAAACTTTTGCTCAACCATCTTCAGATCACCACCCAGCCGCCAATTGTCGTCAGACTTTCACCCGGTTTTTAACAACTGTTAGACTTCCACCCAACCATCGTCGGACCACCACCTGACCATCGACCGTCGTTGAACTTCCACTTGGCCGTCGCTGGAACCATAGTCGGACCACTGCCCAGCTGCCAACCACTACCAGACTACCACCCGACCATCGATCGCCGCCGTACCTCTGCCCTACCATCACCAAACCTTCACCTACCTCTCCAAACTATTGTAACTCCAAATAGCACAAAATGTATTCTAATCAAAATTTAATTATCATCAAATAAAGTATTATCGTACCATTTGTCGTCACTCTCATCATACAATTTGCTTTTGATTAAAATTTGCAGAAATGACTCAAACATACGAGAAAGAAAAAAAAATTATATTAGCATATCTTGACACAATAAATGATAATATCTTGAATTACACTAATCTCAAAGCTAATTCAACGGCTACAAAGCTCATCCTGATATATCTTTTTCGATGAGAACTAAGATTATTGTCTACTTTGTCTCCATAGTTTGCTTTTATTACAAGCAGTCTTGTCTGGCCAACGGTGTCCAACCTGATGACCATATATTTGGTCCAACCGTCACCATTCACTCTTAAACATTAATTTATATGCAATTAATGGTCTCTCTCTTTTCAACATTTTGCTCAACATTTAAAAAAAAAAAATTGTACAAATAATTATGATATGAATCTTTTATTATTATGAATTTATATATTTCAATATTTAAATTTTTGTATTTATTTATATAAGACTTTAGTGTCTCTTTTATATTAAAAAATAAGCATAAAATTATGTATTTTAGGGGTGTAAATGAGTTGAGTCAAGTCGATTATCTGTCTAATCATGCAAAGCTCATTTAATTCTTATTGAACTCTAACTCAGCTAGTTCGAAAATTATTAAGCTCGACATTGACTCGATAAATAATTTAAAATGTTTAGTATACACTTCATTATATTATTCTTAAAAAATTTAAATATATTTTAATTTAAACGAGTAGGTCGACAAGCTACGAGTCGAGCCAAGCTGAGCTCAAGTTAGACTCAAGCTCGAACTCGGGGCTTGATAGCTCTCGTGAGCTGATTAATTAGTCAAGTTCGGCTTAGCACGGAGTTGACTCGCTCACTTGCACCTCTAATATATTCTATTTTAAAGAAGTGAATATTAGTAGTATTTTTTATGTAATTTAAGAATTTGAGTGTTATGTAAATAAAGATAAAAAGATTTAGGAGGTAGATGTATAAATATATAAAAATTCTATGAAGTGTCTGTATATCCACCTTGTATGCACAATAAATTTTTAAAAGTTTATGAGGACTGTTGCCTCAGTAATTTATCATAAGAGTTTTTAATATTTGAAGCACTCTTAATTACAATAAAAGTTTTTAATTTTGGCTATGAATATGTATTCTTTAAATAATAATTCATTATGGCACCATCAAGCTTGTTTAAGTTGACCCGACTTGAATTTATTTTATCTAAACTCATTTGGTTTGTTACACGAGTCAACATATTTTACATTATTCGAACTCGACCCATTTAGCATGTTTATTAAATGGATCATAAAATTTTTAGATCAGCACAACCAAATTAACACGGACATAGTCTAATTAATCTAAACTTGACACGTTTAATTTGAACCCGAATGATAATCGGTTTGATTTCAACTTTTTAGGTAAACTTGTATTTGATTTGGCCAGATTTCAGACATGAACTCACCTCAATTTAATCAAATGAATTCAAACCTAAAATTTTCAAATAAGATCCGCATTGATTTGTCATATTGAGCCATTTATCGGCACCTCGTTTCACGTTTGTCTACTAGGTAAATTCCTAATTAGGAATTACTTAGTTTTTCCATGGCAACTTTATAGATAAAACACATACTTCATTATTCACATTCCTTCTCTTGGACTCAAGGAAACAACATTGGATCATTTTAATGAGGTGAAGATCAACATTACATTATTTGTATATGGAAGTAAATCTCTACCTCATTTAACTAAAAGTTAACATAGTAATGCTCTTAATATGCAATTTCATGTAGAATTTATTTTTTAGCTTCTCTAAAAAAATGTGTATTTATTGGATTATTAATAAAAATGGTTGAATAATTCATGAATCTAATCCCTTAATGTTTTTTTTTTCTATAACAATGTGTATAAATGTCAATGAGACATGTTCATTCTATCATTAATACCACAATTTTTATAAGATAAATAAATACTTTAAAATGAGACTTTAGTTTTAATAAAAGATCTTAGTTTCATAGGAGCATATCCACATCAAACACATTCAATTGATCGAGCCAATGAAGAATTGAACCACCGTATAGTAAAAAATAGGATTTATCCAAGCAAATATATCAAAATAGGTTGATTATATTAGCATGCATATTGTAGTCTATGTGTGGCCAATCCCACGGAAAAAAAAAAACTTAACTTTTTTGTGCTTTATAGTATGTTACTAATCCATAAAATGACCTAAAAAGGAGTTTTTGACAAGAAGATCTTTTAATATATCTAATGCATATTAAAAATGTGATGTAGGGAATTTAATAAGTTCGTTTTATATTATCACTATAGACACAATTTGTTTTGCCTAGTTTGGAAATTTCCATTGTGTCTTAGATTTCAACCAAATTCTTTCAGAAACTTTTATAATTTTGGGCATTCTAACATTACTTTTAATCACGGCCTAAAAAATCCTCTAGACATTTGGCATTGAATAAGTGTTGATTTAAAGACCTCTATCTATAATTTCAAACAAATGTTTTGTAAGCATCATATATGTATAAATATGAATGCATTCATAAGTTTTTAACAAGTAGCTACCGAGGCATGACGAAGATACTTGCCCTCAAACGTAATTTCTTTAAAGAAATTGCTTGTAGCTGTTAAGAGGGACTCGACTATGGAGATCAATAGGCTTTGCTTGCTTGAGTCTACTAAGGAATCTGAACCGCACAAGAAAAACCAAAGATTCCTAATCAAACCATCACTTGCCACTACCTCATTCGCTGGCTCTCTACCTTGAACTTTCAAACTCGTCCAACACAACTACAGGGAGTGCTTATTCATATAACTTCTCACATCATTCAATTACTGCTACCTGACATAAACCGCTCCATGCCTGCCACGTCTCACTTGACTTTCTCCTCAAGACTGCAAGCGATCTCCTACACAATTTATCGACCACACCTAACCCCTTGTAAGTGCTTACTAATAGATTTACTCGGAGCTAACTCACTACCATTAGCTCATCCAATGGTTCATTAACTTCATCCTCCTCCATCTCATTAGGAGGCGATACATATTTAGATTAGCTTGTAAATTTTCTTTTTTTCTGTATAGCATTTCCTGTAGCTCTCAAAATCTTATGAATAAAGGATGATGAGGAATAATCGGGGAACTAAAATTTCTCTTTCATTGATGCTGGATACTCTGCCAATTTGAGATATGTAACTCTTTTTCTTCACTCACACTCTCTAGATTCTTTATTCTTACATTCAAATTTTAGCTAACCAAATTAACTTGCTGGTAAAGTTAGTTATTAACAATGAATAAATTTGAATCCAATAATATAGACATCTTAGAGATTATTTATATCAATTAAAATATTTTTCAATGATTAGAAATATGAAAAATATCGAGATATTATGAAATTGCCTATGATAATACAACTAGTACTACAAAACCATTTAATAATGTGCATGCCAAAATTTTTGCTTTTAGTATAAAAATTAAAATTTTAGTACTAAAAAGTTATTTTAAGAAGCAACAAGAAAAACGCCCCAAATGAAATCTTACACTAAGAAGTATTGTATGTGACATCTTAAATTATATTAATTTGAATGCAAATATAGAACTTCTAAAACTTATCATATTAATTTGCATCACACTAACCTAATATAAATTTTCTATTCATACAAGTGATATTATTCTTTTAAATAAAGAGTATATTATGTATTTATATGCATTAGTAGATTTCTACAGAAGTAACATTGTTGCGTGCCGGATTTTCGTATAACGCTAAGACATTAAATTTTATATTTCTCTACCATCGCTAATGTCTTAGCATTGTACGAAAATCTGGCACGCAACAAGCATAAATGGGCTTCTATGATTTACAAGGCACATTAAAAAAAAACATCAGAATACATTTAAAATAATCTTCAGTGTGAAAAAAAATTCAGAATTTTTATATTTATAAATTAGGATATAAATAAATCAGATATTAATTTTTAAAATCATTGAGTCAGGATGTCTGTTTCTCAATTGATTCTGTAACCACGCTGAAAGTAGAATCCATCAAGCCCTAAGGAGCGTTCTCAAGGCGATCAAAGTGAAGGAAGGACGGAGAAATGGCTTCGGTCGTGAGGGGCGTGCTCAAAGCGATCAAAGAGAAGGGCATCGTCAATTTCGCCAAAGATCTTAAAGAAGAGGGCTATTTGTGAGTCTTTCCACTCCTTTTGATTCATAAATGTCTGTTTTTATGCTGCGATTCATTTCAAATTAAGTCCTGAACCATTACTTTGTGATCCCGATGGAAGAAATCAAAGATCCTTGGCTTCCGTTTCTTAAATAAAATATTTTATTTTGGATTGAAAGAAACATATATGGTCAAAAATTTCTCGGGATGGGCATTTGCTCCTTGTTATTTGGACGGTAGGTTCTGTGTTGCAGCAGTTTTATAACCTAAAAGTATAAAGAAAACATTCAAAAATTAATAATAGCAAGCCCTAGGATAAGGTGTTTGGATTTGAAAGGTGTGAACTTATCAATAAGTTATTTTATAATTTTTAATGTGAGATTAGAGGAACTTTTTTTACGAGGATTGTTGTAGGAGTTTTTGGAAACTCTAGAAATAGATTATAGGCTTATAACAAAATTTGGTGGTGGAGTGAGGAGGTTCAATAGGTTATTATGGAAATTAAATGTGCTTTTATTGGCAACAATTGAATACAATTGAAGCTTATAATAACAACAACAATAACATCAAGTCTTTATCCCACTTCATGGAGTTAGCTACATGAATCTTTTTTCTCCATTGTGTCTTGTTAAGAGTAAAAAATTCTCATTTAAATCTAATAAAAAAGGTCATTTTTAATAATTCCTAACCAAGTTTTTTTAGTTCTGTCTCTACCTCTTTTAATATAGGTCAAATTTAATGCATCTACTATCCTAAATGGGTCATTAGAAGGCCGACATTTTATGTGACCAAACCATCTAACGTGACTCTCTCTAATCTTATATGACACTTGGAGCTACTTCAACCTTATCATGTATATGCTCGTTTCACATTCTATCTTTGAGAGTAAAGCCACTCATCCACCTGAGTATCCTCATCTTTGCAACACTTCATTGTGTGTTTCTCTTTTAATGACCAACATTTTGCGCCATAAAGCATTGCAGGTTTCACCACCATCCTATAGAATTCTCCCTTAAGTTTGAGAGGTATTTTTCTATCACATAATAGGCCCGATGTATTCCTCCACTTCAACCATCCAACTTGAATTCTACTAATAATATCGCAATCTATTTCACCATAACTCTGGACAATAGATATGAGATATGTAAAACATGTACTCTTATTAATGACTTAACACCCAAAGTCACAATCCTCCTATTAGATCTATTACTACTAAAATTATACTTCATGTATTCAGTTTTAAATCTACTCAAACGAAAACCTTTAGACTCTAAGGTTGACCTCTATGATGATTAGAAAAAAGTTAGAAGTCTTGCAAAGAGAGTTGTGCATAAAACATAAACTATTATTTTAATGATTTTTGTAATAAGCTTAGCACTAGGGAAGGAAAAACTGAGTGATATAAAATACTTAAGGTATGTGATAAGAGATATGAAGATTTTGATCGAATTAAATGCATGAAAAGTGACAATAGCAAGTTCCTGATTAAAGAAGAAAACATTAAAAAAAAAGATGAAAATTTTACTTTGAGAAACTGCTACATAATAGCTTTTGAGTCAAAAGTTATTTTGAAGAGCATAATAAACATTATAATGAATTATATTATAGATTGATGTAAAAAGTGAAGTGGAATTAGATTTGGAAAGATGTATAAATGTAATGCAGGTTCAAATTAGATGCTTATTATAATTTGGCGAGTTATGTGGCATATTGCAATGCTTTAATTAACAAACATTTTTAATAGATCTTGAAAAATTAAGAGATTGCCAAATGATTGGGTAAGAAGCATTTTGGTATAAATATTTAGAACAAAGGTGATTTGAAGATTCGACTAACTATAAAAGCTTATAAGTCATATAATTGAGCTATGAGAGAGAGTAACAGACCATAGACTTAATAATATTAAATCAACTTTAAAGAATCGAATTGGTTTCATGGCAGGGATATCTATTATGAAAGCAATTCTTTGGTTTAAAAAATTAATGGAGAAGTGTGGAGGATAAAGAAATAATTTTCATATGATTTTTATTGATATTGAGAAAGCATATACTACGATAGTTAATTTAATATACTTCAAAGTATAAAATATAAATGTTTGTGTTAAATGTATATTAATGTTATTAAAGAGATGTATGTTGGAGCACTGACTGGTATTAGAAGTAGTTGTGCGGTGATTCAAGAGTTTTCAATTACTATAGATTTGCATCAGAGATCATCATTGGGTACATATCTTTCTATATTTGTGAACATTATTCTTTCTGATTCTAGAGTGACTCTAAAGAGATTTGGCATTCTATTCTGATTGTTTAGTCATTAGTGGTAATTGTTGTTATTGTTTGTCAACTTTTTTATTTGTTGGGTAGAAACTTTTTTAATTATTTGATTTTTCCTTTTGCAGGAACTGCATTTTTGATGGAAATCTACTGTGAGTTACTACGCTAATAACACTTTAGTTTTGTAGTTGGTGCTTGTACAGTGAGCATCTTTGGTGATTGTACTGTAAGGATCCTTTGAGTACAGAAGCTTAATTACACCTATGATGTTTCATAAAATGTTCAAGATTCGTACACCTTGGTGAATAATATTAAAAAATATCTCATTTATTGTTTTCTCAATCATCTTTTTGGTCCTTGATCAGGTAGCCTTGTTAAGAATAGAGGCCTAGTCCTGAAGCTCTTTTAAGTCGCATCCGTTGTGAGTTTATGAGTTCGAGTCATGAAATTAATCTATTTGCATTGTAGTGTTAAGGATGCTTGCAGGAATCTTTTCTCAAAGCCTGTGTTGCTGGGGACTTCTTGCAGCTGATTAAATCCTTCTTATTTTTTTTTCAAAGCCTGCGTTGACGGGACCTTCTTTTAGCCTATTATGTCCTTTTTTTAGGTAGACTTAACCTTATTCATTTGTGTTTTTAAAAACTGATCCAATCGAACATTATATATTAGGCCTTCCAATCTATGTGCTACATGACTTTTAGTTTTGGTGTGAGAAACTAATTAGGAGCACTTTGCAATATTAGGTTATTCTAAATATATATGTAATGTATTTGAAATATAGTAGATCATTTTTTTATTTTTAGTTGGCAAAATTAAAAATAAAAAACTAACCTTGGTCATCAAGGTGGTACTTGCGCCATTCAAGCTTCTTGCAGTTAAAGGGCTTTATGCGAGTGCCTGCGGATTTGGTTGCCAGAGGGCTTCAGTTGCGATGGGGGCTCATTGGGGGTAAGCTTTGACGGGGATCAACGACTTGTAAAGGATATGATGAATAACGCTACAGGAGCTCACTAGAGGGAGGTGTTGACGGGATTAGTAGTATGTGAGGGAGAAGTGATTGTTAGGGGAGCTTGCTTGGTGTAAATGATTGACGGGATCAGCAACATGTGAAGGATAAGAAGAATATGACAATAGCCTGCTAGGGCAAGTCATGGGTTTGGGCGGTTTCATAATACATCAAAAATAAATTAAAGATGAATTTCAAATTCCTAACAATATTTTGATTTATTTTTCAAGCAACCTATGCAGTATGCTTAAAACCCCTTCAACTAAACTGTTAAATTGACTTTTCAATGGTCATTTACAACATGAATAAGTGTTGTTCTTATTTCCTTAGCTGCGATGTTTTCAAAGGATTTTTACTATTGGAATAAAGTGAGAATGGTTATTAGTTGCATGTCAATGCTCATAAGAATGAAGTGAGAAATTGTCTTATGTATGGATTCTATGGATGCAATACCCAAATACTTTATTATCACTTTACGCCCACCTTGTATGTTCAAGCATGCCATCTGCATTCATCCTGAGCCATGATTGAACTCTCTATGAGACTTAACTCCCATCATCCCATCCTATTCTTTCTCCTGTGGTCAGTTACCGTTCTTGAATGAGGTTTTCAACTCAAGAAACGACAACAAAAACAGAAATCTTTATCGAGTTTAGCTCCTCTTCTTCATGTAGTTTTATGGTTGTTCGATGATGTTTTCCTCTGAGCAGTGCATGAGAATTCCAATTTTGATATCTTTTCTTTCAGTAAACTGAAAACGGTGTGACCTAGAAGATCATTTGATGCCCTGATTCTATTAATGTATTTCAGGCAAACTAAAATTCACAATATAGGAGCTACTCTTGTCGGAGTTGATAAATTTGGAAATAAGTATTATCAGAGACTGGATGATACCCAATATGGTATGTGCATTCTATTCTATCATTTGTTTCTATGCTTCTGGAAAAGTAGTACTTCAAAATCTAATTGTATTCCTGAATTCAATTCACACAACTCAATTTTCTTTTCTTTCATTGCTTTAATGATGCTTATCTGTATAAATTTCCATTAGATTGATAAGTTCAGGCCTCCTATGTAAATTCTAACCTGTTGTACTGCTCAGAAAAGCAAATCAATGATTAATTTCGGTGCTTAATGAGTTTCAGCGACAATTGTGCATCTATTTATTGCCTGCTGTTGCTGCAATTTTGTACTTTCTCTTGATTTGTCGATGATGCGTGAAGTGATCTTAAGATTTTGCTAAGGTATTTGTAACAGAAAATGCTGAGAGCTTGAGCTTTATGAATTTCTTTACAGGAAGGCACAGATGGGTGGAGTATGCTCAAAAAAGCAGGTATAATGCATCTCAGGTGCCGCCTGAATGGCACGGCTGGCTGCACTTCATTACTGACCATACTGGTGATGAGGTAGGATTCTCGCTGACATTTTTTTCTTCATTCTTTTGTCAGATTGAAGTGAAAGGAATCAATTCTAAATGAATGTTATTGTGAAAAGACCTATGGCCCATTAGTTAAAAGAGGGTTATTTCTCAAAGATCGTGAGTTTTGGCAATATATTTTGTAATTAATATATGCATATATATTAGTCTTGAGATTGAATTGGGTTGAACGGCCCTGTTTTTGGAGAAATTATTCTGTGCGGACGCCGAATGTCGTCCATAGACCAACCAGAATGAGCCATGTCGGTGCCGCGGCTCGGTATTGCTCGGTACCACACTCGGTTTTGCTAATGTGGCTCATTCTAGTTGGCCTCTTGATGTAGAGCTTCGTTCGGCGTCCACACAGAATAATTTCTCCTATTCTTGAGGCAAGGAGTTTTTGACTGAACAGGCATAACAAGGGTTGAATCTGCAGTTAGATCGCGTCCTTGTACTTCTTTATCATTTTTGAAAGGCCTTATAGACTAATTGAATCCAAGAAGCATGTAATAAAGATTAATAGAAATTTTAGTGCTTTTCTCGTTGAGTAGTTCGAAAGGACAATTATGCAATTCTTGTAGGGTAGGATAGTTTGAGTTAAATGTTTTTAAAATTTATAATCATCTTCATTTTCTTCTTAGTACTATCTTTGCTCACACAATTTTTAATTGTAATTCTAGAATTGGAACCACCCAAAAACTTGATGCAGATGAAATCTCTTTAGGAGAGATTTAGGCTCCCTTTGGGATAATTTTTTTACTGCTTTATTTTTCAAATCACAATTACCGTTTTTATTTGTCTATTACTTTTTCATTGTTTTTTAAAACTTTTTGTATTAGGAAATTGTCTTTTACAGCAGCTTTCAAAAAAGTTACTTTACTTGTAATAATTTACAATCATCTTTACAAAAAGTTGGAGCCATCCAATCCAAAGCTTCTTGAGGTGTTTCATTTTATCTCCAATCTCTCTTATATATGTCAGTCATTACAATATTTGTTGATAAAGAAAAATATGCATGCATGTAGCCTTCTTAGTAAAAGATGGAGAAAGAATTGACCCGAGAAAATTTACTTTCTTCTGTTTGATGATGAAAATACATGCATACAAGTGAAATTTGGTTTGATATTCTAATCTGAATCTTTCTTTTTAAAGCTTTTGATGCTGAAACCCAAAAGGTATGGAGTGGAGCACAAGGAAAATTTCTCTGGTGAGGGAGATGAGTATATCTACCATTCCAAGGGCCATGCCCTCAACCCAGGCCAGAGGGACTGGACCCGATACCAGCCATGGCTACCCACCAAAAACTCTTCTTAGCTTTTGATGTCTGGATTATGAGGATCATATTTTGTTTTTGAATAAACAAATTGATTGCTCTTTGTTCTTCTCAAGCAAATCTTGTAAGTTATGCTGCTGCAGATAAACTGCATTGTATTTGATTTAACGTTTAGACAATTTGAAGGTTGCATACCTTTTGTTAAAGAGCGTTCATCATTTGTGTATGTCTGAGGGATAATTTGTGTATGTGGATGCATTTTCTGCTGCTAGGCTTTGCTTGAGGAAAAATTATTCTGTGCTGATTCCGGACGGCGTTTGGAGACAAACTAAAATGCGTCATTGTCACTTTTGTGTTTGGTACTGGTGCTCGGTACTGTTGTGTACGAGGTGATGTGGCGCGTTCTGGTTGGTCTCCGAACCGTCTGGTGTCCGCACAGAATAATTTCTCTTGCTTGAGTGTGCTTCGGTGCCTTTTTTTTAATGGAGGGATTTATTGTATATATTTACATATTTAGCATATAAATCACATTAAAATATACACATGAAAAATTATATTTCATTTTAAATAATTTATATTGATTTTTTTGTTGTGATTTAGATGTTTGAATGTTATGTGATAAACTTTAAATTTTAATTGTTAGATATATACCCTTTTTAATTTTTTTTTAGAGTTTAGAATTGTTATGCTTCGTGAAATATTTTCAAATTAATTTTAGTTTCATTTTTTTATAAATATTTCTTAGAAGCTATTTGGTTTGTTGAAAAAAAAAATTTAAGGAATGTAAGGTAAAAGGAAATTCGAGTGTTTGATTTGATGAAAATGAATGCATTGTAAAATTTATTTTTCGCTCTTTAATTCATTTTGAATGTATTATCAACTCATTCAATTTTGACCTAATTTTCTTTTCACCGCAACCAAACTGCGTGGTCATTAGCCTCCCATTGACTATTGGCCATGCAGCCTATTGTTGTTGTTCGTCACCAACATCATTTTATTTTATATTATATTTATTTTACTATAAATCAAAAAAAGAAAAAAAAAAAGTCACTTGTATTTATTTTAATTCATACAAATAATTTAAAGCATTTCAAATATATTATATTACTTTTATATTATATTCAGTTTACCATGCACTTTTTTAGCAAATCAAATAATCACTAAATTTTTTCTTCTTCTTCAAGTTTTGAATTTTTACAAGAAAATTGCAATAAAAATCTTTTAGGAAAAAATTTAAACTAAGCATAATTAAAAAATGTATTAAGCATATAAGAGCGTTTAAAAAAATTAAAACTAAGCAAAGTCATCCATTAAACAGATGATTTACACACGAGTTTAAGATAGAAATCAAGGAGATGCATTGATTGTAGGTTTTTTTTTTTTTTTTTTGTATTTTTGCAAATTTTTTGTGTGTTCTAGTAGGGCAAAACGAAATATTGTTGTTTTTGTGAGAAATTATTTTGTTCATTTCTTCTATTACCCTATAAAAGATGTTGGAAGAAATTTTGTAAGTATTGGCTTTTTTGTTAGAAGTATTTTGGCAAAACAAAATTATGTTAGAAGTGATTTTATTATAATTAATTTTATTTGAAGTATTTTTGTTCTAATGATATAGAATTTCTTGTAAAAATTTTGTGATAGAGAATTTCTTTTAAAAAATTTTCTCTAAAAGAAATGAAGAAAATTTTGTAAATTTTTTTTTTCTAAAAAATTTTTGTTTTGTCAACTCCCTCGCCCACTGTGTAATTTTTCATGTATAAGCATATTTTGTAGCATGGCCCTTTAACCTTTAATTCATAAAATATTTATGAAGTATCTAAGGGATAGTTTCTTTGATATTTTTAAAGAATATGCATTTAGAATTATAGAGTTATTAAAATACATATATTTGAAAGTTCAATGAAGTATTTATTTTATATTTGTCATTATTAAATAATGTAAACCCTAAAGAATGTAGTATTGTATTACTCTCTCAAATGTCATTTTTCTTCAAATTATTTTAAAGTTGAATTTATGCAAAATACATTTTGGAAGTTGTGGTAGGAAGATTTTATGTTTTCTTTTTCACTTTTGATTAAGGTTTCATTGTTTCTTGTCTTTTGACCTTTAACTTTTGCTCATGGCTTCTAATGATTATTTACGTAGACTTAGAACGTTAGAATTTGTTATTGATTATTTATTTAATTATTTGAACAATTTTGAATATTTTTATAAATAATTGATTGATAAATAAACAAAATTGAACAACTAAATGCTCAATTTATCTATGAAGGCTCGATAATATACTCATTTAGGATTTGATTATAAATTTAGTTATATGCAATGACATATGAATCTTATTCTTTTCTATATTAAATTATCATTACCACATGTAGGGGTTGTGTGTGTGATTTTTTCTTAAATGACCTAAATGTCCCAAAAAAAAAAAAACTAAAACCAAACTCAAACAATTATAATTTCAAATGAACTGAATTTGAACAATAATACAAATACTCGGATCATGTTTGAGCCCAACATGGGTAAACAAACTCAAGCTCGAACTAGATCTTGATATATAGATCTCATTAGAGATAAATATTAGAAATAAGAATGATGCAACATTTTTAAACTAAAAATTTTAAGAAAGTTGTCTCAAATGAAGCTTTAAATAAGAAAAATATGACTACATTAAACTTTAAATTAAATTTATTATACAAAATAACTGCTTAGAACTCAGTCAGCACAGATAGTTCAAAACATACCTCACCTAAATCTTCACAGGAGATCACAACAGCCTAAATGTCCTTACTTCAGTGAGACAGGCATTATAGATTACGAGTGATAAAACGCTTCCAGATAGTCACTCTACCATGGCATCATTTGCTGCAACATCTGACTGACCAGTTGATTTTTTCTTGCCCCTTCCTGCACACATAGGATATATCAAACATTAGGAAGCACATTTCATAGTACTTATAATATTAAAACCTACAATATTCAGCATGAACTGTATACTTGCAACATCAGATAATTAGCTGATATACAAGCGGTTCATGTCAGGGAAGCTGCACTCATGCATGCATCAGTTGCTCGCCTGCCACTACGATTAGAGCACCTTCGTGATCGGCAAAAGCAGTTTGCAGCAAAACAGGGCATGCTACCATGTTTAAGGGGATTAATTATTTTGTGCGGCCATCGAATGTCGTCTGAAGATCAACATCATGTGCTTGGTACTGCGGCTCGGTATTGCTCGGTACTGCGGCTTGGTACCGCTCACGTAGTGCATTCTGATTGGTCTCTGAACGACATTTTTTGTCCGATCTCCTGACATAATAATTTCTCGTTCAGGGGGGGGGGGTCAAAAAATCCCTTTGAGATCATTTGGTTTAACCATTGCTGTCTGTACAGTTAGTTGAGCAGAAGGAAATCAGTGGTAATAAGCTGTTGCGAGTTGGGCTACGTTTTGGGAAACTTTTTCAAAACTTCATTTTTTGTATGAACTTTGTCACAAATCTGCTTGGCTATAATTTAGTTCTCATTTTTCATAAATTTCTGCGGTTAAAAACAACTGTTTAAGAACTTAAATATGTCACTATAAGAAAGTTGTCCAAAGTTTATAATATCCATAACGATTTTCTAAAAATCTGTTTTCCAACAACATTTCTAACCACCCCATACAAATTATTGGTTTCATTTGAGCTGGCATACGTTTTCTACTATTTCAATCGCAGTTTCCATTATGCATACCCAAAAGCAACCTTTTAAGGAAAATTTTAAAAAAGGCTGCAAAAATTGTCATCCAAAACAACACTATTTTAGTTGGATATTTTCAATACCACAAAAACAGTGACAAACGAAAGCCTTAGTTGGAGTAGTTTGGTTGTACCTATGGTACAGATGCAATAAAAAAGGTATTGTGAAGCTATGTCACCATCTAAACCCAAAAAAAATCATATTCTCTTTTAATTTAAATGAGGTAACTTTTCATGTGGCCAGTGGAAAAAAAAATCCAAACATCCAAGCACCAACCCGCTGCACAGAAGCAGCTTTTCATGTAGAAAAACTGGAAAAAAATTTTACCCAACCAAAAAGGACCTTAATCTAGGCTCATAAACAAAGTAAACTGAACACGGAAAGCATAGGGGATTGAAAAAAAGGAATAACAGGATTTTTAGAGGAAAAAAAAAGGACTAACGACAAAAAATTGATTGAAAAAATTCATTTTGCCATAAGACTCAAAAGCCAAAGATGGAATATGTAAGATGACTTTACCTACCAATATTTTGCAGCTTTACCTAATATATTTTGGTTGCTATGGCCGTTATAATCCCTCTAGTTTATTGGTGGAAGTTTTTCTGACCTCTCATTTCTTTGGATGGTTGTGTGGCATTTATGTTGGTTTTTGGATTGATTTTCTCACAAATAGAGATTCTTTGTAATGTATTTGTTGTTATGATTTCTTATTGTTAATTATTAATTATTGTCTTTTAATGAATGTCTCTCCGTATGATGTCAGTACAATTTTTTTTTGTTTTCACCTAACTATGGCTGATTGTCTTTCAATTCATTTTTTGTGATTGATTGGCTAAAAATGGATGGTTGTTGGTGATGTTCTGTTCATTCTGAGACTCTTCATAGGCAGATTGTTGGAAGATCGTTTCTATGAATTTCTCTTTTGTTGGGTCGCCTTTATGTTCCAATCTTCTATTACTAAAAATTAGCAGTTTCTACCTTTTTTTTATCCATCTCGAATGGTTACTACACTTTAGTGGCGATGTCTTCTTTGAGTTTGGGGTTATTATAAATCATTTTTGGGTATTTAGCTTTTGTTCATTTTCTTGATATAAATGTAATATTTTTTATGTGCTCTACACATATTCCTGGTAGTTCTTTTATTTGTGAAAATTGCAACACTTGTGCAATCAAAGTTTACCAAAGAATATGCTGAGCATGACCCTCAATTTCCCCAGAAAAAAAAAAAACACCGGAAGCATAGAAAGTAATATATAATTAAGGGAAAGGCAGGGAGACATTAAATGCACAAAGAAATCACAGGGACAGTATTGCATCCACAATCTAACTTAGTTTATTCTAACAAACCCTTATTGCCGGAATTAAAAACAACCCTTACAAGTTTTCTAGTTCTCAATTGACATATGATGGCCGGTCTTCAAAAGAATCAAGGTAGAGTGAATATCAAACATCACTGATATTTCATGCCAAACCCCAGAACACCAGAAAAATTATAGTGGTATCATATGATGGCTTGAGGGGAAATCCCAACAACTTGCTAATATATTTCAAACTCATAGATTATAAACCTAAAGCCATTCTTTAGTTAAATTGAAACTTAACATGAGGCTGCCCACTGCTGATAGCCTTTCGTGTACAGATTCACTGCACCCACCCCTTATTCAAACAAAAGCAAATTTATTCCACAAATCCAAAATAAAATTTTCCTTAAAATTCATTTCAAACTGACTTCTGACAAATAATAAACATATTAGGCAACTCAATCTGCCCAAATAAACTGAAGTAAATGCATAACTTCATATTCAAATTATGAGTGATGTTTTATATATAGGTCTTAGAAAGGAAAAAAGCTTACCCTTTGCTTTTAATCTCTTGATTCTAAGCCTCGAAGCCTTCTTTAAGTGAAATGTTGTCTGATTCTTCTCCTGTTTAACTTGAGAAGTTCCTAAAAGAAGGAAGATTTTACAAACAAGTAACCATAAGAAGATGAACATCCAAATGCAACATTGAATAACAGACTATAGTAGAAAATTATACCACAAATCACTTTCTCAATTCCCCTTAAACAGGCAAGCCAATAATATCCAAAATTATAGATATCAAAATAAGTTAATCGTATGAATCCCACAGAAACACAAAATAACTAGCATTAAACTATGCATTAATCAACCACAGCTTGCAAATTATAAAAATATGATAATAATATTATTTGAAACATTCTAAACTCTCTGCACTTGTATCATCAATCATTGAGAATGATAGCATTACGACATTGTATATTAGCAACTTAACATAAAAAGGGTAGCATGGAATTGAAAAGCATGACAATCTAAGTATACCCAAAATCAAAAGGTGTCCATAATGTTAAATGGACAAGGGCCAACAATGATAAATAGGCTGGCCAATAAAACAAAATTTTTTGAAGGAATATGCAGCTTGATATTCGTAATCCTCCACAACTCACCAAATTTTATCAAAGAAACATGTTTATTGGAAACAAGAAAAAACAAGAGCCAAAAAGAACATCAAAACAAAAACTAAATCCAATCAATCTTAGGAGTTTAGAGAAAGTAAAAATTAACAGGTAGCTAATCCTCTATTCCTACTCATACTCCTACTCAATTCAACCACAGTAAAGAAGGACAGGAATAAAAAAATTACTGAACATTAATTTGGTAAAATATATTAGAGAAAAAGGATTTGTTTATGAAATATATTCGCATTCTGGTTGCATTAGCGACAACATATCAGCATCTACTACAAATTCATTTAAAAATATCAATGGATGGAATTGAAAAACAGTTAGGGTTAGAAATAGGGGTGATCAGAACCACTGGCTTGATTTCTCCGAAGAGAAATACATGCAAAGCGCACAGTATAATCATTGTCGATCATGTGGGGAAAGGATCTTCATTTCACACCCAATTTCATACTGTAGAAAAAATCAAAAACATAAATTCAAGAAAATATAAAACCAAAATGACAAAAAAAGAGACACACCATCTGCGACTTCCATCTCAATGTCTTCCATAGTCACCAAACCCTTCTCCATCGCCGCTTTTTTCTCCTGACCAAACAAATGATTCTTCTTTAATGTTTTTCAGATATAACAAGAATACAAGATCCAAAAAGGAATGAGTGAGAGAGGGCACCCTTCGCCATTTCTTGAAAAGCTTCCGCTTCCGTTTACCAGAGATAGGGATAGGCTCAACCTTCTGCTTTAGCTTCCGGGTGTTAGGATCGCCTTGAACGGCCCGCTTCCGATCCTGAATCATCTCTCGCCTCGCCTTCTGGATCTGGTTGAACTTGGCCATGGCACAACCCCGTGAAGAAAGCCCGATAGCCCTAACTTTTGCAAATCGCCGCCTTATATACACACAGCCGCGTATTTATATATGCATAATTCTCAAATAATATTTAAAATTTAACTATAACTCTTCTATAAATTTTTTTTTTATCAATTTAAGAATAAAAATAAATGCGTGTTCACATTAAGTCCCCTCATAAGTATGTGCATAATTCTAATATATGTGTGTGAACCTGTAATTGATAGAAGCTATTAGGAAACTATCAGTGATATATCATTAAAAATTTATGTTGATCGGACACGAATCTCAAAGCAAAATCAAGATGTATATTTCAAAAATTAAATCGGAGATCATTTAAATTCTAGTTTCAACAAACTTATAGTCGAACTGAACGTCTTGGAAATATGAACCCAACGACACCAAATAGGACTCAATCCGAGCCCAAATGAGTCCAAATCAAAGACCCGAATCACATTTAAAATGTTCAAACCATAAGTTGGATTACTAAATGGTTTTCAAACATTACATGCTTATAGTCGAATTGAGCGGCTCGACAAGATGAATCTAACGAGCTTAAGATCTCTAAATTTTGATATCATTAAGACATTCAAATACCAAATAAATGGTCAATGATCAAGAGAATCCACATCAGTTATCCATTTAAAACGCTCTTAATTTACACTTGATCTTCCTCCTATTTATTGGTCATGTCACTCTCAGAAAATTATAAATAGACCCCAATTTCTCATAAAAATGAGCTAGAAGTAGGAAGGTGATCCAAACAAGAAGAGAAGTAAGAGTTCTCTTGCAACTAGACTCCTCATCGATCACCGCCGACTGTCATCAGACTTTTGTGAGGCCATCGACTGACGCTGAATTTTTGTTCGACCACCAATTAACGCTAGATTTTTGCTCGGCTACCAACTAACGTCGAATTTATGCCTGGCCACCAACTAACGTCGGACCTTGACACGTCTTCAGATTTCTACCTGTAGCCATATTTCTACCTGACGTCGGGCTTCCATCCGTCGCCGGATTTTTACCCAACGTCGGACTTCTACCTGTCACCAGGCTTTTTTCACACTTCTACCCGACGTCGAACTTCTGCCCACCATCGAACTTCTATCCATTGTGAGGCTTCTATCTGATGATGGACTTTCGCTCATGCTCGGACTTTTGCTAATTTTCAGACTTTCATAGGACTTCTACCCGATGTTGGACTTCCGCCCGCCATCGAATTTCTACCAAATGTCGGACTTTCATCTGTCGTCAGACTTCTGCCTATCGCTAAACTTTTTGCCGGACTTCTAACCAACCCTGGACTTCTGCTCGTCTTTGGACTTTTGACATTCGTTGCCAGCCGACTATGGTCCTTCCAACCCCCTTCGCCAACTATGATCCTTTCGACCTCAGTCGCGAGACAACAGTCTTTTCGACATCTGTCACCCACCAACAACGGTTCTTTCGACTCCGTCGCCCACTGACTACGAGTCTTCCGAACTCCATCGCCAAACAATGATCTTTCCAGATGATCGTAGTATAGTTAAAGTCTCTAAATAGTATTCTAAATAATCTCTAATAATTTGTTTATATTCTGAATTTCTCCACTATAGTATATTATGCTCCCATCAATAAGACATTTTGGTAATTTCTGAAATAAGCTTATTTATATTATTGTTATTGCACTACAATGAATTATGTATTTATCTAATTGAATTGGGTGATGAGTTCTGGTGTGGATGGAGGAAGCTTCGTTCTAATACTAAATAAACATTTTGGTGCCAAAGGCAAATTCAGGTGCTATATATATATATATATATATATATATATATATATATATATATATATATATATATATATATATATATATATATATATATACTTTTTTCTATTGCTAGACATTGAGAATCAAAATTCTATTTGTTGGGAGACATAAGGGTAAGAATTTTCTGAATTATGTTTGTTAGAGGGCATAAGGGTCATAATTCTTTAAATTTCATCTGATATGAAGTATTTATTTATTTTCCCAACATTATTATTTAAATTTTTAATAAGTACAATTACTATTATGCTCAACACAATGATTTATTATATGCTTTTAGCACTCAATTAAATGTTTAATAGCATTTCATTTGGAAATTTAGATTGGTAAATGTGGCATGATGTGCTATTTTAGCTCACAATTATTTCGCCTTCTAAATTTTATTAGCAAATTCATATCAAACAAAAAGTTACGAACTAGGATTTGGATCAATATATAATCTAACATTAAGCACTACTTTGATAGATATAAAATCCATAACACTACTTAAAGCAATCACTATTCTACACTTTTTGAGCTTATATATGTCATATATGTTAAATATATTCTTTTGCCTCCAATAATCTAAACTAGTCTTGATTATTGGTGAGGGGGCTACACTATGCTTATCATCATATAGTGGGATCTCAAATATAATTTCCTCAATTTTATCTTTGTTTGTTCATCTCATTCTCAATCTCATCCATCAATGCAATTTATGCCTTATAATTATTTTACATGTGCCACTTCTAGTTGCAACTAAAGCACATAATATCTTTAATGTTCCTAGTTGTTGTGATTATGGGGAATTTATGAGTAGAACTAGTTGTTGATGTAGCTACTATAAATGTGCTTTTGTAGAAGTTATTCAAGATGAAATGCATCATTTAGAGTCCAAGTGTTATGAAGCTCAGCCTTATTCCTAATAGGAGCTATGATTAGGGGTGTCAAATTATGACACGATCCGAAACACGACCCGAACCCGACATAGAAAAATTCAAGTTCGGGTCGACCCGGATAGCAAACGGGTCATGTTCGGGTTCAAAAATTTGACCCGATTTGAGTTTTGGGTCGGGTTTGGGTTGACCCATTAATCTGAAATCGACCCAAAAACTGTTATGCCTTTATGAGCTGCCCAGCTTGCCTGCCTTGCCCGCAAAATGACCTGACGCAGCAAGCTTGTGGCGCATCGAGTTGCTCAGAGCATCAATATGTCACTTCGTCAAGCGTCACGGTCAGTCACGCGGCTCACGCCAGTTCGCCTCCTTGGAAGCCATCGTTGCTACTGCTCAGCCGTGGCGTGGCCGCTCGCCGCCCTCTCCACCGCTGCTGCCGCCGCTCACGGAAATTCTTCCTCATTCGGCGACGGGAGATCCTATCTTCCTCCAACGATGTTCTTTCCTGTAAAATCGAAAGTCGGGATAGCCGACCAGCTCGCCACCTCATCGAAACTGGAAGTAGCGACGGGAGCTCGACGACGTTCCTTCATGTCGAATCGGAAACTCGTGTTGTGTCGGGTTGACCCGAACCCGAATCGGGTCGGGTTCGGGTCCTAAAACCTGACCCGCTTTTTTAAAATGGGTCGGGTTCAGGTTTACCAGAATAGTGTTGGGTCATTTCCGAATTCGACCCGAACCTGACCCGTTGACCCGAATCGTCACCCCTAGCTATGATACATGTAATAAACTTAATGGCTAGTTCCTAATAAAGTGTAAGTGCAATTGATATTAGTTATAAGGTCCTTATAAGTATTATAATAACCAACCATATACATGCTCTATAGCCTTAAGGTTATAATTTGAATGTGAAGTTTCTTATCAAGATTCTTTTGACAATACTTCACTCTTAACTTATCCTTCATTTCTAATAATGTTCGAGTTGTCTTACCCAACCTTCATTCATTTGTTAGCACATTGTTCAAGTAGATTTTGACATGTCTATAAATTTCATCTTAGGAAAAGCTACTATATTATAATCACCCAAACCACTCCATTGAAATAATTCATCTAATTTGGTAATTAATTAATAAACATATTTGAGATCAAGAATGTAATTATATATAGTTTCCTTCAACTTAACATTCTTAAACAATTTATGTATAAAATAGTGTTGAATATTCTATGTAAAGGAGAACTTATTCTGTGCGGAGGTCTTACGCAGCTCTACGTTGGGAGGCGAATCAGGTGCAGCCATATAAGCAGTACCGAACAGTATCGAGCCGTGGTACCAAGCGAAAGGATGACGTGACTAATATCAATACAAATAATTTTTCAAATGGTGTTCAATGTCCGCACAAATTAATTTTTCTTATTTAAATACTATACTAATATCAATACAAATCTAAAAATTTTAAATTTTTTTTAATATAAAATATGATTCTCTCTCTATCTCTCTCTATATACAATAGCTTAAAGGGATTTTTACATACATAACACTTAAAACAACTCTATTTACCTATTAAACACCTAAACTTTTCTATTTACCTATATACCACCTGAAAACAATTATCTCATCAAAAATAACACTCCGTCTCTTCGCCGTCAACTCCAAATCGCTAAAACGCTAAAGAGCGCGGGAATCGCACAGTTCGTCTTCCATCCTGATCGTCTTCTCCAGCGACACAGACTTTCCTTCTCCCTCTATCGGTTTGAATGGCATAGCTTGCCAATACCGATCATCTTCTACAACAAACGTATTAGCCGGCGTTTTCTTTGGCCAGTTCCGACACATAATCGCTGTTTGTCATCGTCTTCTCCAGCGACACAGACTTTCCTTCTCCCTCTATCGGTTTGAATCGCATAGCTTGCCAATACCGATCATCTTCTACAACAAACGTATTAGCCGGCGTCTTCTCTGGCCAGTTCCGACACATAATCGTTGTTTGTCATTTTATTCTCCGACACAGAATCGCGGGAAAGCAGAGTTCGTCATTTCCTATCACTTGCATATCTTCTTATATTTTATTCTCCGACATTGCTCTCATTTTTTATTCTCCGAAATTGCTCTATTACAGAACGCGTACCCACAAGCCATATTTACAGATAAAATCTGATCCGAATTTGCTCATTTTATTCTCCGACACAGAATTTGCTCTCTGTTTTAAGAAGAAATCGGAAGGCTGCAACTATAAGGTATATATTGCTGTGCCATATCTCTTCTACAAAATGCAATTCTTACATGATGGTGATAAATTTGAGGAATGAGAGGTTACTAAATAGCAAAGAGAATTTAATTATGGTATTATAATATAATTTTGAATTAACATGTGTTTATTGACAGATGGATTGCAACAATGTGTGCGCTATTGTGTTGAAATATGGAGGATATTGGAGTGAGGTGAAAAGTGAAAGTAGGATGAAATATGTTGGAGGAAGTCAAAAAACTATAAAGGTTGATAGATGTCACATTAATTTGCTATTCTTGAAAGAAAGTACCGAAGCAATTTGCCAGTGGATTAGGGGTTATGAGTACGACTTACATTATCATATTAGTGGAACATCACCTAAAATTTATATGCCAATTATAAGTGATACAGATGTGATGGATATGCTTATAGGTTCCTGCAATGGCAACAAAGTGGAGGTGGTAGTTGTAGTGAGAGATCATGAGGAAGATATGACTTGTACGGACGAAACTCAATATGACGATGTGCAAGATTTCAGTGCCAAGAATAAGGTAAACAATGACATATTAGTAGATGGCTTGTGTGATGGTTCATTTGCGGCTGAAGTTGAAGAAAAAAATGCATTATGTGTTGGTACTCGATATGAGGATTCATCCAGTTTCAAGCAAGCTATTCGTTCTAATGCAATATTACAGAACTTTGCTATCAAGATTAAGGCAAGTGACAAATCAAGAGTTATTGCTACATGCTCATATCGCGGTTGTCCTTGGAGGATACGTGCCTCGATATGTTCTGATGGCCATTCATTCGAAGTTAGAAAATTAATTTCGACACATTTATGCCCTGGAGTTAATAGAGCTGGGAATAAACAAGCTACCTCAAGCTGGATTGCACATGAAATTAAGGACATTGTGAAAAAGAATCCTGATGTTACTCCAAAAGATATTGGCAATAACCTAGAGACTGCTTTTGGTTTATCTTTACCATATATGAAGATATGGCGTTCGAGGCAAATTGCTAGAGATCATATATTTGGCTCAGTAGATGATAACTACATGTGGGTGCCCACTTTGAGGTCTGAGTTAATTAAGAGGAATCCTGGCTCACATATAACATACCAATGTGATGAAAAAAATGGCTCATTTAAGAGGTTCTTTGTCAGTTTCAAGGTATGCATAGATGGCTTCCTTGCCGGTTGTAGATATTTAATTGGATGATTGTCATCTTAAATCAAAACATTTAGGTGTGCTCCTTTCTGCTAATACTTTGGATGGGAACAATGGTCTCTTTAATATTGCTTTTGCCGTTGCTGAATCTGAATCCAAGAAAAGTTGGGAATGGTTTTTAATGAATTTGGCCGAAGCTTTTAATGTTGACATAGAACATTTATCATTCATATCAGATATGGAGAAAGGGCTTGGTGAAGCAATTAAGAATGTTTTCCCTAATGCCGAGCATAGAGTTTGTATGCGACATCTTTGGAAAAATATAAAGAAACTTTTTCGCTGTGATGATAGCCATGGTTTGCAAAAAATGGTTTGGACTGCCGCAAATTGTTATAGCTTACATGAGTTCAATTCCAAGCTCCAACAAATATTTTACATTAGTCCACAAGTTCATTGCTACCTTTCATCATTAACCTGCAAGTGGTCAAAAGCAACCTTTTCAAACCATATTAAAAACCACTACAACACAAATAATATGGCAGAATCCTTCAATTCTTGGGTTGAGGAGGCAAGGAGTAAGCCAGTTGTTGATCTGATCGACATGATTAGAGGTATGTTGATGGAACAACGTTCTAATCGTAAGTCAAATGCAAATTCTTGGAGAGGCCCTCTTGTTCCGTGTGTGGAGGAATACATTAGAGATGTTACTACTCGAAAAGTACATTTCATTATACGACAGTCGACCACAACCAAAGCTGAGGTTGAAGGAGTTTCTGATCGGCATGAAGTTGACATAGACAATCGTACATGCACATGTGGTTTTTGGCAAATTTCAGGTTTACCATGTGTACATGTGGCCGCTTTTGTAGGAACAAAACACCACACTATATGGCACTCGTACGTGGAAGACCAATATTATTGTTACAGGTTTGTAAGCTTACTTTATGGCACTCGTTGCGTTAACATTACCATTTCTTATCTAACTCTCAATTTTATATGCAGATATAGAATGGCATATGAAGGAGCCATTTCAACATTACCCGGGAAAGAACAATGAACCTTACTAAGTGATAACCATTTAGTTTTCCCACCTGTTTCAATCAGGCCACGTGGTAGACCTAAAAAAAGACGCATTAAAAACTTCTTGGAAGGTGCGCAGAAATCGAAAACAACTCATAAATGTGGTCGATGCAATGCTTGGGGTCACCATAGATGTCACGACCCGACCCGAGACGAGACGGATCCCGCCCGCGCCGGATCGCGACGGAGAATAGCTAACCAGGATCTGGCTTTGGATTAGGTTACTGAACTGATCTTCCAAATTCTTAACTCAACAGAAGCACACAGAACAACAGAGCTACTAAAAACATCAAATGCAGCGGAACAAAACATCTATCTTAATTCATTTCCTCAGAATAATCATCTATAGAACAGTACATGGCTTTCAACAGAAAGAAAGACAACAGGAAAGCCATGACTGTACAAAAATCAAAAGTACAAAAATACCTAATCTGATCAGACTCTGAAATCTAATCCTGAACTTCCTTGCCCTTCCCAGAACCTGAAAACCACCAGAAAGCAAGGGTGAGCTCAACAGCTCAGCAAAGCAACAAACCACCAATCTAAATTCTCAGAAAACAAAACCAAACTTATCAGACAGAAATCCGATCAGAAATCGGAACAGAATCAGACAAATATCCAAATCGAAACTTATCAGAACAAAACAGAACAAATCAGAACAGATACGGACAGATATCACATCAGAATCAGAATCGTACAGAAATCAGAAATTCAGATCATATCAGAACAGAACAGAATCGGAACGGATATCAAATCAACAGAACTGTACGGAAACAGAAGTCGTATCAAATCAGAAATAGAACAGATCAGACATATCAGATCAACAGAATCAGATTCGTACAGATCATATCAGAACAGAATAAACTCAGCATATATCAGATATCAGATATTTAATTAATAGCTAAATGTGCCCCAGGCACCAGAATAATAGCTGAGTAATTAATAGCTAAGTGTGCTCACGGCACCAGAAATTCTCTGAGTAATTAATAGCTAAATGTGCTCACGGCACCAGAAATTCTCTGAGTAATTAATAGCTAAGTGTGCCCCCGGCACCAGAATAATAGCTGAGTAATTAATAGCTAAGTGTGCTCACGGCACCAGAAATTCTCTGAGTAATTAATAGCTAAATGTGCCCCCGGCACCAGAATAATAGCTGAGTAATTAATAGCTAAGTGTGCCCCCGGCACCAGAACAAATGTGCTTATAGCACCAGAACAGATCAGATGTGCTTCCAGCACCAGAATATATAAATAGTGCTTATAGCACCTAAACAGATTTTTCCTCGGATCCGGAACAGAACGAATATCAAAATTTCAGATTGAGCTCATTTCAGATTTCCCTGACACTTACTGAATCTCATAGGATCCAGGCCCCTTATAACTCCCTTTTTATAGCTTATACACATAGCATTTCAATTCAGAAGAAATCCGGACAATTCAGAAATTACACAAAAATCGGGCAGCACAACGGCAGTATACGGAATTTACACAAAAATTCCTGCAAAGAAAATTTACCGAATTCGCACAGAATACAGATAATCACATTTCAGAACCTTTATTCTACTGCACAGATAAATTCCAATTTCACAGAAAAATCCGGTCGACTAAAAACACAGTCGAATCAAAAATACCCGGACGAAAATCTTCAGAAAATAACCAAAATGTGCACACTCGGCACGTCAACAATATACAGAAAGTTACGCGGTAAAAACTGAACCGATCAAAAGATACGGACGAAAATCGCTAACGAAACAAAATCCGGACAGAATATACCGCCAAACACGACGGAACTGAAAATTGAGAAAGGCGGAATGTGCCTTACTTCGAGCACAGCAATTTCCTCAACAGTCACTTCGATCGAAAACGGCTCCGCGTCGTCCGAAAATCCACTTTTGCACAAAAGTCCACGACTTTCTCTCTCCTCGGCTGATATTTTCGTTTTTAATGATTTTCTCTCTCCTCAAAATGACTTGAAATCAGCTTTATAATACACATATCGGCCCGGCGATCGCAGCATCGTCCCGGGACGATCCGACCAAAAGGATCGGCCTGGTCTCCCTTCAGGGCTATTGCATGGACGATATTTTCTACAGTGCCGATCGGCCTGGCCGATGTCTCCAATCGGCCTGGACGATGCATGCAGAAAATCACCTGGAGCAAAACTGGGCTAAAACTGGAGCTGAATTCCACTGATCGCCCCAGGACGATCCCAGATCGTCCTGGACGATACTGGAGCAGATCTTGATATTACAATCTCCCCAACTCAGAAAAATGTCGTCCTCGACATTATCCAGTCCAAACTCAGTTAAAACAAGTACGGGTACGACCGTCTCATATCAGACTCCTTCTCCCAAGTTGCTTCCCGTGCAGTCCGGTGCTTCCACTGGACTTTAACCATCGGAATCTCTTTATTTCTTAACTTTCGGACGTCGTACGCCAAAATAAGCTCTGGCTCTTCCTTGTACGCCAGATTCTCCTGAATCTCCACTTCATCAGCAGACAACTTCTTCCCAGAGTTTGAAACCCTCTTCCTCAGAGTGGATACGTGAAACACATTATGCACATCCGGCATAGAATCAGAAAGCAATAGGCGATAAGCAGATTTTCCAATTCTTTCCAAAATCTCAAATGGTCCATAGGTATGTTGGACCTTGAACTAAACTTGCTCACCCTTCCAAAGTCTGGAAGTAAAACGTCCATCTCGATCAGATACGATCACACGAGGCACACCGTGCAATCTGACTATTTCCTTCACATAAATCTGTGCCAAGCGATCAACTGAATCCGTCTGTCTGATCGGAAGAAAATGGCTGACTTCGTCAATCGATCTACAACCACCCAAATGGCATCATGTCCTTGTCTAGATCGAGGAAACCCATCGCAAAATCCATCGTTACCTCCTCCCATTTCCACTCAGGGATAGGCAACGACTGCAACAGTCCACCTGGTCGCTGATGCTCTGCCTTCACCAACTGACAGGCTTCGCATCTCGACACAAACTCTGCCACATCTTTCTTCATCCCAGGCCACCAAAACAAAAGCTTCATATCAGCGTACATCTTACCACTGCCTGGATGAACAGTGTAGCCAGAATGATGAGATTCGTACAGAATCTCCTGCCTCAAGTCTCCAAACACAGGTACCCACAACCTGTTCTTACAGAAAATAGCACCAGAATCAGAAATTCGAAGTTCAGGAGTCTTACCAGATCCAATCTGAGCTATCAACTTCGAATAATCAGAATCTGACTTCTGGGCTTCCTGAATCCGTGCTTCCAAAGAAGACTGAATACTCATCTGAGCCAACTCCAAATCACTGGAGGAAACCACCTCCAACTGCAATCTCTCCAAATCACGAATCAGAAAGTCATCACAAGTAAGCTGAATACCTGAGAATCCAGAAGACTTCCTGCTCAGAGCGTCCGCTACCACATTCGCCTTCCCAGGCTGATACTGAATAGTCAAATCGTAGTCCTTGATCAACTCGAGTCGAGAAGGTGGCTCAGGTTCAGATCCTTCTGAGTAAAAATATACTTCAGGCTCTTATGATCAGTAAAGATCTCACATCTGACGCCATACAGGTAATGACGCCAAATCTTCAAAGCAAAAACAACTGCAGCTAACTCCCGAACCACAGGGATCTCAGAAACAGAACCAACCTCCAGGTTCAGATCCCGCACCGAAGCCAAAAATACCGGACATCCCTTCTTCCACATTCTGCTCACCTCCAACGCAGAAACCAGACTGGAGAGAACACCTCGTAATCCCTGAAATACAACTCTCTCTCCAGCCACAAGCAAACTCACTTGCTTCTTCAGACAGTCAATCTGGGCTTCATACTGACTCAGCCAATCCATGCCCAGAATCACATCATACGAAGAAATCGGCAATCGAATCAAACTCGATTTCCACTTCTTGCCAGAAATCTCGATCTCACACAAACAAAACTGTCGAGCAATCAATGGATTCCCAGCCGGTAAAATCACAGACAAAGAAACCGGTAAAACCATCGAATCCAAATGTAAAATCTCAAAACAATGCTCGGACAGAAAAGAATGACTCGCTCCAGAGTCAAACAAAACACGACAGGGCTGATCAGAAATGTAAACCGTACCTGTCACAACATCCGGAGCATCACGAGTCTCCTGCTGACTCAGACTGTAAACTCGTGGCTGAACTGGAACAGGAGCTGAAGCAACAGAACTACTCTGCTCCCTCTGAATCGTAGGTGGTCTCCGTGGTGCAGAACTAGAACCACCGCCTCTACCAGCAAATCCCTCAGGGCGAGGAGGAACAGTCCTCGGTCTTCCTGCTGCTGAACCAACAGGTCTGACAAAGCCCTCAGATCGCTGCTCATATCCCATCTGTGAACATTCTGCAATCCGATGTCCCGGCTGACCACATCTGAAACAAAGACCAGCTATCCTGTAGCACTGGCCATGGTGTCGCCGTCCACAACTCTGGCACACAGGTGCCGAACTGACAGATCCAGAACTAGTCGTACTGGTAGCAGTACCAGACGATCCTCCGCTCTTCCTGGAATCTCCAGATCCAGATCCAGGAACAAATCTCCTCTTCCCAGAGGAACCACTGCCAGATGTCTCTCCTCCAAACCTCTTCCTATTCGCAGTCCACCGCTGCTGAGTAGCCGTCAAGTCGTTCTCAATCAGACGAGCTCGCTCCACAAGCTCAGAGAAATCAGTAATCCGGAACGGTATCAGAGGCTGCCTCAAAGTGTCTCGTAAGCCTCTCAGAAATCTGTAGCACCTCTCAGCAGACGTGCTAACCAGCTGCGGAGCGTACCTGGCTAATGCAGTAAACTCAGCCTCGTACTGCATCACCGTCTTGCTCCCCTGAACAAGTCTCAGAAAACTCTCCTGCATCTGCTGTCGTGCAGAAGGGGGAACAAACCAGTCCCGAAATACTTCAGTGAACTCTTCCCAAGTGATCAAAGAGTTCAATCTGCCCTGAAATCTGGCTGCTTGCTGGCCATCCCACCAGTGCTCAGCCTCTCCGTCCAACAGAAAAAACAGCTAACGGAACTTTCCTGTCTGCAGGACACTGCATCCCGTCAAAAGTCTTCTCCAATCTCCTCAGCCACTCCTCGGCTGCTCTGGGCTCAACAGCGCCCTCAAACCTCGGAGGCTTCAACCTCAAAAATAACTGCAGGTGTCGATCAATGTCCTCAGATCTAACAGTCGAAGCTCTGCTCTGAGTCTCGCTCATCATCTGAGCAACAAGTGAAGCAAACTGTGAAAGCGTATCAGCACCGACCACTGGGGCTGTACTCCCCACTATTGCTGCCTGATCGTCACTCTGACCGTCTGTCATGTCTGGGTCTGGCTGATCCATACAGAAAAATCCAGAAAATCCGGAAAACTATCACAAAACAACACAAAATAACACAACAAAAAGCCAAACGACCCAAAACTACCTCCCAGACAGACTCACTGATCACTTCCTAGAGCTCTGTTTTACAATCCAACCTGTTTCCAAAACCAGTGCTCTGATACCAAAAAAAAGCTTGTCACGACCCGACCCGAGACGAGACGGATCCCGCCCGCGCCGGATCGCGACGGAGAATAGCTAACCAGGATCTGGCTTTGGATTAGGTTACTGAACTGATCTTCCAAATTCTTAACTCAACAGAAGCACACAGAACAACAGAGCTACTAAAAACATCAAATGCAGCGGAACAAAACATCTATCTTAATTCATTTCCTCAGAATAATCATCTATAGAACAGTACATGGCTTTCAACAGAAAGAAAGACAGAACAGGAAAGCCATGACTGTACAAAAATCAAAAGTACAAAAATACCTAATCTGATCAGACTCTGAAATCTAATCCTGAACTTCCTTGCCCTTCCCAGAACCTGAAAACCACCAGAAAGCAAGGGTGAGCTCAACAGCTCAGCAAAGCAACAAACCACCAATCTAAATTCTCAGAAAACAAAACCAAACTTATCAGACAGAAATCCGATCAGAAATCGGAACAGAATCAGACAAATATCCAAATCGAAACTTATCAGAACAAAACAGAACAAATCAGAACAGATACGGACAGATATCACATCAGAATCAGAATCGTACAGAAATCAGAAATTCAGATCATATCAGAACAGAACAGAATCGGAACGGATATCAAATCAACAGAACTGTACGGAAACAGAAGTCGTATCAAATCAGAAATAGAACAGATCAGACATATCAGATCAACAGAATCAGATTCGTACAGATCATATCAGAACAGAATAAACTCAGCATATATCAGATATCAGATATTTAATTAATAGCTAAATGTGCCCCAGGCACCAGAATAATAGCTGAGTAATTAATAGCTAAGTGTGCTCACGGCACCAGAAATTCTCTGAGTAATTAATAGCTAAATGTGCTCACGGCACCAGAAATTCTCTGAGTAATTAATAGCTAAGTGTGCCCCCGGCACCAGAATAATAGCTGAGTAATTAATAGCTAAGTGTGCTCACGGCACCAGAAATTCTCTGAGTAATTAATAGCTAAATGTGCCCCCGGCACCAGAATAATAGCTGAGTAATTAATAGCTAAGTGTGCCCCCGGCACCAGAACAAATGTGCTTATAGCACCATAACAGATCAGATGTGCTTCCAGCACCAGAATATATAAATAGTGCTTATAGCACCTAAACAGATTTTTCCTCGGATCCGGAACAGAACGAATATCAAAATTTCAGATTGAGCTCATTTCAGATTTCCCTGACACTTACTGAATCTCATAGGATCCAGGCCCCTTATAACTCCCTTTTTATAGCTTATACACATAGCATTTCAATTCAGAAGAAATCCGGACAATTCAGAAATTACACAAAAATCGGGCAGCACAACGGCAGTATACGGAATTTACACAAAAATTCCTGCAAAGAAAATTTACCGAATTCGCACAGAATACAGATAATCACATTTCAGAACCTTTATTCTACTGCACAGATAAATTCCAATTTCACAGAAAAATCCGGTCGACTAAAAACACAGTCGAATCAAAAATACCCGGACGAAAATCTTCAGAAAATAACCAAAATGTGCACACTCGGCACGTCAACAATATACAGAAAGTTACGCGGTAAAAACTGAACCGATCAAAAGATACGGACGAAAATCGCTAACGGAAACAAAATCCGGACAGAATATACCGCCAAACACGACGGAACTGAAAATTGAGAAAGGCGGAATGTGCCTTACTTCGAGCACAGCAATTTCCTCAACAGTCACTTCGATCGAAAACGGCTCCGCGTCGTCCGAAAATCCACTTTTGCACAAAAGTCCACGACTTTCTCTCTCCTCGGCTGATATTTTCGTTTTTAATGATTTTCTCTCTCCTCAAAATGACTTGAAATCAGCTTTATAATACACATATCGGCCCGGCCGATCGCAGCATCGTCCCGGGACGATCCGACCAAAAGGATCGGCCTGGTCTCCCTTCAGGGCTATTGCATGGACGATATTTTCTACAGTGCCGATCGGCCTGGCCGATGTCTCCAATCGGCCTGGACGATGCATGCAGAAAATCACCTGGAGCAAAACTGGGCTAAAACTGGAGCTGAATTCCACTGATCGTCCCAGGACGATCCCAGATCGTCCTGGACGATACTGGAGCAGATCTTGATATTACAATAGAAGTACATGCAAGGAACCTTTAAGTTTTGAGGGGGAAGATATTCAGGCTAATGCGTCATCAAAATTACCCATTCGGCGAGGGCAATTATAATTCTAGACCTGTTTGAGCTGCTTGCTGTTTTGAGCCATTAAGTACTTTTTGGAAATATCTACTAGCTGTTTTGAGCCATAGATTCCTTATAAGCCAAAGTTTTCATTGTTATTTTGCTTGTTAAAGTTCTGTTATTGTTACAGTTTTGTTAAAAAAACTTGCATAAAAACTTCTTATATGCCATCCATGAATGGACTGTTATGAGCCAAATATTAGTGATTTATTCTGGAATTAATTCTGCTATTGTTATTTTGCTTGTTAAAGTTCTGTTATTGTTACAAATTTGTTAAAAAAAACTTACATAAAAACTTCTTATATGCCATCCATGAATGGACTGTTATGTATAGGAAGCGATCATAGTTGCCATACTTCAATAAAAGAGAGTGAAAAGGCTGGAGAAGGTAAAGAGGGCGATAAAGTTGAACCTGAGATAAATGCAGAAGCTAAAGATACAGTTCCTGAAGGTACAACCGTGGAAATAGAATCTTCAGAGTCGGCAATTGTTGAAAAATCTGTAAAATGCTGGGCTGATTACAGTGACAGTGAAGCTGAAGAAGTTGAAGTTTTGATTTGAAAGACCAACTTGAGAAGGAAAAGTCATACAGGATTTGGTATTCCAAAAAATTGATATTGCCAAGATGAAATCATTTACAGTAGAGGATTCACAATTTACATGTCCTGATATGATGGAGTCTATGAAGTTTGATGGTTCGAGTGATTCAAGGATGACTTCATTTGAAACTGAACTCTCCAATGAAATTGGAAATGATACAGAAAATTGCAAGGCTGGTCACAATGTGTTGGAAGAATTAGAGTTGTCCATAGCTAATAAAGATTCTACCGAGAAGGAAAATGTGGGAGCTTTGGCTGCTCGGTATGAGCCACCTTACTCAGATAGAAATGTTCCTGCCTCTGCAGACAATGCTGCGGAGCAAGGAGATGATTCTTCTGACCTATCCAGTGGAGGGGAGAATGAGAAAGCTATTGTTATTTTGCTTGTTAAAGTTCTGTTATTGTTACAGATTTGTTAAAAAAACTTACATAAAAACTTCTTATATGCCATCCATGAATGGACTGTTATGAGCCAAATGTTAGTGAATTATTCCGGAATTAATTCTGCTATTGTTACAAGTTTGTTATAAAAAATCCCGGCTGAATGATGAATGGCATATCGATTAGCAGTAGAACAATATCAAATATTCAAAATATTGAATCGCAAAATCTAAATAGTGAATGACATATCTTCGATAATAGAACAATATTAAATATTCTACAATAGAACTCCAGGTTACATTGAATACCAAAAAAAATACATTGACTCAAAGTTACGCATAGGGATATTTAGTTACAGTGAAAGCTATAATAACATTAAGGCAAATCACTATGACCAACAAGATTTTCATTTGTAACAGCTCAGCTCTAATTGAAGCGATGTGCGTTGTACTGCTTTCAGCAATATTTGAACTTCGGACATTGCTATCATACAAATTTTCATTGATTTCATCACACCATCGAAAAAAATGGCAATCTTCTTCGGTTCTATTCCGAGAGCATCTGTAGAATTTTCTTCCTTTGCTACGAGATTGGTAAGATGTAAATATCGCACATTGTAAGTTGCAATGACAATATATTTGATTACTGAATTTGCGGAATGTCGTTGCCGAGGAACTCGAACTCATTTTTAGATTGCCCTGTATATGCCTTCATAAAAAAACGAAAAAAACAGAAAATAGAGATATAAGAAGTAAACAATACGAGTAAAGGTCTTATACAACTAATGTAAAGAAAATCATATATAAGAACTCATTTACAGTCCATTCATTCAGAAAATAGACCTGTGCATTTCATCAAACAGAAAATACATATATTGGCATTTCATCAAACAGCAAATGTGCATCTCTAACTTTACAAACACAAAATAGTTGAAGAAGCTTGATACGTTTACCCTAAAGGACTAATGGAGAAGATCAGCATCAACATTAAAAATGTAAATGATTATAGATCTATTAAATAAATCTGGACTGAAGAAGAATTGTTTTCGTTACAGGCCATAGGCGGAAAAAGCATACTTGACACAGGGGAAGATGAGTGAAGTAGGGATAAGGTCGAAGGGGTGGCGGTCGGAAGTTTCGAAGGCCCTCTTGTCAGTCAGCACCGGCAATGAGGACGAGGGTGGTGGTGACAGTGTCGGGACCGGCGGTGACAGCGTTGGGACCGTAACGAAGAAGATCACCTGTTAGGACTGGCATGGAGAAGATCACCTGTTCGCACTGGAAGTGTCGCCGTGAAACAGCCGTGACTAAGGCTCGGAGAGTGGCGAATGGCCAGAGCGAAGGGAAGACGGAGCGAAGCGAAGAGGACGAGCCGAACGTAGCAAACTTCTTGAAGACGGAGTTGTATACGGAGTGGTATAAATGATTTAAAATGACTAATTTAGGTGGTATATTAGTAAATAAATTAGTTTAGGTGTTAAATTTGTATTTTAAATAATTTTAGGTGTTATGTATGTAAAAATCCCTAGCTTAAAATATTTTTTCACAATTTTTTTTTATATATAATCATCCTGAAAATGAGTTATAATATATATAAATATATATATATTTTGGGAAAAATAGTTATAATATCCTCAGCTTTCGGATTTCGTTAGCTCCTTTGATCCAGTAACGGAAATTTGTTTGCAGACTTCAGATCAACTTTACGTCCTCTCCATTTCCTCCGTAGGAGAAAGCTTCTTTATTGTCCTCTCCAATCCTCAGCCAAATCCTGTTTTTGTCCCCTTCCTTTCTTGTTCAAACCCTTACATTTTCACACCTTTGGAATCGATCGTCTCTTCCATAATCGGAAGGAAATCGTTGTTCATGCGTTTCTTGGTCTCTGCCAATTGCATGTTTTTTTGTTCGGAACTTAGGGACCGAATATTTAGTTGTTTGATACTTTTGTAGTGGGAGTTTCTGAGGGCCGCTACGCAGATCTGGTTCTAGGGTTTCGATTGTGGCCGCCATGGGTGTGGACTACTACAACATTCTGAAGGTTAATAGGAATGCCACCAATGAAGACCTGAGGAAGGCGTATCGGAGGCTAGCGATGCTTTGGCATCCCGATAAGCACCGAGGTGATAAGCAAATCGCTGAAGCGAGGTTCAAGGAGATCTCTGAGGCCTATGATGTGAGTCGTCCTCCGATCTCTTTCCACCGATTTATTTCTTGGCTTCTTTCTCGATGATTAGAAAAATCTGTTGTGTTACTTTCTTTCCTCCTTTTTTTTTTGTTTCTGTTTTTTTATATTTTTATATTTTTTATTTTTTATTGGTTGTGCTTTTCAGATGTTAGCATTGATGGCTCCTGTGGAGTTTGGATTGTACGCTTATTACCTAATTTCAGATAATTTTTTTTCTCTTAGTTTCCCGAGGGTTAGCTTCTCACTTTCTGTGATGGTGATGTTTCATATGTTCCAGATTCAATCTGTGGACTGCATTCTGACTAATGTTTTGGTTTTTTCTATTTGTATTCTTTATTATTTCTTTTGTCCTTGTTGCGGTTGCTAATGTAGGCTTTTCTGCAAATTGAATCGAGGTTTTCCTAGCTTCATTTTAAATTTCCCTGCATAAAGTGCTTTCGTTTTGAATTGGGAGATTCATCAAAGAGTTTATGGTATTCAAATGGAATGAATGGAGTAAGAAGATTCCTTTATTCAGCTGCTAATATTTATAAAAAGACTAATGATAATTAAATGTTGAATTTTTTCTGATTTTGGGTTAGTCTTCTTAGATGGTGCCTACACTTGGAATTACTTGGTGTAACTTTGCAAGAATTGATTTCTACTTTGACAAAGCATATTTCAGTGATATCCTACAATACCACAATGTTTACTTATCAATAGTTACATTTTGCACCCCTTATATTTTAGGTCTTAAATGATCCGCAAAAGAGAGCAATATATGATGAAAATGGAGAAGAGGGCTTGAAGGGGACGGCACCTTCTGGTTCTCGAAGAGCAACTTCATACTCTGCTGCTTCACGTGGTCAAAATAATTTTCAATTCAATGCTAGGAGTGCAGAGGACATTTTTGCTGAGGCCTTTCAGAATGAAATTGATTCGGAGTACATGCCACGTTCAAAGCCCACTAGACTTCAAACAGAAGGAACAAATAGTCAGGGTGTCAATGTTGGAGCTGCAAGCAAGGCTCAGAAAGCACCAGCAATTGAGAGAAAACTTTTATGCAGCCTTGAAGAACTATACAAAGGATCTACAAGAAAAATCAAGATATCTAGGAATGTCATAATATCTAATGGGTACATCTTTGATTCACCTTTATTCTTAGTTTCTATATTGTCCAGTATCTCATATTTACTCAAGTTATCTCTTGATAATGTTTGAATATTGCATTTTGAATTATATTCTCTCTTCAAGAATGTTATGCGGGGTCGAGTATTAATTTTGAGAGCTTCTTTATTATTCATTTGATTTCTGCTTCTTGTAACTTGCACTTGCATTATTTGCCAACTATATGTCTATTCACAAGTTTATTGAGTTCTATCTTTATCTTTAATGCACCCAAGTTATTATATTGATTTACTACAGCAGAGAAAACATTAGGGCCTTAGGAGCTTAATAGCCCTTTACAAATAAAAGAATGTTAAACAAAAGGAAAATAGATATAAACACACCTAGAACACATCCAATCCCTTACTGCTAATTATAGGGCTTCCGTAGGACCGCTGGGTTGTTTACCGGTGCTCCCCTTGGACCATCTATTCTTATAATATAGAAAAAATAAAAAAAAATATGAGTAGCAATTGTTAGATGCATGGACTAATCAAGCTCTTGATGCAATGCATGCTTAGCGTTAGGTGTTAGATTACAACAACAACTAGTTGTGGTTCTGAAAATTGGCGTTCGACTCTACTGAGAGAACACGTTTTTGGTGAAGTTTTCAGAAAGCAGATTAGATTGCTGATAAAACACTACTTATATATTTTACTTTTATTTTGTGAGTATTTTACGATTTGATTCTAGTTTCCCATAAACACAATCACATATGATTATTACCCCACCTGATGACCAAAGAAAACTTACAATTAAGGCTAGTATTAGGTGCTAAATGCTAAGAGTATATAGTATCATCAATTTTGATTTATGATTGCAAAAATGGATCACCTCTAGCTTAAAGTAGATGGTTAGAGGGATGATGACTAACTTAATCAATATCTCATGATTTAGTCATCTTGAATTGTTATGGATCTTGATCTACGTAGTTAGCGAATGTAGTCAATGTAAAAATTTTGAAAATTTATATGGAGGGCATTTTTATTATGAAATCCTAAATTCTATTAAGATATTGAATGAGTTGATAAGAAATATTTTGGTACCAATCTCTAAGAACAAATGAGGTGTGTATTTGTTGTGGTAAATAAGTAATTATAGAAAATCAAATTTTCAAGTCATACAATAAAAATACAGGAGATGATGATATAAACTTAGCTTATAAAAATCACATCAATTTTTTAAAAAATTAACTTTATGTCAAAAAAATCCACTATGATGTTTATTTTTTGTGATAGGATAATCAATGAAAAAAATATAAATATCAATGCAAGGATCTTTATATAGTTTTGTTGATCTTGAAAATATATTTAATGGCTATCATGTGAATTGATTTGTTGGGTATTAAAGAGAATGATCATGTGAAAGGCATATTGAAACATTTTTGGAAATCATTGAGTTTTAATGTAGGATGATTTTTCATCTTTTTACAATATGATTTTGATAAGTGGGATCATTTTTAGATTAAGTGAAACAAGGGAAATTTTGTCGAAGATTTTATAAGCAGAACAAAATTTGAGTACATTATATGCTATTTTAATGAAAGTAAAACTATAAAATAGATGTTTATTAGTAAACATTGCTAGAAGATAAGGTAATAATTAGTTATCAGGGTTTTAAATATTGTTTATCTATAATACAAAAGAATGGAGTAAAGATGAGGACATATATTTAAGAGTTAAAGTTGAGGGTTGAAATCAAGGAGGTTCTTATGAGTATAATGTGATAAAATTAATATCATGGAGAGTTTAAAAGCTAAAGTTTACAAATTTGTAATTTAATTGCTATGCTATAATGATTCTAGTATTGTGCAAAATTCATCCATAACCAAGTTGGGATTGTTAGAAATGAGGACATTAAGAAAATGTATGTGAAAATTAGAAGAATGGAGTGAAAAATGATTAGATTGAAAATAAGTGGAGAAGCGCTTATTAAATATGTGATAGTAGAAAACAGACCGTTGCTTGTGTTTTAAGTTGAGGCCAGAATATGCAAGATAAAGTTTAGATTTCCAGAAATGGTGTAATAAGACGTGAATAATCACACCTTTCTTAGCACTCAAATTGAATGAATGGAGGATTAAAGCGGTAGGCAATGATGATGATGCATCCAAAATGGAGCCTTCTTCCAAACGTTTTTTAACTAAAATCTGCATATTTTTTGTTGGGCACAAGACAATATGAGAAGGAAAATCACTATGCTTAGGAATTGCCATCAAAGCTTAGGTAAGTATGCTTAGGTGGACACACTGCACAAGATTATGCATAAGGTGGAGATGCGAGGCAGGGAAAGTATTTGGATAGAAGAGTGATAGGAAATACTTGATTTCAAGTATTTCCTAATCACTTTGCAACAATTCTCAAAGCAAACTGCTGTCCACAGCAGGAAAACAGCCACAAACAGTAGAAAAGCAGGGAAAAACTGAGGGAAACGTGGAGAAAAGACTTGTATTTTACTAGTAGATGCAAGGAAAATAGCAAAGATACAAGGATCCTCTATTCGAGAGGAGGATTGCACTCTCCCAATCTCTAGAATTTGATCTAGAGGCCTAGCCACCAAAGAAGAACAAAAAAACTCTCAAGCAAAAATGACATAACCCTAATCTATCCTTTTCTCCCTACTTAAAGCATACAATTCAAAAATAACATAAAAGGATCTAATTGCCCTTGCTTCCACTCCTTTTGGCTCCAAGATTCAATTTGAAAAGCAAGTGGCCCCCACCTTATTGCCTCCTTGCTGTTTCCGGCTCCCTGTTGTTTCCGCCCGCCTTCTTCTCCCGTAAACGAAAAGAGCCGGCCCAATGGATTGGGCTGGCTGGACCGGTCCTCTCTGGACCGGTCTAACATTACCGCCCTCCCAAAGAACCACATTTTTCTCAAGGTGGAAGTCAGGAAACTGTTGCTTCATCCACTCGTATTGCTCCCACATGGCCTCGTAGTCAGGGAGATTCTTCCATTTGATTAGGACTTCTGTGGCTCCATCTGCTTTCTAACGAACCTCCATGAGCTCCAAAGGTTCAAATATCATTTCCATTTCATCTGTTAATGTCCCTGGTAACTCAGAATTGGTAGCATAATTTCGAATGGCTCTCCTTAGCTGGGATACATGGAAAACTGGATGGATCATCGCTGTCGGTGGTAACTTCAAACGATATGCCATGGCTCCAATTTTCTCCAGTACTTCATAAGGACCGAAGTACCTTGGAGCAAGCTTCTCATTCCTCCGGTTGGCGATCGTTTTCTGTCGATATGGGCGGAGTTTCAAAAATACCTTCTCGCCCACCTCAAACTGAATATCCTTTTGATGCCCATCAGCTTGTTTCTTCATAATCTGTTGAGCCCTCAACAGATGTCTTTTTAACTCTTCCAGTCTTATCCCTCTCCTCCAAATATTCCTCTACTGAAGACACGGGTGTGCTGCTACTCCCAAAATGCATTAAGTAGGGCGGATCCCTTCCGTACAACACCTTAAATGGGGTCATCTGAGAGGCTGAATGAAAAGAGGTGTTGTACCAGTAGTCGGCCCATGATAGCCATTTAGCCCATAGCTTGGGTGTTTCTGATGCGAAGCATCTCAGATAAGTTTCCAAACTCCTATTGACTACTTCTGTTTGGCTCTCTGTCTGTGGGTGGTAAGCCGTACTCCTCTTTAGCACCGTCCCCTGCAGTCTGAACAATTCTTTCCAGAAATGGCTGAGGAACACTTTATCTCTGTCTGATACTATCGCCTCTGGCACCGCGTGTAGTCTGACTATCTCCCTGATGAAGACTGACGCTACTGTCACCGCGGTTTATAGATGGCGTAGAGGAATAAAGTGAGCATATTTGCTCAGTCTATCCACTACCACCAAAATCACAGTGAATCCTTTAAATCGGGGTAGCCCATCAATGAAGTCCATAGATATCTCCTCCCAGACTCGTCCTGGTAATGCCAATGGCTGCAGTAACCCCCCTGATGACATAGCTAGATACTTATTTCTTTGGCAAATCTCGCACCTGGATACCATCTCTTCCACATCTCTGTGCATACCTTTCCAGTACAGCTCTGCCGCTAGTCTCCTATAAGTCTTTAGTACTCTTGAATGACCTCCCACTGCAGTTCCATGGAACTCCCAGAGCAATTGTGGGATGTGTACTGACGTTCTGGGCAATACAAACCTCCCCTGATACAACAATCTCTCCCCCTCCAACGAGTACCCTGGATGCTCTCCCTCTTCCTTCACTAAGTCAGCTCTGATCTTGCTTAATTCCTCGTCTTTAGCACTCTCCTCCTGTATGGCTTCCCAATATAGCATCATTGGGACTGACACAGCCACTATCTGCAGCTCACCCATGCACCTGGACAAGGCATCTGTTGTCTTATTTTCTACCCCTGGCTTATATTGAATCTCAAAATCATACCCGAGCAGTTTGGATAGCCACCTCTGATGCTCCTTTGTTACCATGCGCTGCTCCAGCAAATATTTTAAGCTCCGTTGGTCGGTCCGGACGATGAAATGCCTTCCAAGTAAGTAGGGACGCCACTTTTGGATGGCCAAAACAATTGCGATCAACTCCCTCTCATAGACAGATTTCAGCCGGGCTCTGGCAGTCAACACCTGACTGAAATATGCAATGGGCTTGTGACTCTGCATCAACACTGCTCCTAGCCCGTATCCTGATGTATCTGTCTCCACTATAAAGGCCTGAGTAAAATCCGGTAAAGTTAAGATCGGAACTATGGTCATAGCTTTCTTCAATTACTCAAATGTTGTCGTTGTTGCCTCCCCCCATAAGAATCCATCTTTCTTCAAATGCTCAGTGAGTGGCCAAGCTATAGTGTTGTATCCCTTCACAAATCTTCTGTAGTACCCTGTAAGCCTTAGGAATCCCCTCAGCTCCTTTAGATTTTTGGTCAGTGGCCACTTAAGCATGGCCTCAATCTTGGACTGATCTGCTGCTACCCCTTCCTTGAATACCACATGACCCAAGTACTCCACACTGGCTTGTGCGAAGCAGCACTTCTTCAAGTTAGTCCTCCGCTGGTGCTCCTGGAGAACCTCTAACACCTTCTTCAAGTGGCCCCAGTGCTCTTCCTCTGTTCTGCTATACACTAAGATGTCATCGAAGAATACCAAAACAAATCGCCTCAGATACTGTTTGAAAATCGTATTAATGAGTACCTGGAATGTGGCTGGAGCATTGGTGAGGCCAAAGGGCATCACTAGGAACTCATAGTGGCCCTCATGAGTTCTAAAAGCAGTTTTGGGCACATCTTCTTTCTTCATTCGAATCTGATGGTATCCAGATTTCAGGTCGATCTTGCTGAAAATCACCGTTCCACTTAATTCATCCAACAATTCGTCAATCACTGGTATGGGAAACTTATCAGGTACCGTTTCCATGTTGAGTGCGCGGTAGTCAACACAAAACCGCCAACTGCCATCTTTCTTCTTTACCAATAGAACAGGACTAGAGAACGGGCTGGTGCTGTGCCTGATGATCCCTGCTTCCAACATTTCTCTGATCAACTTTTCTATTTCATCCTTCTGAAACTGAGGGTAAGGGTAAGGTCGCACGCTGACCGGCGACACTTCCTCTCTTAATGTGATGGCGTGCTCCTGCTCCCTAGGTGGTGGCAACCCTAGAGGGGGTTAAAAAACCTCCTTGAACTCCTGGATCAAAGGCTGCACAGAGAGGGGTATGTCTCCCCCTTCCTCCACGCTCACTCCCTTTAATCTGTGTAACTCCACCCAGTAGCCTTCTCCCTCCTCCTGAATTGTCTTGAATAGAGATTTCGGAGAAACCCCTGCCTTGGTCAGCCCTGCATCCCTTGAATCACCATCTTCCTTCCACCCTTCACCAACTCCATTCGCAGAGTGCCCCAATTGATTTTGGTTTCCCCCAATGTCTGCAACCACTTCATCCCTAGGATGACATCCGTACTCCCCAATTCCAGGGGAAGGAAGTCTTCCTTCACTTGTATGCCTTGGATCTTTAGCACCACCCCCCTACAGACTCCTCTTCCCATTTCTACCTTTCTCGTGCCCATCATCACCCCATAGCCTCCAGTATCCACTAACTTCATCCCCAGCAGCTCTACAATCTGGGTGGAAATGAAATTGTGGGTTGCCCCACTATCAATCAACACCACGACTCCACGGTCAGCTATCTCTCCCTTCACCTTCATAGTGTGACTCGGAGTGAATTCCACTACAGAGTTGAGAGAGACTTCTACCATATCTAGATGCATCTTTTCCCCCTCCACCTCAGAGTCGCTTCCCCCACCCTCTTCGTCTTCCTCGTCTTCACAAACGAGGAGAAATTGAAGAGTTCTATCCTTGCACTTATGCCCTGACATGTATTTTTCATCACATCGAAAACACAGCCCTTTTGTTCTCTTCATTTCCTTGTCCGTGAGCCGCTTGAACTGCCCCCCATTTCCTCCTCCTGTTGCTTTCTCCTTTGGAACTTCTTTCATCCCTCCTGGGGACGCTCCCTTGGGGGCCAGGTGGGTAGTCGTCCACTTATAAGTGTCTCCTGAGCTACTACTACTCGCGCCCTTCTCTAGATTCTTTTGATTTTCGACTAGGTGTGCAAGCTTCATGGCTTCCCCCAGATCCCTAGGCATAAGGACCTTTACCGTTGCTCGTACCTTGGCCTTTAACCCCTTTATAAAATTTCCCTCCAGCACCGTGTCGGACAAGCGCTCCACCCTGCTGGCCAGATGCTCGAACCTCTCTCGGTAGTCTGCCACAGAACCCTCCTGCACTAGGGCAAAGAACTGCTCGTAGAAGTCTCCTCCCCAGTCGGTTTGGAAACGCTCTAATAAACTGTCCTTGAATTATCCCCAGCTCCGGATAGGTCTCCTCTGATCTCTCCACTGGTACCAAGATAGTGCCTTCCCTTCCAGACACAAGCCTGCTGCCGATAGCTTCTCCTCCTTCGTCAAGCCGTTAACAGCAAAGTACCTCTCCACTTTGTAGATCCACCCATAGGCATCCTCCCTTTCAAAAATGGGCTTTTTTAATTTTCTCACCTTCCGATCCTCGCCATTCCCTCTTAATCCTCCATATTTTCCCCTTTCCCAAGTGCCTGGGCCCCCCCATGTCTCTCTATCTTCCCTTGCTCTATCTTGTCCCCAACCTCCTTCAAAATCCCCTCTCCGATCTTCAAAAACAGCTTCCTGGCGCCCATGATAGCCCCCCCGATGCTCCCAACCAGCACCTCTCGGTTCCACGCCTCCATGGCCTTGCCTTTCCCCATATCTTCCTCCTCTCTCCTCCCTCTGGAAAGGCTCCAAATGAGGCCTTCCCCTACTCCCTTCCACGATTTCCACCTCCTCTTCCTCCCGATGGATTTTAGAGTTGTTCTTCGCTGCTGGCCCTTTTGCATCAGATGCCGCCGATTGGGTTTGAAACTCCAACATCTTTTTCATCATATCCCGTAGATCGGCCACTTGCCCTTCCATGGAAGACATTCGTTCTTCCACGGTCTCCTTGATTTGATTTATCTCTCCTTCAATCCTTTCCTCCAAAGCATCCACCTTCTTAGCTGCCATCTCCTACGGCTTGCAAATTATGGGAAGATCTCAGGATTTGAAAGAAAATTTCAGCAATTTTCCCTTCACCGGTGAAGTTTCAGCCGCTGAAATTGATCTAAACAGCCCACGATTTGTCCCAAGACTTGCTCTGATACCAATTTGATAGGAAATACTTGAAATGACTTCAAGTATTTCCTAATCACTTTGGCAACAATTCTCAAAGCAAACTGCTGTCCACAGCAGGAAAACAACCACAAACAGTAGAAAAAACAGGGAAAAACTGAGGGAAACGTGGAGAAAAGACTTATATTTTACTAGTAAATGCAAGGCAAATAGCAAAGATACAAGGATCCTCTATTCGAGAGGAGGATCACACTCTCCCAATCTCTAGAATTTGATCTAGAGCCCTAGCCACCAAAGAAGAACAAGAAAACTCTCAAGCAAAAATGACATAACCCTAATCTATCCTTTTCTCCCTACTTAAAGCATACAATTCAAAAATAATATAAAAGGACCTAATTGCCCTTGCTTCCACTCCTTTTGGCTCCAAGATTCAATTTGAAAAGCAAGTGGCCCCCACCCTAGTGCCTCCTTGCTGTTTCCGGCTCCCTGTTGTTTCCGCCCGCCTTCTTCTCTCGTAAACGAACAGAGCCGGTCCAATGGATTGGGCCGGCTGGACCAGTCCTCTCTGGACCGGTCTAACAAAGAGTAATTACTACAAGTTGGTAAGTTGAGAGCAATATCGGTCTTACTAATAGTGCTATCTGTGGACTAGTGAAGTTGATTTCTCTGTATGAGTTTGGCAATGACTCCTTGCTCCTGGCAAATCTTTTGAGTGATACGGAAGAGGTCCCATCATTTTATAGCTGATAACTACAACTGCTGACTCAGGGAGGAAATCTAGAAATATCACTCTATTCTTCTCTGGTTGCACTGAGGCATTAATGCCTTTTCAAACCCAACACATGCGATCTTGTGCTGTTAGTAGGTATATGCAGCCTTGTGTTTCCAAATCTAAAGGTTTAGTTCTGTAATTTGTGTACGATAACGTGACTTTAAATCTTGGCAGGCAGCTGTATGTATTTTTCTTAATATCTGTCTGCAGCATACATGGATGGTTTTCCAAACAATTTATAACTAATAGGCCTAAGTTCGGGAATGCTGGTCTTATCTATTCATATGAATTAATGTGACTGAAATCTTTTCTTACCTACAAGTGTTTGCCCTGTGGATGTCTGCGAGCAACTGAGCATACATGCATTGATTTGCAAACAGTTTGTTTGGTAGGCTTGAGTGCTGGAATGTTTATGGTTGTCGCTTCGGTGCATATATGCTTGTGTTTGATCATGCCTTTCATGGCCATTCTGTCCAAGTAAGGCTGCATCCTTGCATCCTCATGAACTAGCATTCATGTGCATTTTTGTTGTGTTTCTTAGTATATGAATATCTGCAATTGATTGTGTGGAATTCATGCATATTAATCACTATGTGAACATGTGATTGGTCAAAGCTGTTTTGGTGCTTGAATGGGGCTTTTCTCTTATTTGTTTTTTTTTGTTTGCTAGTTTCTCAACCTTTTCCATCTTCCAAATAATAATAAATTGAGGCTTGAAGGCTACAAAAGAGGTTGCACTTAAAAAATGAATGAAATAGAACAATATTTGACTGTTCCAGACACATGGACTAATTGGAATAGATACATGCATCTTGCCATATTTGACAGCTCTGGAATGATTCTAATGAGTGCACTTGTACCTTTGGCGGATGCCTTTGCCAAGTACCTTTGGCTAGTACCCCTGTGTTGGAGAAATTATTATGTGCGGTCACCGGACGACGTCCAGAGGCGAATCAGGATGCGCCACGTCATTTTTTTTGTTGTGTACTGGTGTTGTGTATCGCTGTGTATCGGGTGACGTGACGCATCCAGATTTGCCTCTGGACTGTCCGATGACTGCACAGAATAATTTCCCTGGTGGTGAGGATATGAGATATGTTGGTGAAACTATTATGGATAGGCTAATATAGATAAGCTTTTATATTTTTTTGTGGCAAGCAATCTCTTGAGGGGTTGAGTTACTCCTCATGAGACAAATACTCTTGGGGTGAGTGCCATGCTTATGTTAGTCGAGTTCTTTGGAGATGAGCGCATCCATTGGACAAGCTCCTTCAGGTTTCATCATTGTTTAAAATTGTGCAATACGAGGCGTGCCTCAGCGCAATTTCGAACAAGAATGCTTTGAGGCACACACCTGACGTTTAGGTTGTGAGGCATATGCCTCAATTTGGCTGCGGCATGGCTTGCTTCATTGTCGTGAGGTGACGCCTCACCAAATTTGATTTTTTTTTAATAAAAGACTTCATTTCGACTTGCATTCCGGTTCATATAGGCACGTCTACGATTTGCTTTTCTTTGGCGTTCTTGCTTCGGCTACGCCTGAACTAGAGTTTTGAAAGATTCGTCGCTCCCTTAAGTTGTTTTGGCTACACATGAAGTAGAGTTTCAAAAGAGCCTTCTCCGCTTTTTTCATGTGCTTCAGAGAAGTATCAGGTATAGTATGATCTTCTTTTTTTTTAGGAGTTTAGATTTTTGCTATTTTCTTGTGATAAGAATGGTCTGGATTTGGTGTATTTGTGCTGATTGGTAGGCAGAGGGATTGTAGGTGAAATTTTCATTCATTTTTTGACGGTTTTCCTGTGCTAGAGTTGGAATTTTGCACAAAGAATCTAGCAGGGCAAATGATAGTGCCCGATCAAAATGGCATTTGGTTAAATTCCAATTCCTCGAAGTTTTTGTTGATTGATTGTGGTGGTGTTGTAAAAAATACTTTGGGATTGCAAACTTTGAATTCACTAATGTGTGATTCTTAGTGTTTTAAGTATGATGGATTTCATTTATTGTTGTGTTTGATCCATTAAGCTAAGATTGGATAATATGATAAATTGTTTTGGCAAAATGCTTTATAAATACCGGCTTAGAGTTGAGTTATTTTATCACGTGAGGTTTGTTAATATATATTATATAACGTTGAGAAGTTTGGTTTTACTTTTTGCTAAAGATTAATATAATTTTATTATTTTCATTCTTATCTTTCTTCTATAAATTTGGGTTTGAGAATGCGTTATAATAGTATAATTTTATCCCTTCAAGAACTTTTGAGAATGATTACATTGAGTTGTTTAGTTTAAAGAAAACTTTATATATTCTAAAATATATCTTAGGATTTTTTTTTCCTAGTTGTTCTGACCAAAAAAATGATCAGATGGGCTAAGCGTTTAATCTAATTTGAGATATGTACAATATTTAAATAATTTGTATTGCAATTCTCTTAAAATAGATTCTTAAATTTGAACATTATATTAGCCAGATGATTTTAGCAATTGTTATGATATTCATAATTGCTAGCACATCAAAACTTGTTTTTATCAAGTGGTTTAAAGTATCAGTAACTCTTTTATATTCACATTATTATCATATCATTCAACAAAAAACTAAAAGTTCTGTTAATGTAACTCATTCTTAAACCACTTGTACTTATGATTTTTCTCCTCTCTTAGTGCCGGGTTAACATAATTTTTTGCATTTTAATTAATTTGTTTTGAATCATTTTGTAGGGTTATGTAGAAGATGGTTATAGACAAAGATAAAATCACATAGGGTTATAGGAATGACCCAACGTAGAAACATAGTAGTCAAGTTGATGTGGGAGGCAACGACAGACATACATATATTTGAAATGTAACTACTGTGCGAAATTGGTGAAATGTGGTGTCATTAAGATGAAGGAGCACATATTCGGATCATATAAAAATGTTACACCATGTGTTGTAAGGGAGGAGATTTAAACATACATGAATAAGGCAGTAATATCAAAGCATCTAGCACAAAGATAGTTTGATAATAGAGTTGATGTTGACTTGTACGATAGGAGCCAGTGCAGTGGTCGGGATTTATCTTTTTTATTGTAACCCATGTCCTCTAGGATTGCAAGGGCCCCATGGATCAGTACATGGCGAACATGTTAGCGAATAAATAAGAAGACATGCCTTTTACTGCATAGAAGTTGACCCCAGAGAATACCAAGGAGGCACAGATACATGTATGCATAAATATAGTAGATTTTTTAATGAGAATGTCATACCATTTAATGTTGCAGCCTCCCCTTCTTACTACAACATAATCCATTCAATTGGAGTTTATGAGCGAGGTTTAAAATTTCTATCCATGTATGACTTGTGCAAATGGATTTTGAAGGAGTTGGCAAATACTAAGAGAAGTATCAAGGAAATTAAGAGGACTTGAAGTCAGATAGGGATTAATATCATATCTGATGTTTAGTCAGATGTAAAGAGCATAAACTTGATACATATACTCATCAATAACCATTATGAGATTACGATACAGTGTTCTTGAAGTCCAATGATGCTTCTGATAAAGGAAAAGATGTTGAGTTTCTTTTTGGAATATTTGATAATATTATTGCTGAGATTGGGGAGCACCTAGTAGTTTAGGTGATAATAGACAATGCTAGTGCTTATAAGACTACAAGGGAAAAAGCTTATGGAGAAGATGAAGCATTTATATTGGACCCCTTGTGTTGCACATTGTATTGACCCAATCCTTTAGAGATGTGGGGAGTTACCACAACATAAAATGCACTAACAAAAGTAAAAATGATAAGTAAATTTATATACAATAATTCTTGGGTTTTGATATTCTTGAGAAATTTTCAAAAAAAAAAAAATAAATAAATATTTAGGCCTACAATAATAAGATTCACCTTTACCTATTTGACTTTGTCGAGCATTTTTATGGCGAGGTAGTCTTTGGAGGTTATGTTCACCTCAGCACATATAATAGGCTATTATTTGAACCCTTAGTATTAATATGTGGAAAATATTTCAATGAAACCTGAGATAAAATTAGTATTGTAACATTGTCCGGATAGGTTTATAGCTGATTCATCTGAGAGAGCAAATGCTGATATATATTTTATACTGTTCAGGAATAAAGAGGGTTTTTCGGATTACAATAAGGGAAGGACATTATTTTCCTATTTTCTATTGAACAAACACTCCCTACGAGCTATATTGAATTATGTGATAACTTGAATGAGGCAAAAATGAATTAATCAACCTGACCACCTATATACTCCAACTAAAACCTAACTCGCCTTTAAACACCACCGGATCTATAGCACTCGTACAAGCAGATAAAAGGTGTTATTTTGAACATAGCACTCATTCGAATAATGAACTATTATGCAACCGTTTAATTTTTTAATATTTTAAAATCCCCCCTTATGCATTAAAATATAATTCCTTAAACTTAAATGTGAACGCATCAAAAAGTGTGCATGTTAATTTAGAAAGAAATTTCAATTCCCCACATATGCTTTGACAAACTTACTAAACTTGAAAACACCAATATCTGAAAATGCTGCGCAGGTTAAAAGCTCGTTAATTTAAAGTTCTACTTTTAAACTAATCACCCGCTTGTGCTCTGACCATTGCATGTAACTCCTAAATCTATGTCTTGAGAATGTTACGCGGGTTAAATTTTAAGTTTGATCCTCATTAAAATGACTGGAATCGACATGACTTGAATTAACAAGTGAACTTCTACTCACAAATCTACCTAGATATTTAATTTTAAAGTTCACATTAGGCCTTTAAAGGTTTTTTAAATGAAACTCATCATAAAATTATATACTCTTGATTCTTAGCATTTATACGATAACTCATAATATCAATCATCGAACATGATCCTCTATTAGCAGGTGAACAGAGTTGAAAATATTCAAACCAATTATTAAATCCCATTAGTGGTGTCAATATTTCACATGATTCGAAAATCCGACTCAAAAATTTCGCGTCCGGGTCAACCTGTTGGGAAAGCGGGTCAGGTTCGAGTTTCACATTCTAACCCGATTGAAATTTTAGATCTGGTTTAGATCAACCCCAAAACCCGAAAGCAACCTGAAATCAACTTGAAACTCATCCGTCGCTCACGCTCACATGCTTGCCTGATTGTCATCGTGTTCGCTTGCTCACCTCACCTGCTCGACCGCTCAATCATTTATGTTTTTGCTGACTCGTTCAGCTCGCCCATTCACACAGTGTGCTCGGTCACTCGCTCACCCTCAACTGGGTTAGCGGGTTAGGGGCGTGTCTAGTATGGGTCTATGTTTTTGACCGTTTGTTTAATCGGGTTAGGTCCGAATCAGATTAGTTGAATGCTGGTCAGTTTTGGATTGGACTTGAATCCAACCCAAAACCTATTTTGACACCCCTAAATTCCATATCGATCAAGTTATTGTTGATCAGGTGGTTGGTGATTAAGACAGTGATCACCACAACATTGTTAAAGGATTGCTACTTGTTGTTCTATCTTCTTTAGTGATGATGACTAGGATGACTTCAACTATGCGGGCCTTAGCCATGATAGCCGAGTTGACCTTGTGTGACTAATGTCGCTTGAGACTCGCTAGTTGTGACGCACCAGATCCGTCTCCTCTGAGGATGGCAGGTACCACCCAAACTATGTGAATGGCTCGGGCTGGGGTTAGCTCATTTCTTTGGCTCTCCATGGGCACTTTCCTTATTTGACTTCCCAAGTTAGTTAAGATGACTCTTTCAGCTTTTCTATCTTGATAAGCTCTTCCACTATGCTTCTAAGGTGTCTGCATTCTTTAGCATCTTGCCTATGATATTTATGGAAGGAACAATACCTAGATGTATCTCTTGTATGTACAACCACCCTCATGGGCACGAGGTGCTTGAAGAAATCTTTGTTATGTTTGAAGAAATACTTGTTTCATATGGCTTTCACCAACTCAACCATTTTTATTCGAAGGGGTGATCTCCCTAGCACTGATATGTCAGCTATGGTTTCTCCTCTCAATGTTGGCTAGTCACAGGTACTACCTCCTTTGCTTGCACAACGGGTGGACCCATAATCCTCAATATTCTTGTTGGTTGTGGCGCGTTTTAGTGATAAGGATGAGTATGTGGAAAGTGTGGCCTCCTCACTTGTTGGTGTACCCTGGTGTGACTCCTGTAGCCGTGATGGTGGACAGTCATGTTTGGCGGCTACTTACCTAGGGAAAAAAGAGGCGGAGGGTTTAGCCACTGATGCAATCAAAAATTTGGGAGAGGGACCCAAATTTTTTATCACAAAAAGCAAGCGTCTTTCTAGGATGATAGAAAGACATAAAATACTTAAAAGAACACAAATACTATAAAACACAACTTTATATAATAAAAACGACTTACAAACTTTTGACTCCAACAAAATGACACCCTAAACTTGCTTACTTTGAGAAGAGGGATACAGGTGAGGTGGCACTTGCGGATAGAAGAAAGAGATTAGGAGACGAGACGAAGGTTGGAAAGAGCCCGCAGGATTCCCATAGGAGGAGGGGAAGAAGATTGGAAAGAGCCCGCAGGATTTCCAAAACAAAAACCTCTCAGGTTTTCTCTCCAAAAATAACTCACATCATATCACTTTCTAACACCCACCAAACATCTCATATATATATAGGCAATAGAGGGGAACTAAACAGCCATTACAATATTAATTAAAAACTAGAAATAGAAGGCCAAAAGGCACTAAAAACTGCAGTAAAAACTTTTGGAATTCCTCCCCAAACAGCAAAAAACAGTCAAAAAAAACTGTTCAAATTCTGTCTTTAAACAGCCCAAGATTTCCCATAAATGGAGTGATAAAAAGCCATAAATTTCCTGCACAGGAATTCCAAACAGCAAAGCAAACTTCAAAATAAAAGCCACGGTTCCAGCTCAGGGAAACCAAACAGCACCAAGGGATTAAAGGCCACGGTTACAGCACAGGAATAGAAATTCCAAACGGCACCTCAAACTCCAAGAGGGGATTTCGGTTCCAACAGCCAAGCACAAGAAACTAACAGCCATCATTAAAGCACATTGAAGGCCACGGTTCCAGCAGTCAAATGAGGAAAATAATGTAGCAGCTCAAGAGGCAAAGAAGAAGAGGAAGAGACAAGTTCCACACACCTAAAAAGCTTGCACACTTTTCCAACTTTAGAGCTAAACATTAGCTCATAATGAGCTACAACTCCACATGATAATAATGAGCTTGCACCACTAAAATTTCAACAACTAAGCTCAAAACCGAAATCAGCCAAGGCTCCATAGAATTGTGTTGACCCCCCCTTTGCCTACATCAGCCACTATGTTATACTTCTCATTGTTGATGTGGTTATTGGCGAGTTTAGTAACTCTGCCAAATGCCCTTGGCTGCTACAAACCAAGTGCGTGCTTTATGCCATATTGATTGATCTCTATATTCTCGCATTTCGTCTCTTGTAGTGCTTGGCTTCTTTTTAATAGCATCAATCCACATTCACCGCACCTAAGAATGAGTTGGATTTAAATTTGTTCACGGAAGACACTTTGGCATTGTTGTCAAGACTAGCTAACATGATGGATAGAGAAAGTGAGTGGTGAGCTCATATGAAGAAGAGCTCTGAAATTTGTCTGTGCTTAGTGTAGTGTAATATCTAGTCCAAAAAGTCCCAAAATACCTCCCAACACTTTATTTATAAGGTTGGAAAGTCTACCTGTTAGGCTACACCTTAAAAATATAGTACATTATTGACTAGTATAGATACATAGACTTACTAAAATAGATGCATGTATCTTGCCATGTCTGATGTGGCTTTGGAACATTTCCATTGAGTGCATCTGACAATTGCCTCTATTAAGTACCTTTGGTGGATGCCTCCGATGAGTATCTTTGGTGAATAACTTTGGTGAATGCTTCTGTCGAGTGCCGTTGGTGACTGCTTTCGGTTAGTACCTTTGCTAATGCTTCTAGCAAGTGCCCTTGGTGAGTACTTTTGTTGGATGCCTCTAACAAATACACTTTGTGAGTACCCCTCTAGTAAGGCTATACATGGGCTGATATAAGTAAGCTTCTCCTGTATTTCTCTGGGGAAAACGACCACTTGAGAGGTCAAGCCAGTCCTCCTGAGGCAAGCGCTCTTAGGGCGAGTACCATGCTCCTTCAGGGTGTGTAAAGTGTAAACCCCCTAGCCGAGCTTTTTTATGGCAAGTGTTATCCCTGATCAAACTTCTCTGAAATGAATTAGCACATTAGTGTAAACATCATCCTTGATATATAGTGAATGGTGTTTTTGATTTTTGTTAACTGATTATGAGTTTTAGAATAACAAAATCAATTTGTTGGTGTTTGGTTAATGTCAAATCAACTCCTATTTGAAAATACAAAAGCTAAAAAATGGTGCTATGAAAAAGCTAAGCAAACCGTTTTTTTCTAAAAACACAATTTTACTTAAAACTGTTAAATGATTTTAAGATAAAAGCATTCCAAATCTATTTTAATATTACAACAAAATTTTTTAACTATTATGTATTTTAGCTAGGGGTGTGCATTCAATCGATTTGGACGAATGGTTGACAAATTTGTTAAATCAAATGAATCGAATAAGATCGGAAGTAGAAACGGAGCCAAATTTAATTGCAATATAGATCGATTTTTCTGGTCATGCTTTAAAATCAAACCATTAACCAAAATTCAAACAACTTAATACTCCCAATCCAATAATCGAACTATAATATATTTTGTCCGGTTTGATTTTAACCCATTAATGCACACCCCTAATTCTATGTTCAATCATTTTGTTAGCTGCCTTAGATGGAACATAGTAGCTTTATATAATTGCCATTGCTTTGCTATGATTCCTTGATAGTCCTTTATACTTGGTGATGTGCTTTCCATTATTACTTTTATTTTTTCACCCAGACGATCTGTGCCTCAATCAGAGGTCCTCGTAATTGACGTGAAGCCCGGATGGAAGAAGGGAACTAAGATCACATTCCCAAGAATGGGAAATGAGGAAGCAAACATGATTCCAGCAGATATAGTCTTTGAAATTGATGAGAAACCTCATGCTCTATACATGAGGGCCGGCAATGATCTTGTTGTTCACCTGAAGATATCACTAGGAGAAGCCCTCGGAGGCACCACAGTCAAGCTTCAAACCCTCGACGACCGCGAACTCACCGTTCAGCTCGCAAACATCGTTAGCCCTGGCTACGAGCTTCTCATTGCCAAAGAAGGGATGCCCATCGCTCGCGAACCGGGGAACAAAGGCAATCTAAGGATCAAGTTCGATGTCATTTTCCCTTCCAGTTTGACAGAAGAGCAGCGCACGGGCATCAAGAACATCTTACAGTGCTGAAACTTCTGAACCACTGATAGTGCCTTTTGCAACTGATGTAAAAAGTTAAAGAGGTATATCTGTTTGCAAATACTTGTTTTCTTTTTGGTCCAGTTCAAATTAGTATCCCATTTTGTAGAAGTTATGATAGGGTTATGTGAGGGCCTGTTGTTCCAGGTGAAATTGATTTGCTTGTCAATAGTTTGATTAAAGAAAGAATAGTAGCAGTTTGTAGTTGAAATGTGTTTTCTCCTTCTTTGAAGTGGTGGTGGTTTCAAGCAGACTGAGGGTTGTTTGGTTTGTTAATACACTGATGTAAAATGAATTTTATGTTTGATTCAAAAGAAAAGGGTTGAAGTAAATTAAATTTATTTTATGAATATCACATTTTCTCCATAATATATGGATCTAAAGTTGTCCCATTGGGCTTATTCTACACTGCTACTAGTTGGGCTTATTCTACACTCGAGCGCTCAGTATCGAGTGCGGTATATTTTTGGGGCGACGTGGCACATTTTTATCGGTCTCTGGACGAATCCGGATGCCGCATGTAATATATTTTTTCATATTAACAAGCTTCTTCTGTGGATCCAACTAGGCCTTCTGATCATCCTGTAAATGATTAATGAATTTATTTGGAAATCTTTTTTATTTTTGGTAATATAGGGTCTGTTTATTTATTTGATTTTTTATCTCATGCTGAACATGATTGTACAAATGCATCTATGTTGGCTTTATTTGGGCCAATGTCCTCCCAAAATGTTTTCTTAGATAAAATGGCCCCAAAGAGGGATGACATCATTTATTATTATTTTTTTTAAATTAATGATCTCATTTCTTTATAGATTTGCATTGTTTTTTTTATGAACATTGGATTTGTTTGCCAAATTTAAATTTATTTCTCATATTATGATTTAAATATTAGTTGTTGATGAATTATTTAAGGAACTGAAATTTATGTGGAGAGGAATTTATTTGAACTGATTAAGGTTTTGTTTGGGATAATTTTCTTACAATTTTTTAAAGTTATTTTTTAGTAAATAAAAATTTTAATTATAATTTTTTATAATAAAAAATTGTTTTAAAAAATAGTAAGAAAGCCTAAATTGAAACTATTTGTCTATAATTAAAAAATAATATGAATTTTTAATTTTACAAAAACAGCTTAAAATTTTAGAAAATATATTTTTCAGTAGCTATTTCCATTATACAAGATGGAAAGTTTATCTTACCAAAATAAAAATAGCTCTTCTGCCAAAGGCTAATTCCATTAAGGTTTCTACAAGTTCCTTGTCTAAGCATTGTTAACTTCAGTTTATAAAATAGAAATATTCATTCAGAGAGACCTACAAACTTGTTCAGGACGTTCGGAGTTAATTAAGAGTGTTATTTGGGTATTATTTCTTGGCTGGTGGTGGCTGGTGCCTGCCAATCTCTTGCATTTGAACAAAAAAAGGGTGGAAATATGAAAGCAAAATCATGATATTTTGATACAATTATGGCTTCGTTTGGAGCTTTTTTTTATTGTTTCTTAAAATGATTTTTTAGCAAAAAAATTTTAATTTTTGTATTAAAAATTTGCTTTAAGAAACAGTAAAAAAATAGTTTCAAACGAAGCCTATATCATTATTGATTCAAAGAATATCATATCTGCTTTGAGAGTAGAGCAGTATAAATTTTTCAAAATGATTTATATCAGGATAAGAATTTCTTGATGAAATTTTATTTTGTTTTTTTTTTTAAATAGAAGGATATTTGTGTTTTTGGTAATACTATCAATCTTCTGGAAATCAAAATCAAAGGTTTGGAATAATACATCTGAACAGAAAATTTGAATTTTAGGAGTGGCCAACTTGTTTAAAATTGCATGCAGTAGTTGCAAGAATCATAAGAAAAAAAACAAAGAAAAAATTTGTACCAAATATTCAGCCCCATTGTGTCATCCATCAGTGGTAAATGCAGTAATAATCTTTCTCTCTCTTGTTTTTTTCCTCTCTCTCGCGTTACACAATCTGTTACCTATGGAAAGTTTCAGCATGCATCAGAATACAATTCTTCCTCGTTCATTTCCTCTTTCAGTTCTTCAGTGAGGTATGAATTGTTTTTGATTGGCTGCATCTTAAGCCCTTCATGGATTCTGTCTCGGATGGCCGTCTCCTGTATTCAATCAGCAGATACTTCAGATATTAAGGTTCCGTTTGGGACGGCTTTCTTACTGCTTCTTAAATCAATTTTTTAATATAAAAATTTTATATTTTACACTAAAAAGCTGTTTTTAAAAACAATAAGAAAGCCGTCCCAAATGAAACCTAGCTTGTGAAAGAAAAATAGCTGCATGCCTTGGGCTTCGTTTGGGACCCTTTTTTATTGCTTCTTAGAACGGCTTTCTAGTGCAAAAATTAAAATTTTTATAAAAAAAGCCGCTTTAAGAAGCAGTAAAAAACCATCCCAAACGAATAGTGCTAAGCTGTTCGTTGATCCAATAAATACTAAAAGATTATTAAAAAGACTTGCCATTATGTGACAGCCTTCCTCAAACTTCTCAAGGAATCCTGCAACCCAACGGTCTGCATTCTCCACCCACTCGTTGTGCTGCATCCCAGACAACTGCATGTTTAATAATTATATTTATTAATCACAACAAGCATAATGTACTGTTGATTTCTACATGAATTTAAGTCATGTAGAGCTTGAAATCTGCACCTTGAAATTGTGACAGGAAATGGAAATCTGAGACTTGAAAGAAGAAAAAGATGAACATAACATGCGAAGCAAATCGATACGCCTTATATTAGGCTTAGCTCAAGTGCAGGGACTTCTAAAATGAGTAAGAAAAATCAATTTCCAATATTTTGAAATTCATTCTATCTGTAATCAATAGGTTGCATTTGGATTGATTAAATTTCAGAGCATTGATATGAATGTTAAAGAATTTGTGGCTTGGTTTTGAAGCTCCAGCAAATGATTCTGTGTTTTAAAGTTCCTTCCTTGATTTTCTTCTTCAAATTCATAAAATCCAAATAGAGCTGCAATGATTTCAAATTTACTTTAAACTTACAATTCTGGGATGAAACATGCAAAGAAACTTTTCTTTCTTTACTTTCAAATGATGCTTAAAACTTATAGAGACAAGGAAGCCATTGTGGGCTCCGAAAATTTGCGCCCCGGCCTCTCTGCGGCCCCTTTCTTTCTTTCGGGTCGTCGAGGAGAGTTTCACACTTGAATTCCGAGGCAAATTTTTATAGGTAGATTGGGTTTTGAATAAGAAACTACCTAGAGATTTTGCCCTCATTTTGCGAGGACTTTATGATCTAAGTTCATATTTCCTATAGGCGCACGCTCCTATAGTTAATTACCACTCCAGATAATGAGAGAGAACTTTCAATTAAGGCTAGTCGTCAAGTATATACATAGTATCCGATGTATAGTAGCAACATGATTTAGTATTTAAAAATTGAAATTTATATAACCACACACTTAAAAGCAAATGATGGGGGATGATGATAGACCCGATCAAGATCTCATGGTTCCGTTGTCCTGAGCCATCATGGTCCCTAGTCTACCTAGTCAGAGGAGGTAGTGACCTAACCCGACAGAAGGATCCTGTCGGCAACTTTGGGTTGCTTTGTCCAAGAGTATCTTGTAGACAGGGGGTGAATATTTATCTAAAGGGATAAATTTGAGTCCACCTTGGCTAACAGAGGGCTTTGTGCCCTATCGATCATATCCTATTGATTTATTACTCGAGAATTTGACGCCGTTGGGGAACATACAAGCTCTGACCATGAATGTAATTTAATGGAGTCATTTGGCGGCAAAACCACCCAGTCAGAGGGTCCCAGTCGTAGCCATTTACCTTTGGTGCCATTTGGTGGCAAAACCACCAGTTAGAGGACTTTGTGCCCTATCGATCATATCCTATTGATTCATTACTCAAGAATTTGACACCGTTGTGGAACATACAAGCTCTGACCATGAATGTAATTTAATGGAGTCATTTGGTGGCAAAACCACCCAGTCAGAGGGTCCCAGTCGTAGCCATTTACCTTTGGTGCCATTTGGCGGCAAAACCACCAGTTAGAGGACATGTGTTACATATTTACTGGAAAGAAAAAATTTGAGAATAAATCCTAGTGATATTTTCGACTAGACATTTGTTCTTTGTGAGCTGAAGTGATTTCAAATTTATCTATCCCGACAAACTGTTGATTATTGTGGAGGATAGATGGATTTTGCTTTAAGTATTTTGAGCATTTTTATTTTCAATTTTAAATATTTAAGTTTTGATGACTATTGAGTTTTAAATTTTCATGAGAATTTGGGAGGTATTTTAAATGTTTGTGATCTCCTTCGGTTGAGAGTTTCTATCAACAAGGTCATCATTAAGGCATTTATGGGCACTTTTATTTTATTTGTTGAATCTTGTCAACTATGTCTACTTACTAACAGAGGATCAGATTCATTGTCAGCTTTATGCCTTTGTTAATAAACTTTTCTTGTTATTGACCTTGAATGTCTAATATGAATATATAAAACAAATATCCAGGCTGATGTTACGACCGTATATTTGTGTGATAGTTCTAACCGTGTCAACTCCTATCTATTCACATAGAATGATCAGGCTCGAACTTAGGTTCATTTCTTGATCCACACAATATCCTTAGATGCCACGTGTGCATATACAACACGCTTGCCGAGACCCATGTGAGTATATGATTTTGAATGCATTTTACAAGATATGTTTGTATAGTAGTTGTATGAATGTATTGTAATAGGTGTACATAACATATTTGCATGTATGATGCATTTTATATTTGCATGTTGCTTAATCGTGCATGCATGATATTTACATTTGCATCTTGCTTAATCGTTCTTGCATGATATGTTGGTGTGCAGTGCAACGGCTTAATGCATGATCATAGTGCATGATGTATTTGCATGACATTTTGCATGTTACAATGTGCATATGCTCTATATAACTTCCAATATTTATAAAATGTGTATGCATGTTCGTAATGCATTACTGTATGTTTCAATGCATGAGAGAGTGTTTTTTTTTCCTTTTTTGCAATATCCAAACATGAAAAATTATGCAAATGATGATAATTTGGAAGATGCACGATGCTCTACTTAGGAGCATGTAGACGCCTTTTGTCTACTTGTACGAATATTGCAGATTTGGTGGCGTATTTAACAGTGCATTGGACTTCGGTTGTCGTGCACGGATGAGACAGTTCATGTATTTTCATCTTCCACATGTTGTAATTTTCTTCGGTATTCGGCCTACAGGGGTGAATCTCTACTTGCAAATGAGTTGTATGTCAAGTTAGTAGCCTCCCACAAGTGCTCCGTAGTTTTTACTACAAATTTTATGTTTTTGCTCTCAATTGAATAGTAGCATTGTGTTACGGGTCATTTATTACTTTATGCAGGTAGATTGTTGTGGACTAACGATTCTCCAGAAGCTGCCCGTAGATATTTGTATTTATCGCGACTATTTTAAATAATAATAATAATAATAATAATATTAAATAGTTGAACTCAAAATAGCAATTTCATCTCGATTCACGTGATTTTTTCTCAAAGTTAGAGCATTTTTACCTCGAGATGCTTGTTGATTTTTCGCATGTGAATTTCTTTGGGCAAAATTACAGTCAATTTTGGGTATTTCTGACGTTCCAAACACAACGATAAAGTCCGTTTTGCAATCAAACGTCATTTAAGAGGCATCATGCGTCAGTTTCTGGCATCGGCTGCCGATTTTGACCATTTTTGCCCGATTTATCTGAGAGGTGGTCTCTCGTAGGTGAATTCGACGTTCTAATTTCAACGGCGTAGTCCGTTTGACAATCAGAGATCGTTTGACCCTTCAAGTGACACGCCGCGCCGATGCGCGTCACTTAAATCGTCTAGTTTCCCTATTTTCGCGCATTTTTTTGTGTAGGGGTCAACAACCACTTTGATTTATTTATAATTCAATACCATCAACTATATCAAAACAAACGAAAATGGTACTACAATATGTTAAGATGTATCAAAAACATGGTTCATAAATTAACATAATATTTGATAATATGATTTTTAGACATTCAATTCAAGTATTATTTCTGCTGTGATATAAACATAAATTTGGAATTTATTTTTTCATGAATATTTTAGTTATTTTCTTTTTGAAACTCATTGTTATTCGTCGATTTGTCACATTAATTTGTTAGCAATTTATTATTTTTCACATATGTAAAATAATCTTTATGACATGATTAGAATTCTTATTGTGGATGTATAAATCCTTGTTTTTCGTGTATTCTAGTATTTTGATAATTGAAATATCTTCATCTTAATCATAATCATTTTCATAATTTCTAGACCCGTCATGATCATCTTGCATAAAATTGATATCAATGCTATAATTATGAATCATTTTATGTAAAATATCACTTGAAATCAAATTGCATTAGGGTTCCTTTTTTTTTTTTTACAATTTTCCCAAAACTACAACACTACCGCTACCTTTCTTCTGATTTCTCTCATACATACTGTTCACATAACATTACTGTTTATGTTCACATTAAAAGTAATGTAATTGTTTAACTGAAAACTAATCCTGCAGCCCTTTTTTCCCTCATAACCCTCTTCTCTCTCTTCCAACAACCCTAAGAATATCTATCTAGTCTTCAATAAAAATTCCTAATATACATCCACCTTTTTTCCTGAACCACCTTCTTGAATTTCTCCAACAAACTAGCAAAAAAAACTTCAAAGATTGTATTTATCCTATCCTATTATAACTGATCTTGTCAGGCAAAAAAACTGAATTAAATAAGCCTAAGACCAATACAAACCCAAATTAAACCAAAAATTTCACCTAACAAGCCTATTTCTCTATCAGGTTAATCTTCAGCAGTAAAGTTATTGCTTTATGAATCAGGAAAATTATTGTTTTATGAATGATAAAAAAAACATTCAATGAACAATAAATTATTATTCAGGGTATATTCATCATCATCATTATTAAACTTTTCTCAACTATTTGGAGTAAACTTTATAAGTCCTCAATTTTCAATTATTCTTGCTGAATTCTTGCATTTTATTACTATCCATAATATTTTGTGGTCACCATCTCCTTCCTAATCCTCTGGAAATAATTTTAATTACCTTCATTGTATATGTCCAAATCACAAACTTATTTTATTACCATATATCTTCAATATGTGTTACTCAATCATCCCCCTAAATAATCACTTTAATGGTTATTGGCAGCTTACCCTAATTTATCTTTTCTGCAATCATTTAGACTTCTAGAGCTTGGGCATATCTTCCTCTAGCCTATTTAGAGTATTCAATGATCATAGTTGCTGAAACAAAATATTTACCTTGGTTTATTATCACTACCACTTTCTACACTAGAGTACTTTACAGGTAGGGAATTAATGCAGGCATAAATTCTGAATTTATTTTGTCATGAATATTTGTTTTTTTTTTCCCTTTAAATATGATGGTCATTTCATTAATCTATTAGGTTGATTTTCACTTATATAATTTATTGTTAGCAAGCTCTTAGAAATTTATCAGTAGTTTGTTTTTTTTAATGCACCTATTGTTGCGGGCTAGAATATACGCGGTGATAGAGATAAAATATATTGTCTTAGCATTGTACGAATATCCAGCTCATACACAGAGAACATGATATTTTTAAGTGGAAAATCCTAGAAAGGGAAAAAACCACGGGGCCTGGCCCAGTCTGAAATGATTCCACTAGTGTTTAGGTAGATTACAATGGGCTGACTCGTCCCTGAGGGCGACCAGATTACAAATGTCAACCGTTTGTTGAAATCTACTAACAAATGGAGATGAAAGTACAGCGTCACTTGGTGGACTGGCAGAAGTCTGGTGCTAATTAAAAATTCGGGCGTCAATTAGCCTAGCATTGGTTTGGCAGAACTTCAGCGTCGGGCAGTGGTCTGGTGGAAGTACGTTGTCAAATGCTGGTCCGGCAAAACTCCGGGTGTCAAGTGATGGTCCGGCAGAATTTCGGGCGTACTCCAGGCATCAAGTGGAGGTCTGATAGAACTCTAAGCGTCATGTGGTAGTCCGGTGGAACTCTGGGCCTTAGGGGGTGGTCTAGCAGAAGTCCAGGCCTCAGGTGGTGGTCTGGTAGAACTCCAGGCGTACTCCGAGCGTCAAGTGGTGGTCTGGTGGAACTCTGGGTGTCAGGTGGTGGTTCAATGGAATTCCAAGCCTCAGGTGGTGGTCCGACAGAAGTCAGGGCCTCATATGGTGGTCTGGTGCAAGTCCGGGCCTCAGATGGTGGTCTGGTGCAAATCTGGGCCTCAGGGGGTGGTCTGGCAGAAGTAAGGGCCTCAGGTGGTGGTCCGGCGGTGCTTATCCCAATTGTGGGTTCAGTCCAGAGATGAATCGAAAAAGAAATCTTGCGTTCTGGTCATTTTTCATCTCAAAGCGCCTACAACATGATGGTGGAAGAGAATAAGAGAATTGTAGGGGTTTGCTCGAACTTCAGGACGATGAAAGCTAGACCTAGTAACCAAAGGCCCGATCGCGTTGTTCTTTCTCGTACTTCTACTTTGAGGAAGGAACGGAATTTACTGCACTTTCGTTTTTAGAATCATTATTGGGATCGACCTGACGAAAGGCTGGCTTCTACACGGAAACGAATTCTTTTTCACGATTCTCCTGTCCACTCGACTGAATGGTTTATGTAGTTCTTAAAGCAGTGGAAAATAGATGCACCTATCTTCTGCAAGCCGAAGAGATTTGATAAGTGTTCAATTGGAACATGAAAACGTAATTGGTCTGAGTTACTCTTCGGGACGGAGTAGAAGAAGGGACAAGTGGTGGTCCGGCATAGTTCAGGGCCTCAAGTGGTGGTCCGACGGAGCAACAATGATCTCTGATTTCTCTCTTGAATCCCTTGGGCTTAGGTCCCTCTTTCAAGAGGGAGGGGTCTATTTATAGATTTTCTAGAGTGGCATGACCCGTAAATAGGAGGAGGATCAAGGGCAAATGAGAAGTGGTTTGGATGGACGGCCAATGTTGAATCCCTTTATTGTGGACCGTTCGTTAGACGTTTGAAGGTCTTAATGATGTCGGAATTCAGCGATCTTAGGTTCGTTGGATTCATCTCATCGAGCTGTTAGATTCTACTATTAAGCATGTCACGTTTGCTAATCCAAATTGTGGTTTGAACCTTCCAATAGCACTTCGGGTCCTCAATTCGGACCCATTTGGGCTCGGATTGAGTCAAATTTGGTGTCGTTGGGTTCGTATTTCCGAGACGTTCAGTTCGACTATAAGTTTGCTGAAATCGGAGATCGGATGGTACCAATTTTAATATCGGAAGTTTCCAACTTGATTTTCCCTCGAGATTCGTGCCCGATCAAGATAATTTTTTTATTATGTATCACCTATAAATAGATTTATGTAAAAAAAAATTATGGTTTTTATTATAGATGCGAAGATTCCTTCATCTATTATCTACTTTAAGTTTTTTATCATTGTTCAGATGCATGATCTAAAAATCTTTTAGAAGAGATGATCTCCTTATTAAAGACAAGCATGAGACTTGCTCCTCTTTTCCATGTTCTTTATTCCCTCTTCCAGATCTTCCATGGTTGTCCTGCATCGCATGCTGATTTGATTTTTCACCATTTGGAAGCCATACATTTAAGTTGAAAATGCAGTATGTGAAGCTCTGAATGAAAATTGAATCATCTTAGTAGAACATCAAAAGGGCTTATTTCTATAAGACATGACTCGCAATTATGTCTTAGTGAATGTATAAGACAAACATAACTCAAAATTAATCAATAATAACCAACTTGGATGCCCCTATCCAAAATGACCAGAGTTTAGTAGTTTGGTATGTGTTGCTTAAATCAACACCGCCTACAATATATGAAAAATATTCCACTATACCCTTTCTAATATTGTCACAGAGAAAAAGGTGCTTAGATTTTATTCTGTTAAATAATATAAATAAATACAAAAGGGCATCAAAAGAAGGAAAGAATGTACAATTATTCTAAAATACAAACCTTCTTGCCGACATTCTCCTGATGCTCCTTCACTTTCTCCTTTAGTTTAGTTATACCCATGTTTACTCTCAATTGCTTCTCCTGTTGAAGTTTTTGTGACAGAAAATAACCAGTAAAAGAGTATCACCATGGAAGTTTAAAAAGTGACAAAGCAAATAGGAGAAAATCATACCTTCACATAGCTAACACCAAGGTCTTGCCTAGAATATCCACGAGATAAGTTGCGCATGACATATTCATTATAGTCTTTGAGAATTCTCATTATAATTTCTGATGTTGATACACCATCAGTGCGCTTTGTTTCCTTAAATTTTCCAATAGACTTAACCTATTCACAACCCATTATTGTACAGATGTAAGTGATAAGAAGGAATAAAGAATAAAAGTTAGAATTAAGCATTTCTTTTTAACTCAAGATGGCCTTTTGAACTCACAAACTCATAAACATCATTGCCAGATCCACTTGCATCAGCATATCTGCAAGGCATCAACTCACTTTACTGATGAGTCACATATATGTGAGCAAATTTTAGTGGTAAAAATGTTTTATATGAGAATTACATTACAAATTTCTTGATTTAGTTAGCTTGATAAATTAGTATGAACTTTGAAAAATACTGTAAGAAAATGCCAGTCAAACTTACGGTAGGGAGTCATGCACCACATAATCTATTTTATGGTTGTCGATGAACTCCTGTGTAATCACCCAAGGTGCATTTGGAATAACTTCATCAACCCACCTATGTCAGGGGAAGAAGATTATTTCTCTTAGTTAATAGCTTCATTGAAAAGCCTACATATGCAATATTTAATAAAAATGAAGAACAAATAGTTGAGTTGGATCAAGAACAATGAATCTTTCCTGTTTAATCTATACGTTATACCCACTGTTAATTTAGCATTATTATTGATAATATATTATGAAATTTCATAAGCTAAAATATAATTTAGAAAGATAATAAAATATAATGTTCAAAGTTAAACAAGTCATCTCATCATAGGAAGCACTTGCTGAGTTCCTCACCATATGTGATCTTTTTCAGTATATTGTGCTACCAAATTTGCTATTAAAATTTTTTTATAAGATTTAATAAATTATGATGTATTTCATGGCTGAATTATTATGCTGAAAAAGAAAAAAAAATTCCCTAAAGGATGGAAAACCTACGATGGACGTATGCTTGCTCACAAAAAACATACCTAATTTTTCCCAAATTGGATTCAGTGGGTCAAATGAAGATATTCTAACCCAAGAAATACTACAAGGTTGGGTCTTGTTGGTTCAACTTTTAGCCTTGCGCCAAAAATATTGTTGAAGCCAACTGTTAGGATGGCTCGAGTTGAGACGGTCTTTCTGCCATGCTAGTTGAATTGTATAGATATTATACTGTTGAAAGAGAATATGAAGATCAAATTCCATAAGACATAAAATTTATTAACAAAATATGAGCTTAACAATGGTTAGAACAATTTATTATAAGATGATAATATTGTACAACTATACTTGAGGGAAGACTTTTGGTGTCATAATGGGTACTTGTAGATAACAAGAATTGAAGAAGGCCAGTATGGAACTCCTCTGGCCTATCATCAAACTAAGAAGCTTTTGTTTGAAAGTTGAAAAGATCAAGAGTTCCCAAGTATTTTGAGTGATTTGTACGAGTGTATTATGTCAATTGTAATGCCTGAGTTGGGTTAGAAGGAATACATTGGAGCATATAAAGGCTTGTAGCCATTCGACGAGGATCAATCAATCCAAAGGGTTGAAGAGATTATTCTAGATTGTTGTCTCTTTTATGATTGATAATGTCACAAATTTTTTTAAAATTTTTTGATGTTTTATTCTATATGTTGAATGCATGTATATATCATTGATGTTTTTTAAATTGCATTTTTTTATACCTATGCATGCGAGTTACGAAGTTGATTGGATAAGCGAGACAAATGGATATGATTTTTTTTATGTTTTTGTTTTGATTTTAATTCTCTCAAGAAGAAAGAAAAAAATAGAGACTAGACAGGGAGACAAGGGGAGAGAAAAAAAGAGTTGGAATGAAAGAGAGAGGAAGAGAGACAAAAGAGAAATAAAGAGAGAGAATGATATTAAGAGAGGAGAGAGAAATAGAGTAAAAATGGGAGAGGAAGATATAGAGAAAGAGAGGGAAAGAGGAGAAACAACTCATGGCTGGGTCGAGCCAGTGATGTCGATGGAGGTTGCGGGCGGCGATGACGGCGGGGTCCTCAACAACACCAGCGGTGATTACGGTTGGGACAGAGTGAGCAGCTGAGAGTCAGCAAAGGCGGCTGCGATGACGTTGCAAGAGGAGGCGAGAGTGAGAGTGAGATAGAGAGAGTGAGAGGGGAGACCGACAGTGTGAGGGAGCGGCTCTGCGTGGGCGGCGTAGGTATTTATTTAATTATTTATTTATTTTCTTCGATCAACGATATTGATCAAGGAGATACATAACATGCCTAAACTATCATTATCAGTAAAGGATTTCATTTAATCCACAATTTACAACAAATACCCTTGTCTTAAGCATCTCACCAAGTTATAACGAGCCTTTTTCAAATTCTTTAGGAACTGGGACTGATTATAGAAGCAAAGGAGACAGACCATTGATTGATATGATGGTGAACAAAAACGATCAATAGTCGGCTTGAACATTGCTGAGGAAATCACACTTGTAGTTATTTTGAATGATAATCCTACATCTTGAATCCCTAATTGACATTACTTGTGAAAGATTTCCAATAACAGGGAGAGAGTGAGAGAGAGAGAGAGAGAGAGAGAGAGAGAGAGAGAGAGAGAGAGAGAGAGAGAGAGATCCATACTTGCAGTGCCGGAGTGATTCATAGCGTTCATCTTCAGTCATGACAGTTTTTCCTTTGTACATATGAGTCATTTCATCATTGCAGCATCCAACGAGTAAATAAGTGCTGGAAAATCTGACATCAACAAAAGGAATCAAAGTCAAGTTAAAGCATATGCTTTGTTTATTTGTTCATCAAGAATGATGGATCTGGAATCTTTTCAATTTAATTATCAATCTTTCTGATGCACCCGATAAGTTGAATCACATTTTCATTTCAAAATTTCTCTAGATTTTAGCTCGGCTCTCAGGATTGCCATCAAGGGAAGCAGATAGACCTTTGGTTCCAAGAAATTATCCTTTTCACTAAGGCTTCGTTTGGGACTGCTTTCTTACTGCTTCTTAAAGCTGTTTTCTAACACAAAAATTTTAATTTTTGTACTTAAAAGCTGCTTTAAGAAGCAGGAAGAAAGCCGTCCCAAACAAAACCTAAGTCCTACTTCTATAACCGAGCTTATATTATCCAGACCAGAGTTAGTTCCTTTCTTGTTTTTCATATTTATTCTCTTTACCCATCATATTTAGCTTCTTCCACTTCCAGTCTTGTTTTCTCACTTTCTTCTTGACCTGAACTACATAAGGCTATTTTTTTATCATGTTCTGTTAGCACAAACAGTGAGCTACTATTCTGTTTCATCCATCAAATAATTTATGACTAGATATCTTTCTCCTGAAAACTTAAATAATAATCACTTTTTTTTATGACAGATTTTAAGGTCTCAGTCTGCATTAGCGCAAGAATTAGGCATATCCAAGTAATTTAAAAAAGGGATAACAAAATTATCATAAATTTAAGAACAAATCTACTCCACCTCTCTTATGATATACCGTTTGTGACATTGAAACTTGGAACAAATTATGCCTGCCCTTGCACCCCTAACGATCAAAACCAAATAGGGAAAATGTGCAGTTTATGCTAGAATAGGCAATTGATCCCTTAGCATGCCTACATTCTGTGGCATCAAATCAAAATGAAAATTCAAATAGTATACAAATATAATCAAGATGGATTCTTTTTTGGCTGATAATGAGGCCAAAAAGGAACAAAGAGGTGACTGATCAAATCTAGAGCTCAGAACAACCTTCAATGTTGTGCGAGATGCATTTCAGCTCATTTTTCACCTAAAAAGTAATTCTCAATCCTCATTAGATATCATTCCACGCAACCATTTCTCTAACACAATCAATATTTAAAGTTATCCTTTCAAACATTCATCATGACCGTTCAACTTAGCTATCAATGGAGGAAAGAAGGAGAGAAAGATAGAGAGAGAGAGAGAGAGAGAGAGAGAGAGAGAGAGAGAGAGAGAGAGAGAGAGAGAGAGTACAATTTCTTGGCCTGCTCCAGGGCACGGGCATGGCCGAAATGGAAAAGGTCGAATATGCCATCAGCGTAGACGCGCACGGGGGCCCGGTCTCCATCGACGGCCTCCGGCGGCGGCGGTGAGAGCGGGGAGTACCACACAGTGGGCGTCGCCGGCGTCTCCTCCTCCGCCTCTCTCCCCAACGCTATCCTAACCATCTTCCTCTTTCACCTTAACTGTTCGATGAAATTCCACAACGACAAATCAAGAGAGAAATCCAGGGAGACGAGCAAAGGGTGGCAATAGGCATCTTAAATGTAGTCCGTTAACCACAACTATTTCAACGGTCATCCACCCATTTGCTTGGGGTGGACATTAATTTTTTTTTAAATATAATTTATAAACAATAAATAGATTTTAAATTTAAATTAAAAAAAATTAAATAATTTTGAGATTTATTTTTATCAAATTTTTTTCATAAACTACCAGATATATTCAATTACTTTATAAAAATTAATTAAATTTTATATATTTCCATTTTTTTTCAAAAAAGAATAAACCAATAATATATTTTAAAATTAACGATTTTGCTGAAAAAAAATCATTATTTTAAAGAAATTCTTAAGTGGATTTGTAAAATTTAGTAATTTTTTTTCATTATAATATTAAATTTAATAAATTTATGATTATAGAAAAAAAATATAAATATTTTTTTTAGAACTGGCTCTTATTTTAATGACCCTGAAAATGTAAATGAGCCAATTAAACCTTGCATAATTTATGTAAGAAGATAATTTACATAATTTATTGCATAAGAAAGTTTATCTGTTGCTGCAAACAGGAAATGCATGGGATGAAAGGGTCCATTTCTAATTAACCAAATTTATTGAACTATAATGAATAATTTAGATATTATAATATCTTACAAGAAATAGTCAACTTATTAGATTACATATAATTTTTAAATGAATATAAAATAAAATTATTATATTTATAAGATTAAAAATAATTATCAAATTAAAATATTAAATATTTTTACTGTTAATATTTTTTTAGTTGTAATATATTTAATAAATTCTATTTTTATAATGATGAAATTAAAAAATAATAATTTACTTTAAGAACAAGACTTGATTGATTATCTATAGTTCTATACATTGCTTTGATTTAAAAATAAATTTAAGATTTGAAAGCCAATTAGACTAAATCATCCTCAAAATATTCTAAAGTAATTTTTTTACCATAAAAATTGAAGCTAAAAAATATATTTTAAGCCTTATAATATATTTAATAATTAAAAAGATTGATTAGAAACTTAGTTATAGGTAGCTATATTTGTAGTACAATAAAGACTAAATGGTGAGTAAAAAAACTTACATAAATCATATTTGAAAGATATGTGACACTTATTAAGTCCTCTAATTGATGGAATCAAACTATTAGATCTATTATCATCAAGGCTTTTAAAACCGGACCGGTCAATGAACCGGAAGAAGGAGGGGTTAGAGGTTTAATGGTTCAACCGGGGTCGAACCGGGGTCGAACCGGATGACGTAATAAATATTTATTATATTTAAATATTATAATAATGACACAACTATTTATAAATATATAACAAAAATTGAAGAAAATTATAGTATGAAGTATAAAGTCACCAACCTTTAAGAAAGACAAAAATATCACACAATTCAATGAAGCATTAAGGGAAAGATATTGTGTTTTTTGACAATAATACATGAAATATCTTATGCAGTTTAAACAAGCAAGGGATCCTACTGAATGCTCATTTGAACAAGAATATAGAAATCTACATGTTTTCTATACATTTTTTTTGTCTTTATTTATATTAACCAGAAGCATTCTTCTTCTTTTATGATAAGTTGTACAAAGATTCCTAGCTTGCTCATTTACTAATTAATCTGAACCATTATTGAAAGCATGCATGAAACAAAAACGGAAAAACCATTACCGGCAGAACTTCAAGGCATCAATGAGTTAGAGAAAGCATAATTTTCATCTAAATAGCATCAATTATATTTGCTATTTAGTCTATTTAGAAATATTGTCTACTTATCTCTAACCTATTCTATGCACAGTTTTTTACTACATTTGCTCTTTATTTTCCAGAAATTACTCGGGACGGGAATCGGCATTGAACATAATAACAGAGGTCCTCACAAATGATTTTAATCTAGATAGTGTTTGCTGCTCCACAAATCTCACGCATTTGCTGATGTAGAGAACACTAAAGAGTAAAGATTTTGAAATTGCAAAAGCATCAAAATACACAAGGAGACCATTATTGACCTCCGTGTCAACAAAGAATTTCGTTTTAGCAGAATAAATTTCGATTTAAATAAACTCAAAGAACCTTACAAACCAGAAAGATCGGTGTTGCCTTCGGCTTTGCGAATGAGCAGGACTGCAGGAGATGTTGGCTTCTAGCTTCGAACGAGCAGGGGGCGTTGGTTTTAACTTTCACGAACGAGATGGAGACGCCGGACTGTCGAAGACGTCGAGACGACACGGTAAGAAGATTCGCAGGCTCTCGGCATCGCGAAATTTCTGAATGAGCTAGGTTTTTTTCCCTCGGTATAAGCTTCTCCTTCGCATTCGGATACACATGATCGCGTCTCAGTCGTCCGATGCAACTGTAGCTGAACCGACCGGTTATCCAAAACCGGGGCCGGTTCGGCGGTTCAGCGGTTGAACCGGCGGTTCGGGCGGTTCCTGGCCGGTTGTATGTAATAGCGGTTCTAAAACGAACCGGAACCGGCCGGCCGGCCGGTTCGCGGTTCAACCGGTTGAACCGGCCGGTCCGGTCCGATTTTAAAAGCATTGATTATCATTGAATTTATACAACTTATTACTTAGAAAACTGGGTTCAAGTTAAGTCAGCTCGATTTAAGTTAAATTGTCTCAATCTCAACTCAGAAGAAATTCACTAAGTCAACAAATGAATTCGACAGGCAAATATGACCTATCAAATTGGCCCTAAAGCTTAGTCAAGTGGATGACATCCTTCATATGAGAAATTAAGCTACACGACTCAAATATTTTTTTTCTTATTTATTATATAAACATATGCACAACGAATTCTATAAAGTTCAAGACTAAATTTATAAATAGGGGATCAAGTGATAAGCTTAGTTTATACAACTTTATAAATTCAAATTATAATTGCAAAAAGCTCGGAATTTCTCACTTCCTTCCTCTCCTTTACTTCATTTCCCTATTTTTACTAAGTATTCTCAATAAAAATTAAGTATGATTTATGAATACTTTTAAATTCATTATATTGCGTGCTAGAACTTTCACGGTGGTAGAGAGAAAGGGTCTAGCGTCCCAGTTTTATACGAAAATCCAAAACACATATAGATGAAAGAGATGGGTGTAAGAGTCATAAGAGACATATTTTTTATGTGGAAAACCCTGAAAATGAGAAAAATCATGAGGTCTGGCTTAAATAAAAAGATTATACCAGCATTTGTAATTGATTACAAATGATGCCTTTCATTGAGAAGGCATTGGCTCAATGTAACAAATATACATCATATAGAGCACATTACGTGATGGGAGTTGGAAGAGTCTAGTAATATTAGAGTTCTCAAAAGAATGTTGGCATGTTTGTTTGGTCATTAGGACCTTAGTTGGGCGATGGATGTCGGAGGGGTCGTAGTTGGACGACTGAGGTAGAGAGGGTTGTTGTCAGTTGATAATTGTCGGAGGGACAATAGTCGGAGGGCAACGGTGGTCGGAGGGACCATAGTTATGGTGATAGTAGTCAGCCGGTGTCGATGGTCGAAGGGACTGTAGTCGACTAGTGACGGTGGTTAGAGGGATCGTAGTCGAGGGACGATGGTGGTTAGAGGGACCATAGTCCGTAGTCGGAGGGCGATGTTGGTCGGAGAGATCATAATCCACTAGCGACGAAGGTCTAACAAAGGCTCGATGATGGCCACTGAACAAAGGTCTTATTGTGATGGTTAAGTAGGCATCAAGCAATAGTGGCATAGTGGCGAGGGTTCATTAGTGGTGGTATCGGGGTGAAGCTTTGGGATGCTTCAAGCCTCAAAACTCTCTTGAGTCTCTAGTCCATGGTCTAAGCCTCCAAAAGTCGAAGCCCCCCTATGTGGGAAAAGGATGTCTATTTATAAATTTTAAGAGTGACATGTCCAATAAATAAAGTGAAGATTCAGGCTAAATTTGGAGAGCTCCATCGGACAATCTATACTGATTCCCTTAATTATGGAGCATTTGTTCACAATTTAAGTGACTTAATGATGCCAAAATTAAGCGATCTTAGGCTCGTTGGATTCATCTCATCAAACCACTTGATTAGATTATAAGAATGTTACATTTGGAGATCATTTGCTATCCAATTAATACTTTGAAGCTTCTAAATATGCTTCGATCCCTTGGTTTGTGTCCATTTGAGCTCGAATTAGACTAATTTTTTTCGTCTCCTTGAGACATTCAAATTGACTAAGTTTACTGAAATCGAAGTTTGGATGGTCCCAAATTTAATTTTCAGAAGTTTCCAAGTTATATATACTTCGAGATTCATGCCTGATCAAGCGATTTTTGGTGACATATGAGTTATGATGCTTAAAGCCTTAAACCACATTTCTTGATGACTCTTGATTAAATAACTTATCATATTAATAGAATCCCCAAGCAATCAAATAGTGGAGTCCCTTTTTTCCTTTGAAATTTTGCCATTTGTTCAAATTTGTACATATATAGTTTTGTGCCCATAATTTAATTGAAATGAAGGTTTTTTGTTGTGAGTAAATAATTATTTTTGCTTTTCATTTATTCAAAATAAATTAATATAAGCATAGTGTTTGAAGGACTCTTATTCTATTTTGACAAATTTCTTTTCTACTAGCTCAATTCATTAAGGTCTAGTTTGGGACAAAATAAAGGAAATAAATAAGGGAAATTTACATATATATCACATAATTTTTATATATTTATATATTTAACATATAATTTTTTATATTTATATAGCATCTATAATTTTACATTAGATTAAAAATATTATATATATTAATTTTTAAAAATAAAATATAGTTTTTCAATGCATATATTTTTCATATGATTATAATATTAAAATATTATATAAATAAATATAAATATTTGGATAAGAATTCGACAATATAAATGTAAATCACCCAAATATAAATGAAAAGAAAATTAATTTCACCTGCTTATTTGATTGAGGGTCGACTGAGCGAGAAATTTTTTTATTTTTTATTTATTCAATGAGAAATTAAATTTTTATTTCTTATGAAAAGTAGAATTTTTTTAATATTTGTCACTAAAATAAAAGTGGTAAGATATTTTTTAAATATTTTTCACTAAAATAAAATTGGGAATTGTTCATGAAAAAATACAATTTTTCGCATTTTCTTTATAAATCAATTTGCTTAAGAATTATATTAAAATCAAAAGAAATCTCTAAAAAAAAATTAGAACAAGCTTGAAAACCCATTCAATGGCATTCTATGGCTGAAAAAGTCGGTCAAAAAAAGTAACGAAAAAACTTTCATGAACCAATCAAATTTAACAAAAAATCATCAATTTTTACTAATTATTTAAAATAATTTTTAGTATAGAATTTTTTTAAATTATAAATTATTATACAAAAATACAATTTCAAAAAACAGTGAAAAAATATATATATCACAAACGGAGCTTTAATGAGATTGCCAACTTTGTACTTGTTTAGTTCTTCCTTTGCAGGAGAAAAGAACACGAGGGACAAAAAGATAATTTTTTAACTAAAATTTTTTTTAGAGAAAAAAAAAAAGTAAATTTACAAATGATGAGATTGTTGCATATATGATAAAAATTTTGAGTCGGTAGATTTTATGTTTTACGTCTCAATGTTGTACAAAGATTTAACACTTATAGATTAAAAAGTAGTAAGATCAAATAATTTTTTACGTGGAAAATTCGGACAAGAAAAAAATCATAGGGCCTAACCTAGTTTCAAAATTTACTATATAGTATGTGATATAAAAATTATACTTTCTTCGTTGTTGAAGAAAAAGGAGAGTATAGAGAATCAAATATGACAATTAATATCTAACAACAGAGTTTGATTTTTCCAAGAGAGATTATAGATGTTCATAGATAGACTTTTATACCCAACAGCATGGTTTGATTCTCCCAATAGGAATTATAGATGCCTAAAGATGGACGTTCATACCCCACATCAAGGTTAAATCTTGTTAATTCTCTAGAGATGGTATAAATTTTTTATGCTGATCCTCAGTGGCGACGGTGGTTGTCAGCGGTAATAGCTGATGGTTGTCAGCGACGTGCGATAGATGGAAAATGCTAGAGAGCTTTCCCTCCTTTCCCTTTCATCATGTGAAGAATAAGCGCCTATTTATAGATTTTGGGACTGGCATGCCTGTAAAAATAGAAAAATCTAGGGCAAAGTTGGAGATCTCCATCAAACGGTTAGTATTGATTCCTTCTCTCATGGAGTTTTTGTTAAACATTTAAGTGCCTTAATGATGTCAGAATTAAGTGATCTTTGGCTTGTTGAATTTTTCATGTCGAGCCGCTTGAGTCAACTATAAGTATGCCATATTTGAAGATTATTTGGCTCACAATTAATTCTTTGAAGCTTCTAAATAAACTTTAGTCCCATGATTTGGGCTCATTTAGGCTCAGATTGGATCAATTTTGGTGTCATTGGATTCACGTTATCAAGATGTTCATTTTGACCATAAGTTCGCTGAAATCAGAATTTAGATGGTCCATAATTTAATTTTGAAAGCTTTTAGTTCAAATATGCCTTAGAGATTAGTGCTTGATTAAAGTGTTTTTTTTTTTTGTGACGTATCATTTGCCCCTTGTTTATGGACGTTTTTGCTCATAGAGTCCAAAAATATATGTCTAATATTTTCAAAATATTGTGACATAAATCAATAGTTTTCGAATAATTACAAGTCACAACTACTTTCTGGATGTCAATGTGAACCTCCGATCGGGTCGTGAACCAAGTAAAACATCCTAAACTATACTTGAAGCCTTCCATAAAGTCTATGCATCAATCAGATCAAAAGTATTGAAGATTGTCACTCCAAAATACATTGAATTGTTCACAAAGGGATATAGATTCCCTGTTGGACTCTAAAAATGTCAAAACTGACTCTAGAACATTGAAAAACAGTCCTGATGCCCCAAAATAAAGTAGGAATAGGTCTGTATAGGCCCAAAATTAGGCCATAACTGGATTAGGCCCATTAGGCTAGTCAAGTGATCGACCACCCATTGTCAGCGCCACCAACGCATTTTGGTGCATGACCGCCTGCACTGCCTGTGATACCCGCATTGTCAACCCATGCTACGCAAACTGCTAGCGCGCCTTTGGCGTAGTTTGGTGCCATTATAAGGGTGTCATTTACCGCCTCCTCTATTTTTTTTTTTTTTTTTTTTTGTTGAGAAATGAGTGATTTTTTTAAGAAATGAGAGAGATTTTTTTTTTTTAAATTAGAAGACATTATTTTTTTAAATGTGGAAGAGATTTTTTTAATTTAAAGCTATGAACTTCCCTACATTAATTCATGTAAATTCCCCCCCCCCCCCCCCCCCCCCCCCCCCCCCCCCCCGACCCCAAAAAATAAATTCATATAACTTTCTTCTATAAATCCTTATAATTCTCTCATTTAAAGTTATGAAACTCTTCTCATCCCCCTTCAAATAAACATATCCCTCCATTGGATAAGGATTTTATACTTCTCTCCAATCTTCTCTTACTTTTCTCCACATTCTATTCTCTACTTATTCTTATATTAGAGGCATTCCATTGTCTTGGATAGGTGGTATCACTTATCAAGCTCTAATGCCCCTCTTTTTGTAGGAGTAGCTCTTATCTTTATTATTCTTTTATTCTCTGCTTCTTCTTACATTTGAGGTATTCCATTATTTTAGATAAGTGATATTCTCTATTAAGCTCCAGTGTCCCTCTTTAAATAAGAATAGTTATTGTCGTATTTCTTCTCCATCTATTCTCTACTTCTTCTTATATTAGAGACATTCCACTTTCTTGGATATGTGATATCCCCCATCAAGCTCTAGTGCTCCTCTTTATGTAGAATGAGTAGCTCTTGTTTTTCTTCTTCTTCTCTTTTGTACTTCTTCTTATAATAAAAACATTCCACTATCTTGGATATGTGATATCTCCTATCAAGCTCTAGTGCCACTCTTTGTATAGAAGGAGTAACTCTTGTCTTTCTTCTTATTCTCTTCTATACTTCTTCTTACGTTACAGGCATTCCACTGTCTTGGATAGGCAGTATCTTATGTCAAGCTCCAATATCCCTCTTTATGTGGAAGAAGTCCCGATAAGCGATCATTCTCCCCTAGGACTACTAACTCATTTCAAATAATCATATTGGATGATCAATGCAATCAATTGAACTGATCATACAGCACTTTATAATGCATACATTACTAACAGTGATATTTTGAATTAATCGTACCGTATTATCTAGGATTGTAATATATGATCAGAGATGACATAATTGAGTTTTTAGGGTTTCTTGAAGCAGTTTATTTAAGTTTTTAAGAGTCTTTTTGCCATTCACTAAGTTGTTTTTTCTGAAGAAAGCTTGAAGAGAGAGCCTAGAGCTTGGGAGAGAAAGGGTGGAGTTTATAAGAAAGGAAGAAGATCTTTGTGGGTTTTAAGGGAGTGTACAAGGGAGTTTCACACAGTTGCTCCAGTGAACTTACCCCTTAGTTACTTCATGTGTCAAGGTTTGTCTTGAGGGAAGTTTTGGGAGGATCTCTTTGGTGATAAATGACCTGACAACTTCGTCACACTGAGGAAAATGAATGATTCCAAAGTTCTTTACCTTCACTAGGATGGTGAAAAAGGATTTCAAGATTCTATGCCATCACTAGGAGGGTGAAAATGGATTCCAATGTTCTCTACCTTCACGAGGAGGGTGAAAAAGGATTCCAGGTTCTCTGCCATCACCATAAGAGTGATAAAGGATTTCAAATCCTCAGCCGTACCTAAGGTTGTGAAAATTAGACCGGACAACAAATCGGAAGGAGAGGTTCACGGTTCGACTGGTTCAACTGGTCTAATTTGAGGTTGAACGACCGGTTGAACTGGATGACGTAATAAATAAAAAAATATTATTGGAATTTAATAAAATTAATATAATAATAATGTTCTCATTCAAAGTATGAGACAAAAAAATAAACTAAAAAAAGTATAAAACTTAAAACTTACATATTTAAGTAAAATATTTATTTTAAAACCTCACATAAAAGTTAAAAAAAATCTAAATATCATAATTATAAAAATTTACACTCACAAGAATATGATAATTTTAAATTTAAATATATTTCAAATTTTAAATTTGATTTTTAATTTAAATTTAATTAAAATATAACCATATAATTAAATATAAATTATTACTAATTTATATTACATATTTAATATAAATTTAATTCTAACATAAGTTTATAAATTTAATATAAATTATTCTTATTTTATATTGTATGATTAAATATATTTTACATGTTTATGTTGTATACCAAATTTATTTTATAAATTTATATCTAAAATCATTAATAAATAGATAAAATTATTAATGATAAATTATTTTTTATAGTGTATAAATAAAAAAGGGATTTTTACATACATAACACTTAAAAATTTGTTATTTACTCATCTAACACCTAAAGTTTCCTATTTACACACCTACCACCTAAAACTTATTTGACTTTCGAAAATACCATTCTGTCTTTCCTCTCCGTCAAAACCAGCTGGATCGCGCGTGAAATTCATCTTTTTGTTCGTGAAAACCTACGCCTGCTCCCTCTCGCCTTCAGCCACCTTTATCCGAACATCTGAAGTGCAGAAGGATGAATTCAGCTCTTCAGGAGGATTGGGATCGGAGCAGTCCACAGCTGCATCAAGCACCTCTTGCAATCATTTCCCAGAAACTTTCCCACACAATTCCAACACACAAACACTCGAATCTGCATCCATTGAAATAACGTGATTCCCACATACCTCCATAGGATTGTTAGCAGATGATGCTTCTCCGGACTTCATCGTACTCAAATGTAATTACAAATGAGTGTAACAATTGTATTGCTCAAAAGACAAAGACAGAGCATAAATTGCTCTATTCCAACATAATTCATTTAAAAGGCAAAAAAGAGCATGTATAGCTATATTACAGCAGAATTTAAATTCCCAAAATCGATATCTAATTAAAAAAGGCAAAACAGAACTTAAACGATTCTATTCCAACATAAAGCAAAATCCCAAAAATCTGTAGGCATTCAAAAGAAAAAAACAGAACGCCAGATTATAGAGATATCTGTGCCTCAAGATTTTCTCGGCGTCAATCCCACAACCCGGCGTCAAAAGAATTATTCCCACATACCTCCAGTCAATCTGTAGTCAATCCTACAATTTTTCTTCAACACTTCAACCTCCATCGATGACAATAAATCAGTGAACGACGGATTATGGATCATCTTTATCCCAGACTTCAAAAATGGGAAACTGAAGCATGATACTTTACTCCAAGCGGACAGTTTTCACGAATAGGAGGAGATGGGAGAGGACCTGTGGATCGGTTCTTGTGTGCGAATGAGAGCGCGAGGGCTCACAGGAGGATTTTGACGGAGATGAAACAGAATGGTAGTTTAGAAAGTTAAATAAGTTTTAGGTGGTATGTGTGTAAATAGTCAAGTTTAGATGTTAGATGAGTAAATAAGAAACTTTTAAGGGTTATGTATGTAAAAATCCCATAAAAAATTATTATTAACTAATAAATAAGTATCATTCACATCACAAATAATTATTTAAAAAATATGTTCAAAAATAGGTTTTATAGACATTATATATGTTATGAGTTCATACACAGCTCAACTCTTTTCTTTAATCCCACATTATTTGGAAACATTTTTTTGTTATTGTTTATATAGCCTTTTGAGTTTCCTTGTATTAGAGCTCACATGGAGTGATTGACCCATGTGAAGATGTTTCATTATGGTTTTGGGGCAAATGGTCATAATTAAAAAAGTATTATAATTTAAATTAAATGTTTTAAATATATATTGATTTATTTATTCAAAAATATTTAAAAATATTGGAATTTGAGCCGGTCAGTTCAAAATAAACAGGTCGGTTGAACCGGTGATTTTGGCCAGGTCAGTCTGGTTTGAAGCAGAAGCAGTTTAAGACTGAATCAGACCGGTCTTATGATCGGTTCATGGTTGAATCGGTCAAATAGGCCGATCTGGTCCAGTTTTTAAAATAATGGCCTTATCAGGTTATTGGAAGAGGTTTTGTAAGGGCTTTTTTGCCTAGCTATTGGAGATAAAGGAGAGTCGCTAAATGTTTAGTGCAATACCTGGAGAGAGGACTTAGTGCAATATCTAGATAATATATCATTGGTTATGTTCCTCTTTGAGGGAGAGGCTGAGAGATGGTGGGTTGGGCAGCAGAGATAAATTTCAATGGAAGGAAAATGGTGAGATCCATTGGGATGGGTTCACAACAGTATTTAAGATGTATTTTATATCTCCTTCAGCCTGATGTCAGGTGCAAGAAGCTTTTATCAAGTTGGAGCAGGGACATAAGACAATGATGCAATATGAGACTAAGTTTACTACACTACCTATATATGCTCCTCACTTGATTCGTACTACCAAGAAAAAGCGCTACACGTTTTTACAAGGGTTGAACATGGAACTCAGACATCCGCTAGGACCTCTATGAATTCAAAATTTTTCTGAGTTGGTGGAGTGGGCCAGACTAGTAGAGATCAATTGGGACATGTTCACAACAGTATTCATGATGTATTTTATATCTCCTTCAGCCCAATGATAAATGCAAGAAACTTTTATCAAGTTGGAGCAAGGACATAAGACAATGATGCAATATGAGACTGAGTTTATTGCACTAGCTAGATATGCTCCTTACTTGATTCATACTACCGAGAAAAAGTGCTACAGGTTTTTGCAAGCGTTGAAAATGGAACTCAGACATCCGCTAGGACCTCTATGTATTCAGGAGTTTTTTAAGTTGGTGGAGCGGGCCAGACTAATAGAGATTGATTTGGCAGCACCGGCATCCATATATGAGATGGCTTCTGCTATGATGTCAGTAGGATGAGTAGAGATGAATCAAGCAGAGAGAGAGAGAGAGAGAGAGAGAGAGAGAGAGAGAGAGAGAGAGAGAGAGAGAGAGAGAGTAACATGAAAAGCAAGTATAATGATTTGAAGGGCTCTATATTAGTAATATCTTCTGAAAGCTACGGTGAGTGCATTCATTGTGGTCGATGACATACGAGTTAGTGCTACTTGTTGATGGGGCGATGTTTTCACTATTGATAGTATGGGCATAAGGCAGAAGACTGTCCTCATAAGGGATTTGGAGGAAGAACTGATTCTGGTGCAAGATAGTCCAGACATACTATAGGACAGAGGACTGTAGGTTTAAGTACATATAGCAAAAGATCAACTAACATGGCAGATGATAAAGCTATCAGTGATAGTCAGAGAGAGACTATTGCACCACGACTAACTCCACCTACTCTAGTGATGCCATATGTGTACAACTTATAGTAAGACAAACGACAACCTGAGGCAGTAGACTGTCCTCATAGGGGATTTGGAGGAAGAACTAATAGTATGTCTGGACTATCTGTTGACAATATGGGCATAAGGCAATAGACTGCCCTCATAGGGGATTTGGAGGAAGAACTAATTCTGTTGCAAGATAGTCCAGACATACTATAGGACAGAGGACTGTAGGTTTAAGTACATATAGCGAAAGATCAACTAACATGGCAGATGATAAAGCTATCAGTGATAGTCATAGAGAGACTGTTGCACCACGACTGACTCCACCTACTCTAGTGATGCCATGTGTGTACAACTTATAGAAAGACAAACGAAAACCTAAGAGAACTACTAGTAAGAAATTTATTTTTAATAATAGAATGACACAGTATATCTTGGATAATTAAATGATATGTGATAGAATGAACTGTATAACTGTATGATTTTTAATAAGTTTTGTTTTAATTTTGATTTAATTTGAGTTTTGATTGTACGAATTTGATTTATATTAACTTTGTGCTTCAATCCTTAAGGGGAATGTCAAAGATGACATTTTCTTAAGGTGAGTAGATTATAATAGCTCGTATTTGACTCTATCTTTTTTAGTCAATATAAGTTCAAATCACAAACCGTCTTCCTCATAGTATTGTTATTGTAGTATTTTACTTGCACGATTTTTTTCATAATTTTTGTGCCCCGGTGAAAATCCTTAAGAAATTGATACCTATCAGTATAAGTGAGAATTTTGGGACTGTTAGGTGTCTGTTTTGTAAACCGATTTCATCGATATTTTTTAAATAAAATTATTTATTGTATATATATTTTTCTATAATTTTTAATGCACTAAATATATTTATATGATTTTTATAATAAAAATTGATTAAATTATATTATATATTAAATAATTATATTATATTAAAATATCTTAAAGCATTAATAATAACATTTTTAATTATATTAAAATATCCCATAACATTTTGGCTAATAGAGACGTGTTAAAGAAAAATAAGAGAGATAAAAGAAATTTCAGATTTAGAGATCACGAAGCGATTTTTGTCAGTCATCCTAGTTAGGAGATTTGTTCGTCTTATCATAAGGAATCATTATCCTATTTTAGATTCCAAATATTTTATTTTTTAATATTTTTCTGATCAAATTTGTATTTCCGTTATCAAAAAAATAACGATAATTTTATATTGGTAAAATTTTCATCACATAACTTTTTATATGTTATAGAGATTATGATTATGAACATTTTGAATATTTATTTGAGATTTTTCACCGGATGATTTTGAAAATAAAATGAATTTTTCATATTAAGAAATTTATTTAGACGTCTAAAAATAGTGATTTAGTTCAACTTAAGCTTCAGAATGTTATTTTATACAATATTTGAAAATTTGGTAAATTCTAAAAATATGAATTTTTGCTCAGTATGATTTTTGTTGTCTAATGTTAGAATATTTGACATTTTTTGAATTAAGCTCAATTATGTTTTATTTACTGCAATACATTAAAAATAAATGTGAATATGTGATTGAGATTACTATTATAGTACTATGATAATAATGTGTGTGTAAAAGATAAGTGAAGACTGGTTGACATATTGGTTGGATGATGGGCCGACGGAATTTCTTTTAAATATTATGATTTGATGTTATCCTCTATTGATTCGTGTAATACTAATTACAATGTATAATGAGATGATTACTGAGTCGATGGGCAAAGAGTGTCGACTATATTTATTGTGCCAATGGTTTACTAATAGTAATATAATACTAAAAAATACCACAATGATAATCTTGAGTATTATATGTGACTTTTATGAATGAATACAGATGTCTACATTAATGTTATAGAATCTATTTTATTATTTATTACTAATATATGATATTAGATAGCTCTTAGTGTTATTTATTAAAAAAATAAAATTTTCAAATTAGATTTTGGGGTATTACAAATCAACCTTGATCTCAAGCCAATCCAAATCTCAATTCCATTCAAGACTCTAATCACCTCCAGACCCTTTATTATGACCTATTGAATATTAAACTGCACTTTGGTAGACCCAACCTGATCCAGAGTAGACCAGGGGTCAAAATGACCAAAATGCCCTTTAAAGGCAATTTTGGAGTTTTTCAAAGACTTCAACATGCCCTTTTCAAATCAAATCCCATAACCTTTTCCAATGCATCCTAATCACCATTAGGAATGCATTGAACTCAAGCCCTGATCCTGGTCAAGCCTTTTTGACCAGATCGACCTTTTTGACCAAAATACCCTTTAGGGGTTCAAACATCGATTTCAAACCAAACGACCTCCAAATCACTTGAAACCACTTCCAGCAAGTTTCAAATATCAAACCAAACTTATCGGACCCAAACCCAGACCCTGGGTCAACCTAGTTGACCAAGTCAACCTAGGTTGACCAAATAGGCCTTTAAGGGTCAAAACGGGCATTTTAACCAAATTGACCTCCCCAGACATCGGGACCACCTCCGATGGTCTCCAAATATCATTTCAAATTGATTAAACCCATTTCTAGACCCTGGACCCACCTGATTGACCAAGTCAACCAAGATTGACCTAATGAGCCCTTAAGAGTTCAAATGGGTCATTTCAACCCATTTAACCGGATCAATGCCTTTAAACTTTTAAACTCATTCAATTCAATGTCTACAATATTTCTAAACTCATTTTGAGTCAAACCTAAGTCATTTTGGCCAAGTCAACCAATTTTGGCTTAGTGGCCCATTAAAGGCCCAATAGGCCTTTATGACCCAAAGTGATTCATTTGAACCCCTCTAACCCAAGCCCATCCAGCATTTCAAGGGGACTCTAGAACCTTCCTAGACCCTATCCCAGCCCTTAGATCAACATCCAATGGCTTGGATATCTTTCATTTGATCATGTGGGGATAAAAAGACCTTTACACCTAAGGTCCTTGCCATGTGCTCTCCCACCTGCTCCCATCAATTCCTTGGACAGATGGCTTGATCATAGACACTACCTCAGAATCATAACCATCCATTTAACCTAGGGATAAGGGAATAGAGCAAAATATCTTAATAAAGCCAATTTATACCTTAAGCCATTTTTTTAACTCAATCCCTCCTTTCCAGAGCTAATCCAGCCATCAAAACCCTCAAAAAAACCTCCTCCAGATCTTTCCCTAGCTTTTCCAAGTCTTTCCCCACAAGATCCAAGCCTCCAAAGCCCAATTGGTGAAGAGAGAGGAACCTAGAGAGAGAAAGAGGAGTTTTAACTATAACTTTCAATCCAACGTGATCCAGCTCTTGGTGTCTTCATAAGAGTTGTAGAGGATCACTTCAGCTTTCCAACGAGTCCAAGAACACGAAAATCCGACAGTTGGATTGTAAGTTATGCCCATTTTAAGTTTAAATTTCAAATTAAAACTGTAGCAAATATACAATGCATGAAGCATCCAAACTTCAGTCATTGTTAGACTATGTTTCCCTCTAGCTACAGTTCAAATTTCATGCAATTTTGTTGAGTATTTTGAAAGTTATGGGTATTTAAAGTTTTCTAGCTCTGGTTCAACCAGAGCCGTCCGATCGTGCCTTCAGCGTGATCGGACAGCTCAGATCTGGCCATACCGCTTGACAGTTGAACACGGGTGCTGACGTGGTTAAGTGGCGGGCCAGCCCGCCACGTGGCGCGTTCCCATTGGGTGCCGCCATTCCGCGGTCAATTTGACCAAGGAAAATTAAAAAAAAAATAAAAAATATGTTCAGATCTTCCAAAATTAATAGAAAATCGACTTTTTCACCAAATTGGATGTTCTTGGGCTCGTTAAAAAGGGAATTTCATGTAGTATTTATTAAAATTAAAATTAAGTTGATTTGGTCTCTGAATTGTGAGATATTTTTATTTGTTTGAATTATGTTTTTTGCAAATTTCTCACAATCCAGTGATCAATTGGAGCCCAAATTTTGGTGGATGATTATTGGGTATCTTAGGACTTTTCACTGATTTTTCTAGGATCAAATACCCAATGGATTTTGGTGATGTGAATTTTCAAGGTAAATGGTCCATTTTGGACCCTAAATTTTGAAAATTCATAACTCTTTAGGTTCTCAGTGTTTTGCTGTGAACTTTCTGTGGTGTGGATGCATGTATGCCAGGGTTAGACACACCAAATTTTAAACCAATTTGAACAGTAGAGACACCTAGGTAAAATATTTAAGAAAATGTCTAGACATTTTGGAAAATTTCTAGGGCATTATACACACATTCACTAGGAATGAAACTTAAGCACAATAAACATAGTGACATTTTACACCTTAGGTTCAATTTTCATCCAATTTGGAGGTCATTAACTTAGAAAATTAAGCAAATCAAAATCAGTCTCATTAAGGACTTTAAAATTTCCAAAAATTACAATAAATCAAATTTAAATCCAAAAAATACAAACAAGACCTCTAACTGACTAGAATCATGTCCTTAATCAATGAAAATTAAAACCCCTTTGATCAGACATCAAATCAAATCTTAATTTAATTTTAATTAAAACCAATATTTAATTAAAATAAATAATTAATAATAATTAAAAATTCCAAAAAATTCCCAAACACTTGAGAATCTCTTCGTAGGTTATCTCTGACATTTGGAGTTGATTTCAAGGAGTTTGGAATTCATTTGGAGCAAAATCAAGAAAACCCTTCTAATTAAACAATTTTAAAAATTCAATAAATACATCAAACTTTGAAAAATCATAACTAACTCTAGAAAACTCCAAATTGACCAAACTCAATGGCATTCAACTCAAAATCAAGTCTCGTATTTATTAAAAAATTCAAACCTTCCAAAATCAATTAAAGTCAAAAAGTCAACAATTGGTCAAACCTAGGTCAAATCAAGTCAAATATTCGAACCTTCATAACTAATTGTAGAAAAATCCAATTTCAACTTACTTATAGTCTAACTGATCGTATTAAGGTCTAGTATTTTAATAAAATATTAACTTTCTAGAAAACTCTCTTAATTGAAAAGTCAATTTTTGACCCCTTAATTAAATGATTAAAATAATCAAAAAATTTGTAAAACCCAAAATCACTCTAAAACTCCAGAAATGTTTATTCAATCTTAAAATTATCAATCAACCAATAGTTAAAATCAATCTTAAATCATTAATATTTGAACTCAAATTTAAATCTTCCCTTAAGCCTTTTAACCAATCAGAACTTCAAACAACTTTAACAAATTGCCCTCCAAGACATATCCAAACCACACGGCCTACCTCACACACTTTAGATGGTTTGCTAGGACAACCAACTCTAGTTTTAGGCTAGGCCGGTGTTTACTTTTTCGCTGTGTGCCGGGTTTTCGAGCTTTCACTACATGCTGATTGTTAGCTTAGAATTGATTGAATGTCTGTTTATTTATTTACTGCACTCTGTTGAGCATTTAAATTTCAAATATATTAAAGTGATTGAGATTAAATATTAACTGCTTGGGATTATTTATATAACTGTTGATTATTAGGATAACCCTATAGGATCGAGTCTAGATTTTTCAATTTTGATTAATGTAAATTTGATTTGATTTGAGTTGTAATTTCAAGTGATTTGAGATGGGATAACATCCAATTTGGAATTCAAAGAGAAATGGACATCCCTTATGGGAGAGTCCCTATCCATTTGGAGCTCCAAATTAGGATGATTTTAAAATATCCAAAGAGAAAAGATAACACCCCTTCCAAGGGGGAGTTTCTTTTCGTTTGGATATCCGGACCTGACGATCCAAGAAGCAGCAGAGAGACGAAGAAGTGGATAACGAGAAGACCCATTCTCAAAGTCACTTAAGTTTTAGGAGTAGAATTCGGTTGTCGTCAGTGGTACCCGGCCACTTTACTTTTCTGCAAATTCTGGTTTGTAATAATAAGTGGCACTTGCCACATGGACATTCAATTTGAGCTATTAATTTAATTGATTTATTTATTACTTGATGTGTTGACTGCTATTAGAATCTGCCTGGTTTTTCTAATTTTTTGGCGATCTTGCATGTCGATCTTTGTTTTAGCCTGGAATCCGGTTGTAGACTCTTAAGGACTTAATAATACTTTTTCTACTTAAATCAAATAAAAATTTTAAGTCAACATAGAAATTCTAACGTTTTAAGAAGTAAGCCCGGGACCGCCGGGAGTTCTCATTGCAAAGTCTTAATTCAAATTCAAACATTTAATCGAGTCAATCAGCATGCATCGCATTAGCAACAAATTTAAAAATATCTAAAACTTTAATTACATTAGCTTAAGCATCAAACACCCAAGATAAGTCAAAGGGTCAATTAGGATCTGCTCTAGATGTCGGCCCTATTTTTAAAAACCTATCTTAAACAACGTCCATACCTATTCTAATATTAAATGACTTGATACATATTTTTAAAGCGCCTAGGTGGTTTAGCTGGCTCCCCAATCCAGGCCGGGGTAAGTCCAGATTTGCACTACATTAGCTAGGTTTGGGTCACTGATTTTCAGTACCCACTTTAGACTTAGGTTCCGAGGCTGGCTCAGGCCATAAGACCTCAACCTCCGGGAATTGAATCCTAACATTCTAATAAAATTAACCATTAAACTTAAATCACTTTCAATCAAATTCAAGACCAACACTTAGGATAGGCTGGGGTGTTTCTGAAGTAATTCAGAATCCCAAAACACCTCATACCCTTCTTTCTTTGATTTCAGAAATAAGTCTTCAATTTTGATCCAATCCCACTTGAAATTTCTACCCTTTTCTTCCTTTGATATCGAGCCTTGAAAATCTTAAATAAAATTTTGTGCCGCTATTTTAATCGAGAGTATTCATAGGAAATTCATATTTCCTATGATGTAATTAACTACGAGGGCTTGCACTCGTAGGAGATTTAGAAACCCATACCTGATTTTCAAAATCAACTTTTTCAAACCTTTAATTAATTCTCTTTGGAAAAAATAAATACACTGATCATTATCGTTATATCCAAATGATTGATAATAAGTGATATCCTCTTTCCTTAGAGAGATATATCATTCTATTATCTTGATTTTGATTATGAAATTAATGATCTTTTATCCAAATTAGCGTAGTCAAATAATTGATTAAATTCCATTTTGATCCTCCGGGTCAAATGTGATTCTCCCTTTGAGTTTGACTACGATAATCCGGATAAATTTGAGATTCTGAAATTTGAACCCATTAGGGAACGATATAATCATCTCCCGAGGTGACATAGTGTTCATAATGACGCGTTCAATTTTAAAATTCAAAATTAAAAATATTCCTAAAGAAAATTAATACATTTTCAAAACTATATTTTTTCAATCAAACATAACTGTACTGCTTGTTTTAGTTGCTCCAGCTGCTTCTTTCGATCTACCCTCCAAATTGGAATTAGCCTTTGTTGTCTCCTTGCTCCTAGTTGCTTTCTTTTGAAATTTCTTTGCTTTGTAGTCTACATGAATCCAAGGACCATAGCCATCTTCTCTGCCATTATCAACATTAATCTGATTTTTAATAATTCTGCTTGTATCACCATTCTCTACTATGCCTTCATTGGTTTGAATTCCAGTAACTTGTTTAGATTCGTTTGAATTAGACTTCTTCAAACAATCCTCCATTAAGTGACCAAGTTTGTCACAGTTGAAACAAAAAGTTGGTAGCCTCTCATATTCAATGCTCTGATAAAATTTATCGAGATCTCCTTCAACCCAAACTCCCATAGGGAGCTTCTCATCGAGTTTAATTCTCACACATACTCTAGCGAACTCTCTTCTCGACCACTAGAACATGTTGCCATCAATCAAATAAGGTATCCCTACCAAGGAACCGATTCTACAAACATTTACTTCACCCCAGCATTGAAGTGGTAGATTTGGCATATGGATCCAGATTGGAGCTGTAAGGCCTTTGAGTGAAGTAGGTGAGAAGTCTGCTGACCACCTGTCCATGCCCACTATGTTTCCATTAACATACCATGGTCCTGAAGAAGTTATTTCTTCCAAGGATTCTTGATTCTCAAAAGCACAAAGCACCCAACCAAGTCCAAGTTGGGTTAAATGAAATTTACCGTATCTGGCCCATTGTTTTCTTAACTCAATGCTAATGACATTGAAAGGAATATTATTACCAAATATTTTTATCACCAGAGCCTTCTTCAGTCTGTTTGAATTTTCAACTTCTTTTCCCACATGAAGTTTAACAGTTCCTTCATCATCCACAAAATTCTCTCCAAAATTAATATCATAGACTTTGATATTTTCCTTCTTCTTCCGACATTTGACCCCTGTTTTTCAGTAACATGATTGAGGCTAACAACATTGTTTATTTCCATACAATTCCCCAGTTCTCCAGAACCACATTCATGAACTTTGATCAGGTTAGTTCTCCGTGCAGCCTTATCAATGACATCCTGTTCCATAGAATTCTTGTAGACTTCTTCTATAACCAGATCTTCCGTAATCTGATTGTTTTTCTGAGTACCATACATCACCACCTTATTAGCTTCAGCAGCATTCTTACAAGTGGCTTGCGTACAGATCTCTTTACTTATCGGGCTGACTTTGTGGCGATTTGATTCTTGCATACTGAATATTTTAGAATTTTCATCTTCAAGTAAAATCTGTTTCCCTTTACCAATACAGCCAACAATCTTTTTCTTTTCTTCAAAAGCTCTCCTTGATAATCAGTGGCCACTCTTTATTAAACCAGAACGAATTATCCTTCACAGGAACATTGTCTCCGAAAGCAAGAGGAGACGAATCAATTTGGCGCGATATCTTCCGTGTTGATGGAGGCGGATGACGGAGATTGGATGAGACTACTGGAGCCTGAGTCCGGCGATCATCCTTCGCCATCGGCGACACGCGGAAAAACCGCGAAGATGAAAATTCAAAATTCTGCTACAAACGGGAAATTCGGAGTTTCTCTCTCTTCCGTTGTTCACCTTTGATTCAGGACGACTTTTATTGCGCTAGGAATTAGTCCACCCACCATTTGGCATATCCTTTCCAAGCTTCAAATTGCTTTCACTTAAAGAGTTGGGCACAGTTTCACTCTTTTTGGGAATTCACATACATTATGCTCCCAATGGTTGCTTCATAAACCAAATACACTATGCTAAGGATATTATCAAAGCCTCCGGCTTTGGCATCTGTAAACTAGCTCTCACACCTATGTCTACAAAACCATCCAAATGTTCACTAGTAGATCATCCTTTCCATAATCCTACTCTTCACCGTTAACAAGTTGGCTCGCTCCAGTATCTCACCATTACACAACCGGACATTGCCTATGCCACCAATCACATAGGTCAACACATGCACAATCCCACTAACTCTCATTATCAATCTCTCAAAGGATTGTTGAGGTACATAGGATTGTTGAGGTACATTCAAGGCACCATACAATGGACTTCCTCTTGTTCGCAGCCAACTTCACCTTCGTACTTACGTGGATACCGGCTGGGCTGCATACACTTTAGACCGCAAATCCATCACAAATTTTTGCACATTTCTAGGGGACAATCTCATCTCTTGGACCGTTAAAAAGCAAGTTACGACGGGCAAATCATCAACAGAGGTATAATATTGAGCTCTAGCTTCAACAATATTGGATGTTATCTAACTAAAACGACTCATAACATAGTTTCACAAACCGCAAACACCCGCAACAACACTCTATTTTGACAATACCTCAACAATGACCATTGCAAAGAATCCCATCTTCCACATCATGATCAAACATAGAAATTGATTATCACTTCATCAATGACCATACCAAGTCTAAGCGATTGCAATTCATCATATCAACTCGCTCAATCAAATAGCAGATCTCCTAACCAAGCTTTGTTTACTCTTAGTCACAAATTAACGATTCAATCACGGAATCATCAATTTGATGACCTGTTAGCACTAATATACAATCGACTAATATCTCAAATTCACACAGGCTCATCATCTCCACTACCACACCATTGAGTTATTCATTCACGTGCTCTGCTCTGCTACTAACGGCAGCACATGGCATTACAACTAATTGTCCTTCAGCATTTTATATATAACCATTACAAGCTCTGTAATACGTGAGGTTCAATATACAAATTATCTCCGCCAAACAGTTTCTTCTTCTCATCTATTTTTCTGCTCTTTCCTGATATTCAATAGAAGGTATATTTACTTTTGAAATCATCTTAGAAAAAACAAGTTGAATTCATGGTCATTTGGGCTCCATAAATATCAATTCAAGTAGTCTAATAATAAAGTAAAAGAAAAGAAAGTTCTCAAAAGAGATTAATTTCGTTTGGGACGACTTTTATATTGCTCTGTAAAGCTATTTTTTTGTACAAAAATCTCTTGAAAACAAGAAAAAAACAGTGGTCTAAAACTGTCACAAACGAAGCTTAAAACTGCTGCTACAGATGCGGCCAATGAACTCGTCAAGGTTGGATCCATTTGGGAAATGTAGCATCCCAGATGGATATCAAAGATCATGTGGTCAGTTAAGAAATGTAATGGCAAAAGGAGGGTGAATTTAGCCTTTAAAAAGGTCCATATCACATATCTCAAAGTTACATTCTTTAAGTCCACAAGGCATGATATTATTGTCTTCTCTTTCAATTAATTTCAACGTCACAAATAATTGTGTTGAATACAAAGTGCTTCTCGTGGGACTCTACCTCCACTCAGGACTTGCATTAACCGTCCATTGAAGAAGAAGACGAGACAAATATAATGAGTCAGGTGGCTTACCTCTGGAAAGGAACACTCCAAGAGATAAAGAATGCAGCAAGATGTCTAAGATACAAGGCACTAATGAACTTCATCTCAGAAGAAGATTTATTCAAGATATCATATTCAATAATCAACTTGAGGTGTCTTAGATCTCAAGAAGCTAATGATGTTATGGAGGAAATCCTAATGTGAGTGTGAAAAATATAGTATATCTATCAGATAATCTAACAGGAAAAATCCCTAGGCAAGGATATTGTTAGTCGGGAATTAGGCTTCGTTTGGGACGGTTTTTTTGCTGCTTCTTAAAGCAATTTTTTTATATAAATATAATAAAAAAATTGCTTTAAGAAACAGCAAAAAAACCGTCCCAAACGATGCATTAGAAGTTAATACGCAAATATTTTGCCAGATGTTAAGTTGTTAATACATGGCAAGGTATTCCGTCAACTAAAGCCAACCGCTTCAACTGACTACATCTCCCTAGCCATTTTCCATATAAGAAGTGGATTTCATTGGTCTCTTTCTCATTATATCTCTCACATGATATCTCAACAAAAATCGTTTGTGCTCGTGGTAGTAGCTTCATTAAATGGGTAGAAGCAATTGCACTTACTCGACCCAACCACTAAGCTAGTAGTAAGCTTACTTCGATGTAACATCTTTGCAAGATTTGGCCTTCTAATCACCATATTATAGATAATCATCTGCATTTCTCTAGCAAGAAGTTAGTAGACAAAGGCTTTATTTGGGACGGCTTTCTTCCTGCTTCTTAAAGGAGCTTTCAAGTACAAAAATTAAAACTTTTGTACTAAAAAATTATTTTAAGAAACAGCAAGAAAGCCGTACCAAACGAAACCTAATAGACAAATTATGGAGTAAATCTAAAGTTTTCCTCTATCCACTAACCTCAATCAAGCCAACGAGCATGCAAAGGTTACAAATAAACTTATCATAAATCTATTCAAGAAGAGAATTTTTTACAATATACGAAGTTGGGCAAATCAGTTGCCTAACAATATCTAAAATCATGAGGACTATGCTCTCAATATTATTTGAATATGAGGTTGTGAATCTATCAAAGATTTACTTCCAAATAGCAAGAACCAGAGAAATGCTATCGTCACCAACTGAAAGAATATCAAATTAGATTCAAAACAATGAGGATTTGAAAAAAATATATCTTGAATTTACTCGGAGATACTATAATTAAGATTTCAAAGAGGATAAGAAAATAATAATCCAAACCAGTCAAATTTAAAGAAAGGCAAAGGTCACTGATAAATACTATGATACGAGAAAAGCTTGGCAAACTGCGAAGGATCATATATAACTAAATAAAAAATCAAGAAGGGTGCCTACATGCTACAAACTAGTGAAGAGAAACCCATATCAAGAGAGTGAAATTTTGATGAGCTAAAATTATTTTACCTTGAAGGCTTAATATGTGGTTGATTGCATGCTGGTAGCTTGGCAAGCACAAATCAATAGGAGAACTCCATAGTTTTGGTAATCCGGGAGCCAAACTAGTGAACTGAGTAGAAGATAAGACATCACTTATGAAATCTTGATCAAAAGTTATTTTAAAATCATGCTTATGTGTAACAAACATCGCTGTAATTTAATGCATCAATGAAACCTTTACGGATCTCCAACCAGTAGAGTCATCCTCTATCTTCATATTTTGTCATATTTGTTAACCATTTATCTCTTCTAATTCTATAAAAGCTAAGTGTCTCTAAGGCATGCTAAGCTTTAAAAAAACTACATTGTCATAAAAACCAAAGAACATTTAACTAACCATCGTCGACAACCAGGTCTTGGTTTCTTAATGTTGTTGATAACAAAGACTATTGAATGTTAATGCTGAAAACCAAGGCTTAACACACCTGCATCAACAACCAAGAGAGGAATAACCATTGCTGACAGCCAAAGTTACTCCGCTTTCAACTAGGGTTCAATTAAAGCAAACAATTGGCTTGGGGGTAAAAGAAATTCAAAGGAAACCAAATGCACAAAATCCGCATAACAAAACAGTCAAATACAAAAAACGCATTCATAAATTATTAAGTAATCACATCCAACCATTAAAAAAGCGGACGAGGCGTCCGCATTGAGTCGCGCCTCAAGTCAAGGCGGAAGTCATGCGTATCGGGGCTTACGCCTCGAACCATCCAGCGAAGCCTACGATTTTTTTGCATGAGGCGTACGCATTAGAGCGTAACGCCTCGAGGCAGTATGAGGCACCGCCTCGAAATTTTTTCTTCGGTATATATGTAAATACGACGCAGCCGATTCGTGTTCGTGTATTCGCGCATAGGATTAGGGCTTCCTGTGAGAATTGAAAGGCGAACTAGAGGCGAAGCCGTGAGGGAAAGAGACGAAGCTGTGAGAGAAGGAGACGAAGACGTGAGTGTAGGAGACGAAGTTGGAAGGAGACGACGCAGGGAAAGAAACGAAACCGAAGTTGTGAGTGCAGGAAACGTTCAGGCATCGATTAGGTCGGAAGAGCAGGTACGCGGTGTTGTGGCATTGACTTTGACGTGCAGTAACGAAAGTTTAAATAACTCCTTATTCGGCTTTCTTTCATTCGTCCGATCAGTACATGCTCGGTACCGAGAAGGTACATGCTCGGTACCGAGAAGGTACAAGCTCGGTACCGCTCAGTACATGCTAGGTATCGCTCAATACTGCTCGCTACCGAGCAAGTACAGGCTCGGTACTGAGCGGTACATGCTCGGTACTGAGTATTATATGCTCGGTACTGAGTATTATATGCTCGGTACTGAGTGGTACATGCTCGATACTGAGTATTATATGCTCGGTACTGAGCGGTACATGCTCAGTACCGAGTAGTACATGCTCGGTACTGGGCGGTACATGCTCGGTACTGAGTATTATATGCTCGGTACTGAGCGGTATATGCTCGGTATTGAGCATATACAATAAACAGAATTTCAAAATTACTCTTATAATATAATTTTGTATACTCTTATAATATTGAGCATATACATTCGTCCGATCAGTACATGCTCGGTAGTACATGCTCTGTACCGAGTAGTACATGCTCGGTACAGGTCGAACCCCGCCAGGGGGCAGCGCCCCCTTGGACCCCCGGCAGACTGGTATATTTTTTTATTCATGTTGTTTTATTATTAGTGGTGTAAATAATTGTTAAATTATGTCATATTGTTAGCATGACTAGTGGCACAAGAAGGAAAGATCCTGCATGGAAATATGGAACTCAAGTTGAAGTGTCAGGCGAAGGTGCAAAGAAGGGATATGTTTACATGAAATGTAATTTCTGTGAGAAACGCATAACTGGTGGCGTCAAGAGATTGAAGGATCATCTAGCCTGCACTCATGTCAATGTGGGACCATGTGCAAAAGTTCCTGATGGGGTGAAAAAGGAATGATAAAAAGACTGTTATGAAAGACGATTCATTTTGGCGCAGTACAAATTATGCTTTAAAGACATCAGGACCATTAGTAAAGGTGCTTAGAATGGTTGATGGTGAGAGGGCCCCGGCTATGGGATTTATTTATGAAGCAATGAATAAGGCTAAAGAAGACATTGCAAAAGAATTGGGAGGTCAAGAAAGTGCCTACAAAGAAATATGGGATATTATAGATGAAAAGTGGGATCGACAATTACACCAACACTTACATGCTGCTGCATATTATTTAAATCCCCAATTTCATTATGATAAGGATTTTCATGTTGACAAAGAGGTGAAAACTGGTTTGTATGCATGTATGGACAGACTCATTTCTGAAGAAGACTACCTCAAAGTGAATGATCAACTTGAGGATTTTCATTTGAAGAAATGAATGTTTGGATTTAGAGCAGCACAAGCATGCTACAAAACACGATCTCCTGGTATGTTTATAGTTTGAGTATTTATAATTTTAATGTTAATATTTATATTCAAGTCTTTTACTTACAACCAATATTCATAAAATATTATGTTTATCTTCATATAGAACGTTGGTGGGCTCAGTTTGGAGATGATGTTCCTGAATTGAAAGCTTTTGCAGTTAAAGTTCTTAGCCTAACATGTTCGGCTTCTGCATGCGAGCGTAATTGGAGTATCTTCAATCAAATTCATACAAAGAGAAGAAATCGATTGGCGGCAGATCGAATGAACAAACTAGTTTATGTTATGTTTAACAAAAAACTAAAAGATAGACATCTCAAATTGCAAAATCAAGGAAATATTGAGAATGAAATCGACCATTTGCTTGTTGATGAGTTACAATCTGATGATGAATGGGTTACTCCTAAAAATGCTGATATATCTGAAGTTGAAGCAGAAGGAGAAAATAATGTCAATGAAGAAGACAATCAAGCGACTACCCAAAATATATAAAATAAAGAAACAAAGTGAGATTGGAGCTTCAAAAAAATTTAAAGGTATTCTTAAATATAATGAATTATTTTGTATGTTACTATTGTTTCATTTTAGACCTAATGAAATATTAACTGATATTGGAGATAAAGGAAAAAATATTATAGATGAAGAAGAGTTGGAGGATGACTTTGACATTAATTATGAAGATTCTTCTGAAGACAATCAAAGTGATGATGAGCCTGCTTTGGGTCTTGATCCTAAGGGAATGTTTTATTTTTAAGTGAGTTTATTTTAAATCTTGTATTTCAGTAATATTATCTTAAAACAAATCTTCAAATTCATAATTGACATAATATTTTGTTATTTTTTGTCATTATTTATAATTTTAAATTAATTTTTTTTAATCATTTTGAGGCTTACGCCTCGATCCGCCTCGAGACTTACGCCTCGCCTCGCTTAGAAAAAACGCCTCGATTCCCGATTTCTCCTTTTAAAACCTTGATCACATCAATTCTTACAAACAAAAAACTTAGCTTCTCTTACATCTCTCGCACTTATCACCATCATTTCAACAAAACCATCAAATACCTTAGAATTTATAAAATTTTCCTCGATAAGCATTCTCTTCAAAATGTTGAAATCGTCTTCCATGCATCCGTGAGAAACACGGGCATAAGCATCAAAGACTTTTGAACTCTTCAATGAACTTCTTGGGATCCATGTGTAGAATACTTTAACTTTATTTCTTCTAACAGCTTATTTTAGGGGTTGTTTGGTTGCCTGAATTAGGAGTGTAAAGTAAAACATTTACATGTATTTACTAAATTTAGTTGTTTGGTTACTTTTGAGCAAAATAAAAGGAAATCATCCGCAGCATTAGCCGTGTATTAGGGAGTCTGTTTTACGCAAATTAGAAACCCGCTCAATATGAGCGGGTTATAAATTCATCGGAAGAAATCTTGGCATCGTCTTTGGCTCCTTCGTTCTTGTTCGATCGGAAGTTGTGAGATTTTCAACAGAAGTGAGGACGGGAGCTCGCAGGTTTTGAATGTAACTTTCTAGAGGTGTAAGATTGCATGAGTGGCTTCTTCAGCTCCTTCATTCTTGTTCGACTTCGCTACTTCGACGACGATCCCTTCGCCTGTCGGATCGGAAGTTTCGACATTTTCATCGGAAGGAAGGGAGCTCGCAATTTCTGAAGGTAAATTTATCCCTTTCTCGCGCTTCTTCGGCCAACTCCGGTGCCCGTCAGTGCCACCACCGACGGTGATCCTATTCCTGCTTCGTTCCACCTAGAGCCTTTTGATCGCGAGATCGTAGAGCGGAGGGATGGCGAAAAGCCGCTGGTTCTCATGAGCGGCGGGGACTTGGAGGAGAGTGCTGCTGAAGGGCATGATATACCGCCTTGGGTGTCGATAGTAGAGAGGATAGTGCTCGACTTGATCACTGCTGCGCTAGGCACTAGAAAAGAGTTGAAACAGGACAGGGATGAGGTGGTGAAGCTCAATTTTGTTACTCGACCTGGAAAGAACATTTTCCTTGGGTAAGATAAGATTGTTGCTTTCGTACAAACCAAGAAAAAATATAGCATATCTTGCACTGTGGTGGGAATCGTAAACTCCCTTTGTGTTCTGTATTACAGCTTGTTTTCCTTTATAGGTTTTATAGTTTGGATTTAAAAATATAGAATAATACTGAAACTGATCTTCTATGGTATCAAAGATTTCGCATTTTAGCTCTCTGCAATAATGGAAGTTTGGGAACTTACAATATAGTCTATTTTGTTCCTTTAGGATGAACAACTAAATTCTAGATGTTTGGTAGATTTTTGGCTCATCTGTAAGGCTAATTTGGTTGTTTGAACTTTGAAAGCATGTTTATTCAAAATAATGAAGTTTTGCAGGTCTGTCATTTGGTTGGAAGCAAGGTTTGTTCTATTCTTAACTTCTCTGTTTCAGTAGTTTTGTCAGTTTCAGATACTATTTTTAATTAAAGGCATATTTATTTAAGATATAAAATCTGATTTGTAAAAACCAAGCAACCAAATGCGCCCGTCCTTACTTTCGATTGTGATATCTATCAAAGACATGTAATAGTGAAGATCTATTACATGCATGCTTCCATGATTTAGAAAACGTTTTTTCTTAATGTGGTCCATAACCCACCAAAATACAATCCAACCTAATCATTTTGCTGGCGATGATGATAATCAAGTGGTGGATAATGCATTTTACAATATTTTGCTGTCTTTTGTTCTCTGCTAATGAAAATTTTGGTTAAGATTATTGAGGGTGATTTAAGTTGTATTATTCTCTTGTTATGTTCTAGTTGTAGTAACCTTTGGGCTCTATATTCTGCTTTTTAAAGTAATTTTTCGATACAAAATTTTTTTAAACAAAATTTTATGTAGTAAGAAGACGTTTTAGAAAGCAATTTGAAAGTTGTCCCAAATGAAGACTTAAATGTTGTTTGGGATAATTTTTTTTATTGCTTCTTAAAGTAATTTTTCAGTGTAAATGTAAAAATTAAAAATTTTAAACTGAAAAGTTGTTTTAAAAAGCAATAAGAAATTTGTCACAAATGAAATCTTAGTCATCATAATTAATTAGTTAAGCTCACTGACAAACTAAAATATTTAAAAAAAAAAACTTTTACTTTACTATGATTCTACCTAACCAAACAAGGGAAACAATTCTCCTGCGTTTATTTTGCAGATAACCAAACAGGCTCAAAGTATTCGGAATGCACTGCATTTACTTTACATTGCATTTACTTTACACTGCATTTTCTTTTCAGGCAACCAAACAGCCCCTTAGTGATTTAGTTGTACATGCAAGAATGTTGTTTATCTTCAAATGACTTATTGTTAGCTTCCAGAAGCACTAATTTCTCTTTAGATTGCCTTATTTGGTCCTCAAAGTCTTCAATTTCTTGTTTGCAAACTGAACCTGATCTTCAGAGTGCTTCAAATTCTTCACGATAGACTAAACTTAAATTTGAAAATATTTATGTTTTATTCATCGATGAAAACTGCTTCAGCTCTTTGGTCCATTAAAAGGGTGTCAGGTGGTCATTTTAAAGACAATGTTGCAGGAGAAATTATCTTTGGAAGAGCTTTCTCAATAGCTTTCTTAGCAGTTATAGTTAATTGCTTCTCAGCAGCAATAGTGGAAACAGCTCTTCCCTTCAATAACCGCTCTTCTCTTCAGCAGTCACAAATTTAAACCAAACTACTTGATCCTCTCTACTTTACAGAGGTAGTAGTCTTTCTTAAAATCCTACATTGTTTTGCTTCGATCATAAGAACCAAATCTAAAGAATCAATCTTCTCAATAGCTTAAATCTTCAGTTCAGGATTTCTTACATTCATCAAATTGAGAACCATTCTGACTCCCTTACTTTATCTAGTGAACATCCTCATCTCCTCTATCCGGGCCTTCAGTTCAAAGGACACAACAAAGGAGACGTAAAGAGTTGTTAAAAACTTCCATACCTAGTCAATTTCATGAAAAAATAATTGTTCTTTGAACCTTTATTGGAAGAAGGCAGTCCAGTAAGGCCTTGTCAATAAGAAGCATATTCTTTCTAGGTGTTGTACTTTGAATTACAAAAATTGTAGGGTTTACACAAGAATTTCTTAAACAATCATTCTTTTCCTCTCAGCATTGCAAATACATTGAAAAGAATCTCAAAACCCATCTCAAAGTGTTGCATGAACAAGTAAAATTCCTTTGCTACATGCGTTTTGTTCAGTTTTTCATATTTCATTAGAAATCTCAAAGAATATTTGTCCTGGGTGTCATACTTGGATTTCAATCAATCTAAACTAAAGGCTCGAGCAATACAATCAAGATAGAAAAGTTATCATACAAATGGTATTTGTAATAAAACACTAAATGGGTATTAGCAAAAATTCCATAATATGGAGCATCATTTGTTAAAAACCCATTGCATCACCACTGTTGCGCAAAACATGAAGAATCTTAAACAAATCAAAACTAGAGATCTTATTCAAGGAGTCACGCCTTAATACTAAGGAGTCATGTTAAATCATTTAAGATATCAACTCTCATGCAAATAAGGAAAATTCCATTTTGAGATCATTCAAAAAACAAGTAAACTATCGTATCCTCTCTAAGGAAATATATAATGTATCTCAATAGATTTCCTAAACGCTAGCAGAGAAGAATAATATTTCAATTCAAATGCAATAGCAGCTTAGAAGACTCAAAATGACAAAAATAAAAAGTAATTCATTCATTAAGTAAAGAGAAGACTATATATTTCTATAAAAATATATATTTTGAAGCCACAACCCCCTTAGTCCCCCACCTCACAAAATTCCTCAGGATTTTCACACAAAAAGTTAGGATACACTAATCAAAAGTTCTTTCCCTTGGATCCACAGCCAAGATTCTTCATATGCAACTCTAGGCACCAAAAGTAAACTATTATTCTACCATTATCCTGATATGCACAAGCATTTTTGGGCAAAGAGACATGATACTCACCTCAAGAGACTGACACCTGATGCCCACAATAATGAATATCATCATTTTTACGTATTCAACCTTCAATTTAATCCAATAATCAAATTGCTCCGGAAATTCAGTCCATAGTTTCTCTTCAATGGAACCCAATTTGTGCATGTGATCATCCAAGATTCCAAGTATCACTTCAACAAATACAATTTGTTTAAGCACATGTATAACTTGTTGTTAATGATGGATAATTCTTTGTCAACAACCCCAATGCTTGAACTTGAGCCTCCACCTTATTATTAAGCACAAGTAATTAATCATTGTGGAGGCACAATTTCCTTCAAAGACAATCATTCTTTAGAGGAAGAATTTTAGGGGAAGGAGGAAAGGAAAAAGGGAAAGACAAACATTCATTCTATTGAACATTAATGTCATAGAAAATTTCCTTAACTCTATGAGATAGTGTGATTCTAATGTTTGCCTTCCTATAATAGGCTCTAAATCTTTTCACAATTAGAGCACAAGCATGGATATCTCCCTACTCTACAATAACATCCACGACCTCTAGCAATGGCAGGAGAGAGATTAGACTCTTCATCATCAGTATCACCACCCTATATTACAACTTGGTGAAATATTTGAAAAAAAAAGAAGAAGAGATATACACACACGGGGGCATATTCCTATTAAGATATCATCTTCAAGAGTGGACATCAATGATTTTAACTCTATGAGACAAAAATCAAAACTTCTCAAAAGCTTCATTTCTTTTGGATTCTAGATGTTCCAATTTTGGTTCAACAATGTCTAGGAACCCTCAACAAAAAATACATCTATAGAATTGACAAAAGGCTTCGAGACACTCTGTGCAGTTTCACCTTCACTTGTTATTCCCTATGTTTGGCTCACTTGTTTGAACATGTTGTGAGCCAAGTACCAAGAAAAATTAATCACACAAGAAAAATGTTTACTTGACCATTGCTGGAAGATAATAGGTTTTTTTAATGAGGCAACAATTCTTGAAAATTTCAAAACTCTAAAAGCTATTTATAGAGTTTAAAAAATATGAGAAAATATAATACTCAAGATCTAATAAAGTACAAAAAATTATCTCCATCATACATTTGGATGGTAATGCTTTAGGATCACTAATGTTGAGATGTTTTGAGTACCAACAACAAAAACTCTTTGGCAATACATCTCTCAAAATCTCTCGAGAGTTCATCAACAAGTTTCTTCTCAGGAGCCAAAGTCCTCTCAGGTAAATCTAACCATTATGACTCATCTCAAAAGAATCTTCAACATAAACTATGATGAGATCACATAAATAAATACTTTGCAACACATTGAAGGAAGGCATTGTACAACATCCAATTTAAAGGGTTACGTGTTAGTCCAACTTACACATCACCCACAACAACGGACATCAATTCCTGATATTAGGCCTACTCCAACTTTAATTGAATCTTCAATTCATCTTCGAGAATAGGCATTACTATAGATATGGTAATCATGACACCTAGAGGATGGACATCATCTCACATTTGATATTGAAGGATATCAACATAAAATTCAAACACCATAGTATCTTTGTCAAGACAATTCAATTTACAATAGATATATACATTGTACCAATTTTCCTCTTATATAACGAATATTTTCTCTCAACTCAATTCAAAAGTCATAAGATGGAACAATTTTAGCCCTTTATGTCTATTTTTTATTGTTATTATGATTTCTTAGCCGCCTCGTAGAACACGCCAAATGTAATTATTTCCCAATTCTCATATGTGAACTCGTATTATTTGTCTTAGATATGTAAGTTTTGATTCAATTGGCTACATATATTGATAGAATTTGATGTAATGCAATACCCATGGTTGTAACTCATGCTATTTTGGATAAACAATAGCTATAATAATTTAGCTATTATTCATTTTGGGAGGTATTTTAAAGCTTACAAAGCCTAAGGATAAAGCTTGATCTACATAAGAATCTAACGCTCCCAATGATATAGAAAAATCTTAATAGATCATGGAAACATGCAATTGATATAGAAAGTAGATAGAAAGATTTAATCTATCTTAGTAGATGTTTAGTTGAATAATATAATACCTGAAGTTATGGATTTTTCTTATGATGTTAAAGGAGTGTAGGTGGATTTTAAAAACATCTATCCTAACAAGTTTTCTAATAAATTACCACTACTTAATGATATACAACTTACTATTGATTTAGTTACTAAATCAACTCTACATACATTATATGTCTTGTTATAGAATGAATACATTACGTTGAACTTAAGAGACAAGTTGATGATTACTTAAGAAGGAATTTATTAAGGAAAACACAAGGCCTTGAGCGGTGTGTGCTTTGCTTTCACCTAAGAAAGATAAGAGTTAGTGCATGGGCGAAGATAATAGAACCATAAACAAAATTATCATTGAAGGCTTGTTTGGTTGAAGGTATGATGAGTGTAAAAAAAGGAAACGCTACAACTTTTAACTTTTTTGGTGCTTAGTTTGAAATAAATCAAAGACTAAGCACAAATGTAGTAAGTTTGGAAAACCCTAGAATGCCTTTTTGTTTAGGAATTTGGAATTTTCCCCAATCAAGCGAATTTCAAATATATAGAAAACTCAAAGCTCATGACCACACCATAACCATTGAGAATTGCTGCTTGTTGTCGCCACCCACAACCACCTGCTACTACTATGGCCAACCACCCACACCCTTCACATTTTAGTGCATTTAAAATGTATCATAACAAACACAAAATATGTATATCCAACAAAAAAAACTAAGGTATTTTAAATTGCATGCATCCCAATTACTGTGCACTTCTAAAATACGTGCAGTTCAAAAATAACCAGCTAAGCAAGCCCTAAATATACATTTTCTATTTCGTTTGAATGATATGTGATATATGATGAATAGTATTGTTATACTTATAAAATTGGTTTAAGAAGTGATTGCCATCTTGTTAAAATGAGGAAAGATGATGAGTGGAAGATTGCTTTTAAAACCAAAGATGTAATAAATGAATGATTGACTATATTTTTTGGATTAACCAATTCATCTAGGACTTTTATGAGGATAACAAACCATAATTTGCAATATTTTACTAAGAAAACTCTTATTGTCTATTTTAATGATATCTTAATTTATGGAAAGATAAAAAAATAATCATTTGGAGCATTTTAGAAAAGTATTTAAGGTTTACAAAATGAAAAATTTAATCAAAATCTAAAGAATATTGCTTTATGAATTTGTAAGTTTCCTATGTTTTGTTGTGTCACGAGATTAATTATTAGTTAATTTTGATAAGGTCTAAGAGATTAATGATTGATTCAAACCCGCTACCATACATGATATTCAAAGTTCCATGATTTTACTACTCAATATCACTAGTTTTAACCACCCAATATCACTATAGTATTATCATCTACATCCTCAAGATTCTGTATAAGGTCCAAAATGCTTGAACTCATCACACCTATGCATCACTTGATCGCCCAAGAATAGTGACAATAATTATCTACTTCACAAACTAAGCAGCACATGCTCAATCTTTGCTCAACCAATACTAAGTAACTGATATTCTACAAAATTCAGCCATCGTCCTAGCTTTTCTTTTATCTTGCTAATAGTCAAATTTAATAGAACTATGTCATCTACCAATAATATACACCAAGGCAGCTCAATTTGAATATTGTTTATCTCCATAACTAGTATTAAAACTATGGACTTAATATTGATCATTGATGTAATCCTAGTATGATTAGAAGTCCTTTAGTTACTGATTAACTACTATTATTGCTATTAGTGTGCTATAAATGACTTCAAAAAATTTAACATACCTTTACACCTTATTTTTCTTGATATATGCTAAATCAATTATTATCATACTCAATCATGTACATTATCATAATCAATAAAACATATGAAAGTCATTTATTTGTTCTCTATACTTTTTAATTGCCTTAGCATAAAAAAAAACTGCCTCTATCGTGGAGTTCACTAGCAATCTGGCATAAAACTAAAATAGTGCTACGATACCAATATCTTTTTTCTAAGTCTACATTTTATTAACACTCTCATAAAATCATTATATAACTTATAAACATGATTCTTTAATAACCAGTATAATTTTAAATGTCACTTTGCTATTAAATATTAGTATCAAAATTTGTTTCATCAATCATTTGAAACCTCTTATTATTTAAGGTTCTATCTAAAAGATTTGATAATCAAACTATTCAATATCTTTAAAACTATACAAATCTCAATAGTGTATTCCATCTTTCCACGATGCTTCATATTTAGCTTCAGTTCTATATCTTCAGTTTCAATACATATAAATTAAAGTAGTAGATTTCCTATCTCTTATTTGGCAACTTCATAAATATATTTTCTCCTTACATAATACATATCTATTATTTAAATCATCATAAAGGGTAGCTTTGTAACTTTGTTCGCATCTTCTATGCATGAGTTCTAGCTCCCTAATAAATTTTGTAGCCTATGTAGTATTTAATTTTTACTCTTCCATCCAGGCAAATTTCTGAACTTTAATAACCTTTTGTAACTCACTCAACCACCAAGTTTCCTTAGGTAGTATCTACTTTTAAACTCTCCTGAAAGTTTTATAATTACTTTTTTAATGCAACTAGCCCTCTTATCCCATATCAAGTATAGTGCAAGTGTGCAACTGTAGAATTTTAATTTGACTCTCTTTATAAATTAGATTACTAACTTCCCTCCTACCAAAAATCAATCAAAATAATGAATGTCTTCTTCTCCAAGATAGAACATCTTAAATCAGTAAGGGGGTCTTCCTAAAGACTTGCTCACTTCCTGGTTCTTACAATACACGCTCTAGAATCTAGAGTTGATTTTAAGCTTATAATTGTTTAAGCACTCTCTCGAATATCTGCTGAGAAACAGAAGTGTATGAGCCCCAAAGGAATTCCCACCCCATATCGAATCACTTATGACTCACGTACCTAACTTTAAAAATCACAGGCTTCTCCGAGCTAATAGTGTGCAATCTGTTATCTAAAGTGACAGACAGCTTTCCATTAACTCTCTGGACAAGTGTGGTTTATTAAACAAGTAACACAACAACTGCATGATAAGAGAATGATTTATGATTATCCAATACATATAGAGGTTGAATATACTTAAGAACCTGAATATTGTACAATTACCTGATAACATATGAAAGTTGCATATCCAAACAATTTTTTTATCATAATATTCTAGATGATTGTAAAAGTGCTTCAATAAATCTTATGAAGAGATTAATACATTCAAGAAAATATAAGTGATGGACATTTAACATAATTCGTATTCAGATATAGGTTGAAGAAAACAACATCTGCAAGTCGCTTTCATGTGTCATTCATAGTGACTCCTTGTTCATAAATATAGAAAAAGTGCTTGTTGAAAAAGCATTATAGAAATGAACCAAGAAATGGTATCTCCTGTTGGAACTGGATTTAAGTAGATTAAGCTTCAACAGATGGTTTTTATACAATTCATCCGAGTCTTGGGCATTCAAATAATATTTTGTAATTACATGGTTCAGGCACATGAGAGAAGAAATGGAGCATAATGAAAATGAATGTCTAACATATGATGACTACTCCTGAATTGTTCCTCATTGTTTCTAAAATTTATGGTACATTAAGTGTACAATTACCATTGCAAGCATGCTACATTCTAGAACTGCAAAAGCAAAATCAATAAAATATCATGTCTTTTTAAGCATATCCATTCAATAAGAACTGGAAACTAAGTACTCGGATGATACATATAATACATATATTCAAGCCCATAATTTGTTTCTCCCGAGATCCAGTGGGATAAGCAGATCACAATTCTAGATAAGGTAGCAATCCAAACTTAAACCCTATATAATCAATGTCATAAAAAAACAAGTTCAAGCATCATCACCCTCTAAAGTCTTAGGTGCAAAAGGATCATGCGTAGGACCCATATCCTGCCCAATATGCCGCTGCACCAACCTTTGCAGGTCAGCCATGACCTTGTGTTCGCGCTTGGCCTTCTCCTCATAATTGAACATGGCTAATGCCCTTTTATCCTCAGCACTGTATACTTGGTTTTCTTTCCTTATACGAATAGCATTCATCCTCTGGTGCCTGCTTCCACTCATCACATAGCCTAAGTCCTCAAATTTCTGAATCTCCTCAGCAGAAAGACCGACCTCTCCTCTCCGTGGAATACGCTTGCCTTGCTGTACATACTGGGCTATGGCATCTCCTTCTCCTGGCCTCAGAGCCCCACCATAGCTTATGTGGCCTTCTGCACGTGGAAGAGGCATAGGTCCGACAGGAAGCTCACCATCCAAAGCCTGTTTCTTCTGCAATTCAATCATCTCCATGAATTTCACGGCTTCAGGATCAATCTCAGGTTTATTAGCGTCAGCAGCTCCGACATCAGGCTCTGATTCAGACAAGTTCACCGATTTAGGCTGCTTATTTTTTTTCTTCTTTGAGGTCCTCTCTTCCTGGCTCTAGGACTGGACACAGAATCAGAATTATCACTGTAATCCGAAGCCACTTTCCTGCTTCTCTTCTTCCTACTACTTCTAGACGACCTCTTCCTCTTGGCTCTAGAACGCACGCTTTCCTTCGTGCTCCCTCTTCGCTTTCCTGAACTCCTCTTCCTCCTCCTCGATTGATCAACTGAATCGCTCAAGGAATCAGAATAACTCCCTGAATCATAATCAGAAGCATCGCTATCAGTTTCGCTCGCACTCTCGCTTGAATTTGAGTACCTTCGTCTCAGCGAGGCCCTTCCTCTTCTACTTCTGCTTTTGGACCGAGGACTCTCAGATCCAGAATCAGAATCATCGGAAGAACCGCTACTGTCATCTGAACCCTCAGATTCGGACTCCTTTTTCGTCCTGTTATCATCCTCTAATGGGGGATCGGCACTCCGTTCGGGTTCTTCCTGCGGTGGCTCCGACAGCTCCCTATCACTACCTGGAGGGCTAGGCGTGACCCTCCATATGCAGTTCTTAAGTTTCTTCCTGAGACGCTGGCGTTTGATCCGACGATACTCGAAGTAGCTCAAGCCTTTGAGGTCCTCATCCTCGGATGAATTTTCGCCCTCCGACCTAAGTGAGGTCGGGCGGTCATGATACGGCGACCATCTCCGGCGGCCACCATCATGGCGAAGGTGAACGGGAGCAGGGCTGCGAGCTCGGCGAGGCGGACTCTCGGAAATCGGGCTCAGGCGGGAGCGTCGATAGTCGTCGACGTGGCATTCACGGGAGGGAGAAACCCTAGAGTGTTCTCGCCCCATCGCGCCAGAGACCGAATTTGTTTAGAACTTAGAACCTCGTCTCCGCCGTTACCCTATATTCCTCACCGAATAAAAAAAAAACTGTAGATTAAAAAAATAATTTTGCTTTTATATATATATATATATATATATATATATATATATATATATATATATATTATTTTTAAATTCGCTATTTTTATACGAGTCGTGAGAAATTTTATATTGATGATGTCTATCTTAACACAGCTTTCTTTGACCTATTCGTTGAGAGCTTAGACTTCCAACTAAGAGGTCTTGGATTCGTGTCTATATGTGTATGCATTGTGTGTGTGAATTTGTCTTAAATAATCTAAATGTCAAAAAAAAAATTGATGTCTATCTTATAATGATATTTTGTTTCAAGATTTATGATGACATAATTTTTATTATTTAGATTTGAATAAACTCCTATATTTTTTTAAGACATTTAAATCAATTAAGTCAAATTCATATACACATCACATACGTAAGACTGCAATTTAAGACCTCTTGTTTGAGAGCATACCGAGGTGAACTATATAAAGCCCTAGATTATAATATCAAGTAGTTGAATGGATAATTCTATGTACAAAATTGAATTTAAAATAGATTTATGATTCGTTTGAGACAGCTTTCTTATTGCTTCTTAAAGTAACTTTTTAATACAAAAATTTTAATTTTGATACTAAAAAATTACTTTAAGAAGCAGGAAGAAAGTTGTCTCAAACAAAAACTTAAAGAAAATATAAATGTATAATTGGAGTTTTGAATCTTATTAATTTTAATTTCTCATAAAATAATAAAATTTAAAACAAATTCTCATCACTCTCTTCAATTTCTCAAATTATGAATCATGAAAATGCATGAAATACTACTATTCTTCTTTCAATATATATATAATTTAATAAATAGAGCAAATGTTAATTTTTTGTGCATTTAAAATTCTAAATAAATTTTTTGAGAGAAGTAAACTTCGCACTCATATAATTTACCTTATTTGCATTTCAACTTTTTTCCCCCTTAAAAAATACACAGATAATCCCATGTATTGGAATGATTAGATAAACACTCCAATATCCAATCAAATGTCTTAAACAATGGTGTAAATTGCACATTTAATCCAAATCATTAGGATTATTTACATATTCATTGAGGCCTGCATTCAAGAGGACTATTACTTCTTAGAATTGCATTAAGGCCTTGATGCCCCCATAAATAGGATTATTTGCATATTTTCTAAAGTGCAAAAGATGAAGTACATAGGAGGTAAAATAAAGAAAAGTGAAGGGTACTTTGTCCAATAACAATTTATTTGTCTATTACTTTAAGGCTTCCTTTGAAATGAATTTCTAACTATTTTTCTAAATCAACTTTATAGTAAAAAAATATATAGTTCAATAAATTTTTGTACTAAAAAATTATTTTATAAGCAGTAAGAAAGCTGTCACAAACGAAGTCTAAGTCAAGATAAAGCTAAGTAGCTATAATAAAATTAATAGTGATAAAAATTTTATTATTATTAAATAATTATGAAAAAATAAATTCATCATGAAATTAATTGTGATAAAATATTTTTCACAAAAGTTTTGTTAACGAATTATTCATAGGATTTCGGATAGGTCAAAATTTTTATGATACTTGAAGTTATTGGAGAAATTGTACATAGCTTCGCGATAACTTAGGGGTGAGATCAATTCAAGTTCAAATGAATTAGCCTAAATTTGAATTCAAAGGCAATGATTTTACCTCTAATCAAGTTTGGGTTGAGCCCAAAGTGATCTATTTAAATAGTTGACTACATGCATATGAATGAGTATAATAATAGTTGCATTTGGTGTATATGATAATTGTTATTATACCCTATAAGATTTGAAATATGTGTAAAAGCAAGAAAGACCAACTAGAAATGATTGACTTATTCAGGTTAGTTGAAGACGCTATTCTGTACAAAAGGGTGGGTGAATATTTTTTTTAAATAAAATTTATGATGTAATTCTAAGTTATATAAAAAATGAGGTATAAGAAGATTAATAAATGATATAATAAGCCAACAAACAAGAAGTGATAACTTTTGACATAAAGTACACCTGACTTGCAATATGTGATATGAGACTGATTCTTGGAAACAAGACTGATGTGATTGAAATTGATTCCTACAGTGTTGAACAACATGACTAGATATAGAATAAGAAACCATAAGTAATTGGATGTCCTATCTTACTTGCATATGCATATGACATGATAAATTGCATAAGTGGCATGATGTAATATAATATGCACTTGATACATGATAAGACTGATACATGTATATAATATGACTTATAAAATTGTTACAAAGGCATAGGCTACAAATGCATATGATATATTGTATTGGATATATTGCATTTATACATGTTACATTACATGATGTACATGTCTTAATATTGTACGATAGACATAACATATATTTATATATATATATATATATGTGTGTGTGTGTGTGTGTGTGTGTGTGTGTGTGTCACTTACTTGATATGACAGGTATACTGATACACATAATGTGGCATATAAATTGAGATAAAAGACATAATTTATAGGAATGAGAGAATTTATTGATCCTCTATATAGTCATTGATCAATGATTATCTATTGTATCCTTTGTACTATTTTATATTACTCAAACTAAATGATAATGTTTTCTATTTATTTAAATTGGTTGATACATATTTTTAAAGTTATATATTTATATGTTTTACTTATATGAATTGAATGAGTGCATGCATATTATTCTCTACTGTAGTGTATTGATTTCAGTTGTAGGTTTTGATAATCTACTAAGTTATTAACGTGCCCTATTATTGTTACATATTTTTTAACAATGGGTCAGGATCGAGTGAAGTGAGAAAGATCAATATTCTAGCTTTGTTTTATTTTCTATATTTTGGTTTTATTCTTTTGTAGTCTGGAGAGAGAAAGAGAGATCAGTGTATTGATTTGATATCTTAATCATTATAAATAACATTTTGATAAATAAATCTATAAATATTTTGATTTATATGGTTTATAGTTGCTCTAATTTTTATTAAAAAAATGAGATTAGAGACTAGTAAATTAATTAAGAGGAGAAATAAATAATTCTTCTAAAATTAGATCTTGTGTATTACATGTTTAGATGGAGACGATTAGGTCACAACAATTGAGTAATGATGATGGATAGTAGCAATTATTGACATCAAACATCTGTTACAGCTCTAGAGTGTAGGTCTCCAAAAAGATTATGTTAGCGAGGTTAGAATGTAAAGAGTGCGATCGCACTATCCTGTAGAACGAAATAATCATAAGCTTTTGCACTCTACACAAGTAAGTCAATAGGAGAGTACACTACAAGAAAACAGCTTATTTCCGGCAGAAATTCTGGCAGAAGTAAATTCGTCACAAATTTCTGCGAATTTTTCGACAGATTTCCGACGGAATATTTCTAGCGAATTTCCGTCGGATTTCCGATGGATTTTTTGGCTGAATTTCCGGCAAATATATTTCCTACGAAATTTCCGGTGGATTTACAACGAAAATTAAAAAAATTATGTTACATATTAATAATTTATTGTTAAATTAAATTATTTAAATTAAATATTTATATATTTAAAAAATAACATAATTATTTATATTAATAACTAATTTAATAACTTAAATTATAATAAAATAAATTGAATTATAATTTAATTATTTAATGACCAAAAATTTATTTAAATTATAATAAATTTGTATAATTATTTATTTTGATAAACTAAGTTAAATAATTTAATAACTTATTTTCAAAATAAATTATTTAATTTAAATTAACAAATTTAATAATTCCTTATTAAATTAAATTAGTTATTTTTATCTTTAAAAAAATATTTTTACTTCTAAAATAATAATTACTTCTAATATTAACAATTTCTAATTTAAATAAACAAAAGTATCAACTTTAGCTGATTTTCCTTAATGGCCAACTGGTTGGTGGTATGCATGCGCTCGCGAGAGGGCAGGGTTCGAACCCCGCCGTAGGCACTGAGCTTGGGCTTGCGGGCAGGCTAGCATACGGGACACTGGGTTGGGGTGCACAACACTGGCTTGGTCAGGCCAGTCGCGCTGGGGGCGCGGTCAGTGGTCTGGCTGGCTTTGGTAGCTTTTGGATGGGCTGGGTGTAGTGTCATAGCTGGCTGGATTTTAATTTTTAATGTTTCGATTTCTATTTTAATTTTTTTAATGTTCCGTCGAAAAAATAATCCGTCGAAAATATTTTTTCGATGAATTTTTTGCCATAATTCCGCCAGAAATGTTTCCAGCAAATATTTTGCGTTAGAAGGGTTTTGCCGACGCGCATCTAACCATCAAAACTTTTTTCTCCTGAAATGGTTATTTCCAATAGATTTTGGCCATTTTTCCAGCAAAAATGGGCATCGAAAATTGATGTTTTTCCTCTATTGGTAGATGGGATCATACAAATGATTAGCCATGAAAGATAGTGGCTTTCACCTACACCTCAATGGATGATAATATATATGACTCTAGAATCATGAGATTTCCCTCATCTAATACATCAGCTCGAATGAGATTTATTTGATGTGAGTATCATTTTTCCATGGGCGTAAGCCCCCGTGATTAATTATATTTTAGGCCTCGACCTAAGAAAACTCTTGATTAAGGACGTTATATTATTCTCTCATAAGGTTTGGCGCATAGGGGAAAATTTATGCTCTTCCTAATTCAAGAGAAAGATATGTTCAATTGGGTTAATCAATATATGTGAATCATATTATCACTTAGTCGGTCTAAAGAAGAGAAATTTATGGAGAAAGATATTACACTAAAACATGTGTGAGAGAGGTGAGAGAAAGATGGAGCTGGTGTTATCCATGTAATGTGGATAAGTGTAATTTATAACATATGAAGGATAGAAAGCTTACCCACCAATATAGCATACATCGGTACACCAGTACCGCAAACCTTTGATCATAATTCTATAAGGGACAAAGTACTGTACACTTGGTACTAACTCCCACGGCCTAACTAATGCAATATAATATGGGATTACATCTTGCCTAAAAAAGAAAATAAGCTAAAATACCTAATCACGTAAAAGCCATATTATACAGCCTTTATGAAAGATAGATAAGTGATTGAGTTTTTTAGAATTTAAGGTTGACATCTAGAGAAATCCTTAAGTGTCCTTATACTTATGAATGATATTATGCATCTAAGACTAATGCAATTAAATCTTAATTTTAGTTTATTTTTAATATAATGCATGCTAGTTAAATAACTAAATCATGAATGCTTGAAATTTTAAAAAGACTTATAAAAAAAAAATTTTTAAAAGACTAGACTTCTCCAGGTTCAGCACATTATTCTCATATGTCGGCTTATCAGAACTCTACCTTCAGGCGGGGAAGTGTCTAAAGTAAAGAAAGAAGAATGTGTAAATATACATGTAATCTCATACGGCCTCCAATTTATTTTCTTAGACCGTTTAACTTTCTATGTTATTTAATTCCTGAAATTTTATTTTTAATTATGAGCAGAATAATTTTATCCCTAAGAGCCTAACAAAATTCAAACTCATACACATGCAATAAAGAAACCCATAAAAAATATGTTATTTCTACTACACAAGCAAGGTAAACAATCAATCAAATTAAAACATTAACCAAAGTAAAGTCTCCAAAGTTTATATGGCAAGTGCCACTTATTATACAGCCCAAAATATAGAAAGTAAATGTGATCAGGCTCCATGGAAATTAACTTGGGTTATACTCCTAGGGAATGACACAAATATCAAAATTAAGGCATTTTATTCTTGGTCTTCATCTTCTTACTCTTCTATTGAATTCCTTCCTTCAATCTCCTTGTGATACATCATTCAATAGGATATTTAAATGAAAATAAATTTTCTATAAGGGACTTTCTTTTCTCTTTGGACCTCTAATATTTTTAAAATATCTTATTTTTAGATCTTCACAACTCTTTGAATCAAATTATATTTTTTTTAAAAAAAGAAAAGAATCTATACTCCTACATGATAGTAAGCAATTTATATAATGAAATCGCAATCACGAAAATCTCAAAATAATCATTTGCTCATTTTTTAACAACCTATAAGTTTAGCCATACTTTTCTTATTATTAGGAGCTAAGCATTCTGAAGCATTAGTTTAAATCATTATTAAATTTAGCCCCCTTTTTATAGTCTTGTATAAGCATAGCCACCTATAAAAAATCTCGTGAATATTCAGATTGTTCATAACCTAAGGGTAATCTATTGTACATCACATCACTGAGAGAATACAATAATTAAAATCATCACCACAAAAATTTAACACATTAAATATCAAATCAATCAGCACATGTTTCACATGCATATCACCATATCAAAAGAGAAATATTGTCCTAACTTAAAGCTAGAAGTCATATCCTAACAAATAGATCTAGGTATGTATAATAGGCCCTGTGATTTTGGGTATGTCCTATAAAGGATAATTTGTTAAAGTTGTTTATGATTTGATTTGTTAAAATTCAAAGAGAAATTTTAATTTTAGTTTAAATATTAATGTCTTAAGGTATATTTTAGTGTTTAATGATTACTATATTTGTTACTCATCGGGGCTGTGAGGTTTATTTCACACATCTTGGGGCTAACTTAATAGCCTTGTTGGACCGAGTTACCTAGCAATATCCAATTTAGTTAATTTAATTGGTTAAAGATTACAGCTTGATTAATGATTTAAAAAGGAATGACTTATAATTTGATTGAATTTAGACTAATTATAAGATTTTGAGTTGTGTTAAACTTTTTGTTAGTCTCTTATTTCTATTAACTTTAATCATTAGTGAATTATCGATTTCATTTTGCTTTAGAGATTTCACCCAAACTTAGGTTATTAGCCTTTTAGGTTTCCTTTTATTTAATTTTGGATGTATCTTGAACTATATATATGATTAGTTATGAGGGAATTAATTACTTAATGAATTAGGATCAAATTTTGTAAGTCTTTTATTTCGCCATTATAACTTAGATTTATAACTCTTAAATTTGGTTTAATCTTCAAATAAATTTTATTTAGTTAATATTTAATTAAGGGGCGATTAATATTTTAATTAGATTTAGTTCAAGCTTATATTCAAATCTTATCTTTTAGTAATTATTTGTGTTTGTTATGATTTGATTAAAAAGATTTGGATATTTTCATACATTTTTATTTAGTTTACCATTAGTTCTACCAAAATTATCAATTATTTATTAGTTATGATTAGGATTAAATTAATAATACATACTAATCCTAGGGTGGGATGTCACTAAGTTTCTATGTTTGGGTGTTTTTTCTCCTAAATGGTGCATGTGTCCTAAGTTTAAATTCTCTAAGACTTATCCTTAATTTTTGTCCTTAAATATCACTAGTGTTATATGAAATGAAAAGATGTTATTCATAATCCTTTGGACACACACACATGTGTAAATGGGTTTTGGATTCTATAATAAACTAGAAGCAATCTAAGAAAAATGAAGTTTCTACAAGGCCCTAAGGTTGGGAAATCACACAATCAATAGGCTCCCTAAGGACTTTTAAGTTTTAAGAAAACTTACAACACCGGGGGCTAATGCCTGGTGGTTTTGCCCATAGAATCCCCATTCGGAATGAATGGGGGCAACAAATTATTGTATCTATTATCCAAGCTCCTTCGTCCAGGTAGCTCTGACAGCTTCTAGTCCTTGCCCTCATAAAAGTCCTTTGTATAACATAGAAAAGAAGGAAATATTGTATTAAAGCATGATAGTATTTAATATGTATATAATTGAAATAAAATGCAAATAAGTAAAAATGTACCTTTTTGGGCTTACACACCGACTTAGTTGTTTGCCTCTTGAAATTTTGGATTTTGAAAGTATTTCATGTATTTTTCCACATCTCACCTCAAGGCACAAGTAGACGGGAAGTGGTAGAAGGAGAAGAGAGAGAGAGAGAGAGAAAGAAAGCAATTGTTTACTTTTCAAAACTCCACTTTCCAACAACCACCCAAACAAACTCACCTTTCCAACATACCTCATCTCTCAACACACACACACTTCTTTTCTTCCAACATGCACAAAGCACTTCAAGCAACTACTCACTCCTTTCACATGCATGCAAGAGAACATTTTCAATAACTCTCCCTTTCCAAAAAAAACATAACACAAAATAGTGCAAAATACTTTTCTCCAAAGCACATAACCATTAAGCAACTAATGAAAAGTAGAAAAGATGTTTTGTAGGTTGCGAGTATAATTATTGAACACAAAACAAAACATATACTTACGTATATGAGGCAACCAAAATCATGAAAATCTCTATTTTATTATATTAAGAAAGACATGCGGACTTTAGAGAACTTTATAAACTTCCTTTACCAAAATCTTGGAATATAAAAGAATGACCACACCTTTTTATCCAAAACACCTTTGAACTAAATCCATACAAGTTTTTATATGAAACATAAAGCAACAAGAATATTTTCCGACACAACTACTAACATGAATTTCTATATGAAACTAAAAAAATGTTCAAAACTTAAAAATGTATATAAGTATATCATCATCCATCATGACTCTTTAGAGTGGAACATGCCTCCAGACCCAACTTTGAAGCTAAATGCAAATAAGAGAAACAATGTTTTTATGAAAGCTCATTCCACCTCAAAAGAATTCAAGAAATCTTCTAACACAATGATTCACAATCCTTTCCAATGCTCAAAGCATGCAACATTATATTGCACCAATTCAAACTCACTAGTTTAACCCCATGTCAAATACATAATCAAAGTTTGCTGAGAGCTTAAAAACCATCTCACATTATTGAAAGGAAGAGAGACAAAAATAAAAGACATGTTCTTTTGAATTGAACACAACCCTTGTCCAACTTTTTTCTTTTCAAAATTGTAAGAAAAACACATGCATGTATTAAAAATGACGCACATATATATGAACCAATCTTCACCGATCATAACCCACCAAATACCCAAAGTTCTCATCTATATATCAAATATGCACATGTCCTATATCATGTTCCAACCATAGTAGACAAGACTTCATCAAAATTTATGAGAGAAAACAAAAGAGCAACCATACACCCTTGAAACCAACAAAATCTACAAATAAATGATGAATAAATAGAGCTTTAAAGTAGAAAAGCCCACTACCCTTTGCATTCCCTAAAAAAAACTTGTAGTTCTCATATTGTTTTTAATAGAATTATCCACATATGCATAAAATCCTTCTTGTCATAAACAAAAAATCTACTTAAATGAAATATCATTTCTTTCATACCAGCGATAAATACACTCAGATTAATCATATCAAAGAATTCCACTTTTTGCTAAAATCCTCTATTTCAAGGCTCACATAACCTCTATGTAATGTGATGTATAGAATACCAAGCCTATGAGTGCAAAACACATGAATGCATGTTGATATGAGTAAGAAGGATTAACATAGATGATGGCTATATACATAAAGCACGTGAGAGCTCATTAGTGTAGAACATATGCTTGCATGTGAAATATATGGGCACTTACTAACATAGATGAAAATTCTTATATCACATAATCTCAACTATACATAGTAAATTTTCCAACAAGCTTGTAAACTTAGACATTAAACTTCACTAAACTTGATTATCTCAATGAAATCACAAAGAGAAAACTTCACCAAATTTCATGGAAAGAAGCAAATTTTTTACGACTTAGATAATTCTTCTTTATTCCATGAGTGATTTCTTTCTTTCAACATGCTTAATAATCCATGAAATAATTATCTTAAGGCGATTTAGAGAAACAGTTATGGAGGAGCAGAACTCTTCAGAATCTTTATAGTTGCTTAATATGAAGTTGATGCAAAAATGATATATTATAACATGTAAGCATCAACAAGAGAGTTGTTCTACCAAAAAATTCATAAGTAATGATGGTTAACATATATACTCAACCCCTGTTTAATCAATTCATAAGTAGCGATTCAAAGTTGTTTAGAAGCTTTAAATTGTTTCTAAATTGTCATATGCTACCATGAGGAAACAAAGTTCTACCAAAAAATTCATAAGTAATGATGGTTAACATATATACTCAACCCCTGTTTAATCAACTCATATTATTTAACCAAAAATAAACGCCCTCAATCAGTTTGCAAATTCAGTAAAAGCATAGATGAAAATCATTAGAGACTCAACAACTAATTATAGTAAACGAGAAATTCCTTGCTAATCAGCATGCCAAGAGGTATCATAATAAAATCCATGGTGTTTATATATTATTTTGTTGATGAAAAAGTTTTTGATTCATATGGATGAGTGGTCAGTTGCTAAATTTAGATCTCATAAATTGCTAGCAAGAGTGGATTATGTGGGAGAAGAGTGGTAAGGAGGAGAAGAGAATAGGAAGAAGGAGAAAAGAAGAAGAAATGAAGAGAAGGATGAAAAAGAAGTAAAGTAGAAGAAAAAGAAATAGAGAAAAAAGAAGAGGAAAAGTAAGAAGAAGGGAAGGAAAAAAAAAGATAGAAGAAAGAAGAATAATTGGGGAAAGGCAAGAAGTGAGTAAAGGGTAGAAGTAAGAAGAAGTCACCTATAGTACAAGAGGAGAAAGTCGGCGTCTGGTTCGGCTAGGGCAGATTGCTAGCAGAGCTTCAAAAAGCCTCAATTTAATTTAGTCGGGTCTAGGCGTGTAAGTGAGCCGAGCTGGCTCGCGAGCTAAGCTCGAGCTCGACTGATTTATGGGCTCGCGAACTGAGCTTATCGTGCTCGAGTTCGAGCTTGATGAGACTCGGCTCGCGAGCCGGCTCTAAATTATTAAGTTTATATATTTTAAAATTAATAATAATAAATGTTATATAAATCCTAGTATAGTTTAAAATTCCTGTGTGGCGTGCATTTCATTCTCAAATCTAGTGCATGTATTTCAATTTTTAAAGTTATATCTATCTCTCTCTCTCCCTCTCTCTCACAAACTTCGGTTGTCCAATAAATGCTGAAGTGAAATGTTCATTTAAATAGCCTGTTGAATAATAAATGTAATCACTTTATTCTCCTCAATACTCCCTCTCTCTTTCTATTTTCCCGCTGCATTTTTAGAAGACAACGTCGGAGGCAAGTAAGATGGGTTCAGAAGGCAAAATGAACCGCGTAGGAGGTTTCACAAGTGGCTCGACGAGCAGCTCGACAAGCGGCTTGAACTCGTTTACAGTGAAACGAGTAGTCGAGCTCGAGCTTGGTATTTGAAAGTTGAGCTTGACTCGAACACCTTCTGACTCGAGCTCGACTCGACTCGTTTGCACCCCTAGTTGGATCTAATTCAACTTGGTTCGAGTTGACTCCATCGCAATTTGACCCGCTCAAGGCAATACAAAAAGATCGAGCTTGAATTAACGACGATTCAAATAAGATTAGGCTCGATGTAGTTCAATCAAGTCAATCGGGAGCGGCGAGGGAAAAGACGTGAAAATAGAGGTCAACATAGAGTCCTTCAAACCTCTAAGCTCCCTTCAATCTTAATGTCAAGATCCCCCTCATGCATAGAAGGGATATATTCATAAATTTTTTAGAGCTATATTTTGGTAAACTTAATCAAAAGTATATATCACTCCATTGAATTGTCCATATTAAATCTTTTGATCATTAATTATTTATATAGTATTTAAGTATGTCAGAGACGTCAGAATCAAAAGAGTTTGGGCTCAACGGATTTGTCTCACTGAGTAGCTCAATTTAACTATAAGCATACAAATTTTGAGATTGTTCCTTCAATTAATTTCCTAACGTTTTCACATAAGCTTTGAGTGCTATATTTTGATTCATTTGAACTCAGATCAGATCACTTGTTATGCCATTAAGTTTTTTTAAGATGTTTTATATTAATTCAATTATAAATTTGTTGAAATTATAGTTCATCTGATTTTGAATTTAATCATGAAAGTTTTCAACAAAAATATTGCATCAAAATTCATGCCTATCAAGTGAATTTCTAGAGATCTCTGAAGTATCTATACAAGTATCATGACTTTTATATTTTAGTATTCATTAATTTATTGATGAATAAGTAGAGTGATTCTAGCATGTTTGCTTTGTGTTCGCAGAGTGGTATAACATGAATATTTTCAAACAAGAGTTGATTTTGAATAAATGAAATTTAAGCAATCCAAACATGAACACATAATAAGTGCACTCAAACATGACTCATTTACACCTCTATCTATCTTTTTTCTTAATTTATTCATTATTAAATAAAAATTGTGTGAAAATGTCCTCATACAAATTATATCTTGATATACTTGAAAGTTATTAAATTTATTTTGAGATTCGTGTAATTCAAATTCTATATCAACAACATTAAGTTCAAAGAAAATCTGATAAATTTGGTCTCTTTAGGTAGCTAGATTTTGACTATAAACTAAAGTAAACATAGGAGTTTTGAAAATTTGTCCATTTGGATAGTTATCTTTCAATGAAAAATTAAATTTATATAATAAATTATTAGCAAATGTGATAATTTAAATATGATAAATAACTCATAACATATCATAAATAATAAATAATCCAAGGGCAACTGTGTAACATCATTGTTTCCAAAGATTTAAATGTGACTTAAAAGTATATACAATAATGATGCGCATCTTGAACAATCACCACATAAACCAGCTCATTCATATTAAAGAAAAAAAATCAATTCAAATTAATCATGTCAAAATGGAGTTGACTAAAAAGCCTACTAAGCAAGAAAACATAAGAAATACATATTGCATAACATACCATGCCATCTTTGTGTTGGGAGTGAATTTGGAATTTATCCTAAGTTCATTTTCAATGTATTTATAATTTACTGATTTGACCAAATTTCAAATACACAACATAAGTGAAGGATGCTTGAAAGTTCAAGGTAGGATGTTAAGCCTGGTTGAACTATCCCTAGGCACACCAAGATGGAGGGGAGAGGTGAATTGATTCTTTAAAAATTTACCCCTTAACAAAAACTATTTTCTTTAAAAATAATGGCAAAAATAAATATAAGCGAAAGAGAATATATAAAAAAATTAATATTTCTTATTTTCTGATTTTTTTTTTTTCAAAAAAAAAAAAAACTTGTGTCAATTTAAACAAACTCAGACACATTTGCATAATGCAGTAAATAAAAATACAAAAAAGAAAATGCGATAATAGAACGAGCACACCAAATTTATAGTGATTTGGTCATTGACCTACGTTCAGTCCCTGGAGTCCTTCTCTATGGGTATTACACTAAATCTTTAGTGTCTCTCCTTCAGCCCTCACATGGCTAAGAAGCTCTTATAAAAATTACTTCCACCAACCTAGTGTGATGGAGAACCAAAATAATTTCACCCTTCTAGTGAGGCGGAGAACCTTAGAATTTTCATTCTTCTGGTGAAGGCAGCAAACCTGGATACTTTTTTACCATCCTGGTGAAGGAAGATAACATTTATCTTTAGCCTTGAAGCCTTTCTCCCCTGAGTAATCCCAAGAGATCTACTAGGCAACTGGAGGAATCAAGGTGCAAGCCTGCTTGGAACAACCGCCTGGAAACCCCTCATACTATTTTTCCCTCTCACACAACCTCACCTTCTCCTTCTCCAATGCTCTAAGACCTCTCTCTCTCTCTCTCTCCGAATCACCGACTCTATTCGTATAGTATTTTTTTTTTCAATTGATTTATATTAAGTTCATTAAACTGTTTAAAATTAATGAATTATTTTTTAATTTATAATATTTGATAGCCTATGATTCATTCATAACTAATTTGTCATACTTGAACTTGAGCCCCACATCCCAAATATTTGATTTGATTCGAGATCGGAGCTTTTCAAACTTTTATTGTAAACCAAGTTTTCTAAGAAACTCTGATAGTGGAAAAAGTAGAAATTAGAATCGTAGACTAAATCCAAGCAATCATAATAAATATTAAAATTTTGATTTAAATATATGTGCCATAACATTTTAAAAAATTAATAAGAATATTATACATAGTCAATACACAATAAATACACACTCAATACATAGTCAACACACAGTCAATACACACTCAAAACATAGTTAATACACAATCAATACATACTCAATATATAGTCAATACACACTCAATACATAGTCATGAATAACTTTGGAAGCGGTAAGGATCAAAATTAAGATTGATAAATGATGATAGTGCACACTTAGGTTTTGTTTGGGACGGCTTTCTTGCCGCATCTTAAAGTAGCTTTTTAGTATAAATATTAAAAATTTTAAAATAAAAAGCTGCTTTAAGAAGTGGTAAGAAAGCCGTCCCAAATAAAGCCTTAAACTTTATCAATACACACTCATTACATAAACAATCAATACACAGTCAATATGTGCTTTATATGCACTCAATAAATAAAACTATCACATAAACCATTCATATCTTAGAATTCTAACTTTTAAAATGCATTACACACTCAATATACTATTAACACATAGTGTGTATTGTAAAAAATATAATTAAAAAAATATATTTAATACACCATATAAATCATTCATATCTTGAATCATAATTTTTAAAATGCATTACACAGTCAAATACACTATGTATCAGAAAAAAAACACAATTTAAAAAAAAATCTCTTCAATACACACGGTGGTGCATAAGTTCAAAAAAATGAAAGAATGATGACATTTCTCAAAAAATATTATTTTCTATAAATTTATATATGTTATTTACAGAAGCACCCCTATTTACGCCATTCGATCTATAAATAATTGAAGAATACGTTCTCAAATAAATTTATCATTGAAGCATTTAGGCATGTTTAAAAATTTGATATGCCTTGAAGGCAAAAACTGTTCTTTTGAAGTAACTTCTACGATAAGTTTCTCTATTGAAAAAATTAAACTCAATAAAATGTGCATTTATAAGAAATATAATAAAACTTTGGAGGAGTTTCAAATTTATCGATAAGTTGAAACCTAAAATATATCGTCTTCTCAAAGAATACAATGTTCTCCAAACTCGTCTCAATCTTCATCGTTTGTTTTTTATTTTTCTTTCTCAGTATTGAAATTTTTATTTCACTAAAACTCTAAAATTTAGAGACTTCGCTGATTATTTTCCTAAAAAAAATAACGTCAATTGAATTTGTTGGACTCAATAGTTGGGCAAATTATTGCATCCGGTCACCGGATGTGGAGATAGGTTCGAATATTAATAAAATATTATTTTAAATTAAGGGTGTCAAAAGCGCAGGTAAAACACACCTAAAACACATCTAAAGCGTAGTTAAAAGCACATGTGAAGTGGTATGTTTTTATTGGATGTCTGAACCCATTCTGCACGATCATCGATGCAATAATTTGCCCAATAGTTTTTTTTTGTTTTGGGAAAATGAGGGCAAAGCCCATATATTACTATGTAAAAGAAGGTTACATGTAAGGTATAAAAAAAAAGGTTTAACTTCAAACAAAACTTGAAGATAAACCAAAAACCTATACCCCCCACATTGAAAGAACAAAAGAACATAACAACCACTTAATAAAACAACCCAACCAAAAGTCTGTCCACCAAAAGTAAGTGCAATAGCACTTAAGGACTCAGACTTCTAATAGAAAAAAGAAGAATCCAATCGGCAACCACGAAACGAAATCTCCTGGTTGCCCAAAAAGAAAGGCCCTCCAAGGAGATGATTAGCAGCTACATCATCGTCCTTGCACGGAACCAAAAAAGCCTGTCCAGATACCCATGCAGCAGAAATGGAGAGCCACACCACAAAGCCCCCGAACAAAGCCTCCACCAGACAGATAATGAAACATTGCAATACCAGAGAAAATAAACGTAAGTCTCCCAGCAACAATGGAACAACCACAAAAAAAGGCACGGAACAGAGAGCAGGCCGGCTCAGCCAAAAAACTCCATCCCAAACTCAATAAATCCCTTAAACCACCCACGGAATCCTGAGAAGATCCGCAGACTTCCAGTTGGTAATTTTAGCTTCCACAGCCTTTTTAATATGCAAACAAAGAGTAGAATAACATCTAGATTTACCATTAAACCTTCTTTCATTCCTTTCTCTCCAAATAAAATAGGTGGCACAACCCAGTATAATCAAGAAAAGCTCTTTTTGATTATTTGCCAAGTGATTATGCTCTCCGAGAAAGTGAAGCACTTGAATGAGTCTAGGTCTTAACAAAAATTCCCCCACCATAGGAATCAGATTAGTCAAAACATTGAAAGCATAATCACATTCGAAATAAATATGTCCATTTGATTCAAAGTGTACAAAACAAAGAGAGCATGTAGAGTTAACCATAATGTTTCTTTTAATCAGCTCCTCCGCCGTTTTAAGCCCATTGATAAGGGCTAACCAAATAAAAGACGAATACCTCAATGCATAGTGTTTGTGCCACACCAATTTAAACCAATCCACAATGATCTCATGTCTATGGTAAAATTTAATGAAGGCTGAAAAACAAGCCTTAACCTTACCATCCCACCTGATAGTGGGTTGAAACCCATGATGATTACAGCCAAAATTCTGGAGGGTAAGAGCAATAGGAAAGGGGATAGCATCAGGGAACAACCAGCCCACATCTCCCAAAAAATCCGAAACCGTAGCATTAAAAGGAATTAAACTATCTAAATTCAGTGAAGCAAATTCAGCCATGATATAATTCCTACGCAGCCAAGGGTCCCAAAGAAAAGACAGAATGCTATTAGCTTTGAGATCAAAGCTAATAATAGAAGTAATTTGTAAAGCCGTTCTATTCATATCATTCCAAAGTGAAGAAGCTTTGCTTAAAATTGGAGTCCACGGAGTACCATATTTGGCATTTAAAAATCTAAATAACATGGACTTAGAATTATAGAATCTCAAAATCAGAGAACAGCAGTTTGCAAATTGAAGGCTGGCAAGGTTCGGGATACCCAACCCGCCCAACTGTTTAGGCCTACAGGTTTTTTTCCAAGCAATCAAAAACAGTTTCCTGGCCTCCAAATCACCAAAATATAAGAATCTAGAGCACATCCTGCTAATGCTCTTGATACAACTTTTAGTCAGTATGGTACCCCTAATCAGGGGCGGAACCAGCCTTAATTCTTAGGGGGGGGCAAAATTACAAAAAGATAAAAAAATATATTTATAACAAAATTCAAACAAGATATTATATTGCAATAAAAATTACAAGCCTTGCATTCTATTTTGCATCTTCTGATAATGTTGTATTACAACTTCATTTGGAATCAAATCAAATACTTCTTTCTCAATATATGGCACCAGGCAGTCGTTGAGCCAATCATCACCCATTTTACTGCGTAACCTATGTTTAACAATTTTCATTGCTGAAAATGCTCTCTCCACTGTAGCGGTGGCAACAGGCAAAGTTAATGCTAAAACAAGAAGCCGATGAACTAAGGGGTACACGATATCTTTTTTAACCTTAACAAATTGTTTTGCTAGATCAGCAATGCTCTCCAAAGATGAGAACTCCTCGCTTGTACGCATATCAAGATGTATGTCGATAGCTGGTGCTCTAAAGCCACAAGTTCAACTATAGAAAAATCGGCTGAATATAGTTCTGCAAGCCGAATTAATTTCTCCTTATTATAAGCAGAGAATGAGTTACTTGGATTTAGACATGACATACAAAGAAGCAATTCAGTACTAGTTTCAGAAAATCTATTATTCAGCTCTTGAAGTTGCATATCAATGATAGTGTAAAAGAATTCCACACGATAATGATGTAAATTTCATTAGCAAATAAAATAACAAATAACTGAAAAATACTCTTCATCTTGCTCGGATAGTGTTCGCTCCTAATTCGTACATAGCTGAAGTTCTCCTAAGAATCAAATAAAGGTCTAACACATAAAAGCTCCCTAGACAAGAACTATTTTTTCTCCCTAAGAACAAAAATGAACTCACGGCACATAAAAAAAAATTTCTTAGTTCGCTGCACCAAACCAGAACTAAGAAACAGGAAAAAAAATTTTAGCTGTAAATGTAGGCAAGATCAAGACAGAGCAAGAAACAGGAAAAAAAAAATTTAGCTGTAACTTTAGGCAAGATCAAGACGGAGCAAGAAACGGGAAAAAAAAAATTTAGCTGTAAGTGTAGGCAAGATCAAGACGGAGCAACTGAGCAAGAAACAAGAAAAAAAAAAATTTAGCTGTAAATTGGATTCTACCACTCCTTTCTTATTTCTCCAACCAAACCACGGCAAGATTAAGACGGAGCAAAATGACGGCAAGAAAAAGGCATTCCCGAAAGGAGACAATGGAGCACGAAAAAGGCATTCCAGAAAAGAGAATAGAAGGAGCACAAAAATAAGAAATCAGATATTCATATGACTGTGGAAATGTGAAATACCTGACTGTGCAAGCAAGACTGCGAGTCCGTCGGCGTCGAAGAGAAGGAGCCGAGTGGCGAGTGCCACTGCCGCGGTGCCGCCTGTAGTCCGTGTCCGTCCGCCGTCGGCGTCGAAGAGGAAAGAGAAAGCAGATTCGTCGCCGTTGAAGCCTGAAGGTAGTCTCTCCTCTCTGGCTCGGTCGCTCCGTCGCTCGCCAGTCGCAAGAGATAAAGGGGCGGCTGTGCGGGATATTTGGGAGAAATTTGTTTGATTAGGGCAAAAAAAATATTTTAGGGGGGGCAAATTAACAAAACAGCCCTACCTCTAATTAAATTTTTTTTTTAGGGGGGGCAATTGCCCCCCCTCACATACAAATGGTTCCGCTAGTGCCCCTAATCCAATAGGTAATCGTGTTGCAAATGGTGTATTTAATGAATTGCAATCTCCCAGCAAAAGACAACAACCGAGCTTTCCATCCAGAAAGATGATTAGAAATGATATTCAGAAGGGGTTGAAAATCCACTTTACTCAATTTTTTAACAGAAATAGGGATACCAAGGTAAGTCATCTTATCACCAAAGGAGGAGATGTTAAGAATATCACAGATTTCCAAAGGGTTAGAAGAAGCTTTGGAGATGATAATATTACTTTTTTTCATGATTAACCAATAGACCAGATAACTCAGCAAAGGCCTTAAGAATATCCACAAGTACTTTACAATTCTGAGGGGAAGCCTTCCCAAAAATGAGAAGATCATCTACGTATAGCAAATGAGTGATGTTCACATCTTCCTTTGAACCCCAATAAATTTTTCAGCCGAAGAAGGATTGTCAATCAAACAAGTGAAGGCATCCATAGCAATACAGAATAAATAGGGGCTAAGCGGGCACCCTTGCCTAATGCCCGAAGAGGAATTGAAATAGCCTTCAAGAACACCATCAATGCAAATAGAAAAAGGAACATCCGAAATACAGGCTTTAATCAAGCTAATGAAGGTAGAAGGAAAACTCTTTTGTTTCATTCTGGCAAGAATAAAGTCACGAGAGACAGAGTCAAAGGCTTTACGAATATCCAGCTTGGCGCACATAAATTTCTGATTGGCAGATTTTTTAAAATCCAAAAGGATTTCAGAGGCAAGAAGAACATTATCTGTCCCAATATGATTCTGAATAAATCCCACTTGGTTTTCCCCAATAATAAGGGGCATGATGTCCTTCATCCTCAGCGCCATAATTTTAGAAATAATCTTATAAAAAACATTACAAAGGGCAATAGGTCTGAAATCTGAGATGTTAAAAGCATGAGCATTTTTGGGAATAAGAGCAATAGCTGAAGCTTTAACAAAGTTTGGAAGATAACCTTTAGAGAAGAATGATTTCACCGCTTTGCAAATCAAAGGACCCGTAATGAGCCAAGAAGATTTATAGAACTCAAAATTAAACCCATCCGGCCCAGGGCTAGAATTAGAGTTCCCATTAAAAATCACAGCTTTAATTTCTTCATCAGTAATAGGCACAATGAGCATAGAAGAGAGGTTAGAAGGAATAGTATTGCCTTCGGGAATAGGCAAAGGATCAGAGAAAGCAATAGGCTTTGGAGCATTAAATAACCTCTCAAAATGGTTAATAATAGAATTAACCTTGTAAATCCTATCATTAGGATCATCACAAGCAACCAAGTTAGAAGAGCAAATATTCCTCCTTCTTTTCACTCTAGCATAAAGAAATTTCAAATCATCCTCACCATGTGAAAGCCACTTAATTTTGGCCCTTTGAAGCAACCAGTTCGTCCAAGAAGAAGAACAATCAACAAGTTGAGCAGTTGAGCATTGATACCTTTCAGCCTTTGGTTCAAATCGAAATTGAGAGGATCATAATTAAGTAAATCCAAACAATCGGCTTGTTGATCCTTAAGAGAGCTGAGTTGAGAAGAAAGATGGGAAGAATTTGCCCAATCTTTGCCATTGATATTTTCCTTCAATTTTTTAAGTTTGCTATAGAGCCCTAAATCGGATTACCATGAACAAGAAGGGAAAAGATATCCAGAAGTTCAGCCCAAAAAGCATCCTGTTTAGACCAGAAGTTTTTAAAAAGAAATCTATGCTTCCAACAGGGGAGCTGATTATTGTAGAGAACAATGGGAGAGTGATCCGAGCAAGAAGGAGGTAACACCTCATACTGGGATGCAGGAAAAGCTTCCAGCCATTTGTCATTGATAAGCATCCTATCCAACTTCAGATGTTTAAGGTCATTAGCCCTTTGATTGAACCAAGTAAATTTCAAGCCAGAAGAAGCTAAATCAAATAATCTCATATCAAAAACGAAAGAATTGAAGTCCCAAAGATGGGAGGGGAGAAGAGAAGTCCCACCAGACTTCTCATTAGCATCAAGACAACAATTAAAATCTCCTAGAATCAGTCAAGGAGAAGAAATGCCCGCACCAAATTCCCTGATCAAGTTCCAAAGCTGAAGCATATCAGCTTGGGTGTTCGAAGCATAAACAACAGAAAGAACACACAGCCGATCAGAGCCACTATATAAATCACTAGAGATTAGCTGAGACGTGAAAGTGATGGGAATGAAATGGATGCGCATAGGATTCTATTTAATCCAGATTCTTCCCGAGCTAGAAAGATTGAAATTATGACAGCTTTCTTCATTATCAAAAATTTCATAATTCATACGAAACCAAGGATCCATAAAGGAATTATTATGAATTATGTTCTCCAAGACACAAATAAGATCAAGCTTATGGCACCGAACTAAATCTTTGCAAGCCCTAACCTTCTCGGGGCTATTGAAACCTCTCACATTCCAAGCCGCAAGACGAGGAGGGATCATTTAGATTTATAAGAGTAGTTAGGAGTTTTTTTGGCTGCTTTACTCCTAGAAGCTTTTGATTGAGTATGAGTAATAGTGCGTGATTGTTCTTGGCTAGAAGAGGAAGAAGATGTCTGAAGGTTATCAGAATTGCTCTCTTCCAAAAGAGTAAATTTGTTAGGTGAAATGACCTTGTCTTGCTGTTGAGGAATTAAGTTGGAATTAGTGCTTGGCAAGTCTTCCGTAGGCGAATTCAAATTCGGAATGTGAGTTAAGGCCGTCTGAGTGTTGCAAGGGGGAATGACCACTGGTGGCATCTGGGAAGTGGAAGGAAGATTGGTAGAAGAAGGTGGAATGGTGTCAGCTGGAGTTTTATCCGTCTGAAGTTGAGTAGCATCGTGACTTTCAGATAAAGTCGAATGGAAACCATCAGATGGAGCCGAGGGAGCGTTCTGCACAACAAGGTTCCTTGAGGAACTTCTATGCGAAGGCCTTGGTGGTTTGCGGCTGTGACTTCTACCCCTTGTAGGGATTTGAATATCAGACTGAGGAGAAGGTGGTTTTGAGGGGCAGAAATCTGGAGTATGGACAATAGATCCGCAGTGTTGGCAGGGACTGGGTTTCCATTCGCACTGGATCTTGAGAATAAACGGCTCCCCTAATATGGAAATTGGAATGGTTTCAGGATAAGCACAATCTTTTGAGACCTGAACACAAACACGTGCATAAGTAAGTCTTGTTTTTTCAGCTGTGAGATCATTCACAACTAAAGGCTTTCCAATTTTACTGGCAATTCGTGAAATACCCTCCGGAGTCCAGCAAGGGAGAGGCAGATCAATGATTTTGAACCAAATCGGAATGGAGGAAAAATCTTCCCTAACAGGCTTGAAATTAGGCACCCATTTTTGCAATACAAACGGTTTTCCCAGAAAAAACCAGACACCACCCGCCAAAGCCATATCATAATCTTCATGCGCAGAAAACTTAAGCATGAAAAAACCATCACTCAAGGAAAGTAATTTCATCATACCTTTCAACTTCCAAGACTTACGCATGGCGGAAAGCAGAGATTCATAGTAAGGATGTCTACCTATGGAATAACCGATCAACGAAAGCCCCAATTCCTCTTTTGCGGCTTTTACTTGAGCTTCGTTGAATTCCAAGGGATCATCAAAGGGATCATCAGGAGCAGTGGAGGAAGAGAGCTTGAAGATGTTACCTGGTCGGGGAGATGCTACAATGTTACTGTAGCTAAGAGCAGGACCGGAAGGAGACGGGGAAATCTTTGTGGAAAGAGGAGGAAACTCCTCAGGAGAAGAAGAGAAGTTAGCCATGTCTTCTCCGGCAGAGCCGGAAGAGGGGAGAAGGAGAAGATGAACCAGAAAAACCAAGCGGCTGGGAGAGGCGAAAAAACCCTTGCGAGCCTCTAAAGCCATGTGCTCTCTGTCTTTTTTCGCATCAAAAAAGATTTGCCCAATAGTTGAGTGATGAACTATAAAAATTATATATTAAAAATTTACATGTAAACTAAAAGTGTCTTATCCGGGCTCCACACTTAATAATATCTCGAAATAGAGAGGAAATCCGTCGCTATTTTTATATAATATTTTATTAAATTAATAGTGTACGTGTTGTACTGATGTGGCTCATTGCATGCTTTAAAAATTAAAATATCATTTCCCAAAAAAATTAAAATTAAAATATCGGTGCACAGCTTTTTACAATCGGTGAGTCGATCCATTTCAAGTGACGCTAATCAATTTCCGGTCACCGGCCACTTAGGTCGGCTTTCTTCTTTAAAATACTCGCTCGATGGAGACACGAGGCCACCGCTCTACTGCTGAGCGAAGAAATCTTACACATCACGATCTAGGAGCCAATAAAGAGGAAGAAGATTAGAAGACGACGAAGAAATATGCCAAGAGTGAGACACTTCCACACAAATGGCGGAAATCTCAATAGAGTGCATTCCTGAGGCAACTACTGTCTTGGTCGTATAAGAAAGAGAGGAAAAGGAAGAGAAAGAGAGGCGTTGAAACTCAAAATGTCGGGGATCTTCTCTCTGTTTTCCGGTAGTAGGAGTGGGCACCAGACAACGCAGAGCACAACTGTAAATTTTATCTTAATATCTTTTTCAATATGTTGATTATTGTTTGATGAGCCATGGATTCTTTTTAGGGGTGATTGATTCTGCGTGGAATTCTAGCTTATAGGTTTCGTTTGTTAGTGGTTTTTGTTATTTTTTCTAGGTTATGGGTTTATTTGTTCCTGATCTTTGCTATATTTTTAGCAACTTTGTTTTGATTCTTTAGTTCTATTTTGAAGGTTTGTAGATGAAAACAAGCTCATCCTGCCATCATTGTAATTGTTCTTGTTTGATTGGTTCATCCTTGGCTGGTTGATTTTTTGTTTAAAAGTATATAAGATCGAATATATTTGCTGTAAAGACTTTCTCATATTAGTAATTCTGTGGAATATGGCAAGTTTTGGTCCTACTATGAGCAAGAATGACTCTTTGATATTTGTTATAAGATGTTTGTTTTGTAGATTGTTGAACCAAAAGTAAGCCTTGTTTTAACCAGTTTCCTCTTTTCAATCTGTGTTGATTATTGTACCAAAATTTATGGTGTGGTGTACCTCTCTTGTGTTACTTTGGCATCAACTGCTGTGCTTAAATCATCAATTTTCTGGTGAATTTTGTTTACTCGATGTATTTCTTTATGAGGTTCATGTATTACTTTACCTGAAGCCTTCGGGTCTTATTGGCAGTAATTTATCTAGCTTGTTTCTATTGATATCACTTGCTGCTCAAAATTTCTGTTATCAGTTTAAAATTGTGTTTTTTCCTATATTATCAGTGTAAAAGTTGAAAAGTGCTTCTGTTATTTGACTTAGGATTCATTTGGGACGGCTTTCTTACTACTTCTTAAAACAGTTTTTTACTAAAAAGCTACTTTAAGAAGAGTAAGAAAATTGTCCCAAAGGAAAGTCTAACAGCTTTTTAGTAAAAATTTTGTACTAAAAAATTGTTTTAAGAAGGAGAAAGAAAGCCGTCTCAAATGAAGCCATAAGGACATGTTGTTCTTATTTATATTTTTTATTTTGAAATTATCAGTTTATATTTCTCTCCTTTCTTCAATGTATTGATCCCATACAATAACTTGCTCATCTCTCTAAGACGATCAATGAAATTCCAGGTATGATCTTACCGAATGAATGGTCGAATTTATTTATTTTTTTGGAAATAGAGAAGTAACAATATTCATCTTTTATCTTTTTTCTTTTCCCTATAAATATTTAACCCTGTGAGTAGGTGGTTTTCTTGAAGCGACGAGTGGTGAGGCTTAGGATTAGTGAGAATACGGTGATGCCATCAAAAACATCTTCGGTTTAGAAAATAATAAAGTGTTCTCAATTGAAGGTCATAGAGGTGAATAGATTTTATCAGTAAAAAACTAGAGAAGACCATCTATATTGGCATACCACATTCATACTAAAATTCTAGTAAAAATTATCTCAAATTTTCATGATTATAATAGTTACTTTGAAGGGCCTTTCAGAATGGATGGTATAAGTTGATATATTTAGAAACAGTTGATTTTTTTTTAAATTTTGTTTCACATATTGTCCTTTTTCTATGAACACTTTTCATTCAAATGTTGTGGAGATTCCTCCTGGGACCTTAACTTTGTGTGCAAAAGATTTTTTTTTATCCCACAAGCGCATATGCTCAATCATTTGGAATAACTACTTTAGCTTGACAATCAGACGATTCAGGATGAAAGGGAAGCACAAATTGCTGAAAAAGGAGACCCCTTGGCTACCACTTCGCATCGCGGATTTGAAGTTGATAATGGATTTAGACCTGTGGAACACCCCGTCGAGCCCATCAGCCAGGATCAACCTGTCAGATGTCCATTATCAGAACCTTCAATACTAAATGTAGGTTTAGATATTCTATTTTCTTTTGTACTTCTTGGTAACCTGACAGTTTCTTAATTAATATTAATATTTCATTATATTGCTTGTTTACAGTTTTGTATAATTGCAGATTTCCTGATTGAAGAAATGAGCTCCATTGCATTTGATAAATATGTTAGATTTATTGTGCAAGATTCATGCTACCAGTGCCTCTACTATAGCACATACATCTGTGAATCAATTTTGCTAACTCGTTACTAAATATTGTTTAGTGTGTCAAACAATTGCTTCTAAGACTAAATTGCATGATAATACTTTGAATTCTAGTCATTTTCATCAGAGCTAGAAAAAAACTCATATACTTGTTTTATTTGAATTCTTCAAGCATACCTACTTTTTTCTACCCTCACTTGCGATGCAGCTTATCAAATAATTCAGAATGATAGGTATTATTAGAGTTCAATGCTATTTACCAAGTACTGAACCATCTAGCTTGCATAATGAAGAATGTGTTTTTATTTATTCATATCAACAAATTGAAGTTAGTCCCCATTTTTAGGGTGGGGTTGATTAATGCAATGGTAAGCTTGTCTTTGTTGTTGCTTAAAGCTGGGGGTGTAATTGAGTGAAGCTGACTCGTGAGCCATGCTCGATAAGCTAACAAGTGAAATTTGAGCCTGACTTGACTTTACTCGTTAGCTTATGAGTCATCTCCCTTAAAAATTATTAGTATAAAATACCATTTAAGAGTTTTTAAGTATAAAGTTATTAAAATTATTAACAAATAATGTCTCACTTTCTTATTATTTCACCTCTAATTTGTCATTCATTTTATTATTTAATTACAATAGCTGTTTGATTCATAACCATTTAATGAGCTGGATCATGAGCCGATTCAAACTCGTAGAATTGAACTCGAGGAGCTCAAACTCAATTAATCAAGCTCAAGTCAAGGGTGGCTCAAACTAGACTCGTCTCGTTTACACCTCTACTTTGAGCTCATCACTTCATGTTACGAAAACAGCCTCTTTAACGTAGAAGAAAGGCTAATTGCCATAATCTCTCAAAACTCGCAATTTTTTGCATGATTCATACCTTCACAGATCACAGCATAAAATTTGTCAGTTTCTGTCGTTTAGATTTCCATGATTTGGATGAATCATAGCTGTTAAACTATGGAAGAATGCCTGTATATCTATAGGATGGAAGAATTTGGAAGGAAAGGATATCTTCTACTGGTGCACCAGCGAAAGCTGACCTTCTTGTTGTGAAGAAAGCGGGAACAAAGCTTGAAAAAGTGAGTGTTGGAAGAAGACACAAATCTGCTCCAAGAACTCGCCCAGCATCTCTAAGCGCAACAGAAGAGATCATCTTAAAGCTGCCTGAAGAATGTAGAGTTGATGGAGACAGAACCGCTGGAAGCTAAACCATTTGTTTGAATCTCTCTTTCGTACAGTTTCTTCTGTATTGTTATGATCAAGTCATGGCTAAGTTATGGTAGAAACGAGAATTTCATTGTCCAAATGTATTTTAGTTGGTTTTCTCTTTGCTTATTATAAGTTTTTATTTCTATCAATCGAATTGTGTTCTACTAATGAACTGTAATTGCAACATTATTGTCAGGAATTGATACTGGTCTTGAAATTATTGGAATGTTTGGACTGACTCCATTATTTCCCCCCCTCTCTCTCTCTCTCTCTCTCTCTAATATTAATAACTTTATGCTATTTGTTATTTCTCTCTCTCTCTCTAATATTAATAACTTTATGCTATTTGTTATTTTTTTAATAACAAATATATTATGTGCTTCTCCTTCAAATAATAAAATTAGTTGAGAGGGATTTTTTATATATAATGTTCAAAAGTATATTCTTTATATATTTAAATCTAAAACTTATTATTTACTCATGCACAACATTATATAAGAAAATTGCATCCTCCTCGCTCTCACCATTACAATCTTATCACCACTTTTCTCCTTGTTGGATCCGTCAACCTTACCCCAGCGAGATTTTGTTCATTTGTTCAACCTCTTCGTTCTCCGTCACACAATGTTGGTCTTGTAGATCTTGTTCCCAACACGATCTAGTAACAGCTTATTCGACTCTTTTGTCATTCACACGTCATCGGTTCCATCAAACACCCTTCATAGTGAAATCTTCTCATGACTTTCACATCTCTTTTTTAGCAATTGGTGAGCTCCCGTCACATTCTTTTTATTATCGTTTTTTTTATTATCATCAAGAAGTTAATGAACGTTAAAGGAGTATTATATTATATAAATAGTAAACTTTGTGTTAAATATATAAGTACTATAAATCTAAGGGTCATATTATGTAAATTTCCCAATTAACTCCATCATTAATTGTAGCTATATGCATTTGGCTATAATGTAAATTTTAGTTAACTATTAAAGCACTTAAGCCTCACTTAAGCTACCATTGACCCTAACATAACACAATCTTATTTATTACAATTAATATCAATTATCATCTAAAAGAATAATTCATATAAATATTTATCCCAAAAGTCATCTATGTTGAATTTTGAGCTTATCCCAACCACTTCCTAACTACTATAAGATGCACTTATGGCCTTAACAAGCACTTCCAAAAGTGGGGCATATCATTAAATTTTATCTTAGGTAAGTTTAGTGCTTTTGAAAATATAATTGTTGAAGACTTCGAGGGTACTGGATCAAAATTTATTTATGGAATAAGTATATCACTTTACTAATATGAACGGTTAAGTAATAAGAGAAAAATTGGCGTAAAATAAAGAGCACAAAAAGTATAGGATGATAGAAATGATTTAACTATAAAAGCTCAATCAATGAAATTTGCAACTAAGCATGAATGACTCATAAGTAGTAAAAAAAAATGAAGACCCTAACCCATGAAATTTTTTATTTAAATGTTATGTGAACATTATATATTTGCTAAATCTTATATAGTATGTGTGTGAAATATAGGTTTCAATATTTTTTTTTAAAACTTAATTTTCAATTGAGATGGGAAATCATTCAAAATAAATATATTATAATTAATTGAGAAATTAATTATAATTTTAGAAATGAGGGGTCGACCATTGTAGTTAGTCTAGGTAATTACAAGTAGTTTTCATGGGCGGTCGGTCACCCTAACTCCTCTTTGTGATTTAAATCATGATGTAATTAAGCTAAGTTTAAATTAACTTGTATCTAATTTGACTTCTCAAATATGAATTGAAAATTCATATAGTACTTAGGCTTCGTTTGGGGTGACTTTCTTAGTGCTTCTTAAAGTAGCTTTCTAGTAGAAAAATTAAAAAATTTGTATTAGAAAGCTGCTTTAAAAAATAGTAAAAAAGCTTCAATAATCTATATTTTAACCCAAATAAATAAAATTTTTTAAGATTCATTTTATGCCCAAATCACAAACTGTCTTCATCATAATATAAATATTATTGTTTTTAATTATAATAGTTATTTAATAATTTTGGGCATTGTTGCAAATTTTTAAGAATTTGACACCTAATGGTACAAAGTGGAGATTTTGGGACTGTCAAGTGTCTGTTTTGCAAATCGATTTCATCAAATTTTTTTAAATAAAATAAGTTATTTTATGAATTTTTTTTTATAAATCTTTTTTTTTTTTTTTGGAAAATTTGGGGCATCAGCCCATCTATTTCATAAAATGAGGGAATTACATGTAAGAAAAATACAAGAAAAAACATCCCAGCATAAGCAAAAAAATAAAAACTTATGTGGGAAAAAGGAAAATAAACCTCAACTATACCACCCAATTACAATCAAAAAACAAAAAGATCATCATAAAGGACTGTGGCAGTAAGCATGAGTGTAATTCACCAAGACAAAGAGAAGGTCAACAGGGTCCATAATAGTCTTCATCCCAGAGATCATGAGCAAAAAATCCCCAACAGCCAGAGCAAGAAGGAGAACTTGAAGGACCCCTAGGCACTGAAAATAGCAAAAGAGAAACAGAACAACCTGCTCCCAAGCCAAGATACCTGGGCTCAGAAATAACGGGAAGACAGCACAGAAAAGACACATCCCTGGTTGCCCGAAGACCATCCAAGGGATGTGAGGGAGCATCATCATCGCCCAGGCAAGGCATCCCAACAGCAATTCTCAGGACCAGCACGAACCAACCAGAGAAATTGAAGTTAACGAAAACACAGCCCAGACAAAAACAACCATTACAATCTATCCAGCAACTCCATGGAGTTGCCCCATTGCATCACCTTTTCAAAAATAACCCGCTTTATAGCTAGCAGTAAAGAGGTATGTCATAAGAAATTACTTCCAAATCTCCTATTATTCCTTTCCTTCCAGATGAAATAAATCACACTGCAAACTACCAATTTGTAGAAGTTAAACACAATCGGATTGCCAGTAAAAACTACCTTCATCCAATCAAAAATCTGCAAGATATTAGGCCGAAGGAGAAAGCTTTGCATCCCAGGAATAAGAGCAGTGATGATATTAAATGAGTAAGGACACTCAAAAAATAAATGAGAGATCGATTCAGAGTGCACATGGCAAAGACTGCATGAATCAGGAACTAAAATATTCCTAAAGCGAAGTGCATCAGCCGTCTTAAGACCCCCACACAATGCCAGCCAGACAAAAACTGAATGTTTGAGGGAGTGTCATTTATGCCACACCATTTTATACCAATCAATAGTTGGTAAGTCATGATAGAACTCCTCTAAAAAAAGTTTAAATTTGATGGAATTCCTATTTTTCCAGATCAAACAAGGCCCAGCTTCCTTAATAACAGGATTAATAATCCCAAACACATCACACATCACCTGGGGAAAATTACCAGGAAAAACCCAATCCGTGCCAGCCATGAGATCTTTTAACATGAGGTCTTGGGTATTGACCGGTATACTACCCCCAAAATGATCAAGAAGGGAGCCATTATTATACCAGTGATCCCACCATAGAGAAATAGGAGCATTACAAGAAACTTTGAATTTAAAGCAGGCTTTAACCTTCTGAGCAGTGATACAAATATCTTTCCAGAATTTGGGAGCAGATGCAGCCGGAGGTTTCCAAGTAGAAGAATATTTAAAAAGAAGCCAAGCAGCAAGAGGAGACAGGCTGTTGTACATTCTAGAAATGACTGAGCAGTTGAAAGCAAATTGAAGCGCCATAATGGAAGGTAAGCCTAGACCCCCTTTATACTTAGGCAAACAGATTTTGTTCCATCCAACCATATGCAACTTCTTAGAGTTGTTGATGTCCCCAAATAATAAAAACTTAGAACAAGTTTTAGAATAAATCTTGTGCACAGATTTAGGCAAAATAGCACCACGGATCCAATACGCGATAGTGTTTTGAATAGTGAATTTCAGATATTGTAATCTCCCTCCAAGAGATAAAAGATTAGCCTTCCACCCATTAAATTTTTTGTAAAGACTATCCACAAGAGGCATATAGTCCTCAACTTTGAGTTTATAATAGGATATCGGAATACCCAAATAAGTGATTTTGTTGACCATATTATGAATAGAAAGAGCATGACAAATCTCAAGTTGGTTACTTTGGTGCTTGGGAAACATAATGGCACATTTTTCATAGTTGACATGTAACCCTGTGGCATTAGCAAAATCACTTAGAAACCAACTTGTTACAATTATCCAGAGTGGCTTCCCCAAAAATAAGAACATCATCAGCATATAAAAGATGGGTGAGAGAGAAGTTGCCAAAAGAAATACCTTTGAAGTTCCTTTCATCAAGAAGGTTAGAGAGAGCGTCCATAACAATACAGAAAAGGTAGGGGCTTAAAGGGCAACCCTGCCTAAGACCAGCAGTGGAGGGGAAGTACCCTTCCAAAGCACCATTAAGCACAATAGAGAAGTTAACATCAGAAATGCATGCTTTAATCCAGCTAATAAATTTGCTAGAGAAACCTTTTTGAGAAAGCCTAGCAAGCAGAAATTCCCGGGAAACCGAATCAAAAGCTTTCTTAATATCTAATTTGGCGCAAAAAGTTTTAACACCACCTTTTTTCCCAGCCCAGTATAAGATATCACTAGCAAGTAAAATATTGTCAGTGGAGACTCTGGATTTCACAAACCCAGCTTGATTATCCTTTACAATAAGATTCATGACCGGTTTAAGCCTAGCAGATAAAACATTGGCAATTATTTTATACAAAACATTGCAAAGGGCAATTGGTCTGAAGTCTGACCAAGTGGCAGCATTTTTGTGTTTAGAGATGATAGCTAGAGCAGTAGCTTTTACACCATTTGGCATATAACTCTTAAGAAAAAAATATTTAATCGCTTTATAAACAGCCGGACCGATAATATGCCAACCCGATTTATAGAAATGGAAGTTAAACCCATCAGGACCCGGGGCTGAGTATGAAGCCCCCTTAAAAACCGCAGCCTTAATCTCCTCCTCCATAACATTAGAATCCAAAGAGTGAATAAAACAGTCAGGTAAAGCATGCCCAATAGGGAGAACACCCATATCCGAGTTAGGAGGAAACACAGGATTGTACAACTCCAGGTAGTAATTAGTAATCGAAGAGATCACATCAGATCTAGAGCTAGAAGAGTAATAGTTCAAAAAATTTACCACTAAGTTGGAGCTTCCCTTCCTACTGCGAATTTTAGCATAAAGAAATTTGAGGTCATCTTCCCCAAATTTAAGCCAGTTGACCTTAGCCCTTTGAATAATCCAAGACGCATGAATATTAGTAAAATTGGCTAAATCAGCATTGCAGGCCTTGAAGGAAGAAATAAGGTCATGATTTAAAGGGTCCACATGCAACTTCTCCAAAAGAAAATTCTGATTCTCATGCAATCTATCAAGATGTCTGGCGATGCCATTAGAAGAAGCCCACATTTCCTTTTTAATACTCAATTTAAGCGTCTTTAAAGAGCAACAGAAGCTGGAAATAGGATTGCCAATGATGGGTTGAGAGAACACATCAAGGAGGAGCCACCAATATTTATCAAAGGAGGTCCAGAAGTTCTTGTATAAAAATCTGTGATGCACTTTGAAAGTGCTACCCGAGTGAAGAATAATAGGACTATGATCAAAACATGAAGGACTTTGAAAAGAGCAGTAGGAGTTGCTAAATGCCTCCATCCAACCCTCATTCACAAGAACACGATCAAGTTTGATGTGAATAGGGTTATCCACACGTTGATTGTACCAAGTATATTTACGCCCGACAGAGTGCAAATCCAGAAGGCCATTAACAAAAATCATATTGTTGAAGCCAGACAAAGCAGAATGATGAATAGGGCCACCCCTCATCTTCTCATAAGCAAACCTACAACAATTAAAGTCCCCTATAATCGCCCAAGGCAGAGAAGGGTCAGGCTTAACTTTAGCAATATCCTCCCAAAGCCCCAAGCGTTCAGAAGGGCAATTAGAAGCATAGATGACAGAAAGGTGGTAAAGCAAATGATTACCAACCAACACATTACCAGAGATGATTTGAGCAGTGATACAAGAAGGAATGAAGTTCAACTTGGAAGCATTCCATTTAACCCAGATTCTGCCAGATGAAGAAAGAGCAAAGTTATGATAACTAGTTTCATTCAAAAAAAGAGAATGAGAGTCTTCAAAGAATGGATCACACAAAGCTTGAGCATGAATCCGATTCTCCAAAATGCAAACCATATCAAGCTTAAACGACTGAATCAGCCGTTTACAACACAGAACTTTGTCAGGACGATTGAACCCCCTAATGTTCCACACCGCCATTGGTGGAAAAGACATTAAGAACTTCGTTGAGGTTGGGATTTTTTGGACTGCTTCCCTTTAGCAGTTTTTTTGGAAGCAACACTAGGAGGTTGCAAGTTTGGCTTCTCAACATGTTTGTTTTTCTTATCCTTTCCTGCCACGTCAACTAGTAGAGAGGTATCAACAGAGGAGTCATTGCAATTTTGAAGGAGGATGTCTTCCTTATCAGAATTTAATATTTCAAATTTGTTAGGAGAGGTGTAATCTCTTCCTAATTCTTGAGAATTGGGCTGCAGGTTGTTTGATGATGAGGAAGCATCATCATTAGGGGAGTTGAGATTCGGGATAATCGGAGCAGTAACCAGCTCAGAATCAGCATTAACTGTGAGAATTTGCGCAGCAGCTTTAGATTTTGAAGGAGAGGGAGAATGAGGCTGATATAGATTATCCTGACCAATAACATTGGAAGGAATGAGCTGTTTTTGAGATGAGGAGACCTGGATAGAAGAAGGGGGAGCAGTGACAGTAGAGATATTCCCAGGCGGCCTAGAGAAGTTCTTAGTTCGAGATGGGTTCCTGTTCCGGTGATTCCTGCTAAACAAGAGTGATTTTGTTTATAAATCTTTAGGTTCCAAGATTTATTTGAATTTTATATAAAAGTTAATTAAATTATATAATTATAATATTGCATTACTATTTTATTAGAATTGATTTCAGTTAAGGAGCCTATAATTTTAGACTATGCACTGATACTAGTGTAGTTTTTATTTCAGCTTTTGATTTATATATATATATTTTTTGTAGCATGTGTGGCTACTGTGTTTATTATTTTGGACTTCTGGTTATATATTATAATTAATAATAATAATAATGTGAATTATTTTTTTACAGTTTATTGATTTTCTTTAATGCAATTAATCAAATTTGAATATCTATGTTGATCTGGTTGATAAATAAATAAATATTATTTGTCTACAAAACAGAGAATATAAAAGAAATTATTCCACATAGACTATGGGATGTGACAAAAATGATCCCAAACGAAGCCTTAGTTTGAGTAATTATAAGCAAGGCTTTTAAAACCGGACCGGTCAATGAACCGGAAGAATAAGAGGTTAGTGGTTCGATGGTTTGAGAGGGGTCGAACCGGATGACGTAATAAATATTTATTATATTTAAATATTATAATAAATTAATAATTACACAACTATTTATAAATATATAGTAAAAATTGAACATAATTTAAGCATTCAGTGATGGAAGACAAGGCAACATTAATTAAGATAAGGTCTGCCGCTTCAATCCAACAGAAAAACCTTTTAATCAGTAGTGAATGAAAATATTTTTTGTATCTACTGCAAGGAGAAACCAATAAACCATTTTAGAACCCGTATATAGAAATAAGACAAAGCCAAAAATTCAATCAAGACAAACCAGTAACACAATCAAGGAGAAACCCGAATTATGTCGTTCCATTGAAATAAAGAGGAGCTTGGCAATGGAACTTTCCTAATGATGGCATGTATGCCGTTCCATTGCCCTAAAAACAAAAAGAAAATCAATCCACGAATACCAAATGATAGAACCCTAAATGCATTTTGCATTTCAGAATAGAAACAAGATGACACAGGAAAATGAAATTTAAATGAATATACATATAAGAAAAAACTCAATTAGAAACAAACCAGAACCATAAATGTTGGCTTCTGGCTTCGGGAATGAGCAGCCGGTGTTGGCTTATGGCTTCGGGAATGAGCAACCGGAGACGAGACGTCGAACGAAGAAGGTCGGAGCGGAGACGCCGAAGGAGAAGGAAAAGACCGAAGAAATAGGGTTTTTTGTTTGTTTCGGTTTCGTATAAGCATCCCCACTGGCTCGTCTTCGGGTAAAAAGCTTCGCACGTCGCGCCTTTGCCTTCGGATCTCATCCCCGCTGTCAGATATGAACCGGTTTGCCGGTTTGGCGATCGAACCGGCGGTTCGGCCTGTTCATTAGCGGTTCCTTGCAAAACAGGTTATAGCAAGAACCGTAACCGGCCGGCCGGCCGGTTCACGATTCAAACGGTTGAACCGGTCGGTCCGGTCCGGTTTTAAAAGCCTTGATTATAAGTCTATTGCTTGTTAAATTGTTACATAAATTAAAATTAATTAATTGATTCATTTTTAAGCATTTGATCTCTCTCTCTCTCTATATATATATTATGTATAAAATGAATTTTTTCCAATTAACACATATTATAAAATAATTCTGTTTATTTTTTTGAATATTTCCTTTATACAAAAAAAAGTGAGTATATTTTAAAATTTTTTCTTCTAATTTCCCAAATTTTTTTTTTCTCTTCCTTTGAACCTAAAGAGGATGAGTGCTCCACAAGAAAGGCTTGACTGGTTGCTTTGCCTGGTAAAAGAAGGAAGGGCACTGTTGTAAAAATGTCTGTATTTCACTGAGAAAAAGGAACATTATTAATAATAAACAAATAAAATCAGAGCCAGCGGAGCTAGGCGGATCGATATTTCTGTTGCTGCGAAGGGTTTGACGGAGCTCCATAAAAGATTAGGGTTTCTTCTTCTTCTTCTTCTTCTTCTTACTCACGCAGAAAAAAATAAGTATCGCGATCTCTGTTCCTATCCTCCGTCCGTAGCAATGGCGGGGGCTCTGCAGTACTTAGAGGCGCAGCGGAATGAGCGGCCGGATTTGGCAGAGTGGTACGCTAGCCTTGCTGACCTCTACCAGCGCAAACTGTGGCATCAGCTAACTCTCAAGCTCGAGCAATTCGTTGCCCTCGCCGTCGTTCAGGTTTGCTCTCTTATTTGGCTATCCTACCTAGGGTTTCATTCAATTATCCTTTCTCGACATGCTCTCGATTGTCTTTGGGCGAAGACCAGAATTTTTCTGGTTGTTTTGGCTTGTATTAAAATGAATTTTATTTCATTTATATTTTGCTTGTTTGGATCTGCGGCGAGAGTTGAATGGGGATCACTCAACTGCCATGCGGGGTGGGCGCGGAAGTGGCGAATCAGTTGAACTATAATGAATGTTGACTACTGAGCCTATTTACTGACCACTGCTAATGATGCGAATCTTGAACATTTCCTGCAAGAAATGCTAGAGGGAAGGACACAAGAATATTGGTCTAAGATTAGAGGAATTGAGAAGTAGGATCTTTAAAACCTTATGACTGATAATGCTCGAGCTTGGAACTAAGAAATGTGATATGCGCTTTGTGTAGAGTATGTAGAAGATATGCATCATGGGTAGCATGAGCTTTTAGCGGAAGTAGGACATAACGCTTTAGTAGGGAGAAGCATGTAACAATCTGGGAGATGATCTATGGAGCTGTAGGGTGTTGGGGATTTTATTGAACCGTATATATGAGAACTGGTAGTCTTTGACTTGGTTTCACTTTCATTGCTTTTTATAATATAGTGGCGCCTAAGTCTTGGGTAATGTTCATGGTAATCATTTCTTTTATTTCTGGTCCTTCCTGTTTGTGTCCCTGTTAGATCCGCCTCTTAGCCATAGAGTTTATCTGCTGAGTTTCGCTGATTAACTTAGGTATAGCTTTTTTATTTTCATAAACCAAAATATTGAAGAAAGATCTTTGTTATCTTGCTATATTTTGTTTGTTTTAAATCAATGCTAGTAAACTAGGATAAGAAAACATTAGGAGTGATCATTGAAAACTCTTTTTTTATTTGGCACAAAAAAACAGTTTTTTTTAAAGGATGTGTAGCTTTTTTTTCCCTTCATTTTGGTGGTGTGTGTGCTGCATGCATGTGTGGAAGAGGGGGGGGGGGGGGGTGGTGGGGTTCTGTTGGGGGCGGTGGGTGCTGTTAGCCACTTCATTTATATATGAAGAAATGATAAGCATTTGAGATTTCTATAGGCTGCTAATTTGTTAGATCTGAATTGAACTCATTGGTTATTTTCCCAAGAGTTGACAGGCTGGTGCAATCAAGTTGATGCTTCCTATTTTAATTAAAAAGACAGCTAAGTTACAGAAATGATTGTGTATGAACCAAAAGTGGAAAAAATTTTTTATCTTCACAGCTATAGAAAACATCATATAGTGTTCTTCTCATTAAGTATCCATCATAGGATACTTGATTTCTATCTTTAATTTGGATTTGGTAGGAATTTACAAGACTTGTAGTATGTTATACATCAGTATTAATTCGACTTGGACTTCAATACCAAAATAGTTACGTGAATAGGGATTTTTTAGTTCCTCTACCTTGTGCTTTTATAAACGTTTATTTTGTTTGCATGTATATTGGTAATTTATTGAACAGTTTATTGAGTTCCCATTCTTGAAACACATTCAAAACAGTGTGAAGTTAGTTTTAATATTGAGGGTTGAGAAGTCACCTTTAGTTTATACTTTTAGTAGTAACAATATAATAGAAATTTAAGGGGGGTGGTAAATAGCATATTATTTGAAATAATTAGAATACAATTTAAAATAGTTAATGAAGTAATGAACCAAAGGGTATAGACTCAAGCAATATTCTCCTTGATTCGGCTCAAAATTGAGACTTGGCATTTGTGAGATGAAAGATTTCTCTTTCTCCTTGTGTGGTCTTCAGTTTGTATCTAGTTTTTTGACTAAAAAATCTTTCACTAGCTTTGTGCCTCTCTTATCCTCAATAAAATATTTAAGTTATATTTCTATTCTTAATGAAAAAATATTTTGAAGTTGGGTAAAAATAAAAACTCATGTAAAAGAAACAAATACCACGACTGACTTTAATATGACTCACTTATTTCGCATAGATCTAAACACTTGTGATGAAACAAATTGGCTTTGTAATTCCAACAAAAGAGAACTGATACCATCCTCCATATTTCAAATTTTACAGTTATTAATTACAAAAAAAATTTACTAAACAATTTTTATGCATGTCTTATCTTTGATGAGATTATTTGATAATGAACATTATAAACATCAACAATGTCAATATAAAACTTTTCCAAACTGTTTGGGTTGCATTTATGAGTCTTCATTTTACTTTTATTTCTTTGTTTCTGTTGAGTGCTCCAAGAGGCGTTAAACTTATTAGTCATAGACTCATAGATGTCCTTGAAAAACTTTTATCCATGGTATCTATTGACTACCTTTTTTCTTTTCGTGTTTTTGAACAATGATTTTATCTATCAATCAAATTGTAGCATTTCCACCCATTTGTTGTAAACGTTCATTTTAAACGACTATATGTTTAATTGATGCCACTTAATCAGCCACCACTCTTATGTAATGATTCCACCCCTTTCAAAACCCTTTGGTTCATTATTTTAATAGTTATTTTAAATAATATTTGAACTTTCTCCTCATCAAAATAGTATTATATTACTGTTCGAAGTAAAAATTAAAGGTGACTTACTAACCTGCATGGTTGAAATTGAATTCTCACCTTTTTGAATGTGAACTCAACTCCATCTAGTTTCAACAAAATAATTGCTTGAAGTCTCTTCTTAAAATGAGATTTAATCACTTCTAATCACTTATAATGAAGCAACTGACCCTTGTAGTGCTGATAACTTTCTTCTTTGAGCATGCTTTAAAGTTTACCAAATTTCATAATAAGTATAATTCAAGAAATTACTCATACATGCAACAAAATAAACTTTTATAAGAGCACACAAAAGAGGGAGGGACTAAAAATTCGCTAGTCACTTGACTATGTTGGTATATATTGTACTATTGAAGTCCAATTCATTTATCATTGCCTGGATATTAATAATTGGTATATGTAAATAATTGGCTGTTGCATGGAATAACCACCAAATCAAAACAAAATGAACCCATAGTGGATATTTAATGATAGGAACACAATATAACATTTTATGTAGTATAATTAACAGCCTATAAGGATCCCATATACTTATATTTCTTCATAATCCCTGCAAGCACGATGGCCAACACCCCTTCGTTAGCGAAAGCTCCAAACATTGTAACACTAAATATTCTTAGTTGTTTTATCGAAGAATTTAATTCATAATTCTTAATCATTTTATTTAATAATTAAAATAAAAGAGGATTAATTCCTTCCTCAATATTTTAGTTTTAAAAGTTATTCATTACAAAAAAAAATAATACAAAACATTTGTATAGAAGTCTGATCCATTAATAATGAGACTATTTGAAAAAAGATGTTATGGCCATCAATAAGAATGACATCAAACTTATTCCAACTTTTTGATTTGGATTTTGGTGTCCTCATTTTCTGTTTTTGTTAAGTGCATCAAGAGAGGCCAAGCTTATTATTCACATCTTTGAAAAACATTATCTATGTTATCATTTGTCTACATTTTTTTTTCTTTTTTTTTAACCTCCAACAATAATTTTATCCATGGTTTAACTTCTGCAATTTCCACCCATTTGTTGTACATGTCCATTTTCAATGATTACATGTTTAATAGATGCAACTTTTTCACCCCTCATGTAATCATTCCTATTTTTGTCGCGCATTAAAGGTTTTTTTCTTCATTAACCTTTTGAAGATCTTTAAATAGGTTAATGAAGAAAAACCCTTTGATGTATAGGGCTAAAAAAGCAATTGCTGCATGTTTTACCAATAATGATAAATATGAGCATATTTTTGAAATTATTGATAAAAGATGAGAAGTACAACTCTATGAACTTTTGCATGTAGCTGTATATTTTTTTAATCCCATGTACTTTTTGAGTAACCCTGATATTGCAAATATAAGGAAATAGTTTCTTGATTAGATGCATGCATTAGAAGGTTGACTGAGGATTTCAATGAAGAAGATACTAAGCAAGGAGTTTGGTGCATACATTAGGGGTTAATGACTTTTTGGTATTCTTCATTATGTAAGACATGTCCACTCTGATATCAAGTAACATGATTTTAGTAAAATTATAATCACTATTGAATACTTTTTAAATTAAATAGATTTTTTTTAAATACTTCAAGTTGATTGGTGGCTAGTGTTTGGCCAAGGAGTTTTAATCAAAGGGATGTGAATGCAATTAGAGTATATTTGAATATGTAATTACAAAACTAAATTTTGTATATATCATCTTCATGCAATTTTATTATTTTGTAACTTAAATAATTTTTAGTTACAGCTTCATAGCAAAAGAAGAAATGATGGATCATGGTTGCCTCAAAGATTTAGTTAATGTAAAATTATAATAAGAGTTTGATTCAAAGATACAACCATCATGATATTATTGATCTTATCTCTTTAAATGATACATATGATGCTAATGCGTGATTAATAGGAAAAGAGATGATGTGTCAAATGAAGATAATGAATTATTTATTGGTGAGGAAGATTTGGCTAGGAGTACGGTTGCAAAAGCCGTTAATGTTTATGATAAAATTACAATATTTGAGAGTGATTTGAAAGCAAAGAAAAGGATTCTTCATTTAGGTTTAACATTGTTATGATTAAACTTGAAGAAAATTATAATTGAGGAGATAATAATGATAATGTTGATGATGAAGAAGAGACTTTTTTGGCTTGTGATAATGATGAATCTAAAGATGATAGTTTAATTTCTTTAAAAATATTAGAATTGCAATATATATATATATATAAGTAGTAAGCATTGAACATAAGTATTAGTTTGGTTGTTTTTATTATCATGAAGATTTATCTTTTAATTTAATAGTTTTTCATATTTAGCTGATTTTTTTGTAATTTTTTTATATTATGTGCCATTCTTAAAATAGTGTGCGTTGTGCCATACGCTATTATAACTCGCGGGGATCTTTGCACTGTAGTGCATTATTTGCCATCAACGAGTATGATTATTATCTTCTGATATAATTTCTATCATAAAAATCTCATTTAATCATTTCTAAAAATAGTATTTTCATCTTTTTTTTAATATCTTCATCCTTTTTTTATTATCTTATTAACATATCTTCCAATGCATTTAACTTGCTGAAAATCTCTAGAGCTGTTATGCCTTGCCTAAGATATTTTATCTCTTTTTCTTCTTTCTTAGTACCAATATGCATATTTCGTTTACTAAATAATTATTTCTATAATTATTTCTACCTGCGCACACGAGCTCTAATTCTCTTTAATATGATATATTTATGTCTCTTTCAAAACTTTTTCAACAATCTTGTTAATTGAATCACTTTATTAAATAATTTTGATTTACATCTCTTAGGAACCTATTTTACATGATCAACAATTTTCTACATTTCAATTCCACCTTCTTATCACGGACAATTTTTTTTTATAAATATTTTCTTTATACTCCTAATATAAACATCCATGACTATTATATGCTGCATTTCCATTATTTTTTTCCTAGAATCATTTTGCAATATTTGCAAACAGATTCTTTTTTTTGAAGAATAAATAAATATATTTGTGATTTGATGGCTGTACTTTACAAAATAATTCAATTTTCTTATCATTTCTTAATGTATGCATTAAGCATTATAGGATCATCGGTTACAATGAAATTAGGTGTAACTTCACTTTTTTTAGATCTCTTATTTCATACTCACCATAAATACTCCCATGGTCCATCCACTAAAATTTGTATGTTCATTCAATTCATCCCCAATAATTATATATGCTTTGTTAGGTTTTTGTTATAATAATAAATCAATTCATTACAAAATTGACTTTTAAGTTTCCCTCTAATCCTACTTGAGGAGCATAATCACTAACCATATTTATAATGTCCCCATTGATAATTAAGTTAACAACATCTTAGATATACTTTTAAATTCCTTAATTTTTCTGGTTACCTCTAACAAAAATGTAGTATCCAGAGGTTGACTTCTTGCTTTCTTTAACATATCCAACTTTGTAGACATATTAGAATGCTTTTATGTTTATATGCCGCTTTTAGTATACAATAATGCTTTTCTTCATAATGCAGAGAATAGCCTACTTATGCTTTTGATTTTGAGTTTGCATGAGTTAGCTTACCACTCTTACAACGGGTGTAATATTAGGCATATTACAATCATAAAAATTAGATTACCTACAAATCTTTGAAATCAAGATGGAAACTAAAATAATTTATTTTAATATGAAGTAATCCAAACATCCATAGCGGTATCAATCACTGGCTGTTGTTCTCCTACCTCCCTTACATTCTCAACAAATCCCATATATGAATAGCACAAAAATCACTAAATCTATCAATGATATTCATTTATCAAACATTAAACCTGAGATTCAAAGTTTCAAACTATCCTAGAGAATTCTGCTAGCTTTCCTAATGCTGTTGGTAGGGCTTTTGAATCTTCTTTGGCTCTAATTGTATTATCAGGTTCTATTGGGTCTCAGATAAATTTATCTATTTATGATCCCAAACCTCCATATTTTGTATCTACATTTATTAGATCTCAGGCTGACACTCCTTTGAAAAACCCAACTTTATTTATTTAACCATCCCATTAATATCATGGTAGGGGAAAAAGGAAAGTATATGTGTGAGCCTCACATTTCTAGGTCGTCTTTTAAATTCTATGATCTCCATGATGGTTGTGATTTGATATTGAATACCACTACTTTGTACTTTTCTTAACTCTTTATAGTTTCTCTATTTTACCCTCATTCTATGTATCACCCTTTTGTTTTTGCTTTTTGTGCCCTCATTTTGTAATTGCTATTTTTTAAATGATAATTATTCTACTTTAAAAAAAATATTTTGTAGGAGAAAATGGGAGCATTTTTTGTTGTAGGCAAATTCAGCACCCAGTAAGTATTTGGGTCATCTTAGTTCTTTAGTAATAAAACACATTTATCTTAGATATACTTTTTGTATCACTCCCAAGAAGTTTTTTTTTTAATGTCAGAGAATCCTTTTTTTATAACTCTTAATAAGTAAGATGCGATCAACATAAACAACTAGTTTGAGAAAACTTGAAAGTGAATGTTTGAGGACGATGAAATGATTGTGTTAGGGCTGCAAAAGAAACCTCAGTAGTAATTTCGCAAAATCTTTAAAACAGACCACATGGGCTCTATTTAAGTCCATATTTGACCCTTTTTAGTAGACACGTGATTCTCCTTATTTGACAAATAAGGATGTTGTTCCATACTAACTACCTCATTTAGATTGCTATAAGTTCACATTCATTTTCAAGAGAAACTGACCTTGATTGATGATCATAAATAGGAGAATTTGGTTGAAATTAGAACTAATAATTAGGGAAGATGTGTTAATAGTCTATCCTTTAAACTATTGTGAATTATTTAGTAACCAATCGATAGGATGAAATTTGACATCGACTACCCAATGAAAAATAATATGAAGAATAATAAAATCCCATGTATGAAGACTGACTAGAGTGTTTATTTCAATATCCATAGCTTGTTTCTAGAGAGAATTTGTAGTGTTTCTTGATAAGGGATGGGAATGTAGAGAGATAATAGATATTAGAAAAATGTGCATAAGAAAAAGATAAGTGACCAAATGGCATGTGAGAGTGAACGGGATTAGCAACCTGCGTTTATCTTTTTGAAGAGCAATAAGTAAATATATATCATATAGCTCATCAGCAAAGGGATGCTTAATTGAGTCTTGCAAATTGCAATGTGGATGGAAGTGTTTTAGGAGGTGGGTGAGGTTGTGAAAAATAAACATGTAGAGGGGAAAGAGGAATGGAAGCTGTTAGAGGAAGAGGGACTACTCGTGAAGGTATGTGAGAGGAAGAGGATGTAGAAAAGAAAGGTGTGGTCCTATGAAAAGTGACATCAAGTCATCAATTAAAGTGTATAAGCTTTGGGTGAGATGTTCATAAGATTTTATAACGTTTATAGGTGTAAGAATATCTGAGAAATATATATTGAATAATATAAGAGGAGGGCTTATTATAGGCTTAAGAAGTATAATCGACACTCAAATATCAATGTTGTAAAAGAAAAAAAGTAATTTGGTTTGGATAAAAAAGGGAGATGGTAGAAATAGTATTTTAAGAGCACTAAATACATTGTAATGTACAAAAAATTTATTTTCTCGAAAGCAAAGCGCAAAGTGAAGTGATGCTTTTAGTAATTAAAGCGTTTATAAACTATATATATATATATATATATATATATATATATATATATATAATGGTTATTTAATTAATCAAATTTAAACCACACTAGATTTTTCAGCAAATATAATGATACATTCTATAACAATAATTTCCATTGATTCAGAAGTAAAGAAAAATCAGATGCATAAATGATATGAAATAATGAAGTGATGTAAGAATATACTTAAAAATAAATAATATATTTGTGAGATTGAGTGACCATTTACATATCGAAAGGTGGAGGCTAGTGAATTAAGAGATAGAAAGAGTGCGTGAAGATTAGAAATTGAGATGCATTCTAGAGAAGAAGCTTGGATCAGGAAGCTACCATCACCAAGAATAAGTACTTTTGAAAAGTATAAAAGAACTAGTGGGAGAGTGAGTGTGAAAATAACCACTACCAATCAGCAATTTGCTCAAATGGGAGAAAATGGAGAACTAATGTGCAAGGATTTTATGACTTAAAAAATACCAGGAAAAGCAAATAATTGTGTCTAGTTATTATAGTAGCAAAATAGTTCTCTCCTCAAGGAAGGTATGATATAACTAAAACTCAATCGTCTAATTGAAAGATCAGAAAGTATTAAAAAAATAGACACTAGCATCCTAGGTATTCGATTAAAAGAAATTTGGCTGGGATAAAGAAGGGAGATGGCATAAATAATGATTTCGAAGCACTAAGCTCAATCCAATATGCAAGGATTCCATTTTGTTTCAATATCAAAGCATAAAGTGACGTGGTGCTTTAAAAAATTTGAAGTGTTCATGAATTTTATATCACATGTACATATATTATGTGCATCAAATAATTATTTACTTAACCAATCATAAATCACATTAGGTAATAGTTTTTTAGCAAATAGAATGATACATTCAATGACAATACTATTTATTGATTCAAAAACAAAAAAATTGTTAGACCGGTCCACTGGACCGGTCCAGCCGGTCCGCACAGGACCGGCAGTTCGCAAAGAGCGATAGATCTCCGCCTCCTGCGGAGATCGAGCGGCCCGACCAACCCATTATAGCATTTTAGGAAGCATTTTTTAGGGTTTTGAGAGGGAAATTTGAATGTAGGGACTGTTTAGGGATTTCCTTTTGATTTGTATGCATTAAATAGTTGAATTTCCTAGGGTTTGGGCACTTGAATTTGGCTGAAATTTGAGATCTCTTAGATTTAGGTTTCTTTGGGCTCTAGCGTCGTCTAGAGATTTGGGAGAGATCGGTCCTCCTCTCGAATTGAGGATCAATTGTATCTTTGCTGTTTTATTCATCGTTTATTGGAATACAAGTCTTTTCTTGGTTTTCTCTTAGAATAGTTCTGTTTTTCTGCTGTCAACAGCAGATTTCTGCTGTTTTTCTGTTATGGACAGCAACTTTGTCATTGTTGGATCTCCGATTTGGGTTAGGATTGCTTGCAAACTCAAGTATTTCCTATCAAATTGGTATCAGAGCAAGTCGTGGGACCGGTGGATGGCTGATTTCGGCAAATTTCAACGATGATTAATTGCCCGGAAGGAAGGGGAATTGCTGTTTTTGAAGTTCCAAATCCAGAATTTGTGATTTTACAAACTCAGGATTGTGATGGCTGCCAAAAAGATGGATGCTCTGGAAGAAAGACTTGAAGAGAAGATGAATCAAATTAAAATGACGGTGGAGGCAAGGATTTCCTCCATGGAAGGGCAAGTTGCCGATCTACGAGACATGATGAAAGGATGTTAGAAATCCAGAACCAAACATCAGCTTTTGTGGCGAAAAGAATGGAGGGAAAAAGTACAAATTCTGAAATTCGTAGGGAGGAAGAGGAGGTGGAGATCGTGGAAGGAGAAGGAAGAAGACCCCATCTGGAGCCTGTCTAGAGGGAAGAAAGAGGAGGATATGAGGAACATCAGGAGGGATACTATGGTTGTCGAGGTGCTGATTTTGAAGACAGAAGGGGGGATTTCGAAGGGGGTTTGGGCTATGGTAGAGCAAGGGAAGACCAAGAAACATGTGGTGCACCTAGCACTTAGGAGAGGGGAAACTATGGAAGAATCCGGGGCAATGGGGGCGACCAAAAGGTGAGGAAGTTGAAGATGCCCATATTCGAAGGAGAAGATGTGTATGGGTGGATTTACAAGGTGGAGCGATACTTCGCCGTCAATGGACTGACGGAGGAGGAGAAGTTGACCGCAGCCAGATTGTGCTTGGAAGGAAAAGCCCTATCGTGGTATCAGTGGAGAGATCAGAGGAGGCCTATCAGGAACTGGAGGGAATTCAAAAACTGCATAATAGAACGTTTCCAAACCGACCGGGGAGGAGATTTCTATGAGCAGTTCTTTGCTCTGGTGCAGTAGGGATCAGTAGCAGACTACCGTGAGCGGTTCGAGCACCTGGCTAGTAGGGTGGAGCGATTATCAGATATTGTATTGGAGGGGAATTTCATGAAGGGCTTGAAGGAAGAGATCTGAGCGACAGTGAAAGTTCTGATGCTTAGTGACTTGGAGGAGGCAATGAAGGTGGCACAACTGGTAGAAAATCAGAATAATCTGGAGAAGGGAGCTAGGAGCAGCAGCTTAGGAGGCTCTTACAAGACTACGATCACTCTTTTAGCACCCAAGGGGCTTGCATCAGTCAACATTAATGAGACCACCAGGGAGAAGCCAGTAGGAGGAGGGAGTGAGGATAACTTCAAGAAGCTCACTGAGACAAAATTACAGGAGAAGAGGGCAAAAGGGCTTTGTTGACGAGAGGTATACGCCGGGGCACAGGTGTAAGGACAGAACTCTTCAAGTTCTTACTGTTTGTGATAAAGAAGGAATGGAGGGTGTCGTCTTTCCACCTTGCGGATAAGGTGGATCTTTGGGAGGGGAGTATTGTAAGACCGGTCCAGCTGGTCTGCACAGGACCAGCAGTTCGCAAAGAGCGACAGATCTCTGCCTCCTGCGGAGATCGAGCGGCCCGACCAGCCCATTAGAGCATTTTAGGAAGCGTTTTTTAGGGTTTTGAGAGGGAAATTTGAATGTAGGGATTGTTTAGGGATTTCCTTTTGATTTGTATGCATTAAATAGTTGAATTTCCTAGGGTTTGGGCATCTTGAATTTGGCTGAAATTTGAGATCTCTTAGATTTAGATTTCTTTGGACTCTAGCGGCGTTTAGAGATTTGGGAGAGATCGATCCTCCTCTCGAATTGAGGATCAATTGTATCTTTGCTGTTTTATTCATCGTTTATTGGAATACAAGTCTTTTCTTGGTTTTCCCTCAGAATAGTGCTGTTTTTCTGCTGTCAACAGCAGATTTCTGCTGTTTTTCTGTTCTGGACAGCAACTTTGTCATTGTTGGATCTCCGATTTGGGTTAGGATTGCTTGCAAACTTGAGTATTACCCTAGGGTTACTTGCGAACTCAAGTATTTCCTATCACAAATCAAAGGCATAAATAATATAAAGATTGAGATGACAGTGTCATATACTAAAAATCAATAGTACACTCATGAAATTGAGTGAATAGCTACAGATCTAGAGGCGGAAATGTTAGGCGCCAAGCAAAATGTGAGAGAGATATTCATGAAAATGAGATATCGATATGCATTCTTGAGAATAAGCTTATGGCGAAAAGCTATTAGCATTATCAACAAGAACTAATGAAATTGTAAGGACTAGCAGGGGAGTGAGTGTGAAAGGAAGAACTAGCTTTAGTGGGAGAGCTTGGAGAACAAGAAATAGTGAGGTAAAAAAGTGTTTAATTATTATGGTAAATGTTAAATTAACCATAAAATTTGAATTATAATTTTATTCTAAACAGGAGTCGAGTGCACAATGCTATGCATTATGCAACAAAGCGGTGCATCACGTGCACTTTTCCTTAGGCATGTACTTTACAAGCAAGTGATGCACAAGGTTAGTGCATCGCTTCGCTTCACTCCTAAATTATGGCTTTGATAACATTGGGTAGGAAAAAAAATTAGGACAGAAGAGCAGTGGGGGCATTATTGCTGAGATAATTGCATCCCTTAGAAACTATTGATGAACATTCATTTGAAATATTTATGCCCTCATAATCTTAAGCAAATGATGATTTTTGCGTTCAATAATGAAAGTCTGTTGAGATATATTAGAACAGGTGGTTTGATAAATAATTCTATTGTTAGTGTAGAAAGTGCTAAACTAAAATTGAATAAATTCTATAGCATTACCAATGCATTAAGTTTTAATAGAACTGATTTTTTTTTTTTATATTTCTTGGTAAAAATTCTTAAAAAATGTTATTTTCTATTAATATTTGAGTAAATAGACCCAAGTGAGCCTAGAATAATTATCAAAATGCTTAATGAGTAAGGATGAGAGCTAGACCCCAAATGTTCAGGTGGACAATTAGAGGCAAAAAAACAGGAAATGACACAATGGTGTTTGTCAATCTTGCAGATTGAACATTCAAATTTGGAGAGAGATAAGGAAACAAATGAAAGCCTAAATTGTAGCAAGTGGAAATTGGTCAACTGATAATGCCATTGATATAAAATAATGGCAAAGGGTGTAGCGGAAGGGGCATCAATTGTCAAGTAGTAGATTGTGTTAGCAGCAATACGTCCACCAATTGTCTTCTTCGAGTTAAGATTTAAGAAACAATGAGATGGATTAAAGATTTTGGAGTAGTTTTGAGTATTAGTAAAATGATAAATTGGCAAGAAAGCGGTAGGCATAACAAATTGGAAATGAAATATTTGGAAGGGTTTATGATGCCCCTTCTAGAGATAAGAGAGGGGTAATCCTTCGCAACAATGACAAGTAGTGGAGAAAGATGTGGATGGATGAAAATAATTAGGGGTTACTTTTCATATAAGAAGCGGCACTTAAATTTAAAAATCAAAGCGTACCGGTAGAGATACCTATAATGGATATAGAGGAAGAGATGATAGATGTCTTGATAGTGTTGAAGCAGTCTATCATAGTTTTCTTGCGAAATAGTAACAAATTCAGATGATGAATCATTAGGAGTATGTTGAGTTGAATCATTTGTGGAAGCATGTTTTTGAGGGGAGGGGCTGGGGTAACCATATTTTTTCCATGGTTTAAAAAATCGTTCGAGGCGCATGCCTTGAGGCTTGCCTCAAATTGAGGCGCACAATGAGCTCCTCGAGGCTTAAGCCTTGCTGGTGCCAGTGAGGCTTACGTTTTTTTTAAATGAGGCGCACGCCTTGAGGTTTAACGGCTCGAGGTGTTTTGAGGCAACGCCTCATTATAGGTAAGGTTTATAATTTTTTATTATATATTATTATTATTAATAATATATATTTTATTCTATTATACGAAGAGAATGAACAAATTAGCTATAGATAAATGAAAAAGGTTGAATGGTTGTGTTATATTTAATAAAAACTTAAAAGAGAAACACTTCAAATTATGAGATGAAGAACTAATGATTAAATAAATCATTTGGTTTTTAATAATATATTTTCTAATGATGAATGAGTAATAACAAAAAAATAGTAAAATATTTAAAATTGAAAATGGATGCATGCATTTGATGATGAGAAGAATGAAAATTTATTTTACATTGAATCTAATGTTAATTAATATGGGGAGTTAAAATACACGTTATAATTGAAAAATATTTAGAAGATGATATTGAGTTAGAATTCAAGGATGATATATTTATTATGTACGAGGGCTATTATGAAGAATATGAAAGTAAGAATGAGACTCCCATGGATTATAATATTTATGATGCATTTAAAATTTAAATGAGTGCTTATTTTGAATCTCATTTCAAATTTTTATTTTATAATAACATTTAATATTGGGAATTGTAGTTTATATCTTTATAATGATGAATAACATAAATATGTGATGCTTTATTTTACTTTTGTCATTTTTTATGAATTATTTGTAAGTTCATGTGTTTTTATTTTTATGTTTTGAGGCTTACGCCTCGATCCGCCTCAAGGCTTTTGCCTCGCCTTGCTAAGGCAAAACGCCTTGATTCCTGATTTCACCTTTTTAAACATTGATTTTTTCCAACAATATATTGGAGGATAATTGATGTGGCTGCAATGAGGACAGTGAGATAGAATTATGGCCACAACTATGTCAGGCATTTGTCCGATCTCCACATCCCAATTCCCTCTACCACCCTAGTGACAACAATGAAGGCTGATTGATCAAGAGTTAGAGTGAGGTGCAAAGAGCTTGGTGACACAAAGAGAGCCCTAAAGAGAGCAGTTGTAATGTTACAAATAGTGAATTATGCTATTAATTGAGATAACTAGGATGCAAACCAAAGATAAAATTGGCAATAAGAAATTATTCATTCTGCTTCTGCCAAATAGTTGGGCTGGTAGTGAAGGGGTGGTTTTGCAATACAAGACTTTAAACATGTAAACTAGTCTACAAAAACCCAAGTGGCTAAATGAACAAATGTGATCTAGGCTCTCATTTTTATGGCTTTTAAAGCTCAATTTTTATTTACGGTCGAATTTCTATTTGTTCATTTTTTTTTAAATTTGAATTATTTTCTTAATTTTTTTTCTCTTGAATAAGAATATATTTCAATCTGAATGTTTAGGATTTGACATATTATATTTGCATTGAAATGCTTGGACTTTTCTTTATAATCTAATTTAATGCTTGTAAATTTTTTGTTGCAATTGGGTCCTCTTTAGATCCAAGCTGGGCATGCAGTTTGCTTTGTTTTTGAGGTTCCATCCAAATCTTTCATCTAATATTAGAATTGATTCTGGAATCCCTAACGAGTTATTTAAAGATTTGGGCCATCCTACACCCACCTATTCTACATAAGCCAAGAGGCCTATCATAACTTATGAATGTAATTTTTGTAACAACATTCCTGTGCTATCCACACCAAGAACATGACCGATATAAGATAAGTCCTCTCATAGCACCTATATTTAGTTGTCATTGCATCATTGATGATTCCCATGATTTTACTCGATTATTAAGGTGATGCCCCCACATTTGAGGGTTTTCATGACTTATGCTTGCATATAGTTTGGGAGTCGGAAATTTTCTAATTGTTTTGCTTAGTATGAGATGAATGACTTGCAGTATCTTAAATTTGCTGAAGTAAAGTTGTCAAAATTAGTTAAATGATACTGAAATACCATTATTTGTGATATGGACTTCCCGGAGCTAGCACCATCTCTACTTGAGATTTATGGCACAAGTATTTGCTACTCCATCATAGGAGATGTCTTATTGAGGATCCCTTGAATTACATTTAAGGTTCTCAATTAATTTTTTATTAACCTAATCAAATTAAGAAGCTAGTATAAAGGTTCTAGATTTTTGGATGACTGGCGATTGACCTTATAGATTTATCAATGGCCTTTGTTCCGACAAAAGTTAGAAGTATGTTTATATAGTCTTAATAGTAATTAGGATGTCCACCACAAGGATATCTAGCTAGAGTAATATTGTAGGATTCCAACATGCTTTTTGTCATTGCCGAGTAATTCTAGTTGGCCATCAACCATGTATAATCCATATGGAGTCTACAGATTCCAAATTGAGTCAACCATTATTCTAGTATGATTGAATGACCAAGTTTTGGTGGCTTAGTTTTATTCTATACACCAATGAGGGAACACGCAAGGAAGGTCAATCAGTACATTGGCGATCAACTGCTTCAAGTTTCACTAGAAGGGTTGTACCATTAAATAATGTCCAACGCCTCAAATTAATCTTCTGATGTATCAAATAAATTCAACTTCCAATGACAAAATAAAATGTGACTTTGAGGATGTGTCAATGACAAATCTTTGTCTGATGTAGATGCTGAAGTTTTTTATGGGAATCCCCAACAAGTGACATCTCCAGCCACTTTTAAGGATTGGAAACACTAGCATCTTCCTAATGTATGAAATTATAATGACAAGTGCTAAAAATTAGTCTTTAATGGTGGAAATTCCATGAACGCTCTTTTTAAAGTAGCTTAAGAGTTTTTTAAAAGTAACTCATCCCATTTGCCTCTCAAAGTTGTGGCGATCTACATATTGTATAAAATCTCATTTAGAGTGAAGATCGTAAATGCGAGATAGATCATTTTCTTGAAAATAGGTGGAGCAAAGAAAGTCCCATATTTTTTTGTTGAGATTTGAAACATTAACATTGAGACAATTGAATGTTTAAGACTATTGAATAACCAAGGATGACATAATTAGATGTTTGCCATTTGAAAATTTAACGGTGTTACGATTATCTGAAGGAGAGGCATTAAGATGATTGAATTTTTTCATGAGAACCACCAAGGAAGCAAATGGTTCTCGAGATCATATGAGAGGTGCCAATGGTGGAGGGATTATATAATCATTGATAGGAGATGGAAAAACCATGCAATTGAAAGAGAACAAGTTGAGAAAGTGTAGATTTAACTCAAATCATTCCCATAAAATCTCATTTAGAGTGAAGATCGTAAATGCGAGAGATCATTTTCTTGAAAATAGGTGGAGCAAAGAAAGTCCCATATTTTTTTTGTTGAGATTTGAAACATGAACATTGAGACAATTGAATATTTAAGACTATTGAATAACCAAGGATGACATAATTAAATGTTTGCCATTTGAAAATTTAATGGTGTTACGATTATCTGAAGGAGAGGCATTAAGATGATTGAATTTTTTCATGAGAACCACCAAGGAAGCAAATGGTTCTCGAGATCATATGAGAGTGGTGCCAATGGTGGAGGGATTATATAATCATTGATAGGAGATGGAAAAACCATGCAATTAAAAGAGAACGAGTTGAAAAAGTGGAGATTTAACTCAAATCATTGGAATGATTATGCCCTAGGTGGAGGACAGTTGACAAAGAGGACAATGGTTGTAACGGGGAGAGATACACATCTAATATTTTGGCTAGCATGAGTAGATTTGAAGCCACAGGTTGTATATTTGAAACAAGGAGATGTGTAAGTCGACTAAGAACAGAGGTAATAAGCGGGGCAACCACGAGCACAACTCAACAGTGCAAACTTGTGCACAGAGGGGGTGAATGCTCGTACAATGTGGAGATCACACGTGCATTGCATACCAAGAACAAGTATGATGCAATGGGAAACTAGGACAACAAGGTGATCAAGGTCGCAAACAAGGATAACATGAGGTTGAAAGTGGGAGGAACGGGACAGGGATTTGGCAGCTATGATTAGTGGTAACCCCATTCTGATGATATATTTAGTAGAAAATGTTTTGTACTTAATTCACTAGAGAACCTGTCATTTATAATATGGAGATGAGTGCAACATGTCAAAGTACAATGAAATAAGCTTACTCCAGTCACTAAATATGGAGTTACTTCGTATTATGAAAAATTCCTACAGAAACATAAATGACCAGTAAGGTTAATGTTCATTTTTGTGCGCACGCTTAATTGCTTTATTTCTTTTACATATTGCTTCTTTTATTTCTTATTTCTACATATTGCATTTTTTGTGGGAACACATTATGACTTTTATGAAGTCCATAAACTTAATATATTTTGATGATCTGTTTCTAAACCAGTAGTTGTGCCGAGTTTGGTTAAACATTGCCCTAAGAATGCAAATAGTCATTACCATTTCTTGTCAAACTGTTGGTTGACATGCCTTGTTTAAGCTGGTATTTAGAATTTACTTCAGAGAAGGTGAAGGTCTTTTTATAATTTTAATGACTTGGTTTTTAATGAAGTTGGAATTACTCCAACTCAAATAATTTAATCCCATTATAGTATTTTATGTTTTTTTTATTATTTTGTTCTACATTTGCTAAGGCCATTTCTCTTTATTATTTTGATCTACAAGGTGATCAAGTCGCTGGTTGCTGTTAAAATCATTTAAGATTATTTATTTTTTCTTTTTAACTGCCTTTGATGCAGTAATTAGAGCGAGAACTTCTGAAGATGTAAGCAAATGTGATTATTAGTAGAACGCTACCACCCTGGTGCTTTAATCACCTAGGTCAACTTTAATATGTATGTCTTTGTGTATGGTTTTGGACATGCACATGCGGTTTTTTACTCGATGTATTTGTTCGCACTGAAAACAAATTTTGATGTTTGGATTGTTATTTGCTTAAACATGGGTGTATTCACCATGACATCAACTGCATGTATGAGTTTATCAGAATGCACACATGCATGTATTTTTGGAAAGTTCGTGTATTTGGTTTATGCACCCATCTACTTGTTTGATACATGATGCATGCTAGATGATCAAAATTATGGCCGCATGCTGGTAGTTGGTTTCCTGCATGGTGTTGGTTTCTTTTCTGCAATTATGGTAAAGATATGCATGGCTCGAAACAGTTATACCTTGCGTTGCTGACCTGCTATGTCAAGAATGCACATTGCGTTGCAATACTATTGAGAGCTTCAATTGTTTTGAGCTTAAATATTGCACATCTTTCATCATGCTTGCGGCAAGAAGGCCCAGAAATGCAATAAGTTGATGTCTTGGAGGAACACACATTTCATTATGAATTGGGTAGGGAAGACAAGAGTTCCTTCCATCTAAATGGGGACTTAAAACTAATTATTTCCTCGGACATCCTGTGCAGCATGCACAGACAACACCAATGAGAATGATTTGTGCATGAAAACCACTTTGTTCCTATTGCTCAAATTAGATGAGGATGAGCAAGGTTTAAAATTGCATCGAGGCGTTTTTCCTCCGTGAGGCGAGGCGTAAGCCTCACGGACGAATAATTGCGTAAATGAGAATTTAAATATTCTAGCAGATAAATAACATTAAAATTCTATAATACAATAAAAATATCTAAAAGAGAAGTGAACTTAGTGGAAAACAAAAAGTTATAATGCCCACATTAACTTGCTAAAAAAGTTTTTTCGTCAAAATCAGACCTTTAGATTAATAGGCATAGCACTTTCTCCAGTGGCGAATCAAGAAATATTTAAAGGGGGCCTAACTTTAACTTTGCTTGAGTTGATTTTTATATTCAGATTCAATTAATCACTTTACTATTTATATATATTATGAAAAATCAATATACTCTATGAAGATACGCTTGCAAATTCCTTTCGAGTTTTTTTTTGGGGAAATCCCCCCCCTCCCCTCCCTCTCTTCAATGCAAACCCAAAACAATGGTTAGATTGCTTGTATTGTGACTTTGATGTGAAATTGCATGCATCAATGTCTTCATAAATCCCATAATAAACGACGATTCATGCAATGAGCAGTCTTTTAGGAGAATGAACATGTCATTACCTGTCTCCCCTTGTTCGAGCCCTCGACACTAGCATATACAGTATGTTTCATGAGGCGCATGCCTCACCAAAAATTTCGCAATTGCGCCTCTGAGGCGCTGTAACGACCCCAAGATCCGTGTAGCGAAAGGATTCGTCTGATCGTTCTGATCGAACTCCATTCCAGTTGCCTTGCTCGGACCTGAAATTTTTTAAACCACATATAATGAGCTACAATAGCCCAGCAGGTCACCAAAGCCTACAACTGAAATCAAAGCAAGGCGATGCTATCAATATGCATGTCAATCTATCAATCCGAATCAGTCAATGGTCAATGAATCTATGCAATCCGGAAATCAATGAATCAATAGTCAATGCGGTACGAAAATCAATAGTCAATAAAACCAGTCAATGCAGCGGCAGGCAAATCGATAAATCAATTCAATCAATCAATATCGTCAATCAAATCGATACGGTCAAATCAGTACGATCTAATCAATGAAGTCAATCGAGAAGAGCGATCTATAAAACAATCCATACGGTGTAGAACAGTAGCAACAGTGAATCTATAAAATCTATAGGCAATAGAATCTATAAGCAAATAAGCAGTAGTACGATATCCATGTTCATGCTATCAATGCAGTATCTATATCTATCAATGTCTATATCAATGCTCAGTAGAATCAATGCCCAGTAGTCAATCGATAAATCAATTCGATAAATCCAATCAATATCAATAAACCGATCCAAAATCAATAAATCAATACAAATCAGGAAATCTATACGATGCTATATCATATACATGCAATTTCATACACTGGTCTTACTCGACAAGCCCAAACACTAGTCATGATGCTGTTGTAGTTATCAATCGTTCAATATCAATAGTGCTGTTGTAGTGGTCAATCTATATCAATAGTGCTGTTGTAGTTCGTTCAATATCAATAGTGCTGTTGTAGTTCGTTCAATATCAATAGTGCTGTTGTAGTTCGTTCAATACACGTTGGTTTCTATAACCAACGTTCAACTAGGTTTCCACTTGTCTTTCAGCAATCAATCAATATCCGTCAATCAAATCAATACGGTCAAATCAATACGATCTAATCAATTGAAATCAATCGAGAAAGGCGATACGAAACAATCAATCTATAAACAGTCAATACGGTATAGAACAGTAGCAACAGTGAATCTATAGGTCTATAAGCAGCAATATCAATGAATCTAGAAGCAGTAGTACGATGTCCATGCTATCAATGCAGTATCTATATCTGTCAATGTCTATATCAATGCTCAGTAATCAATGCTCGATAATCAATCAATGAAATCAATGAAATCGTACGATACAGTAAATCCGATCAATCAATAAAGTAGAAATCGATAAAGCAATAGATCCGTGAGTCAATACAGTAAACATGCATTTCAATACTATATACTGAACAAGTGCAAACTACTGGCTATGTTGCTGTTGTAGATTCTATATTGCTGTTGTAGATCCGTACATTGGTTCTATCAATAAGAGTCGTCACTCTTTTCGCCCGTCGGCATATCAATAAACTCCTTATGTCTCCCTTCAATAATCAATAATCAATGTTTAAAGGAAAGCCCGTCGGCCCACCATCCTGTACAGGTATCAATCAATCTTCTACCAATGTTCAACCAGGTTCCACTTGCGATCAGTATCAATAGTCAATTCAATCAATAAACAATTCAATAGTCGATATTAAAGCAATCATATCAATAATCAATGCATATCAGTTCAATCTATCAATTTCAGACAATTCAGGAATCGTACAAAAATCGGGCAGCGTAACGGCAGTCGGTCAAATTTACACAAAAATCCTGCAAAAAGACACAATATCCAAATCTTTCCAAATTACAATAGAATATCTATAACATCAATACAATACTATCGATCTATAGAATCCAAATCAAATCAGGTCCCGATTATTTTCTATTCGAGTAAAAGCGCGTAGAATCAATTCCGACCGGTAAAATCTTCGTAGAATACAGTCAAATCGTGTACAATAATCATATCTATAACATACTAAAAGTTGTGCGGTGAAAGTTGTGTCAAATCAAAACCATGTCGAAAAGTCGACTACGAAAACACAAAACAGATCACAACTAGGTCAAAACACAACATCTCTGAAAACAGAAACAGGGTTCGGAGTCCTTACCACGAGATCTTCACTTTTCCCAACAGCAGCGTCGGACGAAAAGCGATCCGCGGCCTCCAAAACCAAGCTTTTCTCTTTTTCCCTTTCTCTTTCTCTCTCCTCAGATATTTTCGTTTTTATAAAATGATTTTCTCTCTCCTCAAAACGAGCTGATTTTCTTATATTTGTGAACTGATCGGCCAGGCCGATGTTCACATCGTCCCGGGACGATCAGACCAAATCCTGATCGTCCTGGACCTCACCCAGGGCTATTGTCTGGCCGATCATTTCTACAGTACGATCGTCCTGGACGATCTCACGATCGGCCTGGACGATCTGTGCAGAAATTCTTCCAGAAAACACACCAGAAATCAGCTGTTCAATGCATTGATCGGCCTGGACGATCCAAACTTCGTCCTGGCCGATTCTGGGAGGAAAATCCAAATCAGAGAGGAACAGTAAGGGAACGAGATATTACAATCTCCCCACCTTAGAAAAATGTCGTCCCGACATTTCCCTACAGGTACGAAGCAAAAACGACAATGCAAAACAAATCGATCGAAAACCAAATCTAAATCAAAACTCGTCGAAATCCATACAGAACACACAATGCAATCAATCAAATGTCAATCACTATGTATGCAAAATGAATAGAATGGATTCATTCTATCAAACTATCAATCAAATCCTTTCACTACACTTGCTCTGATACCAATTGTAACGACCCCAAGATCCGTGTAGCGAAAGGATTCGTCTGATCGTTCTGATCGAACTCCATTCCAGTTGCCTTGCTCGGACCTGAAATTTTTTAAACCACATATAATGAGCTACAATAGCCCAGCAGGTCACCAAAGCCTACAACTGAAATCAAAGCAAGGCGATGCTATCAATATGCATGTCAATCTATCAATCCGAATCAGTCAATGGTCAATGAATCTATGCAATCCGGAAATCAATGAATCAATAGTCAATGCGGTACGAAAATCAATAGTCAATAAAACCAGTCAATGCAGCGGCAGGCAAATCGATAAATCAATTCAATCAATCAATATCGTCAATCAAATCGATACGGTCAAATCAGTACGATCTAATCAATGAAGTCAATCGAGAAGAGCGATCTATAAAACAATCCATACGGTGTAGAACAGTAGCAACAGTGAATCTATAAAATCTATAGGCAATAGAATCTATAAGCAAATAAGCAGTAGTACGATATCCATGTTCATGCTATCAATGCAGTATCTATATCTATCAATGTCTATATCAATGCTCAGTAGAATCAATGCCCAGTAGTCAATCGATAAATCAATTCGATAAATCCAATCAATATCAATAAACCGATCCAAAATCAATAAATCAATACAAATCAGGAAATCTATACGATGCTATATCATATACATGCAATTTCATACACTGGTCTTACTCGACAAGCCCAAACACTAGTCATGATGCTGTTGTAGTTATCAATCGTTCAATATCAATAGTGCTGTTGTAGTGGTCAATCTATATCAATAGTGCTGTTGTAGTTCGTTCAATATCAATAGTGCTGTTGTAGTTCGTTCAATATCAATAGTGCTGTTGTAGTTCGTTCAATACACGTTGGTTTCTATAACCAACGTTCAACTAGGTTTCCACTTGTCTTTCAGCAATCAATCAATATCCGTCAATCAAATCAATACGGTCAAATCAATACGATCTAATCAATTGAAATCAATCGAGAAAGGCGATACGAAACAATCAATCTATAAACAGTCAATACGGTATAGAACAGTAGCAACAGTGAATCTATAGGTCTATAAGCAGCAATATCAATGAATCTAGAAGCAGTAGTACGATGTCCATGCTATCAATGCAGTATCTATATCTGTCAATGTCTATATCAATGCTCAGTAATCAATGCTCGATAATCAATCAATGAAATCAATGAAATCGTACGATACAGTAAATCCGATCAATCAATAAAGTAGAAATCGATAAAGCAATAGATCCGTGAGTCAATACAGTAAACATGCATTTCAATACTATATACTGAACAAGTGCAAACTACTGGCTATGTTGCTGTTGTAGATTCTATATTGCTGTTGTAGATCCGTACATTGGTTCTATCAATAAGAGTCGTCACTCTTTTCGCCCGTCGGCATATCAATAAACTCCTTATGTCTCCCTTCAATAATCAATAATCAATGTTTAAAGGAAAGCCCGTCGGCCCACCATCCTGTACAGGTATCAATCAATCTTCTACCAATGTTCAACCAGGTTCCACTTGCGATCAGTATCAATAGTCAATTCAATCAATAAACAATTCAATAGTCGATATTAAAGCAATCATATCAATAATCAATGCATATCAGTTCAATCTATCAATTTCAGACAATTCAGGAATCGTACAAAAATCGGGCAGCGTAACGGCAGTCGGTCAAATTTACACAAAAATCCTGCAAAAAGACACAATATCCAAATCTTTCCAAATTACAATAGAATATCTATAACATCAATACAATACTATCGATCTATAGAATCCAAATCAAATCAGGTCCCGATTATTTTCTATTCGAGTAAAAGCGCGTAGAATCAATTCCGACCGGTAAAATCTTCGTAGAATACAGTCAAATCGTGTACAATAATCATATCTATAACATACTAAAAGTTGTGCGGTGAAAGTTGTGTCAAATCAAAACCATGTCGAAAAGTCGACTACGAAAACACAAAACAGATCACAACTAGGTCAAAACACAACATCTCTGAAAACAGAAACAGGGTTCGGAGTCCTTACCACGAGATCTTCACTTTTCCCAACAGCAGCGTCGGACGAAAAGCGATCCGCGGCCTCCAAAACCAAGCTTTTCTCTTTTTCCCTTTCTCTTTCTCTCTCCTCAGATATTTTCGTTTTTATAAAATGATTTTCTCTCTCCTCAAAACGAGCTGATTTTCTTATATTTGTGAACTGATCGGCCAGGCCGATGTTCACATCGTCCCGGGACGATCAGACCAAATCCTGATCGTCCTGGACCTCACCCAGGGCTATTGTCTGGCCGATCATTTCTACAGTACGATCGTCCTGGACGATCTCACGATCGGCCTGGACGATCTGTGCAGAAATTCTTCCAGAAAACACACCAGAAATCAGCTGTTCAATGCATTGATCGGCCTGGACGATCCAAACTTCGTCCTGGCCGATTCTGGGAGGAAAATCCAAATCAGAGAGGAACAGTAAGGGAACGAGATATTACAGGCGCGCCTCACCAAGTCCCAATATTGCTTAAGCAATGAGGCTCTTGGGGGGCAAATTGCGCAGAGGCGCTCCTCTTATTGCGCAATTTTAAACTATGAGGATGAGAAGCAGAATGAGATAGGCTGGGAATGCATATGCATGCAAACCCATCATATTAGTTGATACAGCCTTATGCTTTTATCTCTGTTGAAAGGCTTTTATCTCTGTTGAAACTATATATATAAAAATTTGTCCATTTTTTGTCTTACTGGCTGCCCTTCTATTAGTGTTGGGAAATCCCCATTCATCCATTTGAGATAGTTTGGCTACAATGGTGCTAAGGAAATTTCTTTATGTAAAAGTGTCCGGATATCCAAAGAGCACCAATGGTAAATTTCTCTAGTTTGAGCAGCAGTTCATGTGCTAGATCATTCAACAGCTTCCTCAATTCTTTCTTCAAGCCTTTTTATTCTCTCCTGAGTTGAGAATGTTACTAAACTCATGTAGAAATTAATGTGCAATTGAAGTTCACGTTATCAAGGGTTTGTGCATGTTTTCATGTATGTTCCTGTTTTCACAGAAGATGTTTTTAAGTGTAGTTTACTTTTTCAGACGTCTTATATGCATTTCATCCGGTTCATGTGAACTCATCATATTTGTTTCAGTTTCATGAAAATCCTTATGATTACTGTACTTTCTTTGATGCGGTTTTGTAATTGATAACTTGATTATCATGCTGTCTAAGTTGTTAATGCATGTGGTGGTTTGTTAGTAGATTTAATGGCCCTTCTTTATACTTGGATATTACTTTTGTTGTGTTCTATTAATTTAACTTTAATCTTTTACTTTCCTATCAAAATGTAATTAATTTTTAGTTATTCCTAGCACTTATTTTATTCATTACCAATCTATTTCCACTTTTATTTACCTTGTGTTTGTAGATATTATTAAAAACCTTATAATCTTGCAATTGCGGTGTCTAACATTCACTCCTTTTCTCAGGCTGGCGATGCTCTGATACAGCTATACCACAACTTCATCACTGACTTTGAAACAAAAATCAATCTCCTTAAACTTGCACATTTTGCTGTTGTAGTTTCACGGCAATATGCTGAAAAAGAGGCTGCTATCAGCTATCTTGAGGGGGTCATAGAAAAGCTGCGTGCTACTAAGGATATAAGAATAGAGGAACCTATTCTGTATGTTAAAATGCAAATAGCTTCTTTTAAACTTGAAAAGGGAAACCAAAAGGAGTGCAAGAAACTTCTGGAAGAGGGGAAGACTGCACTTGAAAGCATGACTGATGTTGATCCCTCGGTGCAAGCTAGCTTTTATTGGATTTCATCTCAGTACCATAAGTGTCGCCAAGAGTTTGCTGAATTTTACAAAAGTGCACTTCTTTATTTGGCCTACACAGAAGTTGATTCCCTTTCAGAAACATTCAAGCTGGTATTTAAAAATTTTTGTTTGTTGAATTTAAGGCTCATTTTCCATTTTATGAATAGTCATAGTTTTTTATGAATCTTGTGTCAATAATAGATTGTTAATTATTTATATGCCATAGCAGTCATTCCAATATTGAGGCCACAGCATGCATACAAAATTGATGTCGCATATAGTAAGTGCAGAATGGTGAAAAAAGCAAATCTGGAAATACTTTTGGTAAATTTGGTGGTTCATGCTAAGAAGCAGCGTATGCATGTACCCAACTACTTGTTTGAGGTTTCTGGATGTTAACAATGATGGTAGGGATTATCTTACATGTGTGATGGAACGGGAAGTTATCATATATCATGAGTTGTAGATATTTTGACTTACTCCAGCCCACCTCAATGTCTGATAATTCTGTTACCGAACTTGTGTAACTCTGCATTGTTTTTTTTCCATATATTTTGGACTGTTTAGTCATTAAACAACTGTTTTCTTTCTTTTTTGAGCCAACACAATTCATGCTGTGATTCTTAGAATTAATGTAAAACACCTTGAAGACGTGGTTTTTTTGGGTTCCTTATGATGCCAGCGACTAGTTTTATGTTGTTTTATAAATAGTTGGAACGAAAAACATAATAAGCTCTTTTGCAAGTAAGTAATCTGTGCAAACTATTTTATGTTGTGCCTTATTTCTAAATCCATTTTTTATTTTCTTGCATCAATACATTCCAATTGTTACTGATTAATTTAAACTTTTAAGGAAGTGCTAGGGATTGTTTTCATATTGCTGCTGTTTCCTGAAATCTGTTGTTTCTAGTAGTAATTAATCCTCATCATAGTTAGCCTAACCTAACAATGAGTCCGCTTTGTCCTTCATCTTTATTCATTCTTGTTGAATGCTAAGTGGCTTGCTAATCTACTTTATATTAGGTATTTTCTCAATATTTAGACATGTTATCGTTTGTTTACTTCTTATTCTTCCTATTATTTCTCATAAATTTCATTTCCCCTCCTATTGATGTATTTTTTCATGCATTTACCGATTAAGTGTTCATTTATTCTTTTTACTTTTACAAACATCCATCTCAACCTTCTAATCCTTATGGTACTCTGCTTGAGTATCTGAACTCTTTGATGCCCAACACTTGAATTCATGATGCATGGGCATCTTTATTGCAATTTATGATATTACTTGTTGTTCGCCATTGTATTCTTTTATTATAAAGTAATTTATAAAAGGTTTTAAAAAGCAAAATTGAGCATTGGAGCATTTTTCTTTAAAGTTATTGTTATCAACTTCATTGAATTTTAGAATAAACCCATCAATTTGTCCCGAAGTTCCTATATTAGAAGAGTAAAAGAAAAAGTTTCATTACCACCTTCAGAACTAGAACTGTCTTGTTGAGAACCAGTGTAAGAACTATTCCTTATCATTTACTCCATATTTATTTGAGCTATTTCTTTGAAGGTGGTATATTTCTTCAATTCTGCATATTTTTTAATATAATCTGGCATTTTTTCACATTCTCTAACATTAAGATGTAAAAAAAACAAGCCAATTAAAACAAAAGAAAAAGAAAATTCAGTTTATGAGATGTTTCAAATTAATTATAAAGAAAATGAAACAAACATTTAAAAGAAATTTAAAAATCAAACTAAGGAAAATGAAAACAATATATGTAAAAAAAAATAAAATTAAAAAATAGTTAAAAAAAAGAAAACCTTAGCAAAAGCAAAAAAGCAAGCTAATTAAGAGGTTATTTGAAATTCTTATATTTGGTTAGAACGAATAAAAAATTATATTAATTTTTTAAAAGAAAAAACCTAGGGCATGGGATTGATATCGATGGTGTTGGAGGGGATGGACGAGAGCCTATGACTGAATCTCATGGGGGGAGGCATTCACTAGAGCTTGTGGGCGCATGCATCGGTAGGAGCTCATTGGGTTAAGGATTAATGGGAGCTGATGAGGACATGGATCAATGGGAGCTCTGAGGGGCATTTATTGACATGAGATCATGGAGGTGAATCAAGAGCGCTAAGGAGCAATGATCGGTGAGAGCTTGTGGGGGTAGGGATTGATAGGAGCTCGTGATGATGAGGATCGACTGGGGCTTCGGGGAATGCATTAATGGGAGATCGTGAGGCAAATATCATTGTCTCAAGAAAGAGTGAACGTGGGGAGGAGCATTTCATGAATGTGGAGATTTCAAATTGGATTGATTTGGGGAAGTGTCCAAATTCTTAAAAATGAAGTAAAGGTTGCATTTCAAATCTTTCAATATTTTACCATGAAGAAAAGAAAATTGATTAAGAAATAAAAATAGTTGGAAAAAAAAAAAAAACTTTACCTACAACACTCAACGACCCAAAGGTCACTCATAGGTAGTTTGTCCCCCAAAAGCATTCAATCACCGACCAACATAACTCACTTGCATGCGACATCCTTAACTCTTGCTCACAAGCGGTCATTAGTGCTTGACTCCTCCCTGACGTTTGACTACCCATTAAAATGCAACTATGCTTGCAGGCGTTCGCTCCTATCTAGAACAAAAACCTTTTATCTCTAAATTGGTTTAAACTCGAAATCTAAAAACTTAAATCTTCTTTTAAACTTAGAAGTGTAATTTTTAAATAAATATTAATTTGAAGCATTTGTCTCATGCGTCTTGAGGCATATAGCCTCAAGATGTATGCTTTGAATGAAAAATGTATAAACTTTGTTAGGTCAAAAAAGCATAGGCCTCAAGGTGCTTTCTAGGCGCATCATCGGCTGACTCAAATGACTTTTTAAACCATGATTTTGAAACGTTTGTCTTTTAACCAAGTAACTTTGCTTTGGAAAATTTTTACTTGTATGCCAATATTTCCTTCATATTGTATATGTACCTTAATTCTTTTGTATATTGAATATGAGATATTTAACATATTTTTTTAATTATTCCAACATTTTTGAATGAGAATTACTTTACTATGACATTTACTAAAATAGCTTGTTTCATGCTTGGACCTTGTTCAAACTTTTTTTGTTATATTCTAAAATTATTATATTTTATTCCGACTATTGAAGTATTTTAAAAAGAGTTTTCTCTTTTGAAATTTATTTTATAAACAATTTGTGCACGAGCTATATCATTGATGTAGGCATCTTCATAAAAATAACAACAGTGGCTTAATCTTGATCCTTGATGTGATACTACCATAATTGAAACTCTTTGATCACTCTATAATAACTTTTAAGACTTTTTTAAGTCAACACAAGTGTTTAAAGTGATTAGAGTCAAGTTATGATTATAATTTTTATTAATGTAAGTTCAAGTAGCTTATATTTGTTATGTATAAACCCCCTACAACAAAATCCATTCGTGGGTAACTCTAGCTACATTAATAATTTCAATTTGGTGTGTCAGTGGACCAGTGGTGGTTCACTATGAATAGGGCTATTCTTGTCATTTTTATGCTTTGATTGTTGGGCATTTTGTAAGCAGACTCTCTTCCTAAACAAATCCTTAATTAGTCATTAATTTTTAATTAATTTTATATATTTTTATTTTAAAAATTTATTTCAAAATTATCTTCAACATCTATATTCCTTGTTACCCTTATCCCAATTATTTGGGGTTAAGCTTTGTGAATCCCCATTCATTATTTCTATTAACACTGAGTGTTCCATGAGGTGAAATAGGTGAACTTTGTGCATTATTTTTTGGTATAATTTCTATGCATGTTACTTGTAATCTACCCTTTATCCTTTTATTGATTTTATCCCCCTATCATATTGATATATTTTATAATCTAAATCTATGTTCCACTACCCTCTCTCTAAAATATTTAAGTTACATCATCTCTTTACTTTAATCTTTTGTCAAAACATAAATGGTTTGATAGATTTTGAATCAATCCAATAATAATCAGCTATGAAATGATCAGTCATCAATGCATCAGGACAAAAGATGAAAGAATGCCATTCAAGAAATCTTCTTACTGATCAAGAGTTTGTTTGTGTATGGATAATTCTCTTTGCAGTTGAGATCATACTTTGTATATCTTACTATTGGTGAACTCAATGATTAGATTCCTCTTTCTGACTCTATTTTAACCTATGAAAGGTTGAGCTTTGCAACACATGTTAACATTATCATTTCTTTTATGCTTATTTAGATTATCATTAACTTCTTTTACGTCCAGCACTTAGATTTATACAATATAATCAATGTAATTGCATTTTTAAATTATTTATTACTAATTTGTTATCCAAACGACTACTTAATAATTATTTGGATTAGTCAATCATTTATGGCTCTAATCAATCTATTAAATTATCATTCTATGACTAGTAACACCAATTTATTATCCTAATCATTAATTAATGGAAATTTAGCCTAATTAATTAGGTTGATTTAATGCCATTGTCATTAATTTTTACGTAATTTGAATAAATATTTTTTTAATTGATGAATGAGTTATTGGAATCAGTGGTTCTAATAATTAATTAGTAATTAATGAGTATACCTAGCATTAACAGTGCTGCTTAATTTTTAATTAATTTTTATTCATGTAGCCGACCCCACGTAGTGGGATAAAGGCTTGATGTTGTTGTTGTTGTTGTTGTTGTTGACATTAGACTAATTTACTGTCCTTTTGATTTATTAATTATTTTTTTACCTAATAATCCCTTATGAAATTTAATTGAATTTAAAGTGATATTCCTAATTATTCAATCCATAATATTTTGGTCATATTGATGTTTTAGTGAATTAGACTTGATAATCTCTTATTTTTTACTTTATCATTTAGCAGTATATTTAATTATTAATTAAACGTTATTTTTTTGCTTTATCCTTAATAATTTAAGAACCATTACTCTTTTATATTGCCCTAATCATTCTATTAATCCGAGTTATCCTAAATGATTTCTTAAGCTTCCATTAATTATATATTACTTTCGTGTTATGTACGAAAACATACTCTAAGGTGACTTTCAAGCTCTCATAAATGGAATTAGCAGTCATTAGGTAAGTGAGTTCCAAATAGTAACTTCGTTTACTTTTTATCAGACAAATGCTTCTATATAGTTTTGAATTGGTTAGTGCTAACCATCACTCTGTTATATAGATCTTAAATAATTTTGTGTACCTTCTTTCTTTGCTACTCAATGTCTCCCAAATTTCTATTTATTGATATCTGAGAATCTCTGCCTTTAACTAAGATCTCTCTTTATTTATAAAATTGGTTTGCTTATAATATACCTTTCTAAAAATGGTAAAATTCTCATGAAAATTCTTTCATTGCTCTCTGTTCTCCTGTTTTACTCAACTTGTATCTCTAGTTGCAAATGTTGAACTTTTGCAGAAAGAAAAACATATAGAGGCCAATTGTCCTTTGAATTTACTTTTTCCACATAGCTAAGAATCGAGTCATTCCTATTTCATGTCAAGCATACACATCCCTATTCTGCTACTGAGCTGAAACATGATCCCACCGCAAATTATCCTTTGGATCTTCCATTTTACTTCATCTCAGACACTATGTTGTTTTCTACGCTGTAGAGAAATGCTAGGGCATCATATAACCTGCGTAAGTTTTTATTTCAGATTACTGCATGCTTGAATTTTCATTTAAAAATTTAAATAATCAAACTACATTTAATGCTCATCTATTTGCTCCATTCCTGGAATCCTTATCATTATTACCTTTTGCCAACCCTTGCATGGTAGTTAGTCTTTATTAGTTATATGTTGGATCATTGTAGACGTGCATGAAGTAGATAAAATCAGCTTAGTATCCTGACTTTGTTTCGTTCGTTTGAGTAGCTTTCTCTCTGTTTTTTTATTGTTAATCCTGTGAAATTCATATCTAGATGGTTTTGATGGAAACTTAGAAATATGGATGAATAATTATGGTTTTCTGCAAATTGGAAGTATTCCGTTGCTTTTGAGTATTCTGTTATCATTTGGTTTATACTCTATTATTGCTTGAGTACATTTAAAGCAAGTCATTGTCTAAATAATAACTCTTGATTCATGAATTCTTAATCTATTTTTTGTATAAAATCATATTAGTTGACATAAGGAAACCAAACTCTGAGATGTCGCATAAGAATGCCTTGACCCTTCATATTCATCATGTATTTTTTTTTATTTATGTACGGTTCTCTGTTGTGAAATGAGCTTTGAAGATGCTCCTTTTCATTTAAAGCATATGTTTGTTTTCCTCATGTTACTCTGCACGTAGTTTTCATCCTATATACCTCTTTTTTATATTTTCATGATTTTCAGTAACAGGTTTCTTCCTTTTCTCCTTTATTTCCAGGATTTAGCCTTTGATCTGTCCCTCTCGGCTTTGTTGGGAGACAACATATACAACTTTGGTGAATTGTTAGCTCACCCTGTTGTAAGTATGATTTTTAAGTGGAGATTCTGGCATATTTTTTTATTTTTTGAAGTGGAGATTCTGGCATTGTTTGTTTTCTTTTGGGTAGTTTTCATTTACTCGTTGGACTATGATAGCTCCCTTGGGTTGGAACTAATGTATTACTTGGTGCTTCCTATGGGTTGGCTATACCTTATTAGGAAAATAACCTTTTATTATTGTATTTTATTTATAACATTGTGGACAGATCATGGAGACTTCTAAATTTTATAAATCAGATCATCTATGTTATATTAGAGAAACTATTGGAGTAGAACCTATTAAATGCAAGATATAGTGAAATAGAACCTATTAAACACTAAGCCCTAAACGTGGTAGGCCAATGGTTATTGGGATAGAGGTTTTGGAAAACGATTTGTGCCAAGTAGATTTAAAACCTAAACGACGCTCAACTATTAGAATAGATATACAACAGTATATATAAAAAAAATGAAACAAGCAAGGACTAGGAAGGATAAGCGGGAGGCGGATATTGTCATGAAAGAATTCTGAATATTACTACCATATGAACCATAATACCGGATGGGCCGTAAATAGCACAAATTGCTGATTGAACAATTAAAGCTGATAGGATTACTCTTTATGGGGAGTTATGAATGGCGGTATGCTTTCTAGGGAAAAATGCTCTAGCAGATTTCTTTGAAAGACTATAGAGAGTGAGAGACGTTGGGATATCTGAACATTTGAGACAGCAGGTGATGGAAAAAACGCCAAGCACTGGTGTGGGAGATCCAGGAGTAACTTCTAAGGGATGGAGAACATTGAAATGTGATGTAGACGGTTGAAATGGCCATAAAAGAAATATATAGCATCCAACAGCACTGGAGGATCTATGGTGAGAGACAATTAAAGAGTGGAATGGATGGTGGGTGCCCACGTATAGTGTGAATCTCTTTTTAAATTTAACTTATTGTGAACGAATATATGGATTGATAATCCAAAACCATGAAAACACAAGTCGGGCCAACTGTGCATAGACTCTTAACTTTTTTTTTGCTTCTACTTAACAGTTAATTTTTGAAGTTAATGACATAAGTCTTCAATTGAAGTGCTGCTTAAATATAACCACCTTTAAGGGGACTATTGGAAATACCAAAACCCTTAGGTGCTGTTTGGTAGCACTCAGGATTTGATTTAAGTAGGATTTCGTAAATCCGCTAAATCAAGATTTTGGAAATCCTGAGGGACCTAAATCCTGAAAATTATTTCGTAAAATTCATGATAAATTCTATTAAATCATGTATGACTGTTTGGCTATAGAACGGATTTAATGAAGGGACTCTTGCTCTCAAGCTAATGAATTTCGTAAATCCGACAAAAAATAGGATTTTGGAAATTCAGGATTTAGCACGAAAAGACGGAATTTTCTCTCTACGGCAGCTTTCATTTGCCGTGAGATTTGGTTTTGCATTTTAGGCAGTTTGGCTGAATTTAATCCTGCTACCAAACAGCCCCTTAACATGCTAACTTGTGTAATGCTGCACATACAACTGAATTTTATTTCTATATAACGTGCGCTTCTTCAAGTTGGTGAATTTTTTTTTTTGGCAGATCAAAAGTCTTATAGGGACCAAAGCTGAATGGATTTACCACATATTGCAAGCATTCAACAGCGGCAATTTGGATCGCTATCAAGAACTTTGTGGAGTTCATAACGCTGCATTGAATGCACAGCCAGCGCTTGTGGCCAATGAAAAGAAGCTTTTGGAGAAAATAAATATCCTCTGCTTGATGGAAATCATCTTTAGGTATAATCTATCCAACCATCTCAGAACTACTTGTAAATTGGCATGTAATAATGATAGATAATACCTGGTAATAATACTGTTTTTGGTGCGAGTATATTTTCTCTCAAATTCATTCTGTTTTTATGTTTTTTTTTTTTTACATCAGCCGACCTTCTGAAGATCGCACAATTCCATTGAGCATCATTGCTGATCGAACGAAACTTTCCATAGAAGATGTGGAATATCTTCTCATGAAGAGTTTATCTGTAAGTTTGTAATTCGCTTTCTTTTCAATTGTGAATCTGTCATAATAACGAATCATCTTTTTTCATCAAATCTGTCTCTTTATATATATGAAATCTATTCTTATAATATAAACCCTACAACAACAACATCAAGCCTTTGTCCCACTACGTGGGCTCGTCTACATGAATCCTTTTTCGTTTTTTAAAGGATTTATGTCATGATTATTCGACAAATTTTACGCTGGTAGTCGACTATCTAACGCAACCTTCCATTTTTCTCATCCAAAACTTAGTTACTGACAACAACAGTGTTTATAATATAAACCTTAAATGAAATAAATTTCATTGCATTACTTTGCCCTTCCTTTTGTCTCCTGCAGGTTCATCTTATTGAAGGAATAATAGATCAAGTTGAAAGTAGAGTACATGTCTCATGGGTGCAACCTAGAGTTCTTGGAATTCCACAGATCAAATCACTTCGCGATCGTCTCGATAGTTGGCTCGGCAAGGTGAGAACAGCTTTGCTGTCAGTGGAAGCCGAGACACCAGATCTGGTAGCTTCGTGAGAAATGTTTGGATGCGACAATGATGCGTTTCGATAAGCTTCTATTCTTGTAACAATCTATGGTGGTGCAAAGGAGGGCATAAAACAGTAGGGAATGTTGATGTTAGGCTCTCCTGCTTCCAGGTTCTTTCCCTTTTGCGCAGGGCACATTTTTTTTTCTTATCTCAAGATTTGGTTTAGCTAAAGGGGAAACCTTTTGTGTCCTTTACCAAAATTCGTCAAGAACAATGTCTAAACTAGAAATATACGGCTACAGATGCAGAGAGAGAGCAGAATAGCTCCTGCTTTTTGTCTGGATTAATTGCTGGTTTAGTTAAGATTTCTTTCTTCATTTGTGACCGGAACTACCCTTTGTTTCAGATGTGGGCATTATTTGGCATGCAAAGTGTGTTATGGAAGGAAACTTATTTATTCTCAGTTTTTTTTATTTATTTTTTTTGTCAGTATAGCTTCTTTCTTTTTTTATTGCCTTTTTGAATTATACAGCGAGTTCAGAATTATTCAAGCAAAGCTATTTTGGTTGAATTAGTAACTTGATATTGTTTTCTTAAAGTTCATGTATGTTGTTATGCTTATAATGAAGGAGAAGTCGCCTCTTTTGTTACATGCAGCTTAAGGTTTTGTTGGGGACAATTTTTTTTACTATTTTTTAAAGTAAATTTTTTTCTTAAAAAAATTTTGTATTAAAAAATTGCTTTGAAAAAAGGGTCGCAAACAAAACTTAAGATAGCTAAAAGTATTTAAGAAGTTGCACCAAACATACCCTTGTCTTCAACATGTTCTATTTGATGCATCAAAGCAACAATTGGTGACATTATTTGTCATTGAAGGGTGGTTTGGTTTGAAGTAAAATAGGTATAAAATATTTTAAATACAAGAGTTTTGAAAGCATTATGTTTGTTATGAAAAAAAAAAGGTAGGAGTGTTTTTTTAAAATATTTGAAATTTACTATTTAGTTCAATTTGATGTATTTGAAAATCATTAGCTTTGATTGACTTTCAAATATACTAGAAGTTTTTTGTATGGTTTTCAAATATATTGTAAAGTTTTTACCATTGTAGCAGCAAGTTGTCACCATTATTGATCTCAGCCATCAACTTCGATACTAACGCCACATTTTCGGGAGTAATTATTACGTTTGGATAAAAAAATGAAAATTTGTACGTATACCGAGCAATATCGAGTTTCAGGTGACGTGGTGCGTGATTATTGGTCTCTGGACGCGTCAGGTGAACTGACGTAATAATTGCTCCATTTTTGGCCATTGTTGACGCCATTGTAACTACTTGATGTTAATTGTTGTTTTCAATTGACAATTGTTACCTACAAACATTAGTCATCGTAAAAGCAGACCCTTACCAAAGCATACTGTTGTCATCACTTGCTTCCCACCATCATTGTTGGGTTTCATATTGCATTCATTTTACTCTAAGCTAAATATAAAAAAATTTCCTCCATTTATTTTATACTCATCAAAATAACTTCAAATTATTTTAAATCAAGTGCATTCCTTTTATGTTATATTTTATTTTGCTTTGTATTGCCCTTTCATCAAACCAAAAGGCCCCTTAATGAAAAATAAAGCTAGCATTATTGGTGAGGTGATAGACAATTTTTTTGTTAAGTTTATTTTCATGATTAGAAACTTTGGAGGGAACTAGTGACATCATTCATTTTGGAGCATGTTTTGTGCACAAATTAAAATTTTATCATTATAATATTTAAAATATAAAAAGCCTAAAAAATATAAATGCTAATATTTTCTTTATTGAACCGATTTTGTACCATACTATGATAAATGATGATGATTATTGTTAGTAATTATGGATATCTTTCAAGGGGAATTCATAGATCAAGAGTGAAAGAGAATGCTTAAATAGCCAATTAGTGATAAACTTTGTGTAGTTTGTTGCTTAATAGCAGTGTCAAACGACTTAGATATAGACTTTTTGAGGTATTGACATTAATTTGTTAAATAATTTCATATTATATATTATAATAACCCTCAATTTTCATTTCCACGAAATTTTAAAGAATGATATGAGGAAGCGCTACAATGTCGGGGTGGGTGGTGCCCCAACTTTGAGCTCTCATATTTTTGGAAAAATAAATGAGTGCAATGGCGCTAGGGTTCTATACACCGTGACATTGGATCTAGAAGTTTGTTTATTTAATAAAATATCTAAAATATTTAATTAAACCCATCACCCATTCCTTTCCAATTTCTTCTTTGCTTGGCCGGGAAGGAAATGGAGAGAGAGAGAGAGAGAGAGAGAGAGAGAGAGAGAGAGAGAGAGAGAGATTGCTTTGAGTGCTTTTTTTCTCTATCGCTCTAATTGGGAAAAAAATTTTGTGATCTTGGTAGGTAACTTGATTCCTATTTATGCTTTCAATGATTTTGATTTCTTGAATTTTATCGCTCTTAATATTGATTTAAATATAATATCTCTTATTTTAGTGATTTTTAACAGTCTAACTTTTTATATATAGTTGATATTATTACTTGAGCATTTTATTTAGTTAATATTAAAATTTTACTTGATAGACTTGCATATATGTTATTTTATTTGAAATGAGTAAGAAAATGCTTAGTATACTGGAATGAGTATATGGCAATTGAATATAAAATATATGATATGCATATATTTATTGTTCATTTGTTTCAACAAATGGTTTGGAATATTACATGCATAATAATGAGTATATGATAGTTTTATCAAGTATATATAATGTTTACTATTATACTCTATATGATGCGAAATGTGTGTAAAGGTAAAAAAAATGCTAGCTGGAAATGATTGATTAATACAAGTTGGTTGGTAAAATGTTATCTTATATATAGGGGTGTCAATTTTTGACACGACACGAAACCCGACCCGAACTCGACCCGAAAAAATCCGGGTTCGGGTCAACCTGAACCTGAAACGGGTCGGGTTCGGGTTGAAGAAATCAACCCGTTTTAAAAATCGGGTCGGGTTCGGGTTGACCCGACAACCCGAAATTAACCCGAAAGTGACACGAAAACTCATATGTGACCTGAAAACCCGAGATTGACACGTTTTTACCCGATTTTGACCCGAAAAATGAAGATTGACCCGAAAACTAGCAATTTTGGGTCAATCCCGTGTCATTCGTGTCTGGTCAGGTTGACCCGGACCCGAATTGGGTCGGGTTCGGGTCCGGAAACCTGACCCATTTTTAAAACGGGTCGGGTTCGGGTTGACCCGAACAGTGCCAGGTCAGTTCCGGGTTCGACCCGAACCCGACTCGTTGACCCGAATTGACACCCCTACCTATATAGAAGAGCAGGATGTGATGACTTCTTATATAAAAGCCACCTGACATGTGATATTAACGAGCTTTCCTTTAAATAAAGTTTGTAATATAACTGTCACGACCCGGCCCGGTTAGCTCGCAAGTGCGAGGCGGAAACGGAGATCTGACAGGAAGAAAATAATAAAAGCCTTCATATTACTCCTTTAACATGTCTCCAAACATATATCAGACATTCTCATCATGATGAAAGAGCCACTAATAAATCTCCAAATTTTTTTTTTCATTTCTTCCATTCAACACACCAACATAAGAATTTAACATAAAGTTTATAAAATATGAAAGGTGTCCATAAATCATCTCCTTACATTTCATCTCTAAACCTTCTATTCAAAACATCAAAATAATAAAACAAAACCTGCCGACCGTCGTCTCCCTATGACGGTACGTGAGGGGAGGTCTATCCGCCATTTATCAGTTACTAGATCCTTCTGAAAGTGTCCCAAAACATGGGTGAGTCACAACTCTATCTGCCATTTATCATTTACTAGATCCTTCTGATGCGACAATGATGCGTTTCGATAAGCTTCTATATATATAACACCCGTCTCGGAAGTATCACTTGTACTGATCAGGTACATAAAATTGGCCATTCCTTTATCATTTGGTTCATAAGAACCTCCTTTATCATTTGACTCATTGGAGCCTCCTTTACCATTACTCAAAAGAGCTCCTTTACTATTTGATACTTTCGCGTCAACATGCACATGCACATATACTTACATATTCATAAGAGATGCTTATTTAACATTTCAAGTGTATGCTTTCATAAGGATATACATGCTTGCTATGCTCATATGTTTATTTGCATGAAAAGGAAAGACATGTGTAGTACATGTAAAGAAAAGAGCATAAGATTCATTCATAAGTTCTAATATTGCATAGAGAGGACTTTACAATTGTATCAAGAGATCATAAGCTTATAAGGAAATATGCTAGTCAATATAATACCATAAAGAGCATAAAAAGGAGAAATGCCATTTCTATGTATTTGCATGAAATAAGAATTTTTCTAAATTTAAAAAAATGTCCATTTCACCTACCTCAACTTGTATACCGCTTCCGGTAGTCCAATCAAACCTTTCTCTCCACACGTTTAATATCTAAAGGAGACATACAAAATGCATAAGTAAACTAGTCCCCATACAACTTCCTAAATCCTTAATCTAAGATAATAAAGAGTTCAGGCTAATGTCATGTCTATGTTTTCAATTCAAACCCTTCCCACCATTTCATGATATCTCCCATTCCCATTCTCTCTCAATTAGGGTTTAGTCAAAATTCTTAGGTTTTAAGCATGCAACATCTCTCCCTACACTCAAAACATAAATAAATATAATCAATTTTTGGAATATATTAAATCAAAAATTAGAAAATCTTGTATTTCAAGTAAAAGCCATAAATTAGTCTATAATATCCTTCCAAAAACCAGTTAGAACCATAAGGATAAAAAATTCCTTAATTAGGAAAAAACCCTAAATTCTAAAACTCAAAACTTTCCACAACCTTACATTATTTTCCAATTAGAAAATTTCTTATGTCGTTAGGAACTTCTTTTGTGAAGACATTTCCAAAGAAAAACACTTTTGAGTGAAACCCTAATTTTCAAAATTTGTATTTTTTTTAAAACAACTCACATTTAGGTTTAAAAACATCCATTTACCTTCCCTAAACTTATCTCAAAGAAATCTCTCATTTCCTCAAAATCCTAATTTCTTTCCCTTAGTGAAAACTCAAGGAAAAAGAAAAGAAACACTTACAAACAACTTACCTTAGCTTTCCCTTGGATTTTCCTATGATTTTCTCCATGAACGACCACCGGAAACTGCCGCCCGAAGCTTCCCTGCTGCCTTGCCCGTCCGCCTCTCCCTCTTTCCCCGCTCGGTTTGGGCTGTGAGAAACGAATGGGGGATTGAAATGTTTCGGTCCCCTAATAAGAGTGGAATGCTCTCTTATTAATCCTATTTACCTAAAAGCCCTCACTTAAACTCTTCTCTATTCAAATGACATCAAGGGCAAAGTTGTCTTTTAAAACTTTCCGAAAATTTTAACTCCCAAAATACTTAAAATCCGATATATGTTATATACATCATTTCGCTCATAATTTTGTGCTCTAATTTATAAAATTTATTGCATCAAATTCCGACGACTTTGAAAAATTCACGTCAAACTCATTAGGGCTGCAAACGAATCGAGCCGAGCCGAGTATGTGAGTGTTCATGTTTGTGTTCATTTAATATCAGCTTGTTCATGTTTGATTCATGTTTGTTCGAGCTTTAGCATTTGTGTTCATGTTTGGTTCATTTAAATTAAGGAATGTTCATGTTCGGTTCATGTTCAGTTCATGTTCGTTCGTTTAGTGTTTATCGAGCTTGTTCATGAACATATTTAACTAATTTTTTTAACTATCAAACAAACACGTTCATGAACATATCTATGAACAAACACATTTATAATAAAAGCAATTGTGTATATAACAAAGGTAATGATTATTTATATTTATTAATTCTATAGTCAAATATTAATTATTTTCATCAAGCTTATTCACGAGTTCAAAATCGAACACGAATCAAGCTTTTATCGAGCTTAATGTCGAGCTTGTTCACGAATTTCAAATGATGGTGTTCGTGAACATAAATGAGTTGAACGCATTAATGTTCAAGTTTGTTTATTTAAGAATCGAGTATTTAAAATATTGTTCAAGTTTGTTTGTTTAGTTAATTAAACGATCTCAAACGAGCTTTAATCGAACCGAACAACGAGTAGCTCGTCGAACGTTTGGTTCGCTTGCAGCCCTAAAACTCATCGTGATGCATTGAAAGGCGTGCGAAGTCCAAAATGACATTTTGCGGGTTTTACAATAACCCTAAGTGATATGAAAAGGGAGGTATAAGAAGATTGATTGATATGATATAATACACTAATGAGCAAGATGTGATGACTACTTATATAAAAGCCACCTGACTTGTGATATGAGATTGATTCATAGAAGCATACCTTATATGATTAAGACTAATTCTTGTAGAATTGGTAAATAGGACTGGATGCTGAGAAATACCACAAGTAGCTAGATATTCTATCTTAAAAACTAACTTAAATGATATGATAACATGATACAAGACATAACTGATATAAGTGAATTATAAAATTGATCAGACTGATACATGGGCATATAATATATATAATCACATGTTATGAATTACATAACTTACATGATATACATGATACATTGCATTAGATATAAAATATGATATACATGCATAGACACTATATGACATGCATATATATGATAAATGTGGAGTGGTGAATATTTGTTAATGACATGTGTCCTGATTTACATAAAATGATATAAAAATTATTTTATAACTAATGGGTGTAACATAATATATTGATCTTTTATATGGCTACTAATTACTCAATCTAAATGATATTTCTTTTAATATTCATATTGCTCAGTTGAAATGATATTATTTATAAAGATTGCTACATGCTTTTAGAATTTTATGATTATACTGCCATGAATTGAATGATTATATGTATACTATTTTTATTATCTTGTATTAATTGTAGTTGTTGGATTTGATAACCTATAGGGTTGCTAGTTTCCTCTATATTTTTAGGGGTGTCAAAATAGATTTCTATGTTAGGGTCAGTTCCAAACCGAAAATGATATGTCATTATTTGACCTAACCCAATTCTAAAAATGGGCCAAAAATTCAAACCCAAACTTGACCTGCCCTAAACCCGAGATGACCGGACTCAATGGGCTGACCTGAGTGCAGAGTAGGCTAGCCATCGAGGGTAGCGAGGTGTGGGGTCTAGTGCGGGTTGCGGGTGAGCAGGTGTGGCAGGATGTGGCCAAGAGCGGGTGTGGCATGGTGAGGGCTCAAGGTCGAGATCGAGTAAGGTAGACTATTGGTGCGCGAGTATTGGGCTAGCATTGGTAGCATAGGCGAGGCAGGCATCGGGTCGAGTGAGGGTGAGGTAGGCCATGTATGCATGAGTGTGGGACACGAGAGTGATGCAGTGGGGGCGGGATCTGGGTCATCTAGGTCAACTTTGAGTTTTCGGGTATACCTGACCCCCTATTAGTTTTTACATACTTTTTAAGAAGGATTTAGGATCCAATGGAGTGAGGCATATCAGGATTAATGTTTTATTTTTTTCCTATATTATATATTTTATTTATTTATATTAAGGAGTAGAGAGAGATAGATTGATGAATTATGTGGTCTCCTAGCTATGGTACATGAATTATAAGAAATAATATAGTTTTATAATTTGATATATATGATTTATAGGTGTTTTTAATATACATGTTTATAACACTGAATTATTAGAAGCTCTGGTAGATTAATTATGAGATAGAATATGAAATTTTTAAATTTTGATCTTGGGCGTTACAATTGATATAAGTATGAAGCTTTATAAGAAAAATTGAATTGTAACTAGATCTATTATAATTGATTGAGATTTATAAAAATGTCTTGTGTGAAGATTTAATTTTTGTGCATTTATTCCATGTATTTGTATGATTAAATTATAAATTTATAAAAAAAGAGAACTATATTGAGTACTATGAATCCATCTAAAGTATCAAATGAGCACAATATAGTAGTTCCAATGATTTCTGACAGCATAATGCAGTTTGCTAGTCTCATCGCTCAGCTAATGAGTGATGCATAGAATAGGCAACCCGGGAGCAAGGAAACTGAAGAAGATAAACAAATGTTTCACAAGTTGAAGCCTCCACTGTTCAAGGGAGCTGTAGAGAAATAGGTGACGGAGGACTAACTACTGAGAATTGGGAAGATCTTTGATAGTATGTTGTGTCTGGTGAACATGAAAATACCATTGGTAGGATTTTTGTTTGAAGGAAAAGTTGAGAGAAGGTGGATAGGATATTAGAGAGAAAAGTTCTAGGGCAAACTGAATTCTTTGATTATATAGGAGAAGTTCGTTAGCACTCTTAGAGATTGGTTCATACCTCCACCATCCTGAAAACAAATGCAGGAGACTTTTATAAGAAAGAGACACAAAAATAATATAGTGATGTAATATAAAGCTGAGTTTATCGTATTGGCAAGGTATATACTTCAACTCGTCAGCACTGCTGATGAGAAATGCTATAGATTCTTGGGGGATTGAAAGATGAGCAGAGACGCTGACTTGTACCGCTAAAAAACCAGGAGTTTTTAGAGTTAGTAGAGAGAGTGACATTGGTGGTAAATAATTTATCCATTCCCTAGCTTAGATATGACATGAATAGGAAGAGAGCATGTGTAAAAATGACCATAGGAGATTACAATAAGAAGAAGAGCCAATTGTTGATGTTAGGAGAGGACTGATGGTACCAACTGACAATATGTAGGAGTGTTCCATGTGTGATAGGAGTCAAATAGGATAGTGTTATATGATTAGAGGATAGTATTTTAGAAGTGGTTAATAAGGATACAAGATGATGGGTTACCTATAGAGAGGATTTATAGAGAGATATAAATCTAGGATAAATCAGTCTAGACAAGTATAGGATCTCAAATGTCTAATCAAGATTTTGTTAGTGGTACAAATTGAAGGAATTTTAATGGGGGTTAGAGGGAGTCCACACTATCAATGATGACAACACCCTAGTACAATGAAGGGTGTATAATCTTATTAAAGTCAGCAGAAAGTGATAAATGTTCTATAGAGGTCCACTAGTATTGTTCTCTATTCTAAATATTGTTGTGATAATTTTATTAATTATGAATGAAATGCATTGCATAATTTGCAATATGATTGATTGATTGACCTAACTTTTGAAATATTGTGGGTGATATTTTTTTTAATATGGGTAGATTATAATAAACCCCAATTTTTTTGTCTCTAAAGTTTTAAAAGTTGATTTGTAGGAGCATTGCGGTACTGGGATGGGCGACACCCCAATTTTGAGTTCTTGGGTTATTAAGGAAATAAATGTGTGTGTTGGTGCTGGGGTGTCTAGGCATCGTGGTGATGGGTCTATAGGTTTGTTTTTTCAATAAAATATATACAACAATTTACCTAAACCCATTACCTGCGAAACCCCTTAAGTAAAAAGAAGCTAAAGTCTTAAACATTGAGGTGCCTTTTGGTATAATGATTAAAATTTTATTAAGAAACTCCATAATTAAACGTGCCCATCCCAAAAAAAATTTGAGATGTGTGACCGCATAGGAAGTTATACCAACAAAATAAAATTGTGAGGCTCTTAGGCCGGAGCAGATAATATATCAATAGTTCAGAGTTTGGGCTGTTACAAATAGTATTATAATAATACACCAATATAAAGATGGAAATTCAGAGTCATACAAGACAAAGTACTATGTTAACGGAGCCATTTCTTGATCCCTGTATGGGATAATGTGTTATGTGGCTGGAGTCTCCACTTAAGCTTATAGGGACCACTTCTATAATCCTATCTACCCGGTGGATGATTCTGGAATAAAGATACTGATGAGTATGTCAGATACTTAAGTGGGGAAGATTCTGAAACCCCTTAAGTACAAAGAAGCTAAACTCTTAAACATCGATGTGCCTTTTGGTATAATGGTTAAAATTTTATTAAGAAACTCCACATATAAGCGTGCTCATCCCAGAGAAAGCTTAGATGGGTGACCTCCTGGGAAGTACCATCAAGACAAAATCATGAGGGCCAAAGCAAGCTAGAATCTAGTGGAGTGAGATAGATCATAATTTAAGTTTTGAATTATTTTTTGTATTTTTTATTTTATTCTTTTGTAGTCAAGAGTAGAGATAGATAGACTGATGTATTGTGTGGTCTCCTATCTATTGTATATGAATTTTGAGGAATATATATAATTTTATATTTTGATGTCTTTATAACTTTTTTTCTTTATCTATTTATATGAATGAATTATTAGAAGATCTGATAGATTAATTATGAGATAAAATATACAATTCTTTTAAAATTTGATCTAGTGGTGTTACATATATTAGGTATGACCACCCAGTTCATATAGAACTAGATATCATGTCAAGCAAGAAATATCCTGCTTTAGTCCATCCCATTGTTATATTAGGAAGTATTTTATAGTTTAGCATATATCATTAGACTTATAAGGATATTTGTATCGCATGAATGCTCCATTAGAAGCATGTTTAATTGTGGAGTTATTAAGAAAAATTTAACCATTACACCAAAAAGATGTATTGCTTGCATCTTAATATCCTTTACCTCCCATTTCAATGGGGGCATTTGGTTCATTCATGCCCATATTGTTTCTAGAAACTTTCCAATTGCCACTCTTTATCTAAACTTCACCATAAAGATTACTCCCCATCTTTTAAATTGCTCTATTTTAATTTAGGAAGTCATAAGCTAACCAACTTTCGTCTTAGTTCATTGCTTATTTCAATTGTAATGTCCCATGCCATGGTATACAAGGTATTGTTTGTTTTGCCCAACTCGTTTCATGTCGAGTTGATCCTTATAGTTTTATCTTTTTGTTGTGAAGTTCTTATCATGCCATCAATCTAAAATTTGATCAATTACAAGCATCCATAGCCACAAAAAATAATTCATCCATTACACAAACAAACGTCTTACTTGCAATTATATGCATATTGTAGAATGAATAAATTTGCAATAAAACACATGTACTTAACACTTTAAAATTAAAATAAGAGTTGTATACAATTGCGTGATATTCTTGATAGAATTAATTGCCTCTATATAATTGTGTACATCTTCTAAACTAAATTATTTGGCAATAAAACATGTATACAAATCCATGCAAAATCCTTACTTTCAAATCAAGAGGGTTGTACTCTACTTTGTAAATATTATTAAATGAAATAAATCATGCAATAAACCACATGTAGATACCTATATATAACCCTTTGAATTTAGAGGGTTGTATATATCAATATATATATCTTAGAATGAATTAGTTTGTATTAAAATACTTGTACTTAATTGTGCATAAATCTCTAAGCTCAATGCAAGGTTGATACAAACATGCACAAATATTTTAAAATAAATTAATTTGTAATAAAATAGTTAATACATACTATGTATTTCCCTTTAAGTCATGAGAGTTGAACACAATTGTATTCAACTTATATAACAAATAAATTTTTAATAGACACATAAAGCTATTTATAATCCAATTCAAAGGGTTGTACAAATGTGTATACATAAACCTTTAAGTTTAGAGAGTCATATACAACTATATACTTATTCTACAATGAATGAATTATAATAAAACACATAAGTAGTTGTGTACAACCCTTGCTTTGAGCCATTAGGTTTGTACACTAGTATCTATAACTTCAAAAATAAATTGATTGTACATTAGATGCTATCAACAACTATATAAAATATAAAGATGATAAATTATGGTAAACAAATGCACACAAGTATGTATAATCTATATTTTAATAAAATAAATATTTCATGTAACTATTTATGATTTATAATGAGAATTATTATAAATACACCCTTGTATGTGGCCATATGTAATATTTACTTTATGTTTTAAGCATGCATACTATAGATCAACATTGAATTCTTATCAACATTTCAGAGCAAGAACAAAGTAAAGGATTCTAAAATAAGCAATAAGACACTTCCCAACCCATTTGATATCAAAGTACAACCAGAAGCTCTGCATTAGCTTAAAACAGTCAAGTTGAGATTACAGAGAATTCTCTTCATGTGTATTAGATCTAAGAAAGTAATGGAAACATACAAATAGCTAATCTCAAATACAAAGGAATAATTACTTCTTCATTTAATCAGCTCCTCTCTAAAATCTGTTCATACACCATAAAAAGTTCAACTCATGTTACAGACAAAGCAAATCTTTTTCCTATCAACACAGTAGAACAAATCTCAGTATAATATCAGCAAATGAGATGCAAATATGTAATTGTTCAGTGGATGACTAGGTATGTTCATTGTTCCTGCCTGATGAATGGTGAAGAGCTCAATTCAGTGGTGCTATAGAAAGAATCCTCAATAACATAGTTATCATCCTTCTCATCCTCCCATCTGAGCACCTCTCTCACATACTTGAAAGCTTCATCGACAGTCGGCCGGTCCCGTGCCCGAGTTTGCCAAACAAAAAGCTTGCGCTTCGTGAGGGCGAAGTAGAGGTCCTTAAACTTCATGGCAATGTAATAATAGGCCTGATGGGCAAGGGATTGGTTGTTGTGGCTGGTCCTCAAGGGGCAGAAGTCCTGGAACCACTCACAGGATGAAAGGGGCACCCTACTGATTTTCTCCTCAAATAGGTCATACTTGTTGAGCACAAGAACAAAAGGTGTATCTCTGAAGCATGGTTGTCTGGTTCAGAGTTTCAGTAGTAAGCAGGTAAGTATACTATCATTATAATCAAAATTTTGACAGGAAATATAAAATAGGAAGGGGTATGGTGTAGAATGGCACCTCACAGTTGTTTCAAAGAGCTCCTTGCTCTGCATAATCCTGTTAGTTAGAGACTTGTTCTTTCCATGAACAGGCTCACCGTGTTGATCGTAGTCGCTGAGGTCGACACAAAATATTATAGCACGAGCATCCTCGAACATTTCCAGCCACTTGCAGCCCTCATTTGTACCCCTGGCACTGACCCGAATTAACTGATATCTGAAAAAGAAGAAGAAGAGCAAAATTAAAGCTCCATCAGAGCAAGTTACAAAGCTTTCAAGAGAAAGAATAAGAAATGCTGTATTAAAGCCAACTCATAAGTCATAACATGCACAAAGACCTTGTTCAAATGCATGTCATTATCATCAATATTAGCCTTATCCCAACTACTTTGGGTCAGCACAATGAATCCTCACTTTTCATTCATTCCTATTTAGTGTTTTATGAGGTGTTAAACCTATTCTTCATCAATCATTTAAAAAACTTCTTTCAATGTAAATTAGGTATACATTTTTGTTTACATAATCCTCTGATGCTAATTTTATTGACTATTCTAACAGGATTAATTTTTACCCTTCATTAAAATCCAAAATATTTAAGTCTGTTTTAGTCACCTAATCTTCAATACATGTCACATCAATTATTTCTCTAATAGTCATTCTTTAATTTATTATTAATTCCATTCTAGTTTTACTACACATCTATCTTAACATCTCCATTTATGAAACACTCAACATAGATATCAAAGATTTTTTTTATAGCACAATATTCGGATTCAAACAACATTATTAGCCTAAATATAATTTTATAAAATGTACCTTCAAGCTTCCATTTGATCTTATTATTGAAACTCCCAATGCACTTCTTTGTTGTACCCATTGAGCCTTAACTCCATAATTAATATCCTCATAAACACACACACAGATATATATATATATATATATAGAGAGAGAGAGAGAGAGAGAGAGAGAGAGAGAGAGTGATTCTGCTATATAATAGATCTAAAATACTTAAGCCTATCAGCTTATCTTTTAATAATATTAAATGATAAAAGTTAATATCACACCACTACAACTACAGATCATATGTAAAGTCTTTTATTTTCCAAACATTTCCTCCACTTTTAATATTTTATTTATTTTAATGGGCCACTAATTAGAATTGTATCGTTTGCAAAATACTTAAAATAAAATATCTCGCTTTAAATATTATTTATGGGCCACTAATTAGAATTGTATCGTATGCAAAATACTTAAAATAAAATATCTCGCTTTAAATATTATTTATAAGCATCTCAATGGCTAATAAAGAAAAAATATGATCTCAATATTAATTATTGATATAAATCTATAATAACTAAAAACTCTTGAGTCGCTCTATAACAATTTATAAAACCAATCAAAATTCCATCGTACATATCTTTGACATATTTTTTGCCTCAAAGTATATCAAATTAATTTCTATAGCACTGCGCATATATTAAATAAGAAATCAGGCAAGTAGCCACGCGTGCACAATATATGTAAAACCCAAAATCGGCGATCGTAAGCATTGCACGCATTTCGATGCACCGCGGCGAAATTTAAGTGGATTTTCAAAGTCATCGAATTTCGACTAAAATAATTTATAAAATTGTACATAAAATTTTGAGCAAATCAGTATAAGGGACTTATAGTGAATTCCACAGATTTTAAATTAAAAATTGCCGAAGTTATAATTGGGTTGACAAATTAGTTAAATGTCCTTAATGATATTAAAATGAACATAAGTCAAGTAAGGGCAATTAAGACTTTTTGCAATTATCCCTAACCGCCCACTCTTAAGGGGACCGAAATCTATTCGGTCCCCCATTCGTTTTTGTTCGGCCAAACCGAAGGGAGAGGGAGGCGGAGGCGAGAGGTTTCGTGGGCGGCTCTAGCAGCAGTTTCCGGCGGCCGTACTTGGGGGAAAGTGAAGAGGAAGGGCAAGAGAAGATTAAGATATGCATTAGATTTAGGATTTATCCTTTTTCTCTCATGATTTTCCTAAAGAGAAATTTTTAGGATTTTTCAAAAACTTAGATTTTCTTTAGAAAATTAGAAGGGGATTGTTAGGGAATGATTAGGGATGTTTCCTAAACCCAAGAATGAAGTTTTTACCAAAATTTTGTTGAGTTGTAAAATTAGGGTTTACAAATTTTTGGATTTCAAGAAATATTTCTTTATGATTATAGTTTCTAATAACATTAGGGAGGTTTTAATGGTGGAAATTAAGTTATTTCGCAAAAAAAAAATATTTTATAAAATTTTTATTAAAATAATACGAAAATTTTATAACCAAATTATTAATTAGGTTTAGGAGGAAGTTCGTCATGATTATTAGATGAAATTTGTGAATTTTAGGTTTTCTAAAATTTGGGTTTTTATTAAATCCGAAAATAGAAATTTAATAAAGTGTCTATTGAAAATATATTATGATTAAGACTTAGTAATAATGTTTGTATTTATATTTATACTTAGGTGTCGATTATAAAAGGACGCCTCGAGTATAAACGACGTCGTTGATGTTTACTCTACTTGTGAGGTAGGTATTCATACATCTTTTAAATTTATAAGTTTCTATTTCATTAAATGTTAAAATCCTACATGCTTTAATGTTTTAATTTAGTTAAATTATAGAGTCAATTTTGAACTTGTAAAAATTTTAGGAGAACATTTGAGTATGAAACATTACTAGACAAACACATGAATTTATGAATGATTTAATTTTTCTTATGTTAAGTATGGAATGATTGAATGTGCTTGATGATCCGGAGTACCAAATGATAAATGGCACTTTGGGGCAAATGGTAAAGGGCTCCTCGGAGCAAATTGGTAAAGGACTATTCGAAGTAAATGAAATGAAATGTTTGGCCAAATTTGAATGTGTATCATATCAGTACAAATTATTGGTACTTCCGGGATGGGTGTATACAATTAAGACTATGTATTTTATTTTGTTTGCATATAAGAATGGTAACGGAAAAGTTAAGAAAAGGAAATGAAATTAAGGAAAGATTTATGGGCATTTAAAATGTTATGCATTCCAAATGTTACATAGATTAGACATACTTAAGATTCTCATGTTATTTAAGCCTTATCATATGAAAAGTTTACTGCATAATGTTTCTTCTTTCAATGCATTATGAATTGAGATATTTACTACCTGTTGATAGCTCATCCCTACTTGTGTGAATGTTTTTCAGGAGAGATTGCTAGAGAGTGATGGTTGAAAGACTGATTAACTACCGTCGTAGAGGATCCCAGGATGACAAAATTTTTTGGTTGTTTATGTGTCTAGTGTTAGTCTATGTAAAAGTTTATGTATTTGGGGACTTTCTGAAGTATTGTTATGTTTTTAGATTACCCCTTATGGTCTCAAAGATTCACCAGCTTTTCTCACCTTCTACTTCATGCGGTAAAACCATAGAACAAGAATCCCATTTCTTTTGCTGAAGTTTATATTTATATAATTATATTGCACAGATGCTGAAAAAGGGATATAAATCTTCAACATACGCCTTTTTAATTTCTTTTTGTTATTTTTTAAACTTGTTCTTAGTATTTTTTTAACTAAACTTATTTTCTTTAATTAATATGGGGTTTGCGTAACTTTTTAGTGATTAAAGAAAAAAAAATGAAGGAATAGAAGATTGAGAAGGAAGGTCTACTTCATCTAACCCTGGATTTAAGATAGAGAGCATAAATGTATTTCTTTAGTGAATGAAGATTTAAAAGATAACTCTCGAGTCTCAAAGATCAAAGTGGTCACTTAGATTACATCCACGTTGTCCTTTCTAGACTTGGGATCAATTCCTATGCAAAGGAAGGAATTTTAGAATCTTTCTTACATGTCCATAATTTCACTATAATTGAAAGGACGTGGACAAATTTATGAACACAAGTCAACTTTTAATTCAAGAGCTTTTAAATACACTGGATGGAGTGTGCTATAACCGACTACATATGTGTTTCTTGGAGAGCATAAAACTGCTTGGGTTGCAAAAAATTGTTGTTGTCCTCAATCTGCTAGAGAACAGAGAGACATGAGAGTGAGGATATCAACTTAGTTGTACTGAGGTCCTTCTGATGGCTATTCCAAATGATGCGAATGTCATCGAGCTAAGAAATGATGTTGCTGAGTCTCTTAAGCTACTGAGTCGAGCGTATTTTAGTTGCTTTTCCTGACTGGATCCCAGAGTTGGTTCCTCCATTTAATGCTTATTCAACTAAATCTAGTTGACCTTGACATCTTTGTCCTCTTTATGAATGCATGCATAGACGTGATGCAATCTTGCTAGGTGCATGGATTGGCTACACATACAGAAATTCTAAGATGTACTAATCAGATATTTCACATCGAAGACAGATGTTCATCGTCAAGCATCATCAATCCTCCAACTTAGCCAAGATTTATCTTTATTAATGATAACAATATTCATTTCAGTATCAATCCTTCGTCGTCCCTTTATACTCAAATCTAAGCATAAAAGAATCTATCATACTACAATGAAAAAGTTATTTCTAAAGATACTCCATTTATATATTCATTGTAACAAATTGGTCGATTAGCTTGAATAGGAGATGAACCCCTAACTTTGTTTTCTGGCCTCTTCGCGGACAATTTCTTTCTTTATTGGATCGTCGAGGAGAGTTTTAACAAGTAGGTTCCAGGACAAATTTTTAGAAGGCAAATTGGGTTTTGAATTAGACAATACACAGAGATTTCGCCCTCATTTTGCGAGGACTTTATGATCTGAGTTCAGGTTTCCTATAGGCGCAAGCTCCTATAGTTAATTACCCCTCTCGATAACGAGATAGAACTTTCAATTAAGGCTAGTCATCAAGCATATACCTAGAGATACGTGGCATCTGGTGTATATGTTGACCCGTAAAAACAGAAGAAAAAAAATCAAATCAAAAATCAAATCTCGACGCCATGCCTCGCACGTCGCTAGCACGTCTCGACGTCCCCTCTCCCACGACGCATTCACGTCGTTAAAAAGCTAAAGAAAATGAGGCCGGAGGCCTCGTTCAACTCCTCCGCTCTGATTCTCTCCCGATTCTCCCTCTCTCTGTTCGACTCCGCTCCATCAACGACATTTCAATCGGAAGCCACAACGAGAACTCGCTAGCTGTGCAGTCGGATCGGAAGTTACGACATTTTGAGCGCAAGCAACGACGGGATTTCGCCAGCTGTGAAGATAACTTTCTACCCTTCGTGCACTCCTCCGGCTACTTCGTGGCTAGTTCGACTTCGCTCTTTCTGCGATTTCCCCCTCCCGTTGGATCGGAAGTTACTACAGTTTGATCGGAACAACAACGGGTGCCCGCTCGGTGTGAAGGAAACTTTCTCCCTTCCGCTTCTTCTCCGGATCCACCAGGGCTGACCGACTTTGCTCCCTCCGACGACTTGCTCTTCCCATTGGATCGGAAGTTACCACACTTTGATCGGAAGCAGCCACGGGAGCTCGCCATTGTGAAGGTAACTTCATCCCTTCCGTGCGCTTTCCGGCCAAATCCCATAAATTCGCCGGACAGAGGGATTTAAAAAAAAATCTTATTATAAATATTTAATTATAATTATTTTAAATAATTCTAATTAATTATAATTATTATATTTTTTAATTAATTATAATTATTGTAATTAATTATTAATTAATTTTAATTAAATTATTATAATTAATCTAATTAATTATAATTTTTTAATTAGTATTAATTTTAATTAATTATATTTAATAAAATTAATTATTATTAATTATTAATAATTAATTATAATATATTAAAATTAATTAATTTTGAATTAGTTATAATTAATTATAACTAATGAATTTTAATTAATTTTAATAAAATTTAATTAATTAATTATAATTAATTTTAAGTAATTAATTAAAAAAATAATAATTTGTTAATTAATTATAATTATTTAATATAAATATAATTAAAAAAAAACAAAAGCATGCCTCCCTTCCCTTACCTCGATCCACGAGCCATCGCCGCCAGTCCGCCGACGACTCCAAGGTATAATTTCTAACTTCAATCCCGTTCTCGACGTTTGCAGCGGACCGGAGAACCACCTATACGCGCTCTTGTAGCACGGTAGGAGGGAGCCCGGTGCGAAGCATATGACGAGGCGGGTAAGCCCTATACACGCTCTTGTAGCGTGGTGGGGACGGTCCTCGACCTTGATGCCGACAACGCCGACACTGCTACGCAAAGGTATGATGTTCCAAATTCCCATTCTCGACGTTTGCAGCGGACCGGAGAATCACCTATACGCGCTCTTGTAGCACGGTAGGAGGGAGCCCGGTGCGATGCATACGACGAGGTGGGAGAGCCCTATACACGCTCTTGTAGCGTGGTGGGGAGTCACTGCTGTTCTCGTACGGATACTGCTGAAGGCCCCATACATGCTCTTGTAGCGTGGTGGGATGAAATTTGTACGGCCGCGGTGTCTTAGGACACCTACCATACACGCTCTAGTAGCGTGGTGGGAAGGCCCAGCTCCCCTATTTTCCCCCAAACGGGGGATATGCCAGGGTGCTGCCAAAATTTTCACTGAAATGTACAAAGACTTGAACAATTTGAAGACCTTCTTGGGCAACAATGTAGAAGACTTGTAATTGAACAAAAATGTATAGAACTTGAACTAAATGAGCAGAGGACCTGTACGATGAACAGTGGACTTGTGGACCAAAATTCTAAATGATTTTTAAAGGTCAAAATTCAAATAAAAATAAAATCAAACTGAAGCCTTATTCAAGTCAATTTGAACATGAAAATGAACTTACAAGGACTCCATAAGACTTTGAACAAAATGTGAGCATGCAATTGAATTCAAAGGACTACAGGGTACTTGAACAAGACTAGAACATCAAACAAAGACTTTGATTTGAACTGGATCCGAATCCGAATAAAGCAGTTGAACTCGCACTTGAACTCAGGCTATACGACATCAAGTGGGGACTTGCAAACTTGATGAATTCAAGTCTGAATGAAACTGAATTTGGATCAAAACACATGCAAAGATCAAAGTTTGGATCACACACGGGAAACTCAAACTACAAGACCTTGAATACAACGAACTCCTACAACAATTCCTACAAATGCCTGTTGATTGAGATGGCAATACGGGAGACCAATAATGGAGGATTTGCCCCCACAAACAAATGCAAATACACTAATCCCACCCAAGATTGGTGAAAGGGTGGATATAACACAGAAACAATGGGTGTTTTACAAACATCTTCAGGAGGTCGTAGTAGGTGCAGCGGTCTCCTGTAAATGAACACTTGTGGATAACAACATTGGGTATATCGCAGGTACTACGAATCGTTGTGGGCACAAGTATAGATATCACCTACGACATTGGTGATCAAGATATTCTAATATTTCGGGTACAAGGGCAACTCGATATACCAAAAAAGGACACCATCAAACAGAAGGGAGTAAATGTTTGAACAAATTAGAACCAAACTTCCTGGTGTTTCAAAGCCTCCTCTTAGTTCTATAATTAAGAAGAAAACAGTCCGGATGCCCACAAACACCGGAAATAGCAAGTACACTACACCGAAGATCCTAAAAGGAGTTCTTCCCAAATCAGCAGTTATTGACTCCAGAGTTCAGAAAGTCCTTCCCCGGTGAATGAGAAAAGGGGAGAAAATATCAAGATGAGAAGACGCCTCGTAACACCAAGAATCCAACGCCACCGGATCTGCAACACTTATGCATGCAGACAGAAGGCGTCTATAATCTACAATGCAGTGCCACCGGATCTGCAACATTTACGCAAGCAGACAGAATGCGTCTATAAATACTTCCAAAATACCTCTGCACGTGCACCATAAATTGTATACACATAGGTACACTACAGGGGTGTATAAAAATCACCCGCATGAGCCCCGACGAGCGTGTTATTGGTACACATGTGACGTCTAGGGATGTTGCGCGGGTCAATAAGTGAATTCAGGTTCGAACCTGATCCTTCTATATGGACCAACAGAAGTCGACAGGGTTCGAACCTCCAAACAAATATACGGTTGTGGCGACCGGTGTATTTGTTTAATACATTCATATTAGGCATTCAAGACCTACAATCAAAAAAATTCACTAAACAAAAGGCACCAAGACTACGAAACCCGATCCTCCTAAACAAGTAAGTAGGAGTAGACAGGGTTCAAATCATCGGATAAATATGCGGTCATGAAGTTGACCGGAATATTTATTTTATACATTCATATTAGGCCTTCAAGACTTTTAATAAAAGAAATTTATTCAACAAAAGGCACAAAGCCTACAAGAAATCCGATCCTCGGTCGACAGCTCGACCGAGTCGACAAGGTTCAATCAACAAATAGAAATGACCCCAAAACACCCCGATGATGGCTGTGTTGAACACTAATCTCAACCAGAGGGGTTTCACAAAACATTTCCAAATGACTCCCACAAGTCCACTCAAATTCCAAAGTTCCGTCCAAAATTCTAGAAAATCCCAAAATCTCCAAAAATATTTAAAATGAAATAAATCCAACAAATACTTAAAGCAAAATCCATCCACCCTCCGCAACAGTTTGTCGAGGTGGACAAATTCAAATTTACTCTAGCTCACAAAAGAGTCAAATGCCTGGTAGAGAATATCACTAGGATCCATTCTCAAACAATCTCCTGTCAGTAAGGACGTGGTACGTGTCCTCTAACCGGCGGTCCGCCGCCAAATGGCACCGCAGGATAAACGGTTATGACCCGGGGCCCTCTGAACCGAGTGGTTTTGCCGCCAAATGGCACCACGAAACACCGGTTATGGCCAGAGCCAATACGCTCCTTAGTGGAATCAAATCCTTGAGATATGAATCAATATGATATAATCGATAGGGCACAAAGCCCTCTGTTAGCTAAGGTGGATTCAAATCTGTCCCCTTAGACAAACATTCACCCCAGGTCTACAAGGTCCCCTTGGACGAAGCAACCCATGGCTGCCGACAAGGATCCTTCTGTCAGGTTGGGTCGACTACCTCCTCTGACTAAGTAGACCAGGGACCACGATGGCCCGGGACGACAGAACCATGGGATCTTGATCGGGCCCATCATCCATTCCCCCACCATCCGCTTTAAGTGAACGATGGTGAAATTTCTATTTTAAATATAAAATTTACCCAAATCCAAACTCAACTCCTCAATTTCCAAATCTCCAACTATTCCAAATACCCATGCTGCTACTATACGCCAGATAACACGTATATCATACGTATCTGATTGATGACTAGTCTTAATCGAAAGTTCTCTCTCGTTATCGGGAGGGGTAATTAACTATAGGGGCTTGCGCCTATAGGAAACCAGAACTCAGATCATAAAGTCCTCGCAAAATGAGGGCGAAATCTCTAGGTAGTGTCTTATCTACAAACCCATCTGCCTTCCAAAATTTACCCCGGAACTTATTCCGTTAAAACTCCCCTCGCTCAAATAAAAACAAAAGAAATCTCGCGGCGGGGAGGCCGGGGCCGAATTTTCGGAGCCCACAGTATAATAGCACCATGATTAGGTATTTGAAAGTTTAACATTTAAAATTAGAAATTTGCCACCTTGCACTTAAAGCGGATGGTGGGGGGAATGCTAATGAATCCAATCAAGATCTGATGGTTCTGTCATCCCAGGCCATCGTGGTCTACTTAGTCAGAGGAGGTTGTTAACTCAATGTGACAAAAGGATCATTGTCAGCAACCACGGGTTGCTTCATCCAAGGGTACCTTGTAAATCTGGGGTAAGTATTTGTCTAAGGGGATGGATTTGAGTCCATCTTAGCTAACAGAGGGCTTTGTGCCCTATCAATTATATTCTGTTGATTTATATCTCAAGGATTTGACGTCATTGGGGAGCATACAGGCTTTAACCATAACCATAATTTAGCGGTGTTATTTATCGGCAAAACCACCCGATTAAGAGTGTCTTGGTTATAACTATTTACCTGTGGTGTTATTTGGTAGCGAAACCCACGGTGTAGTGCCATTTGGTGACGAAACCACCGGTTAGAGGACACGCGCCACATCCTTACTGGCAAAAGACTGTTTGAGAATGAATCATGGTGATATTCTCAACCAGACATTAGCTCTTTATGAGCTAGAGTAATTTTCAGACTTGTCCGCCTTGGCAATTGTTGAGGAAAGTAGATAGATTTTGCTTTAAGTGTTTAATGATTTATTTTAATTTTACATATTTTGAATTTTTATGATTTTTGGGTCTTGAAATTTTATGGGAATTTGGGAGCATTTTATATGTTTGTGGTCCCCTTCGGTAGAAATTTTCTGTCAACACGATCATCATCAGGTTACCTTTTGGCAATTTCATTTTGTTGGTTAAACATTGTCAACTTGTTGACAGAGGATTGGGTTTGTTGTCAACTTTATGCCTTTTCTGGTGAATTTTTTTTATTATAGACTTTGAAGGCCTAATATGAATATATAAAATAAATACCCCGGTTAACACCAAAATCATATATTTGTTTGATAGTTCAGACTGTGTCAACTCCTATTGACCCAAATGATTGGGTTCTTCGTAGGCTATATGCCTTTATTAGTGAATTTTTTGTTGTAGACCTTGAAAGCCTAATATGAAATATAAAACAAATATCTCGGTCGACGCCACGACTGTATATTTATTCGACTGTTTGAACCGTGTTGACTCCTATTGACCCACATAGAAGGATCATATCTGAACTAGATTTCACTTATTAACATGCGCAGCATTCTCAGACATCACGTGTGCGCATACTACAGGCTCACCAAGGCCCATGAGGGTGTATACTTTTGTATGTGTTTCACAAGATATATTTATGTGGCGATGTTATATATGCAGTGTATCATATCTGCATGTATACACATAGGATGCATTTTGTATTTGCGTACTACTTAGTTATAATGTACGATATTTTACGTATTACATGGTAAATTAATGCAGTAGTATATCATATGCATGTAGGTGCCCTTTTACATTTGCACATTTGTTTGCCTAATGCATTTACATGATGACTGGTACTTTCTTGTAGTGTATGAAATATTTGCATGATATGTATGTATAATACACGCGTACATTGATTGTTGTGTCTGTATGACATATCTACACGATAATTCAGTGTTTGTATAGCATATTTGTATGTTGCAATATGTGTATGCAAAATGTGCTTTATATTTTGCAATATGTGCATACATGATGTGAGGGCATCAGTACGTATTTCAATGCACGGGGTACTTCTATAATGTGCAAATATGCTTGATGAAGCATTTTAGAGAATGCATGTTTTCTGTCCACTTGTATGAATGTTGTGAATCTGGTGGCATGGCATAATGATATTGGTTATCTGCCGCTTTATGCAGGTGGACTGTTGTGCACTAACGAGTCTCCTGCAAGCTTGCAAATGTTTGTGTTCATCATAAATTTCCATACTTTCTTATAAGTGGTCTGTTATATGCATGAAGGATTTCACATAAGAGCTCATAGGTATTTGTATTTGTCGTAGTCCCGCATTTGTTATGGTTTCCTTGCTTATACTTCCTGTTGATATTTGCGGGCAAGCCAATGTCATGTTGACTATTGGCCAGGTCACATTCCTCAACAATCCCTTCATGGATGCTGGCTAGTGAACCGATACATTCCCATGTATGTTGTTTTTCATTACCTGCAGCTGGGCTACTGCGCATATCACAAGTGCACATACTCAGTCTATCACATCTGCTGCAAAGATTCTGTGCACATTTGTAGGCCACTTGTTCATGATAAAATTCCTATAGTAGTTCGTAGGAGTTCACATTTGTTGCAAATACTAGGCCTTTATTCGTGAGCATCGTGTCACATGCATATATGTGTTTTATAGGGGATCTCACCACATTTACGATATATCTACTACTATAGTCCCATCAATAAACCGTATGAGCCTTTTATTTGCATATGTTCACATCTACTACAGCTATACTCGCTCGTAGATTGCATGTTATGTGTACTTGTATTCACAGGGGGCCTATCGCGCTTGCAGCATATCTATCATTGTTGCTTACAGGCAAGTTGCCACCTTTGTCTACATTGATTGCAAAGATAACGTAGCATCCACTACATGTTGTTTGCATATGTTTGTAAGTGGAGTTATTGTTCGCAAGCTAGTTGGTGTCATGTCAATGTCTCTTACAACTTCCTTGTACATGCTCGTGAGGAAATCGCTACACTTGCACCGTGCCTAAAGTTGTCATTCGTAGGCAACTCGATGTATTGGTTTGCAAGTTAACTGATGTTAATTGTGGACGGGTTGCATTCCTTCCACGTACACTCTTCTTTTAGCAAGCTAGTGTATCCATCAAGAGTCCTTTTGTCAGTGCTCATCAGGTTCTTTTCACAACCCTGCGAGTTGACTGTTATGAACATTAGAAGTTCTATGTTGCTTGTGTGTGAGATGGAGGAGTTTTCCTTGTCCACTATGATTCTTTATAGTTGCTCATTGATGTTTTGCGCTTCAGTCAATATGGTAACTTCTAGATATTCACCAGGAATTTTACTTTGTCTGATTGTAAGCATGTCGTTACATTTTTCACATGATCGAATGATCCTTGCTTGCGAGTAGCTCGCATTTGGAGTTCCTTGTCCATCACAAACTCTTGCGTGTTTGCTTATATTTAACTTGCTCAAATTATTATTTCGATTTAAGTATTTAGGTCCAGTTACCTATTGTGCAAGTTCAGTTGCCTGTTAATTGTTCAAGTCTTGTTACTTGTAGTTCAAATAAGGTTCCCTGTCATTGTTTAAGTCAGGTCCTTTGCCCTTAGTTCAAATTCAAGTCCTTTGTATTGAGGTGAATTTCAGCAGCCTCCCAGACTCTCCCATGTTTAAGAGAAATTTCATGAGTCTAGGCCTTCCCACCACTCAAAGAAATGTGTGTATAGTAGATGTCAGACGACACCGCGATCGTGATCTTCAATCTCACCACGCTAAGAAATGCGTGTATAGGTCTTCGAAATACCTATTTGAGATGCATAGTTATTTCCCCGTTGGCACTGAGGCACGCACGGGTACTTAGAAGATGTCCTTGTCATACTAAGAAAAGCACATATAGGGCCTACTCGTCTCGCTGCAAGTGTCGCACTAGGTTCCCTCCTACCACACTAAGAAAAGAATTTAAAGTTGGTTTCCCGACGTGCCTCGAATGCCGAGGAAGGGATTTGGAACATTAAACCTGAGTGATGTACGATGGCGACTTTGTCAGTGCGACGACAGTGGTGATGATCGCGCCACAAGCAGCTAGGGACCTGAAGCTAAGGGGTTGGACAACGAAGTGGGGGTCACACACGGGAGCAGAGGGACTTGGCTGGACTGCTTTCACATCAGAATCGAGAGGGAGGGGTTAGAGTTTGGTTGTTGTAAGCGTGAATGAGGGAGCTCTCGACTGGGTAGAGATCGGACAAAGTGACGTTTGGACTTGTGGTTGGAAGGTCTGATCCATGTATATGGTGGATTTCGGCATAGTGGCAGGGGAATTGCATGCGGCTGATGGGTAGGGATTGTAAGAGCCGGTTGGTCCGGTTCAACTAAACAGGACCATTTCATTTAAACAAGTGAGCCAGGTCACACGGACGAGCAAAACTGCGACACAGGCGACCCGAGTGGTCGCTTGCAGCATATATACGCCTATTAGACGAATTTTTTTCATCATTATAACTGACTAATCGCATTCATGAGTGAATATTAGTGACTCCTCGTGTGTCATATGTTTTATTCGCTATTTTCTTTTGGAGAAAATCGCATAAGAAGTTTAGTGGAGAGAAACGGCTATGAGGAAAAAGAAGAAGAAGAAGGAAGGAAATAGAGAGAAAAGAAAGGGAGGAAGAAGGAAGTCATGTGGGTGCATTTTAGGTCTTGGGGAGAAGGAAGAAGGTAATAAGTTTTTTTATTTATTTACAAAATTATTGAATTAAAATATTAAATTTTATAAGCATATATATATATATAATTTATTTTAATTGAGAATATTATGTATTTGATTATTGTATTAAAATGTGTCTTAGAGAGGGATAAAGTATGTAAATGTTATGTGTGTGTGTATATATATATATATATAAGAAAATAATTAATTTATAAAAAGAAATTTTATATGAATAATAGATTAAAATAACAAGAGATATTTGTATATTTAATAAAAATTAAATTAATTAGGATATATATATTATAATAATAAAATAAAATGTAGGTAAAGGATAAGTAAAAGAATAGAAGGTTAGGTTAGGAATATTACTTTTAGTTTTGGTATATATATTGAGAGATAAGACGATCTTTGTGCATTCAAAAGTTAATTCTAGAGAATGAGAATACTTCTAATATTTGAGATGTTAATCGTACTAATTAATTATAATCAAACAAGTTAGAGAAATTTATCAATTAAACCTTAACGACGAGAGTTTTCTTTTAGGTATTAAATCTACCATCATCAGAGTAAGAAGTAAGAACGAACTTTTAAAGCATCCCATCAGGTAAGTAAGCATGTTTTTATGTTACGGTAATTATATTATTTCTAATTTTCATTTAATTGTTATTGCAAGTTATTTACTTTATTGCATTGCAAATGATTCGATGATTTATCTCTTGCATATTAAGTGATTTACTATATATTACTGCATAAAGCATAAGATAAAGCAAAGTATTATGATGTAAGAATGATATGATTGATAATGATTGCATGTGCATGTTAAAAGATGGAGCTCACCCCCTATTGTACTAGCTGGGGACACTGTACCCATCCACGTTAATGGAAAATGTTATGGAAAATGAAAAAGGAAAATGAGTACCTTCATTGGTACTAAAATTAAACGGTGGCTCCTGTGACGATTGTATTATTAAGAAAGGATAAGGATATGATATTTTTAACAGATATGATGTATGCACGTTTTGATATGAAATGATTAAATAGATTTATTTTATGTTATAGAATGATTATGCATATTGTTCCCAATGCCTTGGATTACTATAATTTTAGAAGCATGATTTACTCATTGAGTTCTATTTTGACTCACTCTTTCTCTTGGAAATTATTTTTCAGGTATAATTCAGTATAATAAAAAATGAATAGAAAATATGAAAATGTATATCATAGGCGAAACACTCCAAATGAAAGATACTTATGATATTTTGTTTATATATTTGAAGTTTAGTGGCTCTTTCATTGAACTGGAAATAGATTTAGAATATGATTTTTACCGTCCGACTGTCTATTCCCGCCTCGTTAATTCGAGCCCCCGGGCCGGGTCGTGACAAAAGTGGTATCAGAGAACAAGTTCATGCGCCACCATCTTGGGATTCACGCTGATTTTCCTTGACAAATTTTATTGGGCAAAAATATAATCATTCTGGACTATTGTCGATGTTCCGAAAGCAACGGTGCTGTCCGTTTTGTGATCAGACACCGTGTGGGTGAAGTTGCGTGCCAACTTTCTCGCTTTTCGCACTGTTGCCTCTAGATTCATGTTAGTCTCCTCGCACGACTTCAATTGAACAAGTTTACAATCTTTTTTGGGTATCGATGACATTCCGAACGCAACCATGCAGTCCATTTCGAGATCAGACGTCGTTTGGGCAATGGCGCGCGTCAATTTATGGTGTCGGTCCCCCCTTTTTATCGATCTCATCAGATTTGACTCCGATGGGTTACCTTTTAGGCGAATTAGACATTTTGATTGCAACAGTCAAGTTTGTTTGGCAATTGGAGGTCGCTTGACCCTTCAAATGATGCGTCGCGCCGATGCTCGCATTGCTTAAATCATCGTTTTTTTTCTCTTTTCGCGTGTTTTGATATGTAGGGGTCAACATGAACTTGCATCTATTTCATAGAATAAATCATAGCTAAATGTGACCCAAAATCTCCTTATTTCACTTCTCGGTTAAAGAGTGGCAATTGGCAATCCTATGATTGTTCATGAAAAATCAATATAATTGTCATATAAATTCATAACAAAAAGGGATTAAACTAATTATGATGATGTGTTTTCACTTGGCCATTGGACTGATCTAACTAGCAAACCTAATTAGTTGAAATCTCAATCTTGCTTGGAATGGAAATCTAAGTCAAATTTTAGAAGACCACTTCCTACAACATAGAAGCACGACTCCCAATATAGAAAGACTCCCAAGTCACCTCTAGTAAATTACTAGCAACTCCTACCAACAAGACAAATTATATATATATATATATATATATATATATATATATATATATATATATATATATATATATATATATATATATATTATATATATTATATATATATATCCAATGGGTTCAGTAATGGCATACCAAGTTCTTCCTGCCTAAAAAATAAAAAAGAAGCAATAAATTTGTTCAGTTTTTCTTCTACTAAACTGACGGAGCTACATTGGCTTTCTTTGTAACGAAAGTGTCGTATAAATTTCTATTGACTGTCAAGGAAAATTTAGATTTTCCGGCCTAAAAAGAATTTTTACTATTTGAAAGTCAACTAAATTTCTAGGCAATGGAATTTATCGTTTTATATTGGAATTAGACACCTTTTATCATATTGAATTCATATATAATATGATAAATAAAAGAAACTGCAAAAGTCCTAAAAGAAAAAAAAAAATTGGTTGATAAAGGCCGTGTTGACCTCATGAGCCGTGGTGTCTCATATGAGGCTTAATAATACCTTGAAGAAAATAAATCTTATATGTTATCATATAATGACTTGCTAAGTATTTCTACAAGCAATATAAACCGTACATATGATCTAATTGTACGTACAAGTCATTGGCAAGCTAGCCGTTAAAAGATCTTTTATGTGATTTTTCCTCCCTACCATGATTGATTTCAATAAGAGGAAATCGGGCATATGATCACTCTCCATAATGAACTATAGCTGGACAATCCTATATGTTTTAGAACTAATTGTACATATTATAACATGCTCCAACATATAATTTGATTTTTGGTTGCTTTGGGATTGATAATTGATACATTTTCAAAATAATTCACTTGATTGGCATAAATCTCGAGACAATATTTGAATTAGAAATTTTTGAAATTAAATTTAAGACTATCTAAACTCTAATATTAACAAGCTTAGAGTAAAATTGAATGTCTCGATGAGACAAACACATCAACACCAACAGTAATCCAATAATCTGATCTGTACAAATAAAGAACTCATATGATATTGCATCAAATTTTAAAAATAATTATCTCCCCATTTGAGAGAAATTTGAAACTTTGAAATGGGGGTGAGAAACTCTTTTCAAACTCAAATCCCTTCAAACAAAGACAGTCAACCCCCCTTTTACAGGAGACTAGAACTTTATTGCAAGATTGAAAATCATGGAAATCTTTCACAAATTCGCCTTACAGGCGGTTTGGTACTCATAATAGAGAAAATATTGGAGCTTGTAAATGAAGAATAATTAATTGATACAAACTTCATCGAGCCTATTTTAGGAGGTGAAACTAAAACCTATAAAAAAATCAAGAGATCTAAGTTTTTCTACAACTCCGAAGGATAATGTGTTACTATCGATAGATGAAAACTTACACATTTAAAAGGAATACACAACAACTATCCAGGATAATACTTTACTGCAGTCCGTGAAAAGGAATTAAGAAGGCTATACAAGATAGTGGAAATTAGGGGTGACAATTCAGGTCGACGGGTCGGGTTCGGGTCGAACCCGAGTTGACCCGGATCTAAACGGGTCAACCCGAACCCGACCCGTTTTTGCAAAAGGGTCGGATATTTCAACCCGGACCCGACCCGGCCAGGTTGCCGGGTTGACCCGACCCGACCCGCGTTAGAAGTCAACAACATTACATTGTTGCAATGCATGCAAAGAAGAAACTAGGCAAAACAGCTTCTATTGAAGAAATTTTAAAGTTGTGATCAAAACAGTAACCAAAAAAGATTTAAAAAAATCCGAGTCAACTAAAGATGTCATACTTCCTAAAGAAATGAAAAGATTAGACGAGGATCTTCTCACAAGACCAAGAATATGTAAAATAAGCATTTCAGTATTGCAGCTGACTACTAACCATTGAAAACCTTCTCAAATAATAAACAAATAAAACAAATTGCAGGCACCAATGAGAAGTACAGACAGTAAGAACAAAAAAAACTCACCTAGTAAGCGGCTGAGAATGAACATCTGGATTGTCATTGTAGGCTTCTGACATTGGACTGCGATCATCTAGTGAGAAATCTATCAAAACCAATCCGTTTCCTTGGGTCACCCCTTCAGCATAGAGTATATCCTTTTCAGAGGGTTCGTATTCATTGCTTGATACCTCAATTGCCTACAAAATATAATTTTCTCAGTAATTTATGCAATCTATTGACTTATATGAAAACTAAATTATCAGGAGAAGCAGAATTTCCCATTCAAAAGGAGAATTAGGCATTATTTAATAAAGAAACTATGCTAAAGACAACAAACCCTTCAGGAAAAGAGCAGTAAGAAAGCATAGTTTTGACGACCGCAAATGCTCCACTATGTAACTAGAACAGAAAGTCAAAATCAATAGCCGACAGACACGACATTGCGGAAGTCCAATTCAGTATGCATCACATGAATCTAAAATTATCCAATTATCATTTATTTTGTAAAACTGTCTTACTGAAGCATTTGCAGCATCGAATTACAAAAAAGGGGGTCCATGTGGTCAATTCAATTGAACCCAATAAAGAAAACAAACAATGGATGCATTCTTGTGCAAATCTTGTTTGGAATGCATTGATTAAGGCAAAAATAACTCAGACGCCACTCGTTTCACAAAACAGACTGCACTAATGTGTTTGGAATGCTAAAATTATCAAAGAAACACATCTCGCAATCAATTCGATCAATCTCAACTAAAATGTCAAACAATGGACATGTCGTCATACAATTTGAGTTTGAAAACCTTGATGACATTCAAAATCACTCAAATGATGCTCATTAGAAAAATGGATTGTAGAGACAATCTAAAATGTCAAAATTACAAATATAGAATACATGCAATGCTTGGGTTGTCACATGTGGAAAATTTTTAAGAAAATCATGCAAAATTCGAAATGCACAATGAAAATTTTTACAATGTGAAATCAATGCACTTATTAATTGTCCTTTTTTAATTTTTTAAAAGTTGCACATTTGCAAAATGGATTGCACCAAGGCATTAAAACATCAAAATTGTATGGAAAGGATACCCACATTGGCACATTGCTTGCGTTGCCAGATGAAAAAAAATTGAAAAACATTGCCCACGTGAGTGAACTGCATGAAATTTGAAATGCACATTAATAATTTTTGCGAAAAAAAATTGTTAGAGGACAAAATATAAGTGTATATTATATATATATTTCAATGTTTTGGTTACATGGCACTATGGTAAATATGATGTACTTAGCCCTCTAGGTGGACAGACCACAGTCTATTTATAGACTGCCTTTGTACTCGTTTGGTTTACGGTTCATATACTTTTCTTTACTGCTTTTATTATCTTCAAGTTCTTTCCCTTCTCCCTCAAGAACTGTGCATAAACGAAGAAGGGATTTTCCTCATGGTATCAAAGCAGGTGTAAAGGGAAGATCGGCAAGATGAACAACTCCACGGCGTCGCAAGCAGACGAACATTTGGATGCGGAGAACACCGAAGGAGGAACCATTTCTTCATCTCTGAAGTTCTTGGTCGGAAATCTGAAGAACATCGTGCCAACACAACTCTCAACAGAGAACTACATGTTATGGCGTTCTCAGATCGTCAAACTTTTTCGTGCAAACGGGTTTGATAAATTTCTTGACCCTCTTTCTCCTTCTCCCGAAAAACAAATCCAGAAATCCGATCATTCTCTGGCTCCAAATCCGAAATACACACAATGGCTCTTGACGGATCAGAATCTTGCCGCAGCCGTCTGTTCAACCATCTCTCAATCCATCCTCCCTTACATTATTCATCTCGAATCAACAGCCAAAATCTGAACGGCACTTGAAACGCGCTTCCAATCCACAAATCGCTCCAAAGTGATACAGCTCAAGAACGAGCTTCACAACATCTCCAAGAAAACATCAACCATGACTCAATATCTCATTGATATCAAGTCGTTGGTTGATCAAATCGCCGCGGCTGGCTCCGTCGTGGATACCGAAGATATAATTCTTTATATCTTGAATGGTCTACCACTAGCTTATCAAGCATTCAAGACTGCAATCTGCACTATGATCACCCCGATTAGTCTGGACGATCTCTACCCGCTGCTGCTCAGTGAAGAGGTTAATATCTCAGCTGATGCCTCAAGAAGTCTGCCACCCGCGGATCCAAATATTGCTCTCTACACGCAAAGAGGCCGCGATCGGAGGCAACGAGGACGCCGATCCAACCATCAAAATTTGAACAATGCACGAAACCTTGTTGATTCAACAACCACTTGCCAAATCTGTCACAAAAGAGGCCATTCCGCAGCACACTGTTGGCATCGCCTCAATGAGAGCTATGTGCCAAATGCAAGAAACACAGCACTTGCTGCAACTCAAGATCAACCCTCCACAAATTGGTTTCTTGACTCCGGGGCTTCGTCGCACCTTACTCACTCGTTGGATAATCTGTCCCTCACCGCTCCCTACCACGGCTCGGACACCGTCACAATCGGAGATGGGCGCTCCATACCTATAGCTCACTCCGGTTCAGGTTTGTTGAATACTGCACACCGTAAGCTAAATCTTGAAAATATTCTGCATATCCCTGAACTCAAATATAATTTGCTCTCTATATCCAAGATAACCAAAGATAATAATATTTGTATTATCTTTGAGCCTAATGGTTTTGTTTTTAAGGATTTGCAGACACAGCAAGTGTTGCTTCGCGGCCCCTGCCTTAATGGGCTATATCCGCTCAAGTCGCAGCCAATCTCCTCCATGGCATCGGCACTGACGGCAACGAAGCAGACAACGGTGTCCTGACACAACCGTTTGGGCCATCCGCATTTTAGGACTCTTAATCTCATTTCTAAATGTAATCCTTTTCTTAATATAGATTCTAAAAATACCTCTTGTGATTCTTGTATACTGGCAAAAGGACACAAGTTGCCCTTTGAACAGTCAAATAACAGGCGGCGCATTCCGCTTGAGCTTGTTCACTCCGATGTCTGGGGTCCGGCCCCAGTCACTTCTCAACAAGGCTATAGGTTTTATGTTCTTTTCATTGACGATTTTACGCGTTTTACATGGATTTTTCCAATGAAACATAAAAATGAAGTAACAACTATTTTCATTAATTTTAAAACCTATGTTGAAAAACTCAATTCGCATCAGCTTAAATGTCTTCGCACGGACGGTGGGACGGAATACACGAATACATCTTTATCTCAGTATCTAACTGACAACGGTATTCTCCACCAACTTTCGTGTCCATACACGCCCGAACAAAATGGTCTATCGGAAAGAAAGCATCGACATGTTCTTGAGACCGCAAGGTCATTGCTGTTCACAGCTTAGGTTCCCCCTACATACTGGTCGGATGCCATTATCATTGCTGTCTATCTCATAAACAGAATGCCGTCGCCCACAACCAAGAACAAATCCCCGTTCGAACTCCTCCACAACTGCAAACCCGAATAACACCATCTGCGGACCTTTGGGTGCGCATGCTACCCGTTAATTCCCTCAAGTCTCAGAAACAAACTTCAACCAAAGGCTCGGAGATGTACTTTCCTTGGGTATTTCGAAGCATATAAAGGCTATAAGTGCCTTGATACCTCCTCAAATAAAATTTTCATATCAAGACATGTAACATTCAAAGAACATCACTTTCCGTTCGCAGATATAAACAAGTTAACTGCACAAACTACTGACGTTGCTCAGACCCATCCATCCATACTAATACCCACCGCAACTATTATTCCAGCAAATGACACAACCAACAAAACCGAGCAGACTGATACTATACCAAGACATTTCGTTGAACAACTTCTAGCAAAAACTCTGCTTGCAGAAACTGAGGAAGCCTCCACCTCTCATTCAAACAACTCGGTACACCAAAACTTCACTACCGAACCTGGTCATCCCATGCTCACACGGCAGAAAACCGGGTCCCTCAAGCCAAGGGTAAGACTAAATCTGCTTCATATCACTAACTTGTCTCAACAGGAACAGGATCCAACTACGTACACTGAAGCAGTCAAAAACATTGAATGGCGAAAAGCGATGGCATCCGAATTCTTTGCGCTACATAAGCAAGGAACCTGGACGTTAGTCTAACCACCCCCTAATGCTTCTATCTTGGGCTGTAAATGGACGTTCCGAACTAAATATCACTCTGACGGATCCATTGCCCGACATAAAGCGCGTCTAGTCGCTCTCGGAAATCATCAAGAACACGGCATTGACTAAAACGAGACCTTCAGTCCGGTCGCAAAATTACCAACCATTCACATCTTGCTAAGTGTCGCACTGTACCACGCTTGGCCAGTACAACAATTAGACGTCGCGAACGCATTCTTGCACGGCCACCTTCAAGAAACGGTCTATATGACCCAACCAAAAGGATTTGAGGATTCTACCAATCCTAACCACGTCTGCCATCTGCATAAGGCTCTATACGGCCTTCGTCAAGCTCCACGACAATGGTATACAACTTTCATAACATACCTGTTATCACTAGGCTTTGAGCACAGCAAATCCGATCAGTCACTGTTCATACTCCGGCAAAATGGCGTCAATATATACCTTCTTGTCTACGTTGACGACATCCTCGTAATCGGCAACAATCAGCCTGCCATCACCAAGCTTCTGGACCAGCTAAGTACCAAATTTATGATGAAACATTTGGGTGAAGCTAAAGCGTTTTTAGGCATACAAATAAAGAAATAGCCATCATGGTACTTTCTATCTCAATCTCAATATACAATCTCAATTCTACAACAGGCAAACATGCTTGGCTGCAAGCCTCTGTCAAACCCAACGGCCACCAAGATGCCCGCAGCATTCTCCAACAATTCTGAAATTTCCGATCCAGGAACCTATCGACGACTTACAGGAGCTTTGCAATATTTAACGTTAACTCATCCGGACATAGCCTTCAGTGTTAATCTTCTTTCTCAACACATGCACAGTCCGCTTCCTCAACACACATATCTCCTCAAGCGACTACTCCGTTATCTCAAAGGTACGATTAACTATGGTTTACCCATTACGAAAAGTAATCTTGTCCTTCATTCATTTTCAGATGCGGACTGGGCCGGCGATCCTATCTCAAGAAAATCTATATCCGGCTACTGTTCGTTTCTGGGCAACAACATCAACTCTTGGACTGTCAAGAAACAACACACCGTCGCACGTTCCTCGACAGAATCCGAATACAGGTCCCTTGCGGCACTTACTGCCGACATTATATGGCTCAAAAGAATCCTAGCTGATTTCAGCGTTGACTCCGACCAACCGACAGACCTATTCTGCGATAATACATCTGCTATCGCTCTCGCCAACAACCCGGTGTTTCACGCCAGAACAAAACACATCGAGATCGATCAAAGATTTCTAAGGGATCAAATCACAAACAAGAATATCCGGTTACTACCTATTAGTACTGTTGATCAAACAGCCGATATACTAACAAAACCTCTCTCGACTCCTCGATTTCACTATCTTAGACTCAAACTAAGTGTCTTACAAGACCCATTAGTTTGACGGGGGATGTTAGAGGACAAAATATAAGTGTATATTATATATATATTTCAATGTTTCGGTTACATGGCACTATGGTAAATATGATGTACTTAGCCCTCTAGGTGGAGAGACCACAGTCTATTTATAGACTGCCTTTGTACTCGTTTGGTTTACGGTTAATATACTTTTCTTTACTGCTTTTATTATCTTCAAGTTCTTTCCCTTCTCCCTCAAGAACTGTGCATAAACGAAGAAGGGATTTTCCTCAGAAATCAATACACTTATTTTTCATTTTTTTTTAACTAAATTAAATATCTTTATAAATATAATCACCACATATCCCCATATCCGACAAAATTAGGATGGCTGTGTGATGTCCCAACCATGTAGCCTAACAAAAAAAAATCTAAAATCTAAACCTAGCCCCACGTCTTTGACACCCTCATTTCTAGTCACTTTCTAATTTTTTTTCAGGGCTTTGCACGACATATCCCTATTTTCCCAACCAAGCCCATGCAATACATGACCTCATGCGGCTCTCTTTCTCAACTCACACTCGCATTCTCCCCTCTTCTTACTGATACAACTCGTCCACCTCCTCCCTGCACTAGCCTGAAATCCTCCACGACATTGAAGTGAGAAGGTTGCAATGGAAGCACGTTGTAGAAGCCACAATGGGGACTCTCGAGAAGGCATTGGGGAGAAGAGGGCATGTGATGCCATTTTCGGTTCAAACTAAAGCTACTAACACAAGCATGAAAGTCGTGACCAAGGCTCATGTAAGAAGGCATTGACGGGTCCAACCACGTTTTAAGGCAAAAAGAAGTTTGTAGATTTAAATTAGACTGGGCTCAAACAGAAATCGTCGACATTCTCTTCAATGGTAGTTGAAATCCTTTCACCAACGATTTTCTTAAATTTTCATCATCGTCAATGATCAAATTGACTACCACTCCCTCTACAAACTCCAGCCACCTTCACTTCACCTATTGGCTTCTTGTTCATTGGATGTCAAAGCCTTACTACAAGACTTCCTAATGTGTTGAGCACTAACTTTCCTCCTTCCAGTGATCTTGACCCCATTTCTTCCGACATCTAAAACTTCGACAACCATCAACACTTAATCCAAAATTTACCAAGCATCTTGACCTCCAACCACAACCTCACTTATTGCTTCGTCGTCGGCGCCAACATTCAAGCCCAACAAACAACCTCTCCATATATATATATATAACCATTTTTTTAAAAAAAAAGATTCAACTCAAGAAAAAAAAGAAAGACAACACAAAAAAGAAAAGGAGTATAAAAGAAACGTAGAGAAGAAGAAAATAGAAAAAAAAAAGAGCTTTGAAGTAAAAAAAAAAAAAAAAGAAAACAAGAAAATAAGGAGTGTGTTTCATCTTGCCAATTTCATTATAGTACAACAACATAAGTATTCATGCGCGCTGTTCAATGTGGAAGAGAATTCGAACATAAGTACTTATGTGCATTATTCCAAATGAGCCAAGAAGTCTTGCATATTCTTTGTAAGATAATGAAGGCCTAAACATGTTTTCTTAAGCATAATTGATATGAAGCCCCCTCCCGACCCCCACCCCGGCTACAGTGTCACGTGAAACAGACAATGCACCTTTTTTTAAAGGTGGTGGGAATGCCTAGATTCCCTGTAAATTTCTCATACACTAGGGTGATACTAAAAGTCTGTAAAAATATAGAATGAACAAACTCACAGGAAAGACTAAAATACATTCATATAAGAGAAAATTTTGACATTTTAAAAATGGTAACAAGATCCCAACACAACTACATTGTAAAATCTGTAACACATACATGCAAGCAAAAATAAGGCATTCATTAAAATTTAAAAATTAAACTTTGCACGCATTTCAATGACAAACAATCATATAAATAATTAAAATCTAGATATTTTAAATAATGCATGCATCATAAAATAGCTTTCAAATTCAAGTACAACATCTCATGAAACATGCAACCACCTCGAGAAGTGTGCAAATGCTCAAAGAAATATACAATTATGTCAAGAAGTGTGTAATTATTTCGAGAAGTGAGAAAATGCTCGGAGAAGAATACAACTACCTCAAAAATGTGTAATTACTCTGAGAAGCATGGATATGCCCCATAAAGCATGCAATTGCTATGATAAGCATGCTACTGCCTCGATAAATGTATAATTACTTCGAGAACTTTGCCAATACTAAAAGGCGTCACTATAAATTCTTAACTTTCATATATGTAACTTTTAAAATCACATTAAATCACTAAGAATAACATGCCATCATGTGATCTGATAAATGAACTATGTCTAAATTTAAAAAATACAGTGCTACACAAGGGTGAAATAAAATGAACTTAAATTCTACACACCTCAAGAAGCATGCAATCATTTCTAAAAAATCATAAACTCTCTTGTAAAATAAAAAAAATGTTTAAATTCTACACAAAAACATGCTAAAAATATGAACTTAAAGTTTAAGAACGCAATATAGATTGAAAATAAGTTGAACTCAATTCAACCCACTAAAAAAATTGTCCGACTAAAAAATCTTTGTAAACAATCTTTTCAAATAAAACTATCAAAATTAATGCACTCTCGAGTGAACCACCCCAAGAATGAAGTTGACAAGACTTCCACCTCACCATAAATTACTGCAACACCAATTAAAATAGAATTTTTAAACCAAGCAAGTTCACAATTAAATACTCTATCTCGATATTCATAATGATATTATCATACAATTGAATAAGGCCTTCAAAGCCTTTAAAAAACTAAATCAATTTTCAAAATGTAATTGTAGGTATTAATCACAAATTCAATTCTCTGCCAGCAAGATAGCAGAGTTTGACAGAGTTGAAAAGAATGAAAAAAAAGTGTTCAAAACCTCGATGATGTCCGTGTTGATTATGAATCTTAATTGGAGAAAACTCTATTTCTAAAATGCCCCCAAACCTCAAAGCAAATTGTTATGGGGCCTTGGTATATATATATATAGCTAGCAGGCAGAGAATTGGATTTGTGATTAATACCTACAATTACATTTTAAATTGGGTTTGTAAATCTAAGAGAGTTAAAAAAATAAAAATATTCAAGCAAACTATGTTGCCCTAAGCTTAAAGCAATAACCATCTAAACCTCACAATTGTCTACCGAGAGTGATAAATTCAAAGATTAACCAAAGCTTACAAAATGCCAATGCCATGTTAAGTGGAATGCTATGTTCACTCTCAAAAGATCTAACGCTAGTAAGGACATGGTATATATTTTCTAACAAGTGGTTTTGCCGTCAAATTGCACCACTATTCAACAATTATGACCAGCACCCTCTTACAGGGTGGTTTTGCTGCAAAATGCGACCAAGAAATTTATAAAATATGACATTGATAGAATATCATTAATGAGGGAAACAAACAAACGGATGGCATTTGAAAAAGTCCAAGGAAGACCAATTTATCATTTATAAGACAATGACAACTGTTATTCATGCTAAAATCCATGGTTATAGAAATTTGCACAACATCACTTCCTAATTTTTCTAACATATCATAACATTGTGGATGTTTTTTTTTTTTTAGATGCTCATCATACATAGCTTTTTTTGCTTTCTGAAGAGAAGGGAATCTTAAGGATCTTACTCTGAACCAATCTTTGGGGCTTGCCCAACGTTATTCTAATATAAAAGGCATAATAAGCTAAATAATGTCACCACAAGTCAAATTTATTTTCATATAAACTCTGGCCACTTGACAAATCATTGAGACAGAAGATTTAATAATCCAATATTTAATGTTGATGGTGAAATAAAAACAACTTTTCGTGAAAATGCATGCGAGTAAAAATTGAGTCAAGAGAAAAGGAGAAAGGTCAAGGTACCCGACTCAAGAAGTATTCTGCAACATCAGGGAGAAAATGAAGCTCATTCCTTCTCTTGTATGTTTCTTGAATGGCAGAATCCCTCCACATTTCTTCGACCAACGGGGCATACTCCCGTGTCGCAGCAGGAAAAAAAGCATCTAAATCACCCGTAGCAATGATGTCTAAAAGCCAGTCAGAAAACTGCTTCAATTTACCATTTACAGAATAAGTATGCAGGCCATGTCCACCTTCATCACTTCTACCTCCACCTAGGGTGATCAGAACAATTTTTTAGCTATAATATATGAATAACTAGAAACATGTTTATCACAGCAAGAAAGTAATATATTATGCATGAATATGTCAAAGTTGAATAAAACAAAAGTAACTTCTTTTATTTTATAGATAGTGAGTTTCAACAAATTCCAGGCCCCTCCATCACCTTTATAGAAAAAAGATTCTAGTTTCTAAGGTCTTCAAACCATCATGTAGGTAATCAAAAAATAGATCATCAGTTAACCGCACGCTAGCAAATTTCCTCGTTTATCCATTAGATGATCATTCTTCAAATTACAAGCAAGGCAATATTCTGTCACAATTAACAAGAGTACAGACAAGATAAGTACACACAATAGTGTCTACAAGGAAAAAAAACAATGCAATATTCAGTACAAATTAACAAGATCACTTAACATAAGGGCACAAAAAATGCACCTACATGAATTTTGAAAAAAAAGTACATAGTTCACCTTGACCTGTTGGTTGAGAGCTTAGGCTTCCAATTAAGAGGTCTTAGGTTCGAGTCTTTGTGTATGCATTGTGTGTGAGTTTACCTTAAATGGCCTAAATGTCCCAAAAAAGAAAAAAGAATAAAAACAGTAAGGCAATAATCTCTCTCTCTCTCTCTCTCTCTCTCTCTCTCTCTCTCTCTCTCTCTCTCTCTCTCTCTCTCTCTCTCTCTCTCTCTCTCTCTCTCTCTCTCTCACACACTCACACACAACACACATATATGAGTAAACACAAACCTATAACATGTATTTGCGTATGCATCATATTAGATACACATATGCACACCTTAATCTACACACAAAATGGCGTATGCACTGAATCTGGATAAAAACACTTCACAAATTTTCAAGTACACAGGCATCATCAATGGTTCAGAAGAAGTTCAATTAGAAACAATAACAGAATAATCCAAGGAAGCTACAATTAGGAAATGGAAGCATCCTAGGTAACAAACATAAGATTAAATTATTTTTCAAAATGGATAAGTAATTTCATATATATGAGAAAATTCCTTGCCTATACTTCTATCCAAGAAGTACTTGTGGCTCATAGGTTGTAGCGAATTCATAGCTGGCACAAGAAAGCCTACATAGTCACAACACCTCATAAGATAATCAATGCTTGAGGGATGGTTTAATTTTCAAGATTACTTATCCGAGAGCATTCATTATAGCTATTGGAACTCATTTCCATAATGCAGAGCTTATTTAGAATTGCATTCCAGAATAGAGTATGATTTATCTTGAAAAATGTAATAACATATATACGTCGAAAAATAATTTCCTTAATTGAAGTTTAACGTTCTATGAAGAAACCTATCCAGAAACAATGAAGCATCTGATAAATAATGAGTCAAATACTTCTTTACACAAAATTAAATAATTCAATTAAATTCAGCTAAAAAAGGTAAACTTTTAGTACCAAAAACCATAAGTAGTATTACCTTCAATGTGGTGTTGATCAGGCGAACCACTTTCTTTTAATTTAGATAAAGCCTCTTCCTCAAAGCATTCTCTTCCCTCAAGCAAAATGCTTAGGTATTTGTACATGTTGCTTTGAATCATTAACTTGATCCTTTCTAGTTCTTCTGCCGTAAATTTACTTCCATACAAAAACTTTGCCTGTTAACAGAAACAGAGTCAAATGAAGACTATAAACAAAGCTCATAAGACGCATATAGCACATCCATGAAGAATATGGAAGAAGAAAAAATTTAAATCAAGACAAAATGAACTAGCTAAGTTATCAACAGATAGTCAACTACATTGTAAGGGGGAACCATGCATTTCCTAGTCCACAATTACTTGCAATAAGAACCATGAGTAAGAGATTCTTCTGGAATTAAAACGCCTAGCAACAGATATACAAATGTGTTGTTAACATCATTGATAACTTGCACGGCACTTTTTCTCACTTCTTTGTACCAATGTAAAATAAAAATGCTAGCTTCAGCTTGCATTTAACATGTTTTTTTCTGATTATATAAAAAGAAACAAGAACGAGTCAAACTACAATTGAAAGTATCCGATAAGAGCTAACTTTACTATGAACTAAAGTGTCTTGAATATCTAACACTTATTTTTAACTCCAGTTACTTCTACCCAATAGAATCTCAATATACGTTCTTCACTCACTAATCAACATCATTAAAACATTATCCCAACTTTTTGAATTCTGCTTCTTGAATATCTAACACTTTTTGGCAATATATCATGATGATGTTTTCATTGTTAAGTCATCTTCATCAATATCATTAGCATTATCCCAAAATATTTTTTGTAAGTTTTATTTTCCAAGAATTCCTGTTGAGTGCCACATAAGGTACTAGGTTTAACTTGCACAAATCATTTTGAACAACTTCATTCCTTGTTATATTTGATCTGTCCATTTTCCTTCATGTCCTTTGGCATTAATTCTATCCAACCATCTTATTGGTCCATCTTCTACTTTTCATTATTTACGTTGAAAACAAATAAGTCTAAGTCAATTTAACCATTTTTAAAGTATATTTTTTAGTTTTACAAGAAATCCATCATAATATTCTCATTTGTCCAACACTCAATTGGGCTATTATTAACTTCATTAAGCTATAGCCAACCAACTGCAACTTCATAAAATCTATTTTTGTCTCCATAATATTATCTTATTAAATAGTATTCCTAACACAATTTTTTATTTTAACTACCCAAATATAAAACTAAATTTATCTCCATTCATATCCTTATTTTTTTTATGCTAGAGCAAGATTTATCTTATAAAAATATTGAATAATGATTATCCATTTCACATCCAGTAAAATGGCATATCATATAACAAATCTTTTTTCTAGTAACTTTAAAGCCTCATTTTTTGAAGCTCATAGGAGAATTAGAAAAAAAAAAATACTAGAACTACTAGACAAAGGTTCTACATGTAAAAACCATTGCTCCATGGATTAAATCAAACTTGGATTCAACTTCAAGGAGCCAAATGCACCGAAGAGATGAAGGTTCCACCTGGCCAACATAGAACCTAGTTTCAAATAGGTTGATTCAATACCCTCAGCACAAGAAAAAAAAAATAGGTCAAGCTACACAGTATTCTATTATATTGGGGAAGAGGGAGTAAAACACCGTGAAAAAACAAACAAGAAAGTAAAGGGCACCAGGATTTAACGTGGAAAAATTCAAAATAGAGAAAAACCACGTAGCCACGCCACACCAAGAAATACACTATAAAAATTGGGAGAAATAAGTACATATCTCTCTTCTCTCTCAGTCTCTCCTTGCTTCTCTTCTCACATGCACTGTTCTCTATGTCTTACTCACATAAATACAAAAGAAAGTCAACTTAAATAACCCCAAGGAACGCAACCCTTAAAAAAAATGAGAGAAAACCGTCTCGTCCGTCTCGCAGCGCTGTTGCGCCAGTTTAAGGCACTGCAGAGCTCAAACCCCTATCTTGATCCGTTGTGGCGCCATATCTAGACCGTTACAGCACTTCGCTCTCTGTTGTTCAGCACAGAGGCAGTGGGGAACACAGCACCGGGGACACTCAGGTACATAGCATCGGGGCGTTTACACCCATACCCAAACAAGGGGTAAACCCCTTGCAACTCTGTGGGCTTTGAAAAATTCGCACCCGGCCTCCCTGTCACTGTCAGGGGATTTTAACGGATTAGGTTCCGGGGCAAATTTTGGGCAGGCATATTGGGTTTGTAGATAAGACACTACCTAGAGATTTCGCCCTCATTTTGCAAGGACTTTATGATCCGAGTTCTGGTTTGCTATAGGCGCAAGCCCTATAGTTACATGTGAAAGCACATTCTTCACATTAGGTATTGTTCATCTCCTTCTCTCGACTATGTGCTAGAGTACGCCTCACTCTTCGATCTCCCTATTCCACCGCTTGACCTCTTGATGCTCAACTACACATGCAATTGGATCGTTATCCTCCCTTGCACACCCCTATCTCTCAGGCTCTCCTTCTCTCTCCATTTTATCTTCAATAGAGAGCTTCTTACTCCATCCCATTTGCTCCCCACATAAATCTCTAGCCTCATCTAGCTCAAGACCATTGAGGCAAAATTGCTCGCATCCCCTCTACTTCAAAATCACGCATCATTTGCTCCATTTTAGTTTCTATTTTTGAAAGTGAATGCACATCCTAATACCCTCCTTTTGTTATAACCACCAATAGCCCTAAGAAAAAGTCAATGTGAATGTGGGAAAACAAAAAAAGATGACATGCAAGCTTAAGTTTAAACATCTCCATCATGAAAGCTGCAGGGGAGTGCCTCATATCCCTTAACAAAGCATTAATTGTGTCATGCTCCACTAACACATTTGCCAGAGCACGCCTCACAACCTTCTGGCACAAGAAAAAAAAAACAAATTATCAAATTGTGATTAGTGCATATATAATCATCCATGGCCATCTCCAATGCTTTGTAATACTTTCACGAGCTTCTCCATAAGACAGAGCAATAACTCACCACCTTTTGAAACATTTGTGAAGATCGAGTAAAACTACAAATATAGGATTCCTCTCTGTCAACATTAACAAACCCTGGACTGAACCTTTAAATCTTCTCCTTGAGATGCACTATCGCTAGAGAACCCTGCTGCTAGTAGATATTCCTTACCATCGTTGGAAAAGACACTAGCTAGGGGTTCTTAATAAGTCTCATAACCTGATCCTGTCAACATTCACATAGATTTTTAACTTTCCTTTTTTATTTAAATTTTAACATTGTCAAGTAATTGAATGTGAGTTTAAAATGATGATTTTTAACGAGAATCAACTGTTCTATTTAAAAAAAAAACAATTGCTAGGAGCTGTACAACCACTACTATAAAAAGAAGAGGATGTAAAAAATCAAGTTTTTCCTAATACTCAAAAAATTTGTTGATTCAAAATCAAATCAAAATCAAACCAAATAAATTGAACTACACCACAGTTCGGTTATCTCTATATACTTGATAGTTTAATTTTCTATATTTTAGATCCAAAACCAATTGGATTTACAAATCCATCTAAACTAGCCGAATGCACACTGCTATGTTGAGCATGAAATCAATAAAGGGAGAAAAATGATGTTGTTGATATAACATTTTTTCCCCAAATTACTACTTGCCAACATCATACTCGTTTCCTTAAGAGAATAGGCTATCAAATTTCTATATTAAGTGGCCCCTACTATGTGCACTCTATCCCATGTTGCTCCAATCATCTACTGCCACTTCGACGAGGGATATGCTTTTCAAATGGAAGTTAATGAGGCTGACTACTTAAAAAACACTCAATTTGTCTCAAGGGAAGTGATTATTCACAAACAAATAATAATAATAATAATAATAATAAAATCAATCCGGAAGTGCTGCATATTGTTGGCTGTTTAGAGTTAAATAAATGAAGCAAATCAATATCATAAAGGCTTTAAACACTCATTCTATCATGCAAGCAATGGGATTAAAGGCTCGTCGGTTAATCTAACCATTTCAATGAAAACTTGTTCACAAGATAAGTTCATGATAGACTAATGAACTACATAATGTCATGAGAAAAAGGTCCATATAGCTTAAAAAAAAACTTTGAATAAGTTAATGAATTCTCGAGATATCCTTATTGGTTATGTTTTAAAAATTGCAATAGTAACCCTCGAGGTGTTCAAACTTTGTTAAAATGCATTACATACGAATATAAAAATTAAATAAATGTCTTATAGCACTCATGCAATTAAAATAAGCTGGAAGATAAATTGCTTAAAAACAAATAAAAAATATTAAAAGTCGCAAGAAAATTCTCATTATTTATAAACTGATACATGAGGTTACAAAGAATATCAAGTTATACATTTTTCTTTTAAAATTATAGGATTTTGTTAATATAGATTTTAAAAATAAAATGAAGTCCTACAAATTAAAAAATAACCCTTAAATTTTCCAAACTATCAAAAAATAAATTAAAACTATAATTGATCTATGAGTGGCATGTTTAACCTCCAAGCAATTTTACATTGATTCTACATGTTGCATCATAAAGCTTGTCAACGCAACAAGCATTTTAACTAGCTTTTAAAAGAGTGACAAGGTACCGTAATACTAAAAAAAATGTATTCGTATCAAACAGAAACACTATAGAACACATATGTCCCTAAATGACTCATAAGCATCAACAATCAAGTTAGTGTGTCATAAAGATATCAATTTACTAACAAGTGCGACATTAAAGCTTAAATATAAAACAATCCCACATCCATAGAAAGGGAATTCATAACCTTATCTAGTTTAAATGACCATAACGTCCCTTCAAGATGGAAAGACCATTGAAATAATACTTCAAGACCCAAATTATCATAACATCCCCAATGTCTTAAAACAAAAATATGGTATCAACATGATAGAGTAGGTACAAAGGCCAAGAACCTGTTGATGCAACACAAAGGCATGATCATCATCATGACAAAAGCACTACATCAAAATTAAAAGATCATCATCATCAACAGTATAAATGTCAAAGCATGAACAAAGGAGCAAAGATTGGTTGGCTCCTTATTCAAGGGTAACACATGCTCAAATCCAAGTGTCATTTCAACTTTCATATGGGTATTGTTGGTCCCTTTCCTCCAAAGTAATAATCATGAAATGGAAAAGATCTCCAAAAATCATCAGAGACGCATGGTTTGGCCACCCTAAATCAAGAAGATTAATTGCAAATTGGAACCACTCTCCCTTCAAATAAGGCTTGGACAAAATTACTTGATCATTTTTATTGATTTTAGTATTTGTTAGCTTTCATTTGATGTTATAGCCATGAAGGTGGCCCAATATTAATTTCATATCAAATACAGGTCGGACCATAAGATTATATGAGAACTTTTCTATAAACACCAAAGCCATGTAAAAAATTTTGTTTGCTCTTTACAAACTCATGGAATTAAGCTTGATGGCTTACTCCCAACTTTAAGAAGCTTAGTGGTCATTCAAACCATTATCACTTTTGTGAGTGCAAGGTTTATCTTATTAAGTTTCATTCTCCTTCTCCCCCTCTTATCGATTTTATTCATCCCTCCAGAACCATAGAAACCTCCAAACAACTCAAATTTTGTTAAGAACATCCCTTTAGGCTCAACAAATCAATCACCCCTTCCCTCCACATCAAACCATAATCTCGACAACAAAGGCCCTCGTCTAGCCCTTTTCAGGTTTTGCTATCTCCACTAGCCCAAGCTAACTTCCAACCATCACCGCTCTTATACCTTCACTATAGCCCTCTTAAACCCTAGTAGCCCATCGCCTCCTCACAGCAACATCTAACATTAAGTATTTCCCAAGCCCACAACAAAGCAAATTTCCATAAATAAGACCATCTAACCTTGTACCACAAGGCCTCTTCAAAAACATACACCAACACCAAAAATAAACCCCTATAAAACCCTTCCACAACCTCCCCAACATCACACCAAGTCATCACCAAGCATTCAAGGTATCTTCATCTTCAAGATTCTCCCACCGACTACCATTAGCAGTTTTGAGCTTGTTGAACCCCAATTGATCCAAAGGTCTTAGCAAGTCATCACCTTGATATGTGTTTTAAAATAAATGCTACAACAAACTCATAATCAAGGGGCCCTCTATCATTAAGAGTTGTAAGCATTGCATTTGGCATTATGAGTAAATTAAAATACAATCGACATGAACAAACCTGGATTGTCTTACATATTAACAAGGTTATAAGTCATATCTATAGGGTTTCTTCATCCTTATAAGTTTTGCCACTAGACTTTCTCATCATCAGAGTTGTATGTCCAATTTTTGGGTCTTCTTTGCTCCCGAGATTAGTCGGCCCCATGTAGTGAGATAAAAGCTTGTTATTGTTGTTTTGTTATTTCTTTGATCTCGAGGTTGTGAGATCCACAATAGGTCTTTCTTAGGATGCAAGACCCATCCCTACCAATCTAAGCCAATACAAAGCTAACAAGCTATTGATTGAAGCTTGGGTCAACTTTCATAATATCATGCCTGTCAATTGAATTTCGGCAAGCACTTAGACTAACAAGCCCATAAATTAAACTTGGGCCAGCTGACATGTTACCAAGGTTGTCAATCAAATTTGGGCCAGCTTCCATTCTACTAAGCCCCAAATATTTCAGGCTAGACTCGCATACTCTTGAAGCCAAACCTGCCGACCTTAGACTAGCTACCTTCTAGTAAGCATTGGCAAATCTAAAGTTGAAGCCCTAGGGTAATGGGCCCCCACTGCTCACTGCCCATCAAGCAAGTAATAAAAAACCCGCAACAATTTATTTAAAGAATACCTTATAAGAGAATACTCTTTTAAAATAAGGGAATTTAAGACGAAACCTCTGGCTCTGAATCCAACTGCTTATCCATTAGGCCAAGGAGTCACTTCATGCATAATTTTTGCTATATTTTACTTATATTATAACTAAATATTACCAATTATTTCTAAAATTTGAATAATTAAAATTTATATATAAGAAAAATTATGTGCATATTGTAGTTTTTTTAGTTTTTATTTTTTTACAAAACTAACACCAAAATATTTGAAGTAAAATAAGATAATCATAAATTTATGTATAATACAACTAATAGAATATAGAATTTATTAATTTATTTAAAGCAAATATTGATATTTTAGAAATATCAAAATATTATTTCACCATGAACTACTAAATAAAAAGTCAAAAGAAATCATTAATTTATGGATTTAAGTATCCCTCGAACCTCTGAACCCTCCCCCAATCTCCTACAGTCCAGACTCCAATGAATCAAAATTCAAATTGCACTAAAATTTTTTGAAATAACCCATTTTACGGCCTAAAGAACTCTATATTTCCATTCAAACTCTTGTTACGACTTCTTCGCTTCATTGCCATTGTCAGCTTCTACAGCAAGCTCCCAACACGGCTTCTTCAGTGAACAACCATATTGACTTTGCTTCTCCAATGAGCTCTAATGCGACGTTGCCTTCTCAAATCAAGCTCTGGTCACAAAAGCGCCTCCTCCAGCATGCTCCTGTTGTGACTTCATTGCTTCATTATAGTCAAGGGATTCAAAAAATGGGAATTAACCTGTTCGCGAGTTAAGTTTAAGACTTTTGAAGGTACGATGAGCAAAGTCTAGCTCAATATTTAAGAACAACTCTGAATAGAGCTTACCTAGAGATAGGCAAGCCAAGATCGAGCTCACCTAGACTCATTTATACCCCGATGTCAATGATGCATAGGTTAACCTCATTACAAATGGATCATTTCATAACAAAGAGCGTCACAATACACAACCCATGCATAAAATCCAAATCATGTAGCCCTAAGGTATCATTCGAAGCTAACAAGAGTTTAATCCTAAAAAACTAAATCAGCCATCCAATGACTCTTAATTGTTATTGGTCGTTTCTAATAACTTTGAACCATGATTAGACATGTTTTGTGTCTTTGCGTCACTTAGCCTATCTAATACGGTAAGCCCTCTGCTAATGAAAAAGTTGATATCAATCTCAAAAAACACGTATTCAACATACAAAGCTTCCACCCCAATACACTCAGATACTTGAGAGGTAACCAATAATTATTAAATAGGCTCACTATATGTCACAGCTTACAGTCCTCTTATTTTATTAGATTAGACTCACTGGAAGACCTGGGATGAAAAAACTATAAGATCATGATCAAATTTATCACCAACTTCACAACCATTCCTCCTGCAATTAAATTCAATACCAAGCCCTACAATAAAGCATAAGCAACCTTCTTAGTCGAAAATGCTCTTATGCAAGTTAGGATATTAAACTGTGGATTATATCCATCGAAAGTCTCAATTACATATTTCAATAAACCAAGATCCAACATAGGAGAAAATTTGATTAACTAAAATAAATCTATCTAAGAAAAATTACTCTTGAGTTTTCTCATAGCATCAAGGAGGCTCACAGAGGTGGTGGCTTTTCATAGATTATCAATCCTTACACAAGTTTATGTAAGATCAAGTAAAGGGGTAGTCACATCTATGAATGGAAGTTGGAAGGGAGCCTAGCAACTTACCCCCAAAACTATAGAGTGAGAGAGAGAGAGAGAGAGAGAGAGAGGATTTGTTAAACCATCATATCCTCAAACTACTAAATCACTCTGGGTGAGAGAAAACTTGACTGGTGAAATATATATATAGTTAAATAGTACTTTAATGATTTAATGAAAATAATTAAGCCTAGGGGAAATTATGATATTGTTTATTATGTAACAAACGGGATCAAATGGAGGGTTGGAAAAAAATTTAAACTAAACTACAACAACATACAAGTTTATATCTTCAAAAAGCAGAATGCCCAAGAAGTTATGGCACATGTTGAATAATTTAGTTATTATAAAAGCCAAAACTGTAACATCATACAGGCATAAGGTTCAATGTGCAAAATGCCCATTCCTATATGCAAGCTGTTTAAACATTTATATTTTCAATGTTCTTTGCTCAGTCTATGTTGTTTCCAAGATATAAATTGGTTGGATCATGCCATATGGGTCATAGTTTGCTTAGTTGATTGCATATATGCTCGGTATGATGATTGGATCTAATCAACCTAGAAGTCTTGTTGCCAAACAATTCATTATTCTAACATTTTGCCCCATGTAAAAAAACGGGATTGTTCATATGTGGGTGATTTCACAATCTAGTTAAGCAATTCATATTCACGTAAGAGAGAGACACAAACTAGCAACTTGAATAAGTACCTTTAGAAACCGTATTTATGCACAACAATTAGAGTTTTTGTATGAAATTTCAGACAAAATCATGACACGGCAGCAAGATCCTTGTGCAAGTAAATGCAAATACAATCAATCAACTCAAAATTATTGTTGCCACCCATATCAATTTCAGAATTAGTATGCAAAAGAGAAATATCTTCATGCGAGTAGAACTAGAAAAAAATCATGAAAGAAGAGTTAGAAGTGCAAGATGAATCACTAAAATGTAGTCCTTTGTTTTACAACCCAATGGTCCCTCACTTGGTTTACAGGGGCTTTTGTGTTTTTTTTTTTTTTTTTTTTACATTTTTTATCTTTTTTGGTACTTGGTTTGGAAGAGTTCAACCGTGTGTTAAGACCTAAATACACTTTAGAGATTGCCCAAAATACCTTTCTCCACAAGGCAAAGGCCGGCCGTATCAGTGAAGAACCATGTTCTCAAAGTCTAATTTGTTATAATAGAGAAAGCCTAATCTAATAATGCAGCCTTAAAACAAGTGAAAAAACTAGTTTAAAATAAAAGCTTTGAAAGAGGCATAACACAGTTTCCAATATGATCATTGGTAATAATAATGATTTTTTCAATCATAATGAGAGTGAACTCACTCATTAACTGGTACAGAGATTGTAAATCAGAGCTAAGGTGGTCAAAATAATAGACTAACCTTATATGAATCTCTCTTTCATAAGTCCCAATCATTACTTATCACGATGACTAATATCTTCTATGCCATCTTGAGTTGCGAAAACATACTATATCTAAATTACCACACGGGCTAACTTATTTCTATTCTAAATCTACACTATTTATTATTGTAATATTTCATCATATATATATATATATATATATATATATATTTCACACAAACATACACATACACATTCGCACATGTTGATATATGCTAGTAATAAAAGGAAATTGAGTAAATATGATGTTTTTTCCTATTCTCTTTGCATTATGTAGGATGATTAAATAATGCGAAGGATGCAGGAGAAGATTCCAGCCATATTACATAGAATGACAGAGAACAAGGGGACTGTGATATTAAAGGCTGATATTGACCCCAACGAAGCATATCCAAATAAGTAGAACTTCAGTAGAAACTATATTTCATAGACAACGCAAATTGACTGGCATATTTCTACAGTTTTACTAAATTATTTGATTTACAAGCATTCCAAACCAAGCCTCTAAACTCTCAATCTAACAACAAGGAGACCTTAAGGTGTAAGCAAACAGATGGAATATTCTACATTTAAGAATGAAAAATCCACATAATGAACACAAAGACAGTATAGAAATTGCATATTCATTTGCTAACCTGTTTAAAGATGGTGCTTGTTCCTGATCCTGGATATCCAAGTAGTAAAAGTTTTTGGACCCTTTTTGGTTCCAAGTACTCAGGAACTGTTCTAGCTGAATAAGGAGCCTCGCTCCTTGGTCTATGCGAGGTATTATGAGGGACAGGCAGTGAAAATAAAGAGCATGCTATCCTTGTTAATGCCTGGCAAAGAAAATACCCCCAAAAAAATGGTACTTTAAGAAATTGAAGTTCAAAAGACACCTCATGGTAATAGGATTATAAACAAGGCATTTTAGCAATGAACACAAAAATAAAAGCAATTTAAAAGACATTTACCGACTCCCAGATTTTTCCTTTGATGTTATTCTGACCTTCTTCTTCATAACGACCATCCTCATACACCCAGAAATGGGTATCCCTTGGGCACTGCACATTTGCTAGCTGGAAGAAAACAGCCACAAGCAGAATACAACACATCAATTAAGTGAAATGAAGAATAGCATAGAACTGCTATCAAAACAAGGGCTTCGTTTGGGACGGCTATTTTATTGGAAGCAACTTTCTAGTTAAAAATTATAATTTTTATACTTGAAAGATGCTTTATGAAGCAATACGAAAGCCATCCCAAACGCAACCAAAGACTCGGAATGCTCCATTGGTATATGGCAAACATCGAGTAGTGGGTCAAAAGATAGCACAAGAAAACCCCATACATCAAACTTTCATATTTAGTGCTTAGATTAATGACCATGCCAGTTTCTTATTTTTGTGACCGAGTAATACTTAAGTTTCATGCAATCGAACATACACAGAATTTCATAACAGTGCAAGATGCAAACAAATCAATGAACTTCACTCTGACATATCCCAACTATAAAGAACCAGAAAGTAAATAGAGTTGAAAAAAAGAAATAAAATTTTGAAAAGACACTTTCAACTATAGTAGAAGGAGATATAAACAAGATAACACATAAACACTTAAGTAGATAAAAATACAAACCTTTAGCACCCGCAGTTCTGTCTTGGTAATTTCTCTGCCATTTATATAAACTTGAGTGTTTCCTCTGCTTGCATTGCTTGCAAGCTTTCCAGTGAAATTCAAATTTGAACTTACAATTCGATCCGGTTTCTCTCCCTCCTGCCAAATGATGTAAACCAAAGAAACATCAGCAACAAGCGAATAAAAGAATGAACTCTCCAATGTAAACAGACATATAACATGGTAGATAACGTGCCTTTCCCCAAAGCCCGGATTCCTTGTCATACCAGTACCTTCCAGGCTTCAACTTTTCAGGAGGTAAATGGCAACCAAGCAGGTCTGCCATCTCCTCAGGCCGCAAAGGACATCCATTCACTATGAGCTGCTCAGGCCTCAGTTGATTGGCAGGGCATTCCTTCTCTGCCTTCAAAATTTGTCTTACTTCCAAGGGGCTTAGCAACCTTGACAATATCCTGGAACTCTTACCAAGCTTCGACCGCTTCGACTCATCAATTGGCTGCCCTATGCATTGTACACACTTGCGCCCCTCTGGCATCGACCCCATGGCTCTAAGTACACAATTACTACAGTACCTAGCATCACAAACAAAGCAAGATTCTTTTCTCTCCCACTTCCTTTTCCCACATCGATAGCAAACGCTGATCTTCTCCTTTCTTGAAACACCAACATATTGAGGCGAAGCCGATCCCCCCACATACAATTCCTTACTATTGGGTTTCTCCATGCTTTCAAAAGTAACTACAGGTGCCCTCTTCGCCTCATTCGCCATTCGATAGGTTGGCCTGCGTGGGGAACTTTGGGCGGAGGGAGGGCTATGGACAGAATCTGGAGACTCAGAATTAGAGGGACCCGAGAACTCTCGATTCTGCAAGACAGAAACAACAGACTCGGAGCTCCCAGAGCCCCGTGGGCTCCGGCGAGAGGAACTAGCATGGTCCGATATGGAGGAGACAGTAAACGGAGTTGGTTCCATAACCTGCCGTCCTCCATTTTCCACTGGCCGGTCATGAGATTCAGAGAGGGGCTCTGCTGTAGGAATAGACCTGTAGCTCAGGCTGACAGGATCAACGCTGGGAAGTTCATAGTCAACATCAGGACCATCATACTCGATGGCAATAGAGTAGTCCAGATTAAGTGGAGCCTCGGGAATTGGTGTTCCCGGCGGCAAAAATTTTCTCAACATCTCCTCCCAACGATTCCCTTCTAAGGTTTCAGCCATTTCTCAAAACAGACAACTATTTTCACTAACTCAGATGCTCAAAAGAAGCTAATTTTAGCCTTGTGAAAGAATCGCGAACATAAAAACATATAAGAACTCAAATAAATCAAAACCAGGAGTGCCAAATAATTAAATATCCAGAGGAACTTTCAGCTGGAACAAATCCGAAACACTCCTTTGCCTTTCAGCACCAACAAGAATCGGAACCCCGTGAAACGAACACTAGATTGGGAAAGTAAGCACAAAGTGTACCTCGCGGCGGAGACAAACAGGCTGCCGGCCCGATTCAGAAACCGATCCAGCCAAAAAAATCCTCTTCAGGTTACAGTACCGCGACCAAAGCCCTAGAGTGAGGAAACCGAAGACTAGATTGAATCGCAATTGCAGGATAGGAGAATTGAAAGCGCAGAGGTCCGGACTCTTGTAGCCTCGGGTACCTGGCTTGGAGGTACAACAACGCAGAGAAGAGGAGACAGAAGAGAGAGACTTGAAATGGGCATAATATTCATGGCAAGAGTTGGAAATTTGAAGGATCCTTCAAATTTCAAAATTTGAGTTTGACTAAAGAAATTGCCTTGTTGGGTGTCGGTCCGCCGTAATCAAATGGAGCCGGCGGAAAGTCAAAACGAGCGAAAAATAGAATAGTATGTTATATATAATTAATTACAATACAACAACAATAACAAGTTTTTATCCTATTATGTTGATGAGGGGCGGAACCACACGTTGCTTAGGTTGCTTAGGAGGGGCAATTGCCACCCTAAAAAAAAAACTTATTTTATATAGGAGTACAAAAAAAATTTATAGGAGAGTAAAAAAATTTTTTTGCCCCACCTAATTTTTTTTTCCCCCCTAAAAAACTCGTCCTAACTTACCCTAAAATATCTATACATATTTCTTCACATTTAATTCTAATATTATCTTTCATGATTTTCATGACAGTTTAATTACACTTTTTTTTTCTTGCTTAATTTTTTTAAAAAAACTTTACATAATATATAGATATATAATATTATTTTTTTCATATTTAATTATTTTTGTGTTGTATTTGCCCCCTCAAAATTGAAGCGGGTTCCGCCCCTGATGTTGATTGGCTACATAAATCTTTTTTTCCATGATATCTTATCAAAAACCAAATTCTCATTTAAATCTAATATAAAAAAATGAATGATATTAACAAAATTTTTTTAGATATATATCTATCTTTCTTAACATATGCGGGCTTTTATAAATCTATTATTTTAATCAGGTTATCATAAGTTTGATATTTTATTAATTATTAAATACTTTTTAAATATTAAATATTTATTTATAATTTTATATTCAATATAATTAAGTTTGAATTAAAATTTTAGAAAAAAAAATTGCATGATATATAATTGTTAAATATTAAATAAAATTATTTTTTTTAAATGGGGGCATATACCATATGTCAGGTTTAAATTTAAGTAATGCCATACATTATATCATAGTTCATAATTAAATAAAACAGTTGAAATATTTTAAAATATAGCTATGTCATTGTGGTATAATAAATATATTTGAAGGACAATTCAATAGGTTTATAACTCTTGGTTCCTTTCGTTTTGCTTTTCATGTGTATGATGAAATGAGGTGTCTTAATTATTCAAATTTTGAGATTTTTTCAAGATATTTTTTGAAATTTTTTACTATGTGATAATTTATTTATTTCCCCAAATATTCTAATCATATATTTATTTAAAGAAATATATTGGCAAGTTCATGTTAGACAAATTTATCATTATAATAGTGGTACAATATATAATATTTACTAATAATGTGAATGTTTAAATGAGATAGATGTTCTATTGAGACGCAAACGATGATGATAAAAAAAGTTTTTTTTTCTCGTGCAAGGGATTTCACTTTACGAGATAAGGAAAGATGTCTAATGTGATAGGGCCAATATGTCTATTTTCAACTATGAATTCATTTGGGACAGCTTTATAAAGTAATAAGAAAGTTGTCCCAAACGAAGTTTAAGTGAGATAATCATCACTATAAGTCATGTCAACAAATTCAAATTAATTAAAGAAATCTAGGTTAATCATCTTTCAAAGATAGCTTATAATTCTCTAAGATTAATTACACTTGATAGCACTTTCAAGAGACACTATCAATAAAAAAAATACTGGTGTTTTGATTTAGTATGATTAACATCAAATGATAATTATTATTCAAGGATAATTACTTAAATATGATATTCTATAATTTGATATAAGTCTGTCCATAAGGCAATCAGTCATAACTAAGTGATATATTTATTTTTATTGGCATCACACTTTAATGATAAACTATTGTTTGAGATCCACTTCTATTAATTCAAAGTCTTAGTCAAAACTAGGATTTTTAATCAACTAAAGCTAAATTAATATTATCCTAAGGCTAATTTGACTTGGACTAATTTTGTTTGGGATAACTTTTTTACTATATTATTTTTAGACTACGATCATATTTTTTATTTGATTACTATTTTTTTATTATCATAATTTTTCACAAAAAAAAATTATTTGTATAATAATGTAACATTAAAAAAATTACAATTTCCATTTAACTTTATTAAAAACTACGATCATATCTCTTTGAATGCTAACTTTTGACACATCGGACAACAGAGCTCTGTTAGGGTTTAGTCGCTCTTAGTGGGTTTCTCCTCTTCCCCCCATTCATCCTTTCTTCTCTCATGGCTGACATCTCCTCCTCTTCAGACTTCCCCCCTCTCTCTAACAGTTCTACTCCCTTAACATCCCCTCCCACCTAAATTGGTGCAATGTAATTTATACACCAAAGAATCTAGATAAGCTCTTCCACCTTTCCCTCTCCGCTGCTCAAGATGATCCTCTAGACTTCACTGATGTACACGTCAAGGCTGCAACCGACGAATGGGGATTTTTGCTTATTGGTTATTCCATCGATCGCTGACCATTCTACAAATATCTCCTCTCAGTTTTCAGTAAGTCCAGGAAGCTAAAAGGTATGATGCAGTTACTTTCTCTTAGCGATGGATTATTCATGTTGAAATTTTCTTCCCACAAAGATTACAATGTGGCTCTATCAAGAGGTTTTGATTTTTTCTTAGTAAGATGTTTGTTTTATAGAAATGTAAGCCTAATTTTAAGCCCAAACAGGAGGAATTTACATCTATTCCCATCTGATTCAAAATCCTTGATCTCCCTCTCCCCTGTTGGACACTTGAAGGAATTTCTTGCATATATAGCGAGTAAGATAGGTATTCCTCTAGCTATGGATAATCTGACTGGTGAAAAAACTCGTCTTACTTATAAGAGGTTTTGTGTTCAAGTGACAAAAAATTGTGCTTGTCCAGAGTCCATTCCTATCACCATTCTGAGTGAATCTATTAATATGAAGATTCTATATGAGTGGAAACATACCCTTGTGAATATTATGGTTCCATTGTTCACTCGTCAGATCTTCATCCCTTGAAACCACAACCCCCTCTAACTGCCACTCAGCACTCTACTCGTGGAAGAAGCACAAGTAGGAAGCCAAACAGAGCTTACACTCGCTCTGTTATGGCCCAAAACTAGCTAAACATCCTTAACAGAGCTTCAATCCAGATAAACCCACAGCCTTGGCAGCCATAACCTCCACTATGCCGATCCCACAGCCCCATATGTAGTTATATCACCGCCTTCTCATCCCATAGATAACCCCACCACTACCCTTCGCAACCTTAACTCCCCAATGGAGGATGTTCTTATATCTAGTATTGTTATCCCCCATAATCTGCAAGTCAACATCATATCGCCGAATAAATTTTACATCTTAAAAGAGGTCATGAATGATATGCATTCATCCTCTTTTACCACTTCTCATGTGGAAACTAATCTTCCAAATCCTCCACCCACTCAACAAAAGGCTTCTAGGAGAAAGCAAGCAAAAAAGCCTCCTAACAAATCATTGAAATCTCAATGACCTTTCCCCGTTTAGCTTCTTGGAATGTGAGAGGTTTCAATAGCCCGGAGAAGGTTTGGTCTTGCAAGAAGTTGGTTAGTCATTACAAATTAGACTTAATTTGTGTTCTGGAGAACAGGATCCATGAAGAAAATTTCTTTGATTCTTGGTTTTGTCTCAATCATCATGTTTTTGAAAATGAAGAAAGTTATCTCAACTTTAACCTCTCTACTTCAGGTAGAATTTGGATAAAATGGGATCCTAAGAAAGTTCATTTTAGGCCCATTTTTGCTTCAACTCAAATGATTTTTTGTGAAGCCAGTATTAGGAATAAGTCTATATTCTATATGACTATCATTTATGCTTCAAATTCTCAATCTAAAAGAATTTTACTTTTGGAAAAATTATTGGAGTTGAGCTCTAATATCAACGGAACTTGGATAATTTTTGGAGACTTTGACTATTGTCGCAAACCATTTGAAAAATATGGGGGACCTCCTCTCTTACCTGCCTCTATGTGGGATTTGAATGCACTTATTTTTTATGTTGCTCTTCAAGATCTAGCTTCTTCTGGTCTTAAGTTCACTTGGTTTAACCAGAGAGCCGATAATCCCATTCACTTGAACTTGGATAGAATATTGGTTAATGACAAATGCTTGGAGTGTTTTCTTGATTCTATCTATGAAGTATCTAATCCCAACTGTTCTGACCACTCCCCGCTTATCCTCCTTCTGGGACATCAAAACAAAACTCCACATAGATTTCTCTTCATGAACTTCTGGATTAAACAAGATAATTACTAGACCAAGTTACTTAATATATTTGCTCAACCTTTTCATGGTAATCCCATTTTTAATATTTGTTTCAAATTGAAAACAGTCAAAACTATCATCAAAGGTCAAAGTGGGCTCTTTCCACCCATCTCTCTACCACATTAGAAAATTTATATGTGCAACAATCATGTTGTCTTAATTTGATTAGGTTGGATCCTCAAAACTATTCTCTGAATGAGAAGCTTAAGTGCATTAATGTAAGAATTATGGATTGCTCTTATTCTTGGTCTAATTGGATGATTCAGAGAGCAAAGTTGAAGTGGTTACTCATGGGGAAGATGATTTAAAATATTTTTATGCCAGGATTAGAATGAGAAAGAATATCAACTTCTCACATTTAATCTCTTCTAATGATCCTGTAGATATACATGATTTGATATCCTTCATCATACAACATTTCCAAGGTCTTTATAATGCCCCTCCACCTTCCTAATATGATATTTTATTCATTCCTTGTGGTTCTATCATCCCTCCTCATATGGCGGGTATGCTTACTGAGATGGTTTCGGATGAAAAAATTAAGGCAGCAATATTTGGCGGGAACTCTAATTCTTTTCTCGGTCTGGATGGTTTCAATTTTTAGTTTTATAAATCGGGTTGGCTAATTGTTGGACCTCTTGTTTGCAAAGCGGTTAAATCTTTTTTCTCAAAAGGGTATCTTCCTAAGACGATGGTCAAGGCAGCAGCTATATCCCTCATTCATAAGTCCTCAATCTCATGCTAATAACATATCAGACTTTAGACTCATTGCTTTTTGTAATGTATTTTACAAGATCATTTCTAAGATTTTGGTTATGAGAATTAAAGTGATCATGCCCCTTATTATTGGTGATAATAAATATGGTTTCATTGAAAGGACATATTTCCACTAACAATGTTCTACTTGCTTCGGAGCTTATGCTAGAATTCAAGAAAGCTGCCAAGAAAAACTTAATGTGTGTGAAATTTGATATTTGCAAAGCTTTTGATTTGGTCTCAATAAACTTCTTAACAAAATGGTACAAAAATATTTTCCTCCACTTTTTATATCAAGGGTCAAGGCTTCTATCTCGGATGTGTTCTTCTCTATTTGTATTGATGGGGCTTTAGATGGGTTTGTCCCTTCCTCCTCTTGTTATAGGAAGGATTGTCCGTTCAGTGCTTACTTTTTTTTTTGCATTATTATGCATTGTTATGGATGCCTTCACTTGCTTGATTGATAACCTTTCTTCTCATGATAGATTCATTGGTATTTCTACTAAAGGACTAAATTTTACACATCTCCTGTATGCCGATGATCTTCTAATCTTTGGAGGTGCTTCCACTCAAAACTGTGAGAGGTTAATTAATGTTTTAAATTCATTCTCTAACTTTTCTGGTTTAAAAATTAATCAGGATAAAAGCAAGCTCATCATTTCAAAGTACATCTATTCTCCTATGGATATTTGCGCTGCTCTCAACATTCCTACTCATTGCATTAAGTTGACATATATTGGGCTTCATAGTTATTCTAAAAACATTTGCTCGGCTAATTATCGACCTCTATTATTATCCATCTCTAAGTGGTTGGTTGATTGGAATGTTAAGCTTCTCTCTTTGGCTGGGCGTCTACATACAATACCTTAGATACACTGTGTGGAACATAATTGCCTATTGGATTAGAGGTTCTATTATATCCAACGGTTGTCTAAAAAAATTGGGTAGAATGTCTGCTCGTTTTCATTTTTTTCTTTGTTGGTGACACCGAGGCTAAGAAGTTGCACCTAATAGCTTGACACAACACTTGTAAACCCAAGAAGTTCGGTGGCATTGGACTTCCTAATCTTCACTCTCTACATTATGCCAATTGTTGCTCTCTCATTTTCAAGTTCTATAACTCCCACTCCCTGCTCTTTGATTGGTTGCATGGAAAATATTCCACCCCTTGGACACTTATCAGAAGTAAGTCTTATAAGGTTTGGTCCAATATTTATAAGGTGGCCGAGAGAATTGCCAACAATATAAATTTCTCTATCTCCCCATTCAGCAAGCTAGCTATGCTTTGGGATCCATGGGTTTTTGGAAAATCTCTTCAAGCTGCATTTTTTCCTAATTCCACTCACTCCACTTTCCACTACTATTCTAAGGTGACTGATTTTATTTATGATGGAAGATGGGTGTTACCAAAATCATTAGATGTTGTTATTAGGGCTTTTTTGGAATATATTCCTTTATGCTCTGAACCTAGTCTAATTATTTCTTGAAAGGATAACAAAAAAATTTGCTGGACCACCTTTATCAATGACTTTTTTATTTAGTAAACTTAATGTTGGTCTAAATATATTTGGCACAAACACCATGCTCTAAAATATGTGGTTTATGCTTGGCTTGTTTTGAGACAAGGTCTTAAACTGCTGATGAATTACTAAAAAGGAATATCAATATTGAGCATAATTGCACACTATGGGAAAACACGCGATTACCGTCGCGTGTTCCGGCGCGTGTTCCGGCGGATTTTTCTCGTCGGAAAGTATGGCGTTCGTACCGGCGCATTTTGCGACTGAAAAACAACGGCGTTATTTCCGGCGGAATGGTCGTTGGTAGTTTTCCGAAGCCCAATACGCCGGGGTTAACGTCAAAAAATACAAGCATTTCATTCTGAGCAACAGATTTTATGGCAGAAAAAGCCCAGCGCATTTACCGGCGGAGAAAACAACGGCCATTTTAAACTCAACGACTTTTAACTGGCGCAAAAGACGTCGAAAAATTTCTGACATACAAGACGCTGGAAAATTCGCCAGAGAAAGCCCTATTTCGAAACCCGAGCCCGTCTTGCTGCTCATTTGCTTCCGCCATTTCTTTCATCTCCGCTCTTCTCTTGTCGCCCCACCCAAGATAGCCGTCGCCGAGGCTTCTGGACGTTCACGTGACGTCGCCGACGATCACCTCCTTCGTCGCCCCACTCTATTCCGGCGTTTCCGACAGATACGTACGTCATAAATTATGGCATAGATAATGCCAGAATAATTAGGTAATAAACGACGTTTTGTTAATACAATTTTGGCCGGTAATGTGTCGGGTTCCGGCATCTAATATACGTCGGAAGACTTTTTTTCGATGTGCGCCAATCCAGCGTATGAAATTCTGACGGAAATGCGCCGGAAACCGAGGATTTCCGTCGTATTTTATGTATTACCGACGGATTTTGTCCGCCGGTAATATCGGGTTTTCCCGTAGTGGCAGTTTATGTTATGCAAATCTAAAAACTACTGCCCACCTACTGTTCAAATGTGATTACTCATTCTCTGTCTTGAAGTATCTGATTCCTTTCCTTAGCAAATTTTTGCTAAGGCCGTCTCTTTCTCAAGATTCTTCAATTTTTGGAAGATAGGATCTACTATGTGAAAGATCTTAAACATTATTATTTTTTGGTCATTTGTTATGCTACTTATTTCGTATGGAGGGAGCAAAATGAAAGGAGATTTAACTCAAATTATAGAAGCATTACATCCTTGTGTTATACCATCAAAATTGTTGTTGGCAAGAAGCTTACTTCTTGGAAAAATGTGGATTTTATAAGAGATTTATGCCATTCATAATTTTTGGATATCCTATTTATCTGTTGTTTTGAACAATGTTGTTATTAAGGATGGGTTACCTTTTTGTTTTTGGATTGAGCATGCTGGTTGGAACATGCTTTCTTTTGATTGGTTAGTGTTATTCCTCTTCTTAGTATGGGTTTTACCACTTTCTGTTTGAATGCTATAGCTATTTCGTGTGCCTTCTACTTTTTGAGTGCTGCTATTTCATTTACGTGTTGATGTTTCGTGTCGATGTGATTTCAAATTGAGTGATGTCTGATATGATCATTAAATCTGGATGATTAATTTTTCCCTTGGATGATGATGAACCGTGCTGCAATCCATATTGGCATCCCTAGGACGGTCCAAGGGCATCCAGGGGTGCTTTTTTCTCAATATGATTATATATTTGATAATTTATCCCATATTCTGAGTCCAAACTATGGTGGATTTGGCCGTTGTTGCTTTGAGGACCTCATTTTTTGGGAAGAGTTTTGGTTTTAGCTGATCTTTCTAGCGGTTTCCCTTCAGTTATCTCTCAAGTGGATTATTTTTGGGTCCATTGGTCTTTCTTTCTATTTTGGGTGGTGAGCTTGCTCACTTTTTTGTTGCTGGTCATCTTATTTCTTTTTGTACGTATAGCAGCTTACATGTAATCTTTTGGAGATTAATTAGGGCTTTGCACACAATTTTCCAAAAAAAAAAAAAAAAAAGAAAAAGAAAACTGCAGTCAAAAGAACAACTACGTATTATGGATCATTTATAACCTCCATATACCATAACACACCAACCTAAGCAACTTTATCCTTCCTATGAAAGAGAAATTATTACGTGCGCTGTCCAGATGCGTCCGGACTCCAATAAGATTGCATCATGTATGTCACTTATATGCAGTGATGTGCACAAATAGCATGGCGCAATCTCATTGGAGTCTGAACATGAGGTAGTCCAAACTCTGCACGAAATAATTTCTCCCTATCAAAACTATGAAGGCAAGAGAAAAAGAGAAGAGCACGTTTGCCTCTCCACCACTCTAGGGTTCTTTTTTTAGCTTGCTACAGCTCCAAGGAAGAAGAAAGACTGCAGGCCAGCCTGCTCGAGGCTATTTTCAACTCAACCATAATACCATTACAACGGTATAACATTCCTTCCTTTTTCCCACCACTCCAGCTTTATAGAGCCCATAGAACTTGTTGTAGAGCTTTAAGATAAGTTTGTATTGGTCCTACAAGAAATCTAAGGATAGTAAGTCCTCTCCCATGTCTTTCAAACCGAGAGCTTTGCTGACTCTTAAAAAATATAAATATTTTTACCGCAAGCGAGCAGCTTTACTGTCAGGACAGTCACTACCGTTGTAGCCGGCGCCGTAAAGCTCCCAACACTACCGAGCCGCCCCTCGACTGAATGCAACCACTGACTGACGTCCATGCACCCTCCATTACTATTAAGAAAACCATGCACGCAACTTGACCTAGCTTAAGCGGTTAAAAGAAGGTGATGTATGAACCATTAGATTTCGAAATCGAAATCCAACAACTGCAACCCATACCAATCAGCTATAGACATTTGCGTAGAGCCAGCACTTGTAGCCAATTGGAATTTAGATATAACAGTTTGCATGTGCAGTTCTTATAAAAGTTATAATAAAATGAATATTTATCCAAAATCACAAATAATAATAATAATAATTTTGAGGGTCACACAAATATTTCTATTGATAATCACAAAAAATATTACATAAATAATAAGATACAACGAATGAGATTAAAATTACATGAAATCAAGAAATAATAATACGAAAATAAAGAGGATTATTGCTAATGAAAAATGATGGGATCAGAAATATCGTATGTAAAGAATTTTTGTTCTAAAGAGATGTAATTGTTGTCATCCAAGATGACAAATAAAGTATTAAACTTGATTAATTTTAGAAGAGTAAAATCATCACTTGGTTGTAACCACAAATATTGGCATTCATTAATGTCCTTAACAAAAGGCCAACACGAAGTCCCTTTAAGAGAAAAATATGAGCATTAAATTTGCAAGAACATAATCCTTCAAGCTCCCTATCTTTTATTCTTTAATCGCATATCATTATAAATTTTCTTCCTCAAAATATGCAATTGTACATTTGTTTTTTAAAATTCAATTGTTGTGAGGAACATAAGAGTTTTACATTTTTAGGAAGAACTTGCAAATCAGTGACGAAGCCATAAATTTTTTATGGTAGAGCCCAACTTTAACATTTTTCAGTTGATTTTTTATTCAGATTTAATTAATCACTTTAAAGTTATATGTATTATAAAAAATCAATATACTCTGCGAAGATATGCTTGCAAACTACAAATTTTAGACCCATCCACAATGCAATTAATCATATGTTAATAAATAACAAAGGAACCGAAGTAAATAATTAAATACTTACAAGGTAGAATTTAACAAGTCAAAAGAGAGATAATTTATCTTATCTTCTCAGTTAAAAGGCTATAGAAGCTACAACCAGCGCTTTCCTATAGGATCAACACGAACAATACCAACAGTCTTTCCCTCGCGATTGTAAGCTCAATACTTGATTGTAGTAAAATTTCATTCAAAATTTTGGAGAGCCTGTAGGAGAGGTAAGATAAGAGAAAGTTGGGGAAGAAGTCAAGGAGATATGGAGGGAGATAGAGAATGAAATACATACACAGCCAAAAGGGAGAGACAAAAGTGACATGCCAAAAGGGAGATAGAGAATCGTGACAGGAAATAAGAATTAGGACTATAGCTAAGTAGTCTTGAGAGTAGAGGAAATAAGGTTTTTATTTTTTTTATTTTTTTTTTGAAACCGCCCATAGGAAACGCTTGATGCTGGGTTCTCTAAATTTCGGAACCCCCCTCACGAAATATAAGTTTGTACGAAGACTTTATGTGAGAAGCATAAGAACGTTAAATTTATAGGAAGATCCTACAAAACCCTCACTTTTTACTCTTTAATCTAATTACATTATAAATTTTCTTCTGTAAAATAGCATTTGTACTTTTGTTTCTTAAACTTCGACTATTTCAAATATAATAATTACTAACATGAATAATTATGAAATAAATTTTTTTGATAATTTTGCATGTAAAAGAATTAACATGACCTAGCACTTGGGCCAAAGAATTTCCCAGGAGAAAAAAAAAATATTTTTTATTAAAATAAAAAATAGGTACATTCTACATTATCAAATTTGGAATAAATTAAAGTAAATTTTATTAATTATTTAATAGTAATACAGGTGTCTAATAATCATTAAAACTAAGCTTATATTTTTTGTGTGAAATTATTGCTATAGTGAAATTATCTTCGCACTTTCTTAAATACAGTTGCATAATATTAAATTGATTTATTTGAACTATCTAATCAAAGTTTAAATTTCTTAGAAAAATTAATTTAACAACCATATTAAACACGTAATTTATTCAAATATATATTCTTCCATTGCATTTTAAGTTTGCTATAGTCGACTAAATCATTTATATTAAATATTTAGTCACAAATTTGGTTTAATATTAAATATTTAGTAGAATGAAATTAATTTAAATAAATTCATTATGATCATCATTTTCTTTAACATTCATGTATTTTAAAATTTATACATCTATATAGGTGCAATTTTTTAAAAATATTTAAAATAAAATAGGTAGACAAAACATATATGTTGTGTTCAAGATAAATGTTTTATTGTAGTTGATGTTAAAATTTGTTCTTAATATAAGAAGAAACTTTAGAAATAATTCAATCCAATTATTATGTGACATTCGCATTCATCGATAATATAATTTGATGGTAACATATATATTGCAATCCATGAGTCTGATCATATGTTTTGATGATTACAAACATTATTGAATGTTTTATTTACTTATTCTTACATCTCATTTTGTTATATTTATTTATGTATGCTACTAATCTTTCATGTATAACACTGACCAAGCGAAGATTGAAGATCTGACTCAACACAGTGTAACATTAGGGTAAAAGTAAGTCTGTATGTTACAGAGTCTATATTTTTCATTTTTCTTAAGTCTGTTTTTGTATTAGGTGCACGTTGGCTTAGCAACTGGGCGCACACAACAAGAGGGTTAAAATTGAGTGTTTTAATTTTTCTCTTAATCATATTGTAAAATTCAAATTATACTGTATGATATGTTCAAATATAAATTAATTTAAATATTTAATTAGTGAGATTAATTAAAATTAGCATATAATTAATCATATTGTATGATCTACACATCGTACTAGACGATCAAGTATATTAAGAAACTCCATCATCAAATCCTGGTTCCTTAAAATAAATAAATTTAAAATTTGAACTCATCGTACTATATGAAATGCTTCATACTGTACAATATTTAATTATGTTTGTCTAATTTAAGTTCTATAATTAAGGAATTAAATCATGTCTGAATTAATTATGTATCATACTATACTATACAAATATCGTACAGTTTGATCCACCCGAGAGCTCTCTGGATAAATTTTGATTTGTCTTATACGATTTGATATTCGATTTGAACATATCGTATTAGACGATTTCTAATCATATAGGATGATATTTGATGGCAATAAACTAATCGTGATGTACGATTCGATCATCATACTACAAGATTAGAGGCAATCTAATTGAAAATTAGGGTTATCAGATGCCACTATATAAATTTATTTGTAACATAAGATAATAGGTTTTTTGGTGTCCAGAGAAGTCTTTCTTCTATGAGAGAATTTGGAGAGAGTCCATAATACAAAAGAAGAGAGAGAGAGAGAGAGAGAGAGAGAGAGAGAGAGAGAGAGAGAGAGAGAGAGAGAGAGAGAGAGAGAGAGGAGATGAGGTTGAAAGAGGGAAAAGAGCCTTGAGGGTGTCAAGGGAGTGTGAGGGGGTTCACATGATCGCTCCGGTTAGTCTACACCTTGGGTCCTCTGATTTTATTTTTGTGGAGCTCTTGGAGGGAGAGTCTTCGAAGAAAAAGACTCTCGCTAGCCAAGGAGGCTAGAGGTGGCATCTCCACTGGGCTTGATGGCGAAAGGAGTTTCAACATTTTCAATGGGTTGATGAGGCGAAAGGACTGCAGCTCCGTAGGGATGTAGAGGTGAGAGAAGGAGTTTCTTTGGGTGTGAAGAGTTTGTAAGGATGATTCTCCGCTTGGTCAAGAGAGAAAGTTTTTCCATGTAGTTGTGTGTGGAAGGAGACCCTTATAGTGTAATTCCTTGAGAGGAGGACCTTTGGGGAGTGACATGGGTCAATTTGACTGAACCACTACAAACTTTTGTTTGCATTTTCTTACTTTTCATACTTTACTTTTCCTGTAATTTATTTGTATTGCACTATGGTGTTTTCTTGGTTATCTTTATGAAATAGGTTCTTAGTGATTTATCATTGGCTAAACTTTATTTTGAAAATCAGAAAAAAAAAACAATATTAGTTTTCTACAAAACTAAAATAAAATAAAAATTTTGGTTGCTTTTAAATTTTTTTTTGAATTGTTTATGTTTCTTTAAAGCTTCCGCATATCAAGTTTTGTTGTTTAATCAAAAGATTTTCAAAGAGTTCAATATTTCTTTGACATATTGTTTAATATCTAATTCATCACTTATTTCTTGAAACATAAAGAATAATCATTTGTGTCACATATGTTAATATGTATTTTAGTATTTTAGCATGAACATATTTATAAAATGAATATTATATCCTATGATTAAAGAAAAATTGTTTATGATATTCATGTTAATCATATTAGCAGATGCAGCTTCTTCCTCATCTCCGGCAGCAACAGCTACAGCAGCAAACCACTACTCCACTACCCTTCCAACGACTTCTGACAACTAGCCACATGGAATGATCATTGCTGTGTTAATAATAACAAACCAACTAATCACCATCTTACATGTGTCATTAGTTTTAGCTATAAATACATAGTGTAGCAACCGAGCTAAGACATGAAATACAGTAATTTACTCAAAGGTCTCTTTTCTGTTTTCCTCCGCATTTGCTTTGTCTTGCAGGTTGAAGAAATCCCTCTATGCACTTCTTCATGGTATCATAGCAGGACTGAGGAAACTTCCTCAACCTACGCAAACGGTATCAATGGCGTAGTCCGCATCATCTCAAATGGAGAATCAGTCAGGCAAACCGACAGTCGACTCTCCGAGCATACCGTCTTCCCTGAAGCTTGTTCTTTCAAACATCAAGACGATCATTCCAGAGCCTCTTTCAAATGAAAACTATCCAATCTGGAAGTCTCGGATTCTAAAGCTTCTCCAAGCTAATGGCTTTTCTCAGTTTGTGGACAACTCAGTTCAGAAACCTTCCCGTCTTCATCAACACAGCGACGGAAGCACGGAGATCAATCCAGAATACACCCATTGGCTTCTTGTCGACCAGAACTTAGCAGCCGCATTGTGTTCTACAATCTCCTCATCGATACTACCATATGTTCTCCATCTTGATAAATGCTCAGACATATGGCTGGCGTTTGAGCAGCGACTCCAGACAGCAAATAGATCCAGAGTTATACAGCTTAAAAATGAATTGCATAACATTTCGATGTGCAATCTATCCATGGCACAATACCTTACCGCTGTTAAAACTCTGGTTGACAACATCGCGGCCGCTGGCTCCAATGTGGATCCAGAAGACATTATACTGTATATTCTGAATGGACTTCCACAATCCTATCAAGCTTTCAAAACCTCCATTTGTACAAAATGGAGTCCTCTCTCTCTCTCTCGAAGAACTATACTCCTACCTTCTCACTGAAGAAATTACACTGGCTGCTGAATATGTTCGCCTGAATCAGCAAAATGATCCCAACATTGCACTGTATGCATCATGCGGTCGTGGACGTCGGGGTCGAGGAAGATCCCCATACAGCAACTCAACCGGCGGCAGATCAGCTTCATCACCACCAGTCACTTGCTAGATCTGTACTAAACGGGGCCATACAGCTTCACAATGCTGGCATTGCCTGAATGTCAATTATGTTCCGAGCAACCCACCCTCCAAAGCTCTAGTTGCTGACTCTGCTCATTCATCCCAGAACTGGTATATTGATTTGGGTGCATCATCGCACATGAGGAACTGCCTTGACAACTTATCCCAACCTGCATTATACCAAGGAGCAGACAGCATCACTGTTGGCAATGGACAGAATCTACACATCGCTCATTCAAGTCCCGGACTACTACCCACTCCCACCAATAAGCTATCACTATCTCAAATCTATCACATTCCATCAATATCCCATAATTTAATCTCTGTTTCATCTCTCACACATGATAACAATGTTTCCATTACCTTCTCACCGCTCAGCTTCACCATTAAGGACCTGAAGACTCAAGCAACTCTCCTTCAGTGCCCCTGCCGCAATGGTCTCTACACAATTAAACTATCGTCAGTAACCCCTGCACCATCAGCTCACTCAGCTATATCCTCCTCCAACAATTGCTAGCATCATCGTCTTGGACATCCGCACCATCAAACACTTCAACTCATAGGAGACTCAATATCTCAACTACTGTCAATTTCTGCTCTACTTGTACTGCTTCTAAATGCCATAAACTATCATTTTCAAGTTCTTCCAATATAATTACTTCTCCGTTAGCTTTACTTCACCTTGATGTATGGGGTCCTTCCCCCACAATATCTAATCAAGGCTATCGTTACTTTCTTCTTATCACTGATGACTGTTCGAGATACACATAGCCATTTATAATGAAAAGTAAATCAGAAGTACCTAATATAGTAATCCACTTCAAAACCTTCATTGAGAATCAGCTCAACCAACGTATATGAAGCATACGCACCGACGGTGGCACTGATTTCCTAAACTCCACCTTCAAAACCTTCACCCAAAACAATGGCATACACCACCAAATTGTGTGTCCCTACACGCCGGAACAAAACAGAATTGCGGAACCCAAAAACGGTCATATGGTGGAAACTACCAAGACTCTCCTACACATGGCCTAGCTTCCCCCAACCTTCTGGCCGGACGCAATACTCACAGCTGCACACCTCATAAACCGTATGCCAACTCCCATTCTCCAGAACAAATCCCCATTTCAGTTACTCCACAACAATCCCCCAAACTACTCACACCTCAAGGTCTTTGATTGTGCTTGTTACCCCTGGCTACCTCCTTCTCAAAGAACCAAATTAGAACCCTGAGCTCTCTCATGTATCTTTCTCGGCTACCATGATTCATACAAGGGATACAAGTGTCTTCACCTTCCTACAAATAAAATCATAATCTCCAGACATGTTGTCTTCGACGAAGATGCTTTTCCATACAAAAATTCCCTCAACAAAACACCTAACTCCCCACCATTACAGCCTTCTATATCTAATCCACAAATCCTCATACCAACATCAACTATAACAGCAGCCTCTCCTCCACCACTCCTCAATTCAGCATGCCCATCACCTCAATCCCCTTAAACATCCACCCCCACCTACCATACCCAATCTTCTCCTACAGACAGTCCTACACCACCACCAGCCCCTGTTCCTGCCTCTCATCCAATGCTCACACGTTTCAAATCAGGATCCTTAAAACCAAAATCCATCATGAATCTTCTTTATAGTACATACTCTCAACTACCCACTGATCCCTCTTCTTACAATGAAGCTTCCAAATCACCTCACTGGAGGTCGACCATGGCCACTGAATTCCTAGCTCTGCAGCAACAAGGCACATGGACACTTGTGCCTTCACATGCCAACAAGTCTTCTCTAATCTTCTCAGCCACTCTTCAGCTGTTCTGGGCTCAACAGTGCCCTCAAACCTCAGAGGTTTCAATCTCAGAAACATCTGTAGATGTCTATCTACATCCTCAGATCAAACAGTAGAGGCTCTACTCTGAGCCTCGCTCATCATCTGAGCAACCAATATAGCAAACTGAGAAAGTATATCAGAACCAACCACTGGGGCAGTATTACTCACCGGAGCTGCCTAACTAGCACTCTGCCCATCTGTCATATCTGGGTCTGACAGATCCATAATCACATAGAAAACTAGGCACAAAACAACAGAATAAAAATCCAGACAACCCAGAACTACCCCGACAGACTCACATAGATCACTTCCTATAGCTCTATTTTACAATCCAAATTCCAAAACCATTGCTCTTATACCACTAAAGTTTGTCACGACCCAACCCGACCGGGACGGATCCCTCTCGCATCGGGCTGCGACGAAACTTAAACTTGAAATCCAGGATCTAGCTTTGGAATTTGCTTCAGAACTTTCTTCCAAATATTATATAGACAGAAAAACACAGAGCTACTATAAACATCCAAATACAGAATAGTTCATCTATCTTTTCTTTCATCAAAATAATCATATACAATACAGTCCATAGCTACAGACAGAAAGAACAAAATAGAAAAGCCATGACAGAACAAAAATCAAAAGTACAAAATACCTAATCTCAGATCAGACACAGAACGGCTAATCCAAGACCTCCTTCCCTTTCACAGAACCTGAAAATCACGTAGAAAATAAGGATGAGCTAACAGCTCAGTAAGATATCATTCACCAATCAAAATCATCAGAAATCAACATCAGAAAATAGCCGTACGAAAATCATAGAACAGATACTTGATCAACAGAAATCAAACAACTGATACAAAAAACTGAAGTCATGTCAAATCAGAGTTCAGAACAGATATCATAAAGCTTTCAAGTCATAGAGCAGACAGAATCATACGGAATAACCAGAATCGTACAGAAATCAGAAATTAATCACATTCATATCAGATAATTCTAATCAGATAATTTATATCAGATTCAACCAGAATCGTGTAAAAATCAGAAATTATATATCGGATAATTCATAAAATAGATCAGATAAGTCACAGAACAGATTATCAGATATCAAACATCAGATTTCAGATAACATATCACATATCAGTTTTCAGATTTCCAGACCCTTACAAAATTGTATGGATTCTGGCCCCTTATGCCTTCCTTCCCTGACACTTACAAAATCTCGACTGATTCTGGCCCCTTATGTCTCCCATCCCTGACACTTACAAAATCTCAACGGATTATGGCCCCTTATGTCTCCCTTTGTGCTTATAGCACTATAACAAAATAGATATTCGGAATGCTGGAAAGAACATATTTTCAGATTTCGGAGCTCATATCAGATTTCCCTGACACTTACAGAATCTCAAAGGATCCTGGCCCCTTATAACTCCCTTTTGATAGCATACAAACACTTCAATTCATTCAATGAATCAATTCAGAAAAATCAGAATTCATACGAAAATCACCGGCATAACGACAGTATACGTAATTTACATAAAATTCACAGATTCAGAAATTTATCAAATTACCACAGAATATCCACAACAACATTATAAGACTTTTACTATACTGAAGTAATAATATCAGACATCCAGATAAATTATTATTCGAACAAAACTCAGCAGAATTCAAAATATCCGGTAAAAATCTTCCAGAATATACTCAAAACGTGCATAATTATCATCTCAAAAACATACCAAAAGTTACGCGGTAAAACCTTTCTCAAAAGAAAATAATATCAGAAATTCGCTAACGGAAACAAAATCCGGAACAAAAAAGTCATCAAAATTCACATTTCTGAAAATTGAGAAAGGCGGAATGTGTCTTACCTCGAGTCGGTCAACTTTTCCAACTACGACGACGGACAAAAACGGACAGAAGTCGCCCAAAAATCCTCTTTTCTTCTTTTCCCTTCATTTTTCTCTCTCCTGGGCTTTCTCTCTCTTAAAAAACGAGACCATTTAGATATTTATCAAGCAGGATCGTCCCGGACGATGTCCCGATTCGTCCCGGGACGATCTTCTCTAGACTCAAATCATCCAGACGAAAATAAATTCCAATTTCTTCGTCCCTGGATGATGCTCTCGGGAAAATTTCGTCCCTGGATGAACCCATTTCGTATAGACGAACCATGCAGAGTTCTTCACAACCTGTACCGATCGTCCCGGACGATCCTGGAAGGAAAACAGCCTTTACAGCCACGCACACACATTCCTCGGCATTCAAATTCAAACTCACCACGACCACTACTTTCTCTCTCAAACTCCCTATGCTCTCTCTATAATTTATTAGGCAGGCCTTCAACAATGCAAACCTTTATCAAATCCTAGCTCCACAAAACCATCAACCATTCCCTTCTCCGATCCTATCATTCACAATCCTCTCATCTACAAACAAATTACAGGGTCCCTTCAATATCTTACCATCACGAGACCTGACATAGCGTATGCAGTGAATGTCCTATGCCAAGATATGCACGCTCTTGAACAACCACATTATCATCTTTTAAAATGGCTGCTCCGGTACATTCAAGGTACAGTACACCTCGGCTACCCATATATGGAGGTTCCCTAGTGCTTCGATCCTTCTTCGACGCTAACTGGGCCAGTGACACCACCACCAGAAGTTCGACGTCGGGATACTGCTCATTCCAGGGTTCAACACTAGTGTCATGGAGTGTAAAGAAACAGCATACTGTAGCACGGTCATCAACCGAAGTAGAGATAGAGCAATCGCATCGGCTACCACTGACATACTATGGCTGCGCAGGCTATTAACCGAGCTTGATGAACCTCCATCGGCTTCAACTACACTTCTCTGCGACAACATGTTGGCAATAGCGCTAGCCAACAATCCGGTATTTCATGCCCGGACAAAGCATATAGAAATCGATCACCATTTTCTCCGTGATCACATTCAAGCCAAGCACATCACTTTGCATCTGCTCAGCACAGTGGACTAGCTCGCCGATCTATTCACAAAGCCTCTCTCAACCAGAAGATTTCAGAATCTGCGTAACAAACTAATGGTTCAACCCGAACCGTCATTTTGCATGGAAGTATTAGCAGATGCAGCTTCTTCCTCATCTCCAGTAGCAACAGCTACAGCAGCAAACCATTACTCCACTACCCTTCCAACGGCTTCTGACAACTAGCCACATGGAATGATCATTGTTGTGTTGATAATAACGAACCAACTAATCGCCATCTTACACGTGTCATTAGTTTTAGCTATAAATACATACTGTAGCAACCGAGCCAAGACATGAAATATAGTAATTTACTCAAAGGTCTCTTCTCTGTTTTCCTCCACATTTGCTTTGTCTTGCAGGTTGAAGAAATCCCTCTCTATACTTCTTCAAATCATCCCGCACTTTCAACATATTTGTGTTTGTTTGGACTGTCATAGTGCTTTGAAGATTATCTCAAAGATAGTTGGTCGATTAGGTAATAGGCTTGGATGCGAAGAGGTTTCACCATTTTTCAGGATGGTGAGTGCAACTGTCATAATTGTTGGTAAAGGTATTGCTAAATTTCTAGTGGAAGTGTTTTAGATTCTTTTTTATTCATCAAGGAAATCATATGAAGAAGCTATATTAATCATTTAAATTCACAGTTGTAATTTTTTTTAAATTTAAGTCATTTGTGCTTCTCATAAAAATTATCATTCATTCAATTTCTTTTATACATCAACAAAATCCATTTAGTTAGTCTTTATTTGGGATGACTTTCTTGCTGCTTCTTAAAGTAACTTTTAGCACAAAATTTAAAATTTTTGTACTAAAAAGCTACTTTAAGAAGCAGTAAGAAATCTATCCCAAACGAAGCCTTAATCTCATTTTGTAACTATTTTTATATTTTCATTTCCTGACCCAAATTAGTATGTGTTGGAGTTTGTCATACTTTTTCCTTCTCAGATTCTTCAACTGTCTTGCACATTGAAGTGGATATATATATAAAAGATGGGATTTTGGTTACAAATTTTAATTGCAATTTCATTTTCTTTGACAGAGTTTAACTATAAAGTCAGTGTTTGTGATCATAAAAATTAATTAACAAGTCTGATATGTTAATAATTAATAAACACTTTCTTTGTTTGGCACTTTGGCTATTTTTCATCTCCTAGTTCTGAATAATTATGTGTTTTATTTCATGTGACCCTCTCAAACAATTTCTTCTTTAGTATATTCTGATTGAAGAAAATTCATGGAAGCATGCCTGAATTGTTTTTCATTTAGAAGTAACTTTAGTTAGGGGTGTCACTTCGGGTCAACGGGTCAGGTTCGGGTCGAACCCACTTCACACGGCCGTAAACGGGTCAATCGAACCTGACCCACTTTTGCAAACGGGTCAAATTTTCCAACCCAGACCCAATCTGTGCGAGTTATCGGACCCGACACAACCCATGACCCGTTCCTGAAATGCAAAACCAAAGGCTGCCGCTGCGTTGCCGCGTTGATGGCACAGATACGCAATAGGTTCGAGCGTTCAACACTCTGACTTGACCGCGGTGCGAGGCCTATGGCCAGCACAAGGTGTGACTCGGGCGATGTTAGTCGCTAGTGTGCCGGCAAGGCAAGACCAGCTGCCAGAATGCGGGACCAATGGACCACGGGGAGCGAGTGCGAGTCGAGGCCGACTGGCTGTTTTTCCTAGGCATGCCGTGCCACTTCCACATACGGGGATAGAGAGTTGGAGTTCGCAAACGGGTCGAAATTTCAGGTTGCTAGGTCAACCTGAACCTGAGCCATTTTTAGAAACGGGTTGCAATCTCCAACTCGAACCCGACCTGTATGGCAAATGAGTTGATCCAAACCCAAATTTTTTCGGGTCGGATCAGATTTGGATACCTTAATATTAATTATGAACTGTTAAAGATCACATTGATTCAATGTAATTAAAAGCATGTCTAGAGGGTTAACTTTAATCATCTAATGTAGTTTACTATTTTTATCTAATGAGAATTTTTCGCATAGATAATTGCCTTACAATCTATGTTACTAAGGCAACTTTGTTTATGTTGTTTGATATCTGATGTTTGTTGATAATTAGACTGTGATGCAGGGGGTGTACCTAGTTGAGTTCTCAACCAATTCTTCAAAGAGATGGACGACGTGTTTTCCAGAAAAAATTGTTTAATTCACTTTGATAGAGTTTCTTCTAATAATGCATTTTATTTTTTTGGCCTTTTTTGTTTTATTGTAATGTGTTGTAATGGCATTTATTGTAATAAATTGAACATCTACATATAAAGATTGATATTGTCTATTTTAGACAATAGAAAATAGAAAGACTATGTAATTTTAGATTTATGATTTTTTTTTTATTTGAGAAAAAAAAGCTTATGTAATTTTTATATATATGTGGTCTTTAGATATTTAATTGGAGATTAATTATTAGCAATTGAAATATTGTAAAACATCATAATTAATTGATAATTGAATGTAATTTGTGTTGGATTAAACATATATTGAGGCATATAAAAGTGGCATTTAACTAAGGTTATTTCATCAAATAAAAGTGTTGGAAAATAGCACATCTTAGGGGAATTTAAATGTGCCTCATTAATAAACATGTTTCATATGCTCCCGCTTTATGACACTTAATATTTGTTGTATTTATACACAATTTTAATCAAATTAAGGTGTTAGAAAAGCTAGTCTATTAGGACACCTTATGACTATCATGTGGATACTATTCCATCAAGTTCATTTGTCTAAAAAGTTTAGTTTTTAGGACACATAAAAGTGCCTTTACCTATATGTCAACAACCACCTAAGCAACACCACTCTAAGATGTCCCCATAAATTATGTGTCTTAAGATAATATGTATGTATGACACATAATTTATTTAATATGACCCTTTAAGGTGCCCTAATAGATAATAATATTTATAGTTTTTGAAATCAAATAATTTTTCTAACATTATCAGCCAATCTCCAGCTGCCTGAGGTTCTAAAGTGTCTTGAAAATTTGGAGGCTTCACCCTTAGGAACAACCATATATGTCAATCTACTTTACCACCCTTCCTTCCTAACATCATATTTTGAGCTTCTCCTACAAGCTGGGCTATTAAGTTGGTAAACAACATCATTGAATCCGAAGTCATTGCCCCCTTAATAATTTGTATAGTCGTAGCTTTGTTTGAGCTCTCTCCATGAGTTGCTTATGGGTCTGAGGGGTCCATTATCACGTACACTTTTACCTAACATGAAGACACAAGTTTTAATTACACGCATATACAACACAAACATATAGAAATAACTCTAAACTATCCCTACTCTTGCTTTATTTAATCATAAATCTCTTTCATGACTCTGATTATGATTTAATTATCTCAAACCATTGCTCTGATACTACTCTATCATGCTCAGAGTTTAATTAATGGATCGAAGAATTAAAACCTAAACATAACTATTTCATCCTTAATACAAAATACACCAGAGCTGACTAGTTAATCCAAATGTAATTAAATGGTATAAACTTCCATCTAGATTTTTCATTCCAAAAGAATTATATACAGATAATCTAATATAAATCATTCTCCACACCAAAAAGATTAAATAACTGGACAGATAAGATACCCAGTTGAATTAGCTCCTGGCCAACCCAACTTTATCAACTCCTATTTAGTTGGTTTTTCCCCTTTCCTAAAAGAGCATATACTTCATAAAGAGAGAAACAATATGCTCAGTACACTGTCCGAATAAATCCAAATGCAGAATTCAATATCCATATTTGTAGTATACAAATAAAATGTTTAAATAATGATTATAGAATAATAAAAAATAACATCATGTTTAGAAAATATAAACTGAGAGATTACTTGTGTTTATTAACATAGGTCTGTTTTAAACTTTGAAAATGCACCATTAATAACCTTCTAGAATTTATCACTTAAACTTGAACATGGCAAACAATAATATATAACTTCACATGCACTTACATAGAAATATCATAATATACTTATTAACACAATATCATTTGTACTTAAACTTATTTTTTTAACATAATATTCAATAGGTGATTTATGATATGCTCGTATCCTAATATTTGCTGATAAGACTACTTCCACTTATGCCTCCCAAGATAAGCTCAATTGTTCGCACCGATTAAGGAGACCTAGACCAATTACCCTTATAACTCCACTTTCATTTTTAACTCTCTTGAACCTCCCACACCCACAATAAATAGATGAGGCCTGAAATAAAAAAGAGCATAACAAAATTTTGGTCCCACAAAATATAAGTTGGAGTATACTTTAACATCTATCACATCAAAACTTTCACCATAACATGATATGCACATGCATATATTAACATTGTAAAATGTACATGACAAATTTGTCATGAATATGAATATGTAGGAATTTCCATATGTATGACATTCATAATTTGCATACACACTTAGAAATTTGTACAGTTAAAATTTTTATTTCTTAAATTAAATGATTAAAATGAGATATTTTATAACATATAAAATTACTTGGTGAAAAGAAATTAGATTCATTAAAATCACATTTTATCTTGACTTTTTGTACAAACAATGAAATTAATATAAAAATAGGGTATTGACTGCTTACCTCGTGCTCGATAATTTTCTTAACAAATATGACAAATGAACCTTGTGTTTTGGGTTCTAAATTTCCCTTGCTCCTTTATCTCTCCTCTTCCTCTACTCTCTTCTCCTCTTCGACAGTTGAAATGAGAAATGGCTTTGGATAAATGATTACTTATATAAAAATTTCTTTTAGTGTTCATCATCGCGATGCTCTATCATGCAACGTCAGCGCCGCTGCACTATGCCCAAATATTTTAGATACTCCTAGAAAGAGTTATCAGCGCCACAATGCTTCCCATTTAATGTTGTAGCTCTACCAGTGTTTTGGATTTTTAGGGGTGTCAATATTTGACCAGACCCAAACTTGACCTAGAAAAATCTAGGTTCAGGTCAACTCATTTGCCACACGGGTGAGGTTCGAGTTCACGATTATGACCCGTTTACAAAATAATGTCAAGTTTCGGTTGACAAAAAAAAAAAAAAAACCAAAATCAACCTGAAATGACCCGATACCCTGTAGCTGATGGCCTGCCCCTACTCCCTCGCTCTCACATCCGCAGTCCACATGGCAGCCACAACTCGTCCACTCCAGTTCACATGCGCTCCCGCTGTCCATATCCTGCGTGCTCGCATTCGCACCATTTGCACCACACAGAGCCACAGCCTAACCCCTCACCTGTGACCTCATGTAGTTACGTCCATGTCCAACGGTTTGTACTTCGCTTGCGTTGGGAATAGGGAAGGAGATTCGAGTTAGGTTGGTTAGCTGGTTGGGTCAGGGTCTGAAATTCTAACCCGTTTTCATAACCAAGGTAGGGTTAGGGTTTGAACCCAAGTAAATTCCGGGTTCGATCCGAACCTGACCCAAAACCCCATTTTGACACCCTAAGAATTTTCTTCTCTCCAAACAAAAAACTCACTGCCACAGTGCTATCGAGATTAGCACTACATCTCTTCTAAGATCTTATATATATATATATATATATATATATATATATATATATATATATATATATATATTAGATTTTAAACCTTATTTAAATTTTTAATAATTTTGAATTAAACATGCACAAGGAGGTTATGAAATTCTTATAAGTTTTGTAGCAATGAAAATTACATCTCCCTATACTTGTTACTCTCTTGACCCTTGTCATTTTTTTTTATTCTTTAATGATTCAAGGATCACTATTGCATAGGTTTTTATGTGGAAAAGTAGCTATCTTACTTTACTATTGTGATTCACCATATGCCTTGTGGATTGAACTGTTTTAAATTATAGACTACCCTATTAGGATAACCATTTTTAAATAATTCTCTTTCTTTGATGTTAAACTGAGCAATTCAAGCTAAATGTATGTTTCATTTATCAAAAGCATATTTTAGAATTATCATTGAGTGTAATTAACCTTTGGGAGCATAGTCCCTTTGAGACTGATCTGATCAACCCATATTCTCTCGTTGATTTGATTTGACTACTCTTTAATGATATGACTTCTTCTGAGTATATTATGTTTGTTTTAATAAGATTTATTAGTCCTACTCCTGTCTTTTTATAAAATCTTTTATATGAGAAGAATACATCATATTATCATTATTTTTTCCCAATATAAAAGTTCCTTAATTTTCCTTCTCCTTCACCATTGTAAATCTTGTTTTATGAAGTTTCAATGGTGAATGACTATTTACCTTCCTTTGATTTACTTGAAGGAACTTGACAGAGGTGGCTTTTTTTATTAGCCTATGAGCCTCTCTAAGAAACTCCAATGGGGTTTAAAGTAATTTATTTAAAATTTCAAGATAGGAACTGTATAGGGTAGGTTGCCATCCCTTACAATCAATCAAAATGCCACTATTGTTTTTTGGCATTGGGTAATTAGAAGTTTTCATTATGTATTTGAGAGTTTAAGATTTTTCATATGGCATCATTCTAAATGAATACTACTTATAATTAGTTCAATTTATAATAAAATCATTAGTAGATTATTAGCATGTGATTTATTAAATTAAATTAAAAGTATGATGTTATAAAATAATATATATATAAATACAATATGGTTAATTTAAATTTTAAATATCATAATTAATGCAAAGTTAAAAATAAAAACAACATATAGTACGAAGTACATTTTGATCTTAAGATCAATATTTATGAATTGCATAATTACTTTACCAATCAATTTATTTGAATTATTTGAATTTTAAATCTAATCATATAGTATGATCCTTAATAGAACAATACAAATACTTTGGAATTCTTTATTTTTTATTTATTTAATGGTTTGATTAATTTTAAATTTTAATTATTAAAAATTATTAGTCGCACATAATAAACTAAATTATTATTAAGTCTTACTATTAAGTGGTGCATCTCCAAATTATGAGCCAACAATATTGAATATTATTTTATGAATAACTATAAAACCACTTACCTATAAATAAATAAATTTAAATAGAAAAATACATAAAACTAACTAAATAAGTTACATTTAAATATCAAAATAAATTTAATTTGAAACATACATACAACAAATTAAATTAATTGCATTTGATATAACTTTTTTATTGCTCTCTAAAACTGTGGTCAAGAAAGTAGTTTTTTAAAGATGTTATAGAAAACAGTTTTCTACTACAAAATTTTTTTTTTTGAAAGCAGTGAAAAATCATTGACCAAATAGAAATTATAGGTGATGTTTGAAAAAGAAAAAATAGTGAAAAAGTTATCTCAAATGAAACCTAATTTTATTGTTTTCTAAAGTATTATTTTAATACAAAAAATTCTTGAAATCAACAAAAAATTAATGGCCAAAAGATGTCATTGGGTTTAGTCTGGGACAATTTTTTTTCTGATTTATATAACTTCCTAGTACAAAAATTCTTAAAAATAGCTAAAAATAGTGACAAAACATTATCCCCAAGGTTAAAGTAAATATCAATTTTATGTATTGATGATCTTATGCATTGAATGGATATTAGCTCCATAAGTAGCAGCTCCCTAATTTTTAAGAAGAAAAATATTGAAGTCAGGACATTTCATTAAATTCTCATTAAAATGTAATTGATATTTATTAAATTTATTTTAAGATTGATATATCACATACCTAATTTATTAAAATTTATATCATAGCTATTCTAAAATTAATTCAATAGGAACACAATTTTGGTTTGTATATGTTCAACCAATTTTCTTAGATTTTTTATTTGGGGGATTTACATGTATACATTTTGATGTATTTGAATATTTAAGAGCAAAAATTTATATTTATTTATATAGTTCTTTAATTTGTATACTGCATCAATAATAATAATAATTGTTGCATCCTGAAATATTCCGCATAGAAATATAAAGTTTAACGTCTAAGCTTTGTACGAAAATCCACCACACAATCAGATAAAAAGAGAAGATGCATAGTCCAAAGTTTTACGTGGAAACCTATGAAAAATGGGGAAAAATCACGGGGTCTGGCCCAGTTTGATTGAATCCATTAGTGTTTGTAGTCAATTATAAATTTTTGACTTAAACATTCCAACTCAGACATTTTTTGGGTCCCCGAAATCATTTTTCGATGTTTCAGATTCAATTTTGGCACTTTCGGAGCGCAACATAGCTTTTATAATAAATTTTGTAAAATTTTAAAAGTTTTGTAACACAATTTTTTGATATTTTTTGGGATACGATCAAATTAAAATACAGTGATATTTATTTTCAGACTTTTCAAGCTTCGATGTCCGAAAATAGAAAGGAACTGATATATCATCAAAAAAAATATTTTGATCAGGCACAAACCTCGAGGCAAAATCAAGTTGGAAATTTCAAAAATTAAATCTGGGACCATCTAAATTTCAACTTAAACAAACTTATAAATGAACTAAACATCTCGAAAATATGAACCCAACGACGTCAAATTCGACTAAATTTGAGCCCAAAAGAGTCCAAATCAAAGACCTGAAGCACAAATGAGTTTGCACTTTCTAACACATCATTGTTAACTTTCAAATAGTGCTCTCTAAAATCAAATTTATCCAAAATATTTTAAAATCTTTTTCAAGTTCAATGTATGATGATTTCAACAGTTCATGTTGTTTGTTCAATTTATCAAATTTATCTAAAAGTTTTATGTGGTTGCTTTCAATTAGTGCATGATCTTTTCTAAGGATTTCATGTTATTTTTGTAACTCTAGAAAATCTATATTCAACCTAGCATACATCTTTTTAGTTTTTTATATAATGTATGATTTTTTTAGAAACATCAAATAACTCTTTATAGGTTAAGTCACATACCTCTTCTTGATCTAACTGATCAAGCTTATTGGCCATCAAGCATAAATTTATGACTTCTTCCTCTACCTCTGTTTATGAAGAGTCCGAAGCTGAGTCCTCCCAAAATGCTCTCTGCAATCTCTTCTTTCCCTTCCTCACATTTGTTTTCTCTTCGACTTTCTCCTTACTAAGATTGGCTTTAAGATTCAAATATTCAGATTTAACATATCCTGATTTCTTACATTCATAACAAATCATATCATTATAAGCCTTAACATTTTTTGTGGAACTTACATTTATTCCACTGTTGGCGTTTCCTTTGTTTCCTCTTTAGAAAACTCCTGAATTGGCTAGTCATCAAGTCAATATCATCTTCATCCTTTGTTTCCACTTTTAATGTTATATTCATTTCCTTTCGCTTCTCACATGCATCAATCTCTCTTTGTGTCACTCATTGTTCGTAAGTAATTAGTGATATAAGAAAATTATTCATAGAATAAACAGTAATTAAATCTTTAGACTCATTAATAACAGTTATTTTCACATCATAAGTAATAGGCAAATAACGAAGTATTTTATTCACTTTCTCTGCATTTGTTAATTCTCTACCTAAAGCATGCAAAGAGGTGACTACTTGAGTGAAACATGTGTATATGTCAGTGATCCATTCATTTGATTTCATACAAAATAGTTCATAATCATATAACAAAATATTTAATCTACATTGTTTCACTTCGTTAGTCCCTTCATATGTGATATAAAGTCTATCTCAAATTTCTTTTTCACTTTTACAGGTAGAAATACATATGTAGTCTTCAGATTTAAGTGCATAGAAAAAACTGTTCAAATGTTTTGTATTTAACTGAGCTAAGTCTTATTCTTCTACAATTCAGTCAACAAATGGTGTTTCAATTTTAATGACATCTATAAGTCTAGTTGGCCTAGTGTATCCATTTTGTACTAAAATCTACATGTGATAATAAAGCGATTAAAGAAAAGTAGACATTTGTATTTTCCAAAAATCGAAAGGGATATTATTAAACAATAGGGTTCTAGTGATCGAATACCCTTCAGGTGTGTTACACTTTCCAAAAGTAACCATGATCATTTTCAAAAAATTTTCTAAACCTTAATTTTTTAAACAAGGCTCTAATATCACTTGAAAGTCTGTATAGGTTGTTAAACCTATATCAATTATCTTAATGCTAACCAAGAGGGGGAGTGAATTGATTATTTTAAAAAGCTCTTGGTAAATTTAAAAAAATTAATTTATTATTTTTTTAAACAAAGAAAATTTTCAACCACAAAAATAAAAATTATAGGGAAATAAAAATGCAAAAATGTAAAAAAGAACACAGTAATATATAATGGTTCGATCCAATAAGACATACGTCCACTTCCTAAAGACTACCTCTTCAGGTATTATACTTTTACCAAACTCTCATTTTTTCCCCACAACAAGGCGGAAAAGCTTTTATAATTACCCTCTCTTACACCAATCCCTAGTGCGGTAGAGTATCCTCTTCCTTTCACACCCTTCAAGTGTTGGCAGAGTACCATCATCCTTTCACACCCTCCAAGTGTCGGCAAAGAACTGCCGTCCTTTTACACCCACCAAGTGTCGGTAGAGAACTAAATCTTCTCCAAAGATCTTCTCTCGTGCAACTTGAAAGAAGTAAGGAAGAGAATTGATACACAAACAAAACATTTCTCACCTTTGAGTAACCTTATGAACCTTTCACACTCCACTTACAAGAACTCTCTCTCAAACACTCTCCCAAATCACCCTTTTACTTGCTCTCTAAGAAATCATGATGATAAGATGTTTCCAAAATAGTTTCTAAGGACTTTATATAGGAAATGCACAAAAAAGCATCCAGAAAATTGAAAATTTTAATTTTGACTGTCCATTAATCATATAATACGATCGACAATCGTACATACGAACACTTTAAAATTTGCTCATATGATCCAATACAAAACATTTTTTCACATGCATTTCGTATAGTACGAATCATATAAAAATTTACCTATTGGTTGGGATGAAAAGATACACCATAATTTTGTACTATGGAGGTCGTATATACGAACAAGAGATCGTATCATCATACAATATGAATAGTTTAGAAAATTTGGATGTTCGTTGGGATGAAATGAGACGTAATCTTTTCATACCATGGATGTCGTCTATACGAAGGGGACTTCATACAATATGATCAGTTCAAAAAAATTGATCATTTCAAAAAAATTTGATGATCATCGGGATGAACTTGTACGTATCTATTTCGTACTCTGGACATCATCTGTATGAAGGTGAATTCATACAGTAAAAACAAGATTTAGAAAATTTTTCTCACATGGTTCAATTAACTACTTACTGGAGGAACTACCTAGACAAATCGTCCCATACGATCCAAAATCATGCAGTACGATTAGTTTAAAAAATTACAAGTTTTAACACTCCTCAGTGTGTGTGTGCACGGTTACCCAATTACAATCACACTTTCTCGGATTAAAGAAAAACATAAAAAGTACATGTTGCAAATCTATTTTTCATAACTTGTGTTTTGATGATTGACAAACACTATTTCTCTTGGACTACTTGTTGCTTCTAACTTTTCAGGAATCGAAGATCGGACGATCAAGAGGAAGCCAGTTCAAGTTTGCGTAGGTTTAGGGTTGAGTCAGTCTGTAATTTTATTTTCACCTTTTGAGTCTACTTGTAATGGTCAAAGAGACTGATGTTAAGTAACCCTTCACACACACACTTGAGAGGCTTAGAATTTCTGTTTTTGCCCACATCGGCCCGGCCGATATTTATATCGTCCGGGACGATCAGCTTAAATCAGAAAGTCTAAGGAAGGATTCTTAATTAAGGCAGCCGACATTAACATATCGGCCTGGACGATACGTTATCGGCCAGACGATAAGCTCAAATGAAAGAAGAAGTAGCCGCCATAGACAATTAAGGTATACTGTATTTTTTAAATTATCGGCCAGGACGATACCATATCGGCCTGGACAAAATTACCAAATTATGCCTTAATTGATCAGGAAATCAAGGGAGTAATTAAGGATGATTGATACGATCATATCGTCCTGGACGATCGCAGGATCGGCCATGACGATACATTCAAAATCCTTGAGTTGCTTAGGACGATATAATTATCGGCCAGGTCATAAAAGGGGGCGATGCTCAGACGATTTGCATCTGATTTGAACTAATCGGCCAGGACGATCGTATGATCGTCCGAGCTGATAAAGCAAAATTTCAATCGTCCAGGACTGTTCCCACGGCGATGCTCTGGCCGATCTTCTTTGATTTGTACTGATAGGCCAGGCCGATGTACATATCGGCCGGGACGATAAAGTCGTCTACTTGAAATTAATGAGCTCCTTGAGAGCTTTTCTATTTAAGAGCTCTTGTCCAAACGTTTTAGAAGACCTTTGACTGTTGCCTTGACCTGAGAAGACCTTGAGGAGAGAAAGAGAGAGAGGGAGAGAGAGAGGATTTTGTGAGGGGGAGCTTGTGAGGGGGATTCACAAGGGTTGCTTCAAGGATCGCTCTGCTTGTCTTTCGTCTGGAGTTTCTCGTCCATGGAAGGGTCGGTAGAGGTAAGGAGTTTGCTTTTGGGTATGGTTCTCTGCCAGCTTCAGGAGGAAGCAAAAGGAGGTAGGTTCTCTGTTGGTGGTCCCCACGGTGGCAAAAAGGAGGTTCTTGTAAGGGCTTCTCCGCCTAGCCGTGGGGGCTAAAGGAAGTTATCACGTTTTGTAGTGAATACTTGGAGGGTGCCTCCAAGGAGTGGACGTAGGTCGAGTCGATCCGGAACCACTATAAATCTTGTGTTCTTATTTTTGCTTCCGCACTTTTTATTTTCGCATTAATTTCTTGTGGTGTGATTTGGTTTGTGATTTTATTTCTTTGTCTTAAAGTTTTTTTAAAAAATACCAATTCACCCCCCTCGAGTTAGGTTGGTGCTGGTTGGGTCAGGGTCTGAAATTCTAACCGTTTTCATAACCAAGGTAGGGTTAGGGTTTGAACCCAATGTAAATTCCGGGTCGATCCGAACCTGACCCAAAACCCCATTTTGACACCCAAGAATTTTCTTCTCTCCAAACAAAAAACTCACTGCCACAGTGCTATCGAGATTAGCACTACACTCTTCTAAGATCTTATAATATATATATATATATATATATATATATATATAATAATATATATATATATATATTAGATTTTAAACCTTATTTAAATTTTTAATAATTTTGAATTAAACATGCACAAGAGGTTATGAAATTTCTATAAGTTTTGTAGCAATGAAAATTACATCTCCCTATACTTGTTACTCTCTTGACCCTTGTCATTTTTTTTTATTCTTTAATGATTCAAGGATCACTATTGCATAGGTTTTTATGTGGAAAAGTAGCTATCTTACTTTACTATTGTGATTCACCATATGCCTTGTGGATTGAACTGTTTTAAATTATAGACTACCCTATTAGGATAACCATTTTTAAATAATTCTCTTTCTTTGATGTTAAACTGAGCAATTCAAGCTAAATGTAGTTTCATTTATCAAAAGCATATTTTAGAATTATCATGAGTGTAATTAACCTTTGGGAGCATAGTCCCTTTGAGACTGATCTGATCAACCCATATTCTCTCGTTGATTTGATTTGACTACTCTTTAATGATATGACTTCTCTGAGTAATTATGTTTGTTTTAATAAGATTTATTAGTCCTACTCCTGTCTTTTTATAAAATCTTTATATGAGAAGAATACATCATATTATCATATTTTTTTTTTCCCAATATAAAAGTTCCTTAATTTCCTTCTCCTTCACCATTGTAAATCTTGTTTTATGAAGTTTCAATGGTGAATGACTATTTACCTTCCTTGATTTACTTGAAGGAACTTGAACGAGGTGGCTTTTTTTATTAGCCTATGAGCCTCTCTAAGAAACTCCAATGGGGTTTAAAGTAATTTATTTAAAATTTCAAGATAGGAACTGTATAGGGTAGGTTGCCATCCCTTACAATCAATCAAAATGCCACTATTGTTTTTTGGCATTGGGTAATTAGAAGTTTTCATTATGTATTTGAGAGTTTAAGATTTTTCATATGGCATCATTCTAAATGAATACTACTTATAATTAGTTCAATTTATAATAAAATCATTAGTAGATTATTAGCATGTGATTTATTAAATTAAATTAAAAGTATGATGTTATAAAATATATATATATAAATACAATATGGTTAATTTAAATTTAAATATCTAATTAATGCAAATTAAAAATAAAAACAACATATAGTACGAAGTACATTTTGATCTTAAGATCAATATTTATGAATTGCATAATTACTTTACTTACAATCAATTTATTTGAATTATTTGAATTAAAAATCTAATCATATAGTATGATCCTTAATAGAACAATACAAATACTTTGGAATTCTTTATTTTTTATTTATTTAAGGGTTGATTAATTTTAAATTTTAATTATAAAAATTATTAGTCGCACATAAAAAACTAAATTATTATTAAGTCTTACTATTAAGTGGTGCATCTCCAAATTATGAGCCAACATATTGAATATTATTTTATGAATAACTATAAAACCACTTACCTATAAATAAATAAATTTAAATAGAAAAATACATAAAACAACTAAATAAGTTACATTTAAATATCAAAATAAATTTAATTTGAAACATACATACAACAAATTAAATTAATTGCATTTGATATAACTTTTTTATTGCTCTCTAAAACTGTGGTCAAGAAAGTAGTTTTTTAAGATGTTATAGAAAACAGTTTTCTACTACAAAATTTTTTTTTTTGAAAGCAGTGAAAAATCATTGACCAAATAGAAATTATAGGTGATGTTTGAAAAAGAAAAAATAGTGAAAAAGTTATCTCAAATGAAACCTAATTTTATTGTTTTCTAAAGTATTATTTTAATACAAAAAATTCTTGAAATCAACAAAAATTAATGGCCAAAAGATGTCATTGTGTTAGTCTGGGACAATTTTTTTTCTGATTTATATAACTTCCTAGTACAAAAATTCTTAAAAATAGCTAAAAATAGTGACAAAACATTTCCCCAAGGTTAAAGTAAATATCAATTTTATGTATTGATGATCTTATGCATTGAATGGATATTAGCTCCATAAGTAGCAGCTCCCTAATTTTTAAGAAGAAAAATATTGAAGTCAGGACATTTCATTAAATTCTCATTAAAATGTAATTGATATTTATTAAATTTATTTTAAGATTGAAATATCACATACCTAATTTATTAAAATTTATATCATAGCTATTCTAAAATTAATTCAATAGGAACACAATTTTGGTTTGTATATGTTCAACCAATTTTCTTAGATTTTTTATTTGGGGGATTTACATGTATACATTTTGATGTATTTGAATATTTAAGAGCAAAAATTTATATTTATTTATATAGTTCTTTAATTGTATACTGCATCAATAATAATAATAATTGTTGCATCCTGAAATATTCCGCATAGAAATATAAAGTTTAACGTCTAATCTTGTACGAAAATCCACCACACAATCAGATAAAGAGAAGATGCATAGTCCAAAGTTTTACGTGGAAACCTATGAAAAATGGGGAAAAATCACGGGTCTGGCCCATTTGATTGAATCCATTAGTGTTTGTAGTCAATTATAAATTTTTGACTTAAACATTCCAACTCAGACATTTTTTGGGTCCCCGAAATCATTTTTCGATGTTTCAGATTCAATTTTGGCACTTTCGGACCGCAACATAGCTTTTATAATAAATTTTGTAAAATTTTAAAAGTTTTGTAACACAATTTTTTTATATTTTTGGGATACAATCAAATTAAAATACAGTGATATTTATTTTCAGACTTTCAAGCTTCGATGTCCGAAAATAGAAAGGAACTGATATATCATCAAAAAAAATATTTGATCAGGCACAAACCTCGAGGCAAAATCAAGTTGGAAATTTCAAAAATTAAATCTGGACCATCTAAATTTCAACTTAAACAAACTTATAAATGAACTAAACATCTCGAAAATATGAACCCAACGACGTCAAATTCGACTAAATTTGAGCCCAAAAGAGTCCAAATCAAAGACCTGAAGCACAAATGAGTTTGCACTTTCTAACACATCATGTGTTAACTTTCAAATAGTGCTCTCTAATCAAATTTATCCAAAATATTTTAAAATCTTTTTCAAGTTCAATGTATGATGATTTCAACATCATGTTGTTTGTTCAATTTATCAAATTTATCTAAAAGTTTTTAGTGGTTGCTTTCATTAGTGCATGATCTTTTCTAAGGATTTCATGTTATTTTTGTAACTCTAGAAAATCTATATTCAACCTAGCATACATCTTTTAGTTTTTTATATAATGTAGATTTTTTTAGAAACATCAAATAACTCTTTAAGGTTAAGTCACATACCTCTTCTGATCTAATGATCAAGCTTATTGGCCATCAAGCATAAATTTATGACTTCTTCCTCTACCTCTGTTTAAGAGTCCGAAGCTGAGTCCTCCCAAAATGCTCTCTGCAATCTCTTCTTTCCCTCCTCACATTTGTTTTCTCTTCGACTTTCTCCTTACTAAGATTGGCTTTAAGATTCAAATATTCAGATTTAACAATCCTGATTTCTTACATTCATAACAAATCATATCATTATAAGCCTTAACATTTTTTGTGGAACTTACATTTATTCACATTGGCGTTTCCTTTGTTTCCTCTTTAGAAAACTCCTGAATTGGCTAGTCATCAAGTCAATATCATCTTCATCCTTTGTTTCCACTTTTAATGTTATATTCATTTCCTTTCGCTTCTCACATGCATCATCTCTCTTTTGTCACTCATTGTTCGTAAGAAATTAGTGATATAAGAAAATTATTCATAGAATAAACAGTAATTAAATCTTTAGACTCATTAATACAGTTATTTCACATCATAAGTAATAGGCAAATAACGAAGTATTTTATTCACTTTCTCTGCATTTGTTAATTCTCTACCTAAAGCATGCAAAGAGGTGACTACTTGATGAAACATGTGTATATGTCAGTGATCCATTCATTTGATTTCATACAAAATAGTTCATATCATATAACAAAATATTAATCTACATTGTTTCACTTCGTTAGTCCCTTCATATGTGATATAAAGTCTATCTCAAATTTCTTTTCACTTTTACAGGTAGAAATACATATGTAGTCTTCAGATTTAAGTGCATAGAAAAAACTGTTCAAATGTTTTGTATTTAACTGAGCTAAGTCTTATTCTTCAACAATTCAGTCAACAAATGGTGTTTCAATTTTAATGACATCTAAAGTCTAGTTGGCCTAGTGTATCCATTTTGTACTAAAATCTACATGTGAAAATAAAGCGATTAAAGAAAAGTAGACATTTGTATTTTCCAAAAATCGAAAGGGATATTATTAAACAATAGGGTTCTAGTGATCGAATACCCTCAGGTGTGTTACACTTTCCAAGATTAACCATGATCATTTTCAAAAAATTTCTAAACCTTAATTTTTTAAACAAGGCCCTAATATCACTTGAAAGTCTGTATAGGTTGTTAAACCTATATCAATTATCTTAATGCTAACCAAGAGGGGGAGTGAATTGATTATTTTAAAAAGCTCTTGGTAAATTTAAAAAAATTAATTTATTATTTTTTTAAACAAAGAAAATTTTCAACCACAAAATAAAAATTATAGGGAAAATAAAATGCAAAAATGTAAAAAAGAACACAGTAATATATAATGGTTCGATCCAATAAGACATACGTCCACTTCCTAAAGACTACCTCTTCAGGTATTATACTTTTACCAACTCTCATTTTTTCCCCACAACAACTTAAGATAATATATATGTATGACACATAATTTATTTAATATGACCCTTTAAGGTGCCCTAATAGATAATAATATTTATAGTTTTTGCAATCAAATAATTTTTCTAACATTATCAGCCAATCTCCAGCTGCCTGAGGTTCTAAAGTGTCTTGAAAATTTGGAGGCTTCACCCTTAGGAACAACCATATATGTCAATCTACTTTACCACCCTTCCTTCCTAACATCATATTTTGAGCTTCTCCTACAAGCTGGGCTATTAAGTTGGTAAACAACATCATCATTGAATCCGAAGTCATTGCCCCCTTAATAATTTGTATAGTCGTAGCTTTGTTTGAGCTCTCTCCATGAGTTGCTTATGGGTCTGAGGGGTCCATTATCACGTACACTTTTACCTAACATGAAGACACAAGTTTTAATTACACGCATATACAACACAAACATATAGAAATAACTCTAAACTATCCCTACTCTTGCTTTATTTAATCATAAATCTCTTTCATGACTCTGATTATGATTTAATTATCTCAAACCATTGCTCTGATACTACTCTATCATGCTCAGAGTTTAATTAATGGATCGAAGAATTAAAACCTAAACATAACTATTTCATCCTTAATACAAAATACACCAGAGCTGACTAGTTAATCCAAATGTAATTAAATGGTATAAACTTCCATCTAGATTTTTCATTCCAAAAGAATTATATACAGATAATCTAATATAAATCATTCTCCACACCAAAAAGATTAAATAACTGGACAGATAAGATACCCAGTTGAATTAGCTCCTGGCCAACCCAACTTTATCAACTCCTATTTAGTTGGTTTTTCCCCTTTCCTAAAAGAGCATATACTTCATAAAGAGAGAAACAATATGCTCAGTACACTGTCCGAATAAATCCAAATGCAGAATTCAATATCCATATTTGTAGTATACAAATAAAATGTTTAAATAATGATTATAGAATAATAAAAAATAACATCATGTTTAGAAAATACTAACTGAGAGATTACTTGTGTTTATTAACATAGGTCTGTTTTAAACTTTGAAAATGCACCATTAATAACCTTCTAGAATTTATCACTTAAACTTTTACATGGCAAACAATAATATATAACTTCACATGCACTTACATAGAAATATCATAATATACTTATTAACACAATATCATTTGTACTTAAACTTATTTTTTTAACATAATATTCAATAGGTGATTTATGATATGCTCGTATCCTAATATTTGCTGATAAGACTACTTCCACTTATGCCTCCCAAGATAAGCTCAATTGTTCGCACCGATTAAGGAGACCTAGACCAATTACCCTTATAACTCCACTTTCATTTTTAACTCTCTTGAACCTCCCACACCCACAATAAATAGATGAGGCCTGAAATAAAAAAGAGCATAACAAAATTTTGGTCCCACAAAATATAAGTTGGAGTATACTTTAACATCTATCACATCAAAACTTTCACCATAACATGATATGCACATGCATATATTAACATTGTAAAATGTACATGACAAATTTGTCATGAATATGAATATGTAGGAATTTCCATATGTATGACATTCATAATTTGCATACACACTTAGAAATTTGTACAGTTAAAATTTTTATTTCTTAAATTAAATGATTAAAATGAGATATTTTTATAACATATAAAATTACTTGGTGAAAAGAAATTAGATTCATTAAAATCACATTTTATCTTGACTTTTTGTACAAACAATGAAATTAAAATAAAAATAGGGTATTGACTGCTTACCTCGTGCTCGATAATTTTCTTAACAAATATGACAAATGAACCTTGTGTTTTGGGCTCTAAATTTCCCTTGCTCCTTTATCTCTCCTCTTCCTCTACTCTCTTCTCCTCTTCGACAGTTGAAATGAGAAATGGCTTTGGATAAATGATTACTTATATAAAAATTTCTTTTAGTGTTCATCATCGCGATGCTCTATCATGCAACGCCAGCGCCGCTGCACTATGCCCAAATATTTTAGATACTCCTAGAGAGAGTTATCAGCGCCACAATGCTTCCCATTTAATGTTGTAGCTCTACCAGTGTTTTGGATTTTTAGGGGTGTCAATATTTGACCAGACCCAAACTTGGCCTAGAAAAATCTAGGTTCAGGTCAACTCATTTGCCACACGGGTGAGGTTCGAGTTCACGATTATGACCCGTTTACAAAATCATGTCAAGTTTCGGTTGACAAAAAAAAAAAAAAACCAAAATCAACCTGAAATGACCCGATACCCTGTAGCTGATGGCCTGCCCCTACTTTCTCGCTCTCACATCCGCAGTCCACATGGCAGCCACAACTCGTCCACTCCAGTTCACATGCGCTCCCGCTGTCCATATCCTGCGTGCTCGCATTCGCACCATTTGCACCACACAGAGCCACAGCCTAACCCCTCACCTGTGACCTCATGTAGTTACGTCCATGTCCAACGGTTTGTACTTCGCTTGCGTTGGGAATAGGGAAGGAGATTCGAGTTAGGTTGGTTAGCTGGTTGGGTCAGGGTCAGAAATTCTAACCCGTTTTCATAACCAAGGTAGGGTTAGGGTTTGAACCCAAGTAAATTCTGGGTTCGATCCGAACCTGACCCAAAACCCCATTTTGACACCCTAAGAATTTTCTTCTCTCCAAACAAAAAGCTCACTGCCACAGTGCTATCAAGATTAGCACTACATCTCTTCTAAGACCTTATATATATATATATATATATATATATATATATATATATATATATATATATATATATATATATTAGATTTTAAACCTTATTTAAATTTTTAATAATTTTGAATTAAACATGCACAAGGAGGTTATGAAATTCTTATAAGTTTTGTAGCAATGAAAATTACATCTCCCTATACTTGTTACTCTCTTGACCCTTGTCACTTTTTTTTTTATTCTTTAATGATTCAAGGATCACTATTGCATAGGGTTTTATGTGGAAAAGTAGCTATCTTACTTTACTATTGTGATTCACCATATGCCTTGTGGATTGAACTGTTTTAAATTATAGACTACCCTATTAGGATAACCATTTTTAAATAATTCTCTTTCTTTGATGTTAAACTGAGCAATTCAAGCTAAATGTATGTTTCATTTATCAAAAGCATATTTTAGAATTATCATTGAGTGTAATTAACCTTTGGGAGCATAGTCCCTTTGATACTGATCTGATCAACCCATATTCTCTCGTTGATTTGATTTGACTACTCTTTAATGATATGACTTCTTCTGAGTATATTATGTTTGTTTTAATAAGATTTATTAGTCCTACTCCTGTCTTTTTATAAAATCTTTTATATGAGAAGAATACATCATATTATCATTATTTTTTTCCCAATATAAAAGTTCCTTAATTTTCCTTCTCCTTCACCATTGTAAATCTTGTTTTATGAAGTTTCAATGGTGAATGACTATTTACCTTCCTTTGATTTACTTGAAGGAACTTGACAGAGGTGGCTTTTTTTATTAGCCTATGAGCCTCTCTAAGAAACTCCAATGGGGTTTAAAGTAATTTATTTAAAATTTCAAGATAGGAACTGTATAGGGTAGGTTGCCATCCCTTACAATCAATCAAAATGCCACTATTGTTTTTTGGCATTGGGTAATTAGAAGTTTTCATTATGTATTTGAGAGTTTAAGATTTTTCATATGGCATCATTCTAAATGAATACTACTTATAATTAGTTCAATTTATAATAAAATCATTAGTAGATTATTAGCATGTGATTTATTAAATTAAATTAAAAGTATGATGTTATAAAATTAATATATATATAAATACAATATGGTTAATTTAAATTTTAAATATCATAATTAATGCAAAGTTAAAAAATAAACAACATATAGTACGAAGTACATTTTGATCTTAAGATCAATATTTATGAATTGCATAATTACTTTACCAATCAATTTATTTGAATTATTTGAATTTTAAATCTAATCATATAGTATGATCCTTAATAGAACAATACAAATACTTTGGAATTCTTTATTTTTTATTTATTTAATGGTTTGATTAATTTTAAATTTAAATTATTAGTCGCACATAATAAACTAAATTATTATTAAGTCTTACTATTAAGTGGTGCATCTCCAAATTATGAGCCAACAATATTGAATATTATTTTATGAATAACTATAAAACCACTTACCTATAAATAAATAAATTTAAATAGAAAAATACATAAAACTAACTAAATAAGTTACATTTAAATATCAAAATAAATTTAATTTGAAACATACATACAACAAATTAAATTAATTGCATTTGAGATAACTTTTTTATTGCTCTCTAAAACTGTGGTCAAGAAAGTAGTTTTTTAAAGATGTTATAGAAAACAGTTTTCTACTACAGATTTTTTTTTTGAAAGCAGTGAAAAATCATTGACCAAATAGAAATTATAGGTGATGTTTGAAAAAGAAAAAATAGAGAAAAAATAGTGAAAAAGTTATCTCAAATGAAACCTAATTTTATTGTTTTCTAAAGTATTATTTTAATACAAAAAATTCTTGAAATCAACAAAAAATTAATGGCCAAAAGATGTCATTGGGTTTAGTCTGGGACAATTTTTTTTCTGATTTATATAACTTCCTAGTACAAAAATTCTTAAAAATAGCTAAAAATAGTGACAAAAAATTATCCCCAAGGTTAAAGTAAATATCAATTTTATGTATTGATGATCTTATGCATTGAATGGATATTAGCTCCATAAGTAGCAGCTCCCTAATTTTTAAGAAGAAAAATATTGAAGTCAGGACATTTCATTAAATTCTCATTAAAATGTAATTGATATTTATTAAATTTATTTTAAGATTGATATATCACATTCCTAATTTATTAAAATTTATATCATAGCTATTCTAAAATTAATTCAATAGGAACACAATTTTGGTTTGTATATGTTCAACCAATTTTCTTAGATTTTTTATTTGGGGGATTTATATGTATACATTTTGATGTATTTGAATATTTAAGAGCAAAAATTTATATTTATTTATATAGTTCTTTAATTTGTATACTGCATCAATAATAATAATAATTGTTGCATCCTGAAATATTCCGCAGAGAAATATAAAGTTTAACGTCTAAGCTTTGTACGAAAATCCACCACACAATCAGATAAAAAGAGAAGATGCATAGACCAAAGTTTTACGTGGAAACCTATGAAAAATGGGGAAAAATCACGGGTCTGGCCCAGTTTGATTGAATCCATTAGTGTTTGTAGTCAATTATAAATTTTTTACTTAAACATTCCAACTCAGACATTTTTGGGTCCCCGAAATCATTTTTCGATGTTTCAGATTCAATTTTGGCACTTTCAGAGCGCAACATAGCTTTTATAATAAATTTTGTAAAATTTTAAAAGTTTTGTAACACAATTTTTTGATATTTTTTGGGATACGATCAAATTAAAATACAGTGATATTTATTTTCAGACTTTTCAAGCTTCGATGTCCGAAAATAGAAAGGCAACTGATATATCATCAAAAAAAATATTTTGATCAGGCACAAACCTCGAGGCAAAATCAAGTTGGAAATTTCAAAAATTAAATCTGGGACCATCTAAATTTCAACTTAAACAAACTTATAAATGAACTAAACATCTCAAAAATATGAACCCAACGACGTCAAATTCGACTAAATTTGAGCCCAAAAGAGTCCAAATCAAAGACCAGAAGCACAAATGAGTTTGCACTTTCTAACACATCATGGTTAACTTTCAAATAGTGCTCTCTACAATCAAATTTATCCACAAATATTTTAAAATCTTTTTCAAGTTCAATGTATGATGATTTCAACAGTTCATGTTGTTTGTTCAATTTATCAAATTCATCTAAAAGTTTTATGTGGTTGCTTTCAATTAGTGCATGATCTTTTCTAAGGATTTCATGTTATTTTTGTAACTCTAGAAAATCTATATTCAACATAGCATACATCTTTTTAGTTTTTTATATATTGTATGATTTTTTTTAGAAACATCAAATAACTCTTTATAGGTTAAGTCACATACCTCTTCTTGATCTAACTGATCAAGCTTATTGGCCATCAAGCATAAATTTATGACTTCTTCCTCTACCTCTGTTTATGAAGAGTCCGAAGCTGAGTCCTCCCAAAATGCTCTCTGCAATCTCTTCTTTCCCTTCCTCACATTTGTTTTCTCTTCGACTTTCTCCTTACTAAGATTGGCTTTAAGATTCAAATATTTAGATTTAACATATCCTGATTTCTTACATTCATAACAAATCATATCATTATAAGCCTTAACATTTTTTGTGGAACTTACATTTATTCCACTATTGGCGTTTCCTTTGTTTCCTCTTTAGAAAACTCCTGAATTGGCTAGTCATCAAGTCAATATCATCTTCATCCTTTGTTTCCACTTTTAATGTTATATTCATTTCCTTTCGCTTCTCACATGCATCAATCTCTCTTTGTGTCACTCATTGTTCGTAAGTAATTAGTGATATAAGAAAATTATTCATAGAATAAACAGTAATTAAATCTTTAGACTCATTAATAACAGTTATTTTCACATCATAAGTAATAAGCAAATAACGAAGTATTTTATTCACTTTCTCTGCATTTGTTAACTCTCTACCTAAAGCATGCAAAGAGGTGACTACTTGAGTGAAACATGTGTATATGTCAGTGATCCATTCATTTGATTTCATACAAAATAGTTCATAATCATATAACAAAATATTTAATCTACATTGTTTCACTTCGTTAGTCCCTTCATATGTGATATAAAGTCTATCTCAAATTTCTTTTCACTTTTACAGGTAGAAATACATATGTAGTCTTCAGATTTAAGTGCATAGAAAAAACTATTCAAATGTTTTGTATTTAACTGAGCTAAGTCTTATTCTTCTACAATTCAATCAACAAATGGTGTTTCAATTTTAATGACATCTATAAGTCTAGTTGGCCTAGTGTATCCATTTTGTACTAAAATCTACATGTGATAATAAAGCGATTAAAGAAAAGTAGACATTTGTATTTTCCAAAAATCGAAAGGGATATTATTAAACAATAGGGTTCTAGTGATCAAATACCCTTCAGGTGTGTTACGCTTTCCAAAAGTAGCCATGATCATTTTCAAAAAAATTTCTAAACCTTAATTTTTGAAACAAGGCTCTAATATCACTTGAAAGTCTGTATAGGTTATTAAACCTATATCAATTATCTTAATGCTAACCAAGAGGGGGAGTGAATTGATTATTTTAAAAAGCTCTTGGTAAATTTAAAAAAATTAATTTATTATTTTTTTAAACAAAGAAAATTTTCAACCACAAAAATAAAAATTATAGGGAAATAAAAATGCAAAAATGTAAAAAAGAACACAGTAATATATAATGGTTCGATCCAATAAGACATACGTCCACTTCCTAAAGACTACCTCTTCAGGTATTATACTTTTACCAAACTCTCATTTTTTCCCCACAACAAGGCGGAAAAGCTTTTATAATTACCCTCTCTTACACCAATCCCTAGTGCGGTAGAGTATCCTCTTCCTTTCACACCCTTCAAGTGTTGGCAGAGTACCATCATCCTTTCACACCCTCCAAGTGTCGGCAAAGAACTGCTGTCCTTTTACACCCTCCAAGTGTCGGTAGAGAACTAAATCTTCTCCAAAGATCATCTCTCGAGCAACTTGAAAGAAGTAAGGAAGAGAATTGATACACAAACAAAACATTTCTCACCTTTGAGTAACCTTATGAACCTTTCACACTCCACTTACAAGAACTCTCTCTCAAACACTCTCCCAAATCACCCTTTTACTTGCTCTCTAAGAAATCATGATGATAAGATGTTTCCAAAATAGTTTCTAAGGACTTTATATAGGAAATGCACAAAAAAGCATCCAGAAAATTGAAAATTTTAATTTTGACTGTCCATAATCATATAATACGATCGACAATTGTACATACGAACACTTTAAAATTTGCTCATATGATCCAATACAAAACATTTTTTCACATGCATTTCGTATAGTACGAATCATATAAAAATTTACCTATTGGTTGGGATGAAAAGATACACCATAATTTTGTACTATGGAGGTCGTATATACGAACATGAGATCGTATCATCATACAATATGAATAGTTTAGAAAATTTGGATGTTTGTTGGGATGAAATGAGACGTAATCTTTTCATACCATGGATGTCGTCTATACGAAGGGGACTTCATGCAATATGATCAGTTCAAAAAAATTGATCATTTCAAAAAAAATTTGATGATCATCGGGATGAACTTGTACGTATCTATTTCGTACTCTGGACATCATCTGTATGAAGGTGAATTCATACAGTAAAAACAAGATTTAGAAAATTTTTCTCACATGGTTCAATTAACTGCTTACTGAAGGAACTACCTAGACAAATCGTCCCATACGATCCAAAATCATACAGTACGATTAGTTTAAAAAATTACAAGTTTTAACACTCCTCAGTGTGTGTGTGCACGGTTACCCAATTACAATCACACTTTCTCGGATTAAAGAAAAACATAAAAAGTACATGTTGCAAATATATTTTTCATAACTTGTGTTTTGATGATTGACAAACACTATTTCTCTTGGACTACTTGTTGCTTCTGACTTTTCAGGAATCGAAGATCGGACGATCAAGAGGAAGCCAGTTCAAGTTTGCCTAGGTTTACGGTTGAGTCAGTCTGTAATTTTATTTTTCACCTTTTGAGTCTACTTGTAATGGTCAAAGAGACTAATGCTAAGTAACCCTTCACACACACAATTGAGAGGCTTAGAATTTCTGTTTTTGCCCACATCGGCCCGGCCGATATTTATATCGTCCGGGATGATCAGCTTAAAACAGAAAGTTTAAGTAAGGATTCTTAATTAAGGCAGCCGACATTAACATATCGGCCTGGATGATACGTGTATCGGTCAAGACGATAAGCTCAAAATAGAAAGAAGTAGCCTCCATAGACAATTAAGGTATACTGTATTTTTAAATTATCGGACAGGACGATACCCATATCGGCCTGGACGAAATTACCAAATTATGCCTTAATTGATCAGGAAATCAAGGGAGTAATTAAGGATGATTGATACGATCATATCGTCCTGGACGATCGCAGGATCGGCCAGGACGATACATTCAAAATCCTTGAGTTGCTTCAGGACGATAAATATTGGCCAGGTCATAAACAGGGCGATGCTCAGGACGATTTGCATCTGATTTGAACTAATCGGCCAGGACGATCGTATGATCGTCCGAGCCGATAAAGCCAAATTTCAATCGTCCAGGACTGTTCCCAGGGTGATGCTCTGGCCGATCTTCTTTGATTTGTACTGATAGACCAGGCCGATGTACATATCGGCCAGGACAATAAAGTCGGCTACTTGCAATTAATGAGCTCTTTGAGAGCTCTTCTATTTAAGAGCTCTTGTCCAAACGTTTTAGAAGACCTTTGACTGCTGCCTTGACCTGAGAAAACCTTGAGGAGAGAAAGAGAGAGAGGGAGAGAGAGAGGATCTTGTGAGGGGGAGCTTGTGAGGGGGATTCACAAGGGCTGCTTCAAGGATCGCTCTGCTTGTCTTTCGTCTGGAGTTTCTCGCCCGTGGAAGGGTCGGTAGAGGTAAGGAGTTTACTTTTGGGTGTGGTTCTCTGCCAGCTTCAAGAGGAAGCAAAAGGAGGTAGGTTCTCTGCCTTGCCGGGGTGGCAAAAAGGAGGTTCTTGTAAGGGCTTCTCCGCCTAGCCGTGGGGGCTAAAGGAGAGTCACGTTTTGTAGTGCAATACTTGGAGGGTGCCTCCAAGGAGTGGACGTAGGTCGAGTCGACCGAACCATTATAAATCTTGTGTTCTTATTTTTGCTTCCGCACTTTTTATTTTCGCATTAATTTCTTGTGGTGTGATTTGGTTTGTGATTTTATTTCTTTGTCTTAAAAGTTTTTTTAAAAAATACCAATTCACCCCCCCCCCTCTTGGTTAGCTTGGGACTAAGTTCATAGGGCTTAACATCCCGAACGAACTTTCAAGTGGTATCAGAGCGGGATTCAAAAATTTAAGTTTGAAAACTTTTTTAATTTGATCTATGGCTAACATTGGGAATCGTAACACTACGGAAGGGTATTCCATTACCCGACCTCCCCTGTTCGATAACCTACCTTTTGATTTTTGGAAAGCCCGCTTGTCAACGTTTTTACAATCTACTGATTATCGCATGTGGATGCTTATTCAAGAAGGTTATTCTCTACCTTCTCGTGAAATTAATGGTATTAAAACTGAAGTTGCTTTTACTGAATGGACTTTCGATGAACGTGATTTGGCTCAATTAAATGCAAAGTGTTTGAACTGTTTTTTCTGTGCTTTGAAATATGAGGATTACATGCGTGTTTCAACTTGCAAAACTGGTAAAGAGATTTGGGATAAATTATGCATCACCTATGAAGGTACTAATGAAGTTAAGTAATCCCGTTTAAACATTCTCTTGCATGACTACGAACTTTTTCTTATGAAACCTCATGAATCGATTTCTGACATGTACACTAGGTTTACTCAGATTGTTACTTCATTGCATGCACTAGGAAAAGAGCTTTCAAATTATGAAAAAGTTAACAAGATTTTGAGATACTTGCCTTCGTCTTATGATGCAAAAATTACTGCCATTACTGAATCTAAAGATTTGAACACCTATTCTATTGATAACTTACTTGGCTCACTCATTGCTTACGAGCAAGGGGTGAATCAAAGAAATCTTGATGCAAGTGAGAAGAAAAAGGAGAAAACAATTGCACTGAAGGCGCACAAATCGGATTCTGAATCTTCCGGGTCTGAAAGCGATGAAATTGCCTTCATCACAAGGCAATTCAAAAGCTTTCTAAGGAAGAAATAAAAGCATCATCAAAGTTGGAGGAAAGGTAAGGATCATAAACATGTTAAATGATCTTCTGATGTTGTTTGTTTTGAATGCAGGAAACCTGGACATGTGAGAGCCGATTGCCCTACACTTCAAGATCATTCGAGCAAAGAAAAGAGAAAAGGTGAGGAGAAAGCTAAGTCTAGGAAGGACAAGAGAAAAATCCAAAGGGGTTTTTGGGCAGAATCTGGTACTGACTCATCTGAGACTGAACCAGAGGAAGAGACTATAAACTTGTGTTTTATGGGAGAAGATCAAAGTGATGAAGAGGTATGTAAACCAACCCATGATGAATTGTTTGAAATTTGTGAAAAAATCCATGCATCATACAAAAAACTTAAGAAGACTCATGCTAGCCTAAAATTAGAACATTCAAATCTACAAAAAGAGCATGAAGTTTTTCTCAAAGATCATGCAACGATTGATTCAAATCACATGGCTCTTCTTGATGAATTTGATGAGTTGAACAAAAAGCATTTGGAATTAGTTGATGAACATAATGCATTAAAAGCTTCACACACCTCACTTAAGGTTGATCTTAAGAAATCTAAAGAGATTGAGAAAAATTTGAGGATTGAGATTGATGCATTAAAAAAAACAAATTTGAGGATTCAAAATGATTTGGAAACATATAAGAAAGCTAGGATGACACCAACTACTAATCAAAAGCCAGAACCTAGGAAGAGGCATTTTTACCCTAACCATTTAAGAAAACCTTTTCCTAGAGTTCAATATTTTTCTTGTGGCATGCTAGGACACATCTCACACACTTGCATAATTTATCGTAGTACACGATGGGTGTGGAGACCAAAATTAAATAATGCAAAGCATGGCACACAAGCATCACCTTCTACTTTTCATAAGATGGATCCCAAACCTGTTTGGGTTCCTAAATCTGACTGTTGTTGAGTTTTGCAGGAGTGCTCTCACCAAAGACCTCGTGGGAGCATAAGATAACTGGACATAAGGAGGCTTGCAGCTCAAAATTGCTTAAACTCGCTGCTTTATCACTTGCTTGAAATCTTTAATTTTTTGTGTTTCCTTTTATTTTATTTTTGTGCTAGTTTTTGTGCTTACTTGGTGGTAGTCTAGTTTGCGTTGTTTTCATTCTTTATTTTTATGTGTTCTGTTTTCGCGTTGCTCTTTAATTTTGGTCTTTCATATGATGAATCTTTTCAAGCCTTTAGATTTTGGAGTTTTAGAGATAGTGTTTAGCTTTTTCTAAATTGGTTAAGGGGAGTAAACTGTTGATGTTTTCCCTCCTTCTGACTTTGTTTAGTGGTATGATTTTCTTCTCTAAACAAAAGTCTAAACTCAGTTTAACCAAAGGCTTTTCATTTAAAGATCTTTTTCTTATCTTGCTACATTAATTTATCTTATGCATAATAGACAAAGTTCTTAGATATCATTCAAGCTTTTGAAATCTTGCCATTGCATTTATCACATAATTTTGATTTTGTGTTGTGGATTGTTCTTCCCTATGTTAGAGAGAGAGCTCATATTCTCTAATATTTGGAGGATATACTCACAACTAAGTCCTTTTTTTAGAGTAAATTAAAGAGTTTTTTAGCTTGCATAGAGTTAAAAAGGAAAGAGGCCAATGAAGCCAAATTGAAAAGAAAGCCATAAACACAAAAGTGTATCAAAGAATCAAAAGATGCTCAAAAGAGCCAATCAAAATAACAAGAGGCATAAAATGAGCCCACTAAATGCAAGCTATTCTCTCTTTGGTAAAATTCTTAAAACTTATAAAACTCTTTGATTATGTGATGCCTTCAAAGACTTGATTTTAATTTTCATAATTGAGAAAAGCTACCTTGGTTTTATTATTTATGAGATATTTTCTTTGTAAATAAGTCTTGAATAGATCTTTAATCCTATTTAGTTATTCTGAGTTTAGATTTCTGTTTTCCTAGAATTTTGTACCCTAAAGGATGTCCGATCTAGAGTTAACAGAATCAGATGCTCTACCTTTTTCTAATTGGGATTTGTTAAACTTCTTGATCCCTTTGAACTCTAAAAGTTTAACTTTTTGAAAAGAATTTTCATATGATGCCTCCATAAAACAAAAAAAAAAAAATTTAGAAAAATTAAAATCCAAAAATATTCATCTTTTATTTTTCCTTGTATTCTCTGTTTAATTTTTCTGTGTATTGACTTTTTTTTTGCTTTATTTTTGAGGGTCTTGATCATCACCATTCTTCTCTTGATTTCAATTTCAAGTCACCTCGGCCGGGCTGATACTTTTATCATCCTGGATGATGTGATAAATTCTCTTCAAATTCCATCTGCTGAACTTTTCTGTGCTTGGTGAATCTCATCGGCCTGGACGATCCTATATCGTCCTGGCCGATTTGATCGAAATCATGGTGATAGTCCTGGCCGATAGAATATTTCGTGTGGACGATGCAATTTATGTTCATCGTCCTGACCGATACACTGATTCTTCCTGGACGATCCACGTGTCAGCGCGTTTTGATCTTTAAATTCGACCTCGGACGATCCATTATTGGACAATCGTCCGGGCCGATCCACTGTTCGTCCTGGACGATACACGTGGCAAGCATTTTAGACGCTTTAACTTCGGCCGGTATGATCAATTATTGTGCATCGTTCTGGATGATACACCTAATCGGCCCGGACGATCTGCTTTTTCAATGGTCGTCCGGACTAACTCCTCGGGACGATCGCCTATGTCTAATCGGCCTGGCCGATATCTGATCGGCCCGGACGAATGCACCGCCTTTTTGACCAATCGGCCTATACGTAATTATTGAACCATATTGGCCTGGACGATTCTGCGATCGGCCAGGACGATATGGCCATTTCTTTAAATTCAGGCCAATTCCAGCCATGCTTTCTCACCCTTTACCTTCATCTCTTGTGTATTTTCTTGCTACCTCTCTCCTATGGCTGGTGGGAAGCGTATTCACCAGGCGTCTGGGAGTTCTTCGAGGTCGACTTTGGATCCTCGATTCAGGGAGGCAGAAGATCAGGCTGCCTATCGTCGCTACAAGGAGAGTGGCATCACCCTTTCCCGGATAATTAATCCTGCACATCTCTCATACTTGGTAATGGACCTTTTTGCCCACACCTCTCTTTGTTTTATACTCACTCTCGCCATCCCTTTCTCTTCCGAACTCCTCACTGAATTTTATGCTAGCCTGCGCATTAACCACACCTTCACAGTCATGACCTCCTATGTGAATCGACGCCCTGTCGAAATCACATATCAGGATTGTGTTGATCTTTTACAGCTATCCACCACTGGGGATAAGCTGCACCTAATAGCCTCTGATCCTGATTTTGACTGGTCCACGGCGAATCACTTCCTTCGTCAGACCAATATACATTTCCATGTTAGAGAGACTAGCTCTTTGGTCAAAGATGCTAGGACAATCCAACATGTCCTTCGCACCTCCATTATCCCAAAAGCCGGGGACCGAGTTCACATTACCCCTCTACTGTCCCTCAATACTTTCTATATTATGGCCCAAAGAGAATTCAATGCCGCTGATCTACTCTTTCGCTACATTGATCGCCTAACCACAATTCGCGACCCAGGCCATAAGAGAAAGCCCAATCTAGCCTTATGACACATGATAGCCTATATCCTTGAAACCAAATACAATCTCCAATACCCTTATCGTCCTGACCTTCACCCTACATACTACTCAAACAATTCCTTCACTGCTCTTCATAGTACTCATCTCCACCTAGGAGATGGGGAAGGTCGGGGGGCTAGAGAGGAGGAGGCTCCCGCTCCCACTCCCGTTCCTGATTCTGTCCCGCTCCACCAGCACTCACCGGTTGACCAGTTGATTGAGAGGTTTGATCGTTGGGAGACTCGGTTTGAAGCCTACGTGGCTGCACAGGAGCAGCAACACTTTGAGGATATTACCCGCTACGAGCAGCACCGCGTTGAGGATTTAGCCCGATTTGACAGTTTCGTTACTCAGCAGCAGCAGCAGCATGACCAGGACATCACCTGGTTCAATGCTCAATTCACCACACTTGCCACCTACTTTCAACAGCCACCTCCACCACCTCCATCAGATGATCTGGATCCCTCGCTTTTTTAGTCTGTCTTTTGTGTTGTTTGTTTCTTGTCCTTTTTAGTTTACTTGATTAGTCTTTTGTGATATTTTTCTTGTGTTTCTGGACCCTCTTTTTGTGATGACAAAAGGGGGAGTACGATGTGGTAGGAAAAAGTTGTTGGGTTTGGGTTTGTAACTTTGAATTTCTAATGAACCTGTTTTTTTTATTTTCCTACTTATGTTTGCCATCATCAAAAAGGGGGAGATTGTTGCAAATCTATTTTTTATAACTTGTGTTTTGATGATTGACAAACACTATTTCTCTTGGACTACTTGTTGCTTCTAACTTTTCAGGAATCGAAGATCGGACGATCAAGAGGAAGCCAGTTCAAGTTTGCGTAGGTTTACGGTTGAGTCAGTCTGTAATTTTATTTTTCACCTTTTGAGTCTACTTGTAATGGTCAAAGAGATTGATGCTAAGTAACCCTTCACACACACACTTGAGAGGCTTAAAATTTCTGTTTTAGCCCACATCAGCCCGGCCGATATTTATATCGTCCGGGACGATCAGCTTAAAATAGAAAGTCTAAGTAAGGATTCTTAATTAAGGCAGCCGACATTAACATATTAGCCTGGACGATACGTGTATCGGCCAGGACGATAAGCTCAAAATAGAAAGAAGTAGTCGCCATAGACAATTAAGGTATACTGTATTTTTAAATTATCAGCCAGGACGATACCCATATCGGCCTAGACAAAATTACCAAATTATGTCTTAATTGATCAGGAAATCAAGGGAGTAATTAAGGATGATTGATACGATCATATCGTCCTGGATGATCGCAGGATCGGCCAGGACGATACATTCAAAATCCTTGAGTTGCTTCAGGATGATAAATATCGGCCAGGTCATAAACAGGGCGATGCTCAGGATGATTTGCATCTGATTTGAACTAATCGGCCAGGACGATCGTATGATCGTCCGGGCCGATAAAGCCAAATTTCAATCGTCCAGGACTGTTCTCAGGGCGATGCTCTGGCCGATCTTCTTTGATTTGTACTGATAGGCCAGGCCGATGTACATATCGACCGGGACGATAAAGTCGGCTACTTGCAATTAATGAGCTCCTTGAGAGCTCTTCTATTTAAGAGCTCTTGTCCAAACGTTTTAGAAGACCTTTGGCTGCTGCCTTGACCTGAGAAGACCTTGAGGAGAGAAAGAGAGAGAGGGAGAGAGAGAGGATCTTGTGAGGGGGAGCTTGTGAGGGGGATTCACAAGGGTTGCTTCAAGGATCGCTCTGCTTGTCTTTCGTCTGGAGTTTCTCGTCCGTGGAAGGGTCGGTAGAGGTAAAGAGATTGCTTTTGGGTGTGGTTCTCTGCCAGCTTCAGGAGGAAGCAAAAGGAGGTAGGTTCTCTGCCTTGCCGGGGTGGCAAAAAGGAGGTTCTTGTAAGGGCTTCTCCGCCTAGCCGTGGGGGCTAAAGGAGAGTCACGTTTTCTAGTGCAATACTTGGAGGGTGCCTCCAAGGAGTGGACGTAGGTCGAGTCGACCGAACCACTATAAATCTTGTGTTCTTATTTTTGCTTCCGCACTTTTTATTTCCGCATTAATTTCTTGTGGTGTGATTTGGTTTGTGATTTTATTTCTTTGTCTTAAAAGTTTTTTTAAAAAATACCAATTCACCCCCCCCCCTCCTCTTGGTTAGCTTGGGACTAAGTTCATAGGGTTTAACATCCCGAACGAACTTTCAGTACAGACTCTAATTACATTAAACCCTAATCTAATCTGTCTTAAAGCCTTTAATAGTTTGAAGTATGATTTCTCTGAAATATTAGTACAACAGACAACAAAAGCAATATATCTAATATATAAGCAATATATCCAATATATATTAGGAGAAATAATAACCAAATAATAATATTTATAATCATAAAAAATATACATAATATGAAAACATATTTATGAAAACTAATTTGTAACAAGTGCCACAAGAAACTTTCTGCCATTGTCGCCCAAAGCCCTTGCCCGCTCCTCTCCCCTGCTCCTTCGCTCTCTCCTTCATTCGGCAGAACAAAAAGAAGAAGGGACCAAAAGTTTTGGTCCCTTAAGCTATTTTGGCGGTTGGGGGAAGCCAAAAGACACATGTGCCCTTGCATGCTTAAGTTTTTTTGGAAAAATTTTGGGCTATTTATTAATTTTTCTTTAAGTAAACTTTACCAATTTTTAATTTTGAATCCATGTGAAATTAACACAAAATCCTTTATACTAAATAGATCAAAATTTAATGTAGAATTTTATAATTTTTTTTCATCGAATTCTAACATCTTTGAAAATTCATCTATTGTCATCGTTGTGCATCGTAACGCATTGTGATGCTATGATTCGACATTTTTTTTGTTTTACAATTCTCCCTTCATAATAGAAAATTTTTGTCCTCTAAATTTACATATAACTTCTAGTTACATAAGCAAATAATATCTTAAATTTCAATTAACATAAACTTTCACATTAGACACATAATTGATAAACATCCGGTATAATATACTAAGATAACTGGATAAAGAAAAATATATGATATAGCATAACAATTTACTATATTAGATAGTAAAGCCCTCTCAACTATCTTTATCAACATCTATGGATTCATTGGGCACTTACTGAGTCAAAGTATAAACCCGCGGTCGAATATTCTACCTTGATTGATTTTGTAATGAAGTTGTAATTGATGGTTCCATCATCTTCTGTTTACCAAAATTATTTTATGAAGATGCTTCACTTGATCATATTTCTCTTGAAGTCCTTTGAACTAATGTAGAGAAATATTTTGATATATGTCAAGGCTGATAACACAAATAACAAGTGTTGATACCCATCAGACATTCACCCTTATGTAATTTTCCAGACTTAGCACATGCTTCCATGGCTCTTTTAGCAGCACCACTACTAACTCAGTTGGGGTTAAATTTAGGATTCTTTTAATTTGATCTTTTAATCTAATTCCTTTGGATATCTTCTTTAACACTCTTCCTTTTATGCTAGTCCATTCTCTTCTAAGTTATTTGAAAGTCAATCTCCACCCTTCTAGCTCATTCCACCAACACTGAATACTCCTCGATTCCTAAAGGTACTAAAGGTTGTATAATTGCATCTTTTAGACTAGATATGAATCAATAATATTCCTCATCTACTATTGCAATCATCTACAATGCATATTTGGATAAAGTTGTAAATTCGGCTTTATATTGCAACATTGATTTGTCTTCTTGAATCAGTTAGATAAATTTGTCCTGCATATGCCTCCATGCTAACATAGGTACGAACAATTCTCTAAAAAGTTTTGAAAGTCTTCCTAGTTCACCAATAACTTTGGAATATCCCCAAACCTGTATTCATGTTGTCCTCTCCACCACCTTTTTGCTTCTTTGTCCAAGACAAAGGTAGCGAGTGACACTTTTTTTCATCAGGAAATGACATGATATCCAACATCTTCTCCATATGAAGAAATCAATTCTCTGCCTCAATTGGTTCCTAATTACCTTTGAATAGTGGTGGTCGCATGTCTTGAAACAACATCAGATATTTATCCACTCCAACTACAGGATATGATCTTGATTCCAGAAACATTTGGGTCATAGCCGCCATCATCTGGGTAAAGGTATTGGCGTTCACAATCACTTCAGGTGGTAAGTCTTCTCCTTACATATTTTTATCGATTACATTTTATGTATCATCAATATTCCAGATATATTTATAAATCAATTAATTAAATTATCTAATCAAATATTTAAATTCTTCCCAAATAAGTTCATAAATCATTCCTATGACTCTTTCATTATGATTCACATTCTTAAAATACTCCATGGGCTCTGATTGTTGAGTTTAGTAAATAGGTTGTTAGACCTAAGTTAATGTCCCAAGGCTACCAAGAGGGGGGGTGAATTGGTATTTTAAAAAAATTTACCCTCTTTGAAATTTAAGTTGAACCGAAATGAAAAATTTTTTATTAAGTTTTTGTAGAAAACGTTTTTCAACCACAGAGTTTTTTAAACCAGAAATAAAATACGGAAAAATAAAAACAGTAAAGAAAATGACACCAGATTTATAGTGGTTCGGTCTAAACCAGACCTACATCCACTCCCCAGAGGCACCCTCTGAGTATTGCACTAATACCAATAGTGACTCTCCTTTTGCACCCACAGCAAGGCGGAGAAGCCTTTACAAAACACTCTTTTCACCACTACCCGGTGCGGTAGAGAACCATCGTCCTTTTACACAATCCCAGTGTTGGCAAAGAACCGTTCGTCCTTTCACACTCTCCTAGTGTGGGCAGAGAACCCTTCGTCTTTTCACACTCTCCTAGTGTGGGCAGAGAACCCTTCGTCCTTTCACACTCTCCTAGTGTGGGCAGAGAACCCTTCGTCCTTTTACACTCTCCTAGTGTGGGCAGAGAACCCTAGAGCTGTTCACACTTTCCAAGTGTAGGAAGCGAACCTTTCGGTTATTCACACTCTCCAAGTGTCGGCAGCGAACCAGATCTCCTTGACAGATCTTCTCACAAGAAATCTAGAAGGAAGAAAGAAAAGAGTGAAGTAATCCCAATTCACAAGTAGAGATTCTTACCTTTGAACTCCAAGTGAAGCCTTCACGCTCCAGTGGTAGAAATCCTCCTTTGAATGCACTCTTACACTCTCTCCTTAGATATTCTCTCAAGAGGCACGAAGATCAAATGACAAAAAGATTGGGTGACAGTCTAATTTGGACTATTTATATAAAAGACAAGAAAAACCGTCCAAAAACTGCAAGAATTCAATTCTGTACGCAGTGGATCATCCCGTACGATCGTGGATCGTCCCGGACGATTTTACTTAAAAGCCTTGAAACGAACCTATTTGCATATTTGTACAAAATATTTTCGTATAAGCTGATCGTCCCGTACGAACTAAGTTCGTCCGGTACGAATAGTTATTACAAGGTCGGTTCTAGAAACTGCAGAAAAACCGTCATAAGTCGGTTGCATCGTCTGGACGAAATTTGGTTCGTCTGGTCGAAATTTTTACAGAGACCAGATCGTCCTGGTCGATAATTAATTTCGTCTGGACGAAAATTTTACAGAGAGCAACTCGTTTTCTGACGATAATTAATTTTGTATGGACAAAATTTTTACAGAGAGCAGATCGTCCTGGACGATAATTAATTTCATCCCGAACGAATAAGACTAAGAAAAATTTTCAAGCCAGTTCCTATTCGTTCCATGTGCTCAATAGAAGATAACTGTCTGATCATCCCATACGATCTGATATCGTCTCGTACGATCAGTATAAATTTTATATGATCTTCTTATGTGTGTGTGTATGTTTTTATTCACTCAATTACAATCACTCCCTTTCAAATTTAATTCAAAGGAAAATACAAGCTTCAAATTCACAAAGTATCTCATGTTGAATTTGATTTGAAGTCTTCGTAGTCTGGAGTTCGATTTTCCTGAAATGTTAGTACACACAAGAGCAAAATACAAATCTTCTAAAATTGTTAGGAGATAACTACACATTTGAACAATAATGTTTGGAATCATCAAAATTATACAAGTTAGAAAAAATGTAAAGCATGCAAATAGCAACTATCTTAACAATCTCCCCCCTTTTGATGATGGTAAAACAATTACTGTTTGTATGATTTCAATTTAAACAAATCTCCTAAACTCCCCCTGAATTGATGAATACATGAAAATAAGGAGGTATTTTGAACCAAAGAACACAATTTTTTGTGTTTTTCAAAAAATTTTAACAAAAAATAAAAAAGACAAAGACAAGACTTGACAAGACCACAAGTTAAAAGACATAAAATTAAAATACAAGCATACACAAAATACAAGCATACAAACACAATAATTTCTCCCCCTTTTTGATAACAACAAATAGTGAAGAAGAAATAGACAAGAAATGTAAGTAATTATATGAAATCCATTTGAAAATTTAATCTAAAGAGTGATTAACATAAGGTATGCAATCTAAAACTAATAACATTAGTAAAATCATAGAAATTCATAGAATTTAAGAAATGATATAACATTGTAAGTAAGAAGAATTTATCAAAGACATGATTCAATTTAGACATTTTTGATAAAGAAAATCATTACAAGAGAGATGAATAAAAATTCTATATTTCAAAGTTCAATAGAAATATAAATGAACAGAAGATCAATTTGAATTAAGAGATTGAAAGAATCTGGAAAGAAGAGAATTACCACATGTGGCACTTTGCGCATCTTTTTCAAATTTTTGGCACATTTTTGTGCATCTTTTTACATTGGGCTTATTTTGTGCCTCTTTTTCACATTTACGAACTTTTGCGCATTCCTTTTGATTTTTGTACTCTTTGTATAATTTTTCAAGAGTAATTGAAACCAATTCTTTCCAAGATTAATAATCTAAAATTTCAAATTTTTCTAAGTGCATAAATATCACTTGAGCAAAGAAATACAAAATAAGAACACATCTAAATTGCAATAATAATATTAATTTTTATGTAGTCTAAATGAATAGACATGAAATTAAAAATTTTAATTATTACAAGTTATAAACAAATTTTAAATTTAGAAAGACTAGATTTTCTAATGAAATTAATCTCAAATTATAATCTAATTTAAGCACAATTAAGATTAAATAAGACTAATGAAATTCATAAAAATTAAGCACATTTAAAAAAAATAAATCAAAATTAAATCAACTACAACAAATATTGATATTCATGAAAAAGATTACAATATCATTTCATAATATCAATACAAAAGAAAATACACTGAAGTTTAAAAAACAAAGACAAACAAACACATCTAAAACAAACACTAGAACAACCATTAAAACAGACAAAAATCACAACAACAAAACAAAACAAAATAATCTACGAAAAACATAAATATCAATGTTGCAAAAACATTTTTATTTAAGCATTAAATCAATTACACCAAGCCTTGTTCTTAATGTACTGAAGGTATCAAAGGCTAAAGGTTTTGTAAAAATGTCTGCAAGTTGATTTTCAGTTGAAACATGAGTAAGTTCAATTTCTCGCTTGGATACATGATCCCTTATGAAATGATGCCTTATGTTAATGTGTTTGGTTTTAGAATGTTGAATAAGATTTTTGGAAATGCAAATAGTACTAGTATTGTCACAATAAATTGGAATAGTGCCTATAGTTAATCCTAAATCAATCAATTGTTATTTTAACCAAAATACTTGTGCCACACAACTTTCTAATGCAATGTATTCTGCTTCTGCAGTAGATGGGGCCACTGAATTTTGTTTTTTACTGGACCAAGAAATAATGAATTTCCAATGAATTGATATGTTCCAGAAGTGCTTTTCCTATCCACTCTACAGCCTGCAAAGTCAGAATCTGAATAACCAACAATTTCAAATGAAGAGCTAAATTTAGGATACCAAATTCCTAAGTTTTGAGTTCCTAGTAAATATCTTAAAATCCTTTTCACTACTGTCAAATGTGATTCTTTTGGATCTGATTGAAATCTAGCACATAAGCAAACACTGAACATAATATCTGGTCGGCTAGCAGTCAAGTAAAGTAAAGATCTAATAATCCCTCTATATTTCTTTTGATTAAGAGATTTTCCCTTAAGGTCCTTATCCAACTGAACTGAGGAACTCATGGGTGTACTAACAGGTTTAGCATTGTCCATTTCATATTTTTTGAGGATGTCTTTAATATATTTAGTTTGACTAAGAAATGTACCTTCCTCAAGTTGCTTAATGCTAAATCCTAGAAAGTAATTTAAATCTCCCATTAGACTCATTTCAAATTCACTACTCATTATTTTAGAAAAATTATCACAAAGATTTTTATTTGAAGATCTAAAGATGATATCATCCACATAAATTTGAACAATGAGTATTTCCTTTCCAAATTTCTTTAAAAAGAGAGTTGTATCCACACTTCCTTTTTCAAAACATCTTTCAAGTAGGAAGGTGCTCAACCTCTCATACTAAGCCCTAGGTGCCTGTTTCAATCCATATAATGCCTTTTTTAACTTGAAAACATGATTTGAGTATTTAGAATTTTCAAAACCTAGAGATTGTTCTACAAAAATATCTTTTTCAATTACCCATTTAAAAGGCACTTTTGACATCCATTTGAAACAATTTAAAACCTTTAAAACAGGCAAAGACAAGTAAAACCCTAATTGCTTCAAGTCTAGCTACAGGGGCAAAAGTCTCTTCAAAATCAATTCCTTCAATTTGATTATACCCCTTAGCAACTAATCTAGCCTTATTTCTAATGACTACTCCTGAGTCATTTATTTTATTTTTGAACACCCACTTGATTCCAACAACACTTTGATCTTTTGGCCTTGAAGTTAATTCACAAACTTTATTTCTTACAAATTGATTCAATTCTTCTTGCATGGCCAATATCCAAAATTCATCAGAAAGTGCTTGATCAATATTAGTGGGTTCTATTATTGAAATAAAGGCTGAATGATTGACTTCATTATTTAATCCACGCCTAGTTCTAACACCCTCACTAGGTTCACCAATAATCAATTCTCTTGGGTGGTTTTTAGAAAATCTCAAATCTCTAGGCAAAGGGTTTTCTCTTTCCAAATTCTCTTCCACATTTTCTTCCAAATTTATTCTATCAATCTTTTGGGAGTTTTCTTCAATCTCATCTTCAACAACATTTGGCTCTTCCAGATTTCCAGATTCATCAAATACAACATGTGTGGTTTCTTCAATTATTAAAGTTCTTTTGTTGAATACCCTATAAGATTTTCTAACACTTGAATATCCAATAAAAATTCCTTCATCTGATTTTGGATCAAATTTTCCAAAGGCAGATTTTCCATTGTTATGAATGAACACCTTTGAACCAAATACATGCAAATGAGACAAATTAGGTGTTCTACCTTTTAGCAACTTATAGGGTGTTTTATTTAAATTCGATCTCACATTCACCCTATTCAGAACATAACATGTAGTGCTAACCGCCTCAGCCCAAAAATATCTAGGAAGTGAGTATTCTGCCAACATTGCTCGGGCAGCTTCTATTAATGTTCTATTTTTTTCTTTCAACTATCCCATTTTGTTGAGGGGTTCTAGGTGCAGAAAAATTGTGATCAATCCCTTTTTCTTTACAAAAATTTTCAAATTCTCCTCAATGATCACTTTGTAAAGAAATTATTTCACAACCTAGTTTTCTTTGAATCTAAGTTGAAAAATTTCTGAATTCCTCAAATGATTCACTTTTATGAAAAAGAAATCTAACCCAAGTGAATCTTGAGAAATCATCCACTATAACAAATCCGTATACCTTCCCTCCTAGACTTATAGTTCATACTGGTCCAAAAAGATTCATGTGAAGAATTTCCAAAGGTTTACTGGTCCTAAGATCCTTATTGAACTTAAAAGAGAACTTCACTTGTTTTCCTAATTGACATGCATCACAAAGGTGGTCCTTAGTAAAGTCTAGTTTTGGTATACCTCTCACTAAGTTCTTTTGGGTAATTCTCCTAAGGTTTTCATACTAGAATGACAAAGTCTCCTATGCCAAAACTATGATTCATTAGAAACAGTTTTCAAACAAAAAGCAGTAGGAGATTGAATTGAATTCAAATCTAGCATGTAAACATTGTTTACCCTATTTCCATTTAAAACTTCTTTCCAATTTAGGCTTAAAATGCAGCTAGTAGGTAAAAATTTTATATTATATCCCTTGTCATATAGCTGACTTATACTTAACAAATTATGCTTTAAGCCTTCAACTAATAACACATTGTCTATAAAAAAGTTTTTGAAATTTCCAATCATACCTGATCCAACCACTTTCTTTGTGGTATTATCTCCAAGTGTAACCTTGCCTCCATTCCTGGCTTCCAGCGTTATGAATTGTGCAGTATCTCCAGTCGTATGCTTTGAACATTCGCTGTCCAAGTACCATATGCTCCCATGAGGTCTTGTGTGAGAGCAATCCTGCAAAACTCTCAAATGTTAGACCTAGGAACCCAAACAAGTTTGGGTTCACCTTTTAGCAATTTATAATCAGATGCATGTATGATATGTCTAATTTTATGCATCTTAGATCTCCACACCAAATTAGATTTTATCTTCAAAGTACAGGTGTGAGCTATATGTCCCAAAAATCCATAATTATTATATTTCACATTAGGAAAAATATTCATAAGTTTTCTTCCATTTGATTGTCTCCTAAGGGATTTCATAAATTTAGGATAATATTTAAGATTTGTAAAATCTTCAAGTTTAGGGGGATTCCTATTATCCTCGAGAGCTCTTATTGCCAATTTATAAAATGAATTCATATCTTCCAAGATTCGATTTGTATAATTGATTCGATATGTTTTGCTCTCAGATTCATCCTTAAAATTTTTAAATTCTTTTTCAAGATCAGCATAGGATGATTTTAAATTCTCAAAATTCTTATTCAAGTCATCATATTCATCAAGTAGTTTCATGTGGTTGTCATCTATTAATGCATGATCTTTCCTAAGGATTTCATGTTCTTTCTTAAGTTCTTCCAATTCTAAACTCAAACTAGTATACATCTTTTTTATTTTTCTATACGCATCATTCATGTGTCCAGAAACTTCAAATAATTCATCATAGGTTAAGTCACATACCTCTTATTGATCTGATTGTTCAACATTATTTGCCATCAAGCAAATGTTGGTGACTTCTTCTTCTTTTTCAGTTTCAGATGAGTCTGAAGCTGAGTCCGCCCAGAAAGCTCTTTGAAACTTCTTCTTGCCCTTCTTTACAATTGGTTTCTCCTCTACCTTCTCCTTGCTAGGAGTGGCTTTGAGTTTTGGACATTCAGTCTTGATATGACCTGGTTTCCTGCATTCATAACAAATCACTTTATTAGAAACCTTGCCATTTCTATTAAACTTACCTCTATTTTATTGTTGGCGTCTCTTCTGCTTCCTCTTTAAAAAGCTTCTGAATTGTCTAGTCATCAATGTAATATCATCTTCATCCTCAGGTTGTGAGTGTTCACTCTCTGACTCTTCCACCTTTAGTGTAATATTCTTCTTCTTTCGTAGCTCACCTACATCAATCTTTCTTTGACTTACTCCTTGCTCATAAGCAATGAGTGAACCAAAAAGATTGTCAATAGAGTAAATGTTAAGATCTTTAGATTCTGTAATTACAGTAATTTTAGCATCATAAGCAGTAGGTAAACATCGAAGAATCTTATTAACCATTTCAGCATTAGTTAATTCCCTACCAAGTGCATGCAAAGAAGTGACAATTTGTGTGAATCTTGTGTACATGTCTGAAATAGATTCATTAGGTTTCATGCGAAACAATTCATAGTCATGTAACAAGATATTGAGTCTTGATTGCTTAACCTCATTTGTCCCTTCATAAGTTATACAAAGTCTATCCCATATGTCCTTTCCACTTTTGTAAGTGGATACCCACATGTAGTCTTCAGATTTTAAAGCACAAAAGAAACTATTTAGACATTTGGCATTTAATTGTGCTAAGCCACGTTCTTCTATAGTCCAATCTGCAAAAGGTGTTTCTACCCTAACTCCATCAACTAATCTAGTTGGTTTTGTGTAACCTTCCTGGACTAGCATCCACATACGATAATCAAGTGACTGTAAGAAAGTAGACATGCGTGTTTTTCAAAAATCAAAAGGTATATTATCAAACAGTGGAGGTCTAGTGATAGAGTAACCCTCAGGTGTGTTTCGGTTTTCGAATGTAGCCATCTACGTTAATCAAAAAGTAGTTCAAACTTATGATTTTGAAACAGAGCTCTGATACCACTCGTTGAGTCTAGTAAATAGGTTATTAGACCTAAGTTAATGTCCCAAGGCTACCAAGAGGGGGGGTGAATTGGTATTTTAAAAAAATTTACCCTCTTTGAAATTTAAGTTGAACCGAAATGAAAAAAATTTTATTAAGTTTTTGTAGAAAACGTTTTTCAACCACAGAGTTTTTTAAACCAGAAATAAAATGCGAAAAAATAAAAACAGTAAAGAAAATGACACCAGATTTATAGTGGTTCGGTCTAAACCAGACCTACATCCACTCCCCAGAGGCACCCTCTGAGTATTGCACTAATACCAATAGTGACTCTCCTTTTGCACCCACAGCAAGGCGGAGAAGTCTTTACAAAACACTCTTTTCACCACTACCCGGTGTGGCAGAGAACCGTCATCCTTTTACACAATCCCAGTGTTGGCAGAGAACCGTTCGTCCTTTCACACTCTCCTAGTGTGGGCAGAGAACCCATCGTCCTTTCACACTCTCCTAGTGTGGGCAGAGAACCCTTCGTCCTTTCACACTCTTTTAGTGTGGGCAGAGAACCCTTCGTCCTTTTACACTCTCTTAGTGTGGGCAGAGAACCCTACAGCTGTTCACACTCTCCAAGTGTAGGAAGCGAACCTTTCGGCTATTCACACTCTCCAAGTGTCGGCAGCAAACTGGATCTCCTTTACAGATCTTCTCACAAAAAATCTAGAAGGAAGAAAGAAAAGAGTGAAGTAATCCCAATTCACAAGTAGAGATTCTTACCTTTGAACTCCAAGTGAAGCCTTCACGCTCCAGTGGTAGAAATCCTCCTTTGAATGCACTCTTACACTCTCTCTTTAGCTATTCTCTCAAGAGGCACAAAGATCAAATGACAAAAAGATTGGGTGGCAGTCTAATTTGGACTATTTATACAAAAGACAAGAAAAACCGCCCAAAAACTGCAAGTATTCAATTCTGTACGCAGTGGATCGTCCCGGATGATTTTACTTAAAAGCCTTAAAATGAACCTATTTGCATATGTGTACGAAATATTTTCGTATAAGCTGATCGTCCCGTACGAACTAAGTTCGTCTGGTACGAACGATTATTACAAGGTCAGTTCTAGAAACTGCAGAAAAACCGTCCTAAGTCGGTTGCATCGTCTGGACGAAATTTTTATAGAGACCAGATCGTCCTGGACGATAATTAATTTCGTCTGGATGAAAATTTTACAGAGAGCAACTCATTTTTTGACGATAATTAATTTCGTCTGGACAAAAATTTTATAGAGAGCAGATCGTCCTGGACGATAATTAATTTCGTCCCGGACGAATAGGACTTAGAAAATTTTTCAAGCCAGTTCCTATTTGTTCCATGTGCTCAATAGGAGATAACTGTCTGATCGTCCCGTATGATCTGATATCGTCCCGTACGATCAGTATAAATTTTATATGATCTCCTTATGTGTGTGTATGTTTTTATTCACTCAATTACAATCACTCCCTTTCAAATTTAATTCAAAGAAAAATACAAGCTTCAAATTCACAAAGTATCTCATGTTGAATTTTATTTGAAGTTTCGTAGTCTGGAGTTTGATTTTCATGAAATGTTAGTACACACAAGAGCAAAATACAAATCTTGTAAAATTGTTAGGAGATAACTACACATTTGAACAATAATGTTTGGAATCATCAAAACTATACAAGTTACAAAAAATGTAAAGCATGCAAATATCATTTCATGATGAGACTTTTCATTTCATGACTTTTATTGTCATGCATAAATCATACATGTCATATTATATATGTATTCATATCTTTCTCATTTCTTATAAATATACAAGAGTCACATGAGCCACCATCTAATTTAGTACAAATGAATATACTCCTTGTACATTTTCTTTTTCCTTTTCCCTTTTCATAACATTTTCTTTTTAACATGCACAAATATATTTTGTCCTCAGACAGTATTATAAGGAGATATGCTCCATCAGTCAACATGCACATGCAAGCATAATATATCATATAATTTAATTACTTTTTATGAAAATGTAAGTCATGACATATTTAGTTTTATTTTATTCAGTATGATCAATTATTGAGTATGAAAAAGATGGATCATAATCTAATTTAAAATAAATACTTAATAAAATAAGCAGATATCAATATATTTAAAAGCATTTAATTTAAGAAAGAACAAAATTGTTACTGTAATTAAAATACATGATTACTCACTTTGAATGTTTCCAAACTTTAATATTTTCCAAACTTCAAGCTTTGCTACAAATTCCAATACTCATCTCAACTTAATTCTAAAAATCTTCTGTTGTTCAAATAACATTAAAAGATCTTAAACCTTCAACTTGGAGTTCTCAATTATAAAACAACATTAATAATTCATATTCTTCTTACGGTGAAAACACAATTTACTTCAGCATAACATAGTTCTAATTCATCTCAAAATTTCTATTACCCAAATTTAACCATAATTCATTAAATTAACATTTTAATATCATTATTTTTGGATTTAAACAAACCCTAAATTTTTAACATTCAAATTTGGTCTAAGCCCTTAATTATCCTTTTTAACCTTTACGGTTACCTAATTTAAATTGAAATAACTTTAATTTTTAGTTTTGCCCCAAAACCCCAAATTTGGAAAGTTAAATTCCATTATTTTCATCACTTCTTCATCCTAAAACCTCCCATTTACCTAATTTACACTTCAGGCTTAAATTTTTTTTGAATTTTATTTAATTAAAAATTAGAAAAAGAGTAAATTGTGAAAAATTTTACTTTTTAACTTCAAAAATGTAAAATTGCTAAAACCTCCCCTTTGCTAAGGCATCCTCAAACAAATTGAATTTCGGAAAAAGTCAAAATTTTAGAAATCTCAAAATTTTTTTAAGAAAACAAAAGATAAGGTTTAATATTCACCATTAAGCTTCCCTAAACGTTCTCCTTTTTAAAATTGTCAAATTTTGAAAACCCCTAGATTTTTAACATAAGAATATCTACGAAAAAAAAAGAAATTTTTATGTTATGAACAAACCTAAAGCTTTTCTAAAGTTTTCCCTTTGATTTCCTCGAAAAAGGGCCATCGAAAACCACCCACCACCACCACCCAAAGCCCTTGCCCGCACCTCTCTCTCATCCTTCGCTCTCTCCTTCGTTCAACGTAACAAAATAAAGAAGGGATCGAAAGTTTCGATCCCTTAAGCTATTTGGGCAGTTAGGGAAAGCCAAAAGACAAATGTGCCCATGCATGCTTAAGTTCTTTTTAGAAAATGATAAGCTATTTAGTAATTTTCCTTTAATAAAACTTTACTAATTTTGAAAATTTATCTATTTTAATCATGGTGCGTCGTAATGCGTCGTGATGCTATGATTCAACATTTTTTTAAATTTTACAGTTTGGTTGTTAGTAAAGTAAACACAAGGGAAATATTTTTTCTGTTTGTTTAGGTGTATTTAGAATGAAGTACACTCAGAGGCTCATTTGAATGAGATATTCAACCAAGCACCTAATGTGCCTATTCCTATACTAAATTTATTTGCCATATTAAAGTCCCCCAACACATTATAGAAGACACACATTGCGGTTCTAGGTCCCCGCACGAGGTGGTTTTCCCATCTTGTGGCTCCAGATTTCTACATGGAGTGACATACATTGCGTTGCTTAAAAGTGAAAAGGCACACCTCGTAGTAGTGAAGGAGCATCTCATCTAGGCCGCCAGTTTGATTAGGTCCTTGAGTGTACAAAGTTGAATTAACGATGCAGCTGTATATATCTTCTTGCGTGCGATGGATCTTCCTGCGTGCAAAGCTGAAGAATGGGTACAACAGGCCAAGCAACACAGTCAAACGACAACAAAGAAATATAGAAGATCAACGGACAACTGGGAGCACAAAGAGGGCCTTGAACTCACGGGCTATTGAGGTTGGCATGCGGTCGATTCGCTTGCCAGCTGAGATGCTCAATTCGCTCGTCATGTAGTGCCTCGCCGAAGGCTACACACATAGTGGCAGAATGCTTGAATCACCGAATGAAGCAAAATGGATTCGCTTCTCTCCGATGTCGTAAGCATCCAATTATGAAAATCACCACCGATTTGCACTTCTTCTCAACGCTGGCTTCGACATCCAATGCAGAATAAATGATGTGGATGAAGAGATGAATTTGTTTCCCTCGGGCTCCTCTCTTTTTCTCACATGTGATTTCCTTTTTTACTCGAAACAGAGGATTTCTTTTAGACAAAAATTGTGCTACAATAGAGATTTGGAATGCATCAGATTTGGACGGATGAAAAATGGTCTTGCTAGAATTTACATTACTGCTGTTTATAATAATTGGAAAGTCGAAAACATGGTTAAGCATGGAAAATCTGTTCCTTCAGCTTCGTCAATAGTTGTAGAAGTATTATATAATTATTCATATCAGCATTCATTCCCAATTGAGAAGAACTTGAATATCAAACATCAATCTATGCTGTCAAATGCTTGGTATCCCCCACCTCAAGGTTGGATTAAACTGAATGTAGATGTGGCTGTATTGAAATCTAATATGGCAGTAATATCTTGTGTTTTAAGAGATCATATGTAATAACCCATATTTTTGATTTTGTGAATTTTTTTCTGAAGTCATTATAAGTCAAAGTCATAAATTATCTTTGTCATGATATTTTGATCAAAGTACGTATTTTATTTACATGAATTTTTTTCATAATTTTTAGACACCGATGAAAATCATTAAGAAATTTGTACCAATCGATACAAGTAAGGATTTCAGAACTGTCAAGTATCCGTTTTGCAAACTGATTTCACCGATATTTTTTTAAATATTATGATTTATTTTGTAAATATTTTTATGTAATTTTTTAAGCAAAAAATAATTTATTTGATTTTTATACTAAAGAATTGATTTAATTAAATATTATATTAATATTATAATATTATTTCATTATACATGTCTAAAGGCATTAAAAAAAGTTTTTAAAAGCCATCCTCCTTAAGTCATTTCGGCTAACATAGAGGCTTTAGAGAAAATTTGGGAGAATTTAGAGTGAGGAAAAGAGATTTGGAATTTGGAGGCCACGGTGTGATTTTCATCCGTCGGGCCAGTTGAAAGATTTGCTCGTCTTACTGTAAGGAATCCATACACTACTTTTGATTTCAAATATTTTATATTTTTGGTATTTTTCACTCAAATTTGTGTTTCATTATCGTAAAACGTAACTAACTTTGTTTTAGCAAAACTTTCACCGCGTAACTTTTTGTATGTTATAATTTATAAAGATCATGATTATGAGCATTTTGAATATTTATTTGAATTTTTTCACCCGGTGATTGTGAAAATACAGTGATTTTTGTCTACTTCAAAATTTATTTTGACCTTTAAAAATAGTGTAGTACAATAAAAGTCTTAAAACATCATATTTTATATAATCCTTGATAATTTGAATTTTTTTTTGAAAATGTGTATTCTTTCCTAATAGGATTCTTTATTGTATATGACATTTTGGTATTGAAAATTAAGCTCAATTATGCATTATTTAATTAAGCTCAATTATGCACTATTTATTACATAATTATGCATTACTTAATTATGCACTATTTATACATAATTTTGACATTGAAAATCTTTTTAATTAAGCTCAATTATGCACTATTTATTACAATGCATTGAAAATGGATATGTATATGTGCTTGAGTAATAGTTGGTCGCTATTTTTATTATAATATTATGAAAAATAATGTATGTGTGTGAACAAACAAGTAAAGACTAGTTTGACCCGTTGGTTGGAGATTGATTGACCTATATAGGATGGTGGGCTGATGGGCTTTACTTTAAATACTGTGGTTTGATATTATCCTCTACTAATTCACATGATACACTTATTGAGAATTATAAAGAGATTATTACTATGCTAACGGGTAAAGGGTGTCTGCTCTACTTACTAAGCCAATAATTTACTAATACTGAAAAACACTGTGATAGCCAGGGCTTCTATTTATTTATTATGATTGCTAAATTGTATATCCTTGAGGCATTTTTCTTATTATTGTATGAATTTATTGTTATTGCACGGATTTACTGTTATTGTATGAATTTACTGTTATTACATTATTCTATTGCTTATGCATTGTATTATTACTGTTACTGATATAGATACTGATACTATTTGATATTATTGATTCACTTTATTGATATTAAGCTTGTGATATAGAATAACTAGATAGCATGTATACATTCTGATATGATTTTACTATATTGATTTGATTTCAACAGTCACTAACGAAGTTTTGATTTGATGCTTTATACGATTTTATACTAACTGATATTATGGATACGATGATTTCTTTAAATATCTGACACTTATACTGGTTTACTACTTTATGGGCTTTTATACTATTTACAGATTATACTACTGCTGCTTGTAGGTTTTATTGTTTTTGCATTGATTCAATGATCATAAGGATGCAAATGCTATGATTTGACTGTTGACATATTGCTCCTTTACCGCGCTTTGAGTTCAGTTGTAGGTTTTGGTAATTTGTTAGGCTTTTTAAGCTCATTATATGTGGTTAAATATTTTCAGATCAGGGCAGAGGAGCAGGAGTGTGAGACTGATCAAGGATCTTCAGGTTATGTTTCTTTTCATTTTAGTTATTTTTTTGTACTCAGGACATGATAGATATGCGATGATTGTTTAGATTTTGAGTAGTGTATATGACTTTTGGGAATGAATATAGATGTGTATATTAATGTTTTAAATTATAAAATATGTTGTACTGTTTATTACTGATATATGACATTAGATATCTCTGGTTGTTGATTATTTAAAGGATAAATGAACAATTTTTTCAATTTAGATTCTGGGGTGATAATCACCTCAGGAATGCTTTATGCTTATGGAAAGAAATTAATCCATTGGGACATTTTTTTTTTTTAAATTGAAAGCTATTCTAAATTTTGAATAATCATTTAAGGTGATAATTTAAATACTATGAAGATGCTTCAAAATTTGGAAAATGTGAATCCAGATTGGAATAATAAAGCTCGAAGACTGGATCTTTCTTTTTTAGAAGTTTTTAAGAATGTTATCTTCCAATTTGTTTCTAGATAATGTAATAAGATGACAGATTATTGTTCTCATCTTGCCATACTAGGTGACTTTTATTGTGATGTTTTTTTAGACAATGAACTTCCATCAAATTTTGTTGACTTGATTAGCAAAGAATATGATAAATTACTTTTTATTTAGTTTTTTTAGGACATTTAGGCCATTTAAGACAAACTCACTCACACAATGCATACACAAAGACTCGAACCCCAAATCTCTTAGTTGGAAGCCTAAACTCTCAACCAAGAGGCTAAGGTGAGTTGTGTACTTTTTCTTTAGTTAGTTGTAGCTTTTCATTCATGAATTAATGCAATTTGCATAGTTTCCAAAAAAAAAAAAAAAAAAAAATCTCTTCATATATTTATTATGTAAACCCTCTTACTATTTTCCTGCCGAGCCCCCGAAAAATTATCGCAGTTCCCAGTCGAGGGATGCGATCTTGCTGCATCTTCCATGAATTCCTCACCTCCGCTACGAAGGATCCCTGTCGCGTTGCCATTGTGCACGCCGGTGGTGGTCTACAGTTATTAAGGGAGTACCGTACGAGGCTAAACGAGGCCTCTTCCTACTCCAATCCCGCCTCCATCCCCACTCTAGACCTCAACTTCGATGCTGGTCACATATCCTCATCTCCTCGATTCTTTCCTGGCGATGAGTGCTTCACTTACGGTGAACTCCTCTCCGCGGTTGATTCTCTTAGCCGTCGCATTTGCTGTGTCCTAGACGGTGGTAATGCCGCCCACCTTTTGAACCATCCAGGTCAGGGTTCTCAATATGATGTTCTTCTGTAATTCTTTCATTAGGTCACTTCCTACATTTCCGAACACTAACTGAGCCAGTAGGAAGCACATGTTTTATTATTTGTTGTTGGTTTATTCTTTGAGGCCGTCTGCTTATGTTTTTCCACCTTAACATGATAGTAGCTTCACAATTCCCATCTACTGGTTGGTTGCAATGGCATTCATAAAAAATGCGATCTTCTTTCATTTGAAACTTTTTCCGTTGTAGTTCCTATATAGACCGTTTGATAGCCCATGTAGTTGTTTGCGCCGATCGATTGATTATTTTTCTCGAAACGTATTTCTTTGGGAGTTTCGGACTTCTGATTCACCGTAACAAAATTTCATGCTTTTCGGTTCTTTGCATGTAATTAATGGTGATTATAGGATTATGGGACATGACAGGCTCCACTTAACTGAAAGTTGTAGTTTTTTTTCCAGGTTATGGGCTTATTTCTCCTGAAGGTCACCTTGACGAATCGTATATGTTAGGCCTTCCTTCCGTGAGTTATATGCCTCAAATAGTTGGAGTGCGAATTGGCCCGTCCGTAGAATATGTTGTTGCTGTCCTGTCTATCTTAAGATGCGGGGAGGCCTTCTTGCCATTGGATCCATCATGGCCGGAGGAAAGGATACTTTCTGTCGTTTCTTCTTCTAGAACTCGTCTTGTTATTCAAGTGAAGGATGATTCCACGATGAAATACGGAGGGCGGCCAACGGATGGTGGTGGCGCTGATTGGGTTGATGGGTGTGGCAGTTTGGTTATATACTTTTCTATGAAAGAAAAGCTTTTGAAGAATGTTGCCCAGGCTACAAATTTAGTTTGGCCATGTGAGAGCAACAGACAAAGGAAGTTTTGTTATTTGATGTACAGTTCCGGTTCAAGTGGAGAGCCTAAGGGCGTATGCGGTACAGAATTAGGTAACCTGAACATTTATTCTTTTATTTTCGTGACAAACACGCCTTTTGGCATCATACAACTGAATTTATCCTAGTTATGACATTTAAATATTTGTTTCGCTAATTAAAGTTCCATGCTAATGCATCTCAGTGATATTGGGAGCCTTATGGTGGATGACTAGCTTTTGGAGATTTCATTTCATGCATGCCTCTTAACCCTTAACTATTTTCCCTAATATCGTTATGTGACTCAATAAGTTTAATTTCCTTATAATTATTACAATCTTAAACATCTTTTTTGTTCTTAAATAATTGTATGAAAATGCTTTTTCTCTCATCATTTGAGATCATCATAGGGTCTGTTTGGTTCAGCTTTATCATAGCTTTGTTTTATGTAAGGGTTATTTGGTTTGAAAAAAAACGAGTGTAAAGTATTTCAAATGCATAGGATTTAAAACTATTGGTGTTTGGTTTGAAGTAAAAGAAATGCAATGCAAAATTTTGAATTATTTGGAATTCATTATTTTGCTCAATTTTGATGTATATAAAAATCATTAGATTTGACCGATTTATAAATACATTATAAATTTTGTGCCGTTGTCACCCTCGCCAGCCACCAATTGTAGTCGATCTCTGCAGCTAGCTGAGGACTGACGATTGCTGCTGTTCCCCCCACCTCTCGATGTCGTCGTCGAACACTGCCTCCAACCACTGCCCACCAACTGCAGCTGGCCGTTGGTCGCCACCTGCCATTGACCACTATTTGCACCATCATTGTGTTCCGCCTCGCCCCTACTGCCCCCTACTGCCTGCCATCATTGTTGGTTGCTGTCGCCACCAACTGTCAACCACCGCCATCGTTGGGCTTTGCACTGGATTCATTTTACTTCATGCCTATAAAAAAAAAAGAAAATAATTACCTGCATTTATTCTAAACTCATCCAATGAACTCAAGTTATTTCAAATACATTACATTCCTTTTACACTATATTCTGTTTTGCTTTGCATTCTTTTTTTAGCAAGTCAAATGGCCTGTAAGTTGCCACAGTTCTCTTTGGCTAATACTTTCTTATTGCTATTCAGAAATTTTTGTGATGAGAAGCAGCTTTTATAACCTGATTTATTAGTGTATGATAGGTTTAAGAAAGCTTTGATCTCTCTATCACTCACTAGATTGTAATAGGTTGTTTGTTTTTTTGGTTTAATGCTATTGGCAAGTTAAAAAAAAAAAAAAAAAACTTTTTCAAAAGAAAAACAAAGATTTATGGTAAAAAATTTTCAAAAAAATTATTTTCCCTACAATAATTCTTTTGTTCATTATATATTTTTGAAATTATTTATTCATTAAAATTCCCATTTAATAATTCTTCAGAACAAATAAATAGAACATATAAGTTCACACAATACACAATACTCCTGCATCTTGCGTTCTTTGGAGGGTTAATTTATGTAGTCTTTTTGCATGGCTGTTACTTTATGCTAGATTCATGCATATGATATGATAAGCAGCATAATTTCAGTCATGCCAAGCACCAAGACCAAGTTATCTATGTACTAGTTCTTTAACCAATTGCTTTTATCTCACATTAAAAATAAGGTTTCCCGAGCATTTAGTCACAAAATACATTTATACAAAGCATTACAACAAGCATCGTTGTTTTAGTCTGTGCATTTATTTTTATGATCACATTGTGCTGCATCATGTATAAGTATGTATGTACAAAATGGGCTAAACCATATACACCGAGGTGGTGATTCCGAAACATTGAGGTGGTACTTATGTTCCTTAAAGCTTAACTTCTTCATTCATGAACTTCTCTCTAAAATTATTTATTCAAACACAAGGGCATCCTAAAACACATGATATTGGTTAAATCTATATAATCTTAAACTTATTTATGGATCGATCAGTTACACCATAGGTTATGCCTGCTTTTTGCTAACTTTATTTACAAAACATTAGTTCTATTACAAAATATTCCCCAACATTCATTCTTTGAGGCTTTCAGGCTCTCTTCTTTTTGTGAACCTTGGAAATAATATAAGTAATGCGAGCTTGTAGCAAACTCAGGAATCAATACTTCACTACTATTCAAGATGATCACGTGGGAGTTGACTAAACAATATTATTCTTTCATATCGGTGGATGTTTTTTTGGCTATAACGGCAAACATACTCAGGAATTGCACAATGTGAATTGAAAGTTATTGCGGAGGCTCTCTTGTTATAGTTTCAAAAAAAAAAAAAGAAAAAAAAAGAAAAACAGAATTGCAGGTTTTCCAATTTGGTGCTTCACCACCAGCTCTGTTTTGCTTAGATGCCAACTCGCTTAAATTGGGCCCTTCAGGCCCTTATGTAGATCATTACCATGAGATCTCTCTCTGAACTTACTCATTTCAATATATAGTGCAAAAAACTCAGTTCTTTATTCAAAGAAATCCAATATAACTGCACCAGTTTTTTTTTAGGCCATTTTTCATTCTTTGCAGCCACCAGGAAATAAGCTATTAGGTATGCATTGTTTTTCATATTTTTGGGGTTAAGATGGTATTAAAATTTTAGGACTAAACATTTCTTTTCTAATACTAGCCTCTTCAAAGAAAGGGCGTGGAATCTAGTAATTGTCTACCAGTCTGTCAATAACCCTCGAGTGTCATATAAGCTCCACTGATTTACGACAACGATCATTCCTACCCAATATAGAAAATTCTGATATCATTGTTATGGCAAATGCTTTTCAAAGAAACACTGGGATTTCAGCCAGTCCTAGGCCACCATTGAGCAAATTCTTTTTCTGATATCCCTTGAAATTTAGCCCAAAATATTTACAATCGACTGAGTTATAGCCCTCAGAACCATGGTTCATAGATAAAAGCACTTGTAGGGCAAGTCTGATGAGTTGCATATCTTTGTCATAATTGGCATGGCTATACTTTAAGGTTGAATGTTTAGCATGAGAGTGAGAAAAATTCGCTAACAGTGTTCATCTCTTCTATCTTGTACCTCAAGTATTTTATTTCAAAGTTATTTACATAATTTTTGTAATACCTTACGAATGTTCAACTGTTTTTGTTTGAATTTTGTTATTTCTCCAGTGATTTCTCAACTGAGGTGTATTTACTTGTTTAGGTCTTCTTAACAGATATTGGTGGATGCAAGATCAGTATCCCATATCCCAGGAGGATGTTTTGTTGTTCAATACGTCTATCAGCTTCGTTGATCATCTTCAGGAGTTCCTTGGTGCTATTTTGGCGTGTGCCTTGCTTGTTATTCCTCCCTATCATGAGTTGAAATATCCTGAATATACTGTTGATTTCCTTAAGGTGTTGACTGATCTTAGATTCTAAATGAGATTTGTTTCCTTTCTACTTCCAAAATTTCCCATTTATCACTCAATGGTTGATAAGACTTTTATGTGGATCCTTCAATGTAATGATTCCTGCATACTTTCATGCTCCTCGTTTTGTTTATATTCGAAATTATAGTCAAACCATGATTTTGGTTAAAATGTAGGAGGCCCAATGATGCAGCACAAGAAAGGGGATTACAAGAACCTCATGATGCTTTGTTTATTTGCATGAAGTTTTTTTATTTTATTTTTAATTATTGTAATATTTTAATCCATAAGTTGTAATTATATATTGAACTATTAAAATATATCGGTAATGTTTAGTAGTGACTAGTGAGGTATGCTTCATCTAACTGTGGCTAGCCTTATATATAAAGGTACATCAAGGTGCCCATGCATTGGCTTGTGGATGTAATTCCTCATGCAATGAAGCCCAATTGAGCTTTACATGCTTAGAGTAGTGCAAAGCTTGTCCATCTTTGGATTTCTCATGCAAGGGATGGCCAGATGTAGGTCAATTTAAGTGCAAAAGAGTTATAAACCGACAAACCCACCATCTTCTTAAATTCAAGTAGTCATTTTCCACATTTCAAGGTGCGACATCCTCCATTACTTGGAATCTTCTCTGCATTAGTTAAAAATTTGAATAGGAGTGTTAATAAAGGACCCAAAACGATAACTTGGTGTGAACCCGACTAACAAAATTTAGGTTTAATTTGACTTGATTATTATTTAGGTCAAGTTCTTAGACCCAATTATTATTCAGGTCGATTTTGAGTTGACCTAAAAAACTCGAAATCAACTCAAAATTGATTTGATTACTATTCTGGTTCCGATTTTGAAGAGTTAGAAATATATTGTTAAGTAAACATATATAATTTTAGGTGAACATGCCTTGTTTGACATAGTTGAGTTATGTTGATCCAAAAAGTTACATGTTCCATATGATAAATGGGTTAGACTGGTCGGCTTAGGTTGGTTTAGGTTAAGTTAGGTTTGGATCCAACCTTTTGGCCCATATAATAAACATGTAAGGTTTAGCTAAAGCAGATTCGAGTAAGGTCAGCTTTTAGTTAGATTCGAACTTAATCCATGATTTGACACTCCTAAATTTGAATGATGTAAGGGCTTTCAAATGTTGCAAACTTTTCTAAGGATAAAATTTTGGCTAAATTAAATCAAGAGAAGTTTATCTTCTCTATGGATCTTGCTTGGTGGATTGATCTTAAGGTTGTAAGGTTGGTGGCCTAGAATTGGATTGCTACTTTGGTGTTTTTAAAATTTTTTGTAGATTTTGTTATTTTCTTTGTTGAGGTTCAAACAACCCTTGGCCCCACCTCAAGGCCCATAAATAAGTCCCATATAAGAGCCACCTCTCATCCACCTCACATAAGCCATCACTTTCCCATCTTAGCCACATACACTCCCTCCCAAGTGATCACCACACCTCCATTTCATAAACAACAAATCCTCACTCTTTTCACCACATTAGGCCCATTACCAAGTGGATCTATTTTCTAATGCCAAAATAATTAATGTAGACTTTGTTCCCCCTTTTATGCATTCAAAGAAAGATGCTTGCTTCTTAATATGGTTGCAAATAAACCAATAAAATTGACAAGTTACTTGTAGCTTTGCACGATTAGATCTTGATCATAATAATTTAATTAATTAATCAAACAGGTTTGAATATTTTTATAATTACTCCATTTATAAGTGAACAAGCTTGAATATCTTGTTATTTGATTTGTTTATGATTGTGAACAATATTATTAAAAGGTCGTGAATAAGCTTGTTAAGAAGCTCGATTAAGGGTCGATTACAAATTTATTTAATTGTGATTATGTGGTTGGCTTGTTCTTTTATATATTAGATTCTTTTATTCATGAGCACAAATTGGTTATTTATGTTCATTAAAATATATATATTTTTTAAGTTTGTAATTCATCCAATTAAAATTTCTTTTTGAAGTTCAGGAGATTGTTTATTAATAAGTCGTCATCAACAAAGAAAAGAAAAAATAGAAAAAATTGTAAGAAATTGAAAGAAAAAGAGAAGTGTGTATTTTTTGACTCTTCGCGAAACTTGGTTTCATGTCTTCAACAAAGTTGCCCCTTGTACAAAGATAAAAATGCAAGGAAATGACCACCCAAATTTTAGTGCCTGTGCGTGTTGTTTCAACTTGGTGGAGAAATTTGTACATAAGTTCTTGCGTGCATTTTTTCACTGTGGAGGAAAAATCTATGTATTTCATCGTGCAAGTGATGAAGGCTTATTAGCAATTTTTTAAGCATAGCAGGATTGAAGATCATTGGCTGCAGTGTCATTGATGCCAATAAAGCATGTTTTTTTAAGCGTGGTGGGAATGTCTAACACTCCCTATGGGTGACCTTACGACATTGGGATGCTACAAAAAAAATTTAATGACAAGGCTTAGAAAGAACAATTAAAATGAACATTTTGGACTACAAATGTGACAAAAGAAAAAATGAATACAATAAAAGTATAATTACAAAAATCATCAAAATAAGAACAATTTTGGACACTTTCAAATGCAATGTTTGTTGTTTCAAATGAACTACAAGAAAAATAAGTGAACACAAATTGAACATTGAATTGGGCAATAGGGAACCCAACAACTTTCCTAACGAGCATGAATAGGACATCAGATTTTTAGAAGACTCGAAATTGTGAGGTATAATTGAACTTGAAAATGTTTAAATGAGAACCTCTATTTTGAAAGTAAAGGAATGCTCCTGTGGGGTCTATCTGGACATTCGATGAGGACTATATGTAAGCAAGCCAAGTTTACTTTGAATGCACAATAAGAATCTAAATTATAAAAACTTGCCATCAAATCTATAATACGGACATGCAAGAGGGTAAAAAGGTGGTCTTTAAAAAGTTCTAAATGAAATATTGTGCATATTTTAATGATAAAATATTCACGCTAATAATTAAATCCAAATATTTCCAAATAATACGCATACCATAAAACAACTTCCAAACTGAAATATAATGTTTTGAAAAGCGTGCAAATGCATCATTTTAAGCGCACTATGCAAATCCATTGTACTATTATATTGAGAATTGTGCAAATGCAGTGAAAATGGTCAAGTGCATCGAAATATGTGCAATTGTATCATACAAATGAATAAAAAAGCATGTGAGTGCATCATGCAAAATCACCGTGCAAGTGCATCAAGAAGTGTGCACTCCCTTGATTCGTGTGTAACTTCTATGAGAAGCATGCAAATGCTTTGAGAAGTGTGCAACTACAATGAGAAGCATGCAATTGTTTCGATAAGCATGCAAATGCTAAAAAAGAGTCGCGATAAATTTTTAGAAGTGTCCTTTATATATCTTTTAAAAGCATATAAAATTAACAAAAGTCAAATGCATGTATATCATTTGAATAAAGTGATAATTATTTAAAATTAAAATAAGAGAATGTTGCACCGACCATAAAATGACATGGAATTGCACATCTTCAAGAATCGTGCAATTACTTTGAAAAGAGAACAATCTTTTTGAAATTTGTAATAGTTTTAAATCCAATCGACTATTCATCAACATGTGCACATGTTCTATAGCGGGCCACTTTTCTTATAGGCCATGCTTGCAAGTCCCATTTTTCAAGTCCGATCGTTCATGACATAAAATTTAGAGTTGACAAGGCTTGAACATCTTAAACTTTGTCTTCTGCAAGCAAGTGGGTAGAGTCAACAAAGATCAATACAATAAAGTCTAATCAAATAAAGAACTCTTATGATGTGCATGGTTTTTGTATATTATAATTGGAGGGGTCTACTTTCAAAAAATAAGATTATTAAATTGCAAATATTAATGATGTAAACAATCCAATCTTTATGATTGTTGTTTTGATAATATATTTTAACCGAAGGTGATTTTATTTTTTGAAATGCTCCAAATTCCATACTCAATCATTTTTGGCCTAAATTCAAATAAAAAATGTAAAATTCTAAAAAAAGTTATAAAATTCAAAATGTTTTAAGCAAACTTAATCTCTTTACCGTAACACAAGCATCCATTTATCATCTATGATAGTTTGCCAAATGTGACAAATTTTTGATTAACCTCAGCTCATAAGAAGTCAATGTTATAGCAAGCGTATTACTATGATCATTCTCAAAAGATCTTTTGCTAGTAAGGACTTGACACACATCCTTTTACTAACGATTTTATCGTCAAATAACATTAGTGGTTATGAATTGTGCTCTTTAAAGCGGTGTTTTTTGTCACTACTAAATTACGGTCACGACCATAGTTTGGATGGTCCTTAATGGATTCAAATTCAGTGAGTGGTGAATTATAGTGCTCTTAATATATCCTTTGGACGATATTTGTCATGATTGTGGATCCTTTAGTTATGTTGGGCTTTTTACCTTTGCTGACTAAGTAGATTAAGGTCCATGTAATCTGGGAAGATGGAATCATGAGATCTTAATCAAGTTTGACATCATTCTTCCACCATCTGCTTTAAGCTAATGGCAGTGAAAATTTTTAATCATTAAGCCAAAATTGCAATTATTATACTCTATGCACTTAGTGCCTAACAATTAGCTTTAGTTAAAAGTTATCTTCCATTATTGGTAAGGGGTAATTAAGCATAGGGATTTGTGCCAATGGGAAATTTGGAACTAGATTAAAGTTCTCACTAAATGATTGAGTAATTTCTGGGTAGTTTCTTATCTTCAATCTAATCCACCTTTTGAAAATTTGATTTGGAGCAAAACTCTCTCAAAGGATTTAGTCACAAATTTTTAGATCCCATAGTTTAAGTGGTTTGCACCGCTATTATGTAATCTTTAAAGTTCACTTTATTATCAGCAGCATTGAGGGTTGCGGGTTTCATCATTTCAACAATAAGTGATTTAGCTTTATGTGCATATTGAGGTTGGGGAATTGTGAAAATGCTCAATTCTACTATATATAACTTCCATGTTTTAGTGGGACTAATTAACATTCTCACGTCTTCTAATCTGAGATATCCAAATACCAAACTAATTTGTTGAAATGAGATTTATGAAGAAACGTGTGCTTGCAATATAGTTTTGGCCCTTCTTTCCCCCTGTTATGGAGGCTTAAAATTCCGCACGATATTTTGCTTGACATGCCAATTATGATAACTTGTGAATTTTATTAAGTTGCAGTAATAGCTCATTTTTATGTTGCATTTGCAAGTTCGATCTCATGGCTTTTCTTATGTTCAATTTTGATCTTTTCAGGCATATGGCATTTCCAGGCTTACCACTGTTCCATCTCTAGTGAGGGAGCTTCTTCCTACCTTTGATATTTCATCGTGCGCACAACTTATTAAGTCACTGAAAGTATTGGTGCTTAGTGGGGAAATCTTAGCTATATCTTTGTGGAGAGACTTGCATGATCGTTTACGGGAGACCACCATCTTAAATTTATATGGAAGTACAGAGGTTCGTAGTTTACATAACTTTAAGTTATGTTTAGCCTTTGTTGTATTGGGGCTATAAGCAATCAATCTTTCGTTAGGATGTTTAGAAGTCCTAGGTGCACAATAATTTTCACTTGCTGGATTATTAAATTTGATTTTTTTCTTGTGTTACGAACTGGTATATTTTTAACACTCTCAAATGACAATTGCCAGGTTTGATAAGGTCAGTTGTAATTCTAGCCACTGCTAAAACAATCATGATTTTTATCCGATCTAGTGACAGACAGAATTGTTGGTTCTTTGAAAACAATATCTTACAAGTACTAATCTGGCTGTATCATTCCTGAAACAATGGTACGATAGCTTCATTCTCTGGAAAGAGGGTGATAAGTCTGCATCAAAGTTATGTGCAACTATACTTCTCTTAGGATTAATTGTTTGTGAAAGAATGACTGGAATCGCCCTACATTCCAGGCTCATCAGTTTGGTACTTAATAACTTCAAAACATATTTATGAAGTTTTTATAAGCATGCTTATTAAATTTGATAACATATGAATGATTTTTTTTGTAAATAAAAATAGTGACTTATTTACATCCAGAAAAATATGTTGAGTTTCCCAAATTATTATGTGCGCACTTATGATTCCTCTAGTAAATATGATTTATTTACTTGGTAGAATGTATGAAAAAATCCTAGATAGCATAGATTACTGCTCAATAATCCAAATGCTGAACTTTACCACTTAAAGCTGAGTTGTGATTGTTATCTATTATAGTGATATTAGTCATATCATGTGGTTCCATAAGGTCTTAGGGAATTGCAAGGCAGTGGCACCAGAAAGCAGCCTAACTGCTAAGTACCCATGTATTGTCGTCTTCTTTGTTAATCATTTTCCTGGAACAGTTCTGGAAGGTTCTAGACAATTGCAAGTGCAGTGGTACACTGGTACTAGAAAGCTGTCTGTCTACCTAGCAGGCGAGCACTGATATGTCCTCTTCCATCATTGCTGGTGTTGTCCAACAGATGATCAATTTCTCAAGAAAACTTTTCAAGAGTTTTTAATCTAGAAGTCTATACCATAGAAGTTTGCAATATGCAATTTACTCTATTCTATTCCTAATACTATCCCGCAGTCAATGTATTTATCCATTTTTTCTATTTATTTTTAATTTGAAAAAGCATTGATCACTTGAAACATTGATGCATGATTGCATGTACGCAGTAGATTCAGGATATGATTATTTAAGGGTAATCATTAAGTTGTCTTTTTACTTTTTAAATTAAGTGTAACCATAAAATAATGGAGAATCCTTTATCTGATATGAAAATTTATGCAGTTTTTTAAATGCATGTAGTATGAATTTGTTGTGGTTTTTGACTCAATAATTTAGTCAAGACCTTCACAAATTTAAATATAATATTGAGAATAAAATACTACAACAACAATAATAGGATTTTAAGAGTCAAATTTTCATTTTTTGAAACTGTAACCAATAATAAAAGAGATCCTGTTTAATTAAATATATTGGTTAGAGGAAAATCTTTGAGTAAATAAAGAATATGAAAATTTATGCAGTTTTTTAAATGCATGTAGTATGAATTTGTTGTGGTTTTTGACTCAATAATTTAGTCAAGACCTTCACAAATTTAAATATAATATTGAGAATAAAATACTACAACAACAATAATAGGATTTTAAGAGTCAAATTTTCATTTTTTGAAACTGTAACCAATAATAAAAGAGATCCTGTTTAATTAAATATATTGGTTAGAGGAAAATCTTTGAGTAAATAAAGAAATGCTAGTTTTGTTATTAAGACCATGGTAAAATAACGTTTTTTTCTCCTACATAATATATTATTTTCTATACTAAACTTGATCACAAAATATTTCAAATCCATTGAGGATAAAGATGATGGATGGGGACCATTGCTTGTTAAAAATATATATAAATAACAAATTAAAACTAAAGAAGGAATGAAGAAGATAAAAAATTGAGTTTGACTTTTTTTTTCATGATTTTATTTATATTGATGTGATTATTGATAATTAAGACATAACTTATTTTAGTACTCTTTTTTCCCTTTTACGGGCATTTTTGTGACACTATATTGTATGAGAGAGGCGATTAACTTAAAGGCTATGAAGTGCATACATTTTTTAATGCCTTTTTCTTTCATGTAAGTCGTTCATAGGTCTCCAAAACTTCCTGACAAGTCATGCTTGAGTTATTTTTTCTCAATAATAGAGGTTTACATGATATTGACACACATTTACATGTAAATGCCATGCATATAATATATTTTAAGCTTTTTTTTTTTTTTTGGTTTTTGGTTTAGTGTTAATGGTCTGGTTCAGTATTAGATTTTGGTTTAGTTTTTATTACCTCTTCAACATTGAAAACATTTTGACTCTTATAGGGGGTCAATTGGTTTCAGTCATACTCTCACTTGGTCATGTCCAAGTTACCAAATTCACATGTCACCATTATCTTGTGTGATCTTCTATTGTATGTTTCCTTTAACGCACAACTGCTTTGGTGGGCCTCCATCTTCACCAAGCCTTCTTGGTTGAGCCTATCACGGTGTTATCATTTCATTTCTCATGCCAACGATGCTCTCCATCTTCGCGACATGCCTTTGAAGGTCTTATGTTTAGGTTAGTTGCTCTATGCTCTCCATCTTCGCTGTGACATGCTTTTGAAGGTCTTACCATTTCATTTCTGATGCCACGATGCTCTCCATCTTTGCCGTGACATGCCTTTGAAGGTCTTTGATAGGAAGCACTTGAAGATTTCAAGTAAATCCTATCAATTTCGAAAAAACAACGAGAAATCTCCACAAATCAACAAAAAATCGGAGAAAAATAAGAATTTTATTGCAAGAATGCAAACTAACGGAAGAAAATAACAAGATACAATTGATCCTCTATTCGAGAGGAGGATCTATCTCTCCTAAATCTCTAGATACCGCTAGAGCCCAAAAACCTAAACATAAGAGATCTCAAAATTTAGCCAAATTCAAGATGCCCTAACCCTAGGTAAAAAAACTATTTAGTGCATACATTTCAAAAGGAAATATCTAAACAACCCCTACTTTGAAATTTCTCTCCTAATTCTCTAAAAAATTCTTCCTAAATAGCTCTCTCATGCTGGGGCGATCAGATCGTGCGTACAGAAGGTGGAACTTCCGCCTGTTTCGTCTGTTAGCCAGTCCCGTGGATCGGTCTAACAATACTCTCCTCCCAAAGACCCACCTTATCCGTAAGGTGGAAAGCTGACACTCTCCTCCATTTCCTCATCATCACAAACGATAAGAACCTAAAGAGTTCGGTCCTTATATTTGTGCACTGGAGTATACCCCTCATCACATTTGAAACAGAGCAATTTTGTCCTCTTCTCCTGTAATTTCGTTTCTACGAGCTTCTTGAAATTGTCTATAGGTTTCCTCATGCAGTTTTTTCCTTCAAAGTCCCCTGAAGAGTATCCGTTGTTGGCTCCTTGGATGCCAATAAGGTGGTGGTCATCATGTACGAGCCTACTAAGCTGCTGCCTCTCGTTTCTCTCTCCAGGTGCCTCTTATCCTCCACAACTGAGCTAGCTTCATAGCCTCTTCTAAGTCAGGAGGCCTCATCACTCTAACCACTGGCCAAATCTCTGGTGTTAGTCCCTTCATGAAGTTCCCTCTAACACTGTCTCAAAAAGGCAGTCCAATCGGCTAGCCAGGTACACGAACCTCTCCAGGTACTTTATCATTGAACCATCATGTGTCAAAGGCGAATAACTGCTCGTAGAAGTCTCCTTCTCTATCGGTTCGAAAACGTTATACCAAACAATCCTTGAACTCCCTCCAACTCCGTAGGGGTCATCGCATGTCCGTCCCTCCATTAGTACCAAGCCAAAGCCTTCCCTTCCAAATATAGGCCCGCTGCCGTTAGTCTCTCCTCATCCGTCAACCCATTGACAGCGAAATATCTTTCAACTTTGTAGATCCACCTTTGCGCATCCCCCCCCCCTCAAAGATTGGCATCTTCAGTTTCCTCACCCTCGGATCACCTTCGTTCCCTCTGTTCCCTCCATAATTTCCCATTCCCCAAGGGATGGTTCTCCCCAAGTGTCCCAATCATCACTTCTACGCTCATACCCATACCTTTCATCAACTTCACACCTTCTCCTTTCAAATTCAACACCCCTTGGATCATAATAAACCCATCTCCTTTCAAATTCAGCCCCCCTTCGGTCAAAATTTCCTCTTTCCCTTTCAAAATCTGCCCCTTTCCGCTCAAATTCAACACCCATTCATTCTTGCCCTACCTCCTCACGCCTCTCCGCATACCCTCTACCCGGTTCTTCCCTAGGAATAAGCTCTAGGGAAGGTATTTTCTCGTCTCTCTTCCGAGTCTACACCTCCTGATCTTCCCTTCATCTGATTGGTTTAGGGTTTTCTCCACTTCCTTGTTCGTCAGCACCTTCCCTCACGTTCGATAGCAATATTTTTGGTTTGGCTCTTGAGCACTTTCTTCAACATCTCCCCTAGGCTAGAAAAATTCCCATCCATCTTCTCGTTGATGGCTGAAATTTGACTTTTGACATCTGAAAGTTGAGCATGGAGAGATGAAATTTCAATTTTCAATTGTCCGATCTCCCCTTCCAACATTTCTACTTTTTTTCCTGCCATGAGAACCTAGATTTAGGCTCCAATAGCAAATAGTAACAAGTTTAACCCGAATTCTGATCTACAATCAGCAAAAACAACAAAATCATATACGGAATGCGGCAAAATCCAGCGAGGAAGACTTTTATTTCAGCACAAGAAATTGCTCTGATACCAATTTGATAGGAAACACTTGAAGATTTCAAGTAAATCCTATCAATTTCGGAAAAAAAAAACAACGATCAGTCTTCAGAAATCCAACGGAAAATCAAAGAAAAACTGAAATTTTATTGCAAGAATACAAACTAATGGAAGAAAATAATAAGATACAATTGATCCTCTATTTGAGAGGAGGATCTATCTCTTCTAAATCTCGAGACGCCACTAGAGCCCAAAAACCTAAACCTAAGAGATCTCAAATTTCAACCAAATTCAAGCCCTACAATTCAAAAGGAAATCTCTAAACAGCCCCTACTTTGAAATTTCCCTTCTAATTCCCTAAAAAATCCTTCCTAAACAACTCTCTCATGTCGAGGCGATCAGATCGTCCGTACTTGAGGCGGAACTTCTGTCTGTTTAGTCCGTAAGCTGGTCCTGTATGGACCGACTGGACCGGTCTAACAGTCTTATCTTTAGATTAGTTTCTCTCTTCTTTCCCACTCATGTATGATTTAACTTTCTTTTTTAAATCCTAATTTTATACCTTAGGTTATTTTTATTTATTTTATTTTCTTAGCAATTTGGATCTTATTTTATTTAAGGGATTTAGATACATGTCACTTTAAGTATCTTAATTTACATATCTATTGTCTAAAAATTTATATTTACTTATATAACATCTAAAATTTTCTTATAACTCATATCTATTACCACTATTATCCTCCCTTCCCTGCATATTAAAAAAAAAAAAAAAAACCTTTGTTCCCTGCACATTACATAGTGATTTAATATAACTTTATTTGTTCTTCATCAGCTCTGTGATGGCGCCAGTTTGCACTCAGGTGTTACTAGCCCCAATTGAGCTTTGCGACACCCGCGCACTACAAACATGCTATTGCCGTAGTTCTAGCTAAGAGAAGCTCTAAGGCATCCAAACTCTCATCTTCATCCCTGGTTGATAAACTCGAGCTTGGTTCCAGTGAATTTGTCAGCGTGAATTGGGCTTTTGCTATTATTGAATTATTGCCCTTCACACCAGAGAATTTTTTTAATGTACCATGGATGGAAGGTACATGAGTGGTAGATTTAAGCTATTAAGGAGTTTTAAGTTTTATATGAATAAATATAAACTCTTAGGTATTTTAGATACATAAATTAAGTTGCTTAAAATAGCATGTCTGTGAATCCCCCTTTTTAATATGCATTAAATTTTCAGACAATAAAAAAAAATAAATTTGATGTTATTTTTCATGAATAAGGGTTCAGGATCTTAAAGCAAAGTTTACTTTTCTTTTGCTTGATCTATATGATATATACTTCATTATGCAAGAAATTTTTTTAATAGAAAAAATTAATTAGATATTTTGATTAAATATTTTACATTGATAATTTGAAAAGAAAGTACCATTTCCATGGCATGTCAGGTATTTTAATAGTTGTTTTGACCATGTGCCCATGTCTCGTGTTGGTTTCTGCGTCATAAATTAGAGGATGTGAATAATTTGCTTTTTTCAAAGAAGGTCATATTGTAAGCTTGAGGGAGTGAATGAAGAAATATTGGTGGAAGATTTTTTGGTTAGGGAAAACCTTTGAGAAGAGTTTTACCTTTTATTGGCAAGAACAAGACTTATTTTTACTGTTAGAAGATACGGCACATCAAGAAGGATTGTCAAGTATTGAAGAGGAAGGAACAACATACATGTAATCAAGGTTGTGAAAATCGAACCAGACATCGAATCGGAAGAAAGAGAGGTATTATTTCACATCTTAGTTTGGACCCACATGCTTATTTACACCTAAAGGGTGATGAGGACATCGACAGACGCTACCGACATGTTTATCGCCGGCGAAACCGCAGATCGACGGCCACGATTCAGCGCCTCTACTTCTGATTTAGATGTCATGATGTATTTCATTATTATTGTCTTTTATTTACTGTTTCCCATTTTACCCCTGTGGGGAGTTATGTCTTATTGTAGCCCAAGGGGCATTTGAGTACTTTTATTTCCTTATGTTTGAAGACCTATTTATAGGGGTCTCATGCTTTGTATTATGGTTAATGAATATTTGAATCAAATTTTGTGTTATCTTCTTCTTTTTGCATGAGAGCTAGAGAAGGGTAATTGAGCTCGAGGTGAGCGTGTGCAATACCCACCAGTCGTTGGAAGCGTCCTCGACTCGTGGTTCCTATTATCTTCTTGTTCTATTTTTCTAAATTTCGATTCTCTTTTCTCAACTTTAAACCTCCACACGAGATCCAATCACCCACCACCTTACCCCCTCATCTCCTCCACCACAACCCATGCTACGTCAAGAAATTCCCTAACCTAATGGCAAGCCTCCCTCCTCCTTTGGCCGCCGGCCACCTCCATGCTCAAGCCATGATGGAGATGTCAATTCTCCTATCTGCTCCTTGATTGTAGCCTAGCAATAAATTTAGGAGTTAATGAATTTTGAATTTCAAAATTTGAAATTCAAAACTTTCCATATTTGTCAAATTCCAAAAAAGGAAAGTTTTGAAATTGATCCAATTCAAATTTCATAACATGAGGAGTTATTAACTTTCATCCTATGTGGCAACAACCTACTTGGAAAGTGCTTAATTGCTCCCTAACCTCCCTCCCCTCTCTCTTAGCCGTCGGCCCCATCAAAGGGGGAATCCCCTTTAAGGCTAGTTAATGATAATTAAAGCTCTTGATTCAAATTTCAAATCCAATTTAACTCCCTCCAAATTTACTTGAAATCTGAAATTAAACTCATATTTTAGTAAATCTCCCCCTCCCTCACCCATGCCGCCGGCCACCTAAGGGGGAATCCCATTAATGCAATTTTAATGCATTCAGTTCACCTATTTCAAAATCCAAATTCAAATTATTCTCCCTCCAAATTTAATTAAATCTGAAATTAAATTCAGATTTTGATTAAACTCCCCCCTCACCTCCTCTTCACCTAATCTCCTAACCCTAGCCGCCCCTCCTTGCTCTCTTCCCCACCTTGGGCCGGCCCTCTCTTCATCCCCCTTGAGAGGTTGAGACAAAAGAGGAAGACGATAACATCTCCCTCATCCACTTCAATGTTGAATGGCGGATCTCGAGCTTGAGTGGGGTCTTGTGTTCAACGCCGACGGAAGCATCAACATCCTACGATCACCGTGCTTCGACGTAGGATTTGAAGACGAAACTACCGTGGAAGAATACTTGGAGAGAGTCGTCCCGATCCTTGCAAGCATCTACGACCGAAAATTTTCAAAGCACACGTGGAGCCTTGACGGTCACCTACGGCATCCATCCCCGCCGGCTACTTTTCCTCCGACGAAGTTCTTTGGCGCCCTTTCTATAGTGGTAACTTCCTTCATCGCTTGGATCTTCTATCTCCGCCAAAAGTCCACCAACCTTTGAGTGATACGGCTCCAAGGTGAAATTCTCGTCGTTAAACGTTGGGTTTTGTTATTGTACTTTGCATATGAAATTCGCCTAGAACTTTGAATGAACTATTTTGGTTAATCTCAAGTGCATCTCTTTGGCCTAAACAAGTCAACATTTTGAATTCATAACTCTAGTTTTTATGTGCTAGTTTTAAATTCGTAAGAAGCAATACTTTAATCGTTTCTTTTAAATTTCTAAACAAACTCCTCGTAGTTTCACATCAAAGGGACTTCAATGGATTAATTTATTTCCTTCAGAACCAAGCATTACGAAGCAATACAAATGAAATCATTAAATTGACCACCTTAAAATTGCTAATACAATTCCCTTTTTGGAAGTGTGAATTCTCCATTTATCTTCATTACAGGTAACCAACGAGGTATGAAGTAATGATTGGGAGGTTTGTTTTCAGATTTTGTGGCTTCATTGTAGATTGATTGGCCTTTAGAATGGGGGCACATTTGCATCTTATGGTGCTTTGTTGATTCTTTAACCATACATCCTTGGTTGTGCACTTCCCATAAATCTGGGCTTTTGATAATTGGTAGCGCCTAGTGGTCGTAGGACAAGAACACCGGTTTTGTTTTGATCTCTTGCTAGTGCCAATAGTGGAAGAATGAGGAAAATTCCACAAGTTGGGATGTTCATCCCATGTGCTCCATTTGTGATGCGGACATCGGCAAGAAGATCTGGCGCATCTATCATAGGAGGCGTCATAAATCGACGGCTCTAATTTAAGTGGTCATTTATTAATTATTTTCAGCATTTTAGTTTCTATTTTATGTTATTTTCTATTTTACCCCTAGGTTAATTTATTTGAGTGTTGTGGCCCAAGGGGCATTTTTGTAATTTTCTATTTTCTCATGTTATGGCCTATAAATAAGGTCCTTAAGCTATTGTAATGGATGGTTAATGAATATGAAAATTTTGTGTTTTTCACACTTGTGTTCTTCTTGAGAGAGGACGAGAGTGAGATTTCTATGAGAGAAATCGAGAGTTTCACCAGCCGTAGGATGGGTCCGGGCTCGTGAGTTGAAGTCCCTTGGAGAAGGGCGGCGCATCACCCGTCAGTCTTCGGAAGAGTCCAAGGCTCGCAGTTCTAGCTTTTCTTTTTATCTTGTGTTTCTCTTTATTTTTCCTAGCCGCCACCTTTTATTCCCTCTTCCCCTCCAACCGTCGGCCAATCCACCACCAACTCCTAGCCGACCACCCCATCTCCTCCTTCCACCGCCACCGGCCCCTTCCTCCTTCCCATTGAACCGCCAGTATTAACAACCCCTCCATCACCCCAACCGAGAACCCCCACCTTCGCTCCAATTATTAATTGTCTTTCCTAAATTGGAGGGATTAAGTTAATGAAAAATTTGAATTCAAATTTATTTATTGCTTAATCAATTCGTAATAATTAGGCATTTAATGATGTCATTAATTCTGAAATAAAATCCCGCCGGCCTCCTTTAATCCTTCCCTTGTAATCAATTAGTTTCCAATTAGGGAAGAGCTCTTCATTAATGCAAATTCGAATTCCAAAATTTGAATTCGAATTAGCATTAATCACACCATTAATCTTTCCCACCATTTAAGCCAATTGTCATTAATTCTCAAATCTGAATTTAAATTCAGATTTAAGACATTAATTCCCTCAATCAACTCCAATCACCCGTAACTCTCACCTTTGGCTTAATGTAGGAAATCTTTCCTAACATTAAAGCCTCTCTTTCTCTTTCCTGTAGGAATATTTCCCAATTAATGGCAGCTGAATTTAGCATCTCCCATATCTCCTCAATCAAGTAATTCCGGATTGCTTCCTCTCCAGAACCTGTGAAGGAAGTTTTCCTCTCAGCTTTTCTCTTCACCATTAAACTAAAGCCGAATTCTCTCAGGTTGCTTTATTCAAATTGATGTCCAGCAACAGTTTTAGGAAGTAAAATTCCCATCTCCTTTTCATTCCCGCTAGCCCCCCACCCGTCTCTCTCTTCTCTCTCTCTCTCCCTCTTGGTTACTTCATGGAAATTTCAGCCTGAAGACCTCTCCTGCTAATTCCACTCTGTCTCTTTAGAAATCTGTAATTTTCCTTCAGATTTTCGGAGATAGAATTTGCAATTACTTTCAGATTTTGGCCAAGCACTTTGACTGTTTGTTTTTTTTTCCCCAATTGCAAGAGTAGCCTCCTACCCGTCCTGCATCATCTGGTATCAGAGCATGGACTCAGATCAACTTGAACGGACTTTAAATTGGTTGGTAGGTCAACTGGGCGCCGTTAGTCAACAACTCAAGGAGGATCAAGCGGACTTAGCCGACCTCCATCGTCAAACAATCGAACGATTCGATCTCCTAGAGCGAGGCAGGACTAACCCACCGTTTTATGCAAAAACCTCGTCATCAAAGGATCGAAAGAAGGCACTAAGAGACAGAGAGATAGTGGATAAAGTGGACAAATGGATGGAGGCTAATGAAGTTTTCAATCTCTCAATCACGGTGCAAATCAAAGTGGAACCTAAGGTGATCAAGGAAGAACATAAAGAAGAAGATGGATTGGTTGACAAGGAGAAATGCACAGATAAAGACTCGGTTGGTTCAATTACAACTCCTACAGAAGCAAAGGTTTCTCCTGACCCAGTTCACACTCCTATAACAGAGAATGTGGATGAAGCTCTGGAAGTGACATCCATAATTGGCGAGCTAACGTGCAACAAGCAAGTTGATCTTGTGGGCAATCGGGGCTGTTTGAAAATCGTTGCAACAAAGCCATTGGGATTAGTGTTTCCAAATAACAATCCAGAATTGTACATGAGCAGCTGTGACGCTAACTCGACGGAGTCGAGTAGTCTCCCACCTGGGGAGAATGATGCGGACATCGGCAATAAGATTTGGCGCATCTATCATAGGAGGCGTCGTAAATCGACGGCTCTAATTTAAGTGGTCATTTATGAATTATTTTCAGCATTTTAGTTTCTATTTTATGTTATTTTCTATTTTACCCCTAGGTTAATTTATTTGAGTGTTGTGGCCCAAGGGGCATTTTTGTAATTTTCTATTTTCTCATGTTATGGCCTATAAATAAGGGCCTTAAGCTATTGTAATGGATGGTTAATGAATATGAAAATTTTGTGTTTTTCACACTTGTGTTCTTCTTGAGAGAGGACGAGAGTGAGATTTCTATGAGAGAAATCGAGAGTTTCACCAGCCGCAGGATGGGTCCGGGCTCGTGAGTTGAAGTCCCTTGGAGAAGGGCAGCGCATCACCCGTCAGCCTTCGGAAGAGTCCAAGGCTCGCGATTCTAGCTTTTCTTTTTATCTTGTGTTTCTCTTTATTTTTCCTAGCCGCCACCTTTTATTCCCTCTTCCCCTCCAACCGTCGGCCAATCCACCACCAACTCCTAGCCGACCACCCCATCTCCTCCTTCCACCGCCACCGGCCCCTTCCTCCTTCCCATTGAACCGCCAGTATTAACAACCCCTCCATCACCCCAACCGAGAACCCCCACCTTCGCTCCAATTATTAATTGTCTTTCCTAAATTGGAGGGATTAAGTTAATGAAAAATTTGAATTCAAATTTATTTATTGCTTAATCCATTCGTAATAATTAGGCATTTAATGATGTCATTAATTCTGAAATAAAATCTCAGAATTTTGAATTCAAAAATCCCGCCGGCCTCCTTTAATCCTTCCCTTGTAATCAATTAGTTTCCAATTAGGGAAGAGCTCTTCATTAATGCAAATTCGAATTCCAAAATTTGAATTCGAATTAGCATTAATCACACCATTAATCTTTCCCACCATTTAAGCCAATTGTCATTAATTCTCAAATCTGAATTTAAATTCAGATTTAAGACATTAATTCCCTCAATCAACTCCAATCACCCGTAACTCTCACCTTTGGCTTAATGTAGGAAATCTTTCCTAACATTAAAGGCTCTCTTTCTCTTTCCTGTAGGAATATTTCCTAATTAATGGCAGCTGAATTTAGCATCTCCCATATCTCCTCAATCAAGTAATTCCGGATTGCTTCCTCTCCAGAACCTGTGAAGGAAGTTTTCCTCTCAGCTTTTCTCTTCACCATTAAACTAAAGCCGAATTCTCTCAGGTTGCTTTATTCAAATTGATGTCCAGCAACAGTTTTAGGAAGTAAAATTCCCATCTCCTTTTCATTCCCGCTAGCCCCCCACCTGTCTCTCTCTTCTCTCTCTCTCCCTCTTGGTTACTTCATGGAAATTTCAGCCTGAAGACCTCTCCTGCTAATTCCACTCTCTTTAGAAATCTATAATTTTCCTTCAGATTTTCGGAGATAGAATATGGAATTACTTTCAGATTTTGGCCAAGCACTTTGACTGTTTGTTTTTTTTTTCCCCAATTGCAAGAGTAGCCTCCTACCCGTCCTGCATCAATTTGTGGCTTGCTTTCCTTTGTGGATACAACTCTATCGAATGACTAAGAGACTTAAATTAAAACTTTGGTGTTCTGATTGTTTGTTGTCTTTGGTTGATGAAATGAATGATCTTAAGGATAAGCCTAGTGATTAGGAAGTTATCCAGCGATCACAGATGATGTTGATTATTCTAAAGTGGCTACAATTCATTATGCTGAATGGCATGGAGGTTCATTCATGCTGTTTTTCCTAATTTTCTTGCTTTGTGTTAATTAATATAAGTTATCACGATGGTCACATATTGCATAATTGTTTTAATTCTGGCTTTTTTCCATTCTTCAGGTAGCTGGTGATTGTGCATGCTTTGACTGCAAAAACATGCCAGATATTTTAGAAGCCGAAGTTCTAAGCAGTGTGCCGATTGGAAAACCTATATCTAATTGTGGAATTGTTCTTCTTGGTGAACGAAGCAAAGATAATGTAGGTGAAATATGTGTTAGCGGGATGTGCTTATTTGTGGGATACATTGCTGAGATTTATCCCGGACAAACGTTAAAAGATGATTGCACGCAATTGCATTTTAAAACTGGTGATAGGGCCAGACGACTCCCAAGTGGTGATTTTGTCTTCCTTGGCAGAGAAGATCGTATTGTTAAAGTTAGAGGACAACGTATCTCTTTGGAGGAGATTGAAAACGTGCTAAGGGAGCATCCTGCCATATGGGATGCTGCAGTGATTGTTCAAAATACCAACGGAGATTGCTGCCATGTTGAGGCTTTCTTTGTTGTTAGGGCAACTGATGAGTGCTTGGAAGCGGCTGTAAACTGTGTAAATAGAGATGATGACGAGGAGTTGATTGCTTCTATCAAAAGTTGGTTGTTAAGAAAGTTACCACCAGCGATGTTGCCCACCATTTTTGTTCGAACAGAAATGTTGCCCAAGACTTCCTCTGGAAAGATAGATTACTCAATGTTAAGAAGTTCAACATATGCACCAATGAAGCTTAGGAGGGAATATAAAAGAAACATCTCTGACAATCATCGTCTGCAACTTGTCAAAAAGGTTATTTTTTGTTCTTTTATTTTCTAGCATTTGTTTTATTTGGCAAAACTATAATTTTTGGCTCTATTGACGATTGCAGTTTGTTCATTGTATTTAAGAATTAGTAGGTGACTAGGTGGCAACCTTGACCATGGGCATGTTTGTGCATTTCGTGGCTAGAAATATGGACTGATAGTTCTAATGTAAAATTGAAAAAAAGAAGCTCTTTAGTTTATTTCTGCATATTATTGATTATTAGGTTACCATGCCAACTTGTTTTGGTTTTTGAGTTCTCTCTATCTATTTCCGGTTACCAAGCAGCTTATTTCACATTATGTCTGCTTGATTATAAGGTTTTTTTGTCTTGCAAACTCTGCTCTATTATTGATTTTTTCACTTCTGAGTGTTTGTACTGTTTTTTTGGAATGTTAAGTTTCTAGTTGTTTTTCTTTTGTTTTTTGTAGAAGAGTTTGTGTGGAATTTTTTACTACCAGTGTTGACTTTGCCTATAATTGTTATGGTTTGAAAGTGTTTTTCTCTCATTTTATGCTCAGAAAACACAACGTGTTACTACAGGTATGGGTTTTAAAATAGATTGTGGGTGCCAAACTTGATTGTCAATAGTTCCAACAAATATGCGAGCGCAACTACTAAGACATGGATGTATGGCTTCATAAAGGATGAATTTTTCTGTCGGAATAGAGAAATATTTATGGAACTGGATTAATCAATATGATACTTGATATTTGTAGGCTCTGCATGCACCTTCTGCATTCTACATGCCAGTCAGCTAATCTTGTAGCACATACTTATTTTTCTAGATGTGTTTCCCTTTTAGGCATTCCTTGCTGCACTGCCTGTGGAAGATGTGTCAGATGATGACGATTTCTTCATGATAGGAGGCAACTCAATATCTGCTGCTCATGTTGCATATAATTTGGGAATCGACATGAGGTTGCTTTATGTCTTTCCTAGCCCATTTAGGTTAATAAAAGCTTTGTTGGATCTGAAGCAGAATGGAGGTCTTGCTAATACCGATGTCATGTTTGAGAAAACATTAAGAGTGGACAATAGCATGCTGAGTTCGTTTGAATTAACAAGTGATATTCGGAATAACAAGTTACTTGGAGAATTAGTGGAGGAAAATGCTGGAATAAGAATTCACGATCTTGTGAAATTAAATGGGAGTCAGATAACGAACCTGCCTAAAAAGAATGAAAGATTGACATCTTGCGATGAATCTAAGAAAATTACATATTTTCCTTCTAGTCCGTATGGTGATTTATCATTAAACATGGATGATCCATGGCTATCTAATTGCGGACTTCCTAGGAGGTGTTCATTTAGTCGTTGCAACTCAATTATGGTAGGATCTGAAAGTTTATTGAAACCCAAACTTCAAGGTTGCGTATCTCTTGAATTTACAATGCATGGAAGAGGCCATATACAAGAATTGTGGAAGGTCTTGCTTGAGTCATGCGTGGATGCTTCGCCAGTTGTCATGTTGAAAGATGGCAATGTTTTCCTTTTCATTGGTTCCCATTCACAAATTTTTCTTTGCATAGATGCTTTCAGGTACTTTAACATTTTATAGAACATAGAACAATAAATTTATGGATTGTGATATAATTATTATAATTTTCCAGTCAGTTCTTTCATCATTCATCTATAAATTTTGAATGACATCACTTTTTTGATTTTTGGGGGGAGGGGAGAAAACTTCAAATTCATGGTTTGAGCATTTTAGATACACAATTTGGATCTTAAAAACATTAAATGGATGCAAATAATTTCGATTATTCAAATATAATAGTGAAAATTAGTTGCCATCACTTTATATTTATAGTAATTGGGTTTACATAGAGAAGGACAAATAAATGCAATCTTAATCCAATCCATTCCCAACAAATTTTCAATTTAAATATATTCTAATTCAAAGCAGATAATCACCTAATTAAATAATTCAAATTAAGAAAAAAAAACTAAAATAAATTCATTCATCATCATAAATGGGACTAAAATATTTGAAAATAGGCATGATTTATCTGTTTTGTGGTTTTATTGGACTTCTCTAGTTATTGAATTGTGGTGTAATACTCATTATTTTTCAGTCACTTCTTCATTCATCTTTAAATCTTGAAAGACATCGCTTCACTGATGGAGAGGGGGAGAAACTTCAAACACATAGTTGAAGCATTTTGCGTACATAACTTGGATACTTAAAAAACTGAATTGGTCATTCAAATATAATAGTAAATCACGCTGTACTTATAGAAATTGGGTTACATAAATAAGGTCAAACAAATGCAATCTAATCCTATCCAATTTCAACAAATTTTAAATTTAAACTTATTCTAATAAAAAATTGATAATCACCTAATAAAATAATTCAAATAAAAAAATAAAATAAATTCGACCATAAACATAAATGGGCCTAAAATGTTTGAAAGTAGGCATGATTTATATCTGTTTTTGGTCTGATTAGTCTTTCTAGTTATTGGACATGGCTATTTGAGCTTTTGTAGACAATTGTTTTAGCCTGTTTGAAATCCAACACTTCATCAACTCCCTGGGGTGCTAAGAATTCTACCCCAGAGAGTTAAGATTGTCATCAAGGTGTTCAAGAGCCAGCTGTTTTTCCTCCCTTGTCATTTAGGTATAAGTTTAAGAAGGTTTGTCATTTCATTTGACATGGAAATATGTGCTCAACATTTTTCTCAAGCACCACTTCATCTGAAATGGTACTTTGAACATCTTGGTTGATAGGCCGAACTAGAATCATTGGTTTGTGGAGGCAACAACTGCTATAAAAATTCCCACTATAGAACAAATAACTGGCAATTCTCGAGATTCAAATGTTCCTCAATAATGTAATATATGTCTTATAAAACCCTAAAAATATCGTTTTAGACCTAGCATGTTTTTCGATGCGCCACGATGAGTTTTAAGTGAAAATTTCAAAGTTGTTGGATTTCAACGAAAATAATTTTATAAAATTCTACGTAAAATTCCGAGCGATTTGTTATATAAAACCTATAATTAATTTCGTTTAATTATGGAGATAAAAATTAAAGAAATCTCATAATGCCTATTATACCCCTAATAAGTATTAATGCCGAAATAGTTTAAGTGAGGGTAAAAGAGTACTTAGGCAATCCCTAACTCCCTAAATACATGAAGAGGTCGATCCCTCTTCTATCTTCTACGCTCATTTGTTCAGTCAAACCGAAGGAAGAGGCGAAGGCGAGAGGGAGGCGCACGGACGGGAGGCGGCTTCGGCGGCCGGACTTGGGGGGAATCGAAAGGGAGATTCAAAGAATACTAAGGTATGTTTCTAAACCTAGAAATCTTTATATTTATTATAGATTTTTGAAATGAAAGATTTAGGGTTTGTACAAAATTTATGTATTTTTGAAGAAGAGTGATAGGGAAGATTGAAGGGTGATTTTTAAACAAAATAATGAAGTTTTTTTCCAAAGTTTAGTGAGTTTATAAAAATTAGGGTTTTCTCTAAAGTTGGAGTTTTTGGAAGTGCTTTTGCAAATGTTGTTCCTAAGGGTCCTAACAGGGTTTTTAAGGAAAGAAATTGAGTTTTTCTTACAAAATGATATTTTTCTATTTTCTAATTATTATAATTCCGAAAATAGAAATTAATTTAAATTAAATTAGGTTAGGGAAGATTGGCTCATTTAGATGAAATAAGTAATTATACAAAAATATGAATTTTTAGATTCTATAATTGCCTTATGTGATCTTTTAGAGAGAGAGAGGGAGAGAGTGAAAGTTTAGGGTAGTTTAGAAAGAGAAGGAAGGAGAATTTTATTTTAAATTATTTTGTAGATTTTTAAATGAGAAATTAATGTTTATAGGTGATATTTGTGGTGACCTCGAAGGAAGGAGAACTAGTTTGAAAATCGAATCCATCAAATATGTAAGTATGCATGGTTCTTTAATTACAATAATGTCTTTTGTTTCTTTCAAGTTATATGATTTGATAGCCCAATCATGATTCTTTACTCTTATCAAATGAATGATCATGCAAATTACATGTTACATTTTATGGTATCATATGATAAGTTTTATATGTTATATGAAATAAGATGAAATGAGATGATATGATTATGAAATGTTTGTTATATTGAATGTTTGTATGTGCATGCTGAATAGATGGAGTTCACCCCCTTATGGTACTAGCTGGGGACGTTGTACTCGTGCTCGTTAAAATGGTAAAGGATATGAAAAAGAAAAATGGTAAAGGAATACCTTTATGGTACTAGACGGTGGCTCCTATGACGGTTGTAATATATACAAAATAAAAAAATTATGAAAAATAATATGAATATGAAAAATGAATTATGAAAGGATATGAATGTATGATTTATGTTTATGTTAATGGCATGTTATTAATAAATCAATTTATGTTATGTTTTAAATGAATTTGACATTTAACATATTGTTCATTTTGCCTTGATTACTGTAGTTTAGAAATGTGTTTTACTTACTGAGCTTCGGCTTAATGTTAGTTGTTAACATTTTTCAGGTAATTTTAGGTAAATCAAAATGAGTAGAAGGGATGATAATGTATACCGTAGAAGAGGAGAGCCTGAGGAAATGTAACTTTATGAATATTACTGATTTTATGTTTATGTGATTTCAAATTTGATGTTTTAGAGGCTCTTTCAAATGTTATGGTGATAGTTTTAGAAATTAGATAGTTTAGTCTACCGTCCGGTCTCTGTTCCCGCCTCGCCTACGAGAGCTCACCGGGCCAGGTCGTGACAAAAGTGGTATCAGAGCAAATATTTAAGAATATTGATTAATATAAAAGAGCCAATATGATGATTCAATAAGTTAAAGAAGTTATATGGTATGTGTGTTATAGACTAATGCTATAGGTTAGAGAAGGTATAGGTTAGAGAAGGTTGATTTGCAACTAGAAGTTGTATGTAAATTTCGAGGACAGAATTTTTATTAGTAGGGGAGAATTGTAAAACCCTAAAAATATCGTTTTAGACCTCGCACACTTTTCGATGCGCCGCGATGAGTTTTAAGTGAAAATTTCAAAGTTGTCGGATTTCAACGAAACTAATTTTATAAAATTCTATGCAAAATTCTGAGCGATTTGATATATAAAACCTATATCTAATTTCATTTAATTATGAAGATAAAAATTAAAGAAATCGCATAATACATATTATACCCCTAATAAGTATTAATGCCGAAATAGTTTAAGTGAGGGTAAAAGAGTACTTTGGCAATCCCCAACTCCCTAAATGCATGAAGAGGTTGATCCCTCTTCTATCTTCTTCGCTCATTTGTTCGGCAAAACCGAAGGAAGAGGCGGAGGCGAGAGGGAGGCGCATGGACGGGAGGCTCGGACGGCTGCTCCGGCGACGGTCTCCGGCGGCCGGACTTGGGGGGAATCGAAGAGGGAGAATCAAGGAACACTACGGTATGTTTCTAAATCTAGAAATCTTTATATTTATCATAGATTTTTGAAATGAAAGATTTAGGGTTTGTACAAAATTTATGTATTTTTGAAGAAGAGTGATAGGGAAGATTGAAGGGTGATTTTTAAACAAAATAATAAAGTTTTTTTCCAAAGTTTAGTGAGTTTATAAAAATTAGGGTTTCATCTAAAGTTGGAGTTTTTGGAAGTGCTTTTGCAAATGTTGTTCCTAAGGGTCCTAAGAGGGTTTTTAAGGGAAGAAATTGAGTTTTTCTTACAAAATGATATTTTCCTATTTTCTAATTATTATAATTCCGAAAATAGAAATTAATTTAAATTAAATTAGGTTAGGGAAAAATGGCTCATTTAGATGAAATAAGTAATTATACAAAAATATGAATTTTTAGAATCTAAAATTGCCTTATGTGATCTTTTAGAGAGAGAGAGTGAAAGTTTAGAGTAGTTTAGAAAGAGAAGGGGAATTTTGTTTTAAATTATTTTGTAGATTTTTAAATGAGAAATTAATGTTTATAGGTGATATTTGTAGTAATTATAGTAATGTTTTTTGTTTCTTTCAAGTTATATGATTTGATAGCCCAATCATGATTCTTTACTCTTATCAAATGAATGATCATGCAAATTACATGTTAGATTTTATAGTATCATATGATAAGTTTTATGTATTATATGAAATAGGATGAAATGAGATGATATTATTATGAAATGTTTGTTATATTGAATGCTTGTATGTGCATGCTGAATAGATGGAGCTCACCCCCTTTTGGTACTATTTGGTGACGCTGTACTCGTGCACGTTAAAATGGTAAAGGATATAAAAAAAGAAAATGGTAATGGAGTACCTTTATGGTACTAGACGGTGGCTCCTGTGACGGTTGTAATATATACAAAATGAGAAAGTTATGAAAAATGATATGGATATGAAAAATGAATTTTGAAAGGATATGAATGTATGATTTATGTTTTTGTTAATGACATGTTATTAAGAAATCAATTTATGTTATGTTTTAAATGAATTTGACATTTAAGATATTATTCATTTTGCCTTGATTACTGTAGTTTAGAATTGTGTTTTTTTTACTGAGCTTTGACTTAATGTTAGTTGTTAACATTTTTCAGGTAAGTTTTGGTAAATCAAAATGAGTAGAAGGGATGACAATGTATACCGTAGAAGAGGAGCGCCTGAGGAAAGGTAACTTTATGAATATTATTGATTTTATGTTTATGTGATTTCAAATTTGATGTTTTAGAGGTTCTTTCAAATATTATGGTGATTGTTTTAGAAATTAGATAGTTTAGTCTACCGTCTGACCTCTGTTCCGGCCTCGCCTACGTGAGCTCACCGGGCCAGGTCGTGACGTGTCCACTGTTGATAGGGCTTACAAATAAATCCTGAGGGAATTTAAAGCATAGGAAACATGATTGATTTCCTACTATCTTTGAAAGAATCACATGCATTTTTCAATTTATTGTTTGTATGATATGTTAGACATATATGAATCCTGACAAAATCACCATTGTACTCCCGAGCACTTCTCCTAACATTTAAAACATAAGATTATTTTCTTTTCATTTTATTTTAAACCTCATATAAATCATGTATATGTTGTGCAAAATGATCAACAAAATTAGTATATGCATGCTGTGACAAATAGACAATACCTATAAGCTTTCACCAATTTAGCCCTATAGTAGTTTCAAATGTTTTCTTATCATAAAAAAAAAGTTTTCTTATCATAGATTTGCATATAATGCTATTGTATGCAAATTTAGCAATAGGAAGTTACATATCTCAATTACCTACACTTTTTTCCTACTAAACGTTTTAATACATTTTTAAGGTTTTATTTGATTGTGTTAGTATAACAATCTATTTATGGATGGAAGGCTAAAGAAGACCTAAGTGTAGTACTTGACGTTTCATAAAATGTTCAAGAAACATGAAAGGAATTTTACATCTCTATCAAACATGATGGTCTTGGGTAATCTATGTAACCTAATTATTTCTTTAAAGAGAAGTTTTTCTACTTGAAATGCATCACTTGTCTTGGAGCATGGAATGAGGTGTGCTTTTTTAGAAAATCTATTTATTGCTACCAAGATACGATCATGATAACAAATAATCCATGAATAGCTATATATAATCCCAATATAAAATACATATACAAATCATCCTAAGGTGTTGTAGGGCTAGAGGAGGAATGTAAATGTCAACATTTTGTTTGATAATCTTTTTCATTTAGCATGCACAATATTGGCTAACAATTCTTCCAATATATTTTCTTTGTGAAGGCTAGTAAGACCTACATACGAGTAATGTATAGTTTTATCCCGTGAAACTTTAGCTCTCATGCCATTAGCATTCATTTCTTAAATAATGTCATCCCAAAAAGAGGTATTGGGAACACAAAGCTTACTATCTTGATAAATATATCCACTATTAGCTATGAAATTAGTAGAAGGGATAGAAGACATTCTTGTGGTTGTGATAAATCAAGTGAAAGGCAACTATTACACTCATCTTGTTTTTGGCAAAATTGGACACATTAATGCATATAGAGGTAAGTGCAAGGAAACTAGGGATAGTGCATACTATGTTTATGTTTTATGTTAGATGTATAATTTTTAAGCAATCTATTTTTAATTTTTAATCAACTCACATGCCTTTTTTGAGTATTTATATGTTTTAAGGCCTGATGCTTTGAAATGAAAATGGCTTCCTTTGTTTGTTGAGAAATCTATTCAAAAAAGTGGAATGCTCGATAAATGGAAAAAAATATTTAAAAGAAAAATGATCTTAGGATCAAAAGAACAAAAATGAAATACATATTTTGTAATTTTATTTTGTGTGATATTATTAACTTTAAGGCAATATTAATACGGGGTAAAATGATATTTAGTTGTAATAAGTTTTGAGTGTCTCAGATATAGTATTTATTGGAATGAGGATATATTTTCTAGAGTTAAGGTTAATTTTGTTAACATGATGAAATTCCTCAAGTGTACTATGTAATAAGAGAATATCACGGAGATTTAAAAGTATAAATTTTATTCAACTGTAATTTTTGGGCTCTAAAAATTTGAGCTTTTGGGGCCTTGGCCTCTCAGTGTATGTTTAGGGAGAGTTTTAGTGGATTAAGTTTTGGGCGAAATTTTTAGAAGATAGATTAGATGAGATATGACAATATCTAGAGATTTCACCATTTTAGTGAGGACTTTAAGATCTGAGTTCTAGTTTCCTATAGGCGCAAGCCCCTATAGTTAATTAACCCTCTCGATAATGAGATAACACTTTTGATTAAGGCTAGTCATTAAGCAGATACTTAGCATTCAACATATGGTAGCAACGGATTTGTAATTTAAAAATAGAAATTTATCACCAATCATTTAAAGCGGATGGTGGGAGGAATGATAATGAAATCCAATCAAGATACCATAGTTCGATTGTCCTGGGTCATTACGATCCCTAGTCTGCTTAGTTAGAGGAGGTAGTCGACTTATCAAGGGTATCTTGTAGACTTTTGGTGAATGTTTGCCTTAAGGATGAATTTAAGTCGACCTTAGCTAATTGAGAGCATTGTTCCCTATCAATCATACTATATAATTCATTACTTAATGATATTAGCCATTGGGGAATATCCGTGCTTTTAACCATGACCATAATATAATGGAGTCACTCAACTAAGCCATTAGGTCAGAGGGCCACTGTCATAATTGCTTATCACATATAGCCGTTTTGGCCAAGCTACAGGTTCTTTGTAGAGCCATTTGATTAGCCACCAACTAGAGGACTTGTCATAACGTTTACCGCATAGAGCCGTTTGAGCAAGCTTCGAGTTTTATGGAGCAATCTGGCCAAGTCACCGGTTAAATGACAAATGTCATGTATTTACTAACATAATATTATTTGAGGATAAATCTTAGTGATATTCTCAATTTGGACATTCATTTTTTGTGAGCTAGGGTTGTTTTGAAATTCATTGCCCCTGTTATACAGTTGCGGAGGTAAATGAGTTTTTCTTTAAATTACAGATAATTAATTTCAATTTTTAAATATTAAAATTTTGATAGATATTGAGCTTTAGAGTTTCAGTGAAATTTAAAAATTAACCCATATGGTTGATGTTAATATTCAACACGGTCATCATTGGGGTGACATTAAATTCGCTTGAAAACATCTATATATTTACCAGTTTTTTGCAGGCATTGAAAAAAATAGATTCCCCTCTGGTTTAGATTTGCATTCAACATGATAATCATTGGGGTGACATAGATGTCACTTTAAAAACATTTGTATTTTATAGAAATTTGAAGGTATTTAGAAGATAAGATCCCTTCCAGTTGAGATTTACTTTCAATACGACCATCATCGGCGTGACAAAAATGTCACTTTAAACGATTTGTATTTTATAGAAATTTGAAGGTATTCAAAGGTAGTGTGTCCCCTCCGGTTGAGATTAACTTTCAATATGACCATCACCAGAGATTTAAATAATTGGTTTTTTGAGAACCTTGTCAACTCTGTTCACCCACTAATAGAGGATCGAGTTCTATTATTGACCTCATGAGTTACAAATGCTAATACCCGAGAGCTTATATCTTTATGACGAGTTTCATTTAAAGAACCTTTAAAGGCCTAGTGTGAACATTGAAGCCAATTTTACATGATGATGTATCCTTCGTCCATCATTTTGATTTCATTTGATTTAGATCATGGAATACATTAGGAGGTCAACACTAATAATGTACAAGTCTGAAAAGAGTTCACAAATAATATCCTTTTGAGGATGATCTGAAGAGAATTTGCCAATAGTAGATAAAGAGAATGATCTAGCAAGCTCATGAATCTCACCATCAAAGAAAATTAGCACAGGTTGGCCTTGACAAGAGGATGGTTCCTTGTATTGCGAGCAATGAGTCCTGATGAAATTGAATAAGGAAATGGATGGATGGAGAAGGATGCAATATGGAGCTAGATGACCCAACACCCCATTTTGATCTCCCTTTATATTCAACTTGGAGTATAACAGAGAAAGAAAATTTAAATAGACCCTTTCTAACTGACACCTATATGAATTACTTAAATCATAATTAGATGAGTAAAAAGTAATCTTTTTAGACTTTTCTAATCTACGAAGCTTTATACTTAACAATAGGAAGCATGTAATATACCCTAAAAGTCTCTATACAGCTTGTACCTGGACTTTTATATACACCCAAAATATATGTACATCAAAAAGAACAGTCACCCCTTTCCGTCTAGTGCCCATACTAGCTCCTTCTCTTTTTGTGCAGTACAATCACTGTTAATGAGCTAAAATCAATGAATTATACAATCAATATATGAGAAATAATACTGAACATATTGACAATTAATATAAAACATATATATATATATATATAGATACATATATATATATATATATATATACATATATATATATATATATATATATATACATATATATATATATATATATATACATACATATATATATATACATATATATATATATATATATATATTTCCATACTAAATATAAGAATTACATAACTCTATTTTTTGTTTTGGTTACTGTTCAACATCTTTATACAAGTCATATAATGGCTATAGGTTTTTGCACTTTTATAGTTTTCCAATTCAAGGTTTAGTCTAAATTCTTAACTTTTAGAATTTAAAGAGTGTAGACTTACCTCGTCAGGTCTTTCGCCTTTACTTGTGCGGGTCTATCCCCCATATATGACTTATTTCTTTTTTCTACTTTTTCATTTTCATGTACATTTTCATAATCATACAGTACTAATGTAATTACTACTACTTAGTGATTCAACAATTCACATATATGAATGAAGTGGAATAAATTGAAATAATACTATCATAAATATAACAAATATGAATTTGCAAATAGATAAAATTTAACTATTTTTATGCATCGTTTGGGTATCTCACATCGTTAGGAATTTGTTCTCCTTCTCCTAGAGTCAGCTTTTTTTTTCCTCTTCTATGCCACCTCCACTAAATGTTTCCTCATTCAACAGTAACTTTTTTTTTTCTTTCTAAAACTCTATATGTCCTTTTCTTTATAATTCATCTTCTTTACTGATTTCTTCAACCCCACATCCCTCTACTTACAAAATTCAGCAAACAACCCTATTTTTCCGGCTGAATTTAGCTAAATTTCAGCAACCTAAACCTTTATTTCAGTAATAGCAGCAATCACCATTATTAAATTTCAACCCACAGTAATACCCTTACCGAATTTCAGCTTTTCTACCACTTTTTTCTTACTGATTTCTGCAACAAAAAATCTGTTTTCTTCTTTCTGCAAATGGAATTCAGTAAACATTAATTCAATTCAGCCATCCCTCACTGAAATTCAGCACTTCAACATTTCTAAAATTCAACAAAAAATGCAAATTTCAGAAAATACTAAGGGGCTGTTTGGTATGCAGAATTAGGAGGGTAAAGTAAAACAATTACACGTATTTATTAAATTAGGTTGTTTGGTTGATTTTGAGCGGAACAAAAGGAAATCCTCCGAAGCATTAGGCGTGTATTACGGGAGGTCTTTCGTGCGAAATAGAAACCCGCTCAATGAGCGGGTTATAAATTCTCTCGATGAAATGCTTTTCATCGTCGTTGCTGTTTGGCTTCATTGCTTCGCAGGAGGTGTAAGATTGCACGAGTGGCTTATTCGGCTCCTTCATTCTTGTTCGACTTCGCTCCTTCGATGACGTTTCTTTTGCCTGTCGGATCGGAAGTTGCGACATTTTCATTGGAAGTAAGGACGGGAGCTCGCTAGTTGTGAAGGTAACTTTCTCCCTTTCGCATGCTTCTTCGGCCAAATCCCGTCAATCCTTCGAACTACAGGATTTGGTAAACAATCTAGATTTATTCGCGGTGAGATTTAGGTTGAGCGTTTAAATCCTGCTAAATTGCTTGTTAAATTTTGTTCTGCTTCCTTTCCAAATGTGTTGCTTGTGTTGGTTTTATGGTGAATGAATAGTATCAGGAACGATTGCAGACACAAAAACAGCAACTGCAATCTTCTCAGGAAAGGTATCCATTGCTTTGCACAGGCTGAATCCACCAAAACTATGCCCAACCAGTACTACCTTCTCTCCTTCAGCCACTGAAGCCATCAAGTCCATTAGAGGTTGGGCATACTCATCAAAGCTGGAGACATCTTCAGGCATTCTTCGTGGATCAGAGCCGCAGGCTGCAAGATCAACGGCTGTCACCGAGTATCCCTGAGACCTTAAAATGGCTACCACCTTATACCAACACCAGGCACCATGGCCTCCTCCATGAACTAAAATGATCCTCCGACTATTCTGCTCACTCATCCTTAGTTTCTACTCTTCTGATCTCATCTGCTTCTTGCACCTAAATTATGTCAATTATATATAAATTTCTTTTGAAATATTTTATCTCCATATTAGGGGTACTTAGTTAATTTTCTCCATGAACTAAAATGATCTTCAGACTATTAAGGAGGTTCAGAAATCTTGAATTTTATGCTTAAATTGAATTTTGAATGCGAGTCTAATTCAATGGGGAATGGTTGGGGTGGTGGAGGTAGATAGTATGAAGGTTGCATCTTTTTGTCATTCTAAGCAATCATGTTAGTAGTATGAAGGTTCCATTTTGATGATGAAAACTGGGCAATTCTTAGCCTCCTTTAATGGTGTGTTTCGATCAATTGATTTGCATAATTTTAACTTAAATTTTTTTTATTGGATTTGCTTTGCAATAACTAAATCTACATCCTACCAAATTTTTATTTTTCATGTCTATGTTGAAATTGGATGATTTAATTATACATTTTTTGCTTAAAGTTGAATTTTATAGTTACAAAGATGGTTGAGCCATTGGAAGATGTTGCTGAACTCCATGAAATTCAAAAATATAATGATGTGCTGAAAGTTATTTATATTGTAATTAGTACAGTATCTGTACTATTGCAGCAGATTCACAAAGAAAAAAAAATTATGATCCTCAACAGAATATACAATGTGACACATATCTCTCTAGGTTATATAATGGATGTGATTCCGACTGTGTTGACATGGTACGCATGAGGCGAGCGTCTTTTTTCAAATTATGTGATTGAATGCGTACACGAGGATTGTTGTTAGACACAATCAATATTCAAATCGAGGAATAAGTTGCTATGTTATTACATACACTCAGGCATAGTGTTCGTAACCGAGTCAACCGATTTAACTTTCATCGCTCTGATGAAACTGTTAGTAGGTACTTCAAAGCTGCATTACATGCTGTAGGGGAGTTGCGCCATGAGTTTATCAAGCCTCCACGTTCTGAAACTCCATATAAGATTAAATCAAGTAATAGGATCATGACATTTTTCAAGGTATAATCAATTTTTATTCAATTAAAATCTATCTTTTTATAACAATATCCTAAATATACTGTGTCAAATTTAGGATTGTATTGGCGCGATAGATGGAACTCATATTAAAGCTAAGGTTCTGAATGAAATCGCTTTTAGAGGAATGAAACCATATCCAACACAAAATGTTTTAGCAGCAGTTGACTTTGATTTGAGGTTCACATACGTGCTTCCTGGTTGGGAAGGTTCTGCTCATGACGCAGTAGTACTTAAAAATGCATTAGAAAGATCAGATGGTTTATGTGTCCCAGCAGGTAAATATTATCTGGCTGATGGTTGCTATTCCACACGAAATGGTTTTATTTTGCCATATCGTGCCACAAGATATCACTTGAAGGAGTTCAGTTCTATTCAACCTACAAATTCTAAAGAAATTTTTAATCAACCACATTCCTCATTACACACAACTGTTGAGCGTGCATTTGGTTCCTTGAAAAACCGTTTCACGATTATAAAATGTGAACCATACTTTCCTCTACAAACTCAAGTTGATATTGTGATTGTATGTTGCATACTGCATAATTGGATAGTTACAGAAGGTGGCGATGAGTTCATTCAATCCGAGGATGAATGGGCTAGGAAAAGTCATCCTAGAAGAGGAGATCAAGCAACTGTAAATGATTCTCGAGAATGGCTAGATAAAAGAGATGAAATTGCTCAATTCATGTGGACTCGCATGCAAAATGATGGATATTAGATTTGTTAATTTATTTTTTAATGAATTTACATGTAACTTACTAATTTCTACTTTGTGGTTTTCATTATAATGATAAATTTATGCTCTATCATTTAGAGAAATTAGCTCGGATGTTACAATAATTTTTTTTTTCTTCTAAGTGCTGTAGAATAATTTTAAGACCCTGTTTTAGAAATTATTTAAGCTGAATTTGTTTTAAAAAATCTAGCATATCACAATGTTTATTTGTGCTGAAGATATATGATGGAAAACGTATACTACACTAGCACCTTCCTGTTCATGACTTACATGTATTTATCATATTTTATGTAAGGGAGAATAAATTCGTCACAAACAGAGATGAATGATAATTCGAAGCCCAAGAGGAAAAATTTTTTATGGAGTTTAAATCCTGTGTGGATAACTGTATTGCTTCAAATAATGATGGAATATGTAAATGCAAATATGCGAAGTGCCCAAGAATTCAAAGACTCTGTGTATCAAGGTGCAACCCAGAAAATGAAAGAGAAGTTTGGAATAGAGGTGACAGGTGAGCAATGCAAGAACCAAATAAGGCATCAAAGATGTGTGTGGATTTATATTCAAGAGTTAAAACGAAAATCAGGTGTATCTTGGGATGAAACAAAAAAATGATAGTGATGGGTTAAGAAGAGTATGCATCACATATTCAGGTATTACTTTAAGCACATCATTTAAATTGATATTTTGGGGCCAATAACTTATTTTTTATTCATCACAGGCTTTTCCCAAGGATACTGCTTATTTAAATATTGCAATTGCAAATTATGTAGAGTTGGAGATAGTATGTGGTCTTGGACATGCACCTGGAGAGTGGGCGAAATATGGAAATTCTCAAACACTACTTGGAACACAACAAATACATTTAAGCGATGATGAACCCTCACAATTTACGGATGTTGGTGCAGATGGATCAATGGCTACTGAGTAGTCAGATATGCAAGTTATAGAAGATTCTATTGGAACAACAAAGAAACCGCTGCCTTCATCTGGTATAGGAGGTGGCATAAAAAGGAAGTCTAATACATATGCTATCGATCAAAATATCCATGAGTGTATTTGTTTGATGGTTGATAGTATGAATGAAGTTGCTAGCGCTATCAAGAGCTCAATAACATCCCCAAAGCAAATTCGAAATATGTATACTGAACTGATGTTTGAGTTAACAAATATTCCTGGCTTCTCAGAAGAAGAGGTTGATATGATATATTATAATTTATCAAAAAATCTCACACTAATACCATCTTTTTTTTCAAAACCCACAGATTCGAAGGCTAGATGGATGCGTAAAGAGCTAGGAAACTGATTTAAGTTGTTGAATATTGACATATCTATTAAGTTGTTATCACTATAAACTATTTCATGTTAATTTGTTGTAATTATAACTACGAACAATGGGTATATTTTTTTCTTTTATTTTTTAATTTTACATTTTCATTAATGTTGTTTACATGTTATGAATGAGAATCATGTGATTTATTGATTGCTAATCGAAATCAATTGCTTTTATCGCTAAATTAAACAAAGAAAATAGTTTGAAAAATTAATTTTTTGCAATTTTTTTGTAAAAACATTACTTGAAAAATAAAAATTTAAAATTTTAAAAGAATTTAAAATTAAAATTTCTCTCTATCACAAGTATATTTCCATCTATTGCAGCACACTGCTAAATTAATACACAGCAGAGTTTTATATCTTATAATAATAAAAAAAATATAATGAGATCGTGCAATAAATGAATATACTGATTTTATTTTATAACACCAAATAATACTAATAATTATAAATACACTAATTTTAATGCCAAAATAAATTATTAAAAAAAATGATTTTACTTACTTTGGATATGCCTAACCAAACAAGGGAAATAATTCTCCTGTGTTTATTTTGCAGACAATCAAACATGCTCAAAGTATTTGGAATGCACTACATTTACTTTATATTGCATTTACTTTACACTGCATTTCTTTTTCAGGCAACCAAACAGCCCCTAACTCCAAAAAGAAATATGAAATTCTAACCTCCTTCCTCTAGATCATTCCCTAAGTTATGAAATCAGTTACAGCAACATTTAGTTCCCTCCACCTATGGCCTTCAGCAACACATTCGTCTCCCAGCTCACGGCAGACTGTTCATTCGAATGCCAGCAGCCAAATGACGGAAAAAAAGAGAAGGGAATGGCCATACTCACTAATGCTTTTCACTTATATAATATACTATTATATAATTTACTGCATTGCTGCATGTCTACTATTATATTCCCCAAATCCTTCTCAGCCGTGGAATTTAATCAAGCCAATGCATGTTAAGTAAATAAGCTACACTAATAGGAATAAAATAATGAAATGAAATGACTGTTACTATGTACTATTAATTTAATAGTTAATTAACTTAGTTTAATTAATTAATTTTGAAATATAAACAATTATTAACAAATTATACATATACCATTAAGTTAATATTTTACATATATGTCAACATGCTCGGAATTAAAAGTATAATTTATTGAAAATAAATGAACATTTAGAGGAATTTTATGCTTACATTTATTTTGAATATTTTGGGTATTATAGGGCAACAAGTGGCGTATCATCCAATGAAATTTAAGTAGCAAGAGGAGCCTTTGAGATAGTAGGAGTCAACAACAAGGGTTGGAGGGTTGGAGATGGTGGCCGAATTAGAGGAGAAACCACTGTGATCATAGGAACATCCAATATGGGTCAGGTGTGAAAGGATTTGATTTGAGGGGGAGATCCCGCAAGAGTTGCCAAGTGATCTAGAGTGAGCAATTAAAGCACCCCCACCCCCTTCCTAGCAAGTGTTTGTTTGCCGCTGTAAGTTACTTGCAAGAAGTCATCAGATATGCTAATCACATGAAGACTTCATCTAATAGAGTGCATGGTATAGCATCAACGGCGCCAAGTCTAAGAGAGGTGGAACCAACAGGGTGAGGCGTGTGTGCATACATTGAGCTTGTATGAGCACGATCCTAGCACATGATGTTGAGTGAAAAGGTGGCTAGGGCGCCAAGTGATCTAGCAATTCTAAGGTACAATCCTAATTCTTTTGGGATTGAGTGTCAAAAATTGAGGGCTTCTTTGTCTGACATTATTAGATGACTGATAGTGGGTCACATTTTATGTTGTCAAGATGTCATGCATGCTTGATTGATTTTCTGAAAGTTCATTATTGCGAAAAGGTTACTGTTGCATAACAATATATGTTTTTTTTATATATAGATATAATATTTTATATGTAGAAGAATTGAGTGGTGTAATAATGTATGTTCATGCAAAGGGTGTAATAATGTATGTTCATGCAAAGGGTCGGTTACAAGTCATTCCATGCAAATTGGTGCAATATCCCACAATTAATTCAAGTTCAATTTTGGTTTTATCATGTGGATGGTCAATTATATGTTCCAAGCTATTGAATTTAAAGATGTAAAATTTCAAGCAAGTTTTTGTTTTTTTTAAATTCCAAGAATGTTCAGAGGTTCATTTATTTTATTTAGCCATAATGAAGTTAGAGGGCATCCAAGCTCAAAAAACCTAGGTGGGACATCCAAACACGATTACATTCACATTTATTTGGGTGGATGCATTCCAATGATACAATTATAATTATTCTTAAATATGAAATGAATGCATTTTACTTTTCAAATTTCCATGTAACTGTAGGCATTACTAAATGGCCTTAGGACTTCTTTCATGATTCATGTTTTAAAAATAATCTATAAATGGCCTTGTAACCTTTTGAAATGAAATAGGAAGGGAATAAGTTGATTTTTGAAATGCTTTGCTTAGTCCACATTGTAAGATAGACTTGGTGGTCTTATCTTATGGTGGGCATGATGATTCAATTATAAAAATTATTATGTGAACTTGGAGCAAGCTTCTCCATTTGATAAATGGATTTTTGTTCCAACGTTCACCAGTTAGATGGAAGGAGTCGACCAAATATCAGATTATAAATTGTGCAAAGGGACATGCATACATGCAAAGTTAACTCTATGTAGCACTCATTATGATTGAATAGAGAAGAAGGATTCATTAAGGGGCTATTTGGTTGCATGCAAAGGGAGTTTAAAATTTTCCAATCACAGTAGTTTTGAAGATATTGGTGTTTAGTTTGAAGTAAAGCAAATGCAGTGTAAAATTTTGGTGCATTTGGAATTCACTGTATAGTTCATTTTTAGTGTATTTGGAATTCCTTTTATTTGGGCTTGTTCCAAGTACATCGAAATTTATTGCAATTGCCGCCGCTCGCTACCGCTATGCGCCGGCCCCCGACCACCTCACCGCCTAACGACGGCCGCCATCACCATCACCACCACTTCTGCTGCCGCCGATCACCTCTGTCGCCACAGGCCACCACCAATCACCACAACCGCCGGTTGGCCGCCTGTCTTCGGCCACCATTGTCACCATCCGCCAACCACCACCGTCGGTGTCCGCCAGCCACCACCGACCACCATAGTCGGCCATGCCTGCTGGTCCCCACAGTCGGCCATCCCTCGTTAGCCCCCCACAGTCGGCCATCCCCCGCTGGCCCGCCGCCGGCCACACCACCGCCAATGTTGACCATGGATCACTGCCGTTTTTGCACTTTATATTGCATTTGTTTTACTTCAAACCAAATAAAAAACGAGTAATCTCATACATTCCTTTTGCACTCATACAAATAACTCTAAAGTATTCTTTTTACACTGCATTATTTATTCAGGCAACCAAACAACCCCTAAGTCAAGTTGCTAATGCTGTCTGAATTTTTTTGCTTTAAATGGGTAACGATTTCTGCTAATCTTATATTTTGGATTACAATATCAATTTGTTTTTTTATATAGTTATGATACCACATATATCGCGTGAGAGTTTTGACTTGTTTTGGATATTTCCTCTTTAAATGCTTTTTCCCATTTGGCGCTTCTGTGGAGCAGATGGAACCTAAGTGGATAAGTATTTGTTTTTGTGCGACAACATTTAAACCTTGCAAATACAAATTTTTATTTTTAATTTTGTTAATTTCAACTCCATTTCCTGTTTTTTTGTTACTTCTGGCTAGTTTAAAAGGAGGTTTAAAAGGATTTTGTCAATAGCTCAATCTTGAAGTTAACCCGATTGTTTTTAGATAAATTTTTTCATAGTTTCAATGCTATCTGCAATTCAGCTGAGCTAGATTGAAAATGACATTCTATTGATGAATAGTGGATTTGTGCGGTGGCAAGCCATTCTGGAAGGACGTATTGAATGCTCAGCTGCAATTACCGGAGATTTCTCTCAGGTGTGGGCCCTGAACCCAAATTTACCAAACTATCATAAAATTTGGCCATTTGTGGGACATTATTTTGTGGTTCTTGACTCTAATGGTTAAGCATATTGTATCTGTCAGGTTGTTGTGGGGTGCTACAAAGGGAAGGTTTATTTTCTTGATTGCAGCACTGGCAGTATATTGTGGTCATTCCAAACCTCTGGAGAGGTACAATCACATCTTTGCATGTCCATGTCTTGTTGTGAGTTTATTACGAATGGTAAATTTTTTATGACTATTCAGTGAAATCTTATTTATGTTCATCAGAAACACCAATTGTGCATGTTGAGATGAACAATTGATGATTTGAGTACTATTTTTTGCAATTTTTCTTTTAATTTCATAGTTTTCTGGTTCAGTTTTACTTTGTGTAAACATGCATGTGACCATGTTTCCTACGTAGAATTGGTTGTGTTATCTATTGTCTGTGTTGGCTTGATTAGGTTCTCTGTTTTAGGTTATGATGTTCTAGTGTCTCTGAATCGGTTCATTTGGAGCCTATTTTTGCTTCTTCAGTATTTCCATCACAACCCTATTTGCATGGGTTTCATTCCATGGTGATTCTTTTTGGATGATCCAATGCCTATCCATGCAATACCTACACATTTTGTGTTTTGAGATTTCTCTTCATTCGCTTATCTATATTAATAGTATTTTTAGCGATGGGATTTCAATGGATTGTAATGGTCTGATTTTATTTGAATACTTTTGTGAGTCTAAATTGAAGGAAACCTAAGCTATGTAATCACAATTTTCAATAATTGTTACTTTGAGTTCTTTGTTTCTCTATGTCTAATAGTTGGTTGGATGTGGATTTTTCTAATATTATGCAAGTGGTGACTATCAAATTTTTGGGAAACCACCACCTTGTACCGATAGAGGCTTGAATTAAGACTTCAGTGATTTTTCTCTTTAATCTCTCTTACTCTAAATTTTTCCTATTTGCCGGTGATTGGATTTTTTCAATCACAATCTTAGCTTTTAATCAATGTGATTCTTGATTGAAATGTGATTTTATCTTAAGATAAAAACATCTGATTTGGTATAGAATTTTACGATTGTTTTGTCATATCAACTATAAGTAGGTCATAATAATTGTGTCATTCAACACAATAATAAAATGATGCAACTTAATGAAATTGGATAAGATATTATTTTAGGCAATTATAATATGATATCCTGGGTTTCAAAATTATTTGCCAAAATTTAATGAGAGAGATAATCTTTTGCGGAATTTTCACATTGGATCAATAGTTTAAATGATTTTTTGGAAGTTACAATTATCTGATTCCTACTGATTTGAATAAGTTAAATCCTAACTAGCGAGAATATTCTATTATTTTGGTGAAATGTTGTTGCTAGATCTGCTTGGCTTATATGAAGTATAAAATTAAAGAACAATATATGTAATTTAGTAAATATTGAGACTTCTCTACTTCAAGAATTTTAACAAGGAGAATGTATGTGTTCAAATGTTAAGCAAGATTTAAATGTCTTGTAGCCAAATATTATTTGCTTCTAGAATATCTTGTCATCATTATCTATTTCATTAAAGGTCTTTGGTAAGAACGACTATAATCCAAGACATTACATTAGGCCTTATACGAGGCTTCAAAAATTGAGGATATTATATTAATTCTACACCCTATGTTTAATGTTTCTAAAGAATATCATTAACATCTCTTCTAAAGTCTGTTAATAACATCCACACAAACCTAACGTATGGTTAAGTTTTATCTTTTTATAGAAATTTTCATTCATGGATATATTTTTTTTTTGATGTATTAGATTCCAAAAATGATTTGCAGTTACAATATAATCTTATATCTGGTTTTCTTAAATCTAAATTTATACTAGCTTTAGACCACGTTTATGAAACTGAACCTATGCGTGTTTAGAAGTCAAAACTTGTAATCGAGATTGAAATGGAGCTTGAAATTACCCCGAACATCTAATATAAATTGAGTATAATCCAGAATGTTAAATTGTATAAATCATATCTACTCTACTTGAAGAATCAATTGAGGAAATTAATAAAGGAATTCTTGAGACATTATTTGTTAATATTATTCTATAATTAATGGTGAAACTTAATTTGATTTTGTCTTTAGCTCTTGTTTCCAAATTCTCAGAAAATTTGCTATGATGAATTTTAAGTTGTTATATTTTATAAATTTTTTTAATAACAAATGCTTTAAAGAAACTTGAAATTTAAAATTTTATTTTTGTGAAAAAAATAAAATCATGACTAATATTAAAGCTATTTCGGTTAATATATCATATTTTTGTGTTTATTTGTTTTTAATTTTTTTTCATCATCTTTTCCTTTACGATTTTGTTAAACTATCTTTATTAGTATTCAATAAACATATTTTAATATTTTAGCATTTCATTGTCATATTAATTATTTTCTTGATTTGTATGATACTGTTTGTAGTGAATTTTAATTATGTCAATTATAAGTTTAGGATTGATGTAAACATGAGTATATAAAAATTAAATTCGATGATCGAGTAACAGTACTTCTAAATCATGAATAGTTTTTTATAAGAGCTTTTAAGAAATGATTTATTAGAAAGGTGGGCATTTCCTAGAACACATTGTGGCATATGTTATAATTTAGAAGTTTCAGGAAGTTTTGACATGCATCCTATTTTCAGTGTATCTGAATTGTGATCTTTGTTCAAGTCCACTAATACTTTAGGTCCTTATCTTTTTTTATTACCCCAGAATTCACTTCAAACATTTTAATAAACAATTCTATACATCTTGTCTTTGAATTGTTATTAGATGCTGAAATTGTAACCATTATTAATGGTAGATGTTAGAGGAATTGTGCACTGGTGTATAATACTGTTGTACTGGTCCATTAGAGGAATCTTTGTTACTCTAATAGAGGCGGAACTTCTTCGTCTCCTGTACGTGCCAATCGTACCACCCAAGCCATCCGAGCTGTTTAGGAATGATTTTTGAGGGAGTTAGGAGGGTACCCAATGAAAGTTTAACTTGGGTTGAGCACTGGATTTCCAGTGGTGCCTGTATTCTTGCATGGTTGACATTTTATAGAAAGGCTGACCATGCCTTATTCTCGTTCTAAATGGAAGTTTGGCTTGTATAGTGTATGTTTCTTGGTATAAGTTTACGTTGCTGTAGACTAAAGGTAAAGGTGCATCTTGTTCTTCCTTTTCTTTCATGATTCCAGTTGCTTGCCTCCATCGATCTGTTAACTGGAGATTTTTTCCCTTGATAGTTTTAATTTTTGGTGTTATTTTCAAAATTGTCGATTGCCCATGTTATTTCATTATATATTTTCATGAATTCGTCATGCTCAATTGCTCAAGTTAAATTTTTCTGAACTTCATTTACAATCTTTTCAATGCTTTTAGAAATAAATATTCTGCCATATACGTTGAATTGTTTAGCTTTTAAGACCATAATTATTGTCAGTTTTTGCTGGCCATGTATCTATGTCTCGGTTTTTCACTAGCTTTGTGCACAAGTTGCATGATTTTCCATTATAATTCTTGATTTTATTTTTCATTTATGTTTCCGTCCACTTGAGAGAATGGTAGAAATATTTTCCCCGTTTTAGCTATCTCATGTTTTCTTTTTTTAGTTTTATTTTATTTTTTATTTATTAGTAGATAATTCTTTATTCTTAATTATATTATCTCTTTAGAGATCTTATTTATTCATTTATGTTTTTTTTGTATTCCTCTAACTAAATCTCATATTTAAACTTTTGAAAGGTCAAAATGCAGCCTGCTGTAGATGAAGATAGAGGCTTGATATGGTAATTTTCTTCTTTTTCGAACTATACTTCCATCTAAGATGTAAATAAGTTATTCTTATCAAACTCCATTTATCACTAGGTTCTAAATTTAGAAGTACATATTCTGCAAGTACTGTGGATTTATTTAAAAATCATGGCATAATTGGTGAACGTGATGCTTAAATCAGGGTTGAAAGAGAAATACACTGGAAATGGGTATACAGATGCAAAAATTTAGAAGGAACTAGTAAATGGGTAGATAGAAGGAACTGGAGATGTAGGTGAATGTACGAACAGAATTTTGGGAATAGCTTCAAAGTCTATGGGCATTTGCTACGCTCTGTTAGTTGCGATGAAGATCTCAAAAAACTTAAACTTATGTCTTCCCAAAGTTTGTTGAATGGGCGCAATTAGATATTTTTGGGGTCCATATTGTAGTTAAGTTTATCTTGTGATATACGTGTTAAACAATTTGGAGTTGGCCCGTTTGAATCAAAGATGCTGGCAAGCCTTATGGTAACATGGCCTGCATGATGTTCCGTGCTCAGATTACTTTGGTATTGCTAGGGTGAGCTTCTTTTGGAGACACTAGTGGCACCCAGGAGAGAATGATGTTAGCTGAATATTAAACGGAGCTTCAACTTGAAGTAGGACGTCTGCACCACTATTAACATTGAGCACTATTACCTCTATTCCTTTTCTTCTCTCTATTTTTGTTTGCCCCAACTCTTTTAGCCCAGTTATTGTGTAAGTGAGCCAGAATGACAATGAAAAGGAATGTCCCAACATTACACTTCTAATCTTTGCTCCATAGGGATTACACCATTATTTGAATTATTTAAATGCTCCTTTTCATTGTACTTGTGGAAAATGAATTTCTCTTACCTGATAACTTATTTCTGCTTACAATCTACAGGTGTGGGTCGCATGACCACCATTTGTACGCCCTAGATTATAAAAGACACCTTTGTGTTTCCAAGATTTTATGTGGTGGTAGTATTTACGGTTCTCCTGCAATTGACAAGGTAAATATTTGGTTAATGTTGAGGTTTCAGTTCCTCTCCTCATCGTATGTGACCATGAAGAGAGTCTAGAATGTGCATTATATATTTTCATGTAGACTTGTCTGTGCACGACAATTTGGATATTCGTTTTGCATATTAGGTAACATCATAATTTGGGCCATCTGTTAGTTTATTTTGGTGTATTCTTGTTCTTGGTTCCAATTTCTTTTTAGGAGCCATACTCATTCTGGGAAAATTATCTTGGTGAATTTCTTCATCCCTGCACTGTGCATTTTATTGCAGAACGAAGTATTGTGCAATGATAACCTTGCCTGCAAAAGTTATGGACAAATTAATTATCTTGTCAATGTTTGAATGTTCGATAATGGCAGGTAGCAAAATAACTATTGGAGCTATGGCAATCTGATGCACGACTAGGTGCATGTTTTTTAATGCTAATCTAATATTCAATGTAGTGCTAATGGATGAGTATTACTTTGATGAATTTTTTAGATTTAAGTGTAAACATTCCAAGTTAATAGATGCAAGAAATAACATGCAAACTTTACTGGAAAACCAACTAACACAATCACATATTTCCTAATAATAATAAGTAATAGAAAGAGAAACAAACTTCAATCATCAATGATAAGATCTTAGTTTCTTGATAGAAATTAACCATAAGATGCAAACATCTTCAACTTTATCATGTGTGCAGCATCATGGAAGCAAGTTTCTCTTGCCGGTCTTCCAAGGCTTTTAATTATTTTCCCATCTTAGCGAACTCCACAACCTTGCCAACATCACACGAGCAATGCTTAATATTAGCCAAAGATTTTGCAGCCTGGAAGATCTCCACCTGCAAGACATCTTTTCCCCTTGCACTCAACTATGTCAAGCCTGATGCTTTCTTGAGCTTAAGAAAGATGAAGGAGATGATGGATTCAAGAGAAGAGAGGGTTCAGGTGATGGTTCGAGGGGTGGGTCGTTGGATGGAGAGGAGTTTGTTAGAGTTGAGGGAGAGTAGATGTTGATGCAAGGATGGAGCTCTGTTGACTTCTGTAATGGACCGATTTTAAGGTGATGGGCTACAGGCTTGCTGTGTCTGAGTGAGACATTTGAAGCTTTGGATGCATGAGGCGCCATGCAGAGGTGTGATGTTGGAGAGAGAGAGCTGTGCAAAAGGAAATTGAGTGCGAGGCTTTCTTACTATGGTGTTTCTCTACATCCTGCTTTATTCTTCGTTGCAGAAGTTTTGTTGGGCTTTGGGAGCGGTAGAATGGGAGAAAGGGAAGTGTTGTTGAGTGCTTTGTGAATGGGGAGTTTGTGTGAGTGAAAAGTGAGTGTTATTGTGTAAAGTGTAAATGGTGTACGGGAGTAGCATCGGAGATTTTAATGAAGGAACGGCCTTGGGAAGGAATGGGTAGGTGGTAGTGGACACTTTGGGAAGAGTTGTAGAGGCGTGATGCGGGCATGGGGGAAAGAATGGAAGATTAGAGGGCATGGCATATTTTATTTTGTCAGAGGAATATATCCTAATGCAAGGTCATGGTTATATACTGTGGGGCATATTTGTCAGAGGGTTGAAGGTCCCATCCTTTGCGGCTAAGGTTTTGATCCATGTGATAGAGGACTGATTATCTTATACACATGTTCCCTTAAGTAGGGAGCTCCTAGTTAAACCATTCTAGCTTACTTCAAAGCTAGCCGTAAGCATAGATAAAGTGACCTCTACCTTGGTGAGTATGGAATTTGCCTAGGCATACAAATTTTACCATAAGGAAGTTTGAGGCTTATTGCTATGAAGATGGTAGTCGATGTTCGAAGATGCATGTAGGAATTATGGGGTCTTGGTCCAACTCATGGATTGGTGTGGGACTTTTTTGGTTGTAGATGGGATTTAGGCTTAGCTTGCGGATGACGAAGTGTATTCTAACTGGGTTCAAATCAATTGATATATTTGTGTTGGATGAGGGTTGGGGCTTACATCTCTTGATTATAGAGAGGCCCAATGAAGGGCCTTATAACCTCGCCTTATAGGTGGGCTAGCTTGGGTTAATTCATGTGTTAGATTTTCTAGTGTGAATTTGATGGCAGGCTAGGGCTTACAACTCTACTAATAAAGATTCGACTTACAACTTCTCAATTATAGGGCAGCTTAATGGTGAGTCTTGCAACCTCACCTTAAAGTGAATATGTTTAGGGTGATTAATGCATGAATGTTGATTAGAGCATGATGCTTACAACTTTGCTAATGGATATATTCAACAGTTGAGACTTGTAACCTTGAGTGCATGGAGTCTCGATGATGGGTCTTATGATTATAATTTATATGTGGGGCAGCCTAGTTCTATTATTGTTTTGAATTACCTAGTTTGAATCCAATGGGGGTCTTTAGCTTAAAACTCTACTAGTAGAGGTGCTTAGGAATAGGACTTACAACCTCTCAATTAGAGGGTAGTTCAAAATTTGGTCTTATAATATTGCCTTTGTCGGGGCCTAAGCTTTGGATATGAGAAGTGGAGGACTGTGTTAGGTAGTCAATAACCAACATAAAACTTATCAAAGAATCATGACATGACTTGGCTATTAAAGATATGCATAAAATTAAGTTAAGTGTTGCAGAGACGAGGATGCTTAGGTGGATGAGTGGCTTTTCATTTATAGACAGAATGCAAAGTGAGTGTACACGTGAAAAGGGTGTAGCTCTAGTGGTAGATAAGATTAGATGGTAGATAAGATTAGATAGAGCCATCTTAGATGATTTGGTCACATAAAATATCAACCTTTTGATGACCTTTTTAGGAGAGTAGATGCATTATATTCAACATATGTTAAGAATGTAGAGGTCGATTTAAAAAGACTTGGTTATAAAGAATTAAAAATGACATTTTTTTAGATTTAACTGAAAATTTAATTCTTAATATGACATAATTGAGAAAAATGATTCATGTAATCGACCCCACATAATGGATAAAGACTCGTTGTTGTTGTAGAGAAGTAGAATTCATCCGTTGGTGCGGACAACTCTTCATGTGGAGAAAGCAAGCAATGGCAACATGCAAAAGAGCCATATAAGCTCAATTCTAACTTGATTAAACTTAATTTCTTTTTGAACTCGGATCTAATGATTGAATTAATTGATTTAGAAAATGAGAAAATGACCAAAATGGTCTCTCAACTCTTTAGGAAGGACCAAAATAGTCCCCAAGTATCTTGAGGGATTATTTTAGTCCCTTAGCTCTTTAAAATAGGATCATTTTGCTCCCAACATCCAAAATAATGGATGTTGGGCTTAATGGTGTAAAAATTAGGGATATTTATAAGTAATTATAATTTATTAAAAACTAATTTAAGTAATCAATTTTTTTAATAAGAAAAATTAATAGTATTTTTAATTATAATTTTAAAAATTTTAGTCATATTTTATAAATTATGTTTGGTAAATATATTTGTGACTAAAATGAATTTTTAACTATATTTTTATAAAAACTATAATTTAAAGTTATTATTATGCAATAAATAGTTACTTGAAAATTATAAAATATAACAAAAATTTTTAAATTTAAAAGTAAAAATACTATTAATTTTTCTTACTAAACAAACGATTAATATATATATTTTTAAAATTATAATTATTTGTAAATTATATCTAATAAATATTGTAGTAAACATTTACTAAAATATTTCTATTTTTAACACCATTAAGTCCAACATCCATTATTTTTGATGTTGGGACCAAAATGATCCCATTTTAAGGAGTTGAGGGATCAAAATGGTCCCTCAAGATAGTTGATCAATGGGATCATTTTGGTCATTCCTAAAGAGTTGATGGACCATTTTGATTCTTTTCTCTTTAAAAAATTGAAGCACTACAAAGCATTGAAGTAAGCCTGTATATCTTGTGTCAGGATAAATCTTAAGAAATCCCCTTTGTAGAGCATAACCATCATTGGCCAAGTAAATTTTTTGTTGTTGTTGAATATGTTAAATTTTGAACATATTATGAGCAATAGTATAAAATTAAATTCTTTTAATATTAAAAAAAAATTCGGCAGTGTAGGAAATTTACATCTATAATCTATCATATTATGTTGAAAAATATGAGCTTCCCTCTTCTTTTTTAATAGGGATGCGAGCATTAACGTTTGTGCCATCAATAGGCTTTATACAATCCTTCAAATATAGCGGTCCAATGCAAGGCAAGCTTAGCCCCAAACAAGATGCCAGGCAACTCAAGAATCAAGAGGGAATTGATGAAGGGAAATTATGGGGAGACCGACGAGAGGTGAATGGTTGGCGAAGCACTACAATAGAGATTTGAAAGTGAACAAGATGGAAGAGGGAGATGTGCTCAGGAGATCTTGAGGATTTGGTGGTATCTTTTACTATCTCAATCAAAAACACGAGCCACTGAAAAACGGATGAGAAATAGCTTTGTGAAATGATATTAAAAGGGTGTTTTAAAGGATGCGTTTTTAACATATTTGTGCAGCCAAACAATCTATAAAATAAAATAATTTCTTAAAAATGATAAGCAGTTATAAAATTGTTCCGAACGACTCCCAAGTGTCTGGAGTTTTTAATTTTTTTAAAAAATTAATTTGGCATATAATGAAGGCTATCTGTCAAAATCTTGCTGGCTGGCTTAAGGTATCTAACGGCTTTTACGCCAGCTATTGTTTTCGAAGGAATGTAAAGCCCGTTTATCCAAGCCAAGAGGAGACAATTGTAATGTTCTGTTTTATAGCCAAATGGAAATCTAGTTTAAACGCATGAACCTCTGTTTTGAAATAAATTTCAAATCTCTTTAATATACTGACAGCTCCTCTTGCCTTACACTGTGCAGTCAAGATCTAGTTATAAGTGACATTCTAAGTGTTTCTATTAGGATTTTTACAAATATTTTCTGTTTGAAAAAAATTTTTATGCAACATATATACTAGTTTGATTCCTAGGCTACGATTACCAGCATTTTGATTTTCTAAGGCCTCGTTTTGAGGGAAAAAGAATAGAAAAGAAACTAATTTTCCTCCCTCTTATAGACATGTATTTAGACATTTGTAGGAGATCTTCAAAAGTAGATGCTACCGTAGTTTGACCTGGGTTTTTTTTTTCTTCTTTTTGGAATTTTTAAAATCACTTTTACATCTCTCCCTTTCCTTTTATTATTGAATTATAAAGTTAGCGACATCTTTTTGCATTCCGCACACACAAGATAAAGTTCAGCTGTCATGTTATCGATTAGAATAGAAGTTGTTATGTACTTGTATATTTCTTTATATTTGTACTTTATTCAGGAAGTTATGAAGAATATTTAAAGTCAATTGCTTAAAAAAATATTAAAATTTTACAGATGTCAGTTTCATGTTTATGAATATATTAGGGACTTGTTTAAAGTGAAGTATGTTTTTATTTATGCTTGGTTGTTGTGTGTTTTTAAATGTTGATGTCTACTGCTTTATAACTCCTACTTGGCTTTATTTTCTAAGGCACGAAACATGCTATACGTTGCAACAACAAGTGGCGTTGTCAGTGGAGTATCTTTGAAGGTATGGTTACGCAAGTATCATCTATGCTTGAATTTTTTTGGAACTATTCAACGCATGAATATTTTTGATATAATTATTTTTTGTTGCTTTAGCCCAGAAGAGTGCTGTTTTTCTAAGCATAAATATCATCCTAGCATAGTTTGTGGGTTGATCTGATGAATGCGTGCACTCTAAATTTGGTTCATGGTAGACTACATTGAGAAGTGCTCTGGAAAATTCTATAAAGGAAATGAGTTTATAGTGCTTATTTTCAAATCATCAATGCAGTTCCAGGAACTGTTACTTGTATTCAAACACAAGGTGGTTTGAAGTATTTTCCTATTTCAGTTGGATTAACTCAAGGATAAGTTTGAAGCCCATATCTTTTTTGCTTTAGTCATGGATGTTCTTACTAGACATTTGCAAGAGAATGTACCCTGATATATGCTCTTTGCTGATGATATTCTTCTTGTTGACATGACTACATAGGGAGTTGAAGAAAAACTTGAATTATAGAGGTCAACCTTAGAGTCTAAAGGTTTTTGTTCGAGTAGATATAAAACTGAATACATGTAGTGTTATTTTAGTAGTAATAGCTCTAGTATAGGTATTGCCTTAACAATGCTCAATTTCCAAATCTATTATATTGAAATCATGCAAGGCCACTCTATTGTATTGAAATCATGCAAGGCAACTCTGTATGACAGATGAGATCCTGCAAAGAGGTAACTCTGTTGTATTTAACGAATACATTGGAAACCAGGATAGAAATTTCTAGGAAATCGCCTTGACAATGTAAAGGTTTTTAATCTATTAGAGAAATTACATGCTCTGGACCTGATCATAATTTAATGATTCTGTTTTGCAGTAAAGCCACATGTTCTGAGAGTCTCAATCATAACTATTTACTTGTGATTCCAATTGGCTGTAAAATCACCGTTAGAGGACATGTGTCACACACTTGTTGGCAATAGAACATTTGAGTTAAATATAATTATATACTCAGGAAGATATTGGCTTAGATTAGTCTTAAACTTATCAACCCTAAAAAAGGATTGCGAAGGCGTGTGGATTTCACTTTAAGTTTTAGGGGATAAATTTAATTTGTAGATTTTAACATTTAAAACAAAATTTTAGATTTTTGTATTTATGTCTGGATATGGCCCCAAAATGATCTGCAATGGGCTTTAGCGGCATTTTGAAAGATATAGTTTGCTCTGCTTGATATTTGCTTTAATTACAGCTATCATTAGTATTTTGAATGCTTTAATTTCATTTCTTAAATTTTATTTGTTTTCAATACAGCATTTTAAATGTTTAATTTTATTTTGAACCGTAGTAGAGGATTACATTCACAATGTATTCTATGAGTTACCATATAAGGTGCAATAAGTTTTGGTGTTTGTATTTTAAAGTGAATTTCCTTCCTAAGTAGCATTTAAGTGCAAGTGCAAAACAAAATCTCGTCCCTTTGGATTTATTGTGTAGATATCTTTTGTAGAGTTCAAGTTGTGGTCACTCTAGCTATTGCGAGAAAGATCAAACTTTTAATATGGGTCTTACAAGCTTTTCCTATAGATAAGGCAGCCTGCTTGAGATCATCCTGTAATGATGAATTTGATTTTTATAAAAGAACTTGCAAATTTAAAAAAAAAGGATCACCCAATCATTTTTTGGATGGTTGCACTTTCTCCGAGCATGATAAGATTTGATTCACTTTATTTTGAGTATGCGCAACATTTTCAATGTTTGTATTTAAGCATTTAGCTTGTTCGTCGAACTATTTGCAAAGACAATTAATTTTGATGACTTGATATCTTGCATTTTTTTGATGCATTTTTATATTTTCAATGCATTTGCACAATGTTTATACATACATTTAAATGCACTTGCATGCTTTTTGATGTGCTTACATATTTTTTAGTGCATTTGCACAATGTACTTGCATATTTTTCGATGCACTTACATGTTTTTTTGTATGTTTAAATAGTGTTGCATTTTTCTCGATGTACTTGCATGCTTTTGGGATGATGACACTTTTTATAATACTTGCACATTTTATGTGACACTTGTGTGCTTTTGGAGGTAGGGGCATGCTTCTATAGTTGGTTGAATGCTTTTTGACTCTATGTCACACTTCTTGAACTAATGGTATGCTTCTCGAGGCATCTACATGCTTTTCAGGGTGGCTACAGGCTTCTCAAAGGCTGTGTTGTTGGGTTCACCTAAAAATGCGTGCACATTACTTGAGATTACTTAGATGTTTTTTCTATATGAATGTATATTCATTTGAGGGTATGTAATGTCTCCTTTTGAATTTTAAAGAGCGACTTTTATCCGCTTGCGTGAATGTTGTGTATCTGATAGCTTATTTACATTTTGAGCCCTGTTGTGCATTCAAAATAGTGCTGCTTGGTTGCATTTAGTCCTCACATCTTTGAGTTTTGCATATTTAACATGTTCTTATTCATGCTTGTTGGCGAGCGATTATATTCTATTCATCCTCATTAGGGATGTCCAATTTTTTGTTGTTCATTTCCGTGTTAAGTTTTGGTTCTTACAATTCATTTGACACGACAGGTTTTGCATTTTGTGTTGATATTTTATTTTTGCTGTTTTACTCTTTTATTTTCATTTTACTCACGTTATTGAGTCTATAAATTCAGCATATTGGTGTCTCCTAGGTGTATGGTGAATCTACGAGGGCCTTCTCATCACGCCAATAATGACGTGCATTATTGATGTCATAAGATATCATGGCTAAAGGGTCTTATATTTCATTGAACTTAAAAATGTGTGCATATGTTTTCATGTATCTATTTAAAATTTACAATTTTTATTTTGCTATGTTGGAACAACGTTTAGATTTTAATTTTCCCATTGTTTTAATAAAAATATGCACAGGGTTTCTTCGCTGTGCTGATAGCGTTGATTACGACTTTCTTCGTTGTGTTAAAAAAACACACAGGTTCTGCTTGTTACCCCAAGTGTGTCACAATGAGGATTTTAAGAGTTTGGAGTTTTTACATGTTTCATTTTATACTTATGTAAGAGATCGATGGGATTTCTGAGGCGTGGACCAACACTTTTTAATTTCTCTTTTTCTTTCCCTTTTTTTGAAGCCTTTTTTCTTTCTCTTTTCACGCTATATTCTCTTTCTATATATATATATATATATATATATATTTATGACCCATCTTTAGCACTTGAAATATCAAGTCAGGAACAAACAGTCAAATGGTAGTTAGATTTCTTTCAACTAACAATTAAAATAATCCAATAAAATACTTTAAAAATGTAAAGAGCCACTAATTTTTAAACTCAATTTAAACCATGGGCAAAGCAAGTCTACTTTTAAGATGTCAAAGTAATTGAATTGAAATTTTGTGCATAACATTACTTAATACCTATTTTCACTCATACCTCTTTTTCTGTGTGCAAAACCTTCTATTTCAATTATTCAATCTATAGGAGTATTATTTGTAATTGATTGAGTTCACAAAACAAACTTAGTGGCTAATTACAATTTTAATACGTAGCATAAAATTCAAGGGAATCATCATAAGTAATTATTAAATATTTTATTTGCAAGAATTTATGCAGAAATATTTGGTGTGATAAAGGCAGCAATATCATTTTACTGAAGATAATATTTTATTTTTTATTATCATTTCATATCTTTTTATTTAACACTCGTAATAGGAGTATTGTCTAAAATGTGCACCAATTAAGGTAAAATAATTTTCATTTTCATGCCTTTTTCATTTTACATGGGAGTACACTACGTCTCTGACTAGTATTATGAGGGGTTGACTTTTTATTTCTATATATACATATTATTATTATTATTATTATTATTATTATTTTTTTTTTTTCATCTTATCATATGATATCAAATACTTTCAAAATTTATAGTTTTTGTGATTAAAATTTGATGCATTTCATCTAATATCATTACAATATGAAATCATTTATACGAGAAAATGACCCATCTTTTTAATAATTAAATGATAACATTAGCATATGGAAGGACAAGCTGGTTTTGCATCAAACTAGAAGAAGAATTGTAAATTGTCAAAATTAAAATTGTAATCACCCACCTCAATCTCTACTATTTGTTTAGCTTTGATAATCTTTATGCTCCACATCCTTTATTTCAATACTTACGATCAAAAAATAATTTCTTATGAGATATCTATTTTAATTACTTCTCTTTAATTCGACTTAAATATCGAATTTAGCACTGTAAACCTACATTTTACACACTTCTCTAATTCCTTAATACAGTTGCGCTTATAACATAACACTAGGATTTAATTTACAATTATGTATTATTATAATCAAATTAACAATGTTATTCAAATCTTTAAGCTCCACTTCCTTTATTTAATTGCCTATAATGACTAAATAGTTTCTTATAAGATAAATATGTAAATTTCTTTCCTTTAACCAGACTGATTTTAAATATCCAACTTAACAATTTAAACTGACCTTATAGACACTTCTCTAATTTCTTAATTACACTTGTACTTATAACATACACTAAAATTCAATTCAAATTCAATTCACAATTATATATCATTAAAATCAATTTATTAACATCTCATTCAAATTATTAAATTTTATATTAGTATTTCAAAGTTAATTTCCCAACATAAAGGAAATTTGAATTTCTGAAGTTCATTAACTTATGTAAATTTATAAGATTTTTAATTTACATACATGTCTCCATTATTCTTCTATTTAGCAAAATAATGATAACATAATCGTAAATTTTCTCTAATTATTTAATCTATTAAATCCTAAATAAAATTTTCTTTAACATGTATAGTGCCTCGATATTATTAAAAATATCACCAATTAGACCACTCGAGGGTTTGAGAGGTGAATGAAAATTGTCTACCTTTAGTTCAATGTTTAAAATTGCGTATTCGGGTATTGAGGCATTTTTCATTCGTAAGGCGAGGCGTAAGCCTCAAGGTGTTTTGAGGCGGAAGCCTCAAAATCAAAATATTGCGTAAATATAAAATGATAAATTTTTTATATACTAATGAGTGAATAATATAAAACATAAAAAAGCATAAGATATGAATTGAAATCAAAATATCCCAATAATAAGACAACATGAAATATAGTTCAACTCTAAATTATATCTTTCCCAAATCCCAGTATTCTTTTCATTATAATATAATTCCAATTTTCAAAAACAAATAGCAATGACATATCACATAAGAACTCGTAAGTCATCAACATTGTCATCACTAAGGGGTTCTTCATTTGAATCATCATTATGATGAACTGCTCTCTCCCCTTCCTCCTCTCCTATAGATTCAAATGTCGGGTATTTACTTCAAGATTTATGTAGGTTTTAATATATATAGCGTGAGGCGTAAGCCTCATGCCAATGAGGCGAGGCGGGCCTCAACCAAGTTGAGGTGCAAGCCTCATAAAAAAAACTCAAGGCGTAAGCATCGAGGCGTTATTACTGGAATTGCGCAAAGGCGGGCCTCAAGGCGAGCCTCATATTGCGCAATTTTAAACCATGCTTTAGTTTAAGGGAGTAAGATGCGAGCATGTGGGAGAAAAGAGCCCAATCAACAACTAACACTAGTTTTAAAGCAATTCAACGTAAATACCTATGTTTGCTTCAAGATCTTCTCTCTTGGAATCCACTAAATTACTTCTAGTACAATATTACAATATTCTCTCTCAAAATGATAAGATTTACCTTCAACCTTGCTGTCATTTCCCATTAAATCAAAGTAAAGTCTAAATAATATTAAAAAAATTGAGCATAACAACCTCTTGAGAATGCTTTCTGGTGATTAGAGGGGTAATTAACTGTAAGGACTTGTGCCCATTAAAAATCTCAACTCTAGATCGAAATAGACCTCAATCACATTATTCGGGGGAAATCTGGGTAAACAAATCAATGCACTTCAAGAGAAGAATCCAAGACTTCTTATATATTGAGGAGACTTTTGGAGAGGTGTTTTTTTAAGCAATCAAATAGGATATAATAATTTATTAATCAATCTTATTGAAGCTTTGCTACTTGTTCTTTTATGCACTTACAAATTGGATACTCTACTATCCTTTTATATGGAAAATGTTTATTCTCTACACATAAATTTAAATGATTTTACCTTCAAAGATATAATGTTGATTGATAATTTAAGAATAGCTTAGTGGTCTAATTTTATGACATTATAAATGCTAGAACATTGATCAAATAAGATTTAAAATTGGGGGCTTATAATTTTAGGCTTCGTTTGGGACGGCTTTTTTATTGCTTTCTAAAACGGAGTTTTAGTACAAATTTTTTTATTTTTGTACTAAAACTCCGTTTTAGAAAGCAATAAAAAAGCCGTCCCAAACGAACCCTTAGAACATTATAAATGCTTACATAGAAGTATTACTTCTATGTAAATTTCTTTTACTTCAAATCCATGTAGTAGTTCACATGCTTATAAAGTTTTGTTTGATTTGGGTACTCCTACATTATAAAAATAAAGCACCATTGATTGCACTATTTAGACAACTCGTTAGGATGCTTCTTTTGTGTCTGTGTGAATTTAAAATGTAATGCTGCTATTTATTATTCAATGTTTGACTTTATCATTTGTTTCTTACCTTTTCAAGTGACTAAAGTACCTTCGACATATATGTAATATCAATATAGAGTTTTTGTATTATCAACATATACAAAATAGTTAGCATCAAGATTGTGAATACTAAATCAGACATAGAACTGAAATGAGAGGTGATGTGAAACCATGCAAAGGAACAAGAATTGCTTGGGGATTTTAATAGAAGATTATTAAAACTTTGCTAGTTATAGATTTAGTGCTTACCCAAGTCAGGTTTTCGGAATTATCAATTAGAGACTATGCAAAACATGTAGTTACAACTAGATTAACGGGAGGCTATCAAGTTAACAACATAAAACATAGAGAGAGTAATGTTATGGAAAAAACAATAATCCACGGCTAACAAATAGAACTATTCACCTTTGGTCTCTCACTCACGCTCTTGACAGTGGGGCTTTAACGGAGGAAGATTGAGAGCAAACCGAGCAATGCCACTAAGAGACAAATGATGCCCAAAGTCTAGTCCATTGGGAAAGTAGCCGGCGACGGGGAATCCACGGGATGACTAGTGAGCATCTAACGTTTAGGAAGAATCTGCTCCTTAATGGAAGGTCCTAGTCAAGGTTTAAAATTGCGTATTCGGGTATTGAGGCATTTTTCGTTCGTGAGGCGAGGCGTAAGCCTCAAGGCGATTTGAGGCGTAAGCCTCAAAATCAAAAAATTGCGTAAACATAAAATAATAAATTTTGTATATACTAATGAGTAAATCAGTAAATAATATATAAAACATAAAAATGCACAAGATAAATAGCAATGACATTAACATATCACATAAGAAGTTAGGAACTCACTAGTCATTAGCATTATCATCACTCATCAGTCATCACTAAGGGGGTCTTCATTTGAATAATCATTATGATGAGCTGCTCTCTCCTCTTCCCCCTCTCCTATAGAGTCCAATATCTCCCAGTCAGCTTCTTCTTCCTCATTATTAGTTATCTTCCTCTTCCCTAAATAGTAAAATTTTTTGAACAATATCATAATGAATAATAGTGTAATACATTAATAAAAGTTTAAGAAAAGAAAACTATATTATTTATATACCTTTTTTGATTTGTTCTTGAGTTGTGGTGGATGTGGATGCTTTAAGACCATCAAAGAAATCAACATTTAAATCTTCATCTTGTAATTCAGACGGCATCACTTCAACTTCATCATCTACAAACCACTCATCATCAGATGCCACATCATCGCAAAGCAAAGGATCTTCATCATCCATTAATCCTTTTTTCTTCAAATTTCTATCTCTGAGTCTCCTATTATACATAATGTACACCAGTGAGTTCATCCTCAATGTCGACAAGCGATTTCTCCTCTTTGTATGCACTTGGTTGTAGGTACTCCAATTCCTTTCACAGCCAGATGAAGAGCATGTCAAGCCCAAAACTTTCACAGCAAAACGTTGTAATTCTGGAGTCCCATCACCAAATTGAATCCACCACTCAACTGGAGATCGTTTGGCAATTGTATCTTTTGCTTGTAATCCAAAAAAATCTTCTTTGTTCCTAAAAGGTACCAATTGCAAGTCAGCATTTGATCTTTCAGTTGCATCACTTATTAGACGATCCATGCAATGATATAATCCCAACTTTATTTCAGGGTTTGTAGACTTGTTCTCTGCATATTGATACTGAGGGTTTAGGTAGTAGCCAGCGGCATGCAAGTGTCGGTGAAGCTGTAGTTCCCACCTATCATCAATAATATTCCAAATTTCCCTAAAGCTTCCCTCACTGCCTCCTAAGTTGGAGGCAATCATCTCTTTGGCTTCATCCATAGCATTGTAGATGAAACCCATTGCAGGCTTCTTCTCAGCATCCACCATCCTTAAAACATGAACCAAAGGTCTAGTGGTTGTAATGGCATATAAGACACTTTGCCAAAATCTGTCATTTAAAACAATCTTTCTAATCTTTTTTCCCTCAGCCTTCTTCGCCCAAGCACAACTCAACCACTGTGTAGATGTGAACATAGCCTCTAAAGGTTGTCTGGCATCCAGCATGCTCTCTAAGGTCAAGTATGCGGTGGCAAATCTTGTTGCGGCTGGCCTTAGAATTTCTTTCTTCGAAAACTTTCTCATAAGAGCTAGAATCCAAGAGTGGTTGTAAATAAACTTGGTTATTTTTTTGGCTTTAGTGAGTGCATTTTTATGTTGAGGTAGATCCCCAAGCTTCTCAAGAATCAGATCTATGCAATGTGCAGCACATGGAGTCCAATACAAATGTTTCCTCTTCTCCATAAGTTTATTACCTGCAGCCTTATAAGAACTTGCATTATCTGTCACAATTTGTACAACCAAATGTTCTCCAACCTCATCAACAATGCTATCTAATAATCTAAATATGAACTCAGCATCTTTGACCTGGTCAGATGCTTCAATTGACCTTAAAAACACAGTACCATAAGGATTATTAATGAGGATGTTGATCCGACTTCTATGTTTGATATCAGACCACCCATCTGACATAATTGTTACTCCTGTTTGGGCCCAAGTCTTCTTAATTTCTTCAATGCTTTTATCAGTGCTTTCCAACTCCTTCAAAATCCATGTTCTTAAATCATACATAGTTGGAGGTTTAAACCCTCTCCCAAATGCTCCAACTGAACGAATCATGTTGTAATAAGCAGGTGATGTTGCAACATTAAATGGAATTGCATTTTCGTAGAAGAATCTGCCTATATCCTTACACACTCTTCTCCGCGCCTCTCTTGCATTTTCTGGGGCCATCTTCTGTGTAGTAGAAGGCCTATCCTCTGATGTGTCAACCATATAATGATCCATAGGCCCTCTAGCACCCCTAGATGAAATGGGCTTCATAGAAGAAGATGAATCTCTGACGCTGCGCTCACTCCCGTAGTAAGATCCAGCATCAACTCTATCCTCAAATTGCTTCTGTGCAAGATGTTTTGATGTGGTAGACTTATTCATGTATGACTTTATCTCTTCCCTTACAGCATCAGGAACTTTGGAGCATGGAGCAACATTCTTGTGAGAGCCTGAAAGGTGTTCCTTCATCCTAGTCACACCACCTTTCACAACTTTATCACAGTAATTGCATTTCAGATAGACATATGTTTTATCACTTCCTCCTACATCTACCTGAGTGCTATATTTCCATGCTGGATCTTTTCTATGACCTGATGCAACCTTATCCTTATTTTTGACCATCCTGAATGAGAGAAATTTTAGGAAGCAAATGAGTTCTTACTAATCTTTTATATGACCTGATGCAGGTTGGAGGAGACAGCAGCCTCGGAGGCTCGGACAGAAGCGTACGCTGGTCAGACGGAGAAGACAGCAACCCAACTCGCAGTCTCGCAGTAGAAGAAACCTCCAAGCAAATAAGTTTAGGGTTTAATATGCGTGCTGGATGTGTTCAGTATTATATAATGTCGAGCCGTCGATAAAGCAGAACACAGCGTACTCTATGCGTTTTTATTCGTATTTTGTGCGTACACTCTACGTGCACATTGCGTGTTTTGGAGCAGATGTAATTTAATGTATAATTTTGTATTAATAGTTAATAAAACATGATTTTCTAGGTATTGTTTGAGTACTGAGAGTGTTAATTATTTTATTGTGCGTACATTATGCGTATCTTATGCGTTATATATTGGTAAACTATGCGTTCACCATACGTTTTTTGTGCGTGGTCTCTGCGTCAACATTGCGTATTTTTAATGAAAGATAAAGTCAAAGAGAAAAAAAAACATTTAATGTACATCTTTAAATAAAAAAAAAAAAGAACATTTAATGAATATGTACAATATAAAAAATATCAGAACAAATTAAAAAAATATTTATAACAAATACAATTTTACAAGAGACCCTAATGTACATCTTCAACAAGACAACAACATCAACTTTCCTACAGGAATTATGATTGATGTCTTGTCCAATATAAATCACCTTGACAACCAAGCCCTCCATCACTGCGATACTTATCCTCCTCCCATGTTCCTGATGCCAATAACTTGTTAACAGAAACCTGGTCAGGTTAGAGAGGTTTAAGTTTACAAGTTATTGGTATCAATTTCATGGGAGGAAGATAAGTATCGCAGTAATGAATGGAAGGCTTGGTTGTCAAAGATTATTTATATTGGACAACAGAAGGTAAGATTTTTTACAAGAGAAGCTTGCTTTGACACTTTGCCATAAGGCAAACGTTCCCGCATTATATAGTAAAAAATTTAATGTTGAGCAATAGTAAGTAATAAATTGTAAATAAAGGCTCATAAAAATTCAACCTACCCTATTATCCTCCCAACCATATCTGCCACCCGTCAGTCCACAGCTAACGAAAATTATTATTCATGTCACGGCCCCTCAGTCCATACTCCATACTAAATGTAAGTAATCAAAAATATTTAATAGAATGTGTGCGTGTTTTATGCGTGCTAAATGCGTAATTTATGCGTTTGTTGTGCGTGTTTTAAGCGTATGTTATGCGTAGTGTATGCGTTCGTTGTGCGTACTATGTAAAAACATTTCAAAATCATTTATAAAATTATTTTTTTTGCTTTAAAACAAATAAGAAATTCAAACACTAATCTTTGAACGAAATTGCCAAACACAAACTTCCATTCCAAACATAATATTCCTTATTCCTCTTCCCTAAATACAATCCAACAAGAGCCATAAACCATTTGTACTTGTTCAAGTATCATGTTCAAGATTAGAAAATGAAATCATACAAATCTAACAAGAGCCATAAACATCATATATTCCTTATTTCTTCATCATTTTAATGTAAGTAATTTACAAACAAAGATATATATTAATTAAAATATTTAATAGAATTTTATAAATAAAATTTACTGCTTATGTGTGCGTGTATCATGCGTGCGTTATGCGTACTATATGCGTTCGTAATGCGTATTTTGCGAGTTCATTATGCGTATGTTATGCGTTCGTTGTGCGTTCTATGTTTAATATGTAATTTTTTACTCAAACCAATGTAAATAACATTTATACACAGAATTGAAAGATATATTCAAGTGGTCCCGCATTATATAGAAGAACTATGAATGTTGAGCAATAGTAAGTAATAAAAGCTCATAAAAAATCAACCTACCCTATTATCCTCCCAACCATACTTGTCTAAAGGCTCATAAAATATATAATAGAATTTTGAAATTAAAATTTACTGTTTATCTCTGCGTGTATCATGCGTGCGTTATGCGTACTCTAATGCGTTCGTAATGCGTATGTTGCGAGTTCATTATGCTTATTTTATGCGTTCGTTGTGCGTATTATGTTTAAATAAGCATTTATACACAGAATCAGAATGAAAAACATTTATACACAGAATCAGAATGAAAAACATTTATACACAGAATCAGAATGAAAAACATTTATACACACAAGTATTTATACACAGAATCAGAATGAAAAACATTTATACACAAGCATTTATACACAGAATCAAAATGAAAAACATTTATACACAGAAGCATTTATACACAGAATGAAAAACTGTTATTTTGACAACATTTTACAAAATAATTCATATGCAAATTCTGCCCTATACTTTGGCATGTCTTGTTGCCAATTTGTACTATCAGTCCAATTAGTGTTGCCTTCAAGAATTATTCTTTCCATATATTTACAGACATACATTCCACAATCAAAAGAGTTCTGCTGTTTTGGTATTCCTTTAATGGTAGAAAGCTTCCATTTTCTGATATCACTATCAAAAGCTCCTTCCGTGTCAGAATATAGTGCTTTAACCTGAAATATACGTAGAGCAAAGATTAGTTCTGTAAATTTTTTAAAAATTGAAGAGTTTATGTTCATCTAATGACCTAAGTATCTAACAGACTAACACTTACGATTTTTGGAACAACAAGTCTATGCTCTTTGACGCGGTGGTCCAATGAGTCATAAAATTTCCACTTATGTTCTTTCAGCAGACCAACCAGAAGGGTAATGTGATTAGAATCAATGATTGGTTGTAATAAAATGTTATTTGAAGAAACAGAAAGCTCGGTTATGTGGTCGATTTGCAATTTGGCCAAATTTTTCCTTCCTTTGTTATCCTGCAAGTGCAAGTGAGTAAATGTAAGAACTAAGAATGGATACAAAGTTACTAATCCAATAGTTAAACTGATAAATTGAATACTAAGTTACTAACCCAATAGATTGGAGAGATGTATAGAAATTTATGGTACTTGTCTGGCATAAGGTTACACTTCTCATCTAAGAGATAGGCAAAAATATCTACATGTTCATTGCCTAAACAACTGTCGCTTAATAAGTCATCAATCTCAGATCTGGAAATAAGATTGTTAATAACAAACAAGATACTATCGTCCCTGCAAAAAAAAAAAAATATAAATACGCATTTCATAAGCATAACCCACACATATCATACTCATAACACACGCATATCATACGCATACCACACGCATATAATAAGCACAACCCACGCATATCATACGCATACAACACGCATATCATACGCATATAGATCTTCAAATAAAAATAAATTTTGCAATTTTTTACCTTTTAGAGTACTTTTTCAAACATTCTAACACAAAATTTCTCTTCTCAGAAGTCAAACACATAAGTCCTCTATAATTTTCTATTTCAGTTGCATGAACATAAGTTACAGTTTTTATTTGAATGTTATCTACTGGTATTGGTTCATTTGGTTTTGTATATGGAACAAGTTGCATTTCTGCTGGGACTGGCTCATTTGTTGGGATTGGATCTTTTGGTGGGATTGGATCTTTTGCTGGGATTGACTCATTTGGTTCATTGGGGCTGTGGGGTTGGATATCTGATCTCTGTCTCTTATTGGAAGATGAAGAGTAGCTAATAGATCTTTTCTGAGGAACTACTTTGCTCTGATCAATGTAATTATTGAGCTTGACCTCAATAACTCCAACTCTCTCAGTAAGATCTTCAAACTTTGTGCTCAGTCTGTCTTCAAATTCTCGAAAAAGTTTTGTGCATGTTTCTTGGCAGGATTTCATGATTGTTTCTTGTATAGACTGAAGTGCTTCAGCAGAAAAACTTAAATGTGGTTGCTGAGGAGATTGGTGGGGGTCTTGCTGAGGAGGTGGGGTATGATGGGGAGATTGGGGGGTATGATGGGGAGATTGGGGGGGATTGTTTTGATGGGTGGATATGTTATGAGGGGAATCAGGGGATGTAGGGCAGTCTGGTGGATATTTATCGACATTAACCATATCCATTTCTTCCTGGTTTACTGCCTGTAGGACATTACAAATCTGACTTTTCCTTATATTAGCAAATAAGTTAGTGATCACCTCTGTAGTATATACAATATCATCAGCCCATCGAAGAAAACGGGGCCTTCTGTCAGAATGCATAGGAGCATGAATAGTAGTATGCTCCAGGAACCAAATCTGCATAAGATGAAAGAAAATTTTAGCGCTCACATTGAGCCATTAAAATTTTGAATGAATTTAGCAGTTAGCACTTAGCACTCACAATTAGCAGAGGTACAAAACCGTTAATGTAACCTGCTGGCTTCTTATTTGAAATCTTGGAGGCTGCCTTATTAAACTCTCCAACTAAAAACTCCCTAATTGAACTAGCCCAGTTTATTGACAAAAAAACATCTAGACTATTTGCTATTCTTTGGATCAACCGAGGGGTTTTGAAGTTGTTAAGTTGAAAAAGTAAATTTGAAAATAAATACATGATAAACGTTCTTAACATAGTCTCCGGGGGGGTTTGCTTGTTCAACTCCAACATGTCATTCCTTATTTCCGTTGATGTAACTGAAGTATGTGCTAAGGAATGCCAGGATATTTCTTCTCCTTTATTTGGCAGACCAGTGAGAAGGGCCACTTCATCAGCAGTGAAAGGAATGGGTTGACCTTTTATAACAAAACATTGTTTTGAAATGTCCCACCTTGAGATCAGCTCATAAATAAGAGGGACATTTTGCTCAAACCCAGGAAATTCCAAAAACTGTATCATCTTTAAATGTTTCAATCTGTCCTTGACTTCAGGAGTAATTTGCCGAGCAAAGTTATCACAGACTGTTCGAAACGAAGAAACATAGCATCTATAGGTAATTGGACGAACATATGTCTGAAAATTGTAAAAAATGATAGATTAAAAATAAGTAAATGAGATACGCACAAAACAAGCACAACATACGCATAATATAAGCAACGGTCACGCACAGTGTACGCATATCATACGCATATATTACGCACATCACACGCACATTGCACGAAACATACAGCAAATTATACGCACGCATAAAGTACGCATAGTGTAAGCACTAAGTAAGCAACGTGTACGCATTGTGTATGCACAAAAGACGCATTGAGTACGCACAGCCTACGCATATTTACTCGATGGTTAAAATTTGGTTAGGTTTTATGTTTCAAATCTCAACATAAATTTATCATATAAACCTGAATACAGAGAAAACACGATGGCATCACAGTATCAAACATTTAAAAAGTTTCGAGAAGCCATGCATACGCATAGAATAAGCATAAAATCGAAAGATCTTCAGACCCTTCAACGCGAACGCATAGCATAACCACAAAATACGCAATATGAAATAGAAAACATAGCATTAAGTTACCTTTTTCTTTGGGGGTGACGCCATCTTAGAAGAAACTGAGTGAAGAATGCTTGAAATTCCTCCGGGTGAATGCTTGAAAGTTCGAAAGTTTACTGTAACTTGAAAATCGAAACGTCGACTCCGCCATTCGACCTTTACAAGGGTTTAAATGTTGATGCCACGTCGACATTTCACTAGGCGCGCCACGTCGGCAACTGGGGGTCCGAACTGAAAAAAAATAAATTAGGTTAAATTTTAAAAAGGCGACGCCTTAAATATATGAGGCGAGGCGCGCCTTATGGCGCGCCTCAGTAAACTTGAGGCGTAAGCCTCATAAACTAAACTTATTGCGTAGGCTTTGAGGCTTAATTGGTCGAAAATGCGCTGAGGCGCGCCTCAAGGCGCGCCTTTTATTGCGCAATTTTAAACGTTGGTCCTAGTGTAAACAGGATGCGATGTAAGTAATCCTACACAGAAGAATCCACGTCTAGGTTCACGTCAAAGAAAGGAGATTCAAGGATGTTGGTTAATCCTTGATCATCAAACAAGAACTCTTGGTCGACTTCTGGATTGGCCATGCATAGTGGTGGCGACGGTTGGGGAAGAGCACACTTGAGATTGGTGAGGAGAAAGAGAGGGGTTGATGGGAGATGACTTGGGAGGGTGAGGGGGCGGCTAGGGTTAGGGTTTCTTTTAGTTGAATAAAATAGCTTGGGGGAAAGGAGATGAGAGGGAAAATCTGAAGTTTAATTTCTAATGCAAGCAAAAATTTGGGAGAGGGCCCCAAATTTTTGCAACCAAATGTAACTCTTCCTAGATAATAGAAGGTACACAAAATAGTACAAAAAGATACAAAATACTAAAAAGACACCTTTTATATCATAAAACTCTTACAAGACGCTTACAAACTTTGACACTTACAAACACAAACACCTTACAAGACACTTAGAAAAGGACTTATAAACTTAAGAAATAAAACAAACACCTAAAGAAGCTTTGCCTTAAGAAGAAGGATACATATGAAATGACATTAGTGGAGAGAAGAAAGAGGTTAGAAGACTGGACGAAGAAAGGACAAGTTCACAAGCTTTCCTAGAAGAAGGAGAAGGGTTGGAACAAGCTCGCAAGCTTTTTTAAAGAAGGAAGAAAAAACCCTCAGATTTTTGGCTCCAAAAATCTTATCATAAACTCTCTTTTTAAGCCTCAAAACATCTCCTATTTATAAAAGAAAAGGGCAGCCAAACAGCCACCCAAATTAGGGAATATGGAAGACCAAAAGACACCAAATAGAAGGCTAAAAGACATCATACAAAAGGCCAAAAGACATCAAATCTGCTGCAGGAAAATTGCACAGAAAACAGAGAAAATCCCACGAAATTTTCCCCCCAAACAGCCACCAAACAGCAGCCCACATACGATATATGAAATAGAGAAGAGAAGCTACGGAAATCAAGCAGCCAACCACGGGAACCAAGCAGCCAGCCACAGGAACCAAAGGGCCAAGGCACGGGAACTAGCCAGCCAGCCACGAGAACCAAACAGCCATCCACGGGAACCAAAGGGCCAAGGCATGGGAACCAGCCAGCCAGCCACGGGAACCAAACAGCCATCCACAGGAACCAAAGGGCCAAGGCACGGGAACCAGCCGGCACAGGAAACCGAGAAGACACAGAGGAAAGCGAGAGGAAATATAGGGAAGAGAAAGGGCTAAGTTCCACTATACTGAGATACCTTTTTACTTCAATAAATGAACTAAAAAAACAGTTCATAATGAGCTAAATTTCAGCTCAAAATATTAATGAGCTAGCAAACCCAAGAGCAGTCAAAACCAAAATTTAGGATTTGATTTGGGCAAATTATTGGGTCAGGTGACCGGACGCGGAGATAGGTCCGGATATTAATAAAATATTATTTTAAATTAAGCGTAGGTAAAGCGCAACTAAAGCGCAGGTAAAGCACAACTAAAGTGCAAGTAAAGCGCAACTAAAGCGTAAGTTAAAAGCGCAGGTAAAGCGCAAGTAAAGCGCAAGTAAAGCGCAACTAAAGCGCAAGTCAAAAGCGCAGTCAAAAGCGCAGGTGACGCGGCAAATTTTTATTGGATGTCCGAACTTATTTTTCGCATCCGGCCCCCCCTCCTCTTGCCTACATCAATTTCAGATTTTCATTAAAGGGGGAGGGCTAATTTGAAATTTTAATCAGCCCAATCAAGGGAGTAATGGGGCTGGCGGTTACTAGAGGGATTTAAGGGGGGTATTAAATGTTGCTTAGGTGGCAAAGTGGAGAGAGGGAGGGAGGAAAGAGGGGCCGGCCATATGGGGATTTATTTTGTGTGTTTAAATTCAATGTATGTGAAGTCATGGAGTTGATTTAGGAATTGATTTAAATCTGAAATTAAATTCAGATTTCATTAAATTAGAGGCTTCCTAAATGGGATTTATTAGGGAGGGAAATATTTGAAATTCAAATATCAAATTGAATTCAAATGAATGCACCTTCCTAATTGAGGGAGGTTATTTTAGGAAAGTATTTAAGGTAGATTCGAATTTTGAAATTCAAAATTCAAAGCTCATTGGAGAAGGGGTCGACGGCTAGTGGAAGCTAGGGGAGGCCGGCGGGGAGGGGATTTGGGGGAGGATGGCGGCGGATGGGTGAGAGGAGGCCCGCGGCTTAGGGAGGTTGTGAGGGTGGCGGGTTAGGGAGGAAAAGGGAAGGGATTTGGGAGCTTAGGCCGGCGGCAAGGGGCTTAGGCTAGGCGGCCGGTGGTGGTGCCCAAAGAAGGAGAAAAGGGGAATATTATGTACTAATCGCGAGTCTCCGGAATCCACCGTTGGCTGACGGGTGATACAAGCCCTCTCCAAGGGTTTCTCCTCTCATGAACTCACAAAGGGATCAAAGTAAAAAAAAAAAAATGGAATTTCATTCATAATCATCATCCCAAATACAATAGAAAGAATCTATATGTAGGCCTCACAAAAAAGAAAAGAAACAAAGACTAAATTGCCCTCGGGGATACAACATCAAATGACCACCCATAAGGGTAAAATAGTAAAAACTGAAAATAAAATAAACTACTATATAAATGACTCAAAAAATATAAGCTCCTGATCGTAGCCGTCGATCTCCGGTGTCTCCGATGTACACGTGTCGAAATCTCTGACGATGTCCTCATCAAGAGGTTTAAGATTCACTAGTTTGATTGGGGTTGAAGTAGATGACGTAATGAATATTAAAGAATAAAAGCTTATAATAATCTCCCAAATATTGATAAATGTCAAATTCATTCTCAGAGTTTTACATTGCTCTAATTTAGTCTCTCAATTATTAAAAATTGAGCCAATAGCCCCAAAACCTAAAATAAGAGTTAAAGTTATCTCCAAAGTTAAATATGAAGGGTGTTTTAGGTATTACAAGTGGATATGAGATTATATTGTTTATATTACTCAATTTTATCGGTTAATAAATTATAATATATATTTAATCTACTATATAATAAAGGTGAATAAATAGTAAAAAAAATTATATAACATGTTAAAAATTACTATTTATATCATTTAATATAATAAAAATATCATAAGTCAATTTCATATGATTTAGTTCATTAACAAATAAAATTTAATTTGTGTTTTAATTTTAATTTATATTTTAAATAAAAGTTATTTATTAATTCTAATTTTAATTACTGTCAATAAAATAATTATAAAAATAATAAAATTAGAAAATAATTTAATTATAACATAACTTATTCATTTAATTTTGATTATATTTTTAATTATTTATGAGTTAATTATTAATTATTACTTTTAATTAGAAGGGCATAGAAGTAATGAGTCTGGTTGAGCGACATTGGAGCTATTGACTGGGATTGTCAATGATCGTTGAAGGATTGGGAGTGGATGAGTAGCATTAGAGTGGGATTAGCGGTAGGTGTTGGGGGATCAGGAGTGTGGTTGTTCACGGGCACTATGGATGAGCAGGATTGATGGGCAAGGGAAAAATGAAGTAGGGGACAACTGCTAGGGTTAGGTTTAACATCAATTTGAAACCAAATTGAGTGGAAAACAAAAAGATTTCGTAGTCTTATCTAGTAGAAACCCCATTTATTTTTTGGAGGGATCAATACAATGCGCAAATGTATAATGATATAAACATACTCCATTAACTTTATTAAATAAAGGAATCTATGCCATACGTCTATGTACAATAATACAAACAGGCTCTGCCAACTATACATGGAATATTTTCCTAAAAATAATGTTTCCTACCATAGTAATTTACTAATTGGATGTTACATTGTCATAATAAGATCATATGAAAATAAGTCTATCCACATGGAATGATGATAGTCCATCCATGATGGTCTATCTGCTTACAAAAAATATATATTTATATGAAAAATATTTGTTTATGAATGAGGGCCATTAATCTCTGTTTGGTGTGCATTTGCATGGGTGGGCCTTTGATTTATTTATTAGCAGTTTCTTTACCCTTTTTTATGTGTATGAGTGAATTCCTAGATTATATTTTTCACCTCATTGTGAGCATTATAGATCTTCCATTATTTTTTATGATTCCATATCCTTGTGTCCTCTTATCATGCACATGCTTCCTAGGTGGTGGATGCATTGTGAACCTACAGCGAGTTCCGGTGCTCTTCTTATTCTTTAACGACAGATCACGTTTGTATAAAAAAGTTAATAATCATCTGGGTTCTTTATTCGTGGATTAAATGCATGTTCAAATTTGGTCAGGCATGCAAATCTTCCTTACACAGCTATAAAAAGTGATTGTGAGGGTGCATTATTTTTGATTATTTTTATGTAGCACCACTTCTAAAACTTACTATTGTATTTTAGGTTTGCTAACAGGTATGGCCTTGCAAAGTGATCCTTTTGCGTGCATGTAATTTATTATTTTAATCTTGTAATTATCTTTTCAAGAAACCTATCTATTCTGATGCGTGGTTCAATATATATTTCCTGAATTGGTCAGGTTACACCGTTTGGCTTTTTATGGAGGTATGAGGCAGACGCACCATTATTTGGATCTCTATGTCTAGATTCTTCCAGTGGTAATGGTACGCTGTTTCTGATGGTTCATGTGCTTTGCTTTACGGTCTATTTTCTGTTTATCTTTTAAATTTTGTTTTATTGGTGAAATTTTCTTTCTCTTTCCTGACTTAATTGTTTAATAACTTTTATATATTGGATTTTCCTTTACCAGTCTTCTGTTGCTCAGTGAATGGGAGTGTGATGGCTCTAAACCCAAAAGGCCATTCTGTTTGGAAGGTATTTCTTGCTGAGCTTACTGTGATTTCTTACAGACTAATTTTAGTGCCTTTGACTTTCTGTTTCACTCGTGGGAATTTTTGCCTTTTAAAGAAGGCAGAAAAATTCATAACTAATCCCTAAAATCGTAATGTTTTACTGAAGAACTCAGATTTTCTCTAAACATTTTCCTTTGTGGAATTGTGTACACTGAAGCTCAATTTCTGCTCATGGGATGGAAACTTTGTATTCTGATATTATATCTCCTTCAATTTCTCACAAAGTTTGTAAAACGTTTAATTATACCCCGTTAGGTTACATGAATCTGTCTCGTAGTAATGCATATGTTAGAGAGATGGTTATTTAAGGTTTATACCAAGATTTGATAGAATTACTGTATGAGGATTAGGAAGATAAATGATTTTATCAAAAGATTAAAACAAAATATAGCTATAAGTTATGCCAAAAATGTTTGCATAAAATAGATTTACAACCTTATGTACCACTCAATAGGATTTAGAAGAGTATAATTCATGAACACTTGAAAGACTATTTAACGTCATGTAATCAAAGCATGATAAAAAAAAATTGGATTAGTCTTTTGGTTAGAAAATATTAGAAACTAAAATTTCGTATTAGATTTAAATGAGAATTTTACTCTTAAGAGGACACAATAGAGAGAAAAGATTCATGTAGCCGGCCCCACGAAGTGGGATAAAGACTTGATGTTGTTGTTGTTGATTAGTTTTATGTCAACTTTGGCCTTCTTACGACAAGGAACAGTTCAGCTATATGAGATGTGCTTGTTTCCGATAACTATTAATATCTGCTTTTGATGTTTTGATTTGTTAGGCGAGTGTTGGTGGTCCAATATTTGCTGGGGCATGCATATCTTTCACTCTTCCCTCACAGGTAAAATTACTATTTAAGATATTTGATTTTCTTAAAAATTCCTTTTAAAAAAATGTAAGATTGTAGGCAAGTCTACCTTAAATCTGATCATATACGGAGGTCATTGTTGGTTTAAAACCAACCAATTCTGTTTTATTAAGCAAGAACACTCCTACCGTTTGAATTTGTGTCCCAAAAACCTTACGGTATACTTGCAATTTGACGTGGTCCGTCTCACTTGGCTATTTTAAATATCTAACTTCTATTCTCAAATCTGGTATTAAATTATAATAAAATGTAGTCATGCTTGCCACCCTCCTTTGGAGACTAGCTTTCTTAGAATGGTTACATGCTTCTTCTTCTTCTTCTTCTTCTCTCTCTCTCTCTCTCTCTCTCTCTCTCTCTCTCTCTCTATATATATATATATATATATATATATATATATATGTATGTATTTGTTTATTTAAAACCATTTATCTTTGCCTAAATAGCCTTCTGCAACTCCATACTCCATCATCAAGCCTCGCACATGATCTATTTTGGACTCTTAAATTTTTTGTACAAATTTCTTATTGAAATTTGACTTCACAATTTATCCTTTGTAATTTGAAAAGTTTTTATTTACGTGCATTGCTAGTAAATCTAGTTTCATACTTCTGCATTCTAACATGTGAAGTGCAATCAGTACTTTTATTTGATAAGGGCCGTCTCCTCATTTCCTAATTAGAAAATTTATTATTTGGTGTTTCCTTCCGCCCAACCCTCCCTGTAGCCCTTCCCAACTGTGTATATAATTGCATGCATTACATGCGAGCATTCTTCACCAAATGATCCTTGCATTTTCAAACTTCTAAACAAAAAAAAATTGTATCGTTAAAAAAAATAAAAATTATGCATTCCTATCAGTCACTCCTCTGGGATGTCCGTAGTTGCTGATGCTCAAGATATGAATGCCTTTATTTATTTATTTTATTGTATTTTGAAAATTTTTTAAACCTTGTACATATTCATACAGTTACACTAGTTTAGAACATGTAAACCTCCGATGGAATTTGCATGTGTTGTCAGTATCATGGCCATTTTTCCAACTTGGAACTGCTTGTCATCAGCTACACGAATCGTTCTTACCACAACCTATAATTTTACTTCTCTTATTGATTCCAGGGCAACTATATTTCTTACTGTCATGCTTACTCCATTCCTTTTTTATCTCATTCTTGTTACACATACATTGAGAAAGGCTTACTGGATAATGAATAAAATAACATACAAATTGCACTAACTCCTACCCCTATAGCGTCTGGGGACGGATAAATGTATTCCTTCCCAAAACTAGGCAGGAATCTTGTTCACAAGCGACAACCTTTTAGAGATGAAAATAACAAAATCATTAGAGTTGAGCTTTATTCAAGTATGGAAGCCTTTGCAATTGCAAGCTCCAAAACTTATTTTCTGTTACGTTGGAATTCATTGACCTGATCTCTCATAAATGAGGTAACTTGAGGCGAAATACTGGTTCTTAAGAAAATGAAGGGGAAACTTTCAAGTAATCTGGAAAATTTTGCTCACCTCATGTTCCAATTAATTGTAAAAAAAACAATACAAAACAATATAGGAACTTTCGAAATATGAGGGTAATGATATAGGCTGGTAAAGAAGTACACTGTAACAACATAGAATCTAAAAAAGGGGATCAGCACTGAGGATATCCTGGAAGGCTTTCCATGATGATAAGGTTTTTTGGGTACTTGGTCGCTCTATATGCCTAACCATAGATAAAATTTTTGGTTTCGCTGAAATTTGTAAGCAATAATAGGAGGTAGAATTTTAGTAATGTCTTTTGATTTAAAGTATGTATATTAAAGTAAGAGTAATGCAAATATCTACGCCTGATGAGTCTTGACTCATATGCTTCTATTGAAAATACTGACACACAAATTCATTCGCAGCTGTTGATTTGTTCTCGAAATGGTGGTCTGTACTCAATTGACATGGTGAGTTTTTTATAAAGATCTTATGCATCGAACCTTTTAGTATGACAGCTATAAAATCATTTTGTTGAATCCTAAAATGCCAGTTGTGAAATTTAATGCAGTCAAAGGAGTGTAATTAAGGACTTGACTTTTAGTCACACTCCAGATGTGTAAAGCAGTACATGTCGACAACAAGGGACGCTATGACATAATTAACCTTAAGTTTTGAAATATGTTTTGAGAGTTAAGATTGATTAAAACCTATTTTGTATTTGCAAGTGAATGTTCATATGCGAGTAATTATAAATAATAAGCCTATGCAAATAAAAGTAAGTAATATTTTATTTCGTTAATATTACCCATAACAAGAGTACAACAAAGAAAGCAAAACAATTGATAGAAAAGAAATTGGAAGAATTAATGCATATGCAAAACTATGAAATTATACAAATAGAGCTACTACCTAAACTTAAAAATATTGAATAAAATCCTATTGCTGCAAGATCTGCCCCCATGGTGATGTTCTACAAAACACTGTAGTAGAACCTATTATAAGAAAATCTTACAACTAATGAGTTTGATGATTCAAACTCAACAACTCCTATTTGTTAAAGTATAAATGATAGGACATTAGGGCATGCAATATGAACAAAAAAATGTATGATTTATTGTATAATTGTGGTAATAAATGACATTATACCAACAATTTGAAAGGTTATAGCATTGGTGAAAGAGTGTCATCCTTTTAGGTAATCTATAGTCAGTATATTTATAGTCATTTGTATGAAAAATGGTAAGTATTGCACTTCTATCCAACAGTTCATATGCCATCACATAAGATATACTAAGACTTTTATATATAAACTCTCAGTCATTTTTCTTTATCTTTCCTAGTGTTAGGATGACTTGGTAAATCATATACATATATTACACTTAATGCTTACTAAATGGTCTGCAAGATCGAGTAATTGGCTTATGAAATTAATTATTTAGATTTCTTTTATTGGATTTAATAGTAGCATGTTGTTGAAAACCAACTTTTAGAATTTTGGTGGTTGTCTTGAATTTAAATTTGAAAATAAAAAATGATAATAAGCTAAATTTAAATAACAAAAAATATTAAAATGAGATTGTAATCACAAAAAAATGAGAACAAAGTTGAACTGACAAAAGCTTACAGAAAACTTGTAAAGTAATTGGAAAGCTCACTTGTGAGCTCCAAACCTTTGTGTTATTACTAAAAACACTTACAACCCTCAAGTACCCACTTGGTGAATTGAATTTGAAATAAAAATGAACCTGAGTGAGCTCATATTTATAGATGAAGGAATGATTCCCTATGTGACTCAACAACAACAACAACAACATCAAGCCTTTATCCCACTACGTGGGGTCGGCTACATGAATCCTTTTTTTTTATTGTGTCATATCAAAAGTCAAATTCTCGTTTAAATCCAATAAAGAAATGTCATTCATAATATTTTCTAACCAAGTCTTTTTAGGTCTTCCTCTACCTTTCTTAACATAAGTCAATTCTAATATCTCTACTCTCCTAATCGGATCATCGGGAAACCGCCGTTTCATGTGACCAAACCATCTTAGGTGACTCTCTCTAATCGTATCTTCTACTGGAGCTACTCCAACCTTTTTACGTATATGCTCATTTCGCATCCAATCTCTAAGGGTAAAGCCACTTATCCACCTGAGCATCCTCATCTCTGCCACACTTAACTTAGTATTATGCTTCTCTTTTAATGACCAACATTCGGCACCATAAAGCATTGCAGTCCTGTGGGCTCCGAAAATTCGGCCCCGGCCTCCGCCCACACTGATTGCTTTTTTGCTTTTACGAAGAGGTTTAACGGAATTAAGTTCCGGGGTAAATTTTGGAAGGCAGATAGGTTTGTAGATAAGACGCTACCCAGATATTTCACCCTCATTTTGCGAGGACTTTATGTTCTGAGTTCTGGTTTCCTATAGGCGCAAGCCCTTATAGTTAATTTGATGAGGACATCGACAGACGCTATCGACATGTTTATCGCCGGCGAAACTGCAGATCGACGGCCACGATTCAGCGCCTCTACTTTTGATGTCATGTTGTATTTTTAGTTTATTTTATTTTATTTGCAGTCTTTCCATTTCTACCCCTGTGGGGAGTTTGTTATTGTAGCCCAAAGGGCAATTTCGTACTTTCTCTTTTTATGAGCTGAGACCTATATATAGTGGTCTCATATGTTGTATTGTGGTTAATGAATGATTGAATGAAAATTTGATTTTGTTTCTTCTTACTCTTCTTGCATGAGAGCTAGAGAGAAGTGAGAGAAAAAGCCCAAGGTGAGGGTGAAAGCAATACCCACCAGTCATTGGAAGAGTCCGTGGCTCGTGGTTTATCCCCTTCATCCCGCTCTTCTTCCTTCTCCCCAAACCCTCCGGCCCTAGGCCCCTCTTAGCCGCCGGCCACCCCACCTTCCACCATCCGTCGGTAAGCCTCAACCGTCGGCCTCATCCCCACCTTCCCCCACGAATTCCAATTTTGAAAATTCAAAATTTGAATTTCAAAAACTTTCCAATTTTGGAAATTCCAAATTAGGAAAGTTTTAAATCCGTTTTCATGATGAAATTCAAATTCAAACGGATTTCATCCCAATCTTTCTCATCCCAATCTTTCTTAAACCTCCTATGCTAATTTGGAAGCTAATCAATTGCTCCCTTACCAATTTCCTCCTCTTGAAGCCGCCGGCCTCACCCTAGGTGAAGCCCCATTCAATGCACCAATTAATGCATTGATTACCCACTAATTTGAAATCAATTTCAAATTAATTCCCCCCATATTTTCATTCAAAACCTGAAGTTAATTTCAGGTTTTGAAATCACTCCCTCTCTCTCTTGAGCCCGCCGACCCCTCCAATTAATGGGCCACATTAATGCCCATTAATTATCCCTTAATTCTCTTGATAATTTGAAATCAATTTCAAATTTGTTTCCCTCTAATTTACTCAAATCCTGAAATTAATTTCAGATTTGTGTAACTCTCCTCTTCCTCTCTCATAACCCAATTTTCCTCATCCCATCCACCCGCCCCCTCCTCTGTTTTGGTCGACCGCCTCCCCACTCCCCCTCTTGGGAAATTACAGCAAGAAGAGGGGAAGACGACACCTCTCTCTCCGATTCTCTTCAATGTTGAATGGCGGATCCCGAGTTTGAATGGGGTCTTGTGTTCAACGCCGACGGAAGCATCAACATCTTAAAGTCTTCGTGCTTTGACGTAGGATTTGAAGACGACGCCACAGTTGAAGAATACTTGGATCGAGTCGTCCCGATTCTTGTGAGCATCATCGACCGACGGTTCTCAAACTACGATTGGAGCCTCGTAAGCCACCCACTACATCCATCCCTACCGGCTACCTCTCCACCAACAAAGTTCTTCGGCGCCATCTTTATAGTGGTAATATCTCTCATTATTTGGCTCTTCTTTCTTCGCTAAAAGCCTACTAATAAGTGAGTGAGACGGTCCTCGTGGTGAAATTCTCATTGTTAAATGTTGGACTTTTGTTAATTGTACTTTGCATTTAAATCTCCTGGAACTTTGAAAGAATTGTCTTGGTTAATTTCAATTGCATTTCTTTGGACCTAATAAAGTTAAAATTTTTAAATTCCTAACTCACTTTTATGTGATAGCGTTAAATTTAAAGGAGCAAAACTTTAATCTTTTCTCTCTCTAATTTCTTGAAATAACTCCTAGTGGTTTTCACATCATTTGTATTTCACATAAAGTCCTCATTTTGCGAGGACTTTATGTTTTGAGTTCTGGTTTCTTATAGGCGCAAGCCCCTATAGTTAATTACCCCTCCCACTAATGAGAGAGAACTTTCGATTAAGGCTAGTCGTCAATCAGATACGTAGAATACGTGTTATCTTACATATAGTAGCAGCATGGGTTTGGAATTTGAGAATTTGGAAAGTTTGGATATTGGAGGTTCAAGGCTTGATACTTAAAATAGAAATTTTCACCATCTTGCACTTAAAGTGGATGGTGGGGGAATGGATGATGGACCCGATCAAGATCCCATATTTCCGTTGTCCCGGGCCATCGTGGTCCCTAGTCTACTTAGTCAGAGGAGGTAGTCGACCCAACCTGACAGAAGGATTTTTGTCGGCAGCCATGGCTACTTCGTCCAAGGGGGCCTTGTAGACCTGGGGTGAATGTTTGTCTAAGGGGACAGATTTGAATCCACCTTAGCTAACAGAGGGCTTTGTGCCCTATCGATCATATCCTATTGATTCATATCTCAAGGATTTGATGCCAATAAAGAATGTATTGGCTCTGGTCATAACCGGTACTTCGTGGTGCCATTTTGGCGGCAAAACCACTCGGTTCAGAGGGACTCGAGTCATAACCGTTTATCCTGTGGTGCCATTTGGCGGCAAAATCACCGGTCAGAGGACACGTACCACGTCCTTACTGGCAGGAGATTGTTTGAGAATGGATCCTAGTGATATTTTCGACTAGGCATTAGCTCTTTGTGAGCTGAAGTAGTTTTTAATTTATCCGCCCCGGCAAATTATTACGGAAGGTGGATGGATATTTGCTTTAAGTGATTAATGATTTGATTTCAGTTTTAAATATCTGGATTTTCGGATTTATGGAGTTTGAATTTTGTGGGTATTTGGGTGTAGCTTGGAATGCATTTGAAAGTGTTTGTGAATCCCTCCGGTTGAGATTTTTGTTCAACACGGCTATCATCAGGATGTTTGGGGTCATTTCCATTGATTGAACCTTGTCGACTCTATCAACTTGTCGATAGGGAATCGGGTTTCATAGGCTTTGTGCTCTTGTTTGTGAATTTTCTTTGTTAAAGGCCTTGAAGGCCTGATATGAATGTATAAAATAAATATTCCGGTCAACTTCGTGACCGCATATTTATTCGATGATTCAAACACTGCCTACTCCTATTTACCTGCTTAGGAGGATCGGGTTTCGTAGGCTTTGTGCCTTTGTTAGTGAATTCTCTTGATTATAGTCCTTGATGGCCTAATATGAACGCAATAAAATAAATATACCGGTCGTCACGACCGTATACTTGTTTGTTGGTTCGAACATTGTCGACTCATTTAGTGTACCTATGTGTATACAAATTATGGTGCATGTGCAGGGTTACACTAAAATAATTATAGTTGTGCAGGCAATTGTCATATGAGTACACACAACATTTCATTTAAGGGCTTATACACGCTTTTTGTCCGCTAGTACGAGTGTTGCGGATCCGGTGGCGGTATGGTCTTGATGTTGACTCCCCCTTTCTCATTCACCGGGGAGATTTTCTTTGAAGTTTGTGGCCACATCCTTGAAAAAAACACCTTCCAAGATCACCAGTGTAGTAGACTCGTTATTTTCGGTGTCTACGGGTACCAGAACTATTTTCATCTTAAGGATAAAACCAAGAAGAAACTTTGGAATAGCAGGAAGTTTAGTTTGAATTTGTTCAAACCTCTTTTTCATTCTGCCAATAGGTGTTCTTTTTCGTATATTGAGTTGTCCTTGTACCTGACGTACTTGAAGATCTTAATCACCGTTGTCGTAGGTGATATCTTTACTTGTGCCCATAGTGGTTCGTTGTACCTATGATATATCCACTGTTGTTATCCACAAGTATTCATTTGTAAGGAACCGTTGTATCCACTACGACCTCCTGTAAGTATTTATAGAAGACCCATTGTTTCTGCATCATATCCACCATTCACCAATCTCAGCTGGGTTTGATGACTGTATTTGTTTGTAGGGAAGGGTCTTTGATTGCTACATATGGGTAGTACTCGTACACCTTGCAATTGTCTGTTGCTGCTTACAAGTACAGTGCATTGACTTTGTAGGGACTATTGTAGGAGTTTGTTGCATTATGCTAATACATGTTTGTGATGTATTGCAAATCCTTCACATTTGTTCACATACATATGTCGAATGTACGTCCGGCCTCCTACAAAGAATTGTAGGTACTTGCACTTGTTGAATGTCAAATTTCCTTGGCTTGCAGAAGACAAGTTCATCTATTTTCCACTACCTTATGATAGGATGTATAGGCATCTCAACATTCGTGGTAAACTCCTTGTATTCTCCTTGTAAATTACACGTTGTGTGCACAATGAATCATAGGCATTTGCACTTGTTATGCTTCGTTCGCCTCTATTTGTGAGATTTTATGTTGCATATTGACTGCTATGATTCGCAAAGGTCCCTTGCATTTGTTTGACAATTGAACTGTTGCTTCTTGTGGGCATGTCACTTGATAGTTCTTACATCTCAATCATCAAGCGAGTTGTGTGTCTCCCCCGTTTAGGGGAAAAATTTAAGAGGCTAGCCTTCCCCTAGTCGCTACTTGAGCTCTTCGGGTAGGTGTCCAACGACACCGCGGCTTCATTTTCTTTAATCCCCGCCTGCTACGTGAGCGTTTAAGGGTCTTGGGTACTTGTTGAAAAGAGAGCACAATTATTTCCCCATGTGTGGGTACTTAATTTCGTTCCCCGCATGCTACATGAGCGGTCCGAGGATTACCCACCTCGCCATTAGCACCGTGTCAGTTTTCCTCCCTACAACGCTACGTGAGCGTATAGGGGGTTTGCCGGCTCGTCGCAAGCTCGAGGATAGGATTTTAGGTGATTGTCCGTCTCGTCGTAAGTGGCGCATTGACTTCCCTCCCTACTATGCTACGTGAGCGTGTAAGGGGTTTGCCTGCTCATTGCTAACGTCGAGAGCAAAAATCAAAGCTCAGAGATTATACCTTTCGAACACAAACCGACGGTGGAGGCTCGTAGCACGAGACAAGGCAAAAGAAGGGACATATTTCTTTAATTATAATTAACATGAATTAATTTCAATTAATTAAATAAATTATTTTTAATTAATCATTCATAATTAACTATAATTAATTAAAATAATTAATTAAAATTTATTAAAATCAATTAACATAATAAGTTATAATTAATTTAAAATTAATTATAACTTATTTATTGTAAATAATTTTAATCAAATATAATTAATTAATAATAATTAACTTATAAATGATTAATTAAAAAAACTAATTTTTAATTAATTATATTTAATTAATATAATTATAATTAATTATTTAGAAAAAAAGTATCTATATAAAAAAAACTTTCGGTTCGATGTGTATACGGGATTTGGCCGAACAAGCGTGTGAAAGGGGGGAGGTGCCTTCACAACCAGCAAGCTGATGTTCTTGTGTCCGATTAAAATGTCCAACTTTTGATCCAATAGAAAGGGGAAGTTGTAAATGGAGCGATGTCGGACAACCAAGGAGGAGTCGGAGGAGCGACGGAAGGGAGAAAGTTACCTTCAAGCAAGCGAGCTCCCAGTTGTTGCTTCCGATTAAGATGTTGTAACTTCCGATCCCGTCAGGAAAGGAAAGTCGTCGGGGTTAGCGAAGTCAATCGATGACGGAGGAGCCGAACAGCGAGAGAGTTAACTTCTCAGCGATCGAGCTCTAATCGTTGTTTCCTATCAAATGTCATAACTCTCGATCTCACAGGAAAAAGAGAGGGCGAGACAGATCGCGCGAGTGAGAGAGCAAAGAAAAAAAATCGCAGAGCCCGAAGGCTTCCTTCTCGTCTCCTTTTAACTATGCGAAGAGGTGAGACAACACATTCAAAGAAAACACGGGATTAGCGGTGTCGATGCGTGAGCCTTGTGCGAAGAACGGTAGAGGACGTTTGGATCACGGGATTTTCGTGATCTTTACACGATTTCGATGTGTTGTGTTCGGTGCTACAGGTATGAAAGATTTTTTTTTTTTTGCTTAGGCATGTAGGTCAACAAATGCCCCCAACGAATTTGGTATGCATCTAGAGCGAATTACATTTGTTGTATGCTGATTGAGCCTGTGGATCTCTAGATATTTGTTCTAGGTGTCACACGAGGGTTATATTTTAGTGGATCTCCAAAAGTTGTTTGGATGTCATACTAAGATTTTTTTTCTTAGATCTTTTAGATGTATCCATAGATGGTTGGCGTGCTAGTTTTAGTCAATGATCTCTAGGATAGTTTATAACACTTCGTACTTAGGTTCCTAGAGTATCACTTTGTAGATTGAAGCTAGTGGATAGCATCATCACCATTTGTAGCAACAAAAGCCTCTTTCTTGACTTTTGAGTCTTTGTATATTGGAGAAGACGGTGTTTTGAATTTTTAAAAGATCACATGCATATATTTTAGAAAATAAGTATTTGTATTCTTTAGCACAAAAGAATATTTAAATTGATAATTTTAAATATTTATTTGGGGGTCTCGGCATGCAGCGCGATGTCGACTCAAATAAATATTTAAAATGCCCCCAGTCTCTAGGGACATTTGTAGATAGATTTGTATTTTTGAGATTTTAAATATTTATTCGAGGATCTCGACATGTATTGCGATGTCGATCCGAATAAATATTTAAAATGCCCGTCTGATGAGGGATTTTGAAATGCATTCTTACTATACAAGAAAATTTCAAAATATAAGCATGCATTGATAAATATGTATATAAAATTTTGATCATTATAAAATGCATTAGTCATAAAATTTTTATGCATGATACTTCTTTAAATGTCAGCCGTTGATAGGCGGCATAGGTCTCTGACAGTTCAGATCGATCAACTGATACGCTTCTCCTTGGTACACCTTCTCGATAACAAAAGGACCTTCCCAATTGGATACAAATTTGCCACCGATTTTTCGGTGTGGGATGATTGGTCTTCTCAGCACCAGGACCAATTCTCCTTCTTAAAATATCTTAGGGCGTACCATCCGATCAAAGGATTTTGCCATTTTTCCTTGATAGATTTTCAGGTTTGGTTGAGCTTGCAATCTGATCTCATCGAGTGCGTCAAACTCTTCCATTCTTAAACGAGGATTTTGTTCTTAGGTAAAGTCATCCTAGATTGCTACCCGCAGTAACGGTAGTTCAATCTTCAATGGTAATATGACTTCAACACCGAATACCAATGAATAAGGAGTGGCTTTGGTTGGCGTCTTATAGGTTGTATGGTATGCTCATAGCGTTTCTGCCATCTTCGTATGCCACTCTCTTTTATTCTTGGTAAGGATATTCTTCAACAATTTCACCGTCTTGTTGAAGGCCTCTGCCAAGCCATTTGCTCTTGGATTGTATATAGATGAGTACCGCCAATCGATTTTATGACGATCATTAAATTTGTAGATTTTGTACTTTTAAAAGCAGTACTATTGTCTGATATTACGTGACGTGGCACACCAAATCTGTAGACAATATTGTGGGTAAAGAAATTGATCACATGCTCGGATGTGACCTCTTTAAATGGAGTAGCTTCTGCCCACTTAGAGAAGTAGTCTGGACTTTTGTCACCACTTTATCAGCTTCCTTTGTCCCTAGGCACCTTAGCCATATTTAATCAAAAGCTCGTCTGTACAATGTGTCATTGACAAATGCATATCGCAATGCTCTTTTTCAAATTTGTGTAGCTAGGGATTTATCTGTCGGGAGTTTGCTTTCTTTAAAATAATCGATGAAGGGTTGCCTCCAATGATCTCCTTCCTCAACACCGAGGCAATGCAACTATGATTCTGAAGCTTGACTAGCTTTACGTCTCTTGACCACGTGATATCTTTCCAGATAATTTTTCATAATGATCTGATGGAGAGGTTGAGGGTCAACTAGGGTTTCATCATACTGCTCGAATATGAAATTCCCTCTGCCTTTAGGAATTGTAACAAAGCAGGCTCTAAGATCCGACGGTTGTAAACTTCGATGAATATAGACTTCTCCTCATTGAAGTTTGCCATTTCCTTAGCCAATTTGGCCAAGCAGTCTGCTTTGGCGTTCTGTCCTCGAGGAATTTGAACTATTTTAACATTTGACACCTGCTTTAGGAGTTTAAGGGTCCGCCGGTGGTAATGAACCAACGCAACCTTGCAAATCTTATAAATGCCTAAGACTTGATTTATCACTAGTTGAGAGTCACCGAAGATTTGAAGATTTTAAATTTTAATGTCAATTGCGATCTCCAATCCAACTATTAGAGCTTCATTCTCTGCTTCATTATTGGTATGAGGTTTAGTCAAATTGAATGAAAACCTCATTACCTCCTTCAGGTGGTATGAGAATAAATACCGATACCAGTTCGGGCTCTTGCAATTTTTGGAGGTCAAGCAGGTTTAATCGACGATGTCTCGTCGAAGTACATATCCCAGAATGATAGCTTTTCATCTTTCTTGATCTGCATAATTTGCTTATCAGGCAAATCATCATTGAGTGAAGAGTCTGCCGGGATAAGATGTGCGGCGAGAAAATCTGCCAAGGCTTGTCCTTCCACTGACTTTTGTGGCATATATGTGATATCAAATTGCAATAATAGCACTGCCCACCTGGCTAGGCGACCCGTCAACGCTGGTCTTATCATCAAGCATTTCAGCGGATCGATCTTTGAAATCAACGTGATTCTGTGAGACAGCATGTAGTGACGAAGTTTCTGAACCACAAAAATCAATGACAGGCAATGCTTTTCAATAGGAGAATAATGGATTTTTGCTCCAATCAACCTTTGACTAGTGTAGTAGAGCGCATTTTCTTTGCCTTCTTTAGCCGTATATAGTATAAGTGGCTTCCTCGAAATTGACGCTGCAAGAATGGGTGGATTCAATATATATCTTTTGATACCATCAAATGCTTCTTGGCACTCTTCGTCCCACTTGAAACTAGCATTTTTCTTCATTAATTTGGAGAATGACTGTCAGCTACTCGATAGATTCGATATGAATCGTCGAATAAAAGCCAGTTGTCCTTGCAACGAGCTAATGTTCCTTAGTGGTGGCATCTCCGTGATCGCCTTAATTTTGCTAGGGTCAATATCGATTCCTCGATGACGAACCACATACCCCAAGAATTTGCTAGAGGAGATCCCGAAGACGCATTTGAGGGGGTTCATCTTTAGATCATATCTTCTGATCCTCTCAAATAGAATTCTTAGATCTTTTAAGTGATTTTTTCGGCCAAGGCTTTTAACAACAAGGTCATCTACATAGCACTCGACCTTCTGATGTATCAAATCATCAAATATGTGAGTCATTACCTACTGGTAGGTGGCACCAGCATTTTTCTGGCCAAAGGGCATAACCGTGTAGCAAAATATGCCGATGGGCCTTCTGAATGATGTATGTTTTTCATCCTCGGGCGCCATCTTTATTTGATTGTATCCTGACGATCCATCCATAAACGAGAATATGTCATAGTTGGACGTGTTCTCCACTAGTAGTTCTGATACAGGGAGCTGAAAGTCATCTTTTGGGCATGCATTGTTGAGGTCCCTAAAGTCAATGCAAACATAAATTTGTCCATTCTTCTTCTTTATATGAATAATTTTGGCAATCCAATCGCCATACTTTTTTTCTCGGATGAAGCCTGTCTCTATAAGCTTCTTTGTTTCAGCAATCACATGTTCTTTAATCTCCAATCTCATTCTCCTTGCAGCTTGCTTGACGGGTGCTTTATCCGGTTTGATTGCTAATCTGTGGACTGCTACGTCTGGGGATAAGCCAGGCATTTCAACGTATGTCCAGGCAAAGTAATCCCTAAATTCCCAGAGATCTTTTATTTCCTCTACTTGGCCTTCAGGCAGAAGGGCACTGATGACGGTCAGGCGATGATCTTCTTTAGTCTAAGAGGATATAGGGTCGAAGTGATGGGATTTTTTTGAGGATTCCTCAAGGTGTTAACCATCAAGGACATTGTTGTAGGGGCCATCTTTGGGACCTACTTTTGATGAATTTTTTTAATGGTGGATCTCTAGGGGTACACACTAGATGTCACACCATTTTATGAATATATATTTTTTCTTGAGACGTTGGTCTCCATATTTGTTTTTCTTTCTTATGTCGGGACTTTTTGGTGGTGGATTCTTAGATATGCGTCCAAGTGTCACACCTCGATGCTCATCGTACAGTTCTTGATTCTTTCTTTGCTCTACCATCATAACAGATGGTTATTTTTACCTCATGGGGACCTTTCAGTGATGAATTTTTAGATATAGAAACCAAGTGTCACATCTTGATGTTCACCGTATAGAGCTCCGTATTTGCATTACTATTTTTTTCTACTATAACACATTGAAGACTAGCCAAAGATGAAAAGAGAAACCAATCCCCAGCGGAGTCGCCAGAAATCTATGGGCTCCAAAAATTCAGCCCGGCCTTTGCATGCACTGATTGCTTTTTGCTTTTGCGAGGAGTTTTAACAGAATTAAGTTCCGGGGTAAATTTTGGAAGGCAGATGGGTTTGTAGATAAGACACTACCCAGAGATCTCGCCCTCATTTGCGAGGAATTTATGATCTGAGTTCTGATTTCCTATAGGCGCAAACCCCTATAATTAATTACTCCTCCCACTAACGAGAGAGAACTTTTGATTAAGGCTAGTCGTCAATCAGATACGTAGAATACGTGTTATCTGGCATATAGTAGCAGCATGGGTTTGGAATTTGAGAATTTGGAAAGTTTGGATATTGGACGTTCAATATTTGATACTTAAAATAGAAAATTTCACCATCTTGCACTTAAAGCGGATGGTGGAGGAATGGATGATGGACCCAAACAAGATCCCATGGTTCCGTCGTCTCGGGCCATCATGGTCCCTGATCTACTTAGTTAGAGGAGGTAGTCAACCCAACTCGATAGAAGGATTCTTGTCGGCAGCCATGGGTTGCTTCGTCCAAGGGGACCTTGTAGACATGGGATGAATGTTTGTCTAAGGTGACAAATTTGAATCCACCTTAGCTAATAGAGGGCTTTGTGCCTTATTAATTATATCCTATTGATATATATCTCAAGGATTTGATACCATTAAGGAACGTATTGGCTCTGCCATAACTAGTATTTCGTGGTGCCATTTAGTGGCAAAACCACTCGGTTCAGAGGCCCCGAGTCATAATCGTTTATCCTGCTGTGCCATTTCGCAACAAAACTGCCAGTTAGAGGACACGTACCACATCCTTACTAGCAGGAGATTGTTTGAGAATGGATCCTAGTGATATTTTCGACTAGGCATTAGTTCTATGTGAGTTGAAGTAAATTTTAATTTGTCCACCCCGGCAAACTGTTGCGGAAGGTGAATGAATATTTGTTTTAGATGATTAATGATTGGATTTCAGTTTTAAATATCTGGATTTTGAGATTTATGAAGTTTGAATTTTGTGAGTATTTGGGTATAGCTTGGAATGCATTTGAAGGTGTCTATGAACCCCTCTGGTTGAGATTTTCATTCAACATGGCCATCATCAGGGTGTTTGGGGTCATTTCCATTTGATTGAACATTGTCGACCTTATTAACTTGCCGATAGGAGATCGGGTTTCATAGGATTTGTGCCCTTGTTTGTGAATTTTCTTTGTTAAAGGCCTTGAAGGCTTGATATGAATGTATAAAATAAATATTCCGGTCAACTTCGTAACTGCATATTTATCCGATGATTCGAACCTTGTCTACTCCTATTTACCTGCTTAGGAGGCTCGGATTTCGTAGGCTTTGTGCATTTGTTAGTAAATTCTCTTGATTATAGGCCTTGACGGCCTAATATGAATGCAATAAAACAAATATACCGGTCGTCGCGACCATATACTTGTTTGTTGGTTTGAACCTTGTCGACTCCTATTGATCCGTATAGAAGGATCGGGTTCGAATTTGAATTCACTTATTGACCCGTGCAGCCTCCCTAGACGTCATGTGTGTACTAATAACACGCTCGTCGGGGCCCATACTAGTCGGGATTGTATTTTCCCCTTTAGTGTACCTATGTGTATACAAACTATGGTGCATTTGCAGGGGTACACTGAAATAATTGTAGTTATCCAGGCAATTGTCATCTGAGTACACACAACATTTCATTTAAGGGCTTATACACGCCTTATGTCCGCTAGTACGAGTGTTTCGAATCTGGTGGCGGTATGGTCTTGATGTTGACTCCCCCTTTCTTATTCACCGGAGATATTTTCTTTGAAGTTTGTGGCCACTGCCTTGAAAAAAACTCCTTCCAAGATCACCAGTGTAGTAGACTTGTTATTTTTGTTGTCTACGGATACTAGAATTATTTTTTTCTTAAGGATAGAACCAAGAAGAAACTTTGGATCACCAGAAAGTTTAGTTCTAATTTGTTCAAACCTCTTTTTCATTCTGCCAGGAGGTGTCCTTTTTCGTACATTGAGTTGCCCTTGTACCCGACGTACGTGAAGATCTTAATCAACGTTGTCGTAGGTGATATCTGTACTTGTGCCCACAGTGGTTCGTTGTATCTATGATATATCCACTGTTGTTATCCATAAGTATTTATTTGTAAGGAACCATTGTATCCACTACGACCTCTTGGAAGTGTTTATAGAAGAATCATTGTTTCTGCATCATATCCACCTTTCACCAATCTCAGGTGGGTTTGATGACTGCATTTGTTTGTAGGGACGGGTCTTTGATTGCTACATATGGGTAATACTCATACACCTTGCAATTGTCTGTTGCTGCTTACAAGTACATTGCATTAACTTTGTAGGGACTATTGTAGGTGTTTGTTGCATTATGCTAATACATGTTTGTGATGTATTGCAAATTCTTCACATTTGTTCACATACATGTGTCGAATGTACGTCAGGCCTCCTACAAAGAATCGTAGGTACTTGCACTTGTTGAGTGTCAAATTTCCTTGGCTTGCAGAAGACAAGTGCATCTATTTTCCACTATCTTATGATAGGATGTATAGGCATCTCAACATTTGTGATAGACTTCTTGTATTCTCCTTGTAATTACAAGTTGTGTGCATAGTGAATCTTCTATGAATATTCATAGGCATTTGCAATTTGCACTTGTTATGCGTCGTCTGCCTCTATTTGTGAGCATTTCATGTTGAATATTGATTGCTATGATTCGCAAAGGTCCCTTGCATTTGTTTGACAACTGAACTGTTGCTTCTTGATGCATTTAGATTTTGCTTAATTTTTTTTTGTTATGAACAATATTAGTTTTATTTTCTATTTTTTTTGTTTTTTATGCTATCCAATGATGGTGGTAAATCCAATGATCATGGTAGGAAGAGGTTTGGATTTTGTTTCCTTGGATTTGCCGGCTTGGGGGGGTCCATTTGTCCTTTGAAGGTTGCTGGTCTCATGAGATCTATGGCTGTTTCGGTTTAAGCTTATGAAGTTAAACTTTAGTAGTGCCAAGCTCATTAATTTCTAGTAGGGAAGTAGCTCATTATGAGCTGATGACTTGCTATAAATTTATGAAATGTGAGCTAGATTTGGTGGGTGGATTTTGCTCTTTCACATTCCTTTTGAATTAATAATTCTGCAGCCATTTTTCTGCTCTGGAATGTTCTCTCACGGCTGGCTGCTTTGGGGTGTGAATTGCCTCTTCGGGTGCTGTCTTTACCGCCTTGGCATTTCCTCTGTTGACCGAGCATTAAACTGCCGCTTGGTTTCCTGTGCTGGTTCCACGGCTGTGCTGTTTCTGGCTGGAACCGTGGCTTTGTTCTCTGGATTGTTTTATTGCTGCCTCTTGGGCTTCAGCGGGAATGACTTTTGGCTCTTGGAAACTTGGGAACTTTGGCTGTTGTGTTCCCCCTCTTTGGCCTATATATATGAGGTATTTTGTGAAGGAATGGTTGGTGAATTTTGAGAGCTAAGTGCTTACAAAACCTGAGGGTTTTCTTCTTTGGAAAAGCTTGAGAGCTTTGTCCATTCTCCTTCTCCCCTAGGAAAGCTTGCGAGCTTCTCCTCTTTCTTCTCGGTCTTCTAACCTCCTTCTTCTCTACGCAAGTTCCACTCCACCTGTATCTTTCTTCTAGTTCCGTTGGCGAAGTTGTTGGCCGATTTTGGTTGGCTGTTTTAGCAAAGCTGTGGGCTGTTTTCTTTGGTGGCTGTTTTAGCAAGATTGTTGGCTGTTTGGTGAAGTTGTGGTCGGTTTGGTGACATTTGCTGGAGAAGTTAAAAGGACATTGGATACCCCTAGCTGTGGTGGACCCTTGGTTTGCATATCTAAACCTTATTTTAAATATTATTCCTACAATCGGTACATGTGAGGAGTCCTCTTGAAGGATGTTCTGAGGATAGTTTTTTTTTTTGTTAAAAATATTGTTTTCTTTATTGATCTTCTCTTGTTTTAGTTGTTGGAAGTTGCCTCTTTTGTTTTTTTTAAAAAAAAAGCTAGTTGTTTTCTCTAATCCCTTTTGTTCTCTAAGTTATGTCTTAATTTTATATAAGTAAGTTTTGTTTCTCTTAATTGATTTCTCTTTGTGCCTTGCTCTATTTTGTTTGCATCACTTCTTGTGGGCATGTCACTTGATAGTTCTTACATCTCAATCATCAAGCGAGTTGTGCTTGTTCATTGCATTGGAGATCTTGTGCCATAGCTTGCAGGTAGAAACTCTTGTTCATTTCTCAAGCGAGTTGTACTTTGAATTGATATTTAGTTTGAGTTGGAGCTTTTGCATTTACTTTAAGTAGGAGTCCAAATTCAAGTTCAAATGTTCAAGTTCACATGTCCCTTGTGGTCCAAGTCTTATTCAATTTTTAATGTCCTCCACACTTTAGTTTATTTGAATTTGAGTTCATTTAAGTTCGATTTAGGCTCAATTTTATGTTTAGTTCATTGTCCAAATCAAGCCCTTATTTGTTCAAAATTTGTTCACATGTAGGCCCAAATTCTGCTCAAGTCCATGGTGTCTTCAGTCTGAATTTTGGCATCCTTCCGGCATCTCCCCCGTTTAGGGGAAAAATCCGAGAGACTAGCCTTCCCCTAGTCGCTACTAGAGCGCTTCAGGTAGGTGTCCAACGACACCGCGGCTTCATTTTCTTTAATCCTCGCCCGCTACGTGAGCGTTTAAGGGTCTTGAGTACCTGTTGAAAAGAGAGCACAAGTATTTCCCCATGTGTGGGTACTTAATTTCGTCTCCCTCACGCTACATGAGCAGTCCGGGGATTACCCACCTAGCCATTAGCGACGTGCCGGTTTCCCTCCCTACAACGCTATGGGAGTGCGTAGGGGGTTTGTCGGCTCGTCGCAAGCATCGAGGATAGGATTTTAGGTGATTGTCTGCCTCGTCGTAAGCGGCGTACTGGCTTCCCTCCCTACTACGCTACGTGAGAGCGTAAGGGGTTTGCCGGCTCGTTGCTAATGTCGAGAGCGGAAATCAAAGCTTAGAGATTATACGTTTCGAACACAAACCGACCGTGGAGGCTCGTAGCATGAAGCGAGGCAAGAGAAGGGACATGTTTATTTAATTATAATTAACATGAACTAATTACAATTAATTAAATAAATTATTTTAAATTAATCATTCATAATTAACTATAATTAATTAAAATAATTAATTAAAATTTATTAAAATAAATTAACATAATAAGTTATAATTAATTTAAAATTAATTATAACTTATTTAATGTTAATTAATTTTAATCAAATATAATTAATTAATAATAATTAATAATAATTAACTTATAAATGATTAATTAAAAAATATTAATTTATAATTAATTATATTTAATTAATATAATTATAATTAATTATTTAGAAAAAAAATATTTATATAAAAAAAACTTTCGGTTCGACGTGTATACGGGATTTGGCCGAACAAGCGTGTGAAAGGGAGGAGGTGCCTTCACAACTAGCAAGCTCATTTTCTTGTGTCCGATTAAAATGTCCAACTTCCGATCCAGCAGAAAGGGAAAGTCGTAGATGGAGCCAAGTCGGACAGCCAAGGAGTCGGAGGAGCGACGGAAGGGAGAAAGTTACCTTCAAGCAAGCGAGCTCCTAGTTGTTGCTTCCGATTAAGATGTTGTAACTTCCGATCCTGTCAGGAAAGGAAAGTCGTCGGGGTGAGTGAAGTCGACCAGTGCGGAGGAGCCGAACAGGGAGAGAGTTACCTTCTCAGCGATCGAGCTCCAATCGTTGCTTCCTATCAAATGTCGTAACTCCCGATCTCACAGAAAGAAGAGAGGGTGAGAGAGATCGTGCGAGTAAGAGAGCAAAGAAAAAAAATCGCAGAGCCCAAAGGCTTCCTTCTTGTTTCCTTTTAACGACGCGAAGAGGTGAGACAACGCATTCAAAGAAAACACGGGATTAGCGGTGTCGATGCGTGAGCCTTGTGCGAAGAACGGCGGAGGACGTACGGGTCGCGGGATTTTTGCGATCTTTACATGATTTCGATGTGTTGTGTTTGGTGCTGCTGGTATGAAAGATTTTTTTTTTTTCTTAGGCATGTAGGTCAACAAGGCCTTACCACCATCTTATAGAATTTTTCCTATGTGACTCACATAACTAAAATCCAATCCTCTAAGGCAGAAGAAAGGACAGTGAAAAATATGTTAGATTCTAATCTGCCTTGTATACCATAGAACCCACAACATATGTATGCAAGCAAATCGAAGGCAGAGGGCCATCTTTTAAGATTTTTAAAATGAAATATTATGCGCATTATAATGATTATTCTCGACCCTCAATACAAGCATATGTTGATATAATGCGAGAGCAATAATCAATTTAATATGCAAAATCAGGAGCTTGCTTTAATAATAATACATGCACCCAACAATTTCTACGGTAGACCCTTATGTCTCAAATAGTTCTATTCACATGAATAATCTTTAAACAAATCTAAATGGCCAAGCTGGTTGCATATCACAAGTGTATGAATGTTTTAAATGTCATGCTCATTAATTATTGAAAAAGAAGCTAGTAAATGCCCCCTGAACAAAAAGTATATTTTGTGAATAAATATTTTTTTCAAATGTGATAAAGTTCCAAGAGAAGTGCTATGGAGAGTTCTTGAAAAAAAAGGAGTCAATAATGCTTATATTCAAATCATTAAAGATATGTATGCAGGAGCTATTACTTGTGTTCAAACACAAGATGGATTGACCAAGTATTTCCCTATTTCGGTTGGATTACATCAAGGATCAACCTTAAGCCCATATCTTTTTGCTTTAGTCATGGATGTTCTCACTAGACATTTGCAAGAGGATGTACCTTGGTGTATGCTTTTTCCTGATGATATTCTTCTTGTTGATAAGACTAGAGAGGGAGTTGAAGGTAAACTTGAATTATGGAGGTCAACCTTAGAGTCTAAAGGTTTTTGCTTGAGTAGATCTAAAACGGAATATATGAAGTGTAATTTTAGTATTAATAGACCTAGTGAGGGGATTGTGACTTTGGGCGATCAAGTCATTAATAAGAGTACACGTTTTAGATATCTTGGATCTATTGTTCAGAGTGATGGTGAAATAGATGGGGATATTATCAGCAGAATATAAGTTGGATGGTTGAAGTGGAGGAATGCATCGGGCTTGTTATGTGATAGAAATGTACCCCTCAAACTTAAGGGAAAATTCTATAAGATGGTAGTGAGGCCTGCAATGCTTTATGGTGCCGAATGTTGGCCATTAAAAGAGAAGCATAATACTAAGTTAAGTGTGGCAGAGATGAGGATGCTCAGGTGGATGAGTGGCTTTACCCTTAGAGATAGGATACGAAATGAGCATATACGTGAAAAGGTTGGAGTAGCTCCAGTAGAAGATAAGATTAGAGAGAGTCGCCTTAGATGGTTTGGTCACATAAAACGGCGGCCTTCCGATGACCCGGTTAGGAGAGTAGAGGTATTAGATTTGACTTATGTTAAGAAAGGTAGGGGTAGACCTAAAAAGACTTGGTTAGAAAATATTAGGAATGACCTTTCTTTATTAGATTTAAACGAGAATTTGATTTTTAATAGGACACAATGGAGAAAAAAGATTCATGTAGCCGATCCAACGTAGTGGGATAAAGGCTTGATGTTGTTATTGTTGTTGTTGATGAAGCGGTGGAATGTTGCACATCACAGGTCACACAATCATTTTGACAAAGTGAATGGGATGCATCAAATAACCAAATGAAATCTTGTTCTTGCGTCCTCTAGTCAAATTATCGAAGTTAAAAGTTCTTGCATGTGCTATGGAAAGCGTTCTAAATGTTTAAGCGTAAAGTTTGAGAATACTGTATGGGCTAAGAATAAGTGAATGAAACTCATAATTTGGAAAGCATGCAACTAAAGTAGATGGTCTTTAATTATTCCAAAATTTGTAAGCTTCCTTTCTTTAAGTTAAAGTTCCTTGCACGTTCTTTGATGAAATACTTGAACTTCTAAGATTGATGTTTGAGAATTCTGCATGGGTTAAAAATGAGGAATGATTTTTAAATTTTATTCATCTAAAAAAATAAGCTCTAAATAGTGCACAATGGACCCTTTTGCAAATGAATACATGATTGTGAAATCCACAATAATATCTGATTTTAAAGTTTGCATAAGGCTTTCAATGCCTTTTTGCAAAAGAAATTTATTTAAAATTACAAACTCTTGAGTTCATCGATCATATGACTGTTCTCAATTTTGATATTTGAATCTAATTTTTTTTATTGGCAGGCAGACGGAGTTAATAAGGTTCAAATAACAAAAGAAAATTATTTAAAACTCTAATGATGGCTTGTTGATTGAAAATATCAATCAAAGGGGTTATATCTTTCAAAGTGCCCCAAAACTTTGTAGAAATTGTAAATATTTCAAGTAAACTTTATTCTTTTTAAATTAAAGCAAAAAATTCATCCTCTATTTATAATCTGTTGTTGATGGTAACAAATTTGAGAATAAACTCAGCTCACAAAAAGTCAATGTCTTCTCGATCGCATTGTTATGATTTATTCTTAAACGGTTTCTTGTCAATAAGTAGGGGTGTCAACATTGGACCCGACCCGAAAACCCGACCCAAAAATTTCGGGTTTGGGTTGACTCGAACCCGAATTGGGTCGGGTTTGGGTCCTGAAAATCGACCCATTTGTAAAATCGGGTCGAGTTGACCCGGGAATGACCTGGAATGACCCAGAAACCCAGCTGCCCTGCCTGCCCCGTGCCAGCTGCCCCGCTGCCCTACCTGCCCCGCAGCTCCGTGCATCACCAGTTGTCGCGTCGCCTGCACCGCTCAGCTGCCGCTGCCCTGCCGGTCGCCGGCACAGCTGCAGCTGCCGCTATCCCGCCTGACGCGCTGTCCCTAAACCCTAAATGGGACTGGTCGGGTTGACCTGAACCCAAAGCAAGTCGGGTTCGGGTCCGAAAAATCGATCCGTTTGCAAAAACGGGTCGGGTTGACCCGAACCCAAATAGTGCCGGGTCAGTTTCGGGTTCGACCCGAACCCGACCCGTGACCCGAAATTGACACCCCTATTAATAAAGATGTAGTATGTGTTCTCTAATAGGTGGGTTTCACTGTCAAATGATACCATAGGTATACGGTTATGATCAGGGCCCTTTAAATGGTGGTTTTGCCATGAAATAATATCATTAAATTATGCTCGCAACCTGAGATTAGAAGTTCCCCAATGGCTAAATTTTTTTTATTAATGTATCATAAGCTTGCTTGAATGGGCACAAAGTCATTGTGAAGGCGGCCAATAAATTTCATTTTAAAAGGGCCTTAAGGTTATGTGCATTTAATATTAGTTGTATATAATGTGGGTTTTTATTAGTTATTTATAATGTTGCTTTATCATATACATTTAATTGTAAAGGCTGTCAAAAAATTTCATTCTGAAGGGTTCCAGGGTTAGATCAGTTGTCTGACCACCATTTTTTTATTGTTGAGAATTTACAGCTTTACCCTTAATGAATCAAATACTTCATCATGAAATACGGAAGAAAGGAGAAGATTCTCATAAAAATGCAACTAGACGTAACTACTCTTAACCTCCTCTTTTTTCACACGGACACATGCACTCAAAAACACGATTCATTTAACAGAGTTTTTTAGGAATTAAATCGCTAACCCCTCTCTCCTCTTCCTCTACCTCACACGTGTTAATGTTACTCATACTTTTATGTCTCAGATAATCTCCAAACTTTCCATATCCACCCTCTGACTTAAACATAAATGCGTCATTTGCTTATGAGTCTGATGGATTTGAAGGTGGTTATTCTTACTAATAGGTTTATTATATTTATGTATTTTCTAACTCAGAAAGCTGATTGGATTTGGTGTTTTTTTGACCAGTGTGCTTCTATACTGATAGATACTGTAATATGCATGTGTGGAAATGTTGGTTTCTTACTAATTTAGAATGATTAAGGACCTATTTTTGTTTCTTTTGTCTGAAATGAAATTAAAATATTTCTAATTATATTCCATTCATTGGACAACGCATCGGTGGTCTTGGTGTAAAAAATATTTTGGCTTAACTGAACAAATGATTGAAAACACAGTTTTGTGGATACCTTTGTTGCAGGATAACGGAGCTGTGCTGTGGGAATATCAGACTGGTGACTCAATCACTGCATCCGCTTATGTGGATGAGCTGTGCTGTGTGATAGCCAAACCTTCACATCCATGCCACAGGCAATAACCGCAAATTATAGGCGCATTGTTGGACTTTTATTATGCTTTTGATGTATTTTTGGAAAGGGCAGCTAATACACAATTTTAATTGCATATTAGCTGCCTTTTTGCTGCCCTTTTTTAGAGTATTTGAGAAGCACAACAAAAGCATATCAAAATGTGATATGCTTTTGCTGCGCTTTTGTTATATTTTTGTAAATATTCAGCAAAATGAGCTTTTATTATGCTTTTGATGTATTTTTGGAAAGGGCAGCTAATACACAATTTTAATTGCATATTAACTGCCTTTTTGCTTCCCTTTTTTAGAGTATTTGAGTAGCACAACAAAAGTATATCAAAATGGCAGCAAATACTCAATGAGTAAGATATTTGATACGCTTTTGCTGCGCTTTTGTTGTATTTTTGTAAATATTCAGCAAAATGACAACTAATATGCAATTAAAATTGTGTATTAGCAGTCATTTTCTAAAAATACCTCAAAAGCACAGGAAAAGCGTAACAATCCAAACGCACACTTGCGTCCGGTGTGCGTACAGAATAATTTGCCCAATAAACCACATCATACTCTGGTCTTTTTTTTTTTCCATATCTTTTAGTGAAGAATAATCTAAATCATTGCGTTTCAGGTTGGCTTGCATTTGCAGTAGCTCTGGAAGAATTCATGTGTTACGAATCCATCCAAATGCCAAGAAAGAAAGAGCTGCTGGAGTTCCAGGAAACCAATTGGTGGAGGAATTCGCAGTCCTGCATCTCCCAGGTGACACATTTTCTTCACCTGTAATGATAGCCGGTCGAATCTTTGTTGGCTGTAGGGATGATTATGTACATTGTGTTGCTGTTAAAACATGATTGCTCTTCTGTAGAAACTCTAACACAAAAGCTGGTCTACACGCCTCTTTGTTTAAAGTCTTTCTTTTCATTTGGGACGGCTTTCCTCTTGCTTCTTAAAACAGCTTTTTAATACAAAAGATAAATTTTTTTAACTAAAAACTGTTTTAAGAAGCAGCAAAAAAAGCCATCCCAAACGAGGCCTTATACATGTTATGAAATTTGTAATATCTTTGCTCTTTATAAGGGAACTCATTTGTTTGTATGCTGCATTCTGTAGTTTAACTTTGGGACATTCTTCATCAGATACACATTTAGATGTAAAAATGTATTTTCTTTAGAATGAATCATACTTAGATGTTTTTACATATCAAACGTTCTGCATATTTATTTGCTTCAATATTTTTCTCCATTTCAACAATATTTTTCTCCATTTCAACATTATTCTCTAAAGAAAGAAGGGTGCTAAAATTTAGCATGGCGTGATGCTTTTGCTGGGAAAATAAGACATTTTTTTTGAAGAATAATGAATAACTCCTTGATTATGTAGCTTTCATTCTACCGAGAGCGGGAGCATAATGAATGATTGTTACTAATTTGTAGCAAACCTAACATCATTGAGAAAGTTTTTTTTTTATATGAAGGTCGATTAACTAGAGATTAACACTCATGCATTCTAATTAAGGTTTTGTTTGAGATAACTTTTTTATTGCTTTCTAAAACAATATTTTAGTATAAAATTTTTACTTCAAAAAAAAAAAGTACTAAAAACTTATTTTAGAAAGTAGTAATAAAGTTGTCCCAAATGAAGCTTAAGCCTTAATAAAAATGGATAACTTTGTGCTATTCATGTCATATAGAGTATGTTGACCCATTAATACAAGAATTGCGTCTGATTTCATTTAAACTTAAGTGGATGTCTTATACGCTTAAATAGTTTTGTGGCAATCCTTATCAAGATAGCATTTTTGGTGTAGTTTGAAAAGTTTGAATCTTAGGTTTTGTTTTAGATGACTTTTTTATTGCTCTCTAAAGTAGTTTTTTAGTAAAAAGATTTTATAAATTAAAATATTTTGTACTAATAAGATTCTAAACTAATAGAAGAGGATATTTTTATGAGCAATTCTTTGCACTAGTACAGGACATATCAGTGGAAGATTACTGAGAGAGATTTCAGCATCAAGTCATTCGAGTGGAGCGATTTTTAAAGACAACATTGGAGGGGAACTTCTTGAAGGAACTCAAATCAGAGATCATAGTTGCAATGAATGTCATGAGTCCTTGCGATTTAGGTGAGGCCATGGAGTTGGCACGACTGGTTAAAAATTAGAGGTATCATGAGAAGGGAGCCTGACTAGCAATTCAGGAGGCTTTTATAGGATGACGACAACTCTTTTAACACCCAAAGGGCTTGCATCATGAAACATGAATGAGTCTCCTAGGGAGAATCCAGTAGGAGGAAGTGGGGGGGAACTTTAAAAGATTGACGGAGAGGGAGATGCTAGAGAAGAGGGCGAAGAGACTATACTTTAGATGTGATGAGAAATATACTTCAGGGCACAAGTGTTGGGATCAAACTCTTCAGGTTCTCACCATCTATAATGACGAGAAGGTCTCCTTGAATTCAATGGTGGGATTCACTCTGGATCATACCATGAAGATGAAGGGGGAAATAATAGGGAGGTTGTGGTGTTGATTAATAGTGGGCTACCCATAATTTCATCTCCAACCAGGTTGTGGGCCAATTGGGGTGACATTAGTGCATACATGGTGTTATGGAGTGATGATGGATATAGGGAAGGTGGAGACGGGTCAGGAGATATGTAGGGGAGTAGTGTTGATCATATAGGGTGTTCAGGTGAGGGGGGATTTTCTCCCATTAGAGTTAGGGAGCACTGATATCATTCATGGAATGAAGTTGTTGCAGACCTTGGGGGACACCAAGGTCAATTGGGGAGAATTGACAATGGAGATGATGGGGAGATATAGGGCTCACTAAAGTCATGATATCACTTAAAACTAAGGTGATGAGCATACATGAGGTGGAGGAAGGTTATTTGATGGAACCACATAGGCTTGAGAGGATTAGATTAGAGGAGGGCGAGGTCAGTCGTCTTTCAGTACAACCATTGATTCAACAGTTTAGTTTGGTTTCTCAGTTGCTTAGGGTTGCCTCCTTCATGGGGACATGAGCATGCTATCATTTTAAAAGAAGTAGTTTCACCTATCAGTGTTTATCTGTATCATCATTCCCAAACCCAGAAGGATGAGATCGAGAGATTGATTAGGGAGATGCTGGAGGAAGGAATTGTTTGACCCAATGTCAGTACATTTTTTAGTCTAGTGTTATTAGTCAAATGCTTCAATAATCATTTCGTTTGTTCCACCTTAAGGACAATTTGACACTTTGGGAGGGGAGTATTGTTAGACCGGTCCAGTCGGTCCATACGGGATCGGCTTACGAAACAGAGGCAGAACCCTATGCTTCATGCGTGATCTGATCGCCTAGACAGAGCATTTTAGGAAGGTTTTTGAAGAGAGTTAGGAGGGAAATTTGAATGTAGGGGTTGTTTAGAGATTTCCTTCTGAATTTTATGCATTAAATAGTTTGTTTTCATAAGGTTAAGGTATCTGAAATTTGGTTGAAATTTGAGATCTCTTAGGTTTTAGGTTTTTGGGCTCTAGCGGCGTCTAGAGATTTTGGAGAGATTGATCCTCCTCATGAATTGAGGATCAATTATATCTTGCTATTTTTCGTTTCTATTTCATCAAAAAATACAAATTATATATTGTTTTCGTGATTTTGTGTAGATTTTTGTGGAGAATTCTCTCTATTTTTCGAAGATTGATAGGAAATACTTGAGATCTACAAGTGTTTCCTATCATTTTGTTTGGGATAATTTTCTTACTACTATTTAAAGAAGCTTTTTAGTATTAAATTTCTTTTACTTTAAATATTTTTATACTAAAAACTTATTTTAGAAAGTAGTAAGAAAGTTGTTGTAAACGAAACATAAGGCTTCATAAGAATGGATAACTATGTGCAATTCATGTCATATAGTATATTGCCCCATTCATACAAGACTTGCATTGTGATTTCATTTAAACTTAAGTTGATGTATTTTGCAATTAATTAGTTTTGTGGCAATCCTTATCTACCTAGTATTTTAGTTCTGGTTTGAAAAGTTTGAATCTTAGGCTTCGTTTGGGACAGGTTTCTTACTGTTCTCTAAAGTAGTTTTTATGTACTAAAAAGTTCAGAAAACAATAAAAAAAGCCGTTCCAAACGAAGCTTTAGTTTTATCATGCGTTTACGTTTGTGCTTTAGTCATCTCTCTATTCTAAGAAAGCATGACATCCTTACTACTTTTCAAATGGATTTTAGTGTCATATATGTTGATATTATCTATCTCATGACCTATTTTATTGATTTTGACGATAACAAACATATGTTTAGATGTTCTAATTTGTGTGCTAAGTATTTCAGGTGTAATGATGTGCATAGTAATTACTTATGAGATTTATATTGCACAACTCAAGTTCAATCAAATGTTGAGATCAAGATGAACAACTTGGAAGGACTTTATGTTATCGTACGAGTATGCTAGTTCTCCATTAATATTTACTTGCATGGTTTGATTTGCTCACAATCTAAATATCTATTAATTATATATTAGATATAGAAATATATAAGATTTCTTTATTAAATAAATTTTATAAGCTTCATTGATTAAATAATTGTTATCAAATATCAAAATATATATAATTAAGGAAATTAAATGTAATAAGCATATTTGGTAAAACTTTTCTTATTTATTCATTTTAAATTGACTTGTTTCACATTAATTTATTGATCTATGATTTATTTTATTTAAATTACATCATATTATTATATGAATATTCAATATATCCTTAAATATTTTAATATGTGCATAAGTTCTTATTTTGCTGCATATCATATTAATTTGAAGGAAACATAATATTATTTTTATTGCTTTAGATTCCTTGGATTATGTAGGTAAAAATTGATAGGTTATATGACTCATTTAGATCTCATTTGAATTTATAATGAATTTCTAAATATTATCAAATTTTAATATAATTTTATGGGTAGTTATTTTTGCCTTATTTTGAATGTATACGAAGACTTTTTGACTTCCCATGTGACTAGCTGTTTTATAGCCGTTTGAAGCTTATATCTATTTAAAATATAAATGAATTCTTGATCAAATATAATATTATTAGTTGATAAATTAATATTAGATTAATAATTTTATTCAAATTTATCTTTTATTTACTCTTTCTCTTTAAAATACCTATATTCCTTTTTATGTAAGGGTTGCACAAAAAGAAAAACTATAACAATTCTTTCATTCTTCTTTTCTTCTTTACATGCTAAATCTTGAGAGGATAAACTTTGATTTTTATCCCAATAGCGCTTTTCATTTGCGAGATCGAATTCTTGATTAAAAAACTTCAATACACAAAATCATGTAATATCTCTTAGAGCTCTTGAGTTTGCTTTCCTTCGTTAAATCTTTACTTGTTGTTCTTTTAGCTATCACCCTATATTTCTTTCTTGAAAATATTTATTATTTGGTGAAATACTAGTGGGGGATGTTATATTAAGTTTTCTATATTACATCTTTTAAATCCATAAAGTTAGCAAAGCAAATATTTTTATTTTCTTTAATGTGGCATAAATTTACATTTAAAATCTAATTCTTTTTTTTTTATTTGAAGAGTTACAGTTTAAATAACCAAGAAAATATTTTTATTTAAAATATTATTCATATTTTTATCAAAATATAAATCTATCTTAAAGTGAGTAAATTTAATATTCCATTTGCAAGTAGTGAGATGATTAAAATTAATTTGAAAGATCACATCAAATATTGTGGACATTTTATTGCAAGATAATTTGAGCTTGTATTATTTACATCAAATTGTATTTTCATTTTCTTGATCTAAGCCATTTCGCTTAGTAAAATTTAAATTGTAATTAGATTGAGTTGTACTCGCCCATATTAGAGAGTACTTATGTTGTAAAGAAATTTTTTGGTTAAAATGTAAGATTTGCAATTCAAATATGGGATTAGTGAATTCTAGCCCGAGAGTTGGCTAGCGTGGATGTAGGTCATATTGAAATCCGGGCAGAACCACATAAAATATTGTCTTATTTTTATTTCTTGCATCTATTTTCTTTATCTTTTTTATAAAAAATGTGTGATTTCTTATTCTTTTTAAAATAGCTTGAGAGGATTTGAATTGAAGTTTTTAAAGATGCAAATATTTTATATGGTTCAAGAAATCACTAAGCACTACTTGATCGCCACAGCTGGACTTTTTTATGACAAGAATGTAAAGATCGGGATCATGATCACAAATTGTAAATGAGGTGAACCTATAGTTGACCTAAGGCCAACTTTAATTGACTAGCACACCAAACAAGGTTATGCAAGTGTATTAAATTGGAATTTTGAAATGAGCAAATTAAATCAATTCAAATCATTTATAAATTATAATGCATAGATCTCTCTCTCTCTCTCTCTTCATCATGCCCCGCTACCTATTCCGGCCGCCCGTCGCCTCCACCACCTATCATTTGTCCTTATTAAAAATAGAAACCACCATTATAATTTTTTACATGAAAGTTGTTTTAAAAAACAGTAAGAATGTCATTTTAAACGAACCTTAATCACTAATAAGTTATGCTCAATAGCAAATTTTGGGGCCTTAGGCGACGAATTGATATTAGGTTGTGCTGAATAAATCATATGTATCTCACTTCTTAATGTTGAAAGAAACCACAAAACATTTTTTGAGGTAAATTGATATTAGTTGCTACAAAGTTTATCTGCCTCTCCTTTTCAAAAATTTATATCTTCTTAGCGCATGTGTTTGCTTGTTTTTTTTCTGAATAACTTGAAAGAGATTACGATAGATATGATGACTAGAGGAAAGCAACAGGTAAGAAAGAACAAAACAGAGGGATACACAGATAGCTGAAGAATAGTATTTCGGTATTTCATTATTCCTTAGCAGCTGTGAGTACATAGTATATATATATATATATATATATATATATATATATATATATATATATATATATATATATATATATATATATATATATATATATATAACAAACTTGTACTAAGGTTGTTAGAGAGAATCATCCGCAGCTGCTTCACATGTGACGGTTTAGGCTGCCCATGTGCACCGTTATGGTTTGCTATAACATGCCCCTTCAAACTGATGGAGTGATAGCTGTAGTCAGTTTGCCGGTTATGGCTTTAAATTGAGAGATTGGTAGGGATTTGGTAAATATATCAACAAGCTGATATCTCGTAGCAATGTGATGCACAATAATTTTGTTGGAATGTATGCAATCGCAAATGAAGTGACAATCAACTTCAATATGCTTGGTGGGTGCATAAAATATCGGATTATTGGCGAGGGCAATGGCGGATGTGTTATCTTAGAATAACATAGTTGGTTTTGTAATGGGAAAGCAAAAGTCAACTAGGAGTCGCCGAAGCCATATAATTTTTGAAGTGCTGTTGCCAATGATCGATATTCGACCTCTGTGGAGTAGCGCGCTACTGTTAGTTGCTTCTTAACTTGCCAGGATATCAATGACTTGCCCAAGAAATTGCAATAGCCCAACGTAGATTTGCGATCAAGAAGATCATCAGCCCAGTGAGAATCGGCGTAGCTATGTAGAGTGAGGTCGTCCGCATACAAAGGTAATCTGTAGGAGAATGTGCCTTGAATATATCGCAGTAGTCATTTAAGTATTTCAAAATGACACATAAAAGGCTTGTGCATGTGCTGGCACACCTGGTGAACAACAAATGTTATATCCGATCGAGTGAGAGTGAGATACCGGAGAGATCCGGCGAGGTGTCGATACAACTGTGGATTGGAAAATGGAGCTATATTCAGATTGGTTCGCATGCGCTTGATAGAGCTAGGAGTATAGACCGGCTTAGCATTTTGCACGTCTGCTTTATGCAAAATTTGGTTGGCATAATTTATCTGTGTGAGATGCACTCCTTGGGTGGTGTTAACCTAAATACACAGAAAACAAGACAAAAAAGCCATAGTTTCTCATGGAAAATTGGGACTTGAATTTGCATATAAGTCTTTGTATAGTGGGTTAATAGTTGCTGGTAAGGAGAATTTCATCGACATAAATTAGTATGTACAGACGGGCAGAGCCAGATTGATTGGTTAACACTGACGGATTAGCATTGCTAAATTTAAAACCAAAGAGTTGTACTTGTGTTGAAAGGGTTTCATATCATTGCCACGGAGATTGTTTTATTCAGTATATAACTTTTCTCAGTTTGCAGACATAAGTATGATTTAGTTTATCAATGAAATCGAGCGGCTACTGCATATGAACCGATTCCGAAAGATGACCATGGAGAAATGCATTGGAGACTTACATATGTATGTTATGCCATTTGCGATGCAAAACAACAAGAATGAAAATTGGGACCATAGGCATTTTAGCTACGGGACTGAAGGTTTCATGATAATTGAGACCTTGTTCTGGATGAAATCCTTGGGCGATGTTGACCCCTATACCTCAACCCACATGAGAAAAGATCCAAACTGGTGAATAAAGTTATATGCACCTTGGCGCCACACACACTTGAAGGGTCAAACGACCTCTGATGGCCAAACGGACAACGACGTTGCGATCAGGACATCAAATTTTGCTAGGTCGAGGCACCTCGTAGTTGAATCAGATGAGATCGATCAAAAGGGACGACCGACACCCGAAATTAAAGCATGAGGCTGATCAAATGACGTGCAATGATGAACGGACTCTGTTGTTGTGTCTAGAATATCGTCAACACTTGAAATATATGTTTTATTTAATTAATTGGAATTAGCCGAGGTGGTGGCCAGAATCTTAAGGCAAAACACACATACCGAATAAAGAGGCCTCGAGGTTGCCCAAATGAAATCCGATGGTGAAACGGATTTAGTCATGACATTCAGAACATTGCAAAAACTCAAAAATCATATTTTCTGCATTCAATTTGGATCATCTGAATTAGTGGCACAAATCTCATGATAAAGTACACATATCGAGGAAAGATGTCTCGACGCTTGTCAAATGAAGTATGATAGCAAATCAGAATGCGTCATTGCGGTCTAGACATCGGCAATATCCTAAATGCAATATCAATTTGTCTAATTCCTATATTCAATGAATTCAACATGTTAAACAAGGCTATTACACACATTTCAAGGGTAAATGCACAGGGAATTCGAGGAGAACACACGAATCAATGGTGTTTTCGTTGACTGATTTCTTGATGGCATCCTTGATTAATATTAGTACTAATAATGGAAAGCCATTATTGAAATTACATATCAATCTTACAAAAAATGAAAAGTGGAACTGAAATTTCAAATCCAATAAATTAAATTACCTCGTTCAAATAAAAAAATTTCTGATTAAATCCCGGATATCCTGCTGAGATTTTTGGATAGAGAAGACGGATGCTGAGACCTCGATCGCTACTTCCTCCTTGCTTTAAAACGAGAAAGCTCTCTCTCCTCTCGGTTACAGATGCAGGCAACAAAAAAAAAAAAATCCTACTTTCCCACTCCGCTCCTGATCTCAGCCGTATCTACACCCTCCCAAGTCGCACCAGTGAAGAAAACCAGAGCCACTTAGCCGAGACATCAATCTTACGACAAAGAACCAAAGAGAAATCCCTACTCCGTTCTCTACAACCTTTGGCTAGACCAGCTACGTCCGAATCCCATCTCCTCCTCCAATACCCACGAAATCCCTCACAGTAACTGAATCCTCGCTTCCTCTCACAAACCGTCTACAGAAACCTGTCACCTCTGTTCTCGCGAGAAAGCTGTCCTAAACTCCAAGCAATTAGAATCCATAACCATTCTTTTGACCTCGTTTCAACTCAGCATCTCACTTGAAATAGCCCTTGCGGCAATCTAAACTACTGCAGTAATATAAATCATCACAGCAAACTTGCCTTCCTCCTTACCAACGAAGACACAGTCTATCACCAAGGTGCAGGTATCATGCTTCTCTGAATTTTAGATTTAAAAAGGGCCATAATGTAGCCAATGTGGAGTGTCTATTTAAGATTCTTGCACCTCATGTACTACATGTCTGCTACTTCACATGAAAAGCAGGCAAATTATTGGGTCAGGTGATCGAAGCCATCTCTCCGTTCGGTCGCCAATAAAAATGTGACATCTGTTAGGCATTTTTTTAATTTAATATTAACGCTTTATGTCTTTTCAGAGTTAGCGACCCGACCCGATAACGCTTTTCATTTGAACTTTTAAGCATTTGCCGCCCTATTTTTTCATTTTGAAAGCCGCAAAAGACGCAAATAAAGACTGCTGTAGAAGAAAAAACGGGCAAGCCAGAAAATTGCAGAGAAGAAATGGACTGCTCAGCGAAGAGGGAGGTGGAAGAGGGCATGGAAGAGGGAGTGCATGAATCGGAAAGGATGCATGAATCGAAAGGGCTGGTGCATGAATCGGAATCGGAACCTAACTTAGCCGGAAATTCCTCTGGTTTCAACATATCGGTAAGTTAGAAAGTTGTAAACAGTCAGTTTTAATATTATCGCCGCAGAAAGAAGACGTAGGTTTCAGCTCATTAGTCTTAGGATCTTTGATTTTGCGATTTTTAAGCAGAATAAATTTCTTTTGTCGAAAAAGTAAAAAAAAAAAATCTAATGTTGTTGTTTCTTAGCTTTCATTATTGATTTTAGGTTGAAGATGATAAATAAAAAAAAAAAAAAACTGAACTTATCGCTATAGTTGCGCTATTGTTGCGCTATAGTTGCGCTATGGTTGCGTTATGGTTGCGCTATTGTTGCGCTATGGTTGCGCTATGATTGCGCTATAGTTGCGCTATAGTTGTGCTTTACTTGCGCTTTGCTTTTTCTTTCAGGCTGTTTATAAAGATGAGACAGAAGCATATGAATGTTTTTGCACTTATGCTCACGATAATGGATTTAGTGTCCGAAAGGATCATCACAGTTTTTGGCCAAATTCTAGAAAGATAAAATCGAAGGATTTTGTTTGCTCAAAAGCTGGTTTTAAGAAAAGTGATGATCATACTTCAGGAAAGAGAAAGAGATTCACTAGACCAGTTGTCAGAACTAGTTGTCCAGCCATGGTGAGGTTTGTCACAGATGAAGATGGTTACTGGCATGTCAAAAGATTTATTGAATCCCACAACCATGAATTAGCTAGCCCAGCCGACCGACACCTTTTAAGATCATGTAGGAATATTATTGAGGAAAAAGCTTCCGTCCTGAAATCAATGACAGATGCAGGGATTAGAACTGTTGATGCATATGCCTACCTTGCAGAGGAAGTTGGTGGATGTGAGAATGTCGGATTCTCTAAGAGGGATGCATATAATTTTATTCAGAAGGAGAAAAGAGCAATGATTGAAATTGGTGACACTAATTCTTTGATTCAATTATTTAAAGATTGACAAGTGGAGGACCACATGTTCGCATGGGATGTTCAATATGATGATGAGGATAGATTGTTAAATTTTTTCTGGGTTGATGGCAGAAGCAGGATAGATTATGAATGTTTTGGGGATGTGTTGATTTTTGATACTAGTTATAGGCTGAACAAGTATAATTTTGTTTGTGCGTCATTTATTGGTGTTAACAATCATTGGCAGAATATTTTGTTTAAGCTTGCTTTTTTGTCAGAAGAGACAATTGAAAGTTTTACATGGTTGTTTAAAATATTTGTATGAATAATGGGTAATAAATATCCAACAACAATATTCACTGATCAGGACCAAGCTATGGCCAGGGCCATAGAAGTTGCATTACCTCATACTCGTCATAGATTATGCCAATGGCACATCTTTAAAAAGGTTCCATCAAAAGTTTTCATCTACAATAGCAATAATAAAGTTAGAGGACTCTTCCATAAGTGTATGAGGTGGTGTGATTCTGAGGAAGTGTTTGAGGAAGCGTGGGATGAAATGATCAAGGAAGGGAATCTTCATAACCATGAATGGTTGCAGGATCTTTATAAGATAAGGAGAAAGTGGTCAACTGCTTTCAACAAGGATTCCTTTTGCATGGGCATTTTATCAACGCAGCGTAGTGAGTGTACTAATAATGTGTGTCATGGCATTTCGAAGCCAACAAGTTCATTAACTGACTGTTTTCTTGGCTTGGAGAAGGTACTGATGAATTGGCGGCGAAATGAGCAGGATGAAGATTACAAATGTAGTCAATCTGAAATTGTTCCCGTGATAAAGAACAGCTCAATATTAAAACAAGCTGCTAGATTTTACTCAAGAAGAATATATTCAATTTTTTGAGGAAGAATTTATAAAGGCTATGGGAGAAATGCGTATAGATTTTGTCTCGACTGATTCTTCAAAGTTTTAAGTCAACTACATAGAGAAAAAGAATCAAAACCATCCTTGGGTTGTTCACTTTGATGTAACAGAAGGTAACATTCAATGCAGCTGTAAGAAGTATGAAACCATGGGATTGCTGTGTTCTCATTGTTTGAAGGTTTTTAAACAGTTGGATATGGCTAAATTCCCTGAGAAGTACTTATTACTACGTTGGTCAGCAAGGGCTCGACAAGTTTTTTATTCAGGTTACTTGCTTAATTCTCAAAGAAGTAATAATTTCCAAAGTGGTAGGGGATTCATATTCAGAAATCAGGTGAGCAGGTTTGCATATCAAATGAGCACGAAAGCTCAAGGGAATGAGGAGGCAGAGGAGTTTATTCTTTCCTCATTGCAAGACATGTATAAAAAATTATACTTAATTCTTGGTAAGAAGAAAAGAAATGAGAAAGATGTTGCTAGTTCCCAAGGTGGAACTGCTAATTTGAAAGATCCTCTAAAGCGTAGACCTAAAGGCATATCAAATGCAAGACTGAAAAGCCAATGAGAGAAGAAGAAACGACTTAAGAGTAAGCTTTTAATAACTTGTTAATTATTTAATTCCAAATCCTAAGACTAAAACTCTAGTTTCTTACAGATAAGAAGTCTTTTGTGGGGGATAACCCAATGGATGAACCTTCTTCAACACAACCTAGTTCAACACAGATGAACTTTTCAAGCATGCCTGAATGTTTCAGTGAGGAATATATAACCGGCATACCATCAAGCCAACCTGGAGCTGAATTCACCAAGTTGATGATGGATTTTCTTTCTTCGGAGTTGGAATTTAATGAATATGCAATGTAATATAATAATATTTATTTGGACTGATTGATTTTATTTATTGGTTGTAATAAAATTGCGATAAAGTTTAAATTTGCAATGTAATAATATTTATTTGAACTTATGTTGACTTATCGCTAAGGTTGCGCTAAGGTTGCGCTAAGGTTGCGCTAATGTTGCGCTAAGGTTGCGCTATAGTTGCGCTAAGGTTGCACTATAGTTGCGCTATAGTTGCGCTATAGTTGCGTTATGGTTGCGCTATGGTTGCGATATGGTTGCGCTATGGTTGCGCTATAGTTGCGCTATGGTTGCGCTAAGGTTGCGCTATAGTTGCGCTACGGTTTACTTCATTTTTTGAAGAAGAAGAAAATATAAAAGGTACAGAATATGTGAGCAGAAGTTACAGAATATGCACAAAGTAGAAGTTACAGAATATGCACATGTTATTAAACAAACAAAAACTATATAATAACATGATAAAATGTACATTTATAATTCATGGACAATATTTTACAATAAGTTACAGATTGTTTACTTCCTTATTTGAAGAAAAAGAAAATATGCTAACTCTGCCCTAAATTTTGGCATGTGCTTTTGCCAATCCTTAAGAGCAATCCAATCTGTTTTCTTTCGTAGGACGGCCTTTTCCATATATTTATAAACGAACATTCCACAATCGTAGCTGTTTGTTTGTGTTGGAATTCCACGAACCGCCTGGACGTTCCATTTCGTTATATCGCTAGAAAAGCATCCTATGGTGTTCTCGTGCAAATACTTTATCTGTACGAATAAAATATTTTAAAAATTTATTATGTATATAAACATAGTAATCTGGATTCAACTTAAAATTTAAATTGCACTTACAACTGTATGACAAATATTCTTGTGTTCAGGATTTGGTAATGAGTCATACATTTTCCAGACTTTCTCCTTCAATTTTCCAACAAGAAGAACCCAGTGCTTCTCGTAAATTATGGGTTGAACAATAAGTTTGCTTTCTTGAACTGAAACTTGATTAATGTGTTTGATAAAAATTTGATAATCCAGATTTAATGACTTGTATACCTGCAATAATTCAGTTCTATAAGAAAAAACAAACGTGAAAAAAAAAATTAAAATATTATTTATACTTACCCTGTACAATGGAGAAATATATAAATAACGTTGAAATTTCTCCGCCATTAACCTACTCTGCTCAAGTAAAAAGAAAGCAAATGCATCAACATGATTATCACCTAACCAATCATTTGTGAGCAGAAAGTCAATATCTGATCTTTTTATTTCAATGTTTTCAGATACAAATATTTTGTGCTCCCTACAAAAAATAAAGAAAAATATAATGTTAGAGCGCAACCATAGGGCAACCATAGCGCAACTGTAGGGCAACTATAGCGAACTTATAGCGCAACTATAGCGCAACCATAGCGCAACTATAGCGCAACCATAGCGCAACTATAGTGCAACCATAGCGCAACTATAGCGCAACCATAGCGCAACTATAGCGCAACCATAGCGCAACTATAGCGCAACCATAACGCAACTATAGCGCAACTATAGCGCAACTAAAACGCAACTAAACTTACTTTGTATTAAATTTTTTGAAATATTCATCCATAAATTGTTGTTTTTGCTCTGCTAGAAAAGGCTTCCCTAGATAATCCATAATTTCCAATGCAGGTCGTGATTCAACTATTATATTATCGACAGAGATAACCTCTTTGGTCTTCTTCTTTACGTATGGTACAATTTTTTTTGATGAACTCTCTTCTTTTTCACCATCTTCTCTTTTTCTTTTTGGTGATGAACTATCTTTTGGTGCTGGCACATCTTTGGCCGATGATGGTGGTGGAGGAACTTCTTGTATTTGTGGTTGTGGAAGAAGTTCTTTGGCCAATGGTGAAGGTGGAGGTATTGGTGGTTGTGGAAGAAGTTCTTCGGCCAATGGTGGATGTGGAGGTATTGGTTGTTGTGGAAGAAGTTCTTTGGCCATTGATGGAGGTGGAAGAACAACTTGTATTGGTGCTTGTCCTGAAGGATGCAAAGCCGTATTTTTTACTGATTGGAAGCTGGAGGCAGAACTAGATATATGCGGCTTCTCTTGATTGTGATCACACTGCATTTGAAATTCAATAAATTTGTACTTCAGGGAGTCTTGATCTGCCTGAAGTTTCTCCAAAATATCTTTAAGCCGATTCAATCTAGCTCCCACATTTTCTTGAATTTTATTCAACATTTTCTCAAATATTTCAAAACATTTATTCTGAACAGCCTCTAAATCTGCCCTTGTAATGGGTGGCTGTTCAGCAGAAGGTTGACTGGTGAAAATTTTTTGAGTAGGTGGACTAGTAGACGGTTGAGTTGGCGGCGGCAGAGTTTGAGTTTCTGGTGGTTCAATATGTGGAGAATTAGGGGAGAGAGGGGGAGAGGGAGGTGGGGAGGGAGGTAGGGTGGTGTCAAATTTTTTTCTTGCGGAAGCCTTAATTTTTTGGGGTGACTGCAATTTCTGTGGTTCATGGCCTGAACGGGTTTCCAAGTTCTGTATGGCAATAATGTCAGCCCCGTATTTTTCGGCCTCTTCATTGCTAACATTTTCAAGACAAGCAAAAATCTGCAAAAAATAGAAAAATTTATTAAAGCGCAACCATAACGCAACTATAGCGAAACCATAGCGCAACCATAGCGCAACCATAGCGTAATTTGCATCATGTAAGCTAAAAAATTACCTCACTTTTCTTTAAAAATTTAAATATTTTTGCTGCATTCTCTTGAGTAAAGTATAAATCTGTATACCCTGCCATCTCAGAAAACGCGGTCTTAATTCTGAATCGGTTGGTTTATTCAAAGAAAAATGTTCTAAAAACTAAATCTGTATAATGCCAAACATAAAAATTTTAAAGTTAACATTAAAAAACATTAAACATGTAGAATAACCAGTATGAGTGGAAACTTACCAGTAGAAGAGGAAAAAAACCGTTGATGTAACCCAATGGTCTTTGGAGTTTAAACTTCTCAAAAATTGTGTTGAACTCCTCAACCATGAAGTTCCTTAAGCATGAAGCCCAATTAATTGAAGCGAACTCACTTAAATTATTTGCAACAGTTGTGAGCCTTCTAGGGGTTTTATGACTATTTAGTGGAAAGAAAATGTTAGATAACAAAAACATAATAAAGGTCTTAATTTTTGTTGCATTATCAGATAATCTGTCTAATTTTGCAATTTCTGTTTTAACTTCAGTTGACAGAGGTCCATTTAGAGGATCAATCCTCCATTTTATATCAATGCCTCTGTTTGGCAAACCTGTCAGAAAATTTCAGTCGTTAAAGTTAAAAAAACATACAGCTATAAAAATTCCATATTCAAAATATTACCTATCAACAAAGTAACCTCGTCAGAAGTGAATTTCAGAACATGACCCAGGACGATGAAGCCTTCATCAGCCGGACTCCAAAATTTGAAAACCTAGAAAAGAAGTGGTATACACTGCTGGAAAGCGGGGAACTTCAAAAATTGATGAATGTTCAGATCCTTTAATGTTTGCTCCACTTCATCATCAATGATCTCGACATAAGCATCACAATGTTTCCGGAAAGAAGTAACATAACATCTAGATGTTACTGGCCTTTGATACTGCGTCATCATCTATAAAAACAAGAAAAATCAGAACTATAGCGCAACCATAGCGCAACCATAGCACAACCATAGCGCAACCTTACATTTCGTAATTATTTAGCTTAAAAGAAGTTTCAAATTCAGAAAAAAACAAAAACAAAAATTGAACACTACATTGAACAGATATGCTAGTTATACAACTATTACTAAACCCTAAAAGTTAGAAAATAGCGTAAACCTTTCGTATCATTTGCTTCATTCATTTACGAAGAGAAGAAGCGTGAAAAATCAGAAAATAAACATTTGAACAGTACATTACATTAAACAAACAATGGTAAAATTATAACCAAACCCTAAACCCTAAAATTTAACATATAACTTAAATGCAACGAAAGCGCAAGTAAAGCGCAAGTTAGGCGCAGCCATACCTCTTCCTGATTGATGATCTTCTACAGGTTCGTCGTCTACCACCGGCAGGAATAAGCTAATGCAGAACCGAAGGAAATGGAGGAATCCGAGAGCGCTTACCAGAACTGGAGCTGGAGTAACAGTGAAGATGTCGCGCGGCGTTTCCATTCTTTATTTTCCGGAATTCAAATGAAAAGCGTTATCGGGTAGGGTCGCTAACTCTGAAAAGACATAAAGCGTTAATATTAAATTAAAAAAATGCCTAACAGATGTCGCATTTTTATTGGCGACTGAACGGAGAGATGGCTTCGGTCACCTGACCCAATAATTTGCCTGAAAAGCAACAGAGCAAGCTTTTTTATTTGCATTGTTTTGTCATCTTCCCACTCATTTTCTAAGATAAAGGATTATTGTATGACTTTTCCATTCACCACACTTCCTTTAAAGTGGCCTCCTATCCAAAGAATAAATTTATTAAAAACAGTCGAACGTTCCAGGAAGATCAGAACGAAGCACAACATGCACAAAACAAGGAAAGACAGAAAATACCAATGCGGAGGAAACACGGTGGAAAAAAATAACTAGAACCACCAAAGCAAGGCTTTTAAAACCGGACTGGTCAATGAACCGGAAGGAGGGGTTAGAGGTTTGATGGTTCGACTGGGGTCGAACCGGGGTCGAATCGGATGACGTAATAAATATTTATTATATTTAAATATTATAATAATGACACAACTATTTATAAATATATAACAAAAATTGAAGAAAATTATAATACTTTTACTTATCTAATAGAGAAATGTTAGTCAAACAAATTCAAATATTTAAATCTAAAGGATATAAACTATATTACCATAGATAATACTAAACCCAATAGTTTCTAAAAGCAGAGTCACATCTATTTTCGCTCCAAAAACATAACAGATCTGTAAGATCAAACAAGTTCCATATATGAATAAAATATAATAGCATTTGATAATAATTAAGCATGTAAAAATTTATGATTTAAGACTACATGGAAGGAAGGTATAGTGGAAGATACTTGCGAATAGAGGATTTAATATTTTAATTTATTATGCTTCCACAATGTGCTGCACAAAACTAAATGTGTAAAAAACTTTAAAAAAATATTATTGAACTATAAAAATAATTATTTCTATTATAATTTATATGATATATTTTTTACTCGAGTGGTTTGACAAACAAAAATGAATTGACATAAATTTTATAATATATATAATGAAAAATATAAAAAAATTAAATAGAAAAAAATTAAATATTATGAACTAAGAAAATAAATATTATAAACTAAAAAAATTAATATTATTCATATTAAAAAACCTAATTAAAAAAATTGTTTAAAAAAAATAATACAAAACTATACAAAGCATAAAACTATGAAACCAAAGATGGGTCTTTGCTTTCTATGATTTAGTCCCACATTGCTTGGAAAACTTTGCTTTGCATAGTTTATATAACATTTTACTTTCTCTCTTCCGATGAGCTTATTTGGAGAAATGAAGACATGAGTTTGTTCAACTTAATATTAAATTATGTACTTAATAAAAATTTAAAAGTTTTATATTAATTGATTAAGATTAGTATTTATTTAATATTAAATAATTTATATAATTATTTATATTAAAAAAATTTGAACCGGCCAGTTTCTTAAAACCGGAACCGGTTCACCGGTTGAACCGGCGGTTCTCCCCCAAACCGGCCGGTTTGATGTTAGGCCGATTCTCAGGTTCAACCGAACCGGCTTTCAGACCGGTTCACGGTTGAACCGGTGGCCGATCCGATCCGAATTTTAAAGCATTGCACCAAAGAATAGTAAAAAACTAGAGCTATTGTTTCTCTCCAACCATAATATTAGAAAACTATCATAGGGACAATAATAGCAATGTGGTCAGCATGCCATTTGGAGCATTAGTGAGCCAAAAAAGAATAGCAAATAATGCTATTAGAAGCCAAATTGAAGCCCAAAGAATTCTCCAAAAAGACCAAAGCCTTGTTAGTAATATCCTATACAAGAAAATATGATTAAGAGTTTCTACATAAGAATAATATTGGCATTTTAAAACAATGTTGTAGACCTTAGAGAGCAATCACTCATCCATAGAAATGAAACCTTTTTTAAGCCGCCAAATTAAAATAGAGTATGAAGCATGAAAATTCAGACTCCAAATTCTATGATAAACTTTGATATTAGGAAAGCAATCTTGATACAATTTCAAACCTCTTTAGTGCAAAATTCACCATCTTTAGACTTATTAAAGATCATTTTATTTGTCGTAGTCATCTCAAAAGATATGTTCATAATGTCATCAACTACAATTTTAGGAACAAAATCAAGCAAACTATTGTAATTCCAATTATCATTGTCTAAAAATTCAAAAAACTTTCAAATTCGAGATAAAATGAGAATAAAAATAAGAATCTAAGGAACCAAAAGCCATCCAATTGTCTTGCCCGAAAAAAAAAAAGAATTTCCATTTCCAGTACCCCATTGCAAGAAAGATTCACCCAGCCACTTGATACTACACAATCTGTGCCAAACAAATGATTGATTGTTTTTGAAAAAACAACAAGACGAATGGTTGGAAATGAAATATTTCAGGTTCAGAAAGTTAGCCAAAAGGAGTTATTTTGTCCGAATTTCCAGCAAAGTTTTATAGAGAAGCAAGAAATCATATGTTTGATGGACTTGTACCCAAGGCCCCCCTTCCCAACAGGGCCAGTACAAGAATTCAAAGTTTTACAGAGAATCCTCTTAAAATAAGAAGAAGATATATTTTTATTATTAAATTTTTGGTCCATTTCAAAAGCTAATGTCGTGAAAGTAATTATTAAATTATTCGGAGGAAAATATTATTTTTTATTTTGCTGTAAAAGCTTCTAACATAAATCTTTTTTTAAAGTAATATCAAAATAGTGGATAAATAAAATTTATGATTGTGTATTAATTAATGATTAAATTGTCAATGCCCAATTTATAAAAAATCAATTTGAACATAACTTCGAAATATTCTAAATAATATATTAAGTTATAGAGCCTAATTGCTATCCTACGAAAAAAATGTACAATATACATTCAGTCACAAATAAGTTATATTTATAGAGATATCACAATATTTTTAAAGATATTCTAATTTTCTTAATTAAAGTGGGCATATTTTTTTAATGATAAAACCTCCAAGCCTTTGATCTGATCTGTTACAAACAATCCATAATAAAGAAAGGCTGAAAAGAAAAAACAAAGATAAAGAAACAAAGAAAAATGCCACATAAGCAACCTAGTCGGCAGGAGGTAATAAATGGAAGCAGCCACCCAAGCATGCACAACTCCCGTGAGAATCAAGAAATGGAACTTGAAGACAACCGGCAAAATGACCAAACAAACCATGCAGGGAAAAGGAGCAATGAACCGTAGGTGCCAAAGTGATCACCAAAGATAAGCACCAGAAAGAAAAGAGAAGGAAACACGATAGCCTTCATTGGAGAACAAACTAGTGGAGAAAATCCTTCATTGGATCATCATGATAAATCCTATTCAATCTATAAGCCTCCATGTCTTTAGCTGTAACATGCATGTCGCCATTATGTAAGAATCATGTAATAGATCTAAAAATTGGTTATTCAAGACAGATCAAACACAAGCTTATCATCATAATTAACCTCATCGCTCCACTTGACATTGATAAGAATAAAATATAATTAATAATATTCAATCATGTAAATTACATACATATATACTAATTTTAACATTTAATATTTATCAAATATTTTAATCCTTAATTTACTAACTCTTGAATTTCATAGATTTATAGGATTTACGAGAGATGAAGCACTAGAAGATATTATTTTGTATCTTAAGGGCTATTTGGATAGGGTTAGGATTTAACTCAAGTGGGATTTAGTAAATCCTTTAAATTTGGAAATACTAAATCCTAGGGCTGTCAATATTTGACACGCCACGAAAACCCGACTTGAAAAATCTGGGTTGAAATCGGGTCGGGTTCAGGTTGGCCCAACGGGTCGGGTTCGGGTTAACCCGTCGCATCCCGCGTGCCCGCGTCCCGCGCACCCGCCACGTCCCACCACACCCGCGCGCCCGCGTCACGCCAGACCCGCGCGCCCGCTTCCCGCTCACCCGCCTGTCTCCAGCGCACCCGCCCGTGTCCAGCGCACCTGTCGCCCTAGCCAGCTCACGTCTGTCTCATTCCTGTGTCGGGTTGGGTCGACCCGGCAACCCGCCGGGTTGGGTCATGGTTTGAATATTCGACCCGTTTACCTACTCGGGTCGGGTTAGGGTCGACTCGATTGAACCCGTGTTAGTTCCGGGTTCGATCCAAACCCGACCCGTGACTCAAAATTGACACCCCTACTAAATCCCAATGATGTGTTAAATCCAGAAAAATGTTTGCTTTGTAGAGGTTAAATTGAATTAAATTTTAATGTGTTACTTAGATACTTATTTTTGGATTTAAAGTGTTAGCTAATAGAAGATTTTAATAATAATTATTGATAGTTAATATATAATCATATGTAACATGAAATGATAATTAATATCTAATCTTATTTTAATAATAATTCTATGTGGTTATTTGTAACATGAAATGATATTGCTTCTACATTGGAAGTTAATTTTACTGTATTAAAATTCTTGATATATTATTGATATTCCGTATTTACAAAATTAACTTTAACTTTAACTCTTAGATTATAAAAATTTTCTATGCAATCTTCTAAAATATTAATAATTGTAATTTTATATTTAAATCCTTTAGAGATGTTGAATTTTATAATATTTAACTTCATGATTTATCTTTGTTATCCCAAACTCCTTTGGAAGAAGTTTTAAATCAATTTTATCATTTTTTTTATACAGAAAATATCCTCCAACAATAAAGCTCATAAAGACAATCCAAAATGTAAAATAAAACTACAAAAAAACTGCCTCTGTTTTATGTGCGAACAATACTGGCAACAAATAACATATTTCGTCATTTAAATTTGAATACTTCATTACCAGGATAACAAACAAACGTATCTTCCCCTTCCATTGCGACATCTTCCCTAGGCCTATCAAGCTTAACACCAATATATTCTTTGTAATCTCCATGAACCTCTATGAGTTTTCTGAGATCAAACTTTGGAGCCTTGAGGATCTTCACCTTGCGGATAAATACATTCTGCAAGGGGTAGATGCTTGTTGTTTCCTTCTCAATCTCCTTACCTATGACCTCGGAAATGAATTTCTGCACCAATTCCTTCATATCACATGATGAAGCTTGATTGGACATGATCTCCCTCACTTTACGACGAATCTATCTTATCTGACTACTCTGAGCATAGCAAGTACGCTTTACTTGATTTGGCCTTCTCTTGGTGAAGCCGATGCAGAACAATCACAATGTGTAACTATCAGTAGTCTTCACGTCAACCTGAGCTTCAATTAATGTCTGTCATTTGCGAACCAGAGACCTGAGCTTGTCAGTGGTGAAATCCATGCCCCAAAAGTTTGTGAGAACATTTTTGCCTATGACATCCTCTGCACGAAGCCTAATCTTTCTGTATGCTTGATCCTCATCATTTTGAAGATCGGCCAGGGAGACCTCAAACACTCTATGCTTAAGACCTTCAGAAGTAATCTTGGTTCCATGCGTCCTCGACACGAGAGTCTTCTCGATATTCCTCACCGAAAAGATCGATGGAGCCTTGATGTCATACCAATCCTTCTTCGAGAAGGGTTGTATGCATTTTTTTCTTACATGCAAGGCTATGATAATTGATTTAGTGTTGAATTTTAAAATAAATTAATATAATTTCTTTCCTACAATTTTAATGTAAATATCTGATTTTTCATTAATGTAATTAATAACTATAATTATTTATAATAATGAATTTTTTTTTACAACGATAATATAATTTATTTTTTGTTAAAATTTTATGCAAACATGCAAGGCTATGATAATTGATTTAGCTTTCAACAATTTTTTTTTTTTAAAAACTCTAATAACTCTTAACTCTAAGAGAATTCAAAAGTAGATCAGAAGGGGTACCAAAATATAAATATATAAGCAGCCAAGTAGATCTTGTTGAAGGCATGATGAAATTAAGTAGCAAAGTGGCACACCTAGAGATTCTAGAGGAACCGTTAGTCCCACCATTTGAAAGTAAGGTCAAATCTTTTTTAGAAAAAAAAAAAAAAACTAGCAAGTGACAAAAAGCAAACAGATTCTCTCTTTGGCTAATTGGTCATGGAATTGCATCAGAGGGTTTCACTTCTTCTCTTCCTTCTCAGCCTCTGCAGCCTTCTTCAATCTGGCACCAGCCTGCCTAGCATTCATTCTCTCAACACGAAGTTTTCCATAAGCCTTGAAAGCCTTCATCTCATCTGTGACTTTCACCATCTCAACTGAAGGCTTGTCAAGCACAAAAGGCATATAGTCACCCTTCACCTGGGTGGCCGTAGCAAGCTCTTCGGGAGTGGAATCACCAGCCTTAAATTTCCTTGCACGTCTTGGGAAAATGACTAGCTTAGCTTTGTATGTCTTCAGCCTTTGCACATTGGCATGGAGACCTTCCAAGGAGCGGTTCTTCCTACGGTGATCAACTGCAATGCCAATTGTGGGTGCAAGCATCTTGGGAATTCCTGCAGCCTTGAGTTCCTCGAGAGTAAAGCCTCTACCAGCTCTTGGTTTCATATTGTACTTCAGTGTCTGGCAACGAACAACTAGGCGGAGGGGACCAGATGTTGGGCGAGGGAAGATTTTCAAAGCCTTCTTCTGTCTGGCAACACGTCTTCTGGTCTTTCGTGCAGGCTGGTTGAACCAGGTCCTCACATAGTTTTGCCAATGCTTTTTGAAGTGACCATTTGGCACTACATTATTGTGCTTCACCATGATTATACGGTTTGCCGACGCCGCGTTAGCTTTCTAACTCCAACTTCCGGCGCCCGAGATGCTGCGGCTCTAGGAGCTTTCAACAAGATATGCTGTCATTTGAATAGTTTCTTAATAATACATTTTAAATTATATAAGAGGAATAAGAAAAATAAATTAAGACCAACTCACTGAAATTTTTTGCACTTACCTGATGAAGAAATGTGAAGTACTAAACTAAAGATTCATTTGAGGCGAGGCGAGGTGTTGCTGGATTTGCCAAGACAGATAGGACTGTTGTGAGCGATGGTGGGAAGAAGATCGGGAATAGGTGCAACATTTAGCTAGAAGGAGAGAACGAGAGAGGTTATACGTTTAGAGGAAAATGTGGCATGGGTTCTTTTTTAAGGGCCAAAAGGGTAACTGTTCAGCTACTAATTAGAGGAATTGTCAATAAATACGGATGGATGCCACCAATGCAAATAACTTGTCAAAAACATAAAAAAAGAATTAACTATATTTGAGAACTTTTTTATTTATGAGATAAACCAAATGTGAGGTTCTAAATGGCAATTGGAATAACGGCCCTAAGTGGAATGGGATAAATATGGTATGACATATAAATATTTAAAATTTTAATTTAAAATTGAAAAAACAAATAAATAATTAATTATTGCATTATTATTTAGATATTTTTATTTAAAATTGAATTAAATTGAAATGAATAAATTTGAATGATTACGATTTAAAATAATAAGAATTCAATGGCAGAATCTTATTTGGGAAGAAAGTTTATAATCGTCACTATAGATAAGATTTAATATTGATAATGTAATGCATTATGGATGCTTTGAAGGTAGTCTTGATGATCTGAATGCATGGGAAGCGAACACGGTGACGAAGAAACCATCTTACAGTCTAAATGATCTGAATGATCGAAATGCATAGTTTTTTATCCTGGATGGATATTTCTCAAAGAACTAGAAACGAAAAAAAAAAAAACTTAATTTGTCTAAACTGCTAACTCAAACAAATCATTCATTATTAAATCTAAACTGAAGAATCATAAAATCACTCAAAAATGCTATTTCTTGATAAAGTAGATCACAAAATTATAAATAAAAAATTGTTTTTAATTAATTAATATTTTAAAAAATAAAAATTAATTTCTAAAATCACCAAAACAATTGTAATAATTAACTTTTTTACATATCAAAAACTGAATTCAAATTAAATAAAAAAATTTTAGGTTTGAAAGGATCATGATTTTATCTTGAATAAAAAAATATATTAAGAAAAAAAAGGTCCACAAGATAATGGCCATTTCTTTTAAGTATTTTTTTCAATTCCAAATTAGACTTTTGAGCCATTCAACATTGGATTATTGTCTTTTACCTCATTTTACTTCTCAACAAAAGTATATAGAAAGGAATGGGAATTGTATGAGTGCTAGGTTTCCATCTACCATGTCAATCTATTGCATCTTTTGGAAGCCCCTTAACTATAATATGTGAAAATAAATATATATTTTGTAAGTTAAATAATGATCAAATTGTCAATGCCCATTTTATAATAAAATCTATTTGAACATTCCTTTAGAAGATTCTAAATAATCTAGTAAGTTATAGAGCTTAATTGTTATCCAACGAAGAAAATGTTCTATATACATTCAGCCACAAATAAGTCATATTTATAGAGATATAATTATATTTTCAAGATATCTTAATTATTTAATTAAAGTGGGAATCTTTTTTTTCAAATAAAACCCACATACGAGTACTTTAGGGATCAACAGCCCTCTAAAAATACAACATTTAAAAGAAAACCTACAAGCCTTTGATCCGATCTATTACAAACAATCCACAATAAAGAAAGGATGAAAAGAAAAACAACGCAAAAGAGACAGAAAAATGCCACATAAGCAATCCAGTTAACATGAGGTAATATATAAACGGAAGCAGCAATCCAAGCAAGCACTAATCCCACGAGAAGCAAGCACTAGAACTTGAAAACAGCCTGCAAAATGACCAAACAAACCATGCAGGAAAAGGAAAAATAAACCAAAGGTGCCAAAATGATCACCAAGATCATCATCAGAGGATCCTCCGGCCCCTTCAAGTCATCCCCAACACAACTGCAGGGTGAAGAAACATAATCGTTAAGCCAATTGTTTTGATCCAAACAATTAGTTTACATACTACCTGCTAATTGTGCTTTCAAAACCTCACTAGAAATAAGTGAAACTGGGACATCAATAACCGGTTCCGACAATGGCACGGGAGATTCATTAGGAGTCTGAACAGAATAGTCCACCACATCCCTAGACCCAATAGACACAACGCCTGTGGGTAATGACATGTGACGGCCACCAAAAAGAACATCAATAGCATCACCGACTAAAGCAGGCAAGGTAGTGGGAGTAGATATTTGGTTCATTATATAGTTATTCGCATCAAGGCCCTCATTAGTCAAAGGCACACCAACCTCAACAACATCATCAAGAGCAGCAATCAAGGGATCAATGCTCACACCATCATGACCTGCAACATCCCCAATGCCAACAACATCAGAAGGATCAACATTCACATCAGAGATAGTTCCATTACACAAGGCATCAATACCCCACATTAGGAACATGAGAAGCATAAACGTTCCAAGCTGAGATATTTTCACTACACACGACATCATTTTCCACCTAATTAGGAATAGGAGAAGAAACAAGCCTAGCAGAAATATCTAAATTATCGAAACCATCCATAACATTCCCAATAGAATTATCAATAACAAGAATAGAAGCATTAGCATGAGCACTTGGCACAATAGTGGAGGGAAGAGGAAGACAATTACTAATTAATTGAGCGAGTGGGGATTTAAAATTTTTTTTATAACTTTTGCTGTGTTGAAGATATTTTTTATTTTGATTATTTTCACTCAAGCTTTTATATTATATTTTGTCTATTTCCGAACATGGCTTATGTTTAACTCAATTAACTTATATTGGCAACTAATTATTTTTAAATAAAATTTTGACCTTTTTGTAAATAATAATCTTAGCTTTTTATTAATTTTTTTTTTTATGAAAATGCTAATATTTGTACATAAATTTTTTATATTTATAAGTATGATGGTTTTTTTTATTCCACCATAATAAAAAATTTCAAATGCGTCAAAATGGATTTTTGGGTCGGGTTTAAGTCTGACCCAAAATCAACCCGCTTTGAATCTATTTGGCCTAATTTTTACATGTTTAACAAACATGTCAAAATCATGTACCCCAACCTAAACCATTGGCAACATATTTAACCCAACCACAACCTTCAATGGAGAAAATCCTTCATTGGAGAACTAACTAGTGGAGAAAATCCTTCATTGGATCATCATGATGAATCCTCTTCAATTTGTAAGCCTCCATGCATGTCTTCAACAGTAACTTGCATGTCGCCATTAAGTATGAATCATGTAAGAGATCAGAAAATTGGTTATTTAAGACAGATCAAACCAAAGTTCAATATTATAATTAACCTCATCGCTCCACATGGCAATGTATTTTCTTTTTCGTTCATCTTTCTCTTCCATCTTCCTTTGATTGTCCTGTATAATTGGAAGCCAGTAACATAATAGACAATTAGGATTATCAAATAAGCTCATAGCTTGTTCATGTTTGATCATGTTCAACTCAATAATTAGCTCAAATTCAAATATATATATATATATATATATATATATATATATGCTTTCAAGAAAAGGCTCATTTACAACCCTATAATTCAACTCGAAATTAACATTAAATTTAGAGACAGAAAACATTGATATGCTCACCTTCTTTAGAGACTCAACAAGAAGTTTTTTATCAAGAACTAGATCTTGAGGGATTTCAGTTCTTCATGAAGCAAGCTCCTCTTCATGCTTCTCTAGTGCCTCTGCTAAATAGGCATTTGAACCCAAAAAATCAAAAAATGTTCTCTAAATTGCATATTTCATACTAGGTGTCGAATTATTTTAAACTGAATGACAAAGCAATACATATAGAGCTTTTGCTTCTCTCTTATCCCTAATAGAGTTAAATTTCTTAGAAGCTGAGCACATCAATAAGCATGCATGTTCAAACCATCATGAGCAACAAACAACTAATAAAATCAAATGTTTATATATTTGCAAAATTTCTAATCATAGTACTGTTAACCTTGAATTTGTCAAAAATCCTAAGTCAGAAGGTTGACCTGGTCAAACTGACTAGGCTAGGCCCCAAGACCACCTCTCTTGCATTAGTGGGTAAAACTAGGCTAGGCCCCAAGACCACCTGTTTGACCAAGTCAACCCGGGTTCACCCAAATTGACTCGAATGCTTTCTCTTGACTTAAAATCAAATCCATTGCCTCCTAGGCTCAATCTCTTACTTCCCATAGGCTTCATGGGTCACACCATAGTGGTTGAGCTCAGAGCCATGCTTTGGGTCAACCTAGTTGATTAGGTCAACCAAGGTTGACACATTAAAGCCATATTGATTTCAAATCAAATTCAAATCAATCCAAGCTTCCTTGGGCCCTTTGGTCTATTTGGCTAGGTTGACCAGGTCGACCATTGACTTTGTCAACCTTAGCCCCCCCCCCCCCCCCTTGTTCAAATTTGACGTATTTAGGTCAAATTAACCCTATTTAATGCATTCAATCATTCTAAATCAAGCCTTGAGCTAAACCCCGTGCACATCTCTTCCCCTCATCCCTATTTATCCCTAATTTTGATTCTAGCCAGCGATCTAATGCCATGAGCCTTTAAATAGATGATTCAGAGTTCATGCAAAGGATCTTTTTTTTTTTTTTTTTTTTAATTCTCTCTCCCTAAGCCACCCTAGCCCGAGAGCTTTGGTGGTTGAGCTCTTCTAACTCCTCCCCACGATCCCCAAGTTGAGCCCATCGTTAAGACCTTGCCGACGGCAAGATCTCCGATGAACCGAGCCTAGGAAACTTCCAAGGCCATTTGTGCTCAATCCAGACGTTGGGATCTCGAGGATCCTTCTACAAATTTATTCGATAGTTATCATTATAATTAGTATTGAAATTCTTATTAAAATAACATTCTAATTTTGATATTCATAATTATAACTTTTTAGTATTAATTAAAATTAAAATTAATAAGTAAATCATTTATAAAACACAAATGTCATATGAGTTAGCTTCCTTAAGTCTTGAATAGCATTGCTAAACAATCTCACAATATTTATCAAGATTTAGCATATTTCTTTCCAAATAATTTTCAAGATTTAGTTAATCTAAATTTATAGAATTTATGAAATCCTACTTAAATTAAATCATATCTGCTTCCAAACACACCCTAAGGCTCTATTTGTGCTGATTGTTTATTAGGTCACATTTAAGTGTTGTAGGTTAAATGATTTTTTTGTGATTTATTAATTTAATATTTTATGAATTAATAATTATTAATTATATTACTATATGATAAGCAAGATTTTTTTAATCTAATTATAATTGATAAGAATAAAATAGAATTAATAATATTCAACCATGTAAATTACATACATATATATTAATTTTAATATTTAATATTAATTAAACATTTTAATCCTTAATTTACTAACTTTAGAATTTCAAGGATTTATAGTATTTAAGAGAGATGAAGCACTAGAAGATGTTATTTTGAATCTTAGGGGCTATTTGGATACGGTTAGGATTTAACTCAAGTAGGATTTAATAAATCCTTTAAATTTGAATATACTAAATCCCAATGGTGTTAAATCTAGAAAAATGTATGCATTGTAGAGGTTAATTCAATTAAACTTTCATGTGCTCCTTTTTTTATTTTTTTTAAAAGTTAAAACCCACTCATGGGGCCTACGTGTTAATAATAAAAAAAAACGGTTATAGAGTCCTTAGAAGGCTCCTCCAGCTCGCTAATGCTCGAAAGAGCAACAATCCAAAATGACAATAAAAAGCCTAAGAGCCGGTGGAACTTTAAACTATGATTACAAAAATAACCTAAAGAATAACTCGGGCTGTGAGACGACAGCACCAAAAAAAGGAAGAGCTGTAAAATTTCCTTCAGCACATTCTTCCTGCAAAAAAATTGAGAATAACAGAAAAAGAGACACAAAAAACAAACAAAGACTACCTTGCAGTCCATGAATTTCCTCACCTTATGCTCGTTAAAAAGCCTACAAGGAAATCTCCAAAAAAAGATGAGAGAAATATAACTGGTAAAAAACATTAAGAGACCCCTCAAAATACGGAGACACCAATAATTGGTGCAAGCTTGAAGAATAAGATCCTTACCAGAATTCCAACAGGAAGTAACAGGAAGAATATAAAGAACATAATCAGTATAACCAATAATACCCTTAAACACCCACAAGATGGAAAGAACCAAACTACCCAGCAACGAACCGACCAGATACCAGAAGAAAACATCACCACACCAACCACAATCACACCAAGTTTCCCCACCAGAGGTGGAAAACCCAGAGTAAAACCCAACAGGCAAAACGAAACCAAGAACATTCCCGCCAGACTTAATGACACACATAAGGAAAACCACTTTGGTCTAAATTAATGAGGCCTTGAATGTGGACGGGCAACTGACCAAAGGTAAAATCATTAGAATACTTAAGCAAGGTGCCCAAAATCGCCACATTATTCGCAACAGCATTTCCCTCCACCTTAATAAGGGAAGTAGTACTCACAAATGATCTCAACTTCGCCTTAATGATGCGCCGGATATAAAACTGAGAAGGAACACAAGTAATAATGTCCTTATAAAGACATAAGAGGCTATCATATAAAGAATCCACCTCCAAAACAATGCTCTTCAAGTTCAAATTACAGCAGCTATTTAACCCATGCAAAATCCCCTTAAGCAAAACAATATGACTATCCATGGCATTAGCCGGCCCAGCGAAAGAAGAAATACAATTACCAAACTGATTCCTGATGATACCACCATAACCAAAATTACCATTAACATTGGCCCACGCCACATTAACTTTAAAACAGATAGAAAGAGGCTTGCACCACATACAAGAAGAAATTCTAGCATTATCCGTAACCTCCTTCCCAGTAATCCCAAAGAAAGAAAGGGTAAAATAATAATTCCTAATGTTCTTTAACATTATCAAATTGGAGGAATACAGAGCCAAAATCTTATCTTTAATTTTTAAAATAATGCTCTGATAGTTCATAGGGCAACCATTAAACTGAGAATCATTTCTCTCCAACCAAATGTACCAGCAAATGAGGGAAAAAATCACATTCCTAATATGACCCTTAGAATTAACAAACCAAAGATCCAACAAATTAGAGATACCATTCGAATAATCAATAAAATTCAGATGAAATAAATCTTCAAAAAAGGTCCAAACTTTGACCGCAATAGGGCTAGAAATAAAAACATGATGCATATTATCAACATGAAAATAACATTGACATTTAGAAGTAATGATAAAACCCGTCTTTCTCAAATTATCATCAGTAGGAATGTAGTTATGAAGAATCCTCCATATAAAAATAGAAACAGTAAAAGGGATAGAGTTATGCCAAATCAAATAAAACAACTTAGAGGCTACCTTTTTTATTCTAAAAGAGTGCCAAGCCTGCATAATACTGAAAGAACCGTCAATAGAGCCCTCAAAAAGTAACACATCCTTAACATTGCTATTCATAGGAATTTTTAAAATAAGTTGAATAATACTATCAGGTAAAAAAGTAGCCAACTTCTCAACATCCCAACCGTGGTTATTGAAGAAAAAATTAACCTTTAATTGAGAAACAGAAACCGTATTAAGTAACTGGTCGATAGACTCCCCATTGAGCCACTTATCTTGCTAAAAGAAAATCTTACCATTGCTAAGACCCCACCTTATAGAATCCTCCACCTTCCATTTAACAGAGCACATGCGATGCCAGACCTTAGAATTGCCCCTAGAAAAATAACAAAGAGATGGGTGTTTACCACCACCATATTTAGACCTCATAAAAATAGCCCAAAGAGAGCCATTACCCCTAAAATTAAACCAGAGCTTAAATGAAAAAGCTAAAGCCATATCAAACATCTCTTTACAACCCAAACCACCTTCCTGTTTAGTACCACAACAGTCACCCCAATTCCTCCAATGAATTTTAGTATTATTACCCGAACCTTGCCAAAAGAATTTATTTAACATCCTATCGATTCTAATACAAACCTCTTTAGTAGGAAAAGTCATTTGAAAACTATAGATAGGAAGCGAACAAAGCACACTCTTAATAAGGGTGAGACGACCACCAAAAGAGAGGAAGTTTGAATTCCAAGAAAACAGACAATGCTGAATCTTGGAAATAAAACCATCAAACAGAAATGATCTTTTCCTGCCCTTAAAGAGAGGGATCCCCAAGTAATTAATAGGAAGCACAGCTTGAGAAAACCCAGTGTAGTTCCTAATGTTCAATATATGGTTAGATAACACATTTTTAGAAACGATAAAGCAGCATTTTTTGTTTATTGAAAGACAAACCACTCACCGATTCAAAAATGCCAAAGAATCTAAAAATTTTAGCAATTCTATTCTTAGTAGCATTGGAAAAGATAACGAAATCATCCGCAAAACATAAATGCGAAATATGAACACCACCTAAAGTTTTAAAGTAGAGACTAGGATAGTTAGAGAACAAATTAGCCAAACCCCTAGATAGGAAATCCGCAACAATAATAAAGAGGGCAGGCGACATGGGGTCCCCTTGTCTAAGCCCATGAGAAGCTTGAAAGTACCCATGACTCTTGCCATTGATAATGATAGAAAAGAAAGGACTTTCAATACAAGAATTAGTAAGTGTTATGAACTTTCTATTAAAACCAAAAAGATGAAGCATGTTATAAATAAAACTCCAATTGATATTATCATAAGCCTTGGCAATATCCAACTTCATAATCATGTTACCACCTCTAACTTTGGCATCCAAGTCCTGACAAAGCTCCTGGGCTAAAAGAATATTATCAACAATAGCACGACCTTTAACAAAACCCATTTGATATGGAGAAATAATTTTAGGCAACAAAATAGTTAATCTACTCATCAAAATTTTAGAAATAAGCTTATAAAAAATAGTACACAAACTAATAGGTCTAAAATCATTCCAAGAGTTGACGTCAGTATTCTTAGGAATTAAAACAATAGAAGTGGAAGTAAAAAACTTGGGAATCTGGGTACCCTTAAAAAAATCAGAAAAAGCAGAGAAAACATCGTTAAAATTAATATGCCAATGTCTTATGGAAAAACTTAACAGTATGCCCATCTGGCCCAGCAACAGAATCAGCATTCATCTCAAAAAGGGCAATTTGAATCTCCTCAAGAGTCGGAGAAATAGAGAGAGACCTATTCTCCTCAGGAGAAATGGTGTTAGGGATGAAGGCACAGTTGTCAATCGACACAGGGTTAAAAGATTTATTCAAATGCTTTTGAAAAAAGTTAATAGCCAAAATAGCAATCTCTTCTTGATTAGCAGACACAGAACCATCATCACGAGAAATTTTATGAATACTATTAATAGAACGTTTCCTATTAACCAAGCCATGAAAATATTTCGTATTCTTGTCACCCTCAACTAAGTGTTTGACAACAGCTTTTTATTTCTAATAAGTTTCTTCCTGAACTTGGAGCTTAGCTAGATTCACTTTGGCCTCATTGAGAACCCCCAAATTGGCCTTAGAAGAATCTAACTGACACAACTCTTCCAGGGAATTAATATTGTTTTTAGCAATCAAAATGTTCAAAAACAAGTTTTTGAAAACATTATGGTTCCACCAATTCAAGACCCTCTTAAGCCTTTTCAGTTTAAGCCAAAGTCTGTTCATGCCAGAAATCGAATTATCAGGAAATAAAGGGGCTTCCCAATTATTATGCACAAGATCCATGAAGGACTCATGAAGCAACCACATATTTTGAAATCTAAACTGAGTCGGAAAAATAGTAGGATTATTCTTAATGTTAATGAGTAAGGGAGAATGATCAGATAAAGTACGACAAAGGTGCTCAACCTTAGTCGAATTAAAAACATTAAGCCAATCATTATTAAAAATAACTCTGTCTAGCCTTTGCCACAAATGCCCACGATGCCAAGTGAATTTATTACCGGAAAAACCAATATCAGTAAGGTTACAAGCCTAAATCATGTCATTAAAGTCTTCCATGGAACGGTAAATAAGCAGCGATCCCCCCCCCCCCCCCCATTCATCCGGCATAGTAATAGTATTAAAATCCCCCCAACCAACGAAGGGAGATTACACACATTATGAAATCCCACAATTTTCTCCCAAAGAGACTTGCGAGTATAACGAGAGGAAGAGGCATACACGAAGGAAGCACAACATTGAACATTAGAAGTTTCAATATTACCGTGTAAGACTTGAGTAAAATTCCTGATAATATCCACTCTAACAAACTCTTTCCAGAAAATCCAAATTTTACTAGAAATATTAGACTTGGCATTGTTAAAACCCAAACTACGAGCAGTGGAAGACAATTTATCAGTAGAAAGAAGAGGCTCAAGTAACACAAGAATAGCAATATTATGAATACGACATAAATTTTTAACTCTAAACTTAGAAGAGGGGCAACCGATCCCCCTCACGTTCCAAGTTATAGCATTAAACATAAAAATAGATTAATGAGAAGTATGCGACCGAGTACTCCTCGGAGATTGTAAAACAACATTTCTCGGTTTCCTACCACGTTTACCCCAACTCTTTGAAAAACTAAAATCATTATCTTCCCTAGCATAACATTTATCCATAATATTAATTTCAGAATCCGTATACGCATCACAGTTATATAAATCAGATAACAAAATAGTTTTATCATTACTATTACCTGAAGGTCCCCTAGGAAGAAACCGAGCAAAATCCTCATCGACAAAAAAGACCCCATCTTCAACAGAAGATAAGGGGAATGCATTACCTTTAATAACCTCTTTCCCTTTATTAGCCACTACCAAAGGAAGAGACCCCATAGAAGGCGCCACCTCCTTCTTACAGATCATGAGAAGATTTTCATTACCTGTACTACAAGAATCAGCCAAAACCTCCTCCTGATTATTTATAACAAAAGGAACCAGCTCCTGAGATGGCACAACCACCTCAGTCCCATGATCGCAACCAACCTGACTTACCTCAACCAAAATGTTAGAGCAAGTATCAATAGAATTATGTTTTTCATCACCCGCAAAATGATACAACCCATTTTTTAAAGAAACAGTTAAAGAAGGAGAAGTAGCAGGAGCAATAAGATCAGCATTACAGTTTTCATTACCTTCTCCCACTTCACTGGTTTGTAGTAATTTAGGATCATAAATAGTAGCATCAGGATCCTCAAAACCAATAGACTTTGGAAGAACATTTATAGTTTCAGTACCTTCCATCAAGTATTCGTTAGCAACCACTACCTCCTCCACAATCAACTTTCCTTCTTGCATATTAGAAGATCTAACAATATCTTTATCTTTCCTGAGATGAGGATGCAATTTAAAATAAATGGTAGAACTATGACCGTGCATCTTACAATGAGCGCAGAATATAGGAAAATTTTCAAATTCGACTTTTTGAAAATATTCATTCAATTCAGATCCCAACCAAATTTCATTAGGATACTTTTTGGATATATCTAGCTCCACCAATACCTTAGCCACCGAAGGACGAGAAACCGAGGCCGTAGCCTGGTCAGTCTGAAGTGGCCGGCCAAGGATTAAAGCCAAACCAAAAAGAATTTGAGAATTAAAGAAATGAAACCTCAGGTGAGGAAAAGATACCCAAACAGGAGCAATCAGGGATTCATGCCTAACGTCAAAATCAGGAGTCCATTTAAGTAAACGCATTTGGCAAGATTGAATATAGTAAGAGCGGCTAGAGAAAATATGACTATAATCCAGATCATTATTCAGTTGAATAGCCACATGCCTAGAATCCAGTAATCCAATATGAAAGGAACCAGAAAGCTTAAGATTATAAAATTTTTTTTGGATAACATCAATATTCAGCCTCTTTAACACAAACTTACCGACCAGAGTAAGAGCAGACGGAGCTGCCAATTGATTAACAGCCGAATCATCTAGCAATAAAGCAGGACAACATTTAAACGAAGCTTTAGTAAATTTAACGGAAGGAATAGAGGAAGCCTAACCAGCCAAAACATCTTTAAAAGAACTAAAACCCCCAGACGGAGCAGCTACCGGAGGGTTAGATGACGACGGGGTCGTCATCCCCCAAAAAACTGCGATGAAAAGGGACCAAAATTGGAAAAACCCTTAAAGAAAACAAAACCGCAACCCAAACGAAAGGGAAGCCATGAACACCAGAGAAAGACCACCAGACCTAAAAAACAACTAAGAAGAAGCAAAAGATAAAAAAAAAACAGGGAAGAGATCACTAGAAAAGCCTGCAGCGAAGGCGGGGAGGAACGCCGGAGAGAGCCCTAGAAATTGCCTCAAAATCGCCGAGACAGAGCGCAGAGAGACGTTGAACCGACTTTCATGTGCTACTTAGTACTTATTTAAGGATTGAAAGTGTTAGCTAACAGGATATTTTAGAAATAATAATTGATAATTGATATCTAATCATATGTAACATGAATTGATAATTAATATCTAATCATCTTTTAATAATAATTCTATGTAGTTATTTGATAATTAATAATATCTAATCATAATTTAATAAAGATTGATATTTATTAATAATAATATCTAATCATATTTTAATAATACCTAACCATATTTTAATAAATATTGATAATTAATATCTAATCATATTTTAATATTAATTCTATGTAGTTATTTGTAACATGAAATGATATTTCTTCTATATTTGAAGTTAGTTTTAATGTATTAGAATTCTTGATATATTATCGATATTCAAGTATTTACAAAATTAACTTTAACTTTTACTCTTAGTTAAAAAATTTCTATGCATTCATCTAAAATATTAGTAAATGTAAATTTTTATTTAAATCCTTTAGAGATGTTGAATTTTATTATATTTAACTTCATCATTTATCTTTGATACCCCAAACTCCTTTCGATAAAGTATTAAAATCAATTTTATCATTTTTTTAATTTTTTTAACAAAAATATTCTCCAACAATAAAGCTCATAAAGACAATCCAATGATTAACACTACTCAGAATCATACATTTCGAAAGTATGAGAAAATGTGAAAAAAAAACTACAAAAAACTGCCTCTATTACATGCCAACAACACTGGCTATGAATAACAAATTTCTTCATTTAAATTTACATACTTCATTACTAGGATAACAAACAAACGTAACACTTCAACATTAAGCTGCAACCACTTCGGTAACCCCTTCCATTGCGACATCTTTCCCAGGCCTATCGAGCTTAACACCAATATCTTCCTTGTAATCTTCATGAACCTCCATGAGTTGTCTAAGATCAAATTTTATAGCCTTGCGGATCTTCACCTTGCTGATAAATACTTTCTGCAGGGGGTAGATGCTTGTTGTTGCCTTCTCAATCTCCTTACCTATGACCTCGAGAATGAATTTATGCACCAATTCCTTTAGATCATGTACATGATGAAGCTTGATTCGACATGATTTCCCTCATTTTAAGACGAATCTTTCTTATCTGATTACTATTAGCATAACAAGAACGTTTTACTGGATTTGGCCTTCTCTTGGTGAAGCCGATGCAGAACAATCGCAATGTGTAATTATCAGTAGTCTTCACATCAACATGAGCTTCAATTAATGTATGTCATTTGCGAAAGAGAGACCTGAGATTGTTGGTGGTGAAATCCATGCCCTAAAAGTTTGTGAGAACATTTTTGTCTTAGACATCCTCTGCACGAAGCCTCATCTTTCTGTATGCCTGATCTTCATCATTCTGAAGATCTGCTAGGAAGACCTCAAACACTCTATGCTTAAGACCTTCAGAAGCAATCTTGGTTCCCTGCGTCCTTGACACGAGAGTCTTCCTGATATTCCTCATCAAAAAGACCGACAGAGCCTTGATGTCATACCAATCCTTCTTCGAGAAGTGATCCACTATCTTCCTCTTCCCTCCCGTCTTCCCCTTCAAGAGCCTCTTGTTCTTCCCAACCGCCATGTCTTCTTTCTTCTGTCGCCTGCAGCAATTAGGGGTTTAAGTGAAGTTCCTAAGAGTACCAGAGGAATCAATTTTATCATTTTTTTGTTGTTTGTATGCATTTTTTTCTTACAAGTAAGCCTTTGATAATTTATTTAATATTGAATTTTTAAATAAAATTATTATAATTTGTCCGCTACAATTTTAATGTAAATATCTAATTTTTCATTAATGTAATTAATAACTCAAATTATTTATACTACTGAATTTAATATTTTTTTTCTCAATGATAATATAATTAATAAAAAAAATATTAATCTGAAAAATGAAGGTGAACAATCGAACCTGAGGTAGGGTTATTCTCCGTAGACATGCAGCTGCTTAAGAAGCAGTAAAAATGTTGTCCCAAACAAAGCCTTAAGTCTGCGTAGACAAGCGCTTAGGCAAAACATAAGAGAGAAACTTGCAAGCTGTCCTCGTGACGAAACGCGATACCAGCTATACAAACTTGAGAAGTTACGACACTAGGAACGCCTCGTGCCAGCGACGGTGGCTATTTGTATATCGATCTCGCTGAACTCGATCTTGATAGCTGCCGCTTGCTATATCTGCCAAAAACTTATTCGCATGCCGGCGATGCGCCACTACAAGAAAATAGGTAATTAGCGACCAACAAAATTGGTCGCTAAAAATGTTAATTTGGACGCTAAAGCAAATAGCGACAAAAAATATTTGGGTCGCTGATTTTTCTCAGTAGCCTCATCACTGAGGCTTTTAGCGACCAAAAAAATTTTTTGTATGCTAAATTAGCGACCACTAATTAGTATTAGTCGCTAAAATAGGACATATTAGCAACAATTTTTTTGGACGCTAACGAATATTTATTTGGATGCTATTCGTATGCCGGCGATTCTATCAGACCGGTCATTGAAGCACGGAAATCGAAATAAAGAATTTGGTAAATTATTTACCAACTTTTCACAACAGGATTTGCTGTTCTTCATAGGAGTATATAATCATATAATCATAGAAACAACCAACGTTGGTTAATGTGGAACTCCACCTCCAGTATTATTACTTTTATCGTGTTAAGAGTTATAAAATACTCCATGTTTCTTTGACAAATTCGATGAGCCAAAAGCAGTTAGCTGAACACATCTGAAATAGAATTAGTCAGAATTAAATTTAGTTTTTAAATTAAAAAACCTAATTTTATATTCATATTCACTATTTTTTTTCTTAAGATACTTGTTTTCAATTTAATAGCATAATATATAATTAAATTTAAAATATTAAAATATTAATTTTAGCATAATCATAGAAATAATAAGTTTAGCAGTTTATATATAATTAAATTTAAAATATTAAAATATTAATTTTTTGTCAATTAATTATTAATAATATAATATAATTAATTAATAATATATTCCCTAATAAAATTTAAAATGATTTTTATAAAAATGATTGTGATAATATTATAAAAAAAGTATATATTTTTTAATTGTTATAAGTATTATTAATATATTATATTTTATAAAATCATATAAGATTTTTATTTTATTTATATATATATATATATTTTTATGGCGTGAAACTCATATAGGGCCTAGCGTTAATAATAAAAAATTTTACAAGTTCTTAAAAAAAATCCTAAGAGCCAAAGATCTCTGCCTCTTTACAAAATGAAATGCCACAAATAATAACAGTTAGGTTGGCAAGAAGCCAAACCCAAAAGCATCCCCAAACTTAGATTAGCAAAGCATAAGAGAAACCATCAAATACATGAAAATGTCAACATCCAAGCATCCTGCGGGAAGGAAGCCAATTCGAAAGAGACCCACCAGCAGTCGAACGGTCCAGGAAGATCAGAACAAAACACAACATGCACAGGACAAGGAAAGACAGAATGCGGAGGAAACACGGTGGCAAAAAATAACTAGAACCACCAAAGAATAGTAAAAAACTAGAGCTATTGTTTCTCTCCAACCACAATATTAGAAAACTATCATAGGGACAATAATAGCAATGTGGTCAGCATGCCATTTGGAGCACTAGTGAGCCAAAAAAGAATAGCAAATAATGATATTATAAGCCAAATTAAAGCCCAAAGCATTCTCCAAAAAGACCAAAACCTTGTTTGCAATATCCTATACAAGAAAATATGATTAAGAGTTTCTACATAAGAATAATATTGGAATTTTAAAACAATGTTGTAGACCTTAGAGAACAATCACTCATCCATAGAAATGAAACCTTGTTTAAGCCGCCAAATTAAAATAGAGTATGAAGAATGAAAATTCAGACTCCAAATTCTATGAAAAACTTTGATATTAGGAAAGCAATCTTGATACAATTTCAAACCTCTTTAGTGCAAAATTCGTCATCTTTAGACTTATTAAAGATCATTTTATTTGTCGTAGTCATCTCAAAAGATATGTTCATAATGTCATCAGCTAAAATTTTAGGAACAAAATCAAGCAAACTATTGTAATTCCAATTATCATTGTCTAAAAATTCAAAAAACTTTCAAATTCGAGATAAAATGAGAATAAAAATAAGAATCTAAGGAACCAAAAGCCATCCAATTGTCTTGCCCGAAAAAAAAAAAGAATTTCCATTTCCAGTACCCCATTGCAAGAAAGATTCACCCAGCCACTTGATACTACACAATCTGTGACAAACAAATGATTGATTGTTTTTGAAAAAACAACCAGACGAATGGTTGGAAATGAAATATTTCAGGTTCAAAAAGTTAGCCAAAAGGAGTTATTTTGTCCGAATTTCCACCAAAGTTTTATAGAGAAGCAAGTAACCATATGTTTGATGGACATGTACCCAAGACCCCCCTTCCCAACAGGGCCGGTACTAGAATTCAAAGTTTTACAGAGAATCCTCTCAAAATAAGAAGAAGATATATTTTTATTATTAAATTTTTGGTCCATTTCAAAAGCTAATGTTGTGAAAGTAATTATTAAATTATTCTGAGGAAAATATTATTTTTTATTTTGTTGTAAAAGCTTCTTACATAAATCTTTTTTTAAAGTAATATCAAAATAGTGGATAAATAAAATTTATGATTGTGTATTAATTAATGATTAAATTGTCAATGCCCAATTTATAAAAAATCAATTTGAACATTAATTCGAAATATTCTAAATAATATATTAAGTTATAGAGCTTAATTGCTATCCTACGAAGAAAATGTACAATATACATTCAGTCACAAATAAGTCATATTTATAGAGATATCACAATATTTTTTTAAGATATTCTAATTTTTTTAATTAAAGTGGGCATCATTTTCACGGCATTTTCATCATCTTTGCCCTAAATTCCTGATTTCGTAAATCTGATTTTTTTTGCGGATTTCGTAAATTTGATCGAATCAACGTGCAAAAGGGGAGAAATATCGTTAACTTTCCCACGAGCTCCTGGAGCGACGTTCGATCAGATAGTTACAACGTCGGAGAAGGAAGCTGAGAAGCTTCGACTCTTTTTACAACTCTACTTCACAAGAAGTAGAACAACAACGAATAAATGCTAAAGAGGATAAGCAAACCATTGAGGCAATGACAAGCCACTCGTTCGAACTTCAAAGCTCTGCCCCACACGAAACCTAGAAGCCAAAGAGGAAGCTCTACCTCACGCGACGATGAAATCGAAGTAGGAAAGCCAAACCGCATATCATGATTAGATTAATTTTAATTTTTTTTATTAGGTATCAACTCAATTAATTTAATTAATATATTTTAAATATAAAAATTTAATTTGGTGATTATTAGAGTAAATATTAATAACTATAATTAGTTAATAATAGAATATTTAATTGATTAATATATAATTATAAGTATAATTAGTTATTACAAACTATTTGAAAGTAACGTCAAATCTTTTTTAGAAAAAAAAAAAAAAAAACTAGCAAGTGACAAAAAGCAAACAAATTCTCTCTTTGGCTAATTGGTCGTGGAATTGCATCAGAGGGTTTCACTTCTTCTCTTCCTTCTCAGCCTCTGCAGCCTTCTTCAATCTGGCACCAACCTGCCTAGCATTCATTCTCTCAACACGAAGTTTTCCATAAGCCTTGAAAGCCTTCATCTCATATGTGACTTTCACCATCTCAACTGAAGGCTTGTCAAGCACAAAAGGCATATAGTCACCCTTCACCTGGGTGGCCGTAGCAAGCTCTTCGGGAGTGGAATCACCAGCCTTAAATTTCCTTGCACGTCTTGGGAAAATGACTAGCTTAGCTTTGTATGTCTTCAGCCTTTGCACATTGGCCTGGAGACCTTCCAAGGAGCGGTTCTTCCTACGGTGATCAACTGCAATGCCAATTGTGGGTGCAAGCTTCTTGGGAATTCCTGCAGCCTTGAGTTCCTCGAGAGTAAAGCCTCTACCAGCTCTGGGTTTCATATTGTACTTCAATGTCTGGCAACGAACAACTGGGCAGAGGGGAGCAAATGTTGGGCGAGGGAAGATTTTCAAAGCCTTCTTATGTCTGGCAACACGTCTTCTGGTCTTTCGTGCAGGCTGGTTGAACCAGTTCCTCACATAGTTTTGCCAATGCTTTTTGAAGTGACCATTTGGCACTACGTTATTGTGCTTCACCATGATTATACGGTATGCCGACGCCGCGTTAGCTTTCTAACTCCAACTTCCGGCGCCCGAGATGCTGCGGCTCTCAAGGCTTTCAACAAGATATGCTGTCATTTGAATAGTTTCTTAATAATACATTTTAAATTATATAAGAGGAATAAGAAAAATAAATTAAGACCAACTCACTGAAATTTTTTGCACTTACGTGAGGAAGAAATGTGAAGAACTAAACTAAAGATTCATTTGAGGCGAGGCGAGGTGTTGCTAGATTTGCCAAGACAAAGAGGACCTTTGTGAGCGATGGTGAGAAGAAGATAGGTAATAGGTGCAACGTTTAGCTAGAAGGAGAGAACGAGAGAGGTTATAGGTTTAGAAGAAAATGTGGCATGGGTTCTTTTTTTAAGGGCCAAAAGGGTAACTGTTCAGCTACTAATTAGAAGAGTTGTCAATAAATACGGATGGATGCCACCATTGCAAATAACTTGTCAAAAACATAAAAAAAGAATTAACTATATTTGAGAACTTTTTTATTTATGAGATAAACCAAATGTGAGGTTCTAAATGGCAATTGGAATAAGGGCCCTAAATGGAAAGGGATAAATATGGTATGACATATCAATATTTAAAATTTTAATTTAAAATTGAAAACAAATAAATAATTAATTATTGCATTATTATTTAGATATTTTTATTTAAAATTGAATTAAAATGAAATGAATAAATTTGAATGATTACGATTTAAAATAATAAGAATTCAATGGCAGAATCTTATTTGGAAAGAAAGTTTATAATTGTCACTATAGATAAGATTTAATATAGATAATGTAATGCATTATGGATGCCTTGAAGATAGTCTTGATGATCTGAATGCATGGGAAGCGAACATGGTGACGAAGAAGCCATCTTACAGTCTAAATGATTTGAATGATCAGAATGTATAGTTTTTTATCCTGGATGGATATTTCTCAAAAAAAAAAAAAAAACTTAATTTGTCTAAACTGCTAAATCAAACAAATCATTCAAAATTAAATCTAAATTGAAGAATCATAAAATCATTCAAAAATGCTATTTCTTGATAAAATAGATCACAAAATTATAAATAAAAAATAGTTTTTAATTAATTAATATTTTAAAAAATAAAAATTAATTTCTAAAATCACCAAAAAAATTGTAATAATTAACTTCTTTACATATCAAAAACTGAATTTAAATTAAATAAACTAATTTTAGCATGATTTTATCTTGAATAAAAAAAATATATTAAAAAAAAATGGTCCACAAGATAATGGCCATTTCTTTTAAGTATTTTTTCAATTCCAAATTAGACTTTTGAGCCATTCAACATTGGATTATTGTCTTTTACCTCATTTTACTTCTCAACAAAAGTATATAGAAAGGAATGGGAATTGTATGAGTGCTAGGTTTCCATCTACCATGTTTTTGTCAATCTATTGCATCTTTTGGAAGCCCCTTAACTATCATATGTGAAAATAAATATATATTTTGTAAGTTAAATAATGATCAAATTGTCAATGCCGATTTTATAACTAAATCTATTTGAACATTCCTTGAGAAGATTCTAAATAATCTAGTAAGTTATAGAGCTTAATTGTTATCCAACAAAGAAAATGTTCTATATACATTCAGTCACAAATATGTCATATTTATAGAGATATCACTATATTTTCAAGATATCTTAATTTTTAATTAAAGTGGGCATCTTTTTTTTCGAATAAAACCCACATACGAGTACTTTAGGGATCAACAGCCCTCTAAAAATACAACATTTAAAAGGAAACCTACGAGCCTTTGATCCGATCTATTACAAACAATCCACAATAAAGAAAGGATGAAAAGAAAAACAATGCAAAAGAGACAGAAAAATGCCACATAAGCAATCCAGTCAACACGAGGTAATATATAAACGGAAGCAGCAACCCAAGCAAGCACACATCCCACGAGAAGCAAGCCCTAGAACCTGAAAACAGCCTGCAAAATGACCAAACAAACCATGCAGGAAAAGGGAAAATAAACCAAAGGTGCCAAAATGATCACCAAGATCATCATCAGAAGACATAAAAGAGAAGGCAACATGGTAGTAAGACTACCCGCAACCCAACACACTAGACAAGAAATAAATTCAAACCAAACTACATAGCCGAAGAGCCACCACCCAGACAACAACCAAAAGCAACACTAAGACAATGAGCATATGAGGAAGACCAACAACAAAATAGAAGAAACCAAATCATTTCCTTTTTTGCTTCCTCCTACGACGTTTTCCACTACCCATAACAAAAGCTTTTTCAACAATGAGGTTAACCTTCAAATTATACATCTTTTGAACATCATCCTCTGGCCCTTTCAAGTCATCCCTAAACCCTAATATATATATATATATAAGCTTTCAAGAAAAGGCTCATTTACAACCCTATAATTCAATTCGAAATTAACATTAAATTTAGAGAAAGAAAACGTACATTGATATGCTCACCTTCTTTAGAGACTGAACAAGAAGTTTTTGATCAAGAACTAGATCTTGCGGGATTTCAGTTCCCCATGTAGCAAGCTCCTCTTCATGCTTCTCTAGTGTCTCTGCTAAATAGGCATTTGAACCAAAAAAATAAAAAAATGTTCTCTAAATTGCATATTTCATACTAGGTATCGAATTATTTTAAACTGAATGAGAAAGCAATACATATAGAGCTTTTGCTTTTCTCTTAATTCCTAATAGAGTTAAATTTCTTAGAAGCTGAGAACATCAATAAGCATGCATGTTCAAACCATCATGAACAGCAAACAGCTAATAAAATCAAATGTTTATATATTTGCAAAATTTCTAATCATAGTACTATTAACCTTGGATTTATCAAAAATCCTAGGTCAAAAGGTTGACCTGGTCAAACTGACCAGGCCAGGCCCCAAGACCATCTCTCTTGCATTAGTGGGTCAAACTAAATCTACTGAGCCCAGACCAGGCCCTTGTTCAACCTATTTGACCAAGTCAATCTGGGTTCACCCAAATTGACTCGAATGCTTTCTCTTGACTTCAAATCAAATCCATTGCCTCCTAGGCTCAATCTCTTACTTCCCATAGGTTTCATGGGTCACACCATAGTGGTTGAGCTCAGATCGATGCTTCCTTGAGTTTAAATCAAATTCAAATCAATTCAAGCTTCCTTGGGCCCTTTGGTCTATTTTGATAGGTTGACCAGGTCGACCATTGACTTTGTCAACCTTAGCCCCCCCTTGTTCAAATTTGACGTATTTAGGTCAAAATAACCCTATTTAATGCATTCAATCATTCTAAATCATGCCTTGAGCTAAACCCCATGCAAATCTCTTCCCCTCATCCCTAATTAGCCCTAATTTTGATTCTAGCCATCAATCTAATGCCATGAGCCTTTAAATAGATGATTTAGGGTTCATGCAAAGGATCTTCTTTTCTTTTTTTTTTTAATTCTCTCTCCCTAAGCCACCCTAGCCCGAGAGCTTTGGTGGTTGAGCTCTTCTAACTCCTCCCCACGATCCCCAAGTCAAGCCCATCGTTAAGACCTTGCCGACGGCAAGATCTCCGACGAACCGAGCCTAGGAAACTTCCAAGGCCGTTTGTGCTCAATCCAGACGTTGGGAGCTCAAGGATCCTTATACAAATTTATTCGATAGTTATCATTATAATTAGTATTGAAATTCTTACTAAAATAACATTCTAATTTTAATATTCATAATTATAACTTTTTAGTATTAATTATTATTAAAATTAATAAATAAATCATTTATAAAACACAAATGTCATATGAGTTAGCTTCCTTAAATCTTGAATAGCATTTCTAAACAATCTCACAATATTTATCAAGATTTAGCATATTTCTTTCCAAATAATTTTCAAGATTTAGTTAATCTAAATTTATAGAATTTATGAAATCCTACTTAAATTAAATCATATACACATCCAAACACACCCTAAGGCTCTATTTGTGCTGGTTGTTTATTAGGTCACATTTAAGTGTTGTAGGTTAAATGATTTTTTTGTGATTTATTAATTTAATATTGTATGAATTAAAAATTATTAATTATATTAATATATGATAAGCAAGATTTTTTTAATCTAATTATAATTGATAAGAATAAAATAGAATTAATAATATTCAACCATGTAAATTACATTCATATATATTAATTTTAATATTTAATATTAATTAAACATTTTAATCCTTAATTTACTAACTCTAGAATTTCAAGGATTTATAGTATTTAAGAGAGATGAAGCACTAGAAGATGTTATTTTGAATCTTAGGGGCTATTTGGATACGGTTAGGATTTAACTCAAGTAGGATTTAATAAATCCTTTAAATTTGAATATACTAAATCCCAATGGTGTTAAATCTAGAAAAATGTATGCATTGTAGAGGTTAATTCAATTAAACTTTCATGTGCTACTTAGTACTTATTTAAGGATTTAAAGTGTTAGCTAATAGAATATTTTAGTAATAATTATTGATAATTGATATCTAATCATATGTAACATGAATTGATAATTAATATCTAATCATATTTTAATAATAATTCTATGTAGTTATTTGATAATTAATAATATCTAATCATAATTTAATAAAGATTGATATTTATTAATAATAATATCTAATCATATTTTAATAATACCTAACCATATTTTAATAAATATTGATAATTAATATCTAATCATATTTTAATATTAATTCTATGTAGTTATTTGTAACATGAAATGATATTTCTTCTATATTTGAAGTTAGTTTTAATGTATTAGAATTCTTGATATATTATCGATATTCAAGTATTTACAAAATTAACTTTAACTTTTACTCTTAGTTAAAAAATTTCTATGCATTCATCTAAAATATTAGTAAATGTAAATTTTTATTTAAATCCTTTAGAGATGTTGAATTTTATTATATTTAACTTCATTATTTATCTTTGATACCCCAAACTCCTTTCGATAAAGTATTAAAATCAATTTTATCATTTTTTTATTTTTTTAAACAAAAATAATCTCCAACAATAAAGCTCATAAAGACAATCCAATGATTAACACTACTCAGAATCATACATTTCGAAAGTATGAGAAAATGTGAAAAAAAAACTACCAAAAACTGCCTCTATTACATGCCAATAACACTGGCTATGAATAACAACTTTCGTCATTTAAATTTACATACTTCATTACTTGGATAACAAACAAACGTAACACTTCAACATTAAGCTGCAACCACTTCGGCAACCCCTTCCATTGCGACATCTTTCCCAGGCCTATCGAGCTTAACACCAATATCTTCCTTGTAATCTTCATGAACCTCCATGAGTTTTCTAAGATCCAATTTTATAGCCTTGAGGATCTTCACCTTGCTGATGAATACATTCTGCAGGGGGTAGATACTTATTGTTGCCTTCTCAATCTTATTACCTATGACCTCGAGAATGAATTTATGCACCAATTCCTTTAGGTCATGTACATGATGAAGCTTGATTCGACATGATTTCCCTCATTTTACGATGAATTTTTCTTATCTGACTACAATTAGCATAACAAGTACGTTTTACTTTATTTGTCCTTCTCTTGGTGAAGCCGATGTATAACAATCGCAATGTGTAATTATCAGCAGTCTTCACATCAACATTAGCTTCAATTAATGTATGTCATTTGCGAACCAGAGACCTGAGCTTGTCGGTGGTGAAATCCATGCCCCAAAAGTTTGTGAGAACATTTTTGCCTTAGACATCCTCTACACGAAGCCTCATCTTTCTGTATGCCTGATCCTCATCATTCTGAAGATCGGCTAGGGAGACCTCAAATACTCTATGCTTAAGACCTTCAGAAGCAATCTTGGTTCCCTGCGTCCTCGACACGAGAGTCTTTCCGATATTCCTCATCAAAAAGACCGACGGAGCCTTGATGTCATACCAATCCTTCTTCGAGAAGGGATCCACTATCTTCCTCTTCCCTCCCTTCTTCCCCTTCAAGAACCTCTTGTTCTTCCCAACCGCCATATCTACTTTCTTCTGTCGCCTGCAACAATTAGGGCTTTAAGTGAAGTTCCTAAGAGTACCAGAGGAATCAATTTTATCATTTTTTCGTTGTTTGTATGCATTATTTTCTTACATGCAAGCCTTTGATAATTGATTTAATATTGAATTTTTAAATAAATTTATTATAATTTGTCCGCTACAATTTTAATGTAAATATCTAATTTTTCATTAATGTAATTAATAACTCAAATTATTTATACTACTGAATTTAATATTTTTTTTCACAATGATAATATAATTAATAAAAAAATATTAATCTAAAAAATGAAGGTGAACAATCGAACCTGAGGTAGGGTTAATCTCCGTAGACATGCAGCTGCGTAAGAAGCAGTAAAAATGTTGTCCCAAACAAAGCCTTAAGTCTGCGTAGACAAGCGCTTAGGCAAAACATAAGAGAGAAACTTGCAAGCTGTCCTCGTGACGAAACGCGACACCAGCTATACAAACTTGAGAAGTTACGACACTAGGAACGCATCGTGCCAGCGACGGTGGCTATTTATATATCGATCTTGCTGAGCTCGATCTTGATAGCCGCCGCTTGCTATATCTGTCAAAAACCTATTCGTATGCCGGCGATGCGCGCTATCAGTACGGTCATTGAAGCACGGAAATTGAAATAAAGAATTTAGTTATTTGCCAACTATTTACAAGAATTGGAATGATATATATATATATATATATATATATATATATATATATATATATATATATATATATATAATATATATATATATCGAAACAGGATTTGCTGTTCTTCATAGGAGTATATAATCATAGAAACAACCAACGTTAGTTTCTTTGACAAATTCGATGAGTCAGAAGCAGTTAGATCATACCTTCATACGTGACACATCGCACTAGAGAAGGACATGAAAACACATCTGCAATAGAATTAGTCATAATTAAATTTAGTTTTTAAATTAAAAAATCTAATTTTATATTCATATTCACTATTTTTTTTTTCATAAGATACTTGTTTTCAATTTAATAGCATAATTTATAATTAAATTTAAAATATTAAAATATTAATTTTAGCATAATCATAGAAATAATAAGTGTAGCAGTTTATATATAATTAAATTTAAAATATTAAATTTTTTGTCAATTAATTATTAATAATATAATATAATTAATTAATAATATATTCCCTAATAAAATTTAAAATGATTTTTATAAAAATGATTGTGATAATATTATAAGAAAATTATATATTTTTTAATGGTTATAAGTATCATTAATATATTATATTTTATAAAATCAGATAAGATTTTTATTTTATTTATATATATTTTTATGGCGCAAAACTCATATAGGGCCTAGCATTAATAATAAAAAAATCTACAAGTTCTTAAAAAAAAATCATAAGAGCCAAAGATCTCTGCTTAACATGTGCTACTTAGTACTTATTTAAGGATTTAAAGTGTTAGCTAACAGGATATTTTAGCAATAATTATTGATAATTGATATCTAATCATATGTAACAAGAATTGATAATTAATATTTAATCATATTTTAATAATAATTCTATGTATTTTTTTTTTTTGGTTAAAACCCGCCAGGGGCCTACGTGTTAATAGCAAAACAGAGATTACAAAGTCCTTAAAAGATCCACTAGCTCACTAATGCTCGAACGAGCTACAATCAGAAAGGAAAAAAAAAGACCTACGAGCCTGTGGTTCCTTATCCTAAGAGTACAAGAAATGCAGACAAAACTATAAGGGCTGAGAGCAATCAGCACCCAAAAAAGGAAGATCCGCATATCAACGTTCAGATCAATCTTCCTGCAAAATTGAAGGAGAAAAAAGGAAAGCAAAAAAAGAACCCAAAAAAAGAAGTACCTTGATCACAGAGATTATCATGTAATCCAAAATGTAGTGAGCCCTGCAAGGTACCCTCCAAAAAACAAAATTAGTGAAACAAAAATGCAGAAGCATGGTGTAAACGAGTCTACTATGATAGCCCGAGAACCTAACATCAGAATTGGAATACAAGATGCAGGAAATCCAATAAGTATTCCGCTTCCAGCAGTTCATCAAAATAAAACTAGTAACACAAGACCGAAGATAAAGAGAAGGCTTCCAGTTGCAAACGATAAGATACTGCTTAATATAAACGCAAGTCTGGGTAACAAAAGAAGTCGAAACCAAATGAAGAGTAGTGCAGATAAGTTTGGTCAAAGATAGAGCAAACAAAAGATTAATATAGTTAAGCAACTCAAGGATCAGCCAGCCAAACACAATGCAAACGGAAGAAGCAGTAGTAGAAAAATAAGAATTAGAGAGAGCACTGACTTGAACAGAAGCAGTAAAGACAGACGACCGAACAACCCAGCTGATCATAGAAATCAAAAAATTAATCATTTCTAAAATAAGGTAAACCAGTTTTGTCTAAATTGATCATACCTTGTAACAACGGATGCAAACATCTAGGATCTAACTCTTCATAGTTAGTAATATTGCAACCTCTTTTCGCAAGCCAATCGGCACACATATTCGCTTCACGATAAATATGAGAAATGCAATAAGAAATATTGGCAAGATGAAGTTTAATCTTCCTGACAAGATAAAAATTGTTTGGATTGCCAGGAAAAATATTGTTAATAATTTGGATAATAAGCATGGCATCAACCTCAATCCAAATAAAACCAAAGCCCATATTGGAACAGGTATTCAGACCAAATAAAAGGGCAGTAAGCTCAGCAGAAATAGAAGTAGTACAATGAATAGGGGCAGAGAAAGCAGCTAAAACATTACCCAAACTATCTCTTATGATACCACCGGCACCAGCACCATTCGGACCCATAGATCCATCAGTATTGAGTTTAATGTAGGGAGGTTTGGGTTTGATCCAATATACAATTTTATCAGCAGAATTCACATTAATATCAGAGAAATTGAGGCCCAAATTCTTAGCAAAATTAAGACAATTTCTAAAATTCTTCCTAGATAATAAACTGTAGGAATGTAGCTGAAAAATTTTATGCTTCACATTGGAAATAATGATAGACGAATCCATCTTAATACCATTGTGCTTAGCTTCATTGCGAGCCTTCCAAATATACCAAACAATGAGAATGGGAATGAGATTAAAAATGTGACCTTTGGAGCTTTGAGTCCAACTTTTGAGAACAGAGATAAGATTATTATACATAGTAAGCATAGGTTTATTGGCGATATTATCAAAAAAACACCACACCTTGCGGGCAATAGCACCAGAAGCAAAAAGATGGTCAATATTCTCAATGTCGGAGCAACAAAAGCGTTTAGAAGCAAGATGAAAACCTTTCATTTGAAGCCTATAATCAACAGGAATGTAGCCTTTGATACATCTCCAGAGTAAAATGGAGTAAGATATAGGAAAGTTATGATGCCAAAAAGCAGAAAACAAAATAGAACTTTCCTTTCTTACTCTAAAAGCATTCCATATATCTTTAAGAATAAAATTTCCAGAGGAAGTAAGAGAGCATAAAATTAAGTCTTTATCTTGCAACAGCAAAGGAACATCTAAAATTTTTTCAACAATGAAAAGAGGAACCATCTCCAAAAGTTTTGAAGTATCCCAACAGTCATTGTTAATGAAATAAGAAACTTTAATACAGCTTAAAGAGTGAGTGTTAAGCAGAGAATCAATAGAAGAAACACCAAGCCAATTGTCTTGCTAGAAAAATATATCACCTTTACCAAGACCCCATTGAATGTACTGTTCAGCTTCCCATTTAATGTTGCAAAGTCTCTTCCAAACGAAAGAGTCAGTATTCTTGTGAAAGCATAAAGACGGGTGCATGTTGTAACAGTACTTAATATTCATAAAGCGCGCCCATAAGCTGACGTTGGATCTAAAGGAAAACCATAACTTATGAGAGAAAGCTTTAGCAGTATCATCAATGGATTTACAGCCAAGACCACCTTCATTAAAGCATACCACAGCTTTTTTCCCAAGTAGACCAGTGAATGCCATTGTTATTAAATTTAGACGCCCAAAAAAATTTGTTAAAAATTCTCTCTAATTTAGAGCAAATTGATTTAGAGGGAAGTAAAGTATGAAAAAGATAAATAGGCATAGAGTTTAAAACCGATTTAATCAGAATAAGCCTGCCACCGTAAGATAAAAAATTAGAGGACCAATTGTTAAGCTTCTTCTCAATCTTGGCAAAAATATCATCAAATAAAAAATTCCTCTTTTTACCTTTATAGATGGGAGTACCCAAATAAGTAATAGGCAAATTTCTGGGATGAAAGCCACAAATTCTTTGAATAGCAAGAGTTCTATTATGATTGACAGTCTTGCTCACAATAAAAGAACTTTTGTCTTTATTGATAGATAAACCACTTTGACTATAAAAACTATTAAGGAAATTAAGCAATAAAGAAACATTGTTAATAGAACCATTAGTGAATAAAATAAAGTCATCAGAAAAGCTAAGATGAGAAATAGGAATGCCCTTAATCATACGAAAATTCAAATTAGGGTGTCTCAAAAATAAGTCATTTAAGCCTCTAGAAAGATATTCCATAGCAATAATAAAGAGAGTAGGTGGCATGGTGTCACCTTGTCTTAAACCTTTGGATGACTTGAAAAAACCATTATTCTTACCATTAATGATCACCGAGAAGCAGCAATTCTCAATACTGTTCTTGATAAGAGATATAAAGTTAGAATTAAAACCAAAAAGAGATAAAACTTTGTAGAGGAAATTCCAGTCAATATTGTCATAAGCTTTAGAAAAATCAAGCTTAAAAATAACATTGCCACCTTTAACTTTGACATTGATATCATGAGTGATCTCTTGGGCTAAAAGGACATTATCAAATATGCTTCTACCTTTAACATAACCAGTCTAATTCAAAGAGATGATGTTGGGCAGAATGCTAATTATTCTATTAGCAATAATCTTGTAATTCAGCTTATTGAGAAAAGTACACAAACTAATCGGCCTAAAGTCATTCCAATGATTGGGACCATCTTTTTTAGGAATGAGAACAATATAAGTGGAAGAAAAAAAATTAGGATAGGGATTACCAGAAAAGAAATCTTCCACAGCATTAATAACATCATTATTGATGATATCCCAGTTCTCTTGAAAGAATTTAGTGGTGAAACCATCAGGGCCCGCAACAGCATTAATGTTAAGATCTTTGATAACCTTAAAAATTTCATCTTCAGAAGGAATTTGGCAAAGCATATTATTATCAACCTCACTGATAATGTTGGGAATAATTTGAGGGTTGCTAATAGGCAAACAAGTAGAAGAGCTATTAAAGATGTTCTTAAAGTAATCCACACCAGAATTGCAAATAGACTCATCAGAAATAAAAAACATTACCATTAGCATCAATAATCTTGTGAATAAGACTTCTAGTCTTCTTCTTGTTGGCTAAAGCATTAAAAAATTTAGTATTTCTGTCACCTTCCAAAATGAATTTAGCATTAGACTTTTGGTTCCAAAAACACTCTTCTTGACGTTGAAGTTGAAAAAGAGAATCTTTGGCTTTGTTAAGGGAAATCAAGTTTTCATGAATCGGATTTTGAATATAAATAGTATCCAAAGAAGAAACATTGGACTCAGCTTATTTAATATTAGAAAATAAGTTTTTGAAAACATTTTTATTCCAATAATTCAAACATTGTTTTAATCTAGAAAGCTTAGACCATAATCTTAACATGCCAGTTATATTGTTGTCAGGATGAACAGGAGCATTCCAATTTTGAGAAAGAATATTAGAGAAATCAGCATGTAACATCCACATATTTTGGAATCTAAAAGAATGAGAAGTGTGACCCAAATTGTTGTTAATGCTCAGAACTAAAGGAGAATGATCAGAAAGCGTTCTACTAAGATGCTCAATATTAGAAGTAGGGAAATCAGCAATCCAATCATCATTAAAAAAAATCTGTCTAATCTTTGCCACAAATTAGCTCTATTCCAAGTGAAAGGACTACCAAAGTAACCGATATCATTTAAGTGACAATCACTAATCATAGAATTAAAATCCTCAATGGCATTAGAGTTAGGAGGATTTGTAAAGTACTGTTTTTGCTCCAGGATTGTCCAGGACGATCTGGGATCGTCCTGGGACGATCAATTGAGGATTTGCTCCAGAATTGCTCCAGGTGTTTTTTCTGTAGGTATCGGCCGGGCCGATAGGGTCATAGTCCAGGCCGATCTGCACTGTTCAAAATATCGTCCTGAGAATAGTTCTGGGAACCGTCTAGGATGATCAAATTTGGTCTGATCGTCCTGGGACGATCTTGCGATCGGCCGGGCCGATCTGAGTATGATAAAGCTAAAATCAGCTCATTTTGAAGAGAGAGAAAATTTGATAAAAAACGAAAATATCTTTGAGGAGAGAGAAAGTCGAGAGATTTTTAGGAAAAGTTGATTTTCGGGCGACACATAGCTGTTTTCGTCCGACGAGACTGTTCGAGATATTGCTGTACGCAAGGTAAGGCACATTCCGCCTTTCTCAATTTTCAGAACCGTCGTGTTTGGCGGTGTTTTCTGTTCGGATTTGATTTTGGCGAGGCATTTTTGTCCGTATTTTCCGTCTGGTTCAGTTTTTACCGTGTAAGTTTCTGTATGTTGTTGACGTGCCGAGTGTGCACATTTTGATTATTTTCTAAAGATTTTTGTCCGGGTATTTTTGATTCGACGGTATTTTTCGTCGACTGGATTTTTCTGTGTAGTCTAAAAATTTCTGAGCAGTAGAATAAATGTTCTGAAATGTTGTTATCTGTATTCTGTGCAAATTTGGTAATTTGTGATTTTTAGGAAAAATTGTGTAAATTCCGTATACTGCCGTTGTGCTGCCCGATTTTTGTCTGATTTCTGATTTGTCCGGATTTCTTCTGAATTGATATGCTATCTGTATATGCTATAAAAAGGGAGTTATAAGGGGCCTGAATCCTAAGCGATTCAGTCAGTGTCTGGGAAATCTGAAATGAGCTCAATCTAAAATCTGATATCTGCTCTGTTCCGGATCCGATGAATTCTGTTCTGGTGCTATAAGCACATCTGTTTTGGTGCTTTGAGCACAAAGGGAGGCATAAGGGGCCAGAATCCGAGAGATTCTGTCAGTGTCTGGGAAGGGAGGCATAAGGGGCCAGAATCCGTTGAGATTCTGTCAGTGTCAGGGAATCCGTTCAGTTATATGTTATGTGCTAATATTATATATATATATATATATATATATATATATATATATATATATATATATATATATATATATATATATATATATGATTTGATCTGATCTGTATGACACGATTCTGTTCTGTTCCGATATGATTTGAATTCTGATTTCTGTACGATTCTGATTCCGTTAATGTGATACGTCTGATCTGTTCTGTTTCTGATTTGATACGATTTCTATTTCCGTACAGTTCCGTATGATTTGATATCTGTTCAGTTCAGTTTAGTTCAGTTCTGTCTAATTTGATCTGTCCGTATCTGTTCTGATTTGATCCGTTTCGTTCTGATCTGTCCGATTTGATATCTGTCTGATTCTGCTCTGATTTCTGTACGGATTTCTGTTTGATGTGTTGGTTTTGGATTCTGAGAGTTTTGATTGGAGGTTTGTTGCTTTGCTGAGCTGTTGAGCTCACTCTTGTTTTCTGGTGGTTTTCAGGTTCTGGGAAAGGGAAGGAAGTACAGGACTAGATTTCAGAGTCTGATCAGTATAGGTATTATTTGTACCTTTTGATTTTTGTACGGTCATGGCTTTTCTGTTTTGTCTTTCTTTCTGTCTAAAAGCCATGTACTGTATTTGTAGATGATTTTTTTGAGGAAAAGAAAATATATATGTTTTGTTCCGCTGCATTTGATGATTTATAGTAGCTCTGTATCTGTGTGTCTGTTTGAGTTGAAATATTTGGAAGATTCAGTTTCGAAGCCAATTCCAAGACCAGATCCTGGTCAGTCAGTTCGTTTCGTTGGCGGGTCGCGACCCGATGCGAGCGGGATCCGTCCCGGTCGGGTCGGGTCGTGACAAGCTTTTAGTGGTATTAGAGCATTGGTTTTGGAATTTGGTTGGATTGTAAGACAGAGCAATAGGAAGTGATCTGTAGCGAGTCGGTCTGGGGTAGTTTTGGTTTGTTTGGCTTTTTATTGTGTTGTTTTTGTGATAGTTTTCCGGATTTTTCTGGATTTTCTGTATGGATCAGCCAGACCCAGACATGACAGACGGGTAGAGTGTCAGTCAGGCAGCACCAGTGGGGAGTACAGCCCCAGTGGCCGGTGCTGACACACTTTCTCAGTTTGCTATGCTTGTTGCTCAGATGATGAGCGAGACTCAGAGCAGAGCTTCTACTGTCAGATCTGATGATATTGATAGACATTTGCAGTTGTTTTTGAGGTTGAAACCTCTGAGATTTGAGGGCGCTGTTGAGCCCAGAGCAACCGAGGAGTGGCTGAGGAGATTGGAGAAGACCTTCGACGGAATACAGTGTCCGTCAGACAGGAAGGTTCCGTTAGCTATTTTTCTGTTGGATGGAGAGGCTGAGCACTGGTGGGAAGGCCAGCAAGTAGCCAGATTTTAGGGTAGATTGAACTCTTTGATTACTTGGAAAGAGTTCGCTGAGGTGTTTCGAGACTGGTTTGTTCCCCCTTCTGCATGACAGCAGATGCATGAGAGTTTTCTGAGACTTGTTCAGGGAAGCAAGACGGTGATGCAGTACGAGGCTGAGTTTACTGCATTAGCCAGGTATGCTCCGCAGCTGGTTAGTACTTCTGCTGAGAGGTGCTACAGAATTCTGAGGGGATTACGAGATAGTCTGAGGCAGCCCCTGGTACCTTTTCATATTTCTGACTTTTCTGAGCTTGTGGAGCGAGCTCGTTTGATTGAGAATGACCTGATGGCTACTCAGCAGCGGTGGACTGCGAGTAGGAAGAGATTTAGAGGCGAGACTTCAGGAAGTGGTTCCTCTGGGAAGAGGAGATTTGTAGCTGGTTCTGGATCTGTTGACTCCAGGAGGAGTGGAGGATCGTCTGGTACTGCTACCAGTACGACGAGTTCTGGATCTGTGAGTGGGGCACCAGTGTGCCAGAGTTGTGGACGGCGACACCTTGGCCAGTGCTACAGGATGGCTGGTCTGTGCTTCCGATGTGGTCAGCCAGGACATCGGATTGCGGAGTGTCCACAGACTGGATTTGATCGGCGTTCTGAGTTCCGATCAGAGGGCTTTGTTAGGCCTGCCAGTTCAGCAGGAAGACCGAGGACTGTTTCTCCTCGCCTTGAGGGATCTTCTGGTAGAGGTGGTGGTTCTAGTTCTGCACCACGGAGACCACCTACTATTCAGAGGGAGCAGAGTAGTTCTGTTGCTTCAGCTCCTGCTCCAGTTCAGCCACGAGTTTACAGCCTGAGTCAGCAGGAGGCTCGTGATGCTCCAGATGTTGTGACAGGTACGATTTACATTTCTGATCAGCCCTGTCGTGTTTTGTTTGACTCTGGAGCTAGTCACTCTTTTCTATCCGAGCGCTGTTTTGAGCTTTTGCGTTTGGATTCAGTTTTGTTGCCGGTTTCTCTTTCTGTGATTTTATCGGCTGGAAGTAATTTGATTGCTCGGAAATTTTGTTTGTGTGAGATTGACATTGCTGGCAAGAAGTGGAAATCAAGCCTGATTTTGTTGCCGATTTCTTCGTATGATGTGATTCTGGGTATGGATTGACTGAGTCTGTATGAGGCTCAGATTGACTGTCTAAAGAAGCAAGTGAGTTTGCTTATGGCTGGAGAGCGATGTGTATTTTAGGGTTTACGAGGTGTTCTCTCCAGTCTGATTTTTGTGTTGGAGGTGAGCAGAATGTGGAAGAAGGGATGCCCAGTGTTTTTGGCTTCGGTGCGGGATCTGAACCTGGAGGTTGGTTCTGTTTCTGATATCCCAGTGGTACGGGAGTTTGCTGATGTTTTTCCTGAGGAGTTGGTTGGTTTACTTCCGAATAGAGGTGTGGAGTTCTCTATCGATAGTTTTTCGGGTACCGCTCCGATATCAAAAGCTCTGTACAGGATGGCACCGAAAAAACTTTCTGAGCTGAAAGTTCAACTTCAGGAGTTGGTAGACAGAGGTTTTGTCCGTCCTAGTGTTTCACCCTGGGGAGCACCTGTTTAGTTTGTGAAGAAGAAGGACGGGACACTTCGTATGTGTGTGGATTACAGAGATTTGAACAAAGTCACTATCAAGAACAAGTCTCCTTTGCCTCGGATTAACGACTTGTTTGATCAACTTTCTGGTTCTTCGGTATTTTTGAAGATTGACTTGTGATCCGGATACTATCAGGTGAAGGTGAAGGAGGCTGATGTGGTGAAGACGGCTTTCAGTACTCGGTACGGGCATTATGAGTTCTTGGTTATGCCTTTTGGGGTAACCAATGCGCCTGCTATTTTTATGGATCTGATGAACCGAGTGTTCAGGGAGTATTGGGATCAGTTTGTGATCGTCTTCATCGATGATATTCTGGTATATTCTGCTTCTGAGGATGATCATACCAGACATTTGAGGATTGTGTTGGAGACTTTGAGGCGGCATCAGCTGTATGCCAAGTTCTCCAAGTGTGAATTCTGGCTGAAGAGCATTTCTTTTCTGGGGCATGTGGTGAGCGGAGAAGGTATTTCTTTTGATCCCCAGAAGATTCAGGCGGTTGCTGATTGGCCAAGGCCGACTACAGTATTTGAGGTACGTAGTTTCTTGGGCATGGCCGGGTATTACAGGAAGTTTGTGAAGGGATTTTCATAGATTTCGACGCCTCTGACGAGACTGACTCAGAAGTCAGTACCTTTTGTTTGGACATCGGAGTGTGAAGCTAGTTTTCAGAGATTGAAGGATTATTTGACTTCAGCTCCAGTGTTAGCACTTCCGTTAGGTACGGAAGGTTTTCAGGTGTTCAGTGATGCTTCACTGAAAGGTTTGGGTTGTGTGCTGATGCAGAATGGAAGGGTAATTGCTTATGCTTCTAGACAGTTGAAACCACATGAGAAGAATTACCCGACACATGATTTGGAGTTAGCTGCTGTTGTTTTTGCTTTGAAGATTTGGCGTCATTACTTGTATGGCGTCAGATGTGAGATTTTCACTGATCATAAGAGCCTGAAGTACATTTTCACTCAGAAGGATCTGAATTTGAGACAGAGAAGATGGCTCGAGTTGATCAAGGACTATGATTTGACTATTCAGTATCAGCCTGGTAAGGCTAATGTTGTAGCGGATGCTTTGAGCAGGAAGTCTTCTGGACTATCAGGTTTGCAGCTTACTTTTGATGATTTCCTGATTCGAGACATGGAGCGATTGCAGTTGGAGGTGATTTCCTCCAGTGATTTGGATTTGGCTCAGATGAGTATTCAGTCTTCTTTGGAATCAAGGATTCAGGAAGCCCAGAAGTCAGATTCTGACTATTCGAAGTTGATTGCTCAGATTGGATCTGGTAAGACCCCTGAACTTCGAATTTCTGATTCTGGTGCTATTTTCTGTAAGAACAGGTTGTGGGTACCTGTGTTTGGAGATTTGAGGCAGGAGATTCTGTACGAATCTCACCATTCAGGCTACACTGTACATCCAGGCAGTAGTAAGATGTATGCTAACATAAAGCTTTTGTTCTGGTGGCCTGGAATGAAGAAGGATGTGGCAGAGTTTGTGTCGAGATGCGAAGCTTGTCAGTTGGTGAAGGCAGATCATCAGCGACTAGGTGGACTGTTGCAGTCGTTGCCTATCCCTGAGTGGAAGTGGGAGGAGGTAACGATGGACTTTGCGATGGGTTTTCCTCGATCTAGACAAGGGCACAATGCCATTTGGGTGGTTTTGGATAGACTGACGAAATCCGCCCATTTTCTTCTGATCAGGCAGACCGATCCGGTAGATCGTTTGGCACAGATATATGTGAAGGAGATAGTCAGATTGCACGGTATGCCTCGAGTGATTGTTTCTGATCGAGACAGACGGTTTACTTCCAGACTTTGGAAGGGCATTCAGCAAGGCTTGGGTACAAAACTGCATTTCAGTACAGCCTTTCATCCTCAGACAGATGGACAGTCTGAGAGGACCATTCAGGTGCTGGAAGATCTGTTGAGGCTTTGTGTTTTGGACTTTGGCGAAAGCTGGGAGGATCATATTCCGCTGATTGAGTTTGCTTATAACAACAGTTTTCAGTCCAGTATTGGTATGGCACTGTATGAGGCTCTGTATGGCAGGAAGTGCCGTACTCCTTTGACTCTGACTGAGGTCGGTGATAGACAGGAGCTGGGTGCCACTTTCTTTGAGGAAATGGTTAAGAAGATCAGCTTGATAAAAGAAAGATTGAAAGCGGCTCAGGATCGACAACAGAAGTATTACAATCAGAAGCACAGGTTTGTTGAGTTTCAAGTTGGTGACTTTGTGTATGTCAAAGTTAGCCCGATGAAGGGTGTGAGCAGATTTGGTCAGGTGAGTAAGCTTAGTCCAAGGTATGTTGGACCTTTTGAAATTTTGGAAAGGATTGGAAAATCTGCTTACCGACTGTTGCTTTCTGATTCGATGCCTGACGTGTATAACGTGTTTCACGTATCCACTCTGAGGAAGTGGGTGTCCGACTCTGGGAAGAAGCTGTCAGTTGACGAGGTTGAGATTCAGGAGAATCTGGCGTACAAGGAGGAGCCAGAGTTGATTTTGGCGAACGACGTCCGAAAGTTAAGAAGTAAACAGATTCCGATGGTTAAAGTCCAGTGGAAGCACCGGACTGCACGGGAAGCGACTTGGGAGAAGGAGTCTGACATGAGACAGTCGTACCCGTACTTATTTTGATGCTGTTTGGATTGGATAATGTCGAGGAAGACATTTTTTCAAAGTTGGGGAGATTGTAAAGTGCTGTTTTTGCTCCAGGATCGTCCAGGACGATCTGGGATCGTCCTGGGACGATCAGTTGAGGATTTGCTCCAGAATTGCTCCAGGTGTTTTTTCTGTAGGTATCGGCCGGGCCGATAGGGTCATCGTCCAGGCTGATCTGTACTGTTCAGAATATCGTCCTGAGAATAGTTCAGGGAACCGTCCAGGACGATCAAATTTGGTCTGATCGTCCTGGGACGATCTTGCGATCGGCCGGGCCGATCTGAGTATGATAAAGCTGAAATCAGCTCATTTTGAAGAGAGAGAAAATTTTATAAAAAACGAAAATATCTTGGAGGAGAGAGAAAGTCGAAAGATTTTTGGGAAAAGTTAATTTTCGGGCGACGCAGAGCTGTTTTCGTCCGACGAGACTGTTCGAGATATTGCTGTACGCAAGGTAAGGCACATTCCGCCTTTCTCAATTTATAGAACCGTCGTGTTTGGCGGTGTTTTCTGTTCGGATTTGATTTTGGCGAGGCATTTTTGTCCGTATTTTCTGTCTGGTTCAGTTTTTACCGCGTAAGTTTCTGTATGTTGTTGACGTGCCGAGTGTGCATATTTTGATTATTTTCTGAAGATTTTTGTCCCGGTATTTTTGATTCGACGGTGTTTTTCGTCGACTGGATTTTTCTGTGTAGTCTAAAAATTTCTGAGCAGTAGAATAAATGTTCTGAAATGTTGTTATCTGTATTCTGTGCAAATTTGGTAATTTGTGATTTTTAGGAAAAATTGTGTAAATTCTGTATACTGCCGTTGTGCTGCCCGATTTTTGTCTGATTTCTAATTTGTCTGGATTTCTTCTGAATTGATATGCTATCTGTATATGCTATAAAAAGGGAGTTATAAGGGGCCTGAATCCTAAGCGATTCAGTCAGTGTTTGGGAAATCTGAAATGAGCTCAATTTGAAATCTGATATCTGTTCTGTTCCGGATCCGATGAATTCTGTTTTGGTGCTATAAGCACATCTGTTTTGGTGTCGTGAGCACAAAGGGAGGCATAAGGGGCCAGAATCCGAGAGATTCTGTCAGTGTCTGGGAAGGGAGGCATAAGGGGCCAGAATCCGTTGAGATTCTGTCAGTGTCAGGGAATCCGTTCTGTTATCTGTTATGTGCTAAATTAATATATATATGATTTGATCTGATCTGTATGACACGATTCTGTTCTGTTCCGATATGATTTGAATTCTGATTTCTGTACGATTCTGATTCCGTTAATGTGATACGTCTGATCTATTCTGTTTCTGATTTGATACGACTTCTGTTTCCGTACAGTTCTGTATGATTTGATATCTGTTCAGTTCAGTTCAGTTTTGTCTAATTTGATCTGTCCGTATCTGTTCTGATTTGATCCGTTTCGTTCTGATCTGTCCGATTTGATATCTGTCTGATTCTGTTCTGATTTCTGTACGGATTTCTGTCTGATGTGTTGGTTTTGGATTCTGAGAGTTTTGATTGGAGGTTTGTTGCTTTGCTGAGCTGTTGAGCTCACTCTTGTTTTCTGGTGGTTTTCAGGTTCTGGGAAAGGGAAGGAAGTCCAGGACTAGATTTCAGAGTCTGATCAGTATAGGTATTGTTTGTACATTTTGATTTTTGTACTGTCATGGCTTTTCTGTTCTGTCTTTCTTTCTGTCTAAAAGCCATGTACTGTATTTGTAGATGATTATTTTGAGGAAAAGAAAATATAGATGTTTTGTTCCGCTGCATTTGATGATTCATAGTAGCTCTGTGTCTGTGTGTCTGTTTGAGTTGAAATATTTGGAAGATTCAGTTCCGAAGCCAATTCCAAGACCAGATCCTGGTCAGTCAGTTCGTTTCGTTGGCAGGTCGCGACCCGGTGCGAGCGGGATCCGTCCCGGTCGGGTCGGGTCGTGACAGGATTACCCCCAATTCTTTCAGAAATGATGGAAATAATGTTGAAATCACCGCCAACACACCAAGGGCCATTAACAATCAAAGCAAATTGTCTCAATTGATTCCAAAGAGAAATACGATTAGTTCTAGTGCAAGCCGCATAAACAAAAGACTCATAACAGTTAACATTAAAAAGAGAAATGTAACAATGGCATACTTGAGGTAAATCATCAATAACATTTAAGGTAAAAGAACTTTTCCACATAATCCAAATTTTATTGGAGCAATTAGCAAAAAAATTAGGAAAGCCCAAAAATTTAGCAGTAGAATCAATTTTACTACGATTAACTAAAGGCTCAATTACGACAAGTAAATGGATATTAAGAACTCTACACAAATTACAGACTCTAAGCTTAGAGTCCTTGCCACCGATGCCTCTTACATTCCATAAAAGGGCTTTAATCATTACAATCCTTTGAAGAAGTTTGAGCTCTTGTGGATCTAGGTATAGCCAGTATGACATTCTTATTTTGTTTACTTTTTTCCTCAACACCACTTTGAAATTTTCCTCATTAGAGCAATGAGAGTTAACTCTATTAGGATCAGACTTGTTTATCTCAGTATGATCATTTGAAATAACATTAGAAGAAGAAGGAGGAATAAATTCCCCATCTTCACATTCCTCACTGTCATTGCTATTTAACATAAGAGTTTGGTTTTCAGGAGCAGTAGAAGGCAAAATATTTTCAACCATATTACCATTTTCAACTTCATTAAACATAGAAGCAATAGAGACAAAGAAAGAAGGTTCAACTAAGGAATTGCTACCATTAATAGTAATATCATTCACATTCTTATCATTTGAAACAGGAACATCAGGTAACTGTAAAGTATCAACCGAACAATCTAAATTTTCTGAGTTTCCATCAGCAGAATTTAAACCTGTGTTATCTAAGTTATTAGAAATAGGTTGCGGTTCCACCTCTTTCTCAATGTTTTCGGTATTTTTTATCGAATTGTCACTAACTGGCACAAAAACCTTTTGAGTTTCAGTGGAGCCAAGCTTCCCATTTTCTGTAACTTTAGATTTTTTTAAATCAGGATGAAGTCTAAAACATTCAGCTTGAGCATGACCATGCATTTTGCAATGAGGACAGAAATTCGGGACATTTTCGAATTCAACTTTTTGAAAATACCCAAAAGTTTTAGATCCAACCCATATCTCTTTGGGATGATTCTTGGAAATATCGACCTCAACAAGAATACGAGCTACGGAAGGCCTGGTACGGGATGCAGTCGCTTGATCCGTCTGTAGAGGCCTTCCGAAAATTAAACCCAAAGCATGCAGAACTTTTTTATTAAAGAAATGAAGACGAAGATTTGGGAAAGAGATCCAAACAGGAACAATCGGAGATTCTTCTTTAATGTCGAAAAAAGGAGTCCATTTCAAGATACACATTTGACAATTAAAAATAAAATACGATCGCCTAGCAAAAACACGACTGTAATCAAGATCGTTCGATAATTGTATAGCAACATGCCTAGAATCAAGCAAACCGACCGAGTAGAAACCAGACAGTTTTAAAGACGAGAAAAATTGACGGATCGCATCTAGGTTTGGCCTGCGAAGACCAAATTTACCAACAAGAGTGAACTGAAATGGAGACGCTAGCTTCAAAACTTCCTTATCCGACAATAAGACAGCAGGAACACCATTAAAAGTAGTTTGAGTAAGAGTGGGATGACCATCACCTGCAGACGATTTACCGGAAAGTACCTCTTTGAAAGATCTAGATCTGGACGGTGATTTTGGATCATCACCATCAAGGTTGAAAAAGCCCTAATTCTTATGCACCACTGGCTCGGAAACTTTCCCCCAAGAAGTGGAGGAGACCTTTCCAGCCAAGAAGAAAACGCCCAGAAGGGGCAGAGCACTTCAAATGGGAACCAAAATGCAACAATCGCTCGACAAAATGAAGGAGAAAAGCTGGGAGATGGATCGGAGACGACGGGAACTCGAAAAACCCTAAATCGCCAGAGCGGCTAGGGCGAACGAGTGACAAGTCCTCTGTTGATAATAATAATTCTATGTAGTTATTTGATAATTAATAATATCTAATCATAATTTAATAAAGATTGATATTTATTAATAATAATATCTAATCATATTTTAATAATACCTAACCATATTTTAATAAATATTGATAATTAATATCGAATCATATTTTAATATTAATTCTATGTAGTTATTTGTAACATGAAATGATATTTCTTCTATATTTGAAGTTAGTTTTAATGTATTAGAATTCTTGATATATTATCGATATTCAAATATTTACAAAATTAACTTTAACTTTTACTCTTAGTTAAAAAATTTCTATGCATTCATCTAAAATATTAGTAAATGTAAATTTTTATTTAAATCCTTTAGAGATGTTGAATTTTATTATATTTAACTTCATTATTTATCTTTGATACCCCAAACTCCTTTCGATAAAGTATTAAAATCAATTTTATCATTTTTTTATTTTTTTAAACAAAAATAATCTCCAACAATAAAGCTCATAAAGACAATCCAATGATTAACACTACTCAGAATCATACATTTCGAAAGTATGAGAAAATGTGAAAAAAAAAACTACAAAAAACTGCCTCTATTACATGCCAATAACACTGGCTATGAATAACGACTTTCGTCATTTAAATTTACATACTTCATTACTAGGATAACAAACAAACGTAACACTTCAACATTAAGCTGCAACCACTTCGGCAACCCCTTCCATTGCGACATCTTTCCCAGGCCTATCGAGCTTAACACCAATATCTTCCTTGTAATCTTCATGAACCTCCATGAGTTTTCTAAGATCCAATTTTATAGCCTTGAGGATCTTCACCTTGCTGATAAATACATTCTGCAGGGGGTAGATGCTTATTGTTGCCTTCTCAATCTCCTTACCTATGACCTCGAGAATGAATTTATGCACCAATTCCTTTAGATCATGTACATGATGAAGCTTGATTCGACATGATTTCCCCTCATTTTATGACGAATATTTCTTATCTGATTACTATTAGCAAAACAAGTACGTTTTACTTGATTTGGCCTTCTCTTGGTGAAGCCGATGCAGAACAATCGCAATGTGTAATTATCAGTAGTCTTCACGTCAGTGGTGAAATCCATGCCCCAAAAGTTTGTGAGAACATTTTTGCCTATGACATCCTCTGCACGAAGCCTAATCTTTCTGTATGCTTGGTCCTCATCATTTTGAAGATCGGCCAGGGAGACCTCAAACACTCTATGCTTAAGACCTTCAGAAGCAATCTTGGTTCCATGCGTCCTCGACACGAGAGTCTTCCCGATATTCCTCATCGAAAAGATCGATGGAGCCTTGATGTCATACCAATCCTTCTTCGAGAAGGGTTGTATGCATTTTTTTCTTATATGCAAGGCTATGATAATTGATTTAGTGTTGAATTTTAAAATAAATTAATATAATTTCTATCCTACAATTTTAATGTAAATATCTGATTTTTCATTAATGTAATTAATAACTATAATTATTTATAATAATGAAATTTTTTTTACAATGATAATAAAATTATTTTTTTTTTTGTTAAAATTTTATGCAAACATGAAGAGCTTTCAACAAGATTTTTTTTTAAAACTCTAATAACTCTTAACTCTAAGAGAATTCAATAGTAGAACAGAAGGGGTACCAAAATATAAATATATAAGCAGCCAAGTAGATCTAGTTGAAAGCATGATGAAATTAAGTAGCAAAGTGGCACACCTAGAGATTCTAGAGGAACCGTTAGTCCCACCATTTGAAAGTAAGGTCAAATCTTTTTTAGAAAAAAAAAAAAACTAGCAAGTGAAAAAAAGCAAACAGATTCTCTCTTTGTCTAATTGGTCATGGAATTGCATCAGAGGGTTTCACTTCTTCTCTTCCTTCTCAGCCTCTGCAGCCTTCTTCAATCTGGCACCAACCTGCCTAGCATTCATTCTCTGAACACAAAGTTTTCCATAAGCCTTGAAAGCCTTCATCTCATCTGTGACTTTCACCATCTCAACTGAAGGCTTGTCAAGCACAAAAGGCATATAGTCACCCTTCACCTGGGTGGCCGTAGCAAGCTCTTCGGGAGTGGAATCACCAGCCTTAAATTTCCTTGCACGTCTTGGGAAAATGACTAGCTTAGCTTTGTATGTCTTCAGCCTTTGCACATTGGCATGGAGACCTTCCAAGGAGCGGTTCTTCCTACGGTGATCAAATGCAATGCCAATTGTGGGTGCAAGCTTCTTGGGAATTCCTGCAGCCTTGAGTTCCTCGTGAGTAAAGCCTCTTCCAGCCTTGGGTTTCATATGGTACTTCAGTGTCTGGCAACGAACAACTGGGCGGATGGGACCAGATGTTGGGCGAGGGAAGATTTTCAAAGCCTTCTTCTGTCTGGCAATACGTCTTCTGGTCTTTCGTGCAGGCTGGTTGAACCAGGTCCTCACATAGTTTTGCCAATGCTTTTTGAAGTGACCATTTGGCACTACATTATTGTGCTTCACCATGATTATAAGGTTTGCCGACGCCGCGTTAGCTTTCTAACTCCAACTTCCGGTGCCCGAGATGCTGCAGCTCTAGGAGCTTTCAACAAGATATGCTATCATTTGAATAGTTTCTTAATAATACATTTTAAATTATATAAGTGGAATAAGAAAAATAAATTAAGACCAACTCACTGAAATTTTTTGCACTTACCTGAGGAAGAAATGTGAAGTACTAAACTAAAGATTCATTTGAGGCGAGGCGAGGTGTTGTTGGATTTGCCAAGACAGAGAGGACCGTTATGAGCGATGATGGGAAGAAGATCGGGAATAGGTGCAACGTTTAGCTAGAAGGAGAGAACGAGAGAGGTTATATGTTTAGAGGAAAATGTGGCATGGGTTCTTTTTTTAAGGGCCAAAAGGGTAACTGTTCAGCTACTAATTAGAGGAGTTGTCAATAAATACGGATGGATGCCACCAATGCAAATAACTTGTCAAAAACATAAAAAAAGAATTAACTATATTTGAGAACTTTTTTATTTATGAGATAAACCAAATGTGAGGTTCTAAATGGCAATTGGAATAAGGGCCCTAAATGGAATGGGATAAATATGGTATGACATATCAATATTTAAAATTTTAATTTAAAATTGAAAAACAAATAAGTAATTAATTATTGCATTATTATTTAGATATTTTTATTTAAAATTGAATTAAATTGAAATGAATAAATTTGAATGATTACGATTTAAAATAATAAGAATTCAATGGCTGAATCTTATTTGGGAAGAAAGTTTATAATCGTCACTATAGATAAGATTTAATATTGATAATGTAATGCATTATGGATGCTTTGAAGGTAGTCTTGATGATCTGAATGCATGGGAAGCGAACACGGTGACGAAGAAGCCATCTTACAGTCTAAATGATCTGAATGATCGAAATGCATAGTTTTTTATCCTGGATGGATATTTCTCAAAGAACTAGAAACGAAAAAAAAAAAAAAAACTTAATTTGTCTAAACTACTAACTCAAACAAATCATTCATTATTAAATCTAAACTGAAGAATCATAAAATCATTCAAAAATGCTATTTCTTGATAAAGTAGATCACAAAATTATAAATAAAAAATAGTTTTTATTTAATTAATATTTTAAGAAATAAAAATTAATTTCTAAAATCACCAAAACAATTGTAATAATTAACTTCTTTACATATCAAAAACTGAATTAAAATTAAATAAATAAATTTTAGGTTTGAAAGGATCATGATTTTATCTTGAATAAAAAAATATATTAAGAAAAAAAAAGGTCCACAAGATAATGGCCATTTCTTTTAAGTATTTTTTCAATTCCAAATTAGACTTTGGAGCCATTCAACATTGGATTATTGACTTTTACCTCATTTTACTTCTCAACAAAAGTATATAAAAAGGAATGGGAATTGTATGAGTGCTAGGTTTCCATCTACCATGTTTTTGTCAATCTATTGCATCTTTTGGAAGCCCCTTAACTATCACATGTGAAAATAAATATATATTTTGTAAGTTAAATAATGATCAAATTGTCAATGCCCATTTTATAAAAAAATCTATTTGAACATTCCTTCAGAAGATTCTAAATAATCTAGTAAGTTATAGAGCTTAATTGTTATCCAACGAAGAAAATGTTCTATATACATTCAGTCACAAATAGGTCATATTTATAGAGATATCACTATATTTTCAAGATATCTTAATTTTTTAATTAAAGTGGGCATCTTTTTTTTCGAATAAAACCCACATACGAGTACTTTAGGGATCAACAGTCCTCTAAAAATACAACATTTAAAAGAAAACCTACGAGCCTTTGATCCGATCTATTACAAACAATCCACAATAAAGAAAGGATGAAAAAAAAAAACAACGCAAAAGAGACAGAAAAATGCCACATAAGCAATCCAGTCAACACGAGGTAATATATAAACGGAAGCAGCAACCCAAACAAGCACTAATCCCACGAGAAGCAAGCCCTAGAATCTGAAAACAGCCTGCAAAATGACCAAACAAACCATGCAGGAAAAGGGAAAACAAATCAAAGGTGCCAAAATGATCACCAAGATCATCATCAGAAGCCATAAAAGCGAAGGCAACATGGTAGTAAGACTACCCACAACCCAACACACCAGACAAGAAATAAATAAAAACCAAACTACATAGCCGAAGAGCCACCACCCAGACAATAACCAAAAGCAACACTAAGACAATGAGCATATGAGGAAGACCAACAACTAAATAGAAGAAACCAAATCATTTCCTTTTTTGCTTCCTCCTACGACGTTTTCAACCACCCATAACAAAAGCTTTTTCAACAATGAGGTTAACATTCAAATTGTACATCTTTTGAACATCATCCTCCGGCCCCTTCAAGTCATCCCCAACACTCCTGCATGGTGAAGAAACATAATCGTTAAGCAAATTGTTTTGCTCCAAACAATTAGTTTCCATACTACCTGCTAATTGTGCTTTCAAAACCTCACTAGAAATAAGCGAAACTGGGACATCAATAACTGGTTCCGACAATGGCACGGGAGATTCATTAGGAGTCTCAACAGAAGAGTCCACCACATCCCTAGACCCAATAGACACAACGCCTGTGGGTAATGACATGTGACGGCCACCAAAAAAAACATCAATAGCATCACCGACTAAAGCAGGCAAGGTAATGGGGGTAGATATTTGGTTCATTATATAGTTATTCGCATCAAGGCCCTCATTAGTCAAAGGCACACCAACCTCAACAACATCATCAAGAGCAGCAATCAAGGGATCAATGCTAACACCATCATGACCCGCAACTTACCCAATGCCAACAACATCAGAAGGATCAACATTCACATCAGAGATAGTTCCATTACACAAGGCATCAATACCCACCACATTAGGAACATGAGAAGCAGAAACATTCCAAGCTGAGATATTTTCACTACACTCGACATCATTTTTCACCTCATTAGGAATAGGAGAAGAAACAAGCATAGAAGTAATATCTAAATTATCCAAACCATCCATAACATTCCCAATAGAATTATCAATAACAAGAATAGAAGCATTAGCATGAGCACTTTGCACAGTAGTGGAGGGAATAGGATGACAATTACTATTAATTGAGCGAGTGGGGATATAAAAATTTTTTTTTATAACTTTTGCTGTTTTGAAGACATTTTTTATTTTGATTATTTTCCCTCAAGCGTTTATATTATATTTTTTCTATTTTCGAACATGGCTTATGTTTAACTGAATTAACTTATATTGGCAACTAATTATTTTTAAATAAAATATTAATCTTTTTGTAAATAATAATCTTAGCTTTTTATTAAATTTTTTTTTTATGAAAATGCTAATATTTGTACATAGATTTTTTATATTTATAAGTATGATGATTTTTTTTTTCCACCATATTAAAAAATTACAAATGCGTCAAAATGGATTTTTGGGTCGGGTTTAAGTCTGACCCAAAATCAACCCGCTTTGAATCTATTTGGCCTAATTTTTACCTGTTTAACAAACATGTCAAAATCATGTACCCCAACCTAACCCATTGGCAACACATTTAACCCAACCACAACCTTCATTGGAGAAAATCCTTCATTGGAGAACTAACTAGTGGAGAAAATCCTTCATTGGATCAGCATGATGAATCCTCTTCAGTTTGTAAGCCTCCATGCATGTCTTCATGTTACCATTAAGTAAGAATCATGTAAGAGATCAAAAAATTGGTTATTTAAGACAGATCAAACAAAAGCTCAATATTATAATTAACCTCATCGCTCCACTTGGCAATGTATTTTCTTTTTCGTTCATCTTTCTCTTCCATCTTCCTTTGATTCTCCTGTATAATTGGAAGCCAATAACATAATATACAATTAGGATTATCAAATAAGCTCCTAGCTTGTTAATGTCTGATCATGTTCAACTTAATAATTAGCTCAAATTCAATTATATATATATATATATATATATATAATCTTTCAAAAAAAGTCTCATTTACAACCCTATAATTCAACTCGAAATTAACATTAAATTTAGAGAGAGAAAACATTGATATGCTCACCTTCTTTAGAGACTCAACAAGAAGTTTTTTTATCAAGAACTAGATCTTGAGGGATTTCAGTTCCCCATGTAGCAAGCTCCTCTTCATGCTTCTCTAGTGTCTCTGCTAAATAGGCATTTGAACCCAAAAAATCAAAAAATGTTCTCTAAATTGCATATTTCATACTAGGTATCGAATTATTTTAAACTGAATGACAAAGCAATACATATAGAGCTTTTGCTTTTCTCTTAATTCCTAATAGAGTTAAATTTCTTAGAAGCTGAGAACATCAATAAGCATGCATGTTCAAACCATCATGAGCAACAAACAACTAATAAAATCAAATGTTTATATATTTGCAAAATTTCTAATCAAAGTACTGTTAACCTTGAATTTATCAAAAATCCTAGGTCAAAAGGTTGACCTGGTCAAACTGACCAGGCCAGGCCCCAAGACCACCTCTCTTGCATTAGTGGGTCAAACTAAGTCTGCTGAGCCCAGACAAGGCCCTTGGTCAACCTATTTGACCAAGTCAACCTGGGTTCACCCAAATTGGCTCGAATGCTTTCTCTTGACTTCAAATGAAATCCATTGCCTCCTAGGCTCAATCTCTTACTTCCCATAGGTTTCATGGGTCACACACACCATAGTGGTTGAGCTCAGACCCATGCTTCCTTGAGTTTAAATCAAATTCAAATCAATCCAAGCTTCCTTGGGCCCTTTGGTCTATTTGGCTAGGTTGACCAGGTCGACCATTGACTTTGTCAACCTTAGCCCCCTGTTCAAATTTGACGTATTTAGGTCAAATTAACCCAATTTAATGCATTCAATCATTCTAAATCATGCCTTGAGCTAAACCCCGTGCAAATCTCTCCCCCTCATCCCTAATTAGCCCTAATTTTGATTCTAGCCATCGATCTAATGCCATGAGCCTTTAAATAGATGATTTAGGGTTCATGCAAAGGATCATCCTTTTTTTTTTTTTAATTCTCTCTCCCTAAGCCACCCTAGTCCGAGAGCTTTGGTGGTTGAGCTCTTCTAACTCCTCCCCACGATCCCCAAGTCGAGCCCATCGTTAAGACCTTGCCGACGGCAAGATATTTGACGAACAGAGCCTAGGAAACTTTCATGGCCGTTTGTGCTCAATCCAGACGTTGGGAGCTCAAGGATCCTTATACAAATTTATTCGATAGTTATCATTATAATTAGTATTGAAATTCTTACTAAAATAACATTCTAATTTTAATATTCATAATTATAACTTTTTAGTATTAATTATTATTAAAATTAATAAATAAATCATTTATAAAACACAAATGTCATTTGAGTTAGCTTCCTTAAATCTTGAATAGCATTTCTAAACAATCTCACAATATTTATCAAGATTTAGCATATTTGTTTCCAAATAATTTTCAAGATTTAGTTAATCTAAATTTATAGAATTTATGAAATCCTACTTAAATTAAATCATATACACATCCAAACACACCCTAAGGCTCTATTTGTGCTTGTTGTTTATTAGGTCACATTTAAGTGTTGTAGGTTAAATGATTTTTTTTTGATTTATTAATTTAATATTGTATGAATTAAAAATTATTAATTATATTAATATATGATAAGCAAGATTTTTTTAAACTAATTATAATTGATAAGAATAAAATAGAATTAATAATATTCAACCATGTAAATTACATTCATATATATTAATTTTAATATTTAATATTAATTAAACATTTTAATCCTTAATTTACTAACTCTAGAATTTCAAGGATTTATAGTATTTAAGAGAGATGAAGCACTAGAAGATGTTATTTTGAATCTTAGGGGCTATTTGGATACGGTTAGGATTTAACTCAAGTAGGATTTAATAAATCATTTAAATTTGAATATACTAAATCCCAATGGTGTTAAATCTAAAAAAATGTATGCATTGTAGAGGTTAATTCAATTAAACTTTCATGTGCTACTTAGTACTTATTTAAGGATTTAAAGTGTTAGCTAATAGAATATTTTAGTAATAATTATTGATAATTGATATCTAATCATATGTAACATGAATTGATAATTAATATCTAATCATATTTTAATAAAAATTCTATGTAGTTATTTGATAATTAATATCTAATCATAATTTAATGAAGATTGATATTTATTAATAATAATATCTAATCATATTTTAATAATACCTAACCATATTTTAATAAATATTGATAATTAATATCTAATCATATTTTAATATTAATTCTATGTAGTTATTTGTAACATGAAATGATATTTCTTCTATATTTGAAGTTAGTTTTAATGTATTAGAATTCTTGATATATTATCGATATTCAAGTATTTACAAAATTAACTTTAACTTTTACTCTTAGTTAAAAAATTTCTATGCATTCATCTAAAATATTAGTAAATGTAAATTTTTATTTAAATCCCTTTAGAGATGTTGAATTTTATTATATTTAACTTCATTATTTATCTTTGATACCCCAAACTCCTTTCGATAAAGTATTAAAATCAATTTTATCATTTTTTTATTTTTTTAAACAAAAATAATCTCCAACAATAAAGCTCATAAAGACAATCCAATGATTAACACTACTCAGAATCATACATTTCGAAAGTATGAGAAAATGTGAAAAAAAAAACTACAAAAAACTGCCTCTATTACATGCCAATAACACTGGCTATGAATAACAACTTTCGTCATTTAAATTTACATACTTCATTACTAGGATAACAAACAAACGTAACACTTCAACATTAAGCTGCAACCACTTCGGCAACCCCTTCCATTGCGACATCTTTCCCAGGCCTATCGAGCTTAACACCAATATCTTCCTTGTAATCTTCATGAACCTCCATGAGTTTTCTAAGATCCAATTTTATAGCCTTGAGGATCTTCACCTTGCTGATAAATACATTCTGCAGGGGGTAGATACTTATTGTTGCCTTCTCAATCTCCTTACCTATGACCTCGAGAATGAATTTATGCACCAATTCCTTTAGGTCATGTACATGATGAAGCTTGATTCGACATGACTTCCCTCATTTTACGATGAATTTTTCTTATCTGACTACAATTAGCATAACAAGTACGTTTTACTTTATTTGTCCTTCTCTTGGTGAAGCCGATGTATAACAATCGCAATGTGTAATTATCAGCAGTCTTCACATCAACATTAGCTTCAATTAATGTATGTCATTTGCGAACCAGAGACCTGAGCTAGTCGGTGGTGAAATCCATGCCCCAAAAGTTTGTGAGAACATTTTTGCCTTAGACATCCTCTACACGAAGCCTCATCTTTCTGTATGCCTGATCCTCATCATTCTGAAGATCGGCTAGGGAGACCTCAAACACTCTATGCTTAATACCTTCAGAAGCAATCTTGGTTCCCTGCGTCCTCGACACGAGAGTCTTCCCGATATTCCTCATCAAAAAGACCGACGGAGCCTTGATGTCATACCAATCCTTCTTCGAGAAGGGATCCACTATCTTCCTCTTCCCTCCCTTCTTCCCCTTCAAGAACCTCTTGTTCTTCCCAACCGCCATATCTACTTTCTTCTGTCGCCTGCAACAATTAGGGCTTTAAGTGAAGTTCCTAAGAGTACCAGAGGAATCAATTTTATCATTTTTCCGTTGTTTGTATGCATTATTTTCTTACATGCAAGCCTTTGATAATTGATTTAATATTGAATTTTTAAATAAATTTATTATAATTTGTCCTCTACAATTTTAATGTAAATATCTAATTTTTCATTAATGTAATTAATAACTCAAATTATTTATACTACTGAATTTAATATTTTTTTTCACAATGATAATATAATTAATAAAAAAATATTAATCTAAAAAATGAAGGTGAACAATCGAACCTGAGGTAGGGTTAATCTCCGTAGACATGCAGCTGCGTAAGAAGCAGTAAAAATGTTGTCCCAAACAAAGCCTTAAGTCTGCGTAGACAAGCGCTTAGGCAAAACATAAGAGAGAAACTTGCAAGCTGTCCTCGTGACGAAACGCGACACCAGCTATACAAACTTGAGAAGTTACGACACTAGGAACGCATCGTGCCAGCGACGGTGGCTATTTATATATCGATCTTGCTGAGCTCGATCTTGATAGCCGCCGCTTGCTATATCTGTCAAAAACCTATTCGTATGCCGGCGATGCGCGCTATCAGTACGGTCATTGAAGCACGGAAATTGAAATAAAGAATTTAGTTATTTGCCAACTATTTACAAGAATTGGAATGATATATATATATATATATATATATATCTCGAAACAGGATTTGCTGTTCTTCATAGGAGTATATAATCATAGAAACAACCAACGTTAGTTTCTTTGACAAATTCGATGAGTCAGAAGCAGTTAGATCATACCTTCATACGTGACACATCGCACTGGAGAAGGACATGAAAACACATCTGCAATAGAATTAGTCATAATTAAATTTAGTTTTTAAATTAAAAAATCTAATTTTATATTCATATTCACTATTTTTTTTTTCATAAGATACTTGTTTTCAATTTAATAGCATAATTTATAATTAAATTTAAAATATTAAAATATTAATTTTAGCATAATCATAGAAATAATAAGTGTAGCAGTTTATATATAATTAAATTTAAAATATTAAATTTTTTGTCAATTAATTATTAATAATATAATATAATTAATTAATAATATATTCCCTAATAAAATTTAAAATGATTTTTATAAAAATGATTGTGATAATATTATAAGAAATATATATATTTTTTAATGGTTATAAGTATCATTAATATATTATATTTTATAAAATCAGATAAGATTTTTATTTTATTTATATATATTTTTATGGCGCGAAACTCATATAGGGCCTAGCATTAATAATAAAAAAATCTACAAGTTCTTAAAAAAAAATCATAAGAGCCAAAGATCTTTGCCTAACATGTGCTACTTAGTACTTATTTAAGGATTTAAAGTGTTAGCTAACAGGATATTTTAGCAATAATTAATGATAATTGATATCTAATCATATGTAACATGAATTGATAATTAATATTTAATCATATTTTAATAATAATTCTATGTATTTTTTTTTTGGTTAAAACCCGCCAGGGGCCTACGTGTTAATAGCAAAACAGAGATTACAAAGTCCTTAAAAGGATCCACTAGCTCACTAATGCTCGAACGAGCTACAATCAGAAAGGAAAAAAAAAAGACCTACGAGCCTGTGGTTCCTTATCCTAAGAGTACAAGAAATGCAGACAAAACTATAAGGGCTGAGAGCAATCAGCACCCAAAAAAGGAAGATCCGCATATCAACGTTCAGATCAATCTTCCTGCAAAATTGAAGGAGAAAAAAGGAAAGCAAAAAAAGAACCCAAAAAAGAAGTACCTTGATCACAGAGATTATCATGTAATCCAAAATGTAGTGAGCCCTGCAAGGTACCCTCCAAAAAACAAAATTAGTGAAACAAAAATGCAGAAGCATGGTGTAAACGAGTCTACTATGATAGCCCGAGAACCTAACATCAGAATTGGAATACAAGATGCAGGAAATCCAATAAGTATTCCGCTTCCAATAGTTCATCAAAATAAAACTAGTAACACAAGACCGAAGATAAAGAGAAGGCTTCCAGTTGCAAACGATAAGATACTGCTTAATATAAACGCAAGTCTGGGTAACAAAAGAAGTCGAAACCAAATGAAGAGTAGTGCAGATAAGTTTGGTCAAAGATAGAGCAAACAAAAGATTAATATAGTTAAGCAACTCAAGGATCAGCCAGCCAAACACAATGCAAACGGAAGAAGCAGTAGTAGAAAAATAAGAATTAGAGAGAGCACTGACTTGAACAGAAGCAGTAAAGACAGACGACCGAACAACCCAGCTGATCATAGAAATCAAAAAATTAATCATTTCTAAAATAAGGTAAACCAGTTTTGTCTAAATTGATCATACCTTGTAACAACGGATGCAAACATCTAGGATCTAACTCTTCATAGTTAGTAATATTGCAACCTCTTTTCGCAAGCCAATCGGCACACATATTCGCTTCACGATAAATATGAGAAATGCAATAAGAAATATTGGCAAGATGAAGTTTAATCTTCCTGACAAGATAAAAATTGTTTGGATTGCCAGGAAAAATATTGTTAATAATTTGGATAATAAGCATGGCATCAACCTCAATCCAAATAAAACCAAAGCCCATATTGGAACAGGTATTCAGACCAAATAAAAGGGCAGTAAGCTCAGCAGAAATAGAAGTAGTACAATGAATAGGGGCAGAGAAAGCAGCTAAAACATTATCCAAACTATCTCTTATGATACCACCGGCACCAGCACCATTCGGACCCATAGATCCATCAGTATTGAGTTTAATGTAGGGAGGTTTGGGTTTGATCCAATATACAATTTTATCAGCAGAATTCACATTAATATCAGAGAAATTGAGGCCCAAATTCTTAGCAAAATTAAGACAATTTCCAAAATTCTTCCTAGATAATAAACTGTAGGAATGTAGCTGAAAAATTTTATGCTTCACATTGGAAATAATGATAGACGAATCCATCTTAATACCATTGTGCTTAGCTTCATTGCGAGCCTTCCAAATATACCAAACAATGAGAATGGGAATGAGATTAAAAATGTGACCTTTGGAGCTTTGAGTCCAACTTTTGAGAACAGAGATAAGATTATTATACATAGTAAGCATAGGTTTATTGGCGATATTATCGAAAAAACACCACACCTTGCGGGCAATAGCACCAGAAGCAAAAAGATGGTCAATATTCTCAATGTCGGAGCAACAAAAGCGTTTAGAAGCAAGATGAAAACCTTTCATTTGAAGCCTATAATCAACAGGAATGTAGCCTTTGATACATCTCCAGAGTAAAATGGAGTAAGATATAGGAAAGTTATGATGCCAAAAAGCAGAAAACAAAATAGAACTTTCCTTTCTTACTCTAAAAGCATTCCAGATATCTTTAAGAATAAAATTTCCAGAGGAAGTAAGAGAGCATAAAATTAAGTCTTTATCTTGCAACAGCAAAGGAACATCTAAAATTTTTTCAACAATGAAAAGAGGAACCATCTCCAAAAGTTTTGAAGTATCCCAACAGTCATTGTTAATGAAATAAGAAACTTTAATACAGCTTAAAGAGTGAGTGTTAAGCAGAGAATCAATAGAAGAAACACCAAGCCAATTGTCTTGCTAGAAAAATATATCACCTTTACCAAGACCCCATTGAATGTACTGTTCAGCTTCCCATTTAATGTTGCAAAGTCTCTTCCAAACGAAAGAGTCAGTATTCTTGTGAAAGCATAAAGACGGGTGCATGTTGTAACAATACTTAATATGCATAAAGCGCGCCCATAAGCTGACGTTGGATCTAAAGGAAAACCATAACTTATGAGAGAAAGCTTTAGCAGTATCATCAATGGATTTACAGCCAAGACCACCTTCATTAAGCATACCACAGCTTTTTTCCCAAGTAGACCAGTGAATGTCATTGTTATTAAATTTAGACGCCCAAAAAAATTTGTTAAAAATTCTCTCTAATTTAGAGCAAATTGATTTAGAGGGAAGTAAAGTATGAAAAAGATAAATAGGCATAGAGTTTAAAACCGATTTAATCAGAATAAGCCTGCCACCGTAAGATAAAAAATTAGAGGACCAATTGTTAAGCTTCTTCTCAATCTTGGCAAAAATATCATCAAATAAAAAATTCCTCTTTTTACCTTTATAGATGGGAGTACCCAAATAAGTAATAGGCAAATTTCTGGGATGAAAGCCACAAATTCTTTGAATAGCAAGAGTTCTATTATGATTGACAGTCTTGCTCACAATAAAAGAACTTTTGTCTTTATTGATAGATAAACCACTTTGACTATAAAAACTATTAAGGAAATTAAGCAATAAAGAAACATTGTTAATAGAACCATTAATGAATAAAATAAAGTCATCAGAAAAGCTAAGATGAGAAATAGGAATGCCCTTAATCGTACGAAAATTCAAATTAGGGTGTCTCAAAAATAAGTCATTTAAGCCTCTAGAAAGATATTCCATAGCAATAATAAAGAGAGTAGGTGGCATGGTGTCACCTTGTCTTAAACCTTTGGATGACTTGAAAAAACCATTATTCTTACCATTAATGATCACCGAGAAGTAGCAATTCTCAATATTGTTCTTGATAAGAGATATAAAGTTAGAATTAAAACCAAAAAGAGATAAAACTTTGTAGAGGAAATTCCAGTCAATATTGTCATAAGCTTTAGAAACATCAAGCTTAAAAATAACATTGCCACCTTTAACTTTGACATTGATATCATGAGTGATATCTTGGGCTAAAAGGACATTATCAAATATGCTTCTACCTTTAACATAACCAGTCTAATTCAAAGAGATGATGTTGGGCAGAATGCTAATTAATCTATTAGCAATAATCTTGGAATTCAGCTTATTGAGAAAAGTACACAAACTAATCGGCCTAAAGTCATTCCAATGATTGGGACCATCTTTTTTAGGAATGAGAACAATATAAGTGGAAGAAAAAAAATTAGGATAGGGATTACCAGAAAAGAAATCTTCCACAGCATTAATAACATCATTATTGATGATATCCCAGTTCTCTTGAAAGAATTTAGTGGTGAAACCATCAGAGCCCGCAACAGCATTAATGTTAAGATCTTTGATAACCTTAAAAATTTCATCTTCAGAAGGAATTTGGCAAAGCATATTATTATCAACCTCACTGATAATGTTGGGAATAATTTGAGGGTTGCTAATAGGCAAACAAGTAGAAGAGCTATTAAAGATGTTCTTAAAGTAATCCACACCAGAATTGCAAATAGACTCATCAGAAATAAAAACATTACCATTAGCATCAATAATCTTGTGAATAAGACTTCTAGTCTTCTTCTTGTTGGCTAAAGCATGAAAAAATTTAGTATTTCTGTCACCTTCCAAAATGAATTTAGCATTAGACTTTTGGTTCCAAAAACACTCTTCTTGACGTTAAAGTTGAAAAAGAGAATCTTTGGCTTTGTTAAGGGAAATCAAGTTTTCATGAATCGGATTTTGAATATAAATAGTATCCAAAGAAGAAACATTGGACTCAGCTTATTTAATATTAGAAAATAAGTTTTTGAAAACATTTTTATTCCAATAATTCAAACATTGTTTTAATCTAGAAAGCTTAGACCATAATCTTAACATGCCAGTTATATTGTTGTCAGGATGAACAGGAGCATTCCAATTTTGAGAAAGAATATTAGAGAAATCAGCATGTAACATCCACATATTTTGGAATCTAAAAGAATGAGAAGTGTGACGCAAATTGTTGTTAATGCTCAGAACTAAAGGAGAATGATCAGAAAGGGTTCTACTAAGATGCTCAATATTAGAAGTAGGGAAATCAGCAATCCAATCATCATTAAAAAAAAAATCTGTCTAATCTTTGCCACAAATTAGCTCTATTCCAAGTGAAAGGACTACCAAAGTAACCGATATCATTTAAGTGACAATCACTAATCATAGAATTAAAATCCTCAATGGCATTAGAGTTAGGAAGATTTGTAAAGTACTGTTTTTGCTCCAGGATTTTACATTTCTGTCGTGTTTTGTTTGACTCTGGAGCTAGTCACTCTTTTCTGTCCGAGCGCTGTTTTGAGCTTTTGCGTTTGGATTCAGTTTTGTTGCCGGTTTCTCTTTCTGTGATTTTACCGGCTGAAAGTAATTTGATTGCTCGGAAATTTTGTTTGTGTGAGATTGACATTGCTGGCAAGAAGTGAAAATCAAGTCTGATTTTGTTGCCGATTTCTTCGTATGATGTGATTCTGGGTATGGATTGGCTGAGTCTGTATGAGGCTCAGATTGACTGTCTGAAGAAGCAAGTGAGTTTGCTTATGGCTGGAGAGCGATGTGTATTTTAGGGTTTACGAGGTGTTCTCTCCAGTCTGATTTCTGTGTTGGAGGTGAGCAGAATGTGGAAGAAGGGATGCCCAGTGTTTTTAGCTTCGGTGCGGGATCTGAACCTGGAGGTTGGTTCTGTTTCTGATATCCCAGTGGTACGGGAGTTTGCTGATGTTTTTTCTGAGGAGTTGGTTGGTTTACCTCCGAATAGAGATGTGGAGTTCTCTATCGATATTTTTTCGGGTACCGCTCTGATATCAAAAGCTCTGTACAGGATGGCACCGAAAGAACTTTCTGAGCTAAAAGTTCAACTTCAGGAGTTGGTAGACAGAGGTTTTGTCCTTCCTAGTGTTTCGCCCTGGGGAGCACCTGTTTTGTTTGTGAAGAAGAAGGACGGGACACTTCGTATGTGTGTGGATTACAGAGATTTGAACAAAGTCACTATCAAGAACAAGTCTCCTTTGCCTCGGATTGACGACTTGTTTGATCAACTTTCTGGTTCTTCGGTATTTTTGAAGATTGACTTGTGATCCGGATACTATCAGGTGAAGGTGAAGGAGGCTGATGTGGTGAAGACGGCTTTCAGTACTCGGTACGGGGATTATGAGTTCTTGGTTATGCCTTTTGGGGTAACCAATGCGCCTGCTATTTTTATGGATTTGATGAACTGAGTGTTCAGGGAGTATTTGGATCAGTTTGTGATCGTCTTCATCGATGATATTCTGGTATATTCTGCTTCTGAGGATGATCATACCAGACATTTGAGGATTGTGTTGGAGACTTTGAGGCGGCATCAGCTATATGCCAAGTTCTCCAAGTGTGAATTCTGGCTGAAGAGCATTTCTTTTCTGGGGCATGTGGTGAGTGGAGAAGGTATTTCTTTTGATCCCCAGAAGATTCAGGCGGTTGCTGATTGGCCAAGGCCGACTACAGTATTTGAGGTACGTAGTTTCTTGGGCATGGCCGGGTATTACAGGAAGTTTGTGAAGGGATTTTCACAGATTTCGACGCCTCTGACGAGACTGACTCAGAAGTCAGTACCTTTTGTTTGGACATCGGAGTGTGAAGCTAGTTTTCAGAGATTGAAGGATTATTTGACTTCAGCTCCAGTGTTAGCACTTCCGTCAGGTACGGAAGGTTTTTAGGTGTTCAGTGATGCTTCACTGAAAGGTTTGGGTTGTGTGCTGATGCAGAATGGAAGGGTAATTGCTTATGCTTCTAGACAGTTGAAACCACATGAGAAGAATTACCCGACACATGATTTGGAGTTAGCTGCTGTTATTTTTGCTTTGAAGATTTGGCGTCATTACTTGTATGGCGTCAGATGTGAGATTTTCACTGATCATAAGAGCCTGAAGTACATTTTCACTCAGAAGGATCTGAATTTGAGACAGAGAAGATGGCTCGAGTTGATCAAGGACTATGATTTGACTATTCAGTATCAGCCTGGTAAGGCTAATGTGGTAGCGGATGCTTTGAGCAGGAAGTCTTCTAGACTATCAGGTTTGCAGCTTACTTTTGATGATTTCCTGATTCGAGACATGGAGCGATTGCAGTTGGAGGTGATTTCCTCCAGTGATTTGGATTTGGCTCAGATGAGTATTCAGTCTTCTTTGGAATCAAGGATTCAGGAAGCCCAGAAGTCAGATTCTGACTATTCGAAGTTGATTTCTCAGATTGGATCTGGTAAGACCCCTGAACTTCGAATTTCTGATTCTGGTGCTATTTTCTGTAAGAACAGGTTGTGGGTACCTGTGTTTGGAGATTTGAGGCAGGAGATTCTGTACGAATCTCACCATTCAGGCTACACTGTACATCCAGGCAGTAGTAAGATGTATGCTGACATAAAGCTTTTGTTCTGGTGGCCTGGAATGAAGAAGGATGTGGCAGAGTTTGTGTCGAGATGCGAAGCCTGTCAGTTGGTGAAGGCAGAGCATCAGCGACTAGGTGGACTGTTGCAGTCGTTGCCTATCCCTGAGTGGAAGTGGGAGGAGGTAACGATGGACTTTGCGATGGGTTTTCCTCGATCTAGATAAGGGCACGATGCCATTTGGGTGGTTGTGGATAGACTGACGAAATCCGCCCATTTTCTTCTGATCAGGCAGACCGATCCGGTAGATCGTTTGGCACAGATATATGTGAAGGAGATAGTCAGATTGCACGGTATGCCTCAAGTGATTGTTTCTGATCGAGACGGACGGTTTACTTCCAGACTTTGGAAGGGCATTCAGCAAGGCTTGGGTACAAAACTGCATTTCAGTACAGCCTTTCATCCTCAGACAAATGGACAGTCTGAGAGGACCATTCAGGTGCTGGAAGATCTGTTGAGGCTTTGTGTTTTGGACTTTGGCGAAAGCTGGGAGGATCATATTCCGCTGATTGAGTTTGCTTATAACAACAGTTTTCAGTCCAGTATTGGTATGGCACCGTATGAGGCTCTGTATGGCAGGAAGTGTCGTACTCCTTTGACTCTGACTGAGGTCGGTGATAGACAGGAGCTGGGTGCCACTTTCTTTGAGGAAATGGTTAAGAAGATCAGCTTGATAAAAGAAAGATTGAAAGCGGCTCAGGATCGACAACAGAAGTATTACAATCAGAAGCACATGTTTGTTGAGTTTCAAGTTGGTGACTTTGTGTATGTCAAAGTTAGCCCGATGAAGGGTGTGAGCAGATTTGGTCAGGTGAGTAAGCTTAGTCCAAGGTATGTTGGACCTTTTGAAATTTTGGAAAGGATTGGAAAATCTGCTTACCGACTGTTGCTTTCTGATTCGATGCCTGACGTGTATAATGTGTTTCACGTATCCACTCTGAGGAAGTGGGTGTCCGACTCTGGGAAGAAGCTGTCAGTTGACGAGGTTGAGATTCAGGAGAATCTGGCGTACAAGGAGGAGCCAGAGTTGATTTTGGCGTACGACGTCCGAAAGTTAAGAAGTAAACAGATTTCGATGGTTAAAGTCCAGTGGAAGCACCGGACTGCACGGGAAGCGACTTGGGAGAAGGAGTCTGACATGAGACAGTCGTACCCGTACTTATTTTGATGCTGTTTGGATTGGATAATGTCGAGGACGACATTTTTTCAAAGTTGGGGAGATTGTAAAGTGTTGTTTTTGCTCCAGGATCGTCCAAGACGATCTGGGATCGTCCTGGGACGATCAGTTGAGGATTTGCTCTAGAATTGCTCCAGGTGTTTTTTCTGTAGGTATCGGCCGGGCCGATAGGGTCATCGTCCAGGCTGATCTGTACTGTTCAAAATATCGTCCTGAGAATAGTTCTGGGAACCGTCCAGGACGATCAAATTTGGTCTGATCGTCCTGGGACGATCTTGCGATCGGCCGGGCCGATCTGAGTATGATAAAGCTGAAATCAGCTCATTTTGAAGAGAGAGAAAATTTTATAAAAAACGAAAATATCTTGGAGGAGAGAGAAAGTCGAAAGATTTTTGGGAAAAGTTGATTTTCGGGCGACGCAGAGCTGTTTTCGTCCGACGAGACTGTTCGAGATATTGCTGTACGCAAGGTAAGGCACATTCCGCCTTTCTCAATTTTCAGAACCGTCGTGTTTGGCGGTGTTTTCTGTTCGGATTTGATTTTGGCGAGGCATTTTTGTCCGTATTTTCCGTCTGGTTCAGTTTTTACCGCGTAAGTTTCTGTATGTTGTTGACGTGCCGAGTGTGCATATTTTGATTATTTTCTGAAGATTTTTGTCCCGGTATTTTTGATTCGACGGTGTTTTTCGTCGACTGAATTTTTCTGTGTAGTCTAAAAATTTTTGAGCAGTAGAATAAATGTTCTGAAATGTTGTTATCTGTATTCTGTGCAAATTTGGTAATTTGTGATTTTTAGGAAAAATTGTGTAAATTCCGTATACTGCCGTTGTGCTGCCCGATTTTTGTCTGATTTCTGATTTGTCCGGATTTCTTCTGAATTGATATGCTATCTGTATATGCTATAAAAAGGGAGTTATAAGGGGCCTGAATCCTAAGCGATTCAGTCAGTGTCTGGGAAATCTGAAATGAGCTCAATTTGAAATCTGATATCTGTTCTGTTCCGGATCCGATGAATTCTGTTCTGGTGCTATAAGCACATCTGTTTTGGTGTCGTGAGCACAAAGGGAGGCATAAGGGGCCAGAATCCGAGAGATTCTGTCAGTGTCTGGGAAGGGAGGCATAAGGGGCCAGAATCCGTTGAGATTCTGTCAGTGTCAGGGAATCCGTTCTGTTATCTGTTATGTGCTAAATTAATATATATATGATTTGATCTGATCTGTATGACACGATTCTGTTCTGTTCCGATATGATTTGAATTCTGATTTCTGTACGATTCTGATTCCGTTAATGTGATACGTCTGATCTGTTCTGTTTCTGATTTGATACGACTTCTGTTTCCGTACAGTTCTGTATGATTTGATATCTGTTCAGTTCAGTTCAGTTCTGTCTAATTTGATCTGTCCGTATCTGTTCTGATTTGATCCGTTTCGTTCTGATCTGTCCGATTTGATATCTGTCTGATTCTGTTCTGATTTCTGTACGGATTTCTGTCTGATGTGTTGGTTTTGGATTCTGAGAGTTTTGATTGGAGGTTTGTTGCTTTGCTGAGCTGTTGAGCTCACTCTTGTTTTCTGGTGGTTTTCAGGTTCTGGGAAAGGGAAGGAAGTCCAGGACTAGATTTCAGAGTTTGATCAGTATAGGTATTGTTTGTACCTTTTGATTTTTGTACTGTCATGGCTTTTCTGTTCTGTCTTTCTTTCTGTCTAAAAGCCATGTACTGTATTTGTAGATGATTATTTTAAGGAAAAGAAAATATAGATGTTTTGTTCCGCTGCATTTGATGATTCATAGTAGCTCTGTGTCTGTGTGTCTGTTTGAGTTGAAATATTTGGAAGATTCAGTTCCGAAGCCAATTCCAAGACCAGATCCTGGTCAGTCAGTTCGTTTCGTTGGCAGGTCGCGACCCGGTGCGAGAGGGATCCGTCCCGGTCGGGTCGGGTCGTGACAGGATTACCCCCAATTCTTTCAGAAATGATGGAAATAATGTTGAAATCACCGCCAACACACCAAGGGCCATTAACAATCAAAGCAAATTGTCTCAATTGATTCCAAAGAGAAATACGATTAGTTCTAGTGCAAGCCGCATAAACAAAAGACTCATAACAGTTAACATTAAAAAGAGAAATGTAACAATGGCATACTTGAGGTAAATCATCAATAACATTTAAGGTAAAAGAACTTTTCCACATAATCCAAATTTTATTGGAGCAATTAGCAAAAAAATTAGGAAAGCCCAAAAATTTAGCAGTAGAATCAATTTTACTACGATTAACTAAAGGCTCAATTACGACAAGTAAATGGATATTATGAACTCTACACAAATTACAGACTCTAAGCTTAGAGTCCTTGCCACCGATGCCTCTTACATTCCATAAAAGGGCTTTAATCATTACAATCCTTTGAAGAAGTTTGAGCTCTTGTGGATCTAGGTATAGCCAGTATGACATTCTTATTTTGTTTACTTTTTTTCCTCAACACCACTTTGAAAATTTCCTCATTAGAGCAAGGAGAGTTAACTCTATTAGGATCAGACTTGTTTATCTCAGTATGATCATTTGAAATAACATTAGAAGAAGAAGGAGGAATAAATTCCCCATCTTCACATTCCTCACTGTCATTGCTATTTAACATAAGAGTTTGGTTTTCAGGAGCAGTAGAAGGCAAAATATTTTCAACCATATTACCATTTTCAACTTCATTAAACATAGAAGCAATAGAGACAAAGAAAGAAGGTTCAACTAAGGAATTGCTACCATTAATAGTAATATCATTCACATTCTTATCATTTGAAACAGGAACATCAGGTAACTGTAAAGTATCAACCGAACAATCTAAATTTTCTGAGTTTCCATCAGCAGAATTTAAACCTGTGTTATCTAAGTTATTAGAAGTAGGTTGCGGTTCCACCTCTTTCTCAATGTTTTCGGTATTTTTTATCGAATTGTCACTAACTGGCACAAAAACCTTTTGAGTTTCAGTGGAGCCAAGCTTCCCATTTTCTATAACTTTAGATTTTTTTAAATCAGGATGAAGTCTAAAACATTCAGCTTGAGCATGACCATGCATTTTGCAATGAGGACAGAAATCCGGGACATTTTCGAATTCAACTTTTTTAAAATACCCAAAAGTTTTAGATCCAACCCATATCTCTTTGGGATGATTCTTGGAAATATCGACCTCAACAAGAATACGAGCTACGGAAGGCCTGGTACGGGATGCAGTCGCTTGATCCGTCTGTAGAGGCCTTCCGAAAATTAAACCCAAAGCATGCAGAACTTTTTTATTAAAGAAATGAAGACGAAGATTTGGGAAAGAGATCCAAACAGGAACAATCGGAGATTCTTCTTTAATGTCGAAAAAAGGAGTCCATTTCAAGATACACATTTGACAATTAAAAATAAAATATGATCGCCTAGCAAAAACACGACTGTAATCAAGATCGTTCGATAATTGTATAGCAACATGCCTAGAATCAAGCAAACCGACCGAGTAGAAACCAGACAGTTTTAAAGACGAGAAAAATTGACGGATCGCATCTAGGTTTGGCCTGCGAAGACCAAATTTACCAACAAGAGTGAACTGAAATGGAGACGCTAGCTTCAAAACTTCCTTATCCGACAATAAGACAGCAGGAACACCATTAAAAGTAGTTTGAGTAAGAGTGGGAAGACCATCACCTGCAGACGATTTACCGGAAAGTACCTCTTTGAAAGATCTAGATCTGGACGGTGATTTTGGATCATCACCATCAAGGTTGAAAAAGCCCTAATTCTTATGCACCACTGGCTCGGAAACTTTCCCCCAAGAAGTGGAGGAGACCTTTCCAGCCATGAAGAAAACGCCCAGAAGGGGCAGAGCACTTCAAATGGGAACCAAAATGCAACAATCGCTCGACAAAATGAAGGAGAAAAGCTGGGAGATGGATCGGAGACGACGGGAACTCGAAAAACCCTAAATCGCCAGAGCGGCTAGGGCGAACGAGTGACAAGTCCTCTGTTGATAATAATAATTCTATGTAGTTATTTGATAATTAATAATATCTAATCATAATTTAATAAAGATTGATATTTATTAATAATAATATCTAATCATATTTTAATAATACCTAACCATATTTTAATAAATATTGATAATTAATATCGAATCATATTTTAATATTAATTCTATGTAGTTATTTGTAACATGAAATGATATTTCTTCTATATTTGAAGTTAGTTTTAATGTATTAGAATTCTTGATATATTATCGATATTCAAATATTTACAAAATTAACTTTAACTTTTACTCTTAGTTAAAAAATTTCTATGCATTCATCTAAAATATTAGTAAATGTAAATTTTTATTTAAATCCTTTAGAGATGTTGAATTTTATTATATTTAACTTCATTATTTATCTTTGATACCCCAAACTCCTTTCGATAAAGTATTAAAATCAATTTTATCATTTTTTTATTTTTTTAAACAAAAATAATCTCCAACAATAAAGCTCATAAAGACAATCCAATGATTAACACTACTCAGAATCATACATTTCGAAAGTATGAGAAAATGTGAAATAAAAAACTGCAAAAAAATTGCCTCTAATACATGCCAACAACACTGGCTATGAATAACAACTTTCGTCATTTAAATTTGCATACTTCATTACTAGGATAACAAACAAACGTAACACTTCAACATTAAGCTGCAACCACTTCGGCAACCCCTTCCATTGCGACATCTTTCCCAGGCCTATCGAGCTTAACACCAATATCTTCCTTGTAATCTTCATGAACCTCCATGAGTTTTCTAAGATCAAATTTTATAGCCTTGAGGATCTTCACCTTGCTGATAAATACATTCTGCAGGGGGTAGATGCTTATTGTTGCCTTCTCAATCTCCTTACCTATGACCTCGAGAATGAATTTATGCACCAATTCCTTTAGATCATGTACATGATGAAGCTTGATTCGACATGATTTCCCCTCATTTTATGACGAATATTTCTTATCTGATTACTATTAGCATAACAAGTACGTTTTACTTGATTTGGCCTTCTCTTGGTGAAGCCGATGCAGAACAATCGCAATGTGTAATTATCAGTAGTCTTCACGTCAGTGGTGAAATCCATGCCCCAAAAGTTTGTGAGAACATTTTTGCCTATGACATCCTCTGCACGAAGCCTAATCTTTCTGTATGCTTAGTCCTCATCATTTTGAAGATCGGCCAGGGAGACCTCAAACACTCTATGCTTAAGACCTTCAGAAGCAATCTTGGTTCCATGCGTCCTCGACACGAGAGTCTTCCCGATATTCCTCATCGAAAAGATCGATGGAGCCTTGATGTCATACCAATCCTTCTTCGAGAAGGGTTGTATGCATTTTTTTCTTATATGCAAGGCTATGATAATTGATTTAGTGTTGAATTTTAAAATAAATTAATATAATTTCTATCCTACAATTTTAATGTAAATATCTGATTTTTCATTAATGTAATTAATAACTATAATTATTTATAATAATGAAATTTTTTTTACAATGATAATAAAATTATTTTTTTTTTTGTTAAAATTTTATGCAAACATGAAGTGCTTTCAACAAGATTTTTTTTTTTTAAACTCTAATAACTCTTAACTCTAAGAGAATTCAATAGTAGAACAGAAGGGGTACCAAAATATAAATATATAAGCAGCCAAGTAGATCTAGTTGAAAGCATGATGAAATTAAGTAGCAAAGTGGCAAACCTAGAGATTCTAGAGGAACCGTTAGTCCCACAATTTGAAAGTAAGGTCAAATCTTTTTTAGAAAAAAAAAAAAACTAGCAAGTGAAAAAAAGCAAACAGATTCTCTCTTTGTCTAATTGGTCATGGAATTGCATCAGAGGGTTTCACTTCTTCTCTTCCTTCTCAGCCTCTGCAGCCTTCTTCAATCTGGCACCAACCTGCCTAGCATTCATTCTCTGAACACAAAGTTTTCCATAAGCCTTGAAAGCCTTCATCTCATCTGTGACTTTCACCATCTCAACTGAAGGCTTGTCAAGCACAAAAGGCATATAGTCACCCTTCACCTGGGTGGCCGTAGCAAGCTCTTCGGGAGTGGAATCACTAGCCTTAAATTTCCTTGCACGTCTTGGGAAAATGACTAGCTTAGCTTTGCACATTGGCATGGAGACCTTCCAAGGAGCGGTTCTTCCTACGGTGATCAAATGCAATGCCAATTGTGGGTGCAAGCTTCTTGGGAATTCCTGCAGCCTTGAGTTCCTCGTGAGTAAAGCCTCTACCAGCCTTGGGTTTCATATGGTACTTCAGTGTCTGGCAACGAACAACTGGGCGGATGGGACCAGATGTTGGGCGAGGGAAGATTTTCAAAGCCTTCTTCTGTCTGGCAATACGTCTTCTGGTCTTTCGTGCAGGCTGGTTGAACCAGGTCCTCACATAGTTTTGCCAATGCTTTTTGAAGTGACCATTTGGCACTACATTATTGTGCTTCACCATGATTATAAGGTTTGCCGACGCCGCGTTAGCTTTCTAACTCCAACTTCCGGTGCCCGAGATGCTGCAGCTCTTGGAGCTTTCAACAAGATATGCTGTCATTTGAATAGTTTCTTAATAATACATTTTAAATTATATAAGTGGAATAAGAAAAATAAATTAAGACCAACTCACTGAAATTTTTTACACTTACCTGAGGAAGAAATGTGAAGTACTAAACTAAAGATTCATTTGAGGCGAGGCGAGGTGTTTTTGGATTTGCCAAGACAGAGAGGACCGTTATGAGCGATGATGGGAAGAAGATCGGGAATAGGTGCAACGTTTAGCTAGAAGGAGAGAACGAGAGAGGTTATATGTTTAGAGGAAAATGTGGCATGGGTTCTTTTTTTAAGGGCCAAAAGGGTAACTGTTCAGCTACTAATTAGAGGAGTTGTCAATAAATACGGATGGATGCCACCAATGCAAATAACTTGTCAAAAACATAAAAAAAGAATTAACTATATTTGAGAACTTTTTTATTTATGAGATAAACCAAATGTGAGGTTCTAAATGGCAATTGGAATAAGGGCCCTAAATGGAATGGGATAAATATGGTATGACATATCAATATTTAAAATTTTAATTTAAAATTGAAAAACAAATAAGTAATTAATTATTGCATTATTATTTAGATATTTTTATTTAAAATTGAATTAAATTGAAATGAATAAATTTGAATGATTACGATTTAAAATAATAAGAATTCAATGGCTGAATCTTATTTGGGAAGAAAGTTTATAATCGTCACTATAGATAAGATTTAATATTTATAATGTAATGCATTATGGATGCTTTGAAGGTAGTCTTGATGATCTGAATGCATGGGAAGCGAACACGGTGACGAAGAAGCCATCTTACAGTCTAAATGATCTGAATGATCGAAATGCATAGTTTTTTATCCTGGATGGATATTTCTCAAAGAACTAGAAACGAAAAAAAAAAAAAAATAATTTGTCTAAACTACTAACTCAAACAAATCATTCATTATTAAATCTAAACTGAAGAATCATAAAATCATTCAAAAATGCTATTTCTTGATAAAGTAGATCACAAAATTATAAATAAAAAATAGTTTTTATTTAATTTATATTTTAAGAAATAAAAATTAATTTCTAAAATCACCAAAACAATTGTAATAATTAACTTCTTTACATATCAAAAACTGAATTCAAATTAAATAAATAAATTTTAGGTTCGAAAGGATCATGATTTTATCTTGAATAAAAAAATATATTAAGAAAAAAAAGGTCCACAAGATAATGGCCATTTCTTTTAAGTATTTTTTCAATTCCAAATTAGACTTTGGAGCCATTCAACATTGGATTATTGACTTTTACCTCATTTTACTTCTCAACAAAAGTATATAAAAAGGAATGGGAATTGTATGAGTGCTAGGTTTCCATCTACCATGTTTTTGTCAATCTATTGCATCTTTTGGAAGCCCCTTAACTATCACATGTGAAAATAAATATATATTTTGTAAGTTAAATAATGATCAAATTGTCAATGCCCATTTTATAAAAAAATCTATTTGAACATTCCTTCAGAAGATTCTAAATAATCTAGTAAGTTATAGAGCTTAATTGTTATCCAACGAAGAAAATGTTCTATATACATTCAGTCACAAATAAGTCATATTTATAGAGATATCACTATATTTTCAAGATATCTTAATTTTTTAATTAAAGCGGGCATCTTTTTTTTCGAATAAAACCCACATACGAGTACTTTAGGGATCAACAGTCCTCTAAAAATACAACATTTAAAAGAAAACCTACGAGCCTTTGATCCGATCTATTACAAACAATCCACAATAAAGAAAGGATGAAAAGAAAAACAACGCAAAAGAGACAGAAAAATGCCACATAAGCAATCCAGTCAACACGAGGTAATATATAAACGGAAGCAGCAACCCAAGCAAGCACTAATCCCACGAGAAGCAAGCCCAAGAATCTGAAAACAGCCTGCAAAATGACCAAACAAACCATGCAGGAAAAGGGAAAACAAATCAAAGGTGCCAAAATGATCACCAAGATCATCATCAGAAGGCATAAAAGCGAAGGCAACATGGTAGTAAGACTACCCGCAACCCAACACACCAGACAAGAAATAAATAAAAACCAAACTACATAGCCGAAGAGCCACCACCCAGACAATAACCAAAAGCAACACTAAGACAATGAGCATATGAGGAAGACCAACAACTAAATAGAAGAAACCAAATCATTTCCTTTTTTGCTTCCTCCTACGACGTTTTCAACCACCCATAACAGAAGCTTTTTCAACAATGAGGTTAACATTCAAATTGTACATCTTTTGAACATCATCCTCTGGCCCCTTCAAGTCATCCCCAACACTCCTGCATGGTGAAGAAACATAATCGTTAAGCAAATTGTTTTGCTCCAAACAATTAGTTTCCATACTACCTGCTAATTGTGCTTTCAAAACCTCACTAGAAATAAGCGAAACTGGGACATCAATAACTGGTTCCGACAATGGCATGGGAGATTCATTAGGAGTCTCAACAGAAGAGTCCACCACATCCCTAGACCCAATAGACACAACGCCTGTGGGTAATGACATGTGACGGCCACCAAAAAAAAACATCAATAGCATCACCGACTAAAGCAGGCAAGGTAATGGGGGTAGATATTTGGTTCATTATATAGTTATTCGCATCAAGGCCCTCATTAGTCAAAGGCACACCAACCTCAACAACATCATCAAGAGCAGCAATCAAGGGATCAATGCTAACACCATCATGACCCGCAACTTACCCAATGCCAACAACATCAGAAGGATCAACATTCACATCAGAGATAGTTCCATTACACAAGGCATCAATACCCACCACATTAGGAACATGAGAAGCAGAAACATTCCAAGCTGAGATATTTTCACTACACTCGACATCATTTTTCACCTCATTAGGAATAGGAGAAGAAACAAGCATAGCAGTAATATCTAAATTATCCAAACCATCCATAACATTCCCAATAGAATTATCAATAACAAGAATAGAAGCATTAGCATGAGCACTTTGCACAGTAGTGGAGGGAATAGGATGACAATTACTATTAATTGAGCGAGTGGGGATATAAAAAATTTTTTTTTATAACTTTTGCTGTTTTGAAGACATTTTTTATTTTGATTATTTTCCCTCAAGCGTTTATATTATATTTTTTCTATTTTCGAACATGGCTTATGTTTAACTGAATTAACTTATATTGGCAACTAATTATTTTTAAATAAAATATTAATCTTTTTGTAAATAATAATCTTAGCTTTTTATTAAATTTTTTTTATGAAAATGCTAATATTTGTACATAGATTTTTTATATTTATAAGTATGATGATTTTTTTTTCCACCATATTAAAAAATTACAAATGCGTCAAAATGGATTTTTGGGTCGGGTTTAAGTCTGACCCAAAATCAACCCGCTTTGAATCTATTTGGCCTAATTTTTACCTGTTTAACAAACATGTCAAAATCATGTACCCCAACCTAACCCATTGGCAACACATTTAACCCAAACACAACCTTCATTGGAGAACTAACTAGTGGAGAAAATCCTTCATTGGATCAGCATGATGAATCCTCTTCAGTTTGTAAGCCTCCATGCATGTCTTCATGTTACCATTAAGTAAGAATCATGTAAGAGATAAGAAAATTGGTTATTTAAGACAGATCAAACAAAAGCTCAATATTATAATTAACCTCATCGCTCCACTTGGCAATGTATTTTCTTTTTCGTTCATCTTTCTCTTCCATCTTCCTTTGATTCTCCTGTATAATTGGAAGCCAATAACATAATATACAATTAGGATTATCAAATAAGCTCCTAGCTTGTTAATGTCTGATCATGTTCAACTTAATAATTAGCTCAAATTCAATTATATATATATATATATATATATATATATATATATATATATATATATATATATATATATATCTTTCAAGAAAAGTCTCATTTACAACCCTATAATTCAACTCGAAATTAACATTAAATTTAGAGAGAGAAAACATTGATATGCTCACCTTCTTTAGAGACTCAACAAGAAGTTTTTTTATCAAGAACTAGATCTTGAGGGATTTCAGTTCCCCATGTAGCAAGCTCCTCTTCATGCTTCTCTAGTGTCTCTGCTAAATAGGCATTTGAACCCAAAAAATCAAAAAATGTTCTCTAAATTGCATATTTTATACTAGGTATCGAATTATTTTAAACTGAATGACAAAGCAATACATATAGAGCTTTTGCTTTTCTCTTAATTCCTAATAGAGTTAAATTTCTTAGAAGCTGAGAACATCAATAAGCATGCATGTTCAAACCATCATGAGCAATAAACAACTAATAAAATCAAATGTTTATATATTTGCAAAATTTCTAATCAAAGTACTGTTAACCTTGAATTTATCAAAAATCCTAGGTCAAAAGGTTGACCTGGTCAAACTGACCAGGCCAGGCCCTAAGACCACCTCTCTTGCATTAGTGGGTCAAACTAAGTCTGCTGAGCCCAGACAAGGCCCTTGGTCAACCTATTTGACCAAGTCAACCTGGGTTCACCCAAATTGGCTCGAATGCTTTCTCTTGACTTCAAATGAAATCCATTGCCTCCTAGGCTCAATCTCTTACTTCCCATAGGTTTCATGGGTCACACACACCATAGTGGTTGAGCTCAGACCCATGCTTCCTTGAGTTTAAATCAAATTCAAATCAATCCAAGCTTCCTTGGGCCCTTTGGTCTATTTGGCTAGGTTGACCAGGTCGACCATTGACTTTGTCAACCTTAGCCCCCTGTTCAAATTTGACGTATTTAGGTCAAATTAACCCAATTTAATGCATTCAATCATTCTAAATCATGCCTTGAGCTAAACCCCGTGCAAATCTCTCCCCCTCATCCCTAATTAGCCCTAATTTTGATTCTAGCCATCGATCTAATGCCATGAGCCTTTAAATAGATGATTTAGGGTTCATGCAAAGGATCATCCTTTTTTTTTTTAATTCTCTCTCCCTAAGCCACCCTAGTCCGAGAGCTTTGGTGGTTGAGCTCTTCTAACTCCTCCCCACGATCCCCAAGTCGAGCCCATCGTTAAGACCTTGCCGACGGCAAGATATCCGACGAACAGAGCCTAGGAAACTTTCATGGCCGTTTGTGCTCAATCCAGACGTTGGGAGCTCAAGGATCCTTATACAAATTTTTTCGATAGTTATCATTATAATTAGTATTGAAATTCTTACTAAAATAACATTCTAATTTTAATATTCATAATTATAACTTTTTAGTATTAATTATTATTAAAATTAATAATTAAATCATTTATAAAACACAAATGTCATTTGAGTTAGCTTCCTTAAATCTTGAATAGCATTTCTAAACAATCTCACAATATTTATCAAGATTTAGCATATTTCTTTCCAAATAATTTTCAAGATTTAGTTAATCTAAATTTATAGAATTTATGAAATCCTACTTAAATTAAATCATATACACATCCATACACACCCTATGGCTCTATTTGTGTTGGTTGTTTATTAGGTCACATTTAAGTGTTGTAGGTTAAATGATTTTTTTGTGATTTATTAATTTAATATTGTATGAATTAAAAATTATTAATTATATTAATATATGATAAGCAAGATTTTTTTAAACTAATTATAATTGATAAGAATAAAATAGAATTAATAATATTCAACCATGTAAATTACATTCATATATATTAATTTTAATATTTAATATTAATTAAACATTTTAATCCTTAATTTACTAACTCTAGAATTTCAAGGATTTATAGTATTTAAGAGAGATGAAGCACTAGAAGATGTTATTTTGAATCTTAGGGGCTATTTGGATACGGTTAGGATTTAACTCAAGTAGGATTTAATAAATCCTTTAAATTTGAATATACTAAATCCCAATGGTGTTAAATCTAAAAAAATGTATGCATTGTAGAGGTTAATTCAATTAAACTTTCATGTGCTACTTAGTACTTATTTAAGGATTTAAAGTGTTAGCTAATAGAATATTTTAGTAATAATTATTGATAATTGATATCTAATCATATGTAACATGAATTGATAATTAATATCTAATCATATTTTAATAAAAATTCTATGTAGTTATTTGATAATTAATATCTAATCATAATTTAATGAAGATTGATATTTATTAATAATAATATCTAATCATATTTAAATAATACCTAACCATATTTTAATAAATATTGATAATTAATATCTAATCATATTTTAATATTAATTCTATGTAGTTATTTGTAACATGAAATGATATTTCTTCTATATTTGAAGTTAGTTTTAATGTATTAGAATTCTTGATATATTATCGATATTCAAGTATTTACAAAATTAACTTTAACTTTTACTCTTAGTTAAAAAATTTCTATGCATTCATCTAAAATATTAGTAAATGTAAATTTTTATTTAAATCCTTTAGAGATGTTGAATTTTATTATATTTAACTTCATTATTTATCTTTGATACCCCAAACTCCTTTCGATAAAGTATTAAAATCAATTTTATCATTTTTTTATTTTTTTAAACAAAAATAATCTCCAACAATAAAGCTCATAAAGACAATCCAATGATTAACACTACTCAGAATCATACATTTCGAAAGTATGGGAAAATGTGAAAAAAAAAAAACTACAAAAAACTGCCTCTATTACATGCCAACAACACTGGCTATGAATAACAACTTTCGTCATTTAAATTTACATACTTCATTACTAGGATAACAAACAAACGTAACACTTCAACATTAAGCTGCAACCACTTCGGCAACCCCTTCCATTGCGACATCTTTCCCAGGCCTATCGAGCTTAACACCAATATCTTCCTTGTAATCTTCATGAACCTCCATGAGTTTTCTAAGATCCAATTTTATAGCCTTGAGGATCTCCACCTTGCTGATAAATACATTCTGCAGGGGGTAGATGCTTATTGTTGCCTTCTCAATCTCCTTACCTATGACATCGAGAATGAATTTATGCACCAATTCCTTTAGGTCATGTACATGATGAAGCTTGATTCGACATGATTTCCCTCATTTTACGATGAATTTTTCTTATCTGACTACAATTAGCATAACAAGTACGTTTTACTTTATTTGTCCTTCTCTTGGTGAAGCCGATGTATAACAATCGCAATGTGTAATTATCAGTAGTCTTCACATCAACATTAGCTTCAATTAATGTATGTCATTTGCGAACCAGAGACCTGAGCTTGTCGGTGGTGAAATCCATGCCCCAAAAGTTTGTGAGAACATTTTTGCCTTAGACATCCTCTACACGAAGCCTCATCTTTCTGTATGCCTGATCCTCATCATTCTGAAGATCGGCTAGGGAGACCTCAAACACTCTATGCTTAAGACCTTCAGAAGCAATCTTGGTTCCCTGCGTCCTCGACACGAGAGTCTTCCCGATATTCTTCATCAAAAAGACCGACGGAGCCTTGATGTCATACCAATCCTTCTTCGAGAAGGGATCCACTATCTTCCTCTTCCCTCCCTTCTTCCCCTTCAAGAACCTCTTGTTCTTCCCAACCGCCATGTCTACTTTCTTCTGTCGCCTGCAACAATTAGGGCTTTAAGTGAAGTCCCTAAGAGTACCAGAGGAATCAATTTTATCATTTTTCCGTTGTTTGTATGCATTATTTTCTTACATGCAAGCCTTTGATAATTGATTTAATATTGAATTTTTAAATAAATTTATTATAATTTGTCCGCTACAATTTTAATGTAAATATCTAATTTTTCATTAATGTAATTAATAACTCAAATTATTTATACTACTGAATTTAATATTTTTTTTCACAATGATAATATAATTAATAAAAAAAATATTAATCTAAAAAATGAAGGTGAACAATCGAACCTGAGGTAGGGTTATTCTCCGTAGACTTGTGTTGACCTCATTTTTGTATGAGGTCATTTGGACTACTCTTGACCTTAAATTAATTTAATTTCCAAATTAATTTAAATCCTAGAATCCTCCTAGAATCCTGTCCTTAGGATCAATGCTAGGATTCTTCTAGAGCTTAGACTTTAGGAGTTATTCTAGATCCCAAACTCCCTCTAGACTCCAAGTTCTAGAAATTCTTAGACTTTAGGATCCTTCTAGATTCCTAACTTTAAGATCTATTCATACCTTAGGATCTACTTAGATCTTAGGTCAATCAAGCCAAAATCCAAGATCCAAAGGTTTTGTCCTAAAGGCCTTTTCCCATTGAATTTCAAACACCTTGAAACCCAGTTAAATGACCTCCGATTCAGAGTCTGTCAGTTGCATACTGATGGGACATGTCTCTGGAGGCAACCCTCCAAATTTGAGCTCATTCTGAGGTCTCTAACCCCAGAAACTTAATCAAAATTCAAAGGCTGTAAAACCTTCAAATATTTACAGCCTATGCCATTGGACCTGTCACTTTGAAGATTCTGACCTTAGAGCCTTCACCAAAGCCTCTAGTCACTTCCAGATCTTTAATATTGATATGTTGAACTTTAAACTATTTTTCTGGACCCACTTTGACCCCCAGTTGACCAGGGGTCAAAATGACCAAAATACCCCTATGGGGCTCAAGCTTTGATTTCAAATCAAATGAACTCCGAATTGAGTGCAACCACTTCCATTGATCTTGAAATGTTATTTTGAATTGATTGAACCCATTTCCAGATCTAGGACCCACCTGGTTGACCCAGTCAACCTAGGTTGACCAAAATCAACCCTTAAGCCCTTTCCACTTTGAATTAAATTCCAAATTAATGCAAATCTTTGTCAAACCTTCTCAAGGCTATGTTAATTAATTTCTCAAATAGTTTTGGTTGCCACCTCACCTATTGTTGACCCGTTGACTGGTCAACATGGTCAACAAATCCCTTTAAGAGGCTTAAGTGACCAAATGGCTTGACTCATGCTAGCCTAAACCCCACAAAATCACTCTTGACCCTCTTTGAGGTCGCTCCCATGCCACCTAGGAAGTCAAATTGAGTGTTGACCAGTCAAACTGGTCAACAAACCTTTGAAACCCTTTTAAATGATTAAATTCATATGCTTAAGTTAATCCTCTCCATCCCTAAACCATTCCAGCCACCTTAATTAAGTTCTGGAACCTTCTTAAGGATTTTACCAGCCCTTGGATGGAGATCCAATGGTTCCCATCAATCCCATATGGCCATAAAGGGACAAAATGACCTTTACATGTCATTTGTCCTTGTGTCCTTTGATCCACCTGCTCCTATCTACCCACTGGACAGGTGGCATGATCCTGGAGAGCCCAAAGTCCATCACAGCCACCCATTTGAGCTAAGGGAGTTTGAATAGGGGCAAACACCCTAATTGAGCCGACTCTCTCCATCTAGCTTTCTCTCACCATTCAAGCCCTCTCCAGACCAGAGCTATTCTCTTCTTAGCTTCTGGGAGGTCTATTTTGATTTCCTACATCAAAACCCGGCAGTTGGAGGCTCCCGCCGGCGAGCTTTCCGGCCAACCAAAGCATTTCCCATTCGATCGCTTCTACCGCTCGATCCAGGCATTTGCAAGGCAAGGGATCTTCTACAAAAAGGAGCGTGGACAGCCAACAAATGCAACAAATCTTTAAACGGATTAATCCGTCCATTAAATGAGGTATAAATTCTAACCCTAGTCTAGATTACACTAGCTTAAATAGAGTTTTATTAAGAGCATATTAATCCAAATAAAATGTTCCCCATGTTTTCTGTTCATGTTTTTAACCTATGTTTAAAATTTCTTTTAAAATGGTTAAGCGGATCAAGAGAACGAGCTAGTTTTCTATTTTAAAGCTCGGTTCACGTAGGGCTTCAGGCGTGCGTTCTTTTGAGCCGTTGATCAGAATATCAACGGCTCTGATATCGGGATCGCACGGACAGTCCGATCATGTAATTGATTTCTCGCTTGATCTCCCCGTCCGACGGAATCTAGACCGTTAGCTCCCTACCACGGGATTGATTATCCGCCGTCCGATCCATCTCGGCTGAGATCAGACGGCGGGATCCGATCTCTACCGCCGGATGGAGCCAGTATGATCAAACGGGCGCGGTTCCTTGCTGAGCTGGTTAAGTGGACGGGACCCACTTGACCGCCGCCACCAATGATTAGCTCCGCTACGTTTTTTTCGCTCCGCCAACCACGGACCGCCACGCGTCCCACTCAGCCGCCAGGGGTATTAATGAGTTTAAAATTTATTTTTAAACTATTTAAACCAGATTTTCTTTAAAAAATAATTAAAAATTATCTATAAATCCAAAAATTAATTTTAAAATATTAAAATTCTCAGAATTTCAAAACCTTTCAAATAAAATTAAAATTACTTTGAAATATTTAATATATTTTAAATAATTTTAAAATATTTAAAGTTTAATGTTTTAATTGGAAATTAATTAAAATAAATCAAATTAATTAATAGTTTCAAAATAATTTATTTTGAAAATTATTTCAGATCATAGAGAATATTTTAAAATGAAATATTTCAATTATACTTTAATATATTTTAAAATATTTTAGATTCTTTAAATAATTTAAACTATTTAGTTAATTAAATATTCAATTCATATTTAAATAATAAATTAAATATTTTGAAAGATTAAATCTCTAATTTCAGAATATTTTATATAAATTAGAGGATCTCTCAAATTAAAATTATTATTATTTTTAATTATCTTATTTTAAATCATATATATATATATATATATATATATATATATATATATATATATATATATATATATATATATATATATATATATATATATATATATATATATATATATATATATATATATATATATATATATATGTTTATATATTTAAGTATACATATATATTGTGAAATTTATTTTAAAATTATACTTATTTAAATCCTTAACCTTGAGAGATCCGTTGAAATTTTAAGCATGGATTGAACTATTTGAATAGAAATTATGGGGAGTGATTAGTGTATAGTTGTACTTCAACTATTCACTAATCAAGGTTTTAATCTTACTTAATTAAGTTATTCGTTGCATATTTAGGAAACACACACCACTTAGCCTAGGGATCTCCTAGATTTAGGGACTTGTTTGATTGTATGTGTTTCATTCATGCTTGTTCAAGGGTTAGAGAAGATTTGATTTGAACCTATTCAAACTTAGTGTCATTAAGGACAATAATTAAGGACTTGTTTAGATAACTTAGAATATTTTCAATAATTAGGATTCATCTCCTTTTGAGTTGAAATTTGAACCACTTGAACTTAGTGACACTCTCAGCCTTAGGAAAATTTTTTACTGGTTTTAGAAACCATTAAGTCCCTTAATCGAATTTCCTAAGTTTAAGCCTTAATTAATCCTCAAAACTTCTAAAAAATACAATAAATCCTTTTTAAATCCAAAAAATATGTGTAACCCCTCTAATTGACCATAATTAAATCTTCAACCAATGAAAAATAAAACAAAAATTATTTGGCAGCAAACTTAGGCTTAAGTTAATTTTAAGAGAAATTGAATATTTAATTAATATAATTAATTAATAATAATTCAAAATTCCAAAAAACTTTCCAAACACTTGGGAATCTCTCCTTAGGTCATTCCTGACCTTTGGAGCTGATTTCAAGTAGTTGGGATTTCATTTGGAGCAAGATCACAAAAAGGTCCTTTAATTAAAGAGTTTTAAAAATTCATTAAATACCTCAAACTTCAAACCTTCATAACTAATTCAAGAAAAATCCAAATCAGTCAAACTCAATTGCATTCAACTCATAATAAGGCCTAATATTTGGTAAAAATGTTAAACTCCAGAAATCTGTAATATTTCAAAAAGTCAACTTTTTGGTCAACTATAGGTCAAAACTAGTTCAAAACTTCAAACCTTTGTAATAAAATGTAGAAAAATCCGATTTCAACGTACTTACTATCTAACTGATCGTAGTAAGGTCTAGTATTTTAATAAAATGATAACACTCCAGAAAACACCCTTTATTAAAAATTCAACATTTGACCCTTTAATTAAATGATTAAAATATTCTAAAAATTCATAAAAACTTGAAATTCATTTTAAAACTCCAGAATTCATTAATTAACTCTTCAAATCAGTAATCAACCAATTTTGGATAAAATTCATTAACTTTTGAATCTTAATCAACTTAAGCTACTTAATTATACCGGGTACCACTGGGTAACCCAGGCCTACGAGGCTGTTTACTCAGCCCCAAGGAAGGTGAAATAAACTTCACGGCCTCGGTGTGAAACAAAGGTGGTTTCCAACAAATGATTAAATAATTGATTTTAAAAGATTTAAAATATTAATATTTAAATTCTAATTAAAAAAAATCCCTTAAGCCTTTCAACCTATCGAACTTTAAATAACTTTAACTAAACACCCTGTTTAGGACATACCAAAGCCACACAGCCTACCTCACACACTTTAGATGGTTTGCTAGGATCACCGACTCTAGTTCTAGGATAGGCCGGTGTTTACTTTTCTGCTCCTGTTGTGTGCCGGGTTTTCGAGCTTTTACTGCATGCTGTTTGCTAGCATAGAATTGCTGTGTTTGCTTACTTACTGCACTCTGTTGTTGATTGTGCGTTAGATTTACCCTTAGGTTAGGGGCGAATTATATATATATGTTCAGTCTTATGCAGGTGGCCATGCTCATACGCGGAGCTGAAATTAAAGGGGGCAATTAAATAAATCAAAAAAAATATATACTTTTTGCACAGGTACCTGCTGCGCTTAAGACCCCCTTTAATTAATAAGAGCATGGCCAAGTGTGGCCAAATTGCGTTTTAAATTTCAATAATAACTGCTTGGGATTGATATAACTGTTGATTATTAGGATGACCTTGCAGGATCGAGTCTAGATTTTTTTATTTAATTTGATGTAAACTCAATTTATTTAAGGTTGTAAATTTATTAAGATGACTTGAGATTGGGACATTAAGATCCAACTTGAATTCCAAAGGGGAGAAGACATCCCTAAAGGGGAGAGTCTTCAGCCATTTAGAAGATCAAGTTAGGATATTTTCATAAGTATCCAAAGAGGAAAGATAACACCCGATCAAGGGGGAGTTTCTTTTCATTTGGATATCCTGAACCGACGAATCAAGACGTTCGTGAGAAGATGAAGGATTGGACAACGGGAAGAATCCTAAATCTCAAAGTCATTTAATTTAGGATTAGAAATCCGGGTTGTAGTCAGTGGTGCCCGGCCACTTTACTTTCTTGCAATTCTGGATGTAATAATAAGGGGCACTTGCCCACGGACACTCAATTTGATATATTTAATTTGATTGATTTATTTAAATTGATTGCGCATTAGAACTACATGTTTTTCTAGTCTTTTTACCTGCATGCCGATTTTGATTTGACCTGGAGTACGATTTTAGGCTCTTAGGGACTTAATAAGAATTTTTCTACTCAAATAAAATTAAAACATTTAGGCTCACATAGAAATTTTAACGCTTTAAGAAGTAAGTCCGGGACCGCCGGGAGTCCTCATTTCATAGCATTCATTTAAATTTAATCTTTTAATCGAGTCGATTAGCATGCATCATATTAGCAACTAATTTAAAAAAAAAAAACTTCAAATCTTTAATTGAATTTTCTTAAGCATTAAACCCAACATAAGTCAAAGGGGCCAATTAGGATCCGCTCTAGATGTCGGTCTCGTTCTCAAAAACATATCTTAAACAACGTCCCTACCACTCAACATAAAAAGACCGGACTCATATTTTAAAGCGCTTAGGTGATTTAGCTGGCTCCCCAATCCAGGCCGGGGTAAGACCAGATTTGCACTGCATTAGCTAGGTTCGGGCCAACTTTAAAGTGCCCAATTTAGATTTAGGTTCCGAGGCTGGCTCGAGCCATAAGACCTCAAATTTCGGGAATTGAATCCCAAATTTCTAATAAAATCGATCATTCAAACTAAAAATTCTTTTCAATCAAATATAAGCCCAACATTTAGGATAGATTGAGATGTTTCTGAAGTAATTCAGAATCTCAAAACATCTCCTACTTTTCTTCCTTTGACTCCAAAAATAAGTCTTCAATTTTGATCCAATCCCATTTGAAATTCCTACCATTTTCGTCCTTTGATATCAAACTTTGAAAATCTTAAAAATAAAATTTACACCGCTATTTTAATCGAGAGTTTTTGTAGAAAATTCCGATTTTCTACGATGTAATTAACTACGAGGGCTTGCGCTCGTAGGGGATTTAGAAACCCAGAAATTATTTTCAAAACCAATAATTTTTCAAAATCTCTAATTAACTTTCTTTGGGAAAATCAAACTCGACGATCATTATCGTCATTTTCGAACGATCCATAATAATTGATATCTTCTTTCTTCGGAGAGATATATCAATTATTATCGTGGCTTCGATTATGAAATTAATGATCATTTATCCGAATTAGAATAATCAAACAATTGCTTAAAGTCCATTTTGATCTTTCGAGGTCGAATGTAATTCTCCCTTTGAGTTTGATTATGATAATTCGGATATGATTATAATTTTGAAATTCGAACCCATTAGGGAACGGTATGTTCGTCCTTCGAGGCGATATATTGTTCATAATGACGCGTTCAATTTTAAAATTCAAAATTAAATATTTCCCAAAGAAAATTAATTCTTTTTCAAAACTATATATACTTAAATATTTTTTTAATCAAAACAACATGCAGCTGCTTAAGAAGCAGTAAAAATGTTGTCCCAAACAAAGCCTTAAGTCTGCGTAGACAAGCGCTTAGGCAAAACATAAGAGAGAAACTTGCAAGCTGTCCTCGTGACGAAACACGACACCAACTATACAAACTTGAGAAGTTACGACGTCACTAGGAATGCATCGTGCCAGCGACGGTGACTATTTATATATCGATCTCGCTGAGCTCATTCTTGATAGCCGCCGCTTGCTATATCTGTCAAAAACCTATTCGTATGCCGGCGATGCACGCTATCAGTCCGGTCATTGAAGCATGGAAATTGAAATAAAGAATTTAGTTATTTACTAACTTTTTACAAGAATTGGAATGATATATATATATATATATATATATTCGAAACAGGATGTGCCGTTCTTTATTGAAGCATGGAAATTGAAATAAAGAATTTAGTTATTTACCAACTTTTTACAAGAATTGGAATGATATATATATATATATATATATATATATATATATATATATATATATTCGAAACCGGATTTGCTGTTCTTCATAGGAGTATATAATCATAGAAACAACCAACGTTAGTTTCTTTGACAAATTCGATGAGTCAGAAGCAGTTAGATCATACCTTTTTTTTTTTTTTTTGGGAAAATTTTGGGCTTTGCCCGTATATTGAAAAGAAACTAAGAGATTACAAAAAGATAACAATGGGGCTGAAATAAAGCCCACCCCCGCTCAAAGAGCGCCCAAAAAAGGAACAGACAAAATAAAAGAGCAGAATAGAAATCCAGCTCCAAAAAAACTATAATCTGGACTCAGATTGACAAAAAAGATTAGGCAGCCGAAGCCCCTGGTTGCCCGGGAGCCATCCAAGGGGCGATCACATAGAATTCAAACGATGGAGCTTCATCATTGTCCAGATTACTGCTCCAACACCCGCAAAATGATCAAAAACGTGCCAGAACATCAGATTCCAAGCCATTGATTCTCCCCAGCAGCCCTTCAGAATTTTTCCACCTGGATATCCTAGCATACAAGATAGACTTGATATTGATAATCAAAGAGGAAAAACTGTGGATCTCACAGCCATACCTCCTGCCATTTCTCTCCTTCCACATTACATAAATAATGCAGCAAACCACCAATTTGTAATAATTTTTAACCACTGAGGACCCCGGGTAATCATCCACCCATTGGAGAATATGAAGCAGCGAAGGTCTCAGCATAAAAAACCTAGTCTCAGGAATAAAACATTCCAGAATTTGGAAAGAGAGGGAACATTCAAAAAATAGGTGGTTCACAGATTCTTTACCATGCAAACAAAGCAAACAGTCCTCAGAAATAGGAATATTACGTAATCTCAAAGCATCCGCAGTTTTTAAACCGCCAACCAGAGCAAGCCAAGCATAAACTGCATGCTTTAAAATCTTCTTTTTGAACCAAATAAATTCAAACCAGTTGCAATCAGTCATATCTTTATAAAAATCCTCTATGAAGTCTTTATGACAAACTTTGCTACAGTTATTCCAGATTAAACATGGCCCGTCCACATTAGAAATAGGAATGCTGCGAATCAGATCTGCCAGGCTAGAGGGAACGCTGGAAGGCAGATTCCAGTCATAACCCAAAATGAGAGAACTTAAAGACTGAGAATTGAAGAGATCAAGAGTGATATCACCACCATGCTCAATAAGGGAGTGATTATTGCACCAGTGGTCCCAATACAAGGCAATGGGGGCATCAGGTTTGATGACAAAAGAAAAATTCAGTTTCACCTTGATAGCAGTAGCACAAACCGATTTCCAAAACGCGCTGGCCTTATAATGAGGAGGCTTCCATGGGGAGTGATAGTAACTAGTCAGCCATTTGGTTAGGGGGGTATTGGAATTATACATTTTGTATATAACAGAGCAAAATGTAGCATGTTGTAGAGCACAAATCGAAGACACCCCCAATCCCCCTTTAGAAAGAGGTCTACAAACCTTGTCCCAAGATACCATATGAAGCTTGTGATTGCATGATATTTCACCAAAAAACAGAAAGCTAGAACAATTCCTCTTAAAAAACTTGCTAACAGTTTTTGGTATGATAGAGCCCCTTATCCAGTAAGCAATTGTATTTTGAATAGTAAATTTTAAATACTGCAATCTCCCCGCAAAGGAGAGAAGATTAGCCCTCCAACCAGTAAACTTTTTATACAAACTATCCATAAGCGGGAGAAAGTCTTCAACTTTGAGCTTGATGAAAGAGATAGGGATACCAAGATAAGAGATCTTGGTAGTGATATTGTAAATGGACAAGGCTTGACACAGCAAATCCCTATTTCTTTGATTCTTAGTAAACATAATGGAGCATTTGTCAAAATTTATTTGAAGACCAGAAGCATATGCAAAGTCTTTAAAGACGTTAGCAAGAATATTACAATTATCAAGAGTAGCTTCCCCAATAATTAAAATATCATCAGCGTAGAGGAGATGGGTAATGTGAAAATTACCGGAATGAAAGCCTTTAAACCCTCTCTCCTCAATAAGATTAGAAAGAGCATCCATTACCAAAAAGAAAAGGTATGGACTAAGCGGGCATCCTTGTCTAAGCCCAACAGTGGATGGGATGTAGCCTTCCAAAGCACCATCAATAACGATAGAGAAATTAACATCAGAAATGCACGCTTTAATCCAGCTAATAAAAGTGTTAGGAAATCCTTTTTGTAAAAGACGAGCCAACAAGAATTCCCTAGAAACAGTATCAAAAGCTTTTTTAATATCAATTTTAGCACAGAAGATATTGCCACCCCCATGTTTGTTAGCCACGCAGAGAATGTCTTTAGCAAGGAGTATACTATCCGTAGAAATACGCGATTTCACAAAACCAGCTTGGACATCTTTAACAAGAACAGGCATGATAGGTTTAAGTCTGGCAGCTAAAACCTTGGCAATAATTTTGTACAAGGTATTGCACAATGCTATGGAGCGATAATCAGAGATAGAAGAAGCGTTATTATGCTTTGGAATGATGGCAAGTGCAGTAGATTTGATACCATTAGGAATGTATCCTTTAAGAAAAAAGGACCTAATACCCTTGCACACAGAAGGCCCAATAATATGCCAAGCAGCTTTGAAGAAATGATAGTTAAAACCATCCGGCCCCGGAGCAGAGTTGGAGGAGCCTTTAAAAACCGCAAATTTAATTTCAGCATCCGAAACAGGGGCAGTAAGAGAATCAGCATAAAAATTCGGTACAACATCCCCAATAGGAAAAAGGTTTAGATTAAAACAGTTACGGGTAGGGGGATTAAACAGACCATGAAAATGATTGAGAATTGGGGAAATAACCTCATCCCTAGAGAGGGAAGGATTAGAGGCAAACAAATTAACAATAGATTTAGAGCTGCCCATTCTGCGTCTTATCTTAGCATACAAAAATTTCAAGTCATCTTCCCCAAATTGGAGCCATTTGACCTTGGCCCTTTGAATTAGCCAACTAGCATGTAAAGAAGTAAAGTCAGAAATCCTTACATTGATTTCTTTGAGCATACCGCAAAGAGAGGAATCCAGAGGATTGGACTCAATGAGCCCCAAAAGATCTGTTTGCTTGCCTTGAAGAGAGTCCAGTTCCTGATAAATGACTTTGGAAGAAGCCCAGCTAGCACTTTTAATATCTCCTTTTAGCTGTCTAAGCATAGAACATAAGTGAGATAAAGGATAACCAGTAAACGGCTTAGAGAAAGCTTGTAAAAGGAGAGCCCAAAAGCCGTCATATTTGGTCCAAAAATTCTTAAAGAGGAATCTATGATTCATTTGAGAAATAATCCCGGAGTGAAGGATAATGGGACTATGATCAGAGCAAGAAGGGCTCTGATAAGAGCAAAAAGCAGAAGGATACTTCAACAACCAGCCCTCATTGACCAAAACCCTATCTAATTTGATGAAGATAGGATTATCAGTGCGTTGATTATACCAAGTAAAATAACAGCCTACCGAGTGTAAATCAACAAGCTTGTTATTAAAAATCATGCTATTAATATCAACCAACGCAGAATGATGCAAAGAGTTACCACCAGACTTCTCAGCAGCATAGCGGCAACAATTAAAATCGCCCATGATAGTCCAAGGAACACTAGAGGCAGGAGCACAATTACCAACAGAAGCCCACAATTCTTTCCTTTCCATAGCATTATTAGAAGCATAAATGACAGATAATTGAAATGTAACGGAATTGCCAACCAGAACATTACCAGTTATCATTTGAGAAGAGAGCATGAAGGGGTTGAAATGCACCTTACTAGCATTCCACTTAATCCAGATTCTACCGGAATTGGAGAGCGCAAAGTTGTGATAATTTCCTTCATTAGAGAACACAGAGTGCGAAGCAGCAAAAAACGGGTCTTGAAGAGAGTTGACATGAATACGATTCTCCAGAATGCATATCATATCAAGATTAAAGGATTTGACAAGCCTTTTACAGCTTAAAACTTTCTCGGGTTTATTGAACCCCCTCACATTCCAAACCGCAATGGCTGGAAAATACATCAGGAATATGAATGATGTTGGGATTTTTTAGCCTGCTTTCCCTTAGCAGATTTTTTAGGATTGTCAGACGATTGATGCTTCTTGTGTTTACCAACAAGATTGGATGTATTCTCCATAAACTGATTGTCCATAGAACAATCCTCAGACATGTCCTGACCATTTCCTAATTGGCTCTCTAGAACAGTGAACCTGTTAGGAGAGGTAATACTAGCGGGAGGGGGAAGATGTTGGATCTTCAACGAACAGGATGAAGAAGATGTAGAATCTTGATTAGGAGAGTTTAAATTAGGTATGCTAACCCCATTAACAGCAGTAACAGTATTCTCCATAGGGGGAGGAACTTTGTTATTAAGCTGTTTACCAGAGAGGTCATTAGGTATCGAAATCGGCTGGGAGATGGGAGGCTTAAATGAGTGAGATGAGGAAGGAGGGGGCGAATGAGCTTGGTAGTGGAGCGGCTGTCCAATACCATTAGTGTGAACCACATTGTTATTAGGAGTTGGGATACGGGCTTGGGCATTGGAAGTTTCAGCATTAACAGCCAAGTCCGGTTTAGGAGGCCTCGATTTGGAGCGGTTAGTTGGCTTTTTACTGGAGCTTCTACCGCGAGCCGCAGGGTTGGAGACCGGCTTAGAGGAAGCAATATTATCATCAGTAGGAATCTGCGGACAGGAAGCAGAGAGATGAACCAATGACTTACACTGCTCACATGGGGTAGGTCTCCACTCGTATTGTACCTTCAATTCAACAAGATCCCCATCCAGCGAGACCTTAATCACCTCCGGATAGGTGGCGTTGCAATCCACCAGTACGCAGATCCTTGCAAAGGTAAGACGAGTTTTGTTCTCCGTGAGAGAGTCAGCAGCAATAGGTACGCCAATCTTGCTGGCAATACGCGAAATCCCCTCCGAATTCCAGCACGCCAGCGGCAAGTCATGGATTTTAACCCAAATCGGTATCGAAGTGAAATTTTCTCTCTTTGGCTTAAATTTGGGATGCCATTTTTGTAGGACAAAAGGTTTCCCGAGCAAGAACCATACACCTTTCGACCATGCAAGGTCAAAATCCTCCGTGCAAGAAAAACGAAGAAGGAAGAAACCATCACTTAATGAGAGTAGTTGCAAGGAACCTTTAAGAGACCAGGTTTTCTGTAGAGCACTCCGCAAGGCTTCATAGTATGGCCGGCGACCGTTGGAGTAGCCGACCAAACACAAGCTCTAGTCTTCTCCACCTTTTGCTAGTTTTTCACCAGAGAAAGGAATAACCTCTGGCTCGGAAGGATGATGAGAGAAGTTGAAAGTTTTTGGCGAATCTGCAACCGGAGCAAATATCTGACTCCACTTACGAATAGACGTAGAGGCAACATCCCCAGAAGAAAGAGGCAGAGAGCCAGGGGAAGGAAGAGAAGAAGTCATGCAGACAGGCCCCCGGCCTTAGCCGGAGGAGGAGGAAGAAAATCAGGAAAGAAAGCTCTAAAGGGCGGCGAAGAGCAAAACCCTAGCAGACATCTTTTTTTTCTTTAGTTGGGATAAAATTAATGATGAGGCGTTAGATCATACCTTCATACGTGACACATCGCACTAGAGAAGGACATGAGAACACATCTGCAATAGAATTAGTCATAATTAAATTTAGTTTTTAAATTAAAAAATCTAATTTTATATTCATATTCACTATTTTTTTTTTCATAAGATACTTGTTTTCAATTTAATAGCATAATTTATAATTAAATTTAAAATATTAAAATATTAATTTTAGCATAATCATAGAAATAATAAGTGTAGCAGTTTATATATAATTAAATTTAAAATATTAAATTTTTTGTCAATTAATTATTAATAATATAATATAATTAATTAATAATATATTCCCTAATAAAATTTAAAATGATTTTTATAAAAATGATTGTGATAATATTATAAGAAAATTATATATTTTTTAATGGTTATAAGTATCATTAATATATTATATTTTATAAAATCAGATAAGATTTTTATTTTATTTATATATATTTTTATGGCGCGAAACTCATATAGGGCCTAGCGTTAATAATAAAAAAATTTACAAAATCATAAGAGCCAAAGATCTCTGCCTACTTACAAAATGAAATGCCACAAAATAATAATAGTTAGGTTGGCAAGAAGCCAAACCCAAAAGCATCCCCAAACTTAGATTAGCAAAGCATAAGAGAAACCATCAAATACATGAAAATGTCAACATCCAAGCATCCTGCCGGAAGGAAGCCAATTCGAAAGAGACCCACCAGCAGTCGAACGGTCCAGGAAGATCAGAACAAAACACAACATGCACAGGACAAGGAAAGACAGAATGCGGAGGAAACACGGTGGCAAAAAATAACTAGAACCACCAAAGAATAGTAAAAAACTAGAGCTATTGTTTCTCTCCAACCACAATATTAGAAAACTATCATAGGGACAATAATAGCAATGTGGTCAGCATGCCATTTGGAGCACTAGTGAGCCAAAAAAGAATAGCAAATAATGATATTAGAAGCCAAATTAAAGCCCAAAGCATTCTCCAAAAAGACCAAAACCTTGTTTGCAATATCCTATACAAGAAAATATGATTAAGAGTTTCTACATAAGAATAATATTGGAATTTTAAAACAATGTTGTAGACCTTAGAGAACAATCACTCATCCATAGAAATGAAACCTTGTTTAAGCCGCCAAATTAAAATAGAGTATGAAGCATGAAAATTCAGACTCCAAATTCTATGAAAAACTTTGATATTAGGAAAGCAATCTTGATACAATTTCAAACCTCTTTAGTGCAAAATTCGCCATCTTTAGACTTATTAAAGATCATTTTATTTGTCGTAGTCATCTCAAAAGATATGTTCATAATGTCATCAGCTACACTTTTAGGAACAAAATCAAGCAAACTATTGTAATTCCAATTATCATTGTCTAAAAATTCAAAAACTTTCAAATTCGAGATAAAATGAGAATAAAAATAAGAATCTAAGAAACCAAAAGCCATCCAATTGTCTTGCCCGAAAAAAAAAAAAAGAATTACCATTTCCAGTACCCCATTTCAAGAAAGATTCACCAAGCCACTTGATACTACACAATCTGTGCCAAACAAATGATTGATTGTTTTTGAAAAAAACAACCAGACGAATGGTTGGAAATGAAATATTTCAGGTTCAGAAAGTTAGCCAAAAGGAGTTATTTTGTCCGAATTTCCAGCAAAGTTTTATAGAGAAGCAAGTAACTATATGTTTGATGGACTTGTACCCAAGGCCCCCCTTCCCAACAGGGCCGGTACAAGAATTCAAAGTTTTACAGAGAATCCTCTTAAAATAAAAAGAAGATATATTTTTATTATTAAATTTTTGGTCCATTTCAAAAGCTAATGTCGTGAAAGTAATTATTAAATTATTCGGAGGAAAATATTATTTTTTATTTTGCTGTAAAAGCTTCTAACATAAATCTTTTTTTAAAGTAATATCAAAATAGTGGATAAATAAAATTTATGATTGTGTATTAATTAATGATTAAATTGTCAATGCCCAATTTATAAAAAATCAATTTGAACATAACTTCGAAATATTCTAAATAATATATTAAGTTATAGAGCCTAATTGCTATCCTACGAAAAAAATGTACAATATACATTCAGTCACAAATAAGTTATATTTATAGAGATATCACAATATTTTTAAAGATATTCTAATTTTCTTAATTAAAGTGGGCATATTTTTTTAATGATAAAACCTCCAAGCCTTTGATCTGATCTGTTACAAACAATCCATAATAAAGAAAGGCTGAAAAGAAAAAACAAAGATAAAGAAACAAAGAAAAATGCCACATAAGCAACCTAGTCGGCAGGAGGTAATAAATGGAAGCAGCCACCCAAGCATGCACAACTCCCGTGAGAATCAAGAAATGGAACTTGAAGACAACCGGCAAAATGACCAAACAAACCATGCAGGGAAAAGGAGCAATGAACCGTAGGTGCCAAAGTGATCACCAAAGATAAGCACCAGAAAGAAAAGAGAAGGAAACACGATAGCCTTCATTGGAGAACAAACTAGTGGAGAAAATCCTTCATTGGATCATCATGATAAATCCTATTCAATCTATAAGCCTCCATGTCTTTAGCTGTAACATGCATGTCGCCATTATGTAAGAATCATGTAATAGATCTAAAAATTGGTTATTCAAGACAGATCAAACACAAGCTTATCATCATAATTAACCTCATCGCTCCACTTGACATTGATAAGAATAAAATATAATTAATAATATTCAATCATGTAAATTACATACATATATACTAATTTTAACATTTAATATTTATCAAATATTTTAATCCTTAATTTACTAACTCTTGAATTTCATAGATTTATAGGATTTACGAGAGATGAAGCACTAGAAGATATTATTTTGTATCTTAAGGGCTATTTGGATAGGGTTAGGATTTAACTCAAGTGGGATTTAGTAAATCCTTTAAATTTGGAAATACTAAATCCTAGGGCTGTCAATATTTGACACGCCACGAAAACCCGACTTGAAAAATCTGGGTTGAAATCGGGTCGGGTTCAGGTTGGCCCAACGGGTCGGGTTCGGGTTAACCCGTCGCATCCCGCGTGCCCGCGTCCCGCGCACCCGCCACGTCCCACCACACCCGCGCGCCCGCGTCACGCCAGACCCGCGCGCCCGCTTCCCGCTCACCCGCCTGTCTCCAGCGCACCCGCCCGTGTCCAGCGCACCTGTCGCCCTAGCCAGCTCACGTCTGTCTCATTCCTGTGTCGGGTTGGGTCGACCCGGCAACCCGCCGGGTTGGGTCATGGTTTGAATATTCGACCCGTTTACCTACTCGGGTCGGGTTAGGGTCGACTCGATTGAACCCGTGTTAGTTCCGGGTTCGATCCAAACCCGACCCGTGACTCAAAATTGACACCCCTACTAAATCCCAATGATGTGTTAAATCCAGAAAAATGTTTGCTTTGTAGAGGTTAAATTGAATTAAATTTTAATGTGTTACTTAGATACTTATTTTTGGATTTAAAGTGTTAGCTAATAGAAGATTTTAATAATAATTATTGATAGTTAATATATAATCATATGTAACATGAAATGATAATTAATATCTAATCTTATTTTAATAATAATTCTATGTGGTTATTTGTAACATGAAATGATATTGCTTCTACATTGGAAGTTAATTTTACTGTATTAAAATTCTTGATATATTATTGATATTCCGTATTTACAAAATTAACTTTAACTTTAACTCTTAGATTATAAAAATTTTCTATGCAATCTTCTAAAATATTAATAATTGTAATTTTATATTTAAATCCTTTAGAGATGTTGAATTTTATAATATTTAACTTCATGATTTATCTTTGTTATCCCAAACTCCTTTGGAAGAAGTTTTAAATCAATTTTATCATTTTTTTTATACAGAAAATATCCTTCAACAATAAAGCTCATAAAGACAATCCAAAATGTAAAATAAAACTACAAAAAAACTGCCTCTGTTTTATGTGCGAACAATACTGGCAACAAATAACATATTTCGTCATTTAAATTTGAATACTTCATTACCAGGATAACAAACAAACGTATCTTCCCCTTCCATTGCGACATCTTCCCTAGGCCTATCAAGCTTAACACCAATATATTCTTTGTAATCTCCATGAACCTCTATGAGTTTTCTGAGATCAAACTTTGGAGCCTTGAGGATCTTCACCTTGCGGATAAATACATTCTGCAAGGGGTAGATGCTTGTTGTTTCCTTCTCAATCTCCTTACCTATGACCTCGGGAATGAATTTCTGCACCAATTCCTTCATATCACATGATGAAGCTTGATTGGACATGATCTCCCTCACTTTACGACAAATCTATCTTATCTGACTACTCTGAGCATAGCAAGTACGCTTTACTTGATTTGGCCTTCTCTTTGTGAAGCCGATGCAGAACAATCACAGTGTGTAACTATCAGTTGTCTTCACGTCAACATGAGCTTCAATTAATGTCCTTACCTATGCATTTTTTTCTTACATGAAAGGCTATGATAATTGATTTAGTGTTGAATTTTAAAATAAATTAATATAATTTCTCCCATACAATTTTAATGTAAAAATCTGATTTTTCATTAAAGTAATTGATAACTATAATTATTTATAATAATGAAATTTTTTTTTACAATAATAATCTAATTAATAATTTTTTTTTGTTAAAATTTTATGCAAACATGAAGAGCTTTCAACAAGTCTTTTTTTTTTTTAAACTCTAATAACTCTTAACTCTAAGAAAATTCAAAAGTAGAACAGAAGGGGTACCAAAATATAAATATATAAGCAGCCAAGTAGATCTTGTTGAAAGCATGATGAAATTAAGTAGCAAAGTGGCACACCTAGAGATTCTAGAGGAACCGTTAGTCCCACCATTTGAAAGTAACGTCAAATCTTTTTTAGAAAGAAAAAAAAACTAGCAAGTGACAAAAAGCTAACAGATTCTCTCTTTGGCTAATTGGTCATGGAATTGCATCAGAGGGTTTCACTTCTTCTCTTCCTTCTCAGCCTCTGCAGTCTTCTTCAATCTGGCACCAACCTACCTAGCATTCATTCTCTCAACACGAAGTTTTCCATAAGCCTTGAAAGCCTTCATCTCATCTGTGACTTTCACCATCTAAACTGAAGGCTTGTCAAGCACAAAAGGCATATAGTCACCCTTCACCTGGGTGGCCGTAGCAAGCTCTTCGGGAGTGGAATCACCAGCCTTAAATTTCCTTGCACGTCTTGGGAAAATGACTAGCTTAGCTTTGTATGTCTTCAGCCTTTGCACATTGGCATGGAGACCTTCCAAGGAGCGGTTCTTCCTACGGTGATCAACTGCAATGCCAATTGTGGGTGCAAGCTTCTTGGGAATTCCTGCAGCCTTGAGTTCCTCGTGAGTAAAGCCTCTACCAGCCTTGGGTTTCATATGGTACTTCAGTGTCTGGCAACGAACAACTGGGCGGATGGGACTAGATGTTGGGCGAGGGAAGATTTTCAAAGCCTTCTTCTGTCTGGCAACACGTCTTCTGGTCTTTCGTGCAGGCTGGTTGAACCAGGTCCTCACATAGTTTTGCCAATGCTTTTTGAAGTGACCATTTGGCACTACATTATTGTGCTTCACCATGATTATACGGTTTGCCGACGCCGCGTTAGCTTTCTAACTCCAACTTTCGGCGCCCGAGATGCTGCGGCTCTAGGAGCTTTCAACAAGATATGCTGTCATTTGAATAGTTTCTTAATAATACATTTTAAATTATATAAGTGGAATAAGAAAAATAAATTAAGACCAACTCACTGAAATTTTTTGCACTTACCTGAGGAAGAAATGTGAAGTACTAAACTAAAGATTCATTTGAGGCGAGGCGAGGTGTTGCTGGATTTGCCAAGACAGAGAGGACCGTTATGAGCGATGGTGGGAAGAAGAACGGGAATAGGTGCAACATTTAGCTACGAGAGAGGTTATATGTTTAGAGGAAAATGTGGCATGGGTTCTTTTTTTAAGGGCCAAAAGGGTAACTGTTCAGCTACTAATTAGAGGAGTTGTCAATAAATACGGATGGATGCCACCAATGCAAATAACTTGTCAAAAACATAAAAAAAGAATTAACTATATTTGAGAACTTTTTTATTTATGAGATAAACCAAATGTGAGGTTCTAAATGGCAATTGGAATAAGGGCCCTAAATGGAATGGGATAAATATGATATGACATATCAATATTTAAAATTTTAATTTAAAATTGAAAAAACAAATAAGTAATTAATTATTGCATTATTTTTTAGATTTTTTTATTTAAAATTGAATTAAATTGAAATGAATAAATTTGAATGATTACGATTTAAAATAGTAAGAATTCAATGGCAGAATCTTATTTGGGAAGAAAGTTTATAATCGTCACTATAGATAAGATTTAATATTGATAATGTAATGCATTATGGATGCTTTGAAGGTAGTCTTGATGATCTGAATGCATGGGAAGCGAACACGGTGACGAAGAAGCCATCTTCCAGTCTAAATGATCTGAATGATCGAAATGCATAGTTTTTTTATCCTGGATGGATATTTCTCAAAGAACTAGAAACGAAAAAAAAAAAACTTAATTTGTCTAAACTGCTAACTCAAACAAATCATTCATTATTAAATCTAAACTGAAGAATCATAAAATCACTCAAAAATGCTATTTCTTGATAAAGTAGATCACAAAATTATAAATAAAAAATTGTTTTTAATTAATTAATATTTTAAAAAATAAAAATTAATTTCTAAAATCACCAAAACAATTGTAATAATTAACTTTTTTACATATCAAAAACTGAATTCAAATTAAATAAAAAAATTTTAGGTTTGAAAGGATCATGATTTTATCTTGAATAAAAAAATATATTAAGAAAAAAAAGGTCCACAAGATAATGGCCATTTCTTTTAAGTATTTTTTCAATTCCAAATTAGACTTTTGAGCCATTCAACATTGGATTTTTGTCTTTTACCTCATTTTACTTCTCAACAAAAGTATATAAAAAGGAATGGGAATTGTATGAGTGCTAGGTTTCCATCTACCATGTTTTTGTCAATCTATTGCATCTTTTGGAAGCCCCTTAACTATAATATGTGAAAATAAATATATATTTTGTAAGTTAAATAATGATCAAATTGTCAATGCCCATTTTATAAGAAAATCTATTTGAACATTCCTTCAGAAGATTCTAAATAATCTAGTAAGTTATAGAGCTTAATTGTTATCCAACGAAGAAAATGTTCTATATACATTCAGCCACAAATAAGTCATATTTATAGAGATATAACTATATTTTCAAGATATCTTAATTTTTTAATTAAAGTGGGCATCTTTTTTTTTTCAAATAAAACCCACATACGAGTACTTTAGGGATCAACAGCCCTCTAAAAATACAACATTTGAAAGAAAACCTATGAGCCTTTGATCCGATCTATTACAAACAATCCACAATAAAGAAAGTATGAAAAGAAAAACAACGCAAAAGAGACAGAAAAATGCCACATAAGCAATCCAGTCAACATGAGGTAATATATAAATGGAAGCAGCAACCCAAGCAAGCACTAATCCCACGAGATGCAAGCACTAGAACCTGAAAACAACCTGCAAAATGATCAAACAAACCATGCAAGAAAAGGAAAAATAAACCAAAGGTGCCAAAATGATCACCAAGATCATCATCAGAAGACATAAAAGAGAAGGCAACATGGTAGTAAGACTACCCGCAACCCAACACATAGACAAGAAATAAACAAAAACCAAACTACATAGCCGAAGAGCCACCACCCAGACAACAACCAAAAGCAACACTAGGACAATGAGCATATGAGGAAGACCAACAACTAAATAGAAGAAACCAAATCATTTCCTTTTTTGCTTCCTCCTACGATGTTTTCCACCACCCATAACAAAAGCTTTTTCAACAATGAGGTTAACATCCAAATTATACATCTTTTGAACATCATCCTCCGGCCCCTTCAAGTCATCCCCAACACAACTGCAGGGTGAAGAAACATAATCGTTAAGCCAATTGTTTTGCTCCAAACAATTAGTTTACATACTACCTGCTAATTGTGCTTTCAAAACCTCACTAGAAATATGTGAAACTAGGACATCAATAACCGGTTCCGACAATGGCACGAGAGATTTATTAGGAGTCTCAACAGAAGAGTCCACCACATCCCTAGACCCAATAGACACAACTCCTGTGGGTAATGACATGTGATGGCCACTAAAAAGAACATCAATAGCATCACCTACTAAAGCAGGCAAGGTAGTGGGAGTAGATATTTGGTTCATTATATAGTTATTTGCATCAAGGCCCTCATTAGTCAAAGGCACACCAACCTCAACAACATCATCAAGAGCAGCAATCAAGGGATCAATGCTCACACCATCATGACCCGCAAGATCCCCAAAGCCAACAACATCAGAAGGATCAACATTCAAATCAGAGATAGTTCCATTACACAAGGCATCAATACCCACCACATTAGGAACAAGAGAAGCAGAAATGTTCCAAGCTGAGATATTTTCACTACACACGACATCATTTTCCACCTAATTAGGAATAGGAGAAGAAACAAGCCTAGCAGTAATATCTAAATTATCAAAACCATCCATAACATTCCCAATAGAATTATCAATAACAAGAATAGAAGCATTAGCATGAGCACTTGGCACAATAGTGGAGGGAAGAGGATGACAATTACTACTTAATTGAGCGAGTGGGGATTTAAATTTTTTTTTTATAACTTTTGCTGTGTTGAAGATATTTTTTATTTTGATTATTTTCACTCAAGCATTTATATTATATTTTGTCTATTTTCGAACATGGCTTATGTTTAACTCAATTAACTTATATTGGCAACTAATTATTTTTAAATAAAAATTTGATCTTTTTGTAAATAATAATCTTAGCTTTTTATTAAATTATTTTTATGTAAATGCTAATATTTGTACATAGATTTTTTATATTTATAAGTATGATGCTTTTTTTTATTCCACCATAATAAAAAATTTCAAATGCGTCAAAATGGATTTTTGGGTCGGGTTTAAGTCTGACCCAAAATCAACACGCTTTGAATCTATTTGGCCTAATTTTTACCTGTTTAACAAACACGTCGAAATCATGTACCCAAACCTAAACCATTGGCAACATACTTCAATGGAGAAAATCCTTCATTTTAGAACTAACTAGTGGAGAAAATCCTTCATTGGATCATCATGATGAATTCTCTTCAATTTGTAAGCCTCCATGCATGTCTTCAACAGTAACTTGCATGTCGCCATTAAGTAAGAATCATGTAATAGATCAGAAAATTGGTTATTTAAGACAGATCAAACCAAAGCTCAATATTATAATTAACCTCATCGCTCCACTTGGCAATGTATTTTCTTTTTCGTTCATCTTTCTCTTCCATCTTCCTTTGATTCTCCTGTATAATTGGAAGCCAGTAACATAATAGACAATTAGGATTATCAAATAAGCTCATAGCTTGTTCATGTTTGATCATGTTCAACTCAATAATTAGCTCAATATATATAAGCTTTCAAGAAAAGGCTCATTTACAACCCTATAATTCAACTCGAAATTAACATTAAATTTAGAGAGAGAAAACATTGATATGCTCACCTTCTTTAGAGACTCAATAAGAAGTTTTTGATCAAGAACTAGATCTTGAGGGATTTCAGTTCCCCATGTAGCAAGCTCCTCTTCATGCTTCTCTAGTGTCTCTGCTAAATAGGCATTTGAACCCAAAAAATCAAAAAATGTTCTCTAAATTGCATATTTCATACTAGGTATCGAATTATTTTAAACTGAATGACAAAGCAATACATATAGAGCTTTTTCTTCTCTCTTTTTCCCTAATAGAGTTAAATTTCTTAGAAGCTGAGCACATCAATAAGCATGCATGTTCAAACCATCATGAACAGCAAACAACTAATAAAATGAAATGTTTATATATTTGCAAAATTTCTAATCATAGTACTGTTAACCTTGAATTTGTAAAAAATCCTAAGTCAAAAGGTTGACCTGGTCAAACTGACCAGGCCAGGCCCCAAGACCACCTCTCTTGCATTAGTGGGTCAAACTAAGTCTGCTGAGCCCAGACCAGGCCCTTGGTCAACCTGTTTGACCAAGTCAACCTGGGTTTATCAAAATTGACTTGAATGCTTTCTCTTGACTTAAAATCAAATCCATTGCCTCCTAGGCTCAATCTCTTACTTCCCATAGGCTTCATGGGTCACACCATAGTGGTTGAGCTCAGACCCATGCTTTAGGTCAACCTAGTTGATTAGGTCAACCAAGGTTGACACATTAAAGCCATATTGAGTTCAAATAAAATTAAAATCAATCCAAGCTTCCTTGGGCCCTTTGGTCTATTTGGCTAGGTTGACCAGGTCGACCATTGACTTTATCAACCTTAGCCCCCCCCCCCCCCCCCTTTGTTCAAATTTGACGTATTTAGGTCAAATTAACCCTATTTAATGCATTCAATCATTCTAAATCATGCCTTGAGCTAAACCCCGTGCAAATCTCTTCCCCTCATCCTTAATTAGCCCTAATTTTGATTCTATCCATCCATCTAATGCCATGAGCCTTTAAATAGATGATTTAGGGTTCATGCAAAGGATCTTTTTTTTTTTTTTAATTCTCTCTCCCTAAGCCACCCTAGCTCGAGAGCTTTGGTGGTTGAGCTCTTCTATCTCCTCCCCACGATCCCCAAGTCGAGCCCATCGTTAAGACCTTGCCGACGACAAGATTACTGACGAACCGAGCCTAAGAAACTTCCAAGGCCGTTTGTGCTCAATCTAGACGTTGGGAGCTCGATAATCCTTCTACAAATTTATTCCATAGTTATCATTATAATTAGTATTGAAATTCTTATTAAAATAACATTCTAATTTTAATATTCATAATTATAACTTTTTAGTATTAATTAAAATTAAAATTAATAAGTAAATCATTTATAAACACAAATGTCATATGAGTTAGCTTCCTTAAGTCTTGAATAGCATTGCTAAACAATCTCACAATATTTATCAAGATTTAGCATATTTCTTCCAAATAATTTTCAAGATTTAGTTAATCTAAATTTATAGAATTTATGAAATCCTACTTAAATTAAATCATATCGGCATCCAAACACACCCTAAGGCTCTATTTGTACTGGTTGTTTATTAGGTCACATTTAAGTGTTGTAGGTTAAATGATTTTTTTGTGATTTATTAATTTAATATTGTATGAATTAATAATTATTAATTATATTAATATATGATAAGCAAGATTTTTTTAATCTAATTATAATTGATAAGAATAAAATAGAATTAATAATATTCAACCATGTAAATTACATACATATATATTAATTTTAATATTTAATATTAATTAAAAATTTTAATCCTTAATTTACTAACTCTAGAATTTCAAGGATTTATAGTATTTAAGAGAGATGAAGCACTAGAAGATGTTATTTTGAATCTTAGGGGCTATTTGGATACGGTTAGGATTTAACTCAAGTAGGATTTAATAAATCCTTTAAATTTAAATATACTAAATCCCAATGCTGTTAAATCTAGAAAAATGTATGCATTGTAGAGGTTAATTCAATTAAACTTTCATGTGCTCCTTTTTTTATTATTTTTTTTAAAGTTAAAACCCACTCATGGGGCCTACATGTTAATAACCGAAAAAACAGTTACAGAGTCCTTAGAAGGCTCCTCCAGCTCGCTAATGCTCGAAAGATCAACAATCCAAAATGACAATAAAAAGCCTAAGAGCCAGTGGAACTTTAAACTATGATTACAAAAATAGCCTAAAGAATAACTCGGGCTGTGAGACGACAGCACCCAAAAAAGGAAGAGCCGTAAAATTCCCTTCAGCACGTTCTACCTGCAAAAAACTGAGAATAACAGAAAAAGAGACACAAAAAACAAACAAAGACTACCTTGCGGTCCATGAATTTCCTCACCTTATGCTCGTTAAAAAGCCTACAAGGAAATCTCCAAAAAAAGATGAGAGAAATATAACTGGTAAAAAATATTAAGAGACCCCTCAAAATACGGAGACACCAACAATTGGTGCGAGCTTGAGGAATAAGATCCTTACCAGAACTCCAACAGGAAGTAACAGGAAGAATATAAAGAACATAATTAGTATAACCAATAATTCCCTTAAACACCCACAAGATGGAAAGAACCAAACTACCCAGCAACGAACCGACCAGATACCAGAAGAAAACATCACCACACCAACCACAATCACACCAGGTTTCCCCACCAGAGGTGGAAAACCCAATGCAAAACCTGACCACCTCAAAGCAACAACCATCTAGATAGGTAAAAAATAACCCAATAGTGAAAAAGAAGATCAGAGAATCCATCAAGTAACAAAATAAAACAAGATAGCAGAAAAATAACCAAAAGAGCACTCCCAGGCTTAACCGGCAAAGCCCAAACCCAAATAAACGACAAGAAGCCCCCAGAAAAAACGACCACTTACCCAAAACCAAATAGAAAGAAACCAAGCCCCCCACAAAGAACAAAAAACCTAGCAGGCGAAATGAAACCAAGAACACCCCCCAGACTTAATGACACACATAAGGAAAACCACTTTGGTCTAAATTAATGAGGCCTTGAATGTGGACGGGCAACTGACCAAAGGTAAAATCATTAGAATACTTAAGCAAGGTGCCCAAAATCACCACATTATTCGTAGCAGCATTACCCTCCACCTTAATAAGGGAAGTAGTACTCACAAAGGATCTCAACTTCGCCTTAATGATGCGCCGGATATAAAACTGAGAAGGAACAAAAGTAATAATGTCCTTATAAAGACATAAGAGGCTATCATATAAAGAATCCACCTCCAAAACAATGCTTTTCAAGTTCAAATTACAAAATCTATTTAACCCATGCAAAATCCCCTTAAGCAAAGCAATATGACTATCCATGGCATTAGCCGGCACAGCCAAAGAAGAAATACAATTACCAAATTGATTCTTGATGATACCACTATAACCAAAATTACCATTAACATTGGCCCACGCCACATTAACTTTAAAACAGTTAGAAAGAGGCTTGCACAAAATACAAGAAGAAATTCTAGCATTATTCGTAACCTCCTTCCCAGTAATCCCAAAAAAAGAAAGGGTAAAATAATAATTCCTAAAGTTCTTTAACATTATCAAATTGGAGGAATACAGAGCCAAAATCTTATCTTTAATTTTTAAAATAATGCTCTGATAGTTCATAGGGTAACCATTAAACTGAGAATCATTTCTCTCCAACCAAATGTACCAACAAATGAGGGAAAAAATCACATTCCTAATATGACCCTTAGAATTAACAAACCAAAGATCCAACAAATTAGAGATACCATTCGAATAATCAATAAAATTCAGATGAAATAAATCTTCAAAAAAGGTCCAAACTTTGACCGCAATAGGGCTAGAAATAAAAACATGATGCATATTATCAACATGAAAACAACATTGACATTTGGAAGTAATGATAAAACCCCTCTTTCTCAAATTATCATCAGTAGGAATGTAGTTAGGAAGAATCCTCCATATAAAAATAGAAACAGTAAAAGGGATTGAGTTATGCCAAATCAAATAAAATAACTTAGAGGCTACCTTTTTTATTCTAAAAGAGTGCAAAGCCTGCATAATACTGAAAGAACCATCAATAGAGCCCTCAAAAAGTAACACATCCTTAACATTTCTATTCATAGGAATTTTTAAAATAAGTTGAATAATACTATCAGGTAAAAAAGTAGCCAACTTCTCAACATCCCAACCGTGGTTATTGAAGAAAAAATTAACCTTTAATTGAGAAACAGAAACCGTATTAAGTAACTGGTCGATAGACTCCCCATTGAGCCACTTATCTTGCTAAAAGAAAATCTTATCATTGCTAAGACCCCACCTTATAGAATCCTCCACCTTCCATTTAGCAGAGCACATGCGATGCCATACCTTAGAATTGCCCCTAGAAAAATAACAAAGAGATGGGTGTTTACCACCACCATATTTAGACCTCATAAAAATAGCCCAAAGAGAGTCATTACCCCTAAAATTAAACCAGAGCTTAAATGAAAAAGCTAAAGCCATATCAAACATCTCTTTACAACCCAAACCACCTTCCTGTTTAGTACCACAACAGTCACCCCAATTCCTCCAATGAATCTTAGCATTATTACCCGAACCTTACCAAAAGAATTTATTTAACATCCTATCGATTCTAATACAAACCTCTTTAGTAGGAAAAATCGTTTGAAAACTATAGATAGGAAGCGAAAGAAGCACACTCTTAATAAGGGTGAGACGACCACCAAAAGAGAGGAAGTTTGAATTTCAAGAAAACAGACAATGCTGAATCTTGGAAATCAAACCATCAAACAGAAATGATCTTTTCCTGCCCTTAAAGAGAGGGATCCCCAAGTAATTAATAGGAAGCACAGCTTGAGAAAACCCAGTGTATTTCCTAATGTTCAATATATGGTTAGGTAACACAATTTTAGAAACGATAAAGCAGCATTTTTGTTTATTGAAAGACAAACCACTCATCGATTCAAAAATGCCAACGAACCTAAAATTTTTAGTAATTCTATTCTTAGTAGCATTGGAAAAGATAACGAAATGATCCGCAAAACATAAATGCGAAATATGAACACCACCTAAAGTTTTAAAGTAGAGACTAGGATAGTTAGAGAACAAATTAGCCAAACCCCTAGATAGGAAATCCGCAACAATAATAAAGAGGGCAGGCGACATGGGGTCCCCTTGTCTAAGCCCATCAGAAGCTTGAAAGTACCCATGACTCTTGCCATTGATAATGATAGAAAAGAAAGGACTTTCAATACAAGAATTCATAAGTGTTATGAACTTGCTATCAAAACCAAAAAGATGAAGCATGTTATAAATAAAACTCCAATTGATATTGTCATAAGCCTTGGCAATATCCAACTTCATAATCATGTTACCACCTCTAACTTTGGCATCCAAGTCCTGACAAAGCTCCTGGGCTAAAAGAATATTATCAACAATAGCACGACCTTTAACAAAACCCATTTGATATGGAGAAATAATTTTACGCAAAAAAATAGTTAATCTACTCATCAAAATTTTAGAAATAAGCTTATAAAAAATAGTACACAAACTAATAGGTCTAAAATCATTCCAAGAGTTGACGTCAATATTCTTAGGAATTAAAACAATAGAAGTGGAAGTAAAAAACTTGGGAATCTGGGCACCCTTAAAAAAATCAGAAAAAGCAGAGAAAACATCGTTAAAAATAATATGCCAAGTCTTATGGAAAAACTTAACAGTATGCCCATCCGGCCCAGCAATAGAATCAACATTCATCTCAAAAAGGGCAATCTTAATCTCCTCAAGAGTCGGAGAAATAGAGAGAGGCCTATTCTCCTCAGGAGAAATGGTGTTAGGGATGAAGGCACAGTTGTCAATCGACACAGGGTTAAAAGATTTATTCAAATGCTTTTGAAAAAAGTTAACAGCCAAAATAGCAATCTTTTCTTGATTAGCAGACACAGAACCATCATCACGAGAAATTTCATGAATACTATTAATATAACATTTCCTATTAACCAAGCCATGAAAATATTTCGTATTCTTGTCACCCTCAACTAAGTGTTTGACAACAGCTTTTTATTTCCAATAAGTTTCTTCCTGAACTTGGAGCTTAGCTAGATTCACTTTGGCCTCATTGAGAACCCCCAAATTGGCCTCAGAAGAATCCAACTGACACAACTCTTCCAGGGAATTAATATTGTTTTTAGCAATCAAAATGTTCGAAAACAAGTTTTTGAAAACATTATGGTTCCACCAATTCAAGACCCTCTTAAGCCTTTTCAGTTTAAGCCAAAGTCTGTTCATGCCAGAAATCGAATTATCAGGAAATAAAGGGGCTTCCTAATTATTATGCACAAGATCCATGAAGGACTCATGAAGCAACTACATATTTTGAAATCTAAACTGAGTCGGAAAAATAGTAGGATTATTCTTAATGTTAATGATTAAGGGAGAATGATCAGATAAAGTACGACTAAGGTGCTCAACCTTAGTCGAATTAAAAACATTAAGCCAATCATTATTAAAAAGAACTCTGTCCAGCCTTTGCCACAAATGCCCACGATGCCAAGTGAATTTATTACCAGAAAAACCAATATCATTAAGGTTACAAGCCAAAATCATGTCATTAGTGTCTTCCATGGAACGGTAAATAGGCAGCGACCCCCCCCCCCCCCCCCCCCCCCCCCCCCGTTCATCCGGCATAGTAATAACATTAAAATCCCCCCAACCAACCAAGAGAGATTACACACATTATGAAATCCCACAATTTGCTCCCAAAGAGACTTGCGAGTATGACGAGAGGAAGAGGCATACACGAAGGAAGCACAACATTGAACATTAGAAGTTTCAATATTACAGTGTAAGACTTGAGTAAAATTCCAGATAATATCCACTCTAACAAACTCTTTCCAGAAAATCCAAATTTTACTAGAAACATTAGACTTGGCATTGTTAAAACCCAAACTACGAGTAGTGGAAGATAATTTATCAGCAAAAAGAAGAGGCTCAAGTAACACAAGAATAGCAATATTATGATTACGACATAAATTTTTAACTCTAAACTTAGAAGAGGGGCAATCGATCTCCCTCACGTTCCAAGTAATAGCGTTAAACATAAAAACAGATTAATGAGAAGTATGTGACCGAGTAGTCCTCGGAGATTGTAAAACAACATTTCTCGGTTTCCTACCACGTTTACCCCAACTCTTAGAAAAACTAAAATCATTATCTTCCCTAGCATAACATTTAGCCATAATATCAATTTCAGAATCCGTATACGTGTCACAGTTATATAAATCAGATAACGAAATAGTTTTATCATTACTATTACCTGAAGGTCCCCTAGGAAGAGACCGAGCAAAATCCTCATCGACAAAAAAGACCCCATCTTCAACAGAATATAAGGGGAATGCATTACCTTTAATAACCTCTTTCCCTTTATTAGCCACTACCAAGGGAAGAGACCCCATAAAAGGCACCACCTCCTTCTCACAGATCATGAGAAGATTTTCATTACCTGTACTACAAGAATCAGCCAAAACCTCCTCCTGATTATTTATAACAAACGGAACCAGCTCCTGAGACGGCACAGCCACCTCAGCCCCATGATCGCAACCAACTTGACTTACCTCAACCAAAATGTTAGAGCAAGTATCAATAGAATTATGTTTTTCATCACCCACAGAATGATACAACCCATTTTTTAAAGAAACAGTTAAAGAAGGAGAAGTAGAAGGAGCAATAAGATCAGCATTACAGTTTTCATTACCTTCTCCCACTTCACTGGTTTGCAGTAATTTAGGATCATAAATAGTAGCATCAGGATCCTCAAAACCAATAGACTTTGGAATAACATTTATAGTTTCAGTACCTTCCATCAAGTTTTTGTTAGCAACCACTACCTCCTCCACAATCAACTTTCCTTCTTGCATATTAAAAGAACTAACAGTATCTTTATCTTTCCTGAGATGAGGATGCAATTTAAAACAAACGGTAGAACTATGACCGTGCATCTTATAATGAGAGCAGAATATAGGAAAATTTTCAAATTCGTCATTTTGAAAATATCCATTCAATTCAGATCCCAACCAAATTTCATTAGGATACTTTTTGGATATATCTAGCTCCACCAATACCTTAGCCACCGAAGGACGAGAAACCGAGGCCGTAGCCTGGTCAGTCTGAAGTGGCCGGCTAAGGATTGAAGCCAAACCAAAAAGAATTTGAGAATTAAAGAAATGAAACCTCAGATGAGGAAAAGATACCAAATAGGAGCAATCGGGGATTCATGCCTAACGTCAAAATCAGGAGTCTATTTAAGTAAACGCATTTGGCAAGATTGAATATAGTAAGAGCGCCTAGAGAAAATACTACTATAATCCAGATCATTATTCAGTTGAATAGCCACATGCCTAGAATCCAGTAATCCAATATGAAAGGAACCAGAAAGCTTAAGATTATAAAAAAAAAAGGATAACATCAATATTCAGCCTCTTTAACACAAACTTACCGACCAGAGTAAGAGCAAACGGAGCTGCCAATTGATTAACAGCCGAATCATCTAGCAATAAAGCAGGACAACATTTAAACGAAGCTTTAGTAAATTTAACGGAAGGAATAGAGGAAGCCTAACCAGCCAAAACATCTTTAAAAGATCTAAAACCCCCAGACGGAGCAGCTACCGGAGGGTTAGATGACGACGGGGTCGTCATCCCCCAAAAAATTGCGATGAAAAGGGACCAAAATCGCCCATAAAGAAAACAAAACCACAACCCAAATGAAAGGGAAGCCAAGAACACCAGAGAAAGACCACCAGACCTAAAAAACAACTAAGAAGAAGCAAAAGATAAAAAAACAGGGAAGAGATCACTAGAAAAGCCTGCAGCGAAGGCGGGGAGGAACGCCGGAGAGAGCCCTTGAAATCGCCTCAAAATCGCCGAGACAGAGCGCAGAGAGACGTTGAACCGACTTTCATGTGCTACTTAGTACTTATTTAAGGATTTAAAGTGTTAGCTAACATGATATTTTAGCAATAATTATTGATAATTGATATCTAATCATATGTAACATGAATTGATAATTAATATCTAATCATATTTTAATAATAATTCTATGTAGTTATTTGATAATTAATAATATCTAATCATAATTTAATAAAGATTGATATTTATTAATAATAATATCTAATTATATTTTAATAATACCGAACCATATTTTAATAAATATTGATAATTAATATCTAATCATATTTTAATATTAATTCTATGTAGTTTTTTTTTTTGGTTAAAACTCACCAGTAGGGTTCTACGCGTTAATAACAAAAACCGGTTACATCGTCCTTAAAAGGTTCCTCCAGCTCACTAATGCTCGAACGAGCTACAAGATAAAAAGAGAAAAAAAAAAACCTACGAGCCGGTGGATCCTTTCCCTAAGAGTACAATCAAAACTGAAATAAATATACGGGCTGTGAGTAAACAACACCCAAAAAGGAGAATCGAAATATTCCCATTCAGCACAGCTCTCCTGCAAAAAAGACTACGAAAGACAAAAAAGAAATGGAAAAAACAGGTAAAGTATACCTTGCGGACAGTCGAACTCTGATCAAGAAACTTGATAAGAAACCTACAAGGAATACTCCAAAAAATGATAAGATTACCACAGAAATTAGAAAAAGCCTTAAGCCCCTAAATATTATAAATACTCCAGGAATTTTTCCAATCAAATAATCCCATCAAAGCATTCATCAGGCACACCCTCTTCCCCTTCGTAACATAGAAAGGACCATACAGCTTGGCATCGAACTGATGCCACCAAAAACCAGAATTACCCAAATACTCAAACTAAAATGCATACCATAGCTCAGAATATACCCAACAATACTATTCAACTAGGAAATACCAAATAAATGCTCACCCAGAAACTACAACAGATGCCCCCATTTATTAGCAGGGAAGCACATAACCATAATAGTGACAAACCAGCAGGTAAATACCAACCCCGGAAAAGAAAAAAAACAACCCCAACAGCAGCAGCAAAGAGAAAACATAGCCAACAGAACAAACCCAGCAGCAAAAAGAAAGAGAAAACAGAGCCAGCAGACCATAAAAAACGAATCATCCAGTTCTGAAATAAGGCATACAAGCCTTATCAATGAGAAGCATACCCTTCAGGACTTTATCTAAATTTAAAATATTCAATTCTTCATAGTCATAAAGAGTAGAACCCCTATTAGCAAGCCAGTCCGCACAAACATTACCTTCCCTGTAAATATGCGAAATAAAAACATTCATCTCATTCATAATATTCTTAACTTTTCTAAAAAGATAAAAATAGTTAGCATTACCCGTGGCCCCATCTTTAATACTTTGCACAATAAACATCTAATTCAATCCACACAGAATTACAACCATATTTAATACATAGTTCCAAACCCAGAATTAACGCATTCAGCTCAGCAGAAATAACATCATTAGTCTGAAGAGGAGTAGCAAAGGCAGCCATGACCTCACCACAAAAATCACGAATAATACCTTCCGCTCCAGCCGTCAGCAAACCCACGGATCCATCAGTGTTCAATTTCACATAAGGGAGCTTGGGTTTTATCCAGTAAACAAAATAATCAGCCATATTGGGAGAGGCTTGATCCAAGGTAATCCCAAAGAACACAACCAAATGCTTACATCTATAAAAGGTTTTACAAGATAAAATATTGAAATTAAAGAGCTGCAAAACCTTTCTTTTCACATTATCAATGATAATATTAGCATCCATCTTCATATTCTCATGTTTAGCCTCATTTCTAGCCCTCCAAATATACCAGAGAATAAGAATGGGTAAAAGATTAAAAATATGCCCTTTACTAGAATGAAACCAGTTCTCCAACATCAAATGCAAGGTATTAATTGTCGTAAAATTCTTATCAGTAATATTGTTGAAATAACTCCAAACTTTTTTAGCAATCAACCCATTAATGAAAAGGTGGTCAATATCCTCACACTTAAAACAACAAAAAAACTTAGAAGCTAACGTAATACCTTTTCTTTGAATCAAATTGTCAACAGGGAGAAAACCTTTAATACACCTCCAAACAAAAGAAGAATAAGTGATAGGAAACGAACTATGCCAAATAGCCGAATAAATAGGAGATTTAACAGAAGGAATACGAAAATTCTCCCACAGGTTTTTAAGTTTAAATTTACCATTGGAAGACACAGTCGAAAGAATTTGATCATTGCAATTCAGCTGTAAAGGAATTTTCAAAATCCTGTCCACCAAACAGATAGGTAAAATTTCTTTTAACTTATCAATATTCCACCCATTATTTAAAAAGAAAGAAGACACTTTAACAATTTCCAAGATATGAGTATTTAAGTAAGCATCAATCACAGCATTACCCAACCAATTGTCTTGCCAAAAATAAATGTCGCCCTTACCCCAGCCCCACTGAATAAAGTTTTCAGCTTCCCCTTTTATGCTACACAGCCTTTTCCAAGTCCTAGAATCAGTATTTTAATAAAAACCAAAAGTAGGATGCATCTTATTACAATATTTAACATTTATATAATGAGCCCATAAACTAGAATTGGATCGAAAAGAAAACAACAATTTGTGAGAAAAAGCAGTAGCCGTATCATTCAAAGTCTTACAGCCGAGGCCCCCTTCATCTAACACCCCACAATGTTTATGCCACGCCGACCAATGAATAGCTTAGCACCCAATTTGGAACCCCAAAAAAATTTGTTAAACATTCTTTCCATTCTAGCACAAATAGAAAGGGAGGGCATTAAAGTATTAAAAAGATAAATGGGAATTGAATTAAGCATAGATTTAATAAGAACCAAACGGCCACCAAAAGACAAAAAATTAGGCGACCAACAAGCCATTTTTTTTGAACCATAGTGAAAATTTCTTCAAAAAGGAAATTCTTTTTTTTACCATTGTAGATGGGCGCTCCCAAATATCTCATCAGCAATTTTTTAGCTTGAAAGCCACAAGCTCTTTGCATAGCTTGAATTCTGCTCTGGTTAACTGATTTACCAACAATAAAATTACTCTTATCTTTACTAAAAGCAAGGCCACTACAAACATTAAAATTAGAAAGAAATTTCATTAAAATTTTAACATTCTTAATAGCACCGTTTGAAAATAAAATGAAATCGTCGGCAAAACTCAAATGAGATATAGGAAAACCTCTAATCGTACGAAACTTCAGGGAAATATTCTTAGCATAAAGATCTTCTAATCCTCTAGATAAATATTCCATAGCAATAATAAAAAGAGCAGGAGAAATAGTATCCCCTTGACGAAGACCTTTAGAGGATTTAAAATAACCATGCTTTTTTCCATTTATAATAATCGAGAAGAAACAATTCTCAATACTATTTTTAATCAACAAAATGAAATCCTTGTTAAAACCAAATAAAGCCAACACCTTGTAAAGGAAGGTTGAATCCAAATTGTCATAAGCTTTAGTAATATCTAACTGAAAAATAATATTGCCCCCAGTAATCTTAGCATTTAAATCATGAGTAAGTTCTTGAGCAAGCAAAACATTATCACTAATAGTTCTCCCTTTAACAAAACCGATTTGATTCAGAGAGATAATTCTAGGCAACACTTTAGATAGTCTATTAGCAATAATTTTAGAGTTTAATTTATTAAAAAAAGTACACAGACTAATAGGTCTAAAATCATTCCAAGTGTTAGCCCCTTCTTTCTTCTTAATAAGAACAATATTAGTAGAGGAAAAGAATTTAGGGTAAGAAGTGCCACCAAAAAAATCTTGCACAGCTTCAATAACATCCACCTTAATACTCTCCCAAGAATTCTGAAAAAACATGGTAAAAAAACCATCAGGACCAGCCGTAGCATCGCCATCAACTCCTTGATAGCATAAAAAATTTCATTCTCAGCAGGAATTTGACAAAGCAAAATATTATCAGCATTATTAATCAGCTTAGGGATAACCGACGGATTATGAATATTCTCAATAACAGCATGGTTATTAAACATATTCAAAAAGAAATCCACTCCCGACTTACAGATATTCTCCTCCGTTTCAAGTAAAATACCATCATTGTTCACAATTTTATGAATTCTACTATTAATTTTATTCTTATTAGCAATAGCATGAAAAAATTTGGTATTTCTATCTCCCTCCATAACAAATTTATCATTAGACTTTTGTTTCCAAAAGGACTCTTCTTGAAGTTGTAATTGGCAAAGAGCATTTTTAGCATGATTAAGATTAAACAGGTTATCCTCATTCGGGTTGACAGAATAAATACCATCCAGATCCACAACTTTATTCTCTGCTTCAAGAATGTTCGAAAAGATGTTTTTGAAAATGTTTTTATTCCAATGTTTGAGACATTGTTTCAATCTAGCCAGCTTAGCCCAAAGCCTCAACATACCAGTAATCGTATTATCAGGAAAAACAGGAGCATTCCAATTGGGCTCAAGCATTTCTTTAAAATTATCATGCAATAACCACATATTAAGAAATCTAAAAGAAAAAGAACCAGTTTGATTAATCATATTAATATTAAGAAGCATAGGAGAGTGATATGATAGAGTTCTACTCAAGTGCTCCACATTAGTAGCAGTAAATTTAGCAATCCATTCATTATTAAACAAAAATTTATCCAAACATTGCCATAGATTAGTCCTATTCCAGTGAAAGGACTACCAAAGAAATCGATATCATTCAGATTACAGTCATTAATCATGGAATTAAAATCTTCCATAGCTCTAACATTAGGGAGACCACCTCCCCTTCTCTCATTAGCATTAGAAATAATGTTAAAATCCCCTCCCACACACCAAGGCCCATTAATGTTATTAGAAAAATTAATAAGTTGCACCCAAAGATTAACACGGTTAATTCTCGTAGAGGCAGCATAAACAAAAGACGTAAAGAAGTTCATATTAAAAACATTAACATGACAATGAACAACTTGATGGAAATCAGCAACAATACTTAAAGAAATAGAATTGTGCCACATAATCCAGATTTTGTTTGAACAATTACCAAAATGCATAGCGAAACCCAAAAATGTAGCAGTTTCAACTATTTTGTCCAAAGAAAAAAGAGGTTCAAATAAAACCAGCACTTGAATATTGTGAATCCTACAAAGATTTTTAACTCTAAGTTTAGAATCTCTACCACCAATCCCCCTAACATTCCACAAAAGAGATTTAATCATTGCAATCTTTTAAGGAATTTTGAGCTCTAGTATTTCTAGGGGTAGCAGGACAAGAAATTTTATTGTGCTTACCTTTTTTCTTGCCACCTTTCAAAATACCCTCCTCCTCAGATATAATATTACCATCAGTTATATATTTGTTAATAGAAGAAGAAACCGTACCTTGCTTAGTGGGAGACTTAGCATTTAAGTTAGAAGGAGGCACAAATTCTCCTTCTTCATAAGGTTCATTTGAAACATCCGCACCATTCTTTTCCAATTGATCAAAATCCTGTCTCGAAAGTAAAGCATTCTCAATAGCCACAGAATTAGAAATAGCAGGCATGTCGTTAAGCATATCATTAACTAAAATAAAGAGTTTAGGATCATCTTTAGTTAAATTAATGCTGGAATCTAACACAACATCATTCTTAACGTTTAAAACACCAACAGACATGTCCTGTTCACCTTCTCCCACATGACCGATCTCTTCCCCAAATTCCATACTATCATTAACATTTTCCACCTGTGCCAATTGGCTAGAAGGAGGCGGTTCCACATGAATATCATTTCCTTCATTATTATGAACGATCGGCACATAAATTTGCTTATTCTCAACAATCCAAGCCTCCCACTAGCCTAAACAGCAGGCTTCTTAAGTTTCGGGTTTAGTTTAAAACAGTCAACTTGGGCATGGCCATGAATTTTACAATGAGTACAAAATTCTGGGACTTTTTTAAATTCAGCTTTTTGTAAATAACCATAGGCCTTAGATCCGACCAAAATTTCCTTAGGGTGTTTTTTTGAAATGTCCACTTCCACGAGCACTCTCACAACAGAAGGGCGAGTCCTAGCAGCAGTTGCCTGATCCGTTTGGAGCAGCCTCCCAAAAATGGAACCCAAAGCATGCAAAATTTTAGAGTTAAAAAAATACAATCGAAGATTTGGGAAAGAGATCCAAACCGGCACGATAAGAGATTCTTCCTTAATGTCAAAGAAAAGAGTCCACTTTAAAATACGCATTTGACAGTTATAGATGAAATATGAGCGTCTAGAAAAAACCCTACTATAATCAAGATCATTTGATAATTGAATAGCCACATGTCTTGTATCCAAAAGACCCACCGAATAAAAACCAGATAGCTTAAGAGATGAAAAAAAATTCCTAATAGCATCAAGATTAGGACGCCGGACACCAAACTTACCCACCAGAGTGAATTGAAAAGGCGATGCAAGTTTAAGAATTTCTTCATCGGATAAAAGCACAGTCAGAATACCATTAAAAACAGATTGTTGAACATTAGGAAGAATATCACCTGAAGAAGCCCCCTCTAAAACTTCTTTAAAAGATCTAGAGGTAGGAGGAGATTTGGAACGTTCAGAATCAAGGTTAAAAAAATCTTTATTCTTAGCTATCAACGGATCTGAAGGTTTCCCCCATGGATTAGCAGGAGGAGCGACCGCCATGCGATCCACATCCAAAAGGGCCACAAACCCTCAGGACTAGCCAACGCTTGCGATTCTCTAACAAAATAATTCTATGTAGTTATTTGTAACATGAAATGATATTTCTTCTACATTTGAAGTTAGTTTTATTGTATTAGAATTCTTGATATGTTATCGATATTCAAGTATTTACAAAATTAACTTTAACTTTTACTCTTAGTTAAAAAATTTCTATGCATTCATGTAAAATATTAATAAATGTAAATTTTTATTTAAATCCTTTAGAGATGTTGAATTTTATTATATTTAACTTCATTATTTATCTTTGATACCCCAAACTCCTTTCGATAAAGTATTAAAATCAATTTTATCATTTTTTTTATTTTTTTAAACAAAAATATTCTCCAACAATAAAGCTCATAAAGACAATCCAATGATTAACACTACTCAGAATCATATATTTCGAAAGTATGAGAAAATGTGAAAAAAAACTACAAAAAACTGCCTCTATTACATGCCAACAACACTGGCTATGAATAACAACTTTAGTCATTTAAATTTACAAACTTCATTACTAGGATAACAAACAAACGTAACAATTCAACATTAAGCTGCAACCACTTCGGCAACCCCTTCCATTGCGACATCTTTTCCAAGCCTATCGAGCTTAACACCAATATCTTCCTTTTAATCTTCATGAACCTCCATGAGTTTTCTAAGATCAAATTTTATAACCTTGAGGATCTTCACCTTGCTGATAAATACATTCTGCAGGGGGTAGATGCTTGTTGTTGCCTTCTCAATCTCCTTACCTATGACCTTGAGAATGAATTTATGCACCAATTCCTTTAGATCATGTACATGATGAAGCTTGATTCGACATGATTTCCCTCATTTTATGACAAATCTTTCTTATCTGATTACTATTAGCATAACAAGTATGTTTTACTTGATTTGGCCTTCTCTTGGTGAAGCCGATGCAGAACAATCGCAATGTGTAATTATCAGTAGTCTTCACATCAACATGAGCTTCAATTAATGTATGTCATTTGCGAACCAGAGACCTGAGCTTGTCGGTGGTGAAATCCATGCCCCAAAAGTTTGTGAGAACATTTTTGTCTTAGACATCCTCTACACGAAGCCTCATCTTTCGGTATGCCTGATCCTCATCATTCTGAAGATTGGCTAGGAAGACCTCAAACACTCTATGCTTAAGACCTTCAGAAGCAATCTTGGTTCCCTGCGTCCTCGACATGAGAGTCTTCCCGATATTCCTCATCAAAAAGACCGACTGAGCCTTGATGTCATACCAATCCTTCTTCGAGAAGGGATCCACTATCTTCCTCTTCCCTCCCTTCTTCCCCTTCAAGAGCCTCTTGTTCTTCCCAACCGCCATGTCTACTTTCTTCTGTCGCCTGCAGCAATTAGGGCTTTAAGTGAAGTTCCTAAGAGTACCAGAGGAATCAATTTTATCATTTTTTCGTTGTTTGTATGCATTTTTTTCTTACAAGTAAGCCTTTGATAATTGATTTAATATTGAATTTTTAAATAAAATTATTATAATTTGTCCTCTACAATTTTAATGTAAATATCTAATTTTTCATTAATGTAATTAATAACTCAAATTATTTATACTACTGAATTTAATATTTTTTTAACAATGATAATATAATTAATAAAAAAATATTAATCTGAAAAATGAAGGTGAACAATCGAACCTGAGGTAGGGTTATTCTCCATAGACATGCAGCTGCTTAAGAAGCAGTAAAAATGTTGTCCCAAACAAAGCCTTAAGTCTGCGTAGACAAGCGCTTAGGCAAAACATAAGAGAGAAACTTGCAAGCTGTCCTCGTGACGAAACGCGACACCTGCTATACAAACTTGAGAAGTTACGACGTCACTAGGAATGCATCGTGCCAGCGACGGTGACTATTTATATATCGATCTCGCTGAGCTTGATCTTGATAGCCGCCGCTTGCTATTTCTGTCAAAAACCTATTCGTATGCCGGCGATGCACGCTATCAGTCTGGTCATTGAAGCATGGAAATTGAAATAAAGAATTTAGTTATTTACCAACTTTTTACAAGAATTGGAATGATATATATATATATATATATTCGAAACAGGATGTGCCGTTCTTCATAGGAGTATATAATCATAGAAACAACCAACGTTGGTTAATGTGGAACTCCACCTCTAATATTATTGCTTTTATCGTGTTAAGAGTTAGATAATACATCGCACTAGAGGAGGACATGAGAACACATCTGCAATAGAATTAGTCATAATTAAATTTGGTTTTTAAATTAAAAAAACTAATTATATATTTTTTAATGGTTATAAGTATCATTAATATATTATATTTTATAAAATCAGATAAGATTTTTATTTTATTTATATATATTTTTATGGCATGAAACTCTTATAGGGCCTAGCGTTAATAATAAAACAATTTACAAGTTCTTAAAAAAAATCATAAGAGCCAAAGATCTCTGCCTACTTACAAAATGAAATGCCACAAAATAATAACAGTTTGGTTGGCAAGAAGCCAAACCCAAAAGCATCCCCAAACTTAGATTAGCAAAGCATAAGAGAAACCATCAAATACATGAAAATGTCAATATCCAAGCATCCTGCAGGAAGGAAGCCAATTCGAAAGAGACCCACCAGCAGTCGAACGGTCCAGGAAGATCAGAACAAAGCACAACATGCACAGGACAAGAAAAGACAGAAAATACCAATGCGGAGGAAACACGGTGGCAAAAAATAACTAGAACCACCAAAGAATAGTAAAAAACTAGAGCTATTGTTTCTCTCCAACCATAATATTAGAAAACTATCATAGGGACAATAATAGCAATGTGGTCAGCATGCCATTTGGAGCACTAGTGAGCCAAAAAAGAATAGCAAATAATGATATTAGAAGCCAAATTAAAGCCCAAAGCATTCTCCAAAAAGACCAAAACCTTGTTTGCAATATCCTATACAAGAAAATATGATTAAGAGTTTCTCTGTAAGAATAATATTGGAATTTTAAAACAATGTTGTAGACCTTAGAGAACAATCACTCATCCATAGAAATGAAACCTTATTTAAGCCCCCAAATTAAAATAGAGTATGAAGCATGAAAATTCGGACTCCAAATTCTATGAAAAACTTTGATATTAGGAAAGCAATCTTGATACAATTTCAAACCTGTTTAGTGCAAAACTCGCCTTCTTTAGACTTATTAAAGATCATTTTATTTGTCGTAGTCTTCTCAAAAGATATGTTCATAGTGCCATCAGCTACAATTTTAGAAACAAAATCAAGCAAACTATTGTAATTCCAATTATCATTGTCTAAAAACTCAAAAACTTTCAAATTCGAGATAAAATGAGAATAAAAGTAAGAATCTAAGGAACCAAAAGCCATCCAATTGTCTTGCCCGAAAAAAAAAAAAGAATTACCATTTCCAGTACCCCAAGGCAAGTGTTATCTCTACTTCACGACATTTTCATCGTCATTTCCCTAAATTCTTGATTTCGTAAATCTGATTTTTTTGAGGATTTCGTAAATTCGATCGAATCAGCACGCAAAAGGGGGGAAATATCGTTAACTTTCCCACGAGCTCCTGGAGCGACGTCCGATCAGATAGTTACAACGTCGGAGAAGGAAGCTGAGAAGCTTCGACTCTTTTTACAACTCTACTTCACAAGAAGTAGAACAACAACGAATAAATGCTAAAGAGGATAAACAAACCCTTGAGGCAATGAGAAGCCACTCGTTCGAACTTCAAAGATCTGCCCCACACGAAACCTAGAAGCCAAAGAGGAAGCTCTACCTCACGCGACGATGAAATCAAAGTAGGAAAGCCAACCCGCTTATCATGATTAGATTAGATTTAAATTTTTTTATTAGGTATCAACTCAATTAATTTAATTAATATATTTTAAATATAAATATTTAATTTAGTGATTATTAGAGTAAATATTAATAAGTATAATTAGTTAATAATAGAATATTTAATTGATTATTATATAATTATAAGTATAATTAGTTATTATAATTTTACTAAAATAATATATAAAAATTAATGATATAAGTAAATAGTAAATAATAATTAATTAGATAGTTATCATTATAACTAGCATTAAAATTCTTTTTAAAATAACATTCTAATTTTAGTATTCATAATTATAATTTATTAGTATTAATTAAAATTAAAACTAGAAGATTTATGAAATCCTATTTAAATTAAATCATATCCACATCAAAACATATCCTAAGGCTCTATTTGTGATGGTTGATTTTTAGGTCACATTTAACGGTTGGAGGTTAAATGGTTTTTTTTTTAATTTATTAATATATAATTATTAATTATATTAATATATGATAAGAAATATTTTATTAATCTAATTATAATTGATAAGAATAAAATATAATTAATAATATTTAATCATGTAAATTACATACATATATACAAATTTTAACATTTAATATTTATCAAATATTTTAATCCTTAATTTACTAACTCTTGAATTTCATAGATTTATACCATTTACGAGAGATGAAGCACTAGAAGATATTATTTTGTATCTTAAGGGCTATTTTGATATGGTTAGGATTTAACTCATGTGGGATTTAGTAAATCCTTTAAATTTGGATATACTAAATCCTAGGGCTGTCAATATTTGACACGCCATGAAAACCCGACTTGAAAAATCTGGGTTAAAATCGGGTCGGGTTCGGGTTAACCCGTTGCATCTTGCGTGCCCGCATCCCGCGCAGCCGCCGGGTCCCGCCACACCCGCGCGCCCGCTTCCCCGCACCTGCCCGTGTCCAGCGCACCCGCCCGTGTCCAGCGCACCCGTCGCCCCAGCCAGCCCGCGTCCGTCTCCTTCCCGTGTTAGGTCGGGTCAACCCGGCAACCCGCCAGGTCGGGTCCGGGTTTGAATATTCGACCCGTTTACCTACCCGGGTCGGGTTAGGGTCGACTCGATTGAACTCGTGTCAGTTCCGGGTTTGACCTGAACCCGACCCGTGACCCGAAATTGACACCCCTACTAAATCCCAATGATGTGTTAAATCCAGAAAAATGTTTGCATTGTAGAGGTTAAATTGAATTAAATTTTAATGTGTTACTTAGATACTTATTTTAGGATTTAAAGTGTTAGCTAATAGAAGATTTTAATAATAATTATTGATAGTTAATATATAATCATATGTAACATGAAATGATAATTAATATCTAATCTTATTTTAATAATAATTCTATGTAGTTATTTGTAACATGAAATGATATTGCTTCTACACTGGAAGTTAATTTTACTGTATTAAAATTCTGATTTATTATTGATATTCCGTATTTACAAAATTAACTTTAACTTTAACTCTTAGATTATAAAAATTTTCTATGCAACAATCTTCTAAAAAATTAATAATTGTAATTTTTTATTTAAATCCTTTAGAGATGTTGAATTTTATAATATTTAACTTCATGATTTATCTTTGTTATCCCAAACTCCTTTGGAAGAAGTTTTAAATCAATCTTATTTTTTTTTATACAGAAAATATCCTCCAACAATAAAGCTCATAAATACTATCCAAAATGTAAAATAAAACTACAAAAAATTGCCTCTGTTTTATGCCAACAATACTGGCTACAAATAACATATATCGTCATTTAAATTTGAATACTTCAATACCAGGATAACAAATAAACGTAACACTTGAACACTAAGCTGCAACCACTTGGGCATCCCCTTCCATTGCGACATCTTCCCTAGGCCTATCAAGCTTAACACCAATATCTTCTTTGTAATCTCCATGAACCTCTATGAGTTTTCCGAGATCAAACTTTGGAGCCTTGAGGATCTTCACCTTGCGGATAAATACATTCTTCAGGGGGTAGATGCTTGTTGTTTCCTTCTCAAACTCCTTACCTACGACCTCGGGAATAAATTTCTGCACCAATTCCTTCATATCACATGATGAAGCTTGATTAGACATGTCCTCACTCACTTTACGACGAATCTATCTTATCTGACTACTCTGAGCATAGCAAGTACGCTTTACTTGATTTGGCCTTCTCTTGGTGAAGTCGATGGAGAACAATCATAATGTGTAACTATTAGTAGTCTTCACGTCAACATGAGCTTCAATTAATGTCTATCATTTGCGAACCAGAGACCTGAGCTTGTCAGTGGTGAAATTCATGCCTCAAAAGTTTGTGAGAACATTTTTGCCTATGACATCCTCTGCACGAAGCCTAATCTTTCTGTATGCTTGATCCTCAACATTTTGAAGATCGGCCAGGGAGACCTCAAACACTCTATGCTTAAGACCTTCAGAAGCAATCTTGACTCCATGCGTCCTCGACACAAGAGTCTCCCCGATATTCCTCGCCGAAAAGATCGATGGAGCCTTGATGTCATACCAATCCTTCTTCGAGAAGGTTGTATGCATTTTTTTCTTACATGCAAGGCTATGATAATTGATTTAGTGTTGAATTTTAAAATAAATTAATATAATTTCTCCCCTACAATTTAAATGTAAATATCTGATTTTTCATTAATGTAATTAATAACTATAATTATTTATAATAATGAATTTTTTTTTACAATGATAATATAATTAATTTTTTTTTTGTTAAAATTTTATGCAAACATGAAGAGCTTTCAACAAGATTTTTTTTTTAAACTCTAATAACTCTTAACTCTAAGAGAATTCAAAAGTAGAACAGAAGGGGTACCAAAATATAAATATATAAGCAGCCAAGTAGATCTTGTTGAAAGCATGATGAAATTAAGTAGGAAAGTGGCACACCTAGAGATTCTAGAGGAACCGTTAGTCCCACCATTTGAAAGTAACGTCAAATCTTTTTTAGAAAAAAAAAAAATTAGCAAGTGACTAAAAGCAAATAGATTCTCTCTTTGGCTAATTGGTCATGGAATTGCATCAGAGGGTTTCACTTCTTCTCTTCCTTCTCAGCCTTCTTCAATCTGGCACCAACCTGCCTAGCATTCATTCTCTCAACACGAAGTTTTCCATAAGCCTTGAAAGCCTTCATCTCATCTGTGACTTCCACCATCTCAACTGAAGGCTTGTCAAGCACAAAAGGCATATAGTCACCCTTCACCTGGGTGGCCGTAGCAAGCTCTTCGGGAGTGGAATCACCAGCCTTAAATTTCCTTGCACGTCTTGGGAAAATGACTAGCTTAGCTTTGTATGTCTTCAGCCTTTGCACATTGGCCTGGAGACCTTCCAAGGAGCGGTTCTTCCTACGGTGATCAACTGCAATGCCAATTGTGGGTGCAAGCTTCTTGGGAATTCCTGCAGCCTTGAGTTCCTCGAGAGTAAAGCCTCTACCAGCTCTGGGTTTCATATTGTACTTCAGTGTCTGGCAACGAACAACTGGGCAGAGGGGACGAGATGTTGGGCGAGGGAAGATTTTCAAAGCCTTCTTCTGTCTGGCAACACGTCTTCTTGTCTTTCGTTCAGGCTGGTTGAACCAGGTCCTCACATAGTTTTGCCAATGCTTTTTGAAGTGACCATTTGGCACTACATTATTGTGCTTCACCATGATTATACGGTTTGCCGACGCCGCGTTAGCTTTCTAACTCTAACTTTCGGCGCCCGAGATGCTGCGGCTCTAGGAGCTTTCAACAAGATATGCTGTCATTTGAATAGTTTCTTAATAATACATTTTAAATTATATAAGAGGAATAAGAAAAATAAATTAAGACCAACTCACTGAAATTTTTTGCACTTACCTGAGGAAGAAATGTGAAGTACTAAACTAAAGATTCATTTGAGGCGAGGCGAGGTGTTGCTGGATTTGCCAAGACAGAGAGGACCGTTATGAGCGATGGTGGGAAGAAGATCGGGAATAGGTGCAACGTTTAGGTAGAAGGAGAAGAACGAGAGAGGTTATGCATTTAGAGGAAAATGTGGCGTGGGTTCTTTTAAGGGCCAAAAGGGTAACTGTTCAGCTACAAATTAGAGGAGTTGTCATTAAATACGGCTGGATGCCACCAATGCAAATAACTTGTCATAAACATAAAAATAGAAATAACTATATTTGAGGATTTTTTTATTTATGAGGTAAACCAAATGTGAGGCGTGAAATGGCAATTGGAATAAGGGCCCTAAATGGAAAGGGATAAATCAATATTTAAAATTTTAATTTAAATTTGAAAAACAAATAAATAAATAATTAATTAATTATTGCATTATTATTTAGATATTTTTATTTAAAATTGAATTAAATTGAAATTAATAAATTTAAATGATTGCGATTTAAAGTACTAAGAATTAAATGCATAATTTTATTTGGGAAGAAAATTTATAATCGTGACTATAGATTAGATTTAATATAGATAATGTAATGCATTATGGATGCCTTGAAGGTAGTCTTAATGATCCGAATGCATGGGAAGCGAACAAGTTGAGAAGAAGCCAGCTCATTGTACATATATATGTTCGACTATGTGATTTAGGCTTTGTTTGAGACGGTTTTCTTACTGCTTCATAAAGCAGTTTTATAGTACAAATTTTGTACTAAAAAACTGCTTTATGAAGCAGTAAAAAAGCCGTCTCAAATGAAGCCTTAATGTGGTGTCCCTTTACTCTTTGTGCATATTGAGGTAGCCAGTTTTGCTGTGATAACGAAGCCAAATGCCATAGTTTTTTTATTTCTCAAAGAACTAGAAAAAAAAAAGATGTCAGGTTGAAACACTAACTCAAACAAATCATTCAAAACTAAATCTAAACTGAAGAATCATAAAATCATTCAAAAATATTATTTCAAAATAAAATAGATCACAAAATTATAAATAATTTTTTTAATTAATTAATGTTTTTAAAAAATAAAAATTCTTTACTAAAATCACCAAAACAATTGTAATAATTAACTTCATTACATATCAAAAATTGAATTTAAATTAAATAAACATATTTTAGGTTTGAGAGGATCATGATTTTATCTTGAATAAAATAATATATTAAGAAAAAGAAAAGGTCCACAAGATAATGGCCATTACTTTTAAATATTTTTTCAATTCCAAATTAGACTTTTGAGCCATTCAACATTGGATTATTGACTTTTACCTCATTTTACTTCTCAACAAAAGTATATAGAAAGGAATGGGCATTGTATGAGTGCTAGGTTTCCATCTACCATGTTTTTGTCAATCTATTGCATCTTTTGGAAGCCCCTTAACTATCATATGTGAAAATAAATATATATATTGTAAGTTAAATAATGATCAAATTGTCAATGCCCAATTTATAAAAAAATCTATTTGAACATTCCTTCAGAAGATTCTAAATAAACTTCTGAAGAGATCCATTTTGGGATCAACAGCCCTCTAAAAATACAGCTTAATTGTTATCCAACGAAGAAAATGTTCTATATACATTCTGTTACAAATAAGTCATATTTATAGAGATATCACTATATTTTCAAGATATCTTAATTTTTTAATTAAAGTGGGCATCTTTTTTTCGAATAAAACCCACATACGAGTATTTTAGGGATCAACAGCCCTCTAAAAATACAGCATTTAAAAGAAAACCTACAAGCCTTTGATCCGATCTATTACAAACAATCCACAATAAAGAAAGGATGAAAAGAAAAGCAACGCAAAAGAGACAAAAAAATGCCACATAAGCAATCCTGTCAACCCAAGGTAATATATAAACGGAAGCTGCAACCCAAGCAAGCACTAATCCCACGAGAAGCTAGCACTAGAACCTGAAAATAGCCTGCAAAATGACCAAACAAACCATGCAGGAAAAGGAAAAATAAACCAAAGGTGCCAAAATGATCACCAAGATTATCATCAGAAGACATAAAAGAGAAGGCAACATGATAGTAAGACTACCTTCAACCCAACACACCAGACAAGAAATAAACAAAAACCAAACTACATAGCCGAAGAGCCACCACCCAGACAACAACCAAAAGCAACACTAAGACAATGAGCATATGAGGAAGACCAACAACTAAATAGAAGAAACCAAATAACTTCCTTTTTTTGCTTCCTCCTACAACGTTTTCCACCACCCATAACAAAAGCGTTTTCAACAATGAGGTTAACATTCAAATTATACATCTTTTGAACATCATCCTCCGGCCCCTTCAAGTCATCCCCAACACTCCTCATAATCGTTAAGCCAATTGTTTTGCTCCAAACAATTAGTTTCCATACTACCTGCTAATTGTGCTTTCAAAACCTCACTAGAATTAAGCGAAACTGGGACATCAATAACCGGTTCCGACAATGGCACGGGAGATTCATTAGGAGTCTCAACAGAAGAGTCCACCACATCCCTAGACCCAATAGACACATCGCCTGTGGGTAATGTATGTGACGCCCACCAAAAAGAACATCAATAGCATCACTGACTAAAGCAGGCAAGGTAATGGGGGTAGATATTTGGTTCATTATATAGTTATTCGCATCAAGGCCCTCATTAGTCAAAGGCACACCAACCTCAACAACATCTTCAAGAGCAGCAAAAAAGGAATCAATGCTCACACCATCATGACCCGCAACATCCCCAATGCCAACAACATCAGAAGGATCAACATTCACAGCAGAGATAGTTCCATTACACAAAGCATCAATACGCGCTACATTAGGAACATGAGAAGCAGAAACGTTCCAAGCTGAGATATTTTCACTACACACGACATCATTTTCCACCTCATTAGGAATAGGAGAAGAAACAAGCCTAGCAGTAATATCTAAATTATCCAAAACATCCATAACATTCCCAATAGAATTATCAATAACAAGAATAGAAGCATTAACATGAGCACTTGGCACAGTAGTGGAGGGAAGAGGATGACAATTAATAATTAATTGAGCGAGTGGGGATTTAAAATTTTTTTTATAACTTTTTGCTGTGTTGAAGACATTTTTTATTTTCATTATTTTCACTCAAGCATTTATATTATATTTTGTCTATTTTGGAACATGGCTTATGTTTAACTCAATTAACTTATATTGGCAACTAATTATTTTTAAATAAAATTTTGATCTTTTTGTAAATAATAATCTTAGCTTTTTATTAAATTTTTTTTTATGAAAATGCTAATATTTGTACATAGATTTTTAATATTTATAAGTATGATGGTTTTTTTATTCCACCATAATAAAAAATTACAAATGTGTCAAAATGGATTTTTGGGTCGAGTTTAAGTCTGACCCAAAATCAACCCGCTTTGAATCTATTTGGCCTAACTTTTACCTGTTTAGCAAACATGTCAAAATCATGTACCCCAACCTAACCCATTGGCAACACATTTAACCCAACCACAACCTTCATTGGAGAAAATCCTTCATTGGCAAACTATCTAGTGGAGAAAATCCTTCATTGGATCATCATGATGAATCCTCTTCAATTTGTAAGCCTCCAAGCATGTACATAGGAACTTGCATGTCTCCATTAAGTAAGAATCATGTAAGAGATCAGAAAATTGGTTATTTAAGACAGATCAAACAAAAGCTCAATATTAAAATTAACCTCATCGCTTCACTTGGCAATGTATTTTCTTTTTCGTTCATCTTTCTCTTCCATCTTTCTTTGATTCTCCTGTATAATTGGAAGCCAGTAACATTTTTTTTTTTTAGTTGAAACCCACAAAGGGGCCTACGCGTTGATATAACAAAACGGTTACAAAGTCCTTAGGAGGTTCCTCCAGCTCCCTATTGCTCCAAAGAGCTACAAAATAAAATAAAACCAAAAAACCTACGAGCCGGAGGATCCTCTTTATACAGTTACAAAAACAATTTAAAGCTAACTTCGGGCTGTGCAGCAACAGCACCCAAAAAAGGATAAGCCATAAAGTCTTTAAGCATTTCAGCCCCGCTCTCCTGCAAAATTTGACAAAAAAAAGCACAAAGAAAAAAGCAAAAACCAAAAGGCATACCTTGTAACGCAAGCCTTTCCACCTATTCAGAAATCTGCAAAAGATCTTCAATAAAGATATTAACAACCCATATTCACCAAAAACAGTCAAATATAACAGAATCCTTCTCAGCCAATCCAACCTCCCAGGAGAACCAGTGAACCAAAGCAAAACCAACAGCTCATATACGAAAACAGAGCCATTGCTCACAAACTTCGACCCAGCTAAAAAATTCCCAAACCATATAAAGAAATACAGACCAAGATCTTTTCCAACTCTTCCAGGCAACCACCACATCAGCAGAACAAACAGAAAAAAATACCCCCACCAATCCCCAACAATCCAGCACCACCGATTCAAACTCAAACAACACCAACACCTACAGATAGTGTCATCCAGAAAACCCATAACAGATCCAGTTACAGGTTTTAAAAAAAAAAGAAAGGAAAAAAAGACATAACACCTAAAACCCAAGCAAACCAGCAATCACCCATGCCTGATATGAGGCAAAGCAACTTTATCCACATAAATCATACCTCTAAACGAGGTATCTAAATTAAGAATATCAATTTCCTCATAATCAGCAAGGTGAGCTCCCTTATTAGCCAACCAATCAGCACACACGTTACCTTCTCTAAAAATATGAGAAATCTTAAAATTCAAAAGACTCAGTAAGTTTCTTATTTTCCTCATAATATAGAAATTCTGGGCATTGCCATTATAATTATCTAAAATACTAGTGACAATCAAATTAGAGTCCACCTCAATCCAAACATCAGTAAAACCCCATTTTAAACAAAGCTGGATCCCCATCAACAAAGCATTAAGCTCAGCCCAGAAAACATCCAGATGGTTCACGGGAGCAGCAAAACCAGATAAAATATCACCCTGAAAATCACGTATAAGACCACCCGCCCCAGCATTAGATAAACCAACAGACCCGTCAGTATTAAGTTTCACAAAAGGGGGTTGAGGTTTAAATCAATAAACCACAGAATCCACATACATAGATCTACCACAATTCAACTGGATACCCAGCTTAACAGCCAAATTCGAACATTTAGAAAAAGTTTTGTGAGTAATAACCTTACAAGAATACAAATTCATAATTTTCCTTTTCACATTATCAATAATACGCATCTCATCCATCTTAATATTATCATGTTTAGCCTCATTACGAGCTTTCCAAATATTCCATAAAATAAGAATAGGAATAAGATTGCAAATATGACCTTTTGTAGGAATGAACCAGCTATCCACCATAGAAAACAAATTATCAGGAATGGAACCCACATTTTTACTAAACATTTGATTAAAATAAAGCCACACTTTCTGCGCAATCTGATCATTAATAAAAATATGGTTAATATCCTCAACATTAGAGCAACACAAACATTTGGACGCTAAAATGAAACCTTTCTTTTGTAATAGATTATCCACAGGTAAGAAACCTTTGAAACATCTCCACACAAAAGTCGAGTAAGTAATAGGAAAATAGCTATGCCAAATGGTCGCAAATCTAGGAGATTTCTCCATATGAGTACGACATTTATCCCAGAGCTTACGCATATGAAATTTACCATCAGAAGAATCAGAAAACAAAATTTTATCCAAAACATTAACATTCAGGGGAATAGATAAAATGTTATTAACTAAACAACTAGGCAACAGATTATGTAACATATCCGCATTCCATCTATTGTTAATAATAAAATTAGAAACCTTAACAGAATCCAAAGTGTGAGTATTTAAAAAAGCATCTATAGAAAAATCCCCCAACCAGTTATCCTGCCAGAAATAGATACTCCCCTTCTCTAAACCCCATTGGATAAAATTTTCTGCTTCCCATTTAATGTTACATAATCTTTTCCACGTAGACGAGTCAGAATTTTTAAAAGAGCACAGAATAGGATGCTTATTATGACAATATTTAACATTCATGAACCGAGCCCATAAACTACTATTGGATCTAAAAGAAAACCAAAGTTTGTGAGAGAAAGCAATAGCAGTGTCAAATAAATTCTTACAACCCAACCCTCCTTCATCAAAAAGACCACAATTTTTATGCCAAGCAGCCCAGTGAATAGCTTTAGAATTATTTTTAGATCCCCAAAAAAATTTGTTAATCATCCTCTCAAGTCTATTGCAAACAGCCGTGGAAGGCATCAGAGTATGGAACAAATATATAGGAATCGAATTGAGCACAGCTTTCACAAGCACCAGCCGGCCACCAAACGACAAAAAACTAGTAGACCAATTAGCCAACTTCTTTTGAATTATAGAGAAAATATCATCAAAAAGGAATTTTTTCTTTTTACCCTTGAAAATAGGAGTACCCAAATACTTAATAGGAAGATTTTTAAATTGAAAACCACAAACTCTTTGGATGGACAAAATCCTACTCTGATTGATAGAATTCCCCACAAAAAAATTACTCTTATCTTTACTAACTTTAAGACCACTACACTTATGAAATTTAGAAAGAAGTTTCATCAAAAGTTTGATATTCTTTATAAAACCATTAGCAAAAAGAATGAAATCATCCGCAAAACTCAGATGAGAGATAGGAAAACCTCTAACACTCCGAAAATTAAGGATAATATTCTTAGCAAAAAGATCATTAACACCTCTCGATAAATATTCCATAGCTATAATAAAAAGAGCAAGAGAAATAGTATCACCTTGTCGAAGACCTTTAAAAGATTTAAAAAAACCATAGTTTCTACCATTAATAATCACAGAAAAGAAACAGTTATCCACGCTATTCTTAACCAATAATATGAAATCTTGACTAAAACCAAATAAAGACAGAACCTTAAACAGAAAATTCCAATCTAAATTATCATAAGCTTTGGTGATATCCAATTTAAAAATAATATTACCCCCTGAAACTTTAGTGTTAATATCATTAACAAGTTCTTGGGCAAGTAAAACGTTATCACTAATACTTCTCCCCTTAATAAAACCGGTTTGATTTAAAGAAATAATTTTGGGTAAGATAGAGGCTAATCTAGAAGCAATAATCTTGGAATTAAGTTTATTGAAAAAAGTACACAGACTAATGGGCCTAAATTCCGTCCATCTTTTAGCTCCCTCAATTTTCGGAATAAGAACAATGTTAGAAGAGGAAAAGAACTTAGGATACGGATTACCTTTAAGGAAATCTTGCACAGCTAAAATGACATCATCTTTCACAATGTCTCAAGAATTTTGAAAGAAATTAGTCGTAAAACCATCAGGACCAGCAGTAGCATCACCATTCATATCCCTAAGAACATTAAAAATTTCAGTTTCCATAGGAACTTGACAAAGCATTAAATTCTCCTCATCCTCAATACATTTAGGAATATACTCAGGATTAGAGATAGGAAAAATTCCTTCATTACATTTAAACAACTGCATAAAGTAATCCACACCAGACTTACAAATTAAATCATCAGAATCAAGAGTAATACCATCATTATTAATAATTTTGTGAATTTTGCTTTTAGTCTTATTCTTGTTAGCTAACGCATGAAAAAATTTGGTATTTCTATCTCCCTCGATAACAAATTTAGCATTAGCTTTTTGTTGCCAAAAAGCTTCTTCTTGATTATGCAACTTAACAAGATCATTCTTAATGACATTTAATTTAGAATTATTGTCCTCAGAAGGATTATCATAACATATACCCTCCCACTCAATAGCTTTAGCCTCCATTTCCATAATATTCGAAAAAAACATTTTTGAAAATATGTTTATTCCAATACCTCAGACATTGTTTTAATCTAGCCAACTTAGCCCAAAGCCTCAACATACCAGAAATATTGTTATCAGGAAACACAGGAGCATTCCAATTATTTTCCAACGCCACTTTAAAATTATCATGAAGCAACCACATATTCAGAAATCTAAAAGCAGAATTACCATTGTGATTGATAACATTGATATTTAAAAGCATAGGAACATGATCAGAAAGAGTTCTACTTAAATGCTCCACATTAGTACCCGTAAAACTAGCTAACCATTCATGGTTAAACAAAATTCTATCTAATCTTTGGAACAAGTTAGCCCTATTCCAAGTGAAAGGAGAACCACAAAAACCAATATCATTCAGGTTGCAATCATTTATCATCTCATTAAAATCTTCCATAGCTCTATAATTAGGGCACTTACCTCCCCTTCTCTCATTAGCATGAGCAATAATGTTAAAATCCCCACCAACACACCACGGGCCGTTGATATTATTAGCAAAATTAACCAGTTGTTCCCAAAGATTAAGCCGATTAATTCTAGTACAGGCAGCATAAACAAAAGAGGCAAAACAATTAACATTACCAACTATAATTTGACAATGCACAACTTGATGACAATCCATAATAATGTCTACTTCAATATGGTTATTCCACATGATCCATATTTTATTAGAACAATTAGCAAAATAATTAGAAAAACCCAAGAATTTAGTAGTATCCGCAATTTTATTAGCATTAATAAGAGGTTCACTCAGAAAAAGAAACTTAATATTGTTAATTCTACAAATATTTTTAACTCTAATTTTAGAATCCTTACCACCAATGCCCCTCACATTCCACATAAGAAATTTAATCATTACCTTCTTTATAAAAATTTTGAGCTCTGGTAGATCTTGGTGTAGCAGGAAAATTATTTTTCCCCTGTTTTCCTTTTTTCTTTCCCCCTTTAGAAACCACATCCTCTTCCACAACCTTATTAACCTTTAATTGAGGAGAGGAAGAAATATTACCTTGTTTAATAAGAGGAGAAGAAACCACCTTAGAAACCGGAATAACCTCCCCTTCCTCATATGTTTCCAAATTAGTATCAGCACCATCATCCTCCAAAACGTTAATGTCCTGTTTAGAAATCAAAGCATTTTCAATAGTCACTGAACTAGACTGGACAGGCAATTCATTTAATAAATCATCACCTAAAATAAAAAGTTTAGGATCAGGCATAATTTCTTTCCCTTTATTGGTCAAAACATCATTACCACCAGATTTTAGAACCTCATCTGAATTTTCCGGCACGGTCTCTTTACCATCAAATTTCTCTTCCACAACAATTTTTTCACCTTCATTTAAAGAAGTGTTATGCACAGCAGAGGACGGTTCCACAGGAATAACTTCCAGATTATTATTTACCACTGGCACATACACTTTGTTATACCCTGCATGGCCAGGACCCCCGTTCGATTGCACAGCAGATTTCTTTAGCTCAGGGTTCAATCTAAAACATTCAGAAACCGCATGTCCATGAATTTTACAGTGGTTTCAGAAATCCGGTACTTTCTCAAATTCAGCCTTTTGCATATAACCATACGCTTTCGATCCAACCCAAACTTCTTTAGGATGTTTTTTTTGAAATATCCACTTAAACGAGAACTCTAGCAACAGAAGGACGAGTTTTTGAAGCGGTAGCCTGGTCAGTTTGAAGAGGTCTACCAAATATGGATCCCAGCGCATGCAACACTTTAGAATTAAAAAAATGCAATCTTAAATTCGGAAAAGAGATCCAGATCGGAACAATCGGAGATTCTTCCTTAATATCGAAAAACGGAGTCCATTTCAAAACACGCATTTGACAGTTTAAAATGAAATACGATCGTCTAGCAAAAACCCTACTATAGTCAAGATCATTTGATAGTTGAATGGCAACATGCCTAGCATCCAAAAGCCCAACCGAATAAAATCCCGAGAGCTTCAAAGATAAAAAGAATTACGAATAGCATCCAGATTTGGGCGTCTCAAGCCAAATTTACCAACCAAAGTATATTGAAACGGAGAGGCTAACTTTAGCACTTCCTCATCCGACAATAAAACCGCGGGTACACCATTAAAAACATCTTGCTTAACATTAGGAAAAATATCACCTGAAGAAGATGAACCAGCTAGAACTTCTTTAAAAGATCTGGATCTAGAAGGTGAAGAGGAACCTTCAGCATCAAGATTAAAAAAGCCTTTTTTCGAAGCGACAGATGGATCCACAGCTTTCCCCCATGGATTGACCACAGGAGCATCCGCCATGGAAAGACACCCCGGAAAGGGCAGGAACACACAGAAGGAGCACCAAACTAGCCAGATCTAACACAAACCCAGCGCAGAACAGGAGCAAAAAGCCGCTAGAGACGACGGCGGCTGAAAGCACGGAAGATGCCCTAAATCGCCAGAGCTTCTCTCTCTTCACGGAGCCAATAACATAATATACAATTAGGATTATCAAATAAGCTCCTAGCTTGTTCATGTCTGATCATGTTCAACTCAATAATTAGCTCAAATTCAAATATATATATATATATATATATATATATATATATATATATATATATATATAATTCAATTCAAAATTAGTTAACATTAAATTTAGAGAGAGAAAAAGTACATTGATTTGCTCACCTTCTTTAGTGACTCAACAAGAAGTTTGATCAAGAACTAGATCTTGCGGGATTTTATTTTCCCATGTAGCAAGCTCCTCTTCATGCTTCTCTAGTGTCTCTGCTAAAAAGGCATTTGAACCAAAAAAATTAAAAAATGTTCTCTAAATTGCATATTTCATACTAGGTATCGAATTATTTTAAACTGAATGACAAAGCAATACATATAGAGCTTTTGCTTCTCTCTTAATTCCTAATAGAGTTAAATTTCTTAGAAGCTGAGCACATTAATAAGCATGCATGTTCAAACCATCATGAGCAGCAAACAACTAATAAAATCAAATGTTTATATAATTGCAAAATTTCTAATCATAGTACTGTTAACCTTGAATTTGTCAAAAATCTTAGGTCAAAAGGTTGACCTGGTCAAACTGACCAGGCCAGGCCCCAAGACCACCTCTCTTGCATTAGTGGGTCAAACTAAGCCTGCTGAGTCCAGACCAAGCCCTTGGTCAATGTGTTTGACCAAGTCAACCTGGGTTCACCCAAATTGACTCGAATGCTTTATCTTGACTTCAAATCAAATCCATTGCCTCCTAGGTTCAATCTCTTACTTCCCATTGGCTTCATGGGTCACACAATAGTGGTTGAGCTCAGACCCATGCTTTGGGTCAACCTAGTTGATTAGGTCAACCAAGGTTGACACATTAAAGCCATATTGAGTTCAAATCAAATTCAAATCAATCCAAGCTTCCTTGGGCTCTTTGGTCTATTTGGCTAGGTTGACCAGGTCGACCATTGACTTTGTCAACCTTAGCCCCCCTTGTTCAAATTTGACGTATTTAGGTCAAATTAACCCTATTTAATGCATTCAATCATTCTAAATCATGCCTTGAGCTAAACCCCGTGCAAATCTCTTCCCCTCATCCCTAATTAGCCCTAATTTTGATTCTAGCCATCGATCTAATGCCATGAGCCTTTAAATAGATGATTTAGGGTTCATGCAAAGGATATTTTTTTTTTTTAATTCTCTCTCCCTAAGCCACCCTAGCCCGAGAGCTTTGGTGGTTGAGCTCTTCTAACTCCTCCCCACGATCCCCAAGTCGAGCCCATCGTTAAGACCTTGCCGACAGCAAGATCTCCGACGAACCGAGCCTAGGAAACTTTCAAGGCCGTTTGTGCTCAATACAGACGTTGGGAGCTCAAGGATCCTTCTTCAAATTTATTTGATAGTTATCATTATAATTAGTATTGAAATTCTTATTAAAATAACATTCTAATTTTAATATTCATAATCATAACTTTTTAGTATTAATTAAAATTAAAATTAATAAGTAAATCATTTATAAAACACAAATGTCATATGAGTTAGCTTCCTTAAATCTTGAATAGCATTGCTAAACAATCTCACAATATTTATCAAGATTTAGCATATTTCTTTCCAAATAATTTTCAAGATTTAGTTAATCAAAATTTATAGAATTTATGAAATCCTACTTAAATTAAATCATATCCACATCCAAACACACCCTAAGGCTCTATTTGTGTTGGTTGTTTATTAGGTCACATTTAAGTGTTGTAGGTTAAATGATTTTTTTGTGATTTATTAATTTAATATTGTTTGAATTAATAATTATTAATTATATTAATATATGATAAGCAAGATTTTTTTAATCTAATTATAATTGATAAGAATAAAATAGAATTAATAATATTCAACCATGTAAATTACATACATATATATATATTAATTTTAATATTTAATATTAATTAAACATTTTAATCCTTAATTTACTAACTCTAGAATTTCAAGGATTTATAGTATTTAAGAGAGATGAAGCACTAGAAGATGTTATTTTGAATCTTAGGGGCTATTTGGATACGGTTAGGATTTAACTCAAGTAGGATTTAACAAATCCTTTAAATTTGAATATACTAAATCCCAATGGTGTTAAATCTAGAAAAATGTATGCATTGTAGAGGTTAATTCAATTAAACTTTCATGTGCTACATAGTACTTATTTAAGGATTTAAAGTGTTAGCTAATAGAATATTTTAGTAATAATTATTGATAATTGATATCTAATCATATGTAACATGAATTGATATTTAATATCTAATCATATTTTAATAATAATTCTATGTAGTTATTTGATAATTAATAATATCTAATCATAATTTAATAAAGATTGATATTTATTAATAGTAATATCTAATCATATTTTAATAATACCTAACCATATTTTAATAAATATTGATAATTAATATCTAATCATATTTTAATATTAATTCTATGTAGTTATTTGTAACATGAAATGATATTTCTTCTATATTTGAAGTTAGTTTTACTGTATTAGAATTCTTGATTTGTTATCAATTTTCTATTAAATTGTGGTATAATTTCAGGGCTAATGTTTATTTGTGGGCTAAGTTTATGCAGAATAAATATTGTGGGGTTCATCACCCTTCCCTTTGTATTTCTTCTAAAGGGCATTCTAAAGTCTGGCAACGTTTGGTTCAGATTAAATGGAAAGTTGAACCCTGTTTAGCTTGGGGCCTTGGTGAAGGTAATATTTATTTCTGGCAGGATCGTTTGGATTAATGGGATTTCCATTGATTCTCTTCTGAATACTGTTTCTACGAGTATGGTTAAGGTTAATTTCTTTTTTTCTGATAATGGTTGGGATATGGAGAAGTTATCTTCTGTGGTACCTCTTTCTATTTGCAATTTGATTTCTAAACTTCCTCTTAACCATATGGCTAAAGATGTTTTACTTTGTACTTTTACTAAAGATGGTATCTTCCGGACTAAAGATGCGTGGCATGTTTTTAGAAATAAAAAAATCCTATCAAACCTTATAAAATGATGTGGCATAAGAGTATTCCTACTACAGTTTCTATCTTTAATTGGAGAATTATGAAGAAGTTTATTCCTACTGATGAGCTTCTTAGGAATAGAGGTTTGTTTATTACCACTAAATGTCAATGTTGCTCTAATGTTGAAAGTTTACAACATGTTTTTGTGTCTTCCCCTATTGCTATCAAGGTGTGGAATTACTTTGAGGACCTTTTTTGGGTGAATTTTTGGGATCCTAATTATTCGGCGCAGCATATGTTGGAGGGCTGGATGGTGGGTGTTAAAGGTCATATTAGAAATGTTATCCCTCTTCTGATTTTTTGGTTTCAGTGGTTGGCTAGAAATGATTCCCATTTTAATGGTAATGTGATGGATCACCAAAGCATTATTTTTAGAGTTAAGGAGAAGGTGAATTCTCTTTTTACTGCTAATCTTATATCCTATAAAAGTTTTAATAAGGTGTTGTTTACTTTGGAGGCTTTTGGGATTAATTGTGATTCTTCTTATAGCAGTCATGGGAATAAATTTGTTGTTTGGATGAAACCTCTTCTTAACTATTCTAGAATTTTGATATTTCCCTGGTTGGGAGTAATTGGTGTATTGGTGGTTTGATTAGAAACTGTAGTGGGGATTATGTTTTGAGTTTTGCTGGTAAAACCGTGGCAGCTGATAAGCGTGCTAGTATGCTGTTGGCTGTCTGCCACGGGCTTAATCTCTGTGCTGGTTTAGATATTCTGAATATTGTGATTGAGTGTAACATTAATGAGGACCTTAAAGCGTAATTGAAGGGGAAGGTGATACTTGTGGGTATTCTTACTTCTATATCCGTAGAAACATCCAGTTTTTTCTGGGCTCTATGAATTGCCATTTTAATGTCATTTGCCCTGTGGTCAATTCTGCTGCTAGGGTGTTAGCTCTGTTTGGCTGTAAGTTTCATGACATTACTGAGTTATCTTTTAATAACCTCACTATCTAGATTAAAGGTTTGATTAATTTGGATAAGAGTAGTGTGCCTTATGTTAATGTGCGTTAAGTATCTGAAGTTGGGTTTGTTCCTCTGTTCTGGGTGCTGTGTTCTACTGGTTCTGGTTGTGCTGGTGGTTCTGGTGGTTCCTGGGTGGGGAATGCTGGGGAATGATGGTTGTTGTTTCTGGAATGTGTATTCTTACAGGTTTCATGGTTGGCTTTTCATGGCTGGGTTCTGGTGGATGGTTGGCTGTTGTTTCTTATCTCTTCTATTTCGCTGGGGTCTCCCTGGCTGGCTATTGTTTATTAACTGGGTGTTGTTTCTGCTGAAGTGGTGCGGGTGTTTGTGTAGCAGTTCTACAATTTTGGAGATGTCTATCTTCTAGGACGTTGGTTATCCTGGGAGTTGTTTTTTCTATTCCTGTTTATTTTTGTTTTATAGTTTTAGCTGTTTGTTTCACTTTTTTCCTAGTATCCTTGCAGGCCTTTTTTGTAAGTTTTTGGAGCTCCGTGCTCATTTTGTGCAGGGTACTCGTGCTGATTGTTGGGCTATGCAGATAGTGCTTATCATTTCCCTTTGTTTTTTGATCATTAGAATGTTACTAGTTTATTGTGTAATTTTGACTAGTAGGGAACTCCGGCTCTTAGGTTTCTTTTTCTTTTTGTCTGTAGCTCGTAAGAGCATTAGAGAGCTGGAGGTCCCTTTAAGGACTCTGTAATTTTTTTCCTACATTAACGAGTAGGCCCGACGGTGAGTTTTTAACCAAAAAAAAAAAAGTTATCAATATTCAAGTATTTACAAAATTAACTTTAACTTTTACTCTTAGTTAAAAAATTTCTATGCATTCATCTAAAATATTAATAAATGTAAATTTTTATTTAAATCCTTTAGAGATGTTGAATTTTATTATATTTAACTTCATCATTTATCTTTGATATCCCAAACTCCTTTGGATAAAGTATTAAAATCAATTTTATTATTTTTTTATTTTTTTAAACAAAAATATTCTCCAACAATAAAGCTCATAAAGACAATCCAATGATTAACACTACTCAGAATCATAGTTGGTAAATTTCGAAAGTAAGAGAAAATGTGAAAAAAAAAACTACAAAAAACTGCCTCTATTACATGCCAACAACACTGGCTATGAATAACAACTTTCATCATTTAAATTTAAATACTTCATTAATAGGATAACAAACAAACGTAACACTTCAACATTAAGCTGCAACCACTTCGGCAACCCCTTCCATTGCGACATCTTTCCCAGGCCTATCAAGCTTAACACCAATATCTTCCTTGTAATCTTCATGAACCTCCATGAGTTTTCTAAGATCAAATTTTATAGCCTTGAGGATCTTCACCTTGCTGATAAATACATTCTGCAGGGGGTAGATGCTTGTTGTTGCCTTCTCAATCTCCTTACCTATGACCTCGAGAATGAATTTCTACACGAATTCCTTTAGATCATATACATGATGAAGCTTGATTCGACATGATTTCCCTCATTTTATGACAAATCTTTCTTATCTGACTACTATTAGGAAAACAAGTACGTTTTACTTAATTTGACCTTCTCTTGGTGAAGCCCAGGGGCGGAATCAGCTCCAATTTTGAGGGGGGGCAATTTTAATATAAAAATAATTAAATAAAAAAATAAAATAATTAAATAATTAAATATTAAAAATATTATATATAATATTATGAAAAATTGTTTTAAAATTTTTTAGCTATATATTTGATCTTAAAAAAAATTTAGCTTCCAAATGCAAACTAAATGTCTATCAAAATCTTCATTTTTAGCCACAAAAAGCGCAAAAAAAAAAAAAATTGCAAGAACATGAAAGAAATATACATAATTAATATTCTTAATCAAATCCTAGAGATTTTTTGTGCACTAATTAACTCACTTTCAAAAGGTATTTCTAAAATAAAGTTATTGCATAGAAAAATGTGCCTTCATTACTACCTATTGTCATAGCAATTAAAAAATAGAAAATATAGATACATTGGGAGAAGATAAAGCAAAAAATGCAATGTATGGTTGAGATGAATCAAGCAATGACAAGTAGGGGCAAAAAAGCTTTTTAGGAGGGCAAAATTAATTTTTTAGGAGGGGCAAAATTAATTTTTTACTCTCCTTTAAGTTAAATTCTTTTTTTAGGGGGGGGGGGGGGGCAATTGCCCCCCCTAAGTTATATAGGGTTCCACCCTTGGTGAAGCCGATGCAGAACAATCGCAAGGTGTAATTATCAGTAGTCTTCACATCAACATGAGCTTCAATTAATGTATGTCATTTGCGAACCAGAGACATGAGCTTGTCGGTGGTGAGATCCATGCCCCAAAAGTTTGTGAGAACATTTTTGTTTTGGACATCCTCTGCACGAAGCCTCATCTTTTTGTATGCCTGATCCTCATCATTCTGAAGATCGGCTAGGGAAACCTCAAATACTCTATGCTTAAGACCTTCAGAAGCAATCTTGGTTCCCTGCGTCCTCGGCACGAGAGTCTTCCCGATATTCCTCATCAAAAAGACCGACGGAGCCTTGATGTCATACCAATCCTTCTTCGAGAAGGGATCCACCATCTTCCTCTTCCCTCCCTTCTTCCCCTTCAAGAGCCTCTTGTTCTTCCCAACCGCCATATCATTAAGTTTCTCCACAAAAAAAAAAAAAAAATACATATATATATAAAGAGTAATTTTTTTATAACTGTTGTAGGTATCATTAATATATTTTTATAGAATCAGATAATATTTTTTTTTTAATAATTATATTAATAAATTTATCTCCTATTTGAGATGGCTAATGTTGTATTATACATGTAATTATAAAATCATAAAATTATTGCGAAAAAAAAAATTTTTCTTAACAAATCTTGTTAAAAGGAACTCCTAACATAGAAATTTTTTTAAAACAGTAAGAAACTTTTAGAAAAAAATTATGTTGACTAATTTTATTTTGGATTTATATTTTAGATTACAATCATAATTTTTATTTTTTTGTCTACTTTTTATAAAGATAAAAAAAAGTTACTTGCCTCATAATAATTTTATAAAAACACTTATAAAAAGTTTTAAAACATCAATTAAAATTACGTTTATTTTGAAATATAAATAATTAAAAAAAAATAATTAAAAATTCTAATAACATATATGATAATTCAAATTTTAAAAGTAAAAAATGATAATCAACATTTTTAAATTGAAAATATCAAGAAATATTTTGAGAAAGGAAAAAAAATAGAAAAATAAAAACTAATATTCATCATATAGAAAATTTTACTTATAAATGAAGGCCTATTTTACCAAATAAGATATAGCATACATATGATCAAATATGAATGTCTCACACTGCAAAACTAAAGTAGCTGAAAATAAATATAAACAAAAATAAAAGATTTATGAAATGGGCAGTGATAGAGGTGATGTATGCTTCATTTGGGATGGCTTTCTTACTGCTTTTAAAAGTAATTTTTTAGTAAAAAACTTTTAATTTTTAAATTAAAAAATTATTTTAAGAAGCAATAAAAAAATCCAACAAAATTAAGGCTCAAGCATAACCTGGTAATACTAAACTTCTTGCAAAAAAAGCAATGATGGCTTCTTTTACATGAAGAGATTGGGCCTGGATGCCTTGAAGGTAGTCTTGAGCTTCCTAGATGGTGGCCTAACCTTCTTGAACACAAGAGGGAACTTGATCTTTGAGTCATGGAATTGTTTGGTACTTTCACGTTTGCAGAGCTTTGAGGGAATGGTTGCAGTCTTGATGATTTGAATGCATGGGAAGCGAACGCGATGATGAGAAGCCATCTCATTGTACATATGTTCGACTGCGCCATTTAATGTGGTGTACCTGTACTCCTTGTACGTGTTGTGGTAGCCAATCATGCTCTGGTAACGGAGCCAGATGCCATAGTTCTTGATCTTGGTTGGACATCGTTTGATCAGCCTCGCACATTAATTTCGGGTGTCGGTCATCCAGTTTGACCGATCTCGTCCGATTCGACTACGAGGGACCTCGACCTAGCATAATTCGATGTCTTGATCTTAACAACACCGTCCGTTTGACATTTGGAGGTCATTTGACCCCTTAAGTGACGTGTTTCATCAATGCACATATTGCTTTATTTACCAGTTTGAGTCATTTCTCGCATGGTCTGATGTATAGGGGTCAACAAAAATCAACCTCAACAAAAGTCTAAGAAAAGCAAGTGTTCAGGTATTAAGACTTTTACTTCAAGAAACACCAAAATTAGGAGAAGGAGGGAGAAGTTGCTATGAAATAATAGCTTTGATTAGGAAGTTGGCAAGGAAATAATCATCCCTTAGTACAAAAGAGAATTTGATAAATAACATAGGAAAGTCTAAAAAGTAGGCTGATAGAAATGTGAGGATAATTTTTCCAACAGAGTTTTGGAATATGATGAGAACTTAGCTTTGACACCAGAGAGATATTAGCAAAATATGACCAGAAGTTCGAGCATTAGGAGAGCACATTTCAGTGAAGTGGTAGGAACAAAAATTACAAATGAGGGATATATCTCATACGTGTGGAACAAATCATCTACGGAGAAGTGAGCCGTTTAAAAAAAATATAAGAAACAAAGATATGCAAATCTTCAAACAATTTATAGTACCAAAATGCAAAATCTGCTAATATTTATAACTTTGATCCAAAGAGCCATGCAAAAAGCTCAACTTTCAACAACATTTAAAAATCCATAAATAGGCCTACAACAAATATAATTGTATCGAACATTGGCCCATGGAAATGCCAAACCTATAATTGGCATATTAATTTTTTACAATTTCAAAATCTAATAGTTTTCCTGCTAATCCTTTGCCACTAATTTTCTTTATCCTTTATACGGGTAACTTTCCTTCATCGAGTTATGCAGGAAAAATTATACATATTAACATTTTACAAGAAGTATGTTGTCCGGTCAGACCAAACTGAAAAGGTAGAAGTTACCATAAGTATTAATCGCTATTGAACATATAGGTGAAAAACAATGCTCATTATGGATATAAGTAAAGGTCTCTGCATATGATTGGCATAACTTTCTAATGGGAGACTCTGGATTTAAGTTGGGTTCTTCCAAAATCAAATTTCACCACATAGTTACTGGACCTTTGTTAATTCATAGTTTGGTTGAATTTTTGGGCTCCAACTAATGCCTCCTTTAATAGGAATAATATGAGAATCTCTCTTATATTGCTAGTTCTACTTCTTTTCTTGGGTAGATGATAACTCCCTTATTCCTAGCAAAGTGATGGACTTCAACAGTTGTGTTTTCAGGTTGTTGTCCTTTTGAACCTTCCAACCCGGGGCTTTCATTCACTTAGTTTAACAATCCGCTTAACTCTCCCATTAGATTTAAAATTTATAGGAATTTATCTAATGCTAACTGGTTTGAGATGTTCCATAATTCTTATAATAATATCATGCCTACTCTATCTGATAACCACTCTAATCGTTGCTCTAATAACTTCATTCCCGCAATGAACAAAGTTATTCAAAAAGTTTTCGAATAATTATTTTGGTCGCAAAGTTCAACTATCTAATACTTGGAGAATTTATGTTGTGGATTTACTATCAAGTTAATTTAACCTATTAAAAATTTTACTATTGATGTCCCATTCTCTATTAATATAAATGGTGAGCTACAAGATTACTTACTCAAAAAAATGGTATGAAACAGACAATCCCTTATCACCTTCCTAACTACACATATGTTATCCAACATACTAATGAATGCTGCCGTAGAAAATATTTCAAGCTTACTATTTGGGAAGACATTTCCATCAATCTTATCTATAAAGATGAATAGCTTATTTTTTGCAAAGCCAAAACTAAGACATTGGATTCCATTGGTCCAGATTTATCAACTTTTCATAAACTCCACACCATTTTTTAACAACAAACTGCAATGCCAAATCTAAAGGCTCCTAGGGATTTCTATGCCCTTCCATCCATAATCTCACATAAGATCAAAAACTTAGGAGAATTATTCATAAGTTCATTATCTTGAACTCTTAGAATATCTTTTATGGTTCCATTTGGATCAAATAAAATGGTAAAATCTCTTCTTTTTAAAAGGAGCTTAAGTTTTTTGCCTCCTAAATGTGTCGTAAAGTTTCATATAAGAATGGCTCTTATAAGTTATTGTCTTCATATCATTGACTATCGGCTAAATGTGTACTATTTTGAAAACTAGACAGTCTGCAACATACACATTCTTCAACTTACCTTTAGATGCTATTGTTGATGCCAATATCTTGGATGGAAATATGGTAATTCGCAATCCCTCACAAAATTCTAAGACCAATTGCCTTATTCCTATTAACATCATTATCAATTCTCCGAAAGATAATGTGATCCTATGACATGTAAAGAATAACTTTGCCTTACGTGCCCCAAAGAAAGCTTCTATTTGAATATCCAATGTATTAATTGAACAAAATTTGTTTGGCTCCGAGGGTTTGTTTAGGGGAACTTAACTTACACATGGATGGAAAGCTTGAATGCTCTTCAAATGATTGATGTCATGGCTACACAGGATATATATATCAACAACTCATGTGGCTTATCAAGAATGACAACTATAGTGGCCAACATTTTCTTTTTGAAGCCTACATGATCCAAATTTTAGGGCATAGTTAATTTTCCACAATGATAAATATTTTAAGAAATTAGATCTTCTAACTAATATTGTTCTCTTACAAAACTTTTGGATGGAGATAAATAATTGTATTACTACTTTGTATGCTTGAGAATATAGTGTTAAAGATCAAAAACTGTGAACCTCAAACATAAAGCAATCCAGCTTGATTGTCTAAGATAAATGCGTACCTGACGAATTGGATAGCCATTAGTTAATTTTATTTTATTTCTTTTCACAGTCTACAATCAACAATTACTACTGAGTGTTGGATCTAAACTATTTTACCAGACTATTCAAATATAATCAAACAAAGAGTATTTGGGTAAAAACTAATACCATTTCTAAAGCAACATTAAAAGTATGCATAGTTCATCTTATAAATCAAAGCATCAGTGAAAATTCTAGCAAAACATATCAATACAACAATAATCGGCAAAATAAGTTCATTGGTAATACGAATAAAATTAGTATTTCAATGCCACAATTAAACGGAAGGCATAAGTCAAGAACGAACCTCGTTAATAGCAAGGACTTGGCCGTTACTTTTCTTCTCCTTCTTTAGTTTTCTCAGGAAGTACCTATTACAAGGATGGACGAGAACAAGATCGATACAAAGATCATTAAATGTAGAAAAAAGTTTAACAAGACAAGAAGGCAGGCCTTCCTACCAGAACTTGGATTTTGCCCTGACTTCATTAGTAGCCAATAACTTCATGCGATAAATCTTTGGATGCTCATCGCTTGGGGTTGGAAGGGCACGACCAACCACTTGGTATTGATGAAACTGCCGAAATCAAGAGCCAAAAAAGATAAATTTCTATTCCAAAAATCAGCATACACACTTAAAAACTTATTGATGAACAGACAGATGGAACTCTTTCAGGCAGGATGAAAACTTGAAAATTTTCTAGTGGAAGAGAAGCGAAAGGAGATGCAGCAGAATATAAGGGTAATTGCTACACATTTACTCTAGCTTACCCTAAAAATGCCCATTGATCCTCCGAGATTCCAACGTTGATCAAGCACCTCACAACCTTCTACCTTCGACGGAGGGTACTTTTAGAGCAATCGAGCTTCGACCTTCAGACGGCGGCAGGGCTGAGCTATCGAAACGCACGAAGGAGCGAGCAGCTGGAGCAATACAGCGAACAAGTCTGCCTTCTCCTCCCCTGCCGCCTGCAGCAATTAGAGCGACGCTGGAAGAAAGAAGATTGGGAAAAGGTGCAACGTTAAGCTAGAAGGAGAAGAACGAGCTAGAGAGTAGAGAGGTTAATTATGCGTTCAAAGAGAAAATTTGAAGAGGGTTTTTTTTTATAGGTGCCAAAGAGGGTAACTGTTCAGCTACTAATTAGAGGAGTCGTCATTAAATATGGATGGATGCTATTAATTCGAATAAATTGCCAAAAATATAAAATTAGAAATAACTATATTTTAGGATTTTTTTATAACAAAATTTTATTATTTTTCAAACCAAAAAAATCTCACGGCAAGCAACCAAATGAGCTCTATGAAAATCGTAAAAAATCATATTAATCTTGTTGCGTCTAGGAATATTCGCGGCGGTAGAGAAATATATAGTTTAATGTCTTAGCATTGTACGAAGATCCAGCACACAATCAGATAAGTGGGAGGGTGTAGCATTCATAAGAGACACCAGAGTTTTTAAGTGAAATACCTCTAAAAAGGGGGAAAAATCACGGAGCCTAGCTCAGTTTAAAATGATTCCACTAGAATTTGAGTCGGTTACAAAGGGATGAATCGCCTCCAAGGACGATTAGATTACAACTAGTAACTGTTCGATAAGAGTTTGGTGTTAGACCTGGCGTCACCTGGAAGTTCGAGTGTTAGTTGGTGGTCTGGCCTTGAACAGAACTTCGGGCCTTGAGCAGAACGTTGGGCCTTCGGCAGAACGTCGGGACTTGAGCAGAATGTCGGGCCTTGGTCAGAGCGTCGGGCATTCAGCAGAACATCGGGCCTTCAGCAGAATGTCGGGCCTTGAGCAGAGCGTCGGGCCTTCAGCAGAACGTCAGGCCAGAATGTCGGGCCAGAACGTCGGGCATTGAGGAGAATGTCGAGCCTTGAGCAGAATATTGGGCCTTGAGCAAAGCGTCGGGCCTTCAGCAGAACGTCGGGCCAGAATGTCAGGCCAGAACGTCGGGCCTTGAGGAGAATGTCGAGCCTTGAGCAGAATGTTGGGCCTTGAGCAAAGCGTTGGGCCTTCAGCAGAACGTTGGGCCAGAATGTCGAGCCAGAACGTCGGGCCTTGAGCAGAATGTCGGGCCTTGAGCAGAATGTTGGGCCTTGAGCAGAGCGTCGGGCCTTGAGCAGAACGTCGGGCCTTGAGCAGAATGTCGGGCCTTGAGCAGAGCGTCAGGCCTTCAGGAGAATGTCGAGCCTTGAGCAGAATGTCGGGCCTTCAGCAGAACGTCGGGCGAGAACTTCGGGCCTGAACGTCGGGCCTTGAGGTGGTGGTGCGGCGAAGCTCTAACGGTGATCCGGCGAGACTCCGGTGGTGGTCTGGCGAAGTTCCGGCGGTGGTCCGGCGAGGGTGAAGATTCAGGTGGTGGTCCGGTGAGGCTTCGACGGTGGTCCGGCGAGGCTCCGGCGGTGGTCCGGCGAGGTTCCGGCGGTGGTCGAGGAGGAGCTTCTTCCTTCTCCTCTTCCTTCTCTTCCCCTCTTTTCTTCTTGCTTGGCGCCCTTTCAAGAGAAATGAGGGGTCTATTTATAGATTTTCTGGAGTGGCATTCCCTGTAAATAGGTGAGAGATCAAGGGTAAATGGGGAGTGGTTGGATGGACGGCCGATATTGAACCCCTTGATCATGGACCGTTCGTCAAGCATTTGGAGGCCTTAGTGATTTCAAAATTTAGTGATCTTGGACTCGTTGGATTCGTCTCGTCGAGCCGTTCGATTCGAGTATAAGCTCGTTAAAATCGGAGACCGTTTGGTAACTCAAACAGTGGTACAAAGCTTCCAACAACCCTTTGGGTCCTTGATTTGGACTTGTTTGGGCTTGGATTGGGTTGAATTTGGTGTCGTTGGGTTCGTATTTCCGAGACACTCAGTTCGACTGTAAGTTTGCTGAAATCGGAGTTGAGATGGTCTCCGAATTAATTTTTGAAGTTTCCAACTTGGTTTTGCATCGAGATTCGTGCCTGATCAAGATAAATTTTTGATGACGTATCAAATCTAAAAAATGAAGGTGAACAATCGAACCTGAGGTAGGGTTAGTCTTCATAGACCGACGCTTAAGAAGCAGTGAAAAAGCCGTCACAAACAAAGCCTTAAGTCTGTGTAGACAGGCGTTTAGTGAAAACATAGGAGAGAAACTTGTAGGCTGTCCTCGTGGCGAAACGCTACACCTGCTATACAAACTTGAGAAGTTGCGGCACTACTAACGCCGCATGTTGGAGACAGTGGCTATTTGTACAGCGATCTCTTTGAGCTCTTGATAGCCGCCGTTTGCTACACTCGTCGGCAATGCTATCAGAACGATCAGTAAAGCATGTTATTTGCTAACTGTTTATAAGAAACAGAATGATATCTCTCTCTCTCTCCAAACAGGATTTACAATTCTCCTTGAGAGTTCGGAATCATAGAAACAACCAACTATGGTAATTAATGTGGAGCTCCAACTCTAGTTGTATTGCTTTTGTAGTGTTAAGAGTTGGATAATATTTCATATTTCTTTGACAAATTGGGTGAGTCAAAAGCAGTTAGCAAGCCACATATCATACATTCATACGTGACACATTGGAGGAGGACATGAGAACATCTATGCAATAAAATTAGTCATAATTAAATTTAGTTTTTAAATAAAAAAAACCTAATTTTATATTAATATTCTCTAATTTTTTTCATAAGATATTTATTTTTAATTTTATTTAGGAGATAAACCTAACCGTGAGGTGTGAAATGGTCGTTGGAAACAGATAAGTATGGTATGACATGTCAATATTTAAAATTTTAATTTAAATTTGAAACACTAATTTTTAATTAAAATCAATTGATATAAAATTTGAGTCAGATATAATAATGACTAATTATTTGACTTTAAATTTTTTCTTGTGATCGTTAAATTTAATTTTCTTTCTTGGTAGTTCTCTAAAAATTTTATAATTCTGTCAATTTTGAGCTCAGTTACTACTAACTATTTAAGTTGATTAGCTTAGGCCAATTCTATTGGGCTTAACATCCCTAATAAACTTTCAAGTGGTATTAGAGCTTCTTTCATAAAATAAGTTTTTAAAAGCTTTTGAATCTGATCTATGGCTAACTTTCGGAATCGTAACACTACGGAAGGGTATTATATTACCCGACCTCCCATGTTCGATAACTTACCTTTTGATTTTTGGAAAACCCGTATGGCAACATTTTTATAATCTACTTATTATCGCATGTGGATGCTTATTAAAGAAGGTTATTCTCCACCTTCTCGTGAAATTAATGGTGTTAAAACAGAAGTTGCTTTTACTGAATGGACTTTCGATGAAAGAGATTTAGCCCAATTGAATGCGAAATATTTGAACTATTTTTTCTGTGATTTAAAATCTGAGGATTACATGCGTGTTTCTACTTGTTCAACTTGTAAAGATATTTGGGATAAATTGTGCATCACTTATGAAGGCATTAATGAAGTTAAACAATCTCGTTTGAATATTCTTTTGCATGACTACAAACTTTTTTGTATGAAAACATCTGAATCTATTTCTGACATGTATACTAGGTTTACTCATATAGTCACTTCATTGCATGCATTAGGAAGAGAACTTTCAAACTATGAAAAAGTGAATAAGATTTTGAGATGCTTGCCATCGTCATATGATGCTAAAATCACTGCAATCACTGAATATAAGGATTTGAACACTTATTCTATTGATAATTTACTTGTCTCACTCATTGCTTACGAGTAAGGGGTGAATCAAAGAAGTCTTGATGCAGGTAAGAAGAAGAAAGAATTTGGTTTTAAGTTGTGATTTTTAATCTTTTTCTTAAATGAGTTGGTTAGGAGCTTATTATATTTTTGTCGGATTATTTATGTGAGCAATTTGAACCCACTCAATATTTGGTCATAAGCTCATGAATTTGCAAAGTAGTTATTGGAGTTGTTGGTCATCAAAATAAATTATATCAAAGATCTTTGAAATTTTAAAAGTATATAATTTAATATGTATAATAAATCTATACAAAATTCAAAATCTCCATAATTGATGTGAATCTACCATTATAATTCAATATTTGAAATTTATTTCTTAATAACTACTGAACTTCCGTAAGTTTTATAATTGAAATTTTGAAAACTGAAATTTTAAAATAAAAAATAATTAATTAATAGTTATTTTCACCGATGTTGCATAATCATATAAATAATAAGTTTAGCAGTTTATATATAATTAAATTTAAAATATTAAAATATTAATTTTTAATCAATTAATTATTAATAATATATTCCCTTAATAAAATTTAAAATGATTTTTATAAAAATGATTGTTATAATATCATGAGAAAAGTATATATATTTTTAATGGTCATAAGAATCATTAATATATTATATTTTATAAAATCGGATAAGATTTTTATTTTATTTATATATATTTTATGGCGCTAAACTCATATAGGGCCTAGAGTTAATAATAAAAAAAGATTACAAGTTCTTAAAAAACTCTTAAGAGCCAAAGATCTCTGCCTACTTACAAAATGAAATGCCATAAAATAATAACATTTAGGTCGGCAAGAAGCCAAACCCAAAAGCATCCCCAAACTTAGATTAGCAAAGCATAAGAGAAACCATCAAATACATGAAAATGTCAACATCCAAGCATCCTGCGAAAAGGAAGCCAATTCGAAAGAGACCCACTAGCAGTCGAACGGTCCATGGAAGATCAGAACAAGGCAGAACATGCACAGGACAAGGAAAGACAAAAGAAAATACCAATGTGGAGGAAACACGGTGGCCAAAAATAACATGAACCACTGGAGAACAGTAAAAAAACTAGAGCTATTGTTTCTCTCAAACCAAAAAACTAGAAAACAATCATAGGGACAATAATAGCAATGTGGCCAGGAGTCCGTTATGAGCACTAGTGAGCTAAAAAATAATAGCAAATAATGATATTAGAAGCCACATTAAAGCCCAAAGCATTCTCCAAAAAGACCTAAACTTTGTTAGCAATATCCCATACAAGAAAATATGATTAAGAGTTTCAACATGAGAACAATATTGGCATTTTAAAACAATGTTGAAGACCTCAGAGAACAATCACTTATCCACCGAAATGAAACCTTTTTTAAGCCGCCAAATAAAAAATAGAGTATGAAGCAGGAATATTAAGATTCCAAATTATATGAAAAACTTTGATATTAGGAAAGCAATCTCTGATACAATTTTGAACATCTTTAGTGCAAAATTCGCAATCTTTAGACTTATTAAAGATCATTTTATTTGTCATAGTTATGTCAAAAGAAATGTCCATAATGTCAACAACGACAATTTTAGGAACAAATCAAGCATACTATTGTAATTCCAGTTATTTTTTCCTAAAAAATCAAAAACTTTCAAATTCGAGATAGAATGAGAATAAAAATATCAAATTCGAGATAGAATGAGAATAAAAATAAGAATCTAAGGAATCAAAATCCATCCAATTGTCTTGACCTAAAAAAAAAAAGAATTAACATTTCCAGTACCCCGTTGCTAGAAAGATTCACCCAGCCACTTCATACTACACAATCTGTGTCCAACGAATGATTGATTGTTTTTAAAAAAATAACAAGATGGATGGTTGGACTTGAAATATTTCAGGTTCACAATGTTAGCCAAAAGGGAGTTATTTTGTCTGAATTCTCACCAAAATTTTATAGAGAAGCAAGTAACCATATGTTTGACGGACTTGTACCCAAGGCGCCCTCCCCAACACGGCCGGTATGAGAATTCCAAGTTTTATAGTGAATCCTCTTAAAATAAGAAAATGATATATTTTGATTATTAAATTTTTGGTCCATTTGAAAAGCTAATGTTGTAAAAGTAATTATAAAATTATTCTGAGCAAAATATTATTTTTTTATTTTGCTGTAAGAACTTCAAACATAATTTTTTTTAAGTAATATGAAAATAGTGGATAAATAAAATTTATGATTGTGTATTAATTAGTGATTAAATTTTCAATGCCCAATTTAAAAAAAAAATCAATTTGAACATTTCTTCAGAATATTCTAAAAAATCTATTAATTTATAGAGCTTAATTGCTATCCTACAAAGAAAATGTACAATATACATTTAGTCACAAATAAGCCATATTTATAGAGATATCACTATATTTTTAAGATATTCTAATTTTTTAGTTAAAGTGGGCATCATTTTTTTTATGATAAAACTCCCAAGCCTTTGATCTGATAAGTTACAAACAATCCACAATAAAGAAAGGATGAAAAGAAAAAAACAAAGCAAAAGAGACAAAGAAAAATGCCACATAAGCAATCTAGTCAGCAGAAGGTAATAAGTGGAAGCAGCCACCCAAGCATGCACAACTCCCATGAGAATCGAGCAATGGAACTTGAAAAAAACCTGCAAAATGACCAAACAAACCATGCAGGAAAAGGAACGATGAACCATAGGTGCCAAAATGATCTCCTGGGAGGATTTGGTTAAAATGGAATTCTTCTATTATCTCCTTCTCTGCTTCCTTTAACTCCCCATAAATCATTTACGGCATCCTTTCGGTGGATTCTTTCCCTCACATTTTTCTATCAGTTATCTATGTTGCTAACAATATGGATGATTGGAGAACTCTTTGGAATTAATTGTATAACTTAATCCTTGATCGTGAGCACCCTTGGATTATCCTTGGAGATTTTAACTGTTGTAGGTATGAATTCGAAAAAGCTGGTGGCACCTCCCTTTCCGCTGGGAGAATGGGGGAACTTAATAATGTTATTTTTAATTGTGGGGTACAAGACCTTTCTTCTGTGAGTCTTTTCTATACCTGGTTTAATCAATGTGGGGAGAACCCCATTTATATCAAACTGGATAGGATTTTGGTGAACTCTACATTGCTTGATTATTACCCGAATGCTTAATACAAGGTGAACCCTCCCTCTGGTTCAGATCATTCACCTTTAATTTGTGTGACATCTCGTAATGCTCCTGTTGCCTCTAGATTCATGTTTAAAAACTATTGGTTCCATTTTAATGGGTTTTGGGATGAGGTGATTGCTTCCTTTGCTATTAGATCTTTTAGGAAGTCCCATTGCTATATTTTATCACAATTTGCATTCTCTTAAGAGAGCTCTCAAACAAAAAGATTGGGCATCCTCCAACTGTATTTCTGATGCTATTCTTGAGATTAAGAATAAGCAACATCAATGCATGTTGGCTATTCAAGCTCAACCTCTGCACCCGGATCTCAACAGCACTCTTAAATGTATCAATGAAAGACTTGCTAAGCTCCAATTTTTATGGACTTCTTGGATTTCCCAACAGGCAAAAGCTTCCTGTCTTTCAAATGGAGAAGATAACTTGGGTTTTTTGTATGCTAAGATTAGAAGCCGGAAGAATATAAATAATATCAAGGAGATATATACTCATGCAGGACATTTTACTTACCCTCATGAGGTTTCTAATGTTATCATTAATCATTTCATGGATATTTTTAATGTCCCCAATCCAATCCTTGCTTTATATGGTTACATTCCTCCTAGAAATCAAATTCCACCTCACCTTTGCAATTATCTTATCGCCCCGGTGACTTTTGATGAGGTTAAACATGTGGTTTTTATGGGGAAAGAGTCCTCAGCTCCTAGTCCAGATGGATTTTCTTTTGACTTTTATAGACAAGCTTGGCCTATTATTGGCTTTCAAGTTTTTAATGCAGTTAAAAGCTTCTTCTCCAATGGGTCTCTTACTAGAGGTGTTAAAGCGACGGCTATCACCTTGATTCCAAAATGCTCTCATGCCTCGAATATTTCCGATTTCAGACCAATTTCTTTGTGCAATGTCTTCTACAAAATTGTTGCTAAAATTGTGGCTAATGGACTTAAAACTATTTTACCCCTCATTATCAATGATACGCAAGTTGGATTTGTAGCTAATAGATGCTCTTCTCATAATATCAACCTTGCCTCAAAAATTATGAGAGATTTTAAAGGCTCTCATAATTATTTTTGTGCTAAGCTGGATATTAAGAAAGATTTTGACTCGGTATCCATGGATTTTCTTATTAATAGGCTTGAGCAAAAAGGTTTTCCATCCTTATTTATTAAGTGGATTAAGGGGTGTATTTATGATTTTTATTTCTCTATTTGCTTAAATGGTTCTTTGGAAGGTTTTTTTTCAAATCTTCTTCCAGCCTCAGGCAAGATTGCTCGCTTTCTCCGCTCCTCTTTTCCATAGTCATGGCCGGTATTTCAAACATTCTCATGGATACTTCTAACCCCAAACACTTCTTAGGAATTCAATGCAAAGATGTTTACATCAACCACTTGTTATATGTGGATGATCTTTTAGTTTTTGGGGAGGCATCAGGGAGAAATGCTAATAATCTAAATGCTTGCCTATACAATTTTTGGGAGGATCTCTAGTCTGATGGTTAATCCATCCAAAAGCTCCATTATTTTTTCAAAGAAAGTCTCAGTGGCCAATGATCTGTGTGATCTCCTTGGTATATCTAAAGTGGATAACTTCCTCACTTATTTAGGTCTCCCCATCTCACCCAATAGATTAAAAATTTCTCACTTACAACCTCTTTTGAGCAAGTTACTGCTCTACTTGAAGGTTAGAAAGTAAAGTTTCTCTCTTTTGCAGGTAGAGTCCAACTTCTTAAATTCACCATTGCAAACACTATTGCTTATTGGATAAGGGGGTCCATCACACCAAAAGCTTGTCACTCTTTAATTTCTAAATTATGCTCTCATTTTCTTTATCATAGTAGCATTTTGGAGAAGAAATTACACTTAATTGCTTGGAAGTTGACTACCAAACCAAAATTTTTTGTGGTTTGGGTATTCCGTCTTTGGACTCCCTTTGTCATGGGGTTAACTGCTCTTTTATCTACCACTTTTTTTAAATTCAAATCCTTATGGAGTTTGTGGTTTCAGGTGAAATATGTTTCACCTTAGAAACATCCTCCTTCTAATGCCTCCAATTATTGGAAAATGATTTGTGACTGTGCTGACAATATCAAAGACTGTTTCTCTCTTTTGATTTCACCTGACTGTAACTTTCTATTATCTAGGATCCTTGGCTTAACGGTATTATTGTTAACTCTCTCATGGCTGACCAAATTTTGGTATCCCAGAATTTTGTGAAGGACTTAATTTCTAATAATCAATGGACACTTCCTGAGGCTATCATGTCTACCTTAGCTACTGCTATCAAAGTAATTCCTATTTCTGTTGAATCGAGCATTCTCTGGAACGGGTCTTCCCATATTGCCTTAAAGATTTTACTTCTCATTATGAGAAGGTTCATTGGCTTAAATACATTTGGTTTAAAAAGCATTCCCTTAGGTATGCTTGCTATACTTGGATGGTGATTATCGGTAAATTAAAAACTGTTGATTTGCTTATAAAAAGGGGAATTCAGGTTAACCCAGCTTGTTCTTTTTGCAATAACTCCCTTGAATGCCATAACCATTTGTTATTTGAATGTGATTTTTCACATACAGTTCTCTTGGAAACTCTTCCTATGCTTAGGCAATTTTACATAAGACCCAACCTGGCTCAGGTCTTTGAATTTATTGATAACTACAAGTAGTTCAATGTTGGGGAAAAAAATTCTGTTTCCTTACTGTCAGCTGCATTATTTACCATTGAAGGGTGAGAAACAATTGCTGTTTCTCTAAAACTTTGGGCAAATCCAAACTCTATTAGACACGCTGTTAATTATGCTATTCGCTGCAAAGTCAAGACCTGGAAAGCTTATGACTCGATTGTTCAACTTTTCAGCAATCCTTTATTTTCTGGTATTTTTTGATTGGACGCTGGAGCAGTTTTTTGTGCGGTTTAATCCAACGATGATGAGCATGGCCTATCATTCCATTGTTTTGGTGGATGGACCTCATGGCAACCATCAATTTTTGCAGAATGGTCTATATTTTGCGTTGTTAGGGCTCTGGGATGGCCACTGTGCCTTTCTGAATTCTCGAGTTGGTTGCTTTTGGCCTTTTGGTAACCAGAGCTACCTTTGTTTTTCAGGCTACCATTACTAATTTTCTGATGTTGTCGATTTAGCTTGTTGCCTGAGTCGGAATTTTGAATTTGGGTTTCTCATCTATGCCATTTGGCAATTAGATGGTTTTTTTCTCTCCTTTGCCAACGTTTTGTTCTGTTGTTGGCTTTCATTTTTTACTGTTCTTTTTTAGCAGAATTTTACTTGTAATTTATCTTTATCAATAGATTGGGCATATTGCCCCAAAATTTTCCAAAAAAAAAATCAAAATCATATAGCCAGTCAGCCTTGCTTTGCCCCATACTTATTTGAATTATTTCTTTCAAAAAATATGTGGACATAAAGAAACATCACATTTTCTCCAAGAATTTAAATCTAAACGTCAAATTTTAAATTTTAAAACTCTAATTTCAAAATTTTAAAATTCATATTTTCAAATTATAATTAACCACAAATTAAAAATAAAAATACATAGTCTTTTTTAAAATAAAAATACAAGACTATCTAATGAAATCCAAGTGCCCCAGGTGCACTGTAGTGATTATTTTAGTTAAAATGCCCCAGGCGCAAAAGTATATAATGAAATCCAAGATAATTATATCAAAACATATGAAAGCAAGATTTTATAACATATTAGAAGTTACATCCATTAAAAGATATTATATTTTTAACTAAATTTCAGGGAGAAAAATTTTACATAAATTGAAATGCTTGAAATTAGAGGTAGGTTAAATATCACATATAATGATATAAAGAACTTTTCTAACTGGCTCAACGGTCATAACAATTTGAGGCTGGCTTCCTCTCTCCTATCTTTCACATCTCTCCCACTTTTATCTAATTATTTCTTCTCCCCTAGCCAAGTAAATGAAATAAGGGGGTAATGGGTGGTGAGAGATTTAAGGATAATGGTTTGGGATATTTATTTAAAAAAAATATTTTAATGGTACAGCAACACAATGCTCATTATACCAGTGTTGAAGCACTCTTCAATAGAGAGCTCAATGTCGTTGCGTTGCCCTCTAGCACTCTTGCATCGCTAAATCTAGTAGCCATCATACAAAGAAGGGATCACCATTGTGCTCACCAATACAATGCCGTAGCATTCCCATATAGAAAATTCATTCTTGTAAGAAAATATATTAGGTTCTTATTTGGTCATTTTAAAAAGTTTTTATCAAATATATAATTGGGTCATTATAGTAGGATATGTTAAGATAGTTGAAATTTATGAGAAAATAAACAATTCAATTACAATTGAAATAGTTTTTTGCTCATTTCTCTCACCCATCATTTTTAAGGTTTACTTATGTGTCAATGACAATGAAATAAAATCAAAGTAGGAATCACTGGGCCACTGCTCAATCTTCACCATTGAATTGCTACCCGGCAGCCACTACCGAACCATTACTTGACTGACACCATCAAACCACCGCTTGTGCTACCCATCAAACCACCATTGCCTTCCTCTAAACATTATTGCTAAACTATGGTTTCTATACCACCATCACCTGTTGTTGGATCACCATTGCCTAATTTTGGATATTCAACCTTCATATTCCTACTATAGTCCTCCAACCACTATCACCCAACTACAATCATCTGAGCATTATGGCTCACCTATGGGCCTCTAATAACCATTGCTTAATTAGAGCCCTCCAAACAAAATTTTCCAACTAGAGTCCTCCGATCACAATCACTCAACTATGTTCATCTGACTAGTGTCAACTAATTATGGTCCTTTGGCTATTGTCATGTACTAAAATTCTTTGACAATATTTTATCAATTATCATTACCTGATTATGATCTCTCACCCAATTAACCACCATCACCAAATTTTGATCACCTGAACACCATCTTTCAACTACGATTCTCTAATCACTTGTGTCTAACTATTAAAGTCTACTGGCCATTATCACCTGATTACATTGAAGCTCAATAAATTTGTCACCTATTATCATCAAATGTAAATGCATGCTATCGTTGATAATATCAATGTATGTCATCGACACTTAATGTCAGCACCAACATCTGTGATGAATCTCTTAGTCTTTTCTTCCCTCCGCAGAGGAGAACAATCAAATAAATAACAAACAATCTCTTAAAGATAACTCTCACACCATACTACTCTTCCAAGTTCCATCATGAAATCATTATATCTAATTTATGTCTATTATAATAAATCAACACTTTCCCCAATCACAAGGTAGGGCATTATTTGTAAGCCAAGGCACATACTTGTGGATTCATTTCAACTCGATCAAGCCCATGATTTTTCTCTTCTCAAGTTTTTCACATAAAAACTCTAATGTCCCTTACAACCCACTTTTATCTGTGTAAGCAGGATCTTCATACAATACTAAGATGTTAAATTTTCTCTCCACTATATTGAAATTTCACTTTGATATAAATGACGTTATCTGCTTCTGCCAAAAGAAAAAAATGCCTTAACGTTTTTTTTTTCGAAGTAACCTATTGTTGCTCATTCAAATAGTAAAGAAAACTAAAAGCTTCAGTTCACTGTTCAATTTTTTGACAAAGAGCCAATTGATCAAATTAAGTTTTAATAGTCCAGCAAGCTTGAGAACGCATCTCCTTCATTAGATGCTCAGCGAAAAAAACCAAGAGAGCCAACAAAATTTCAATGCAGAAAGATAGAAAATGACATCCAATTCGATGGAGTTGAACTATCCAATAGAAAATGTATCTAATAGAAATGATGCGGATCTCTTGCATGAGATTTGATATTTCTATTATAATTTAGTACACTTGAGGATTAAAAAAAAAGAAGGAAAAAATCAACTTTAGATGGCCTAAATAATAGTGACATTATATTTAAATTTCTCAGTAATATATTATTATGATGAATACTTAGACAAATAAGCCCGAAATAGAATTAAGGGTAACCAAATATAGGGCAAACAACATTAGAAGAAACACTCCATAATATGTATGCAATGACCAAAACTGCTAAGAAGAAACTATAAAGAGAAGCAAGCAAGCAAGCAAACCTGGTCCAATAAATATAAAACCCAATATGAAAAATTAAGGCAGGGATAGGTAATATAGCCAGAATAGAGCAACATCTACATAACAAAAATTTTGAGATATAAAGTAAAAAACACATAAGGAATAGTTAAAAAATATAGTAAAATTGATAGGAAATAGAAAATGTGGAGATAATCAATGATGCAAGAGAAGATAAATTAAACACATGAAAGGGATAAGGAATTTAATTTTTGATATATGGAATACTCAAAGCATCAAATCTCATCATCCCATTTAGCATTCTGAAAGAAGAAACATTGTTAAAATATTCAGCATTTAGGAGAGTCGTATCACTATTAGACAATCAATCATTACAAACGTTTCCATCTCTTCAGATACGAGTTATTTTACAATTTACCTGAGATAAAGCAACCATAGTTTTATTTAATAGATTAAAAAGCTAGAATTTTATTATGATAGTGATTGGAAGATATTAATGAGACAAGAAAATTAGAATCCATTTCAATCTTGAAACTAGTCAAATTTTAGATTTACAAAAATTAATGCCCAAATATAATGCGAACAATTCAGCAAATATAGCATTGCATTTAGGAAGAAAAGATTCAAAAGCATATGAAAGAGCAACTTTGAAATCTTTAAGAAGGCCAAGAAAATCAAAGACAAACTTAGAAGTAGAACCACCAATATTATGTTTAATTTGGTCCATAAGGGGTTTAACACATAAAATAATTTTATAGGACTGGTCAATTATAGTATGATAAAAAATAATATTAAAGAAAGATGAGCAAGAAATATTGCATTTAAAATATTTTAGGTTAATCATTTTAGCAAGGAAGAGCTGGTAAGTTTTGTTTTGAAGACAAATAATAATTCTATCAGAGCTCATTTTAACTCCATTGTGTTTATAATTATTTATTTCATACCACAATAGCAAAAAAGACCATCATAGGAATAATAGTAACAATGTGACCTTTGGATCTATTATGAAACAAATTAGATTGGTACAACATACAATTATTCAAATTATTTTTAAAGCTCATATATAAAACTTTCCCCAAAATATCCCATACTCTAAAACTAACATGCCCATTCAAGAAGACATGGTTCAAGGTTTCAATATGAAAATAGCATTAGCATTTAGATACCAAGAAAGTGCCCTTGCTAATTAATCTAGAGTCCACAGGAATAAAGCCTTTAAGAATCCTCCAAGTAAAGATGAAAATATTAGTTGGGGTGACAGAGTTTTAGATTGCATTAAAAATATCATTACCTTACTATTGTGATCTGAAAGAATTTCAAGCCCCTTCAAGTTAAAATAACCATTCATAAAAAAATTGAAGATAGGCTGATCTTTATCATCATGATAAATAAAATATTACAAATCTTATCAACTAGGAAGTTTGGAAGTAGTTTTGTAAAATTAGTAGGGCACCACTTGTGATTTAAGCTAAAGTTATATACCTTAACATTAGTAATAGAATGAGTGTTAAAAAAAGAGTCAAGGGAGCCAAATTCAGCCCAATCATCCTGCCAAAAGAAGAGGAAAGCCCCATTATCTAGCCCCCAGACAATAGACCAATCCCACAACCATTTAATCTTGCACAATTTATTCCAAATAGGAGATTGCCCTTTTTTGAAAAAGCAACTTTCAGGATGTAAATGATTGCAAAATTTTATATTCATGAAATTAGCCCATAAAGAATTGTTACTTCTAAATTTCCACCAAAGTTTAATAGAGAAAGATTGAACAATATTAAGAATAAACATACATCCAAGCCCCCCTTCATGAGAAGGGAAAGTAGAACAATTCCAAGATGACCAATGAATATTTTTGGAAGTATTAGATGAACGCAAAAGAATTTATTGATGATATTCTCTAATCTCAAGCAAACTTCAGAAGTAGGATTGGCATCCTGTAATAAGTAAGTAGCCATGGAGCATAAAACAATTTTAATTATAATTAGCCTAGCGTTCATGGATAAAAATTTTAAACTTCCAAGAAGATAACTTCTTAAGAAAATTAAAAAAAAAAAATCGAAGATGAAAGTTCTTTTATGGCCTTTGTTAAGAGGGGTTCCAAAGTTTGAATTCATTCAAGCATTCAAAATGTAAACCCTAATTTCCAGGTTTATGATTTTTTAATTAACCTAGATTTCAGAAAAAAAAAATCATTAAAATCTTAAATGAATTCATGTATTAGAAATAAGTTTTTTAGAGTCTTGATGATCGCTAGAAAAAGGCAATTTAATTCACCATTATTTTAAAAATCATATTTTATTAATATTGCTTATAAAATGTACTAAGTAAATTAAATTATTTTTAAGAGAATAGTCTCAATATGGCTTACACATTAATATAAAGAAAAATTACAAGTCCTTATGAGGGAATCAAATGCTCATTATTACTCCAGAGAGCTACAAGTAAAAGAAAAATAAAGCCCTAAGAGCCAATAATCCCTACTAATTACAAAATAGAAGAAAAAAGTCTAAAAAAATCTAAGGGATGCCAGAAGCCATCACCCAAAAAATAGAAGTCTTCAAGATATAGAATTGAAAGAACATGTATGAGAAATTGGATTCCTGCAAAATAAGAGACCTGCAAAAAATAGAAGTAAAACTAAAGAAAGCAAAGGAAATTGAACAAAAGTGTATAACCTGGACCAACAAAACACATGAACGAAGGCGAGAGGAACCCAACATAACCAGGCACGCAAAAAGAAAATGTGGCACCACAACACCAAAGTCAACCAAAATAGAACACAAAAACAAATAGCAAAAGAAACAAACTCACATCATAAAGGAAACACCAAACACCAAAAATTGCTGTAATACACCTCAAATAACAAACACAACCAAGAAAGACCAAGAGGACCAGACTAACCAAATAAAGCAACAACAACATACATAACAAACCAAAGATCGTAGCCATGAAAATTTTGACCAAACAAAGCCCCTAGAACTAAATAAGATAGCCCAATATAACAACCAGCATAAGAAGAATAGAACAAAAAAGAAAAGACCCGACTATTCAACCCAGATAAAGACCAATACAGGAAATTCATCTATTACCGTTGGTTAACGATTCATGTCCAATGGTTTTGTAAAACACCGGCGGCTTTTCGGCGGTTAAGTAACCGTCGGTAAAAAGGGCGCAGAAAAGAGTTTTCGGCGGCTAATTTCCAGCGGGTCTAATGACTAGCGACTTTTCGTCTGCCTGGTGGCCGGTAATTTCTGGCAGTTATAGTGCCGGTATGCCGCTGGTCACTAACCTGCATCGTACTGGCTGTCAAAACTGCCGGCAACTCCGGAGGCTAAACCATCGGAACATCGCCGATGACCACCTGCGACCATCAGTGAACCGTCATTTAATTACCAGCGGCTTACCGGCTGTGAGAACCGTTAGACGTATCGGCGGCTAAACCGCCGGCGTATTGCCGAATAATCGCCGGTTAGCGTCGGTAAGCCGCCGGTAATTTTTGATGGCTTTAGTTAAATTCTGGAGGCTTTTAAAAAGTCATTTGGTATCGATGTTTCTGGTGGCCAAACCACCAGTTGGCCGCCGGAAACATATAGCATCTAAAAAAAAATTGACAGCCTCCCCTCTAATTTAGTGAATTTTACCCTAAAGTCTAAACCTTCACAAAAAAGACAACAAAGCTTTGACAAATATGGGCAACACGCCATTATAGTCAATCACAACTATTATAATTTCTATAATGCTCATCAAAACAAATAAACTCATTAAACAAAAAAAGATTACTAATGTTTAAACTCAACAAATAAAGTCATTGATTACACAGAATAAGTTCATCAAACTAAATATTTAAACCAAATAAGTTCATCAAATAAATAAGAGTACCAATCATCCTCCATGTCCTCATTGTCTGGTGATGCATGTGGATGCTCTTGCTCTTTCTTTATTTGATTTTCATCTCTATAGGATTGCAGCTCTGCTTGCATCTCATTTTGAACATTTCTCATCTCTTCTATCTCTCTCGTTAGTGCTACAACCCTCTGACTTACACTTTCTTCAACTCTACTTGGATCATAAAATGCTGAGGTGGATGAACTGCCCTCATAAGCATAGCCTTGCAAACCCAAGCCATATACCCTCTCCCTCTACCTTCCTCCAACAACACCTGACCATGTATGATACTCAGAATACTGGGACAATCCTGAAGATTATCCCTCACCAGCAGACTGACAAATTTCTTGAGCTCATACAAAATTATCCTGCGAGAATAAATCCATAAAATATATTGATATTAGAATGAGTTTTTTTTATATTAAATTTCTATTGCAAAACTCCAAAAAATTATACTCACATGAGCTTTTTAATCTTTTTCATCTACCCACTGATGGTGAGCTTGATGTTGGTGAGTCCTCGTATGCAACTGCCAATCTTACATTATGGGGTTCAGCAGTAAATGAAGCATGCACTCGATCAAAATGTTTCCACGCTTCAGCATTTGATGGATGAGAAACAACACCACTGTTTGCTAATTTCTCCTTATGCCATCTCATATGGCCTGCTGAACTCATTGATGCATAAAGTCGTTGAAGTCTTGAAATGATTGGTAAATAAAATAAATAAAAATATGAAACATTTTTCTTTTGACAACTTTTTTTTTTGATTTTGGAAAAAACGGGAATAAGACATGCTATATCAAAAATATGTTCTTTATACAGTCTACTCATTTGATTTTTATTAAATATTTCAAAAGCTGTGGATGGACTTGCATGAGTATCTCTATGTGGCTCGTACTCATAATGTGAGGTCCAAATCCAGTAGTCTGGAACAAAGCTCCTATGATATAACTCAACTTTCACATCATCAGGCTTGAGGAATGCTTAATTTTTGTGCTTCAAACATGGACATCTAAACATTCCATCAAACTTAAAGAAAGACAATTAAGATGCAGCTTGAATGAAAGTCTTAACTCCCTGTATAAATTCACTTGTCAATCCTCTTCGACCCAGTAACAATATGTTATACATCCAATATCTTTCTTCTTGGATAGTCATTTGGATGTTGAAGCAAACGTTTCCCTATATAGTTATGGAATCAATTATTATAAGATATGCACCCTTAACAAGTGTACGTGTGAAATCCAGCCAAACGGCCTTAAATGCAAAACCAAATCTCACGGTTAATTAAAGCCTCGATAGATAGAAAATTCTGCCTTTTTGTTGTAAATCTTGGATTTCAGAAATCCTCTCATTTGGCAGTTTTCTGAAATCCTCGGGCTCTATTGGCGCAAGAAGGAAGAAACTCCGCCCAAATCTTATCTTTCAACCTGCTTAAATCCTGAATGGAATAGCCAAAAAGTCACATATGATTTATCATGAAGGTTACCAAACATTTCTCAAGATTTAACCCCCTCAGGATTTCGTAAATGCGGATTTGGAGGATTTACGAAATCCTACTTAAATGAAATATTAGATTCTACCAAACAACCCATAAGGTTGACCTCCATAATTCATGTTTAGCTTCAAGTCCCTCTCTAGCCTTACTAACAAGAATAAAGTTGTAGGTTTAAATGTTTTGAATGTTGAGTTTGAACGATAGCTCTGAGTATTATGTTAAATCTCTAGGCTTATAGTTAACTTTAAAGAAGCTTAAAAATATATATAAAAACATAACATATGATGTAGTGCATCATTGGCCCATCACGTATTATAGTTTAAGGCGAATATTTTAATATGGTTATATATGAAGTATGTTGTGTATTTTTGTGAGAACAGGTTAGGTCCAAGATTATATATTAGGCTAAGTTTATCTATGGTTTAAAACATGGTCAACCTATGAACCAAATGGTATGTATGACTTGGTGGGATTAATTGGGTTTGCAAAAGGTTATCATAATCCCTTATAGCCCATTATGAGTCTTATAGAGTGAACTAATGGGATGCTTAGTTCTCTAGATCTAAACTAAGGTTAGGGTCTAGAGCTAGTATCTAGGTTAAGATTCATAATATGGTTTATTGGACTCTTAACTAGGTCTTAATGGGTGTCAACCAAGCTTAATATGCTTAAGAGACTAATATTTACCTAGGAGTTGGGTTAATGAGGAGTAGGTGAACCCAAATTTAGGGTACTAGGGCATAAAACTTAGAGTAAAGTTTTCTTTTATTTAGATAAGGTAGACTATGGTAGATTTTAGCTCTTACATCATAGCTAACTAGGATTCCAAAACCTTATAGTAGTTATAAATCTTAGAGGTTAATGCTTTAGTAAGTTAAATGTAAAGTTAATATCTCTTACCCATCCAACCTCCATCCACCCCTAGATGCCTTTTCTATTAGCTTTATCTACTTAGTTAGCTTCTTCTTATCTAGCTTGCTCCATCAAATCATCTCCTCCCTATCAAGCATCCTTAACTAGCCTTGCTCTTGCAAATCTTTTCACATCTCTCCAATTGGCACTATCTTTTTTTATCTTTGTCATTTGATTGGCTCCAACATAATTGACCTCTCCAAATGATGAGCTCCCATTTGTCTAGCCTCTTTCACCCAACCATCTTCATGCATTCATTTAACTAGCTACTATTTCTCAAATCACATTAATTAGTCTACTCCTAATTATTCAATCGTCATCACACAACCAACTCCTATCATTACTAAAACAAATCACACCCAACAAGAAGAATACATCTATCTTTCTAAGTGTGTTTAGATGAGCATTAAAGCATTAATAATAGGAGATTATCGAGCACTTTTATAGAGAATTTACCTACAACAAAGAGGAGAGCCAGCGATTAGGGTAGAGGAGGTTGACGAGTCCGACGGTTGGAGAAGAATATCGGGGCGTGCGGCTCAATGAGATCAGAGAGGAGAGGGTTCGACTTGGGGGAGAGATCTTCAGCCAGAGGGAGCTTATTTACACTGGATTCCTGCGATGTACTCGAAGGCGCGATTGCGAGAAGGGGGCGAGCCGTCTGCAGAACCGAGAGAGAAGTGGGAAGAAGTGAGGAGGAAGGCTCGGGCTAGGTAGATTTAGGGCTTTTACTGGTGGTTTTTTGGCGGTTTAGACTGCCAAAAATTAATAACTTAATACTGATGATCTCAGCCGCCGGCATTAAATTAAACAGGTGCCACCCCCCATAGTTTTTAAACCGCCTCTAATTCCTACAACCATTTATTAAAGACCGTCGGTTAATACTGCCGGTTAAACTACCGCCGAAACTGCCGGTAGTACCGACAGCTACAGGACCACCAGTCGTAGCTACCGGTAATAGCCGAATTTCCTATAGTGGACCAAAAAGGACATCAAGAAGAAAAGAGGGAGTAGAATAACTAGTAAATGCAAGGACGGATAACAACATTGAATAGAATACTACATTTGAGATATTGAGGAGCATTAGTAGAAGAAAATAAAATTTAATCAGTGCTTAAGGCCCCACTCTTAGCTAGCCAAATGGTACAAACATTAGCAGGCTTCTAAATAGAAGAAATTTTATAATTGAACTTGCAAAGTAAATTCTTAACTTTGTGAGCAGTATAGAATATATTAAAGTTAACACAGTTATTGTTATTGACAATAGCAATAAAAGCTTCAGAATTAGTTTCAACCCATGAAGATAGAATATTAAGAGATAAATAATTCTTTAAACCATTATGCAAAGCCACCATGTTCACAACCAAAGGTTCAGTGGCAGTATAAGGAGAATCGAGACCAGATATTATAATACTATTGTGATTAAGAGTCAATCCACCAAACCCACATCGAGAAAAAAATAGACCCATGAATATTAAGTTTAAACTCCTCCAAAGCTGATTTAGTCCACTTAACAAGTCTGATTGGAAGAATATCAATAGGGCTCTCATAATTGATGTTAGAAAAAGAAAGCCAACATCCTTTTGAATTGTCTAAAAGACAAAACACATAGTAAATAGTGCTATTGAATCTTGAAAATCAAGGAGCTAATTACCCTTTTATGCCACATCTTAATACCCTTATGCTTACAATTGTTTCTTTCCTCCCACAACAAATAAAAAATAGCTAAGGGAATCACCATTAAATTATGACCTTTAGGAGTGTTTTGATTCCAACCATTAAAAAAAAAGAATACATTGACAACAATAAAGCTAATATTAATATGTAGGACATTTTGTAAAGCAGTCCAAATCTTGGTATCCATCAAACCATAAAAAAAAAAGGATTAATATTCTTAAAACTAAAACAACATTCATAATTAGATACCAAATAAACTCTGTTAATATGAAGCCAAGCATCAACATGATATAACCATTTTAAATTCTCCATGCTAATAACGAAGAATAAAGAGGAATGGTAGAATTCTAAATTTTACCAAAGATGGAGATGGGTTCTTTTTTGGTCTGGAAAGAATTTCAAGCTTTTAAAAGGCTAATATCATCATCATCATTAGACAACACAAATAAGATTTGATCATTGAAATTTACATTAACGGGAGTATCACAAATATGATCAACTAAATTTAGGAGATGGTTAGAGGACATATTACCAACAATAATAAAATAAGAAACTTTCAATAAAAAGGTAGAATGAGTGGTAAGGTAAGAGTCAATGGAGCCTATACCAGACCAATAATCATGGTAGAAATGGGAAGACCCATTTCAAATTCTCCATTGGATTTTAGGTTCCACAACCCATTTAATGTCACAAAGCTTTTTCCACAAAGGGACTGCCCTTGCATAAAGAAGTAAAAAGTATGATGAAAATCATTACAATATTTTTTATACAAATAGTTGACCTATAAATAGTCATTTTTCCTAAATTTCCATAAAAGCTTAAATGAGAAACCTTTAATTAAATCATATATGGAATTACACCCCAAACCACCTTCTACAAAAGGGCTCATGCAAGCACCCCATCTAGACCAATGATTTTTTTTTTGGAATCAACATTGGAATTACACCCCAAACCACCATCTACAAAAAATTTACTAAGCACTTTCTCCAACCTGTCACACACACTCATAATAGGGTTAATAGTTTAAAGTAAATAAATTGGCATAAAACATAGAACACTCTTAATAAAGAGTCTAGTTGCCATAGAAAGCATTTTGAATTCCAAAGAATTTTTTTTTAGAAGTAGAAGCAAAAAGCTTATCAAACCAAAAAGAATGCTTATGACCTTTAAATAAAGGGGTACCTAGATAGTAAATAGGCAAAACCTGATTAGAAAAGCTAGTATAAGAGATCATATTGTTGCAATGCACTGAAGACATACCTTTGCTGCCAATGAAAGAACATTTGCTGTTATTAAAATGGAGGCCACTTTCCTCTTCAAAATTTGAGAGAAGCTTTCTAATTTTTTTAACACACTGAATGGAATCATTGCTGAAAATAATAATATCATCAGCAAAGACGAGATGACTAATATGAATACCACCAAAACTCTTGTAGGAGCAACTTCTATGAATGGAAAAAAAATTGAGTTAGTCCTATAGATAAATAATCCTTTATAATAATAAAGAGAGAAGGAGAGAAAGGGTCATTTTGCCTAATACCTTTGGCTACTTTGAAAAAATAGTGAGACTTACCATTAATGATCAAAGAGAACCAATAATTTTCAATGACACTTTAAAATGATAATAACTTTATCATCAAAACCAAAGAACTTCAAATTATTAAATAAATAATTCTAATTAAGATTATCATAAGCCTTAAAAATGTCCAACTTCAAAATAAAATTATGGTCATGCACTTTTCTATTATTCTCATGAAGTAATTCTTGAGCAAGTAATACATTATCATCTATATTTCTACCTTTAACAAACCCCATCTGATTAATAGAAATAATTTTAGGAAGAGGGATAATCTATTAACCATAATTTTGGAAATAAGTTTATTAAAAGTGGAGCATATGTTAATAGGTCAAAAATCATTCCAACATTGAGGGTTAGATTTTTATGGATTAAAATAATAGAGGAAAAAGTAAATCATTTAGGAATAGGGAAGCCATTAAAATAAGCCAAGATAGCCTTACAATGATCCTTACTTAAAATCAACAAACACTTTTGAAAGAAGGAAATAGAGAAGCCATCACAACCAGCAATAAAGTCTTTGTTCATTTCCATCGACGTATTGAAAAATATCCTTCTAATTAGTAAACTTAGAAATATAAGATTTATCCTCATTATTAATAGTAGCATGAATGATACCAGGGTTTGTTAGAGGGATGCCATGCTTAGAAACACTAAAAGAATCTTTAGAATAAGAGATTGAAGAATCAATGACAAGATATGTACCATGACACCAATCACTAGAATCCAGCTGGATCCTATTGATGTAGGATTTGGCTTTCTTAGAATTCACAAAAGCAAGAATTTCTATCACCTTCAACTATATGTTTAAAGGTTGACCTTTATCTCCAAAATTCTTCTTCCATGATTTGGAGATTAATTAAATTAGCTTTAGCCAAATGATTTAATCCCAATCAATATTACCAATGGAATTAGCCAATTGATTTTCAAGAGAAGACACCACTTTTTCAACATTGATAATTTTTTACAAAATGTTTCCAAATTTGGGCTTATTCCACAATCTCAATTTTTTCTTCAACCTTTTAAGTTTATGAACAAGCTAGATATCATATCATTATCCCCCCTGAAAATATAGTAAAGGAGCATCCCAGTTATCCTTAGCAATGGAAATAAAATAATTTGATTTAAGCTGCATGTTTTAAAGGTGCCACACACACTTGCTTTTTGAAGAAAACATAAGAAGAAGGGGCGAATGATCATATGCAGTTCTGCTAAGATGTTCAACCATAGATTTTGAGAAAGATAGAAAGCCAATCACCATTGAAAAGCAATCTATAAAGTATTTCAAAAAATCTATTATTTGACCAAATGCAATTAATACCCGATAAACCAATGTCAATCAAGCAATAGGCTGAAATCATATTATTAAAGTTCTCTATAGCATTCAGATTGGGGGGAAATCCCCTAACATTTTTGAAGCAATAATAAATGGTATTTAAATCATCACCCACAAACTAAGGTCCATTGTAAGAATTAGTAATATTAGATAAGTTTTGCCACAAAGGGATTCTACCACTTTTGGTAGAGCTAGTATAGACAATAGAAGCACCAATATGAATATGAAAAATATAAAAATTATAGTGAATAACATGACCAAAGTATTCCACAATAGACAAATTCAAATTAATTCCCTAGAAAATTGAAATATTGCCAGACAAAGAGGAAAAAAAACAAACCATTTTTGTCAAATCACAATTTTAGAAGGATCAACCATGGGTTCGAGAAGAACTAAGAAACAAATATTATTAATAAGACATAAGTTATGAATACGAAGGTACGTGTCATGATTGATAAAACCCCTCACAATCCAAATTAAAGAACTAAATATAAACAATATTTTAAGAGGAAGCTATAGATATAGTAATGCACACATCACTATAACATTGATTAATCACCTTTTTTTCTTTTTCTTAATAGGAACCCAATCATCAATAGAAATATTGACAGGAATAATGTTTCCCAACCTATCAAAATCATTGAAAGAATAACCTTCAAAACAAAAAATATTGATCTCCCCCTCTTCCCACTAATCATCGGTTATCCAAAAGGACATACAATTTATGAATCCCCATTAGGACCATCAGAGAGAGCTTTCTTTCCACTTAGATCATCAACATGATTAGCAACTGATCCATTTATAACATAAATAGAAGGAGTTAAAACCAGTAGATTCGTAGAAGGGACCATATTAAACACATTTAAAGAAATGGAAGCATCACTATTAGCTTCATCATTGACATTCACATTATTACTCTCAAAGAACATATCCAAAGAAGAGATAACAAGGTTTTGGAAATTTTTAGAAGAAAGGTTTAAATTCTCAGTAGGATTAGATTGCACATTACCAGTTCAATGATAAGAATAGAAACATCATTAGTATTAACCTAATGCTCATTAGGTACACCAACAAAAATAGGAAAATCCTGCTTTGGCTTAATAAGTTGAGTCTTCTAGAGGTTTGGATTCAAATGATAACATTAAGATTTGTTGTCACCCAAAGTTTATAATGCTAATAAAAAGCGGAAAAATTTTCATTACAACTTTTTGAACATAACCATACTTTTCATGACCTAACCAATTGAAGTTAGGGAATTATTTTGTTATAATAAGCTCAATCAATACTTTAGCGACAGATGGTCGAGAACAAACTACTGTGGCATTATCAAATTTCAAAGGGCAATCGAGAAGGCTCCCCAAGCTATGCAAAATCCTTGGTGAGAAAAAAGGAGGTCGTAGCTCAAGAAAAGAGATCCATATAGGAAAAATCATAGATTCAACCAAAATATTAAAAAAAGGGACCATTTAATTAGCTTACTAAAGAAATTATAATTATAGTAAGATCTATGGCCAAAAAATGCAACTATACTCCAAGTAATTTTCAAGTTTAATTAAAATATGATGCGGATCAAGAAAAGTTACCGAGAAACCACTAGAAAGTTTTATGTTAACGAAAAACCAATGAATGAGGTCAAGTTTAGGTTTACATATAGTGAATTTTCCAAGAAGCACAAACTGAAAAGAAATAGCCAAAGGCAACACCTCCTCTTCCGAGCTCCATAAGGAAGTCATACCACAATGTGTGGTAGACTTGAAATCTAAAAAGCGGAGGTAGATCTAGACCTAGAGATAATGTCCTTGAAAGAATGAGTTCTATTTACAAAGTACATTAGGAAATCCAGTATCAGAGAGAGTTATTGATTTGCTGCTAAACTACCAGAGGGAACCTCCAATAGAGGAGAAGCTATCTTAAAAAATGATCAAAACCACCTGAGAAAGAAAAATAGCAATATAAGAAAAAGAAAACTTCCTTGATATCCATCATGAGGAAATTTTAAATAGTGCATAGGATCTCAATAACAGAAACTCTAGAATGGTTTGGAATGCCCCCAGAGAGCCACTCTAGGAAAACTTGAGAAATCCTAGCAGAGTGTCAAGGGCGATAAATATGTCGATTTAAATGAAGTAAATTAAAATATAACAAATTAGAAACTTATGTAATTAATTTTAAATATTTATGAAACTATCATGGGATTATCCCTAGCTTTAGTGGCATGTTTCATCGAATTTGAAGTTATTTAAATTAGAAAATACAATTAAGACTATTATGTAAAATTGAAATCTCATATCATTAATATTAATTTTAAACGAGGTTAAAATTTATTTAAATTTCCACTAGTCATCCCTAACCTTGAGAGAGGTTGTTTTTATTTTTTCAATTATTTTAATTTGTAAGGAGGTGCATTGCAAGTATGAAAATTAATTTCTATCATATCACCCTTGTAGTACAATATACAACAATTCATACAATAATCAATTTTGTAGCAGTCAGCTCCAACTTTCATACTAACTTCTTTATTTGATACAAATATGTGGAAATTAAATTATCCTCAGGATTTATTTCCTTAAGCAGACTGATGAACCTATTGAAACACTCTTAAGAGATAGTAGATTCAAATTTAATATTGAGCAGCCTAACTACAACTGATAACTCAGAATGAGTAATGTAACCATCCCAAATTGGTTGTTAAATAGCATGAAGTAATTCATAGAATTTCTTTGCTTCTATGTTAAGTGACTCTTCTATATGTCCTTTTATATTCGGACCTGCTGCATTAGAAATAAGTTCTTCATATACTATTAATTTGATAATTCTTTACTATTCTTGAAGTTGTGGCGGGACCACATTGATTGTCTGAATGTAGCTCATACTCTCCATGTGAAGTGTCTGAATGTAGCTCATACTCTCCATGTGAAGTGCAAAACCAATATCTAGGGAAAAATCCTCTACGATATAAATCATGTTTAACCTCATCAAAGTTAAGGTAAGCTTAAATTTTATGCTTTGAGTTGGGACATCTAGAAATTTCATTTGACATAAATGAAGGTAGTTGACATATATGCCATTTAAATAAAATATTCAGCTTCTGTAATAAATTCATCTGTTAGTGCTTTTTTATCTTGAATATATATATATATATATATATATATATATACTTTTTTAAACTAAAGATATAATATAGGGGCATAATAATCAGAATATGATCATGAAGTGATTCTCCTTTTGTTCCCACAGTAAGGTAGATAAGCCCTTTCAAAATCTTTCTACCAAAAAGGTGAGGCAGAGAACCTTGAATCCTTTTACTCCCTCCTGGAGTAGGCAGAGAACATGGAAATCATTTTTCACACACCTAGAGAAGGCAGAGAACCCGAGAATCCTCTTACTCCCTCTTGGATCGGAGTAGGCAGAGAACCTGGATCTTATGCTGAAGACGAACTCTCTAGAGCCACCAAGGAAACAGAGGAGCAACTTGAGGAAGATGTCAAAGACCTTGCTTGGAGAAACCTTTATAATTCCCTCACAACTTTCCCTCACAAGGATCTCTCTCTCTCTCTCTCTCTCTCTCTCTCTCTCTCTCTCTCAAGCTCTCCCTCTTCCTTCTCTAAGGTCTCTCTTGGATCAACTCTATAGAAAAAGATTTAATCAAGGGTTAATACAATTACTTAAATAGAGAGCCTCCAAAAGAAGTCCTACTTTTCAACTCTACAAAACTAATCATTCAGGACGATCAATAGATCATCCTGTATGATTAGTACAAAATAGCCCTTTATGCCAGGACGACCAACATTACCCTACATAATTAGTTCAAGAGAAATAGGTTGATCATCCCAGACAATTTTAATATCTTTCTGGATCATTAGTATAAAACTATTGAACTTCATCTTGAACAATGCTCGGCGATGCCTCATCATCCCATGCACTTCTCAATCATCAAGTATGTTAGGGGTATATCGTCCTAGATGATTAGTTGAAAATTTATGGTATTTATCTGTTACGATATGTGGCGGTCCCTTATCGTACCAAGGATGTTCTCTATCATTGACGATTATCCTATACGATCATATCAAATTATGTTTTACCATAATTACCCTCCTAATCATGGGATTAATTTAGGAATGATTTTTAGAATTGTTCAGGATGATCTATATCTTTCTATACAATTAGCAAAAAAAATTAAAAATTAAATTATTTTCTAAATTATGATTGGTGGTTGTTTTCATGATCTAAACTGATTGTCTTGAATGATAGAGATTAACCAGTATGATTAGTTTAATCACTCTTAAAACTAGGATACCCTAATTAGGATTTCTATTTTTAACTGATCGTCTAGTATGATTTGAAATCATCTTGTACGATTAAGTTAAAAATTGAGAATTTTTTAACTCACCAAATTTCTGCCCTGAGTGTGTGTTTGCAAGGTTAATTAGCTTGGGGTCTACAAAATACTTGACTTGACTCAAGAAAAGTTAAAAAGTATATTAAAATTGAAGTTACAGACAGACTTAACCTTCGTCTACCCAATCTTGAGCTGATTTGCATTGCAAGTGATCTTGTGGACCTAAAATATTAGTAAGCAGAGTAAATAAAATAGATATACAATAATAGTTGTGGTAAACAAAATAAAAATATTTATTATCATCAAAATCACAGTTCTTGGATCCATATTTACAATAATATCCCCTTTTTTATGATGACAAACATTGTTATTAAAAAATTTAGATCAAGCAAGAATTATATATATATATATATATATATATATATATATATATATATATATAGTAAAATGAGACATAAAAAACATATAGAATAGAGCAAATTCCACTAAAAACATAAGTATACAACACACTACTCCCCCTTTTGACATCTCAAATAGGAGGAAACAAGAAATACACTGAATAGAGCAAAATCAAAAACGAGGACAAGTATAAACACAAAAATAATCATAGACAAACTAGTAGGAGGAATCTTGATCAGGTGGAGGTGGGTGGTGATGGCTGTTGAAAGTAATGGTGAAGAGAGCTAAACTACAAGCCAAACTAGGCCATGTCCTGGTTATGTTGTTGCTATTGTTGGGTGACATACTTTTCAAAATGAGCAACATTTGCTGCATTCTACTGTTCCTGTGTAACTACATGAAAGTCAACCTAGCATCCCACTAGTCAAACCTCTCAACCAGCTGATCTAGTTATGATGGCTGGCAGATAGGAAAAAGTGCAGGAGCGGGTGCTAAACCTTCATCATGTTCATCTACTTATTGGTACCGAGCCTTACAGCGAAGCATTTTGGATAACATTGAAGGAAGTATCAGAGTAGAAGACTAGGAACTGACCCGAAGGTATAGAATATTGGAAGCTATACTTGGATTCTATGATAAATGTTATGATGTGTCCCAAGGCCAGATTGTGAATTCTTTTATGTTTGGGATCTCTAATGCAGGTCAAATTAGAAAGATAGCAAATTAAAAGATTAGCTGCACTAAATTCTATCAGCTTTAGGAATGATAAAAGTCTAAGTATATGCTAGATAATACGTGCATCCTGACTTAAAGTACTAATATAGGCAAAATGGAAGTGACTGTATCCTCTAAGAATGGTGTTAACGGGGGTCAAGTCAAATTCATGATTTGAAGCTAAGATATGAACTTTTTCTTGAGTAGTGGATAAATGTAGAAAAGCATGAAGGTCTTGGTAGGTGATTTCTACTGGACGCCTATTGACATATAAATGAAGGACGATACAGTCATTGTTGATTCTCAGGCTAGCAAAGAACTCAAGGAGTAGTTTAAAACAAAAAGGTTAAGCAAGATTGCGAATAAAATTCAGAGTCGTATGAGCAAAGAGGGGTAGTACTTAAAAATGGAGTTCCTCTTGATTTATGAATTTGGAGGGTATAATTCCAGCCTCCTTATATCTACTATAGGCATCTTCATCAGCTGCCTCAGTAAATTGTGGATCAACTTGATGTCAAGAGGAACTTCCTATAATTTGAAGTGATCGCTTGCCATCAGCCATTACAATAGATTAGAGTTTAGAGGAGAAGGGAGGATTGGTGAAGAATTGGAGTGAAGAGAACAATGAATTTGGGCTATTTACATATCATCGGCCATATCATCCAGGATGATAGTTTGATCGTCTAAAATGATATGTTGTAATTAATTCATCCAGACGATTGATCAAAAAGGTTGGTTATATCGTACAGGATGGTATGATAACTCAAGGACTATTAGACGCAAGCGATTGCCCCAAGGAGTCATCCTGTATGATTACTAACTAAATGGATCGTACATGACGAACACATGGATCATTCAAGATGATGGGCGATAAAGGATCGGCCTAACAACATTCAAATAATCTAACTATTTCTTCCACCTGAATTGTACAAGACGAAATGAGAATCATATAGTAAAATCTCTAATAATTGACTCAAATCAGCTGTTGGATATGTAGTGAGCGGTGATTGAAATTTTTATAAGGATCGTAGAGGACGATGTAGATCATCATGGAGGATGTGAGTAAAAAAAATTAGGAAGATGGAATGGAATGACCAAGAGTATTCCAAAATAAAATAAAAACATGAAAACCATAAAATAATACAAAAATCAAATAAAAACAAATCATAAACCAAAATAAAAGAACACATTATTTTTTTTTTTTGAATCGATCAACTTTAGAAAATGATAAATTTCTTTTGTGAATGCATTAAAAATCACTAGGAAATGAATTAACAATACTAAAATCCAAAAAAGTAGAAAACCAATCTTGTTAACCCTAGCTTGGACTCCTTAGAGATAAAAAATCTTTCAAAAATAAAATCTAATTCAGAAAAGAAATCATATAAGAAAAGTGATCTATTCAAATTTCACTTTAGGAAAAATATATGATATAATAATCTTGCAAAGTAATCAACCAAAATCATAAGTTTCAAAAATTAAGTGTTTAAAGATATCAAGTAGCATATAAATTCATTTAAGACTTAATGATTTGATAGAAAAGAAAAATCAAATTGTGCCTATTTTTAAATTATCTATCATACTTTGCACATCTTTTGATTTGAGATATATTTTGGTGTATCTTGCAATTACTTGGTGGTCATTGTGTATCTTTTTTATTTTTTATTTTTGGCCCATTTTATGACTCTTGTCAATTTTTGCAAGCTGGCTTCCTTTCAAAACCTTTAAAGACTCTTAATTGTGAGATTATCTTCTAGATATAAGAGAAAAAAACTCACTCTCTATATAAGGAATAATAAACCACAAACAAAATCATATCCATATGATAAATGCAATGAATAGATCTTGAAAACTTGAAAGTAATTTAATAACTTTGAGCATTATTCATACGAGATAGATTACTATAAGAAGATAAAATAGATCTCAACTTCAAAGTCCAAATTTGAATTTGAAATAGATTTCACTTCAAAAAGAAATATACACCTCTAAAGGAGTTTCATCGATGTTTTTTTTCTTTTAAATTATTTAGGGAAGTCAATCACAGCTTACAAATTTCTAAAACCAAAAGTAAGACAAAAATAGCATTTAAGAAATCAATATTAATAGTGACCATTGATCTGATAAAAAAACTGAAGGAAAAAAGAACAAAAAAAAAATAAAAATAAACTTAAATGCATAAACAGAAACAGACATGAAAAAAAAATAAAAAAATAGAAAGTAGTAATTTTAAGCATTAATATCTTTGACACTTAGTCTAGTTCTTAAGATGTTAAAAGTTTTAAATGCCAGTTGTTTTGTAAAGATGACATGTCAATGTGTTTGGTCCTGGATTATTGGATTGGCTTCTAAGAAATACATATGACACTAGTGTTGTCACAGAATATTAAAGTTCTGCCCACAGGTAATCCTAAATCCAAAATTTGTTGCTTTAACTAGAGGACCTGGACCACAAAACTTCTTAAGGTTATGTACTCAGCTTCAATAGTGGAATAGGCAACATGAGTTCTATTTTCTGTTGGACCAGGAGACTAAGGACTATCATATGAATTAATAAGTTCTAAAAGTGCTTTTTCTATCAACTTCGCATCCCACAATATCTGAATTAGAATATCCTATAATTTTAAAGAAGGTGCTATGTCTATTATATTAGATTTCTAAGTTAGAGGTTCCTACGAGATACCAAAGAATTCTCTTAACAACAGTCAAATGAGACTCTTTTAGATCAACCTGAAATCTATCATAGAGACAAACACGAAATATAATATCAAGTCTGCTACCAGTCAAGTAAAGAAGTGATCTAATTATTCCCATATATTTCTTTTGATCAATAGATTTTCCATTTGAATCCTTATCTAACTGAACAGTGGAACTCATGAGAAAGCTAATCGGCATGGCTTTATCCATTTCATATTTCTTAAGCATATCATTAATATATTTCGATTGACTAAGAAAAGTTCCATCATCCTTCTGCATTATGCTAAACCCCAAAAAGTAAGTTAGTTCTCCAATCATACTCATCTTTAATTCCTTACTTATTATTTTGAGAATTTATCACATAGATTTTATCAGAAGATTAAACAGTATCATCAACATAAATTTGAATAATCAGTAATTCATCTCCTACCTATTTTAGAAATAGGACGGTGTCTACGCTCCCCTTAACAAAAGTTCTTTCTAGTATGAATGTTCTTAGCCTTTCGAACCATACCCTGGGTGCATATTTTAATATATATAATGCCTTTTTTAATTTGAACACATGATTGAAAAATTATGAATTTTCAAAGCTTAGAGGTTGTTTAACTTACACATCTTTCTTTATCATCCCATTCAGAAAGGTACTATTAATATCCATTTGATATATTTAAATCCCTTAAAATAAGTAAAGGCTAGTAGCACTCTAATGGCTTCCAATCTTGCTATAGGGGTAAAAGTCACTTTAAAATAAATCCCTTCTATTGATTATATCCCTTAGCCACCAATCTTGTCTTATTTCTTTCCACTACTCTAGAATCCATCATTTTATTTTTGTAAACCTATTTAGTTCCAACCACACTCTAGCCCTTTGGTCTTTCAACTAGTTCCCAAACATCATTCCTAATAAATTGATTTAACTCTTCTTGCGTTACTAGGATCTAAAATTCATTAGATATGGCTTGATTTAGATTAGTGGATTCAATCATTGAGATAAAGATAGAGTGATTTACTTCTTTTCTAAGTCCACGCCTTATTCTAACACCTTCATATTGGTCTCATAAGACTAGTTCTTTAGGATTACTTGAAGGTATCTCTATTCTCTAGGCAAAGTATTTTCATATTATATCCTTTCCTCCAGATTTGAAGATTCTAATCCTTAGGTGACTTCTACAACCTCCTCTTCTTATACTCTAAACCCTTTAGAATTATCAAAATCATCAAATATAACATTAGTGGTCTCCTCAACTATCAGTGTTCTTTTATTGAAGACTTTATAAGATTTTCCAACACTTGAGTAACCTAGGAACACTCCTTCATCAGATTTTTAGTCAAACTTCCTAGTTGAGACTTCCCATTATTCAGAATGAACACATGATTTTTTAACATTCGACTATCCTATGAAAATGCCTTCATCATATTTAGGGTCAAATTTTCCTAATAGAGATTTCCTATTATTAGAATGAACACTTTACATCCAAAGACATGAAGGTGAGTGAGGTTGGGTGTCCTATCCTTAAGGATTTTATAGGGTGTCTTGTATAACTTAGATCTAACATTAATCCTATTCAAAATGTAACAGGTTATGTTTACTGCTTCTGCCTAAAAATATTTAGAAAGTGAGTATTTAGCTAATATATCTTGAGTGGCTTCTACCAAGGTCATATTATTTCTTTCAGGTACCCCATTATGTTGAGGGGTTCTAGGAGCTGAAAAGTTGTGATGTATCCATTGCTCCTTATAATAAGTCTCAATTTTTTCATTCTCAAATTCTTCACCATGATCACTGTGAATGGCCAGAATTTTGTAGCCTAGCTTTCTCTGAATCCATGTGGAGAATGCCCTAAACTCCTTGAACGATTCACTTTTATGAGATAAAAATCTAACCTAAGTAAATCTTCAGTAATCATCAACAATCACATACCCAAAGACATTCCCTCCCAGGCTTGTAGTGTTAATGGGTCCAAAGAGATCCATGTGAAGGACTTTTAATGGCTTGCTAGTGTTAATGTCCTTAATTGAGTGAAAGGAAGATTTGACTTATTTTCCTAACAAATAGGCATGATATAGGTGGTACTTAGTAAAATATAGTTTGGGTATGCCTCTCACTAAATCCTTTTGGGTGACTTTTTTTAAGAATTTTCATGCTTGTATGAAACAGTCTCCTATACCATAACCAGGATTCATCAGCAATAGTTTTTAGGCAAAGAGAAGTAGCAAATTCAATGCAATTTAGATCAAGCATGTAAACATTGTTAATTCTTTTTCCTTGCAAAATAATATTTCCATTTTAGCTAATCATGCTATTGGTAGATAAAAATTTTATGCTTAAGCCTTTATCACAGAGTTGGATGATGTTGAGCAAATTATATTTTAAACCATCTGCCAGTAAGATAATTTCAATAATAAGTTTTTTTGAGTTGCCAATTATATCTGATCAAACCACTTTCATAGTGGTGTTATCTCGAAGTGTTACCTTGCCACTACCCTAGCCTCTAACATGATAAATTTATTTATATCTTCAGTTATGTGCCTTGAACATCTGTTATCTAGGTACTACATACTCTCATAGGGCCTTTACTTTGTGAGAGCATCCCTACAAAGTCATCAGGGATTAGATTTAGGAACCTAAATAAGTTTGGGTTCCTCCTTATGGATTGATGGATAAAATGCTTTCATGATAGTCTAAATGGATTATGGTGCCTCTTCATAGGTTTAGATGATGGATGCTATATTGATTTTTATTTTTATAGGATCAGTTAATTTTTTTGCAAAAAAATTTGCACTTTTAAGAATTGAATTATCAACTTTTAATACATGGCCTCTATTATCAGCTTGATCTAAACATGTCTTTTATTCCATAATTGAATTTTCTAAGTCAATATGAAGTGATTTCAAGGAATCATGCTCAGTAGTTAAATTAAGATATTTTTTGTATAATGCATCAAATTCATCAAACAAGCTTATATGATTGTTATCTAATATAAAGTCATCTTTCCTAAGGCATTCATGCTCTTTTTGCAAGTTTAAAAAATCAGAATTAAGGCTTGCATACATTTTCTTGAGCTTTCTGTAAGTATTATGATTTTTTTTTCAAAATTTTTAAATAATTCATCATAAGAAATCTCACATACCTCCTCTTGATCAGAATGATCAAGATGGTTATCTTTTATTAATTACAGGTTAGTTACCTCCTCTTCTCTTCTATCTCAGATGAGTTAAAAGCGAAGTCTTCCCAGAAAGCCTTCTGAGTCTGTTGCTCGCTCTTTCTGAACTTTGCTTTTTTTTTTTCACCCTTAGTTTTTGATTGGGTGATCTTTAAGATTTGGACAATCAGTTCTCATGTGCCCTAACTTCCTGCGTTTGAAATAGATTACATTATTAGAAACATTATAATTATTATTAGGTTTATATTTATTTCATTACTGATGACACATTTTCTTTTTACATAGAAAGCTTTTAAATTATCTTGTAATCAGTGCTATATCATCGTCATCTTCAGGCACAAAATTGTCACTATCAAAATCATCAACCTTTAAGGCTATAATTTTCACCTTTCTTTTATCGCCTACATCAATCTATCTTTTACTCACTTCTTACTCGTAAGCATTGAGTGATCCAAGTAGGTTATACATTAAATAAATATTCATATCCTTAAATTTAGTAATAGAAATTATTTTGGCATTATAAGAATAAGGTAGACAATGCATAATCTTATTAGCTTTTTCAAAAATTGTAAGTTTTCTACCTAAAGTATGTAGGGATGTGACAATTAGTGTGAACCTAGTATACATTTCAGAAATTGACTTGTTAGGTTTCATGTGAAATAGTTCATAATCATGGAATAGAATATTTAATGTAGATTATTTCACTTCATTAGTTCCTTCATAGGTTATGCATAATTTATCCCAAATTTCTTTACCGGTTGTGCAAGTGGATACACTCATGTAATCTTCAAATTTTAATGCACAGAAAAATTAGTTTAAATATTTTACATTTAATTGGGCTAAATCTCTATCCTTAATACATCATTTAGAAAAAGATAGTTTAGTTTTAATGACATTTATAAAGTGAGAAGGGGCATAATATCCTTCGTGAACTAACATCCACATGCAATAGTATATAGATTACAAGAAAGTAAATATTCAAATTTTCCAAAAATCAAAAGGAATGTTATCAAACAAAGGTGATTTTGTGATTGAATATCCTTCCGCGATACTACGATTTCTAAAGTTAGTCATTAGTCGTATTTTAAAGTTTTCAAACACTTAGTTCTTGATTCCTGCTTTGATACCACTTAAAAATTTGAGGAGGTTGTGAGACCTTAAAAAACAAGCTTGAGGCTAAATAAGAGGGCGGGGTGAATTGGTAATTTAAAATTTCTTTAGCAAAAAAACTATTTTTATAATTTTCTTAGATGTGAAAAACATAAAATTTTATCTATTGATGCAAAATCGAATTGATTTCACAACAACAAAAAAGATTAGAGTTTTCAACCATATAATTAATCACAGAAAAATAAAGTACAAGAAATAATAAGAACAAACACACAAGAATTTAGAATGGTTCGGTCTAACTTGACCTACATCCACTCCCTGGAAACCTTCTTTCAAGTTTGCACTAAAAGTAGTGTCTCTCCTTTTTCCCCCATAGTAAGTCGAAGAAGCCCTTACAAAATCTCTTACACCAAACCAGTGTGGTAGAGGACCTTACTCTTTTTCACCCTCATGATGAAGGAAGAAAACCTGAATCCTTTTTCTCCCTCATGGAGATGGCAGAGAACCATGACCTAGAGCTATTGAATGTCTCCCTAGGATACCATAGGATCAAGGAAAAAGTTTGAAGAAGATAGGGAAGAACCTTGCTTGGAGTAACCTTCTGAATCCATCGCAAGTCTCTCTCTCTCTCTCTCTCTCTCTCTCTCTCTCTCTCTCTCTCTCTCTCTCACACACACACACACACACACACACACACACACACACACACACACACAAATAACTCTCCCTCTCTTCTCTCCCAAAGCACCCCTTAACTCCATCTCTATGCTCCCTTTAAAGACACTTATCAACAAAAAAGTCTCAGAAGCAAGTCTAAGTAAGTGTTTGAATAGAGAGCCTTTCAAAAAGCCCTAAGTTTCAATCTATCGACTCTGATTGTCCTTTACAATTAGATCAAAGTACTCCTTTAAGTATGGTACAAAGAGCTAGACCTTGTATGGTCATTTTAAAGAGATGAACTGGTCGTTCTGGATGATTGAGAGTATTATCCAGTATGATTAATACAAAATAACCCTTTTATATAGTATGAACTGTATTGTCCTATACATTTTGATCAAGAGTTTTTACTGATTATCCAGTGTGATAGGCGACGATAAATTATTGTCCCATGCAGAGCTCAGTTCATACAATACAAAATTGGGAGGTCATCCTGTATGATTAGTTGAGAAACTATGGCATTTTATCTTGGATGATAAGCAATGATTAATTATTGTCCCAAGTAAGAATTAGGTCATATAGTACGGTCAGTTGAATCATCATATAAGATTTGATTGAACAAATTAATCATAATTGTTCCCTAATCACAAGAGAAATTTAGGCATAATTATCATATATCGTACAATATGATGAATATTATACAATATGATTAGAATAAAATTTGGATTATAAATATTACCTAAATTATGATTGACAGTTGTTTTTTATGATTATAATTAATCATCATATATGACATTGATCATATAGTATGATTAATATAATTAATCTTAATTACCTAGGTGATATAATTAGGATTTTTCTAGTTAGCTAATCATCCAATATGATATAAATCATACTATACGATATGTTCAAAAAATAGTAATTTCTTACTAACTCACTAACTCACCCCCTTGAGTGTGTGTGTATGGGTGTATAAGGTTAATTAGCTTTAGGATTCACCAAAAAATATAATTGACTCAAGAAAGATAAAAGGTTCAAAAAGATTGAAAATATAGACTTTAATCCTAATCTACCCAATCCTGAGCTGATCGAGGTTGCAAGTGAACAGTGGTCCTGAAATGTTAGTGAGTAGGGCAAAAACAGATATGCAATAAATTGAATTATTAGGAGATAGCATAGTGAGAAATCCAATAATGTTTATTATCATCTAAATCATAAGACTTGTGTCAAAATTTGTAGTAATCTCTCCCTTTTTTATGATTGCAAACCTTGTTGGTTTATAATTCATGAGTGTTTTGCTATTACCTAAGCTCTCCCTCATTAAGTAATTTTTTTTTCAAATATAGGGGATATGTAAATTTTTTTAGTTTATTTTTATTTTAAAATAAAAAATAACACAACAACAGAACATAGAAAATTAGCAGACAAACATGAAATTTATAATGTTAGAACTAAAGCTAACTAACATTTTAGGACCATCATTGCCAACCTTTTATTGTCTTCTATGGGCCCCCCTCCACAAAATAAAGCTTTTAGGATTTTTTCTTGTTTAAAATTCTAGTAAACATGTATGTTTTAGTTGATGTTGTGCAAGAATATCTTAGGAGAAAGTCAAAATTTTGTAATGTTAGAACTAACACCATAACACCTCCAAATAGCAACATCGTAATGTCTTCAACTTCACTAGGTCATAACTGTACATTGTAGTGCTTAAGTCTCGAGAAAATGGTAAATAATTTAGTGGCCTAGTTAAAATATAGTCAACACCTCCGTGCCATTTTTTAATGCCGCGGTGGGGTAGTTAAGAGTGATTTGCTAGTAAAATGTCACGCCATGTCATCCCAACCTTTCAACATAGCCAATTTAGCAATGTCGAGTCACTTGTCCATCATCATAATACCGTGATGCCATCTTATCAAGCTCCGTGGCACTTGAGTTAGTTTATTTGAGTAAATTTAAATAGTTTTTTATCTTTTGAGTGAGAGAAAAAAAGGGTATGGAGAAATATTTAGTGAAGTGGTTGGTCATATGTGTAGAAGGTAAAACACTACTTAGGAGTGGAAGAGAATGTGAAAAGGAATCATTCTGAAAAGAGTCCATATATAGGATCTATTTGGGACTCCCAATTCAAGGTAATTGTTTCTTCATTTTCTTTTTTATTTCTTGAAAGCAAGTAATGAAAAATATTACGTTCCAAATTAGTTCTATTGCTAGCTAACTTTTTAATTTTGGGTTGATGATGTGAATAATCATTATTTTTCTTAATGTAAAATCTCGTATAAAAATATGAATGTTTGTTCTTAAATACTCTCATAATTAATTTAATTCATGCAATGACCATGTATGAAGTTAAAATTTAGTGTGATATATTACCTCGATGGAGGATGTTGAAATAATTAGGAGGATTGAGATAGAAAACATTCATGCCTAAACATAGGATGAAAAAGATTCTAGGGTCTATTGAGATATAATCATTGTAGAGAGGCAAAAATCTTTATTAATACCCTTACAAGATCAATAGAGATCTAAGTGTGCATGCTCTTATTCACAAATATTATAAATGAATCTCCTTTCAAAAAACATAGATTTGCTCTCTATCTTTCATCCAAAACATCTAAATTTTTGTTATCTTACATTTTTATTACAAATTTAAGTAGTGGTAGCGCATACATTTAATTATTTCATTGAGTAGGATAAATTTTGTGTCTTGAGTAAGCAGTACTATAGATAGTTGTAGCATACATATATCCTCATGGGATCAGCACTCTTCTCATACACTTTATTAATTGATCGACACGTGCACCTGCATAGTTGAAAATATTACACACCCATATTTAATAGCAGTAAAAGCCCCCATCAGTGTTCATTTCTATGGAACATAAGGACATAATAGGCAAGAAATCTATCTATATGTTTACTCTAGGATATGACACCGAGTCTTTGTCTATTAAGTATATAAATGCTTATAAGAGTCTCTTGGCTCCAGTCTCTAGGTCATCAGTGTTCTTTTGGTAGGGGATCCTAAGACAAATGAAATTGATAAGAAAATGAAATATTCAATTACAATTAACATATTTTATGCTCGTTTTTCTATACCCAACACTTTTAAAGTTAATTTTGCCTCAACTTACATGGTAATGACCAATACTTAGAGACACAACAAGAATTACTGAACCACCACTTGATCATCACTTTCAGATAACCACCTAACTAATATAATTAGATCATTACTTGACTTCCACCATCAAGCTACAACATGAGTGCTCCATCCAACTACCATTGCCTAATTATAGTCCTTTTACTAGTGTTTCAAAACCACAGTTACCCAATCACCATTGTCTGATTATAGTTGGCTAACCACCTTAGCTTATTTGTGATCCTTCACACGTACACTCACAAACCATTATCTAACTATAGTTATATGACTACCATCACCCTTTTATGGTCTTCCGTCCACCATGGCTCAACTATGGCCCACCGACCGTCATTGCCAACTTCATTCATCCAACCATTATTGTCTAACTATATCTCCCTAACCACGATACTAAATTACAATTTTTGTTTCCATAGTTACCCTACTAAGGTCCTAAAACTACTAGCATATGACTATATCTCTCCAACAACTATTATCCAACCATGGTCCTCTAAAAACCATCATTGACTAAAATCCTTCAACATCCATTACTCAGCTATAGTTTCCTTTTTAACTTTCACACAACTACATCCCTTGCTCGAATACCATCACCTAATTATGGCATCTGATTACATAGCCTGAGTAAGTTCATTCGACCACCATTTCCTAATTATAGTCATTTGAGCATTATCACTCAATTATGATCTTATAAACACCATGGCCCACCTATATCCCTCTAACCACCTTTGTTAATTGACAATCCTCCAATCACACTCTCCTGACATTAATGGTCTTTTGGCCATATTTATTGGCTATAGTCCATTAACCACCATTGCTGACTATAATTGTTTGATAATCATTACCCAACTATAATAACCCAACCTTTGTTCTTTACCATAATCCTAGCCTAACTACCATCACTTGACTAGCACCTGATTAAAGTCCTCCGACAAGCATCACCCTATGACATATCACTATCACCTCAGTACACTAACACTTATTAATTTTATTTATTTCATCGCCTGCAACATCAATGAACGCAGTCGCTTATACATTTGATGCACTAATATCAACACCATGATTTGTGTTGGACTTCTTAGTATATTGTCTTCTCACCCAAAATTAGAAAAACAAAGTGGACTCTAACAAATCTCTTAAAGATAACTCTTAGGCCAAATGACTCTTCCAAGTTCCATCATCGAATTCATTATATGCAATTTATGTATACTTTATTGTATCAACACTTTCCTCAATAATGAAAAATATTTCATTTCTAATCAATGACTCATGCATGAATTATTTAAACTGAATCAAACCACTTGATTTTTCTTTTCATGGATTTTTCATAAAAAACCTCTAATGTTTCTTATGCCCTAATTTTATCTATATATGTGTGTGTGGGATTTTCATACAATTTTAAGATGTTAACGTTTCTCTTCCTCCATGAATCTTCTGCAATGCAAAAAATTTAAATGAAATACTTTTTTATTGAGTCAAGCATGACATTATTTTAGAAATAAAAATAGGCCAATTTCTAGTTTTTTTTCTAAACTACTATGCCTCTCAACCACTCTTTTTAGCTTGGAGAATTTTGAAGGGTTTCATTTTGGTTGATGTCAGACTCCAAAAGAAATGTATTAATTTAGCTCACCAAGTGCCAATGTTGTTTTAGCCTCAAAACTGTTAACCATGTTTTCATTCATGGTCTGGTGGCTGCTAAGGTTTGGATCACTATTTAGAATAGCTTAAACATTTTCATTGATTTACAGGCTATCAATTTTTTTATATTTTTTTAAATGTCTTGACTCAGTCTAATAGTTGTTATAGATGAGACGAATAATAACAAGCATTTGGGGACTAAGATGTGCTAGAAAAGGATTCTAAGATCTTTTAGTTTTATGATCCATCAATTGTTTGTAGTTCGGGTTCTTTTGCCTAAACATTTTTATCATAAAAAAGAGTGGCTTTCTTTTTTCAACATTAGCATTAATAAAATTTTATAAGTATCCATCCAAACTTTATTTTGTGGAATATACCTACTATAGGGGAGGTGAAGATCATTATTCACGTTGCTATCATTGATAACCGATGTTGGATTGGTGGTTTTATAATGGATTCAGATGGCAGGTTAATCTTGGGCTTCGGTTCCTCCTATCTAATCCTTGATGTGGTTTTTGTGAATTTTTATGGCATGTTTAAGGGTCTAGAGGAATGTTGCATTTTAAATTTTCAACGTGTTTGGATTGAAGTTGATCTTGATGTGGTTGTTAACACTATCAAGTTGAACAAGAGTGTGAATTTGAACAACTTCTATATTCTGCATAAAATCAAATCTATGCTTCATAAGTTTGTGTATAGAATTTCCTCCACCAAGAAGGCTGGTAATGGTCCTGTTGCGTGGTTAGCTAAGAATGGGTCTCTTAGTATTAATCCCATGTCTTTTGTTTTGTCTAATGTCCCTTATTTTCTTAAAGGCGGTGTGATATTGGATGCTGCTGCGATGCCTTATTTCTGATCTTCTATTTCCTTTCATGATTTTTTTTTTGCGGATTGGTCTCTTTATTGTATCCTCTTTGCTTGACGGGCTTTTGGTTGGTTGGTTTATCCTATGGTTTTCTCGGGGCAATTTGTTTTTGCTTTTTCTATCCATCTCATTCTTGTCGCATTGTCCGTTTACTTCTTCTCTTGTAGTGTGTGTTTTGCTTGTGTTTGATTCTTCAATTTTGCTTTCATTTGCCTTTTTTGTGCTGGACCCGTATTTTTCTCCTTGTGTGGTAGTTTAGATTTGGTGTTGTTGTTTTATTTGTGCTTATGTGTTGTGTTTGATTTGGAGATTAGATTTAGTGCTAATCCTTTTGGGTTTTGTCTTTCTTCCTTGTTGGTTGGTTACTTGCTTTATGTGGTTTTTCCTTATGCTTTCTTTGTGCAAGTGTCCTTTTTTTTTTTGCAGGATCGGGGCTCTTTATTGCTAACACTTTTCACGATCTCTTCTTTCGGGTGATAGCTCCTGGCCTGCCTTAGTCTAATTTTTTTCTTGTTCATTTTTGTTATTAGGTGGGATCTTCAGCTCTTTAGGTTTTTTATCATTCTTTTTGGTCTGTAGCTCCTTGGAGCGTAACAAGCATTAGATCCCTTCTAAGGTCTTGTATCTTTTATTTGATTAACGTGAGCCTATTATAAATTTCAACCTTACTCAGAAATGTAATCTCCAAATATATATAATTTAGCTATATTGTAAATTTCATTTTATGTAAAAAGGGTTGCATGATCTTGAGCAAAAGAAGTTGCCTAATGTTTTATTTAATTTTTTTAAATTATTTTTTTCAGAGTAACGAGTTGTTTATCATTCAAATTGTAAATATAACTAAAAGCCGCAGTTCTCCATGCAGCAGAAGCATTTTGAGGAGAACTTCTCCGCTCTATTTCTTACAAATGCACAATTTGCCAAAATGTGCATTAAAATACAAAGAAGATTGTAAAAAAATAAGCATTAATTTCTTCATTTTTTTAAGCATTAATTTCTTCATCGTTAGCCGGAAAATAACTGCTTTTTTTTTTTTGGGACATTTAGGCCATTTAAGGCAAACTCAGACACACAACGCATACACAAAGACTCGAACCCAAGACCTCTTAATTAAAAGCATAAGCTCTCAACCAACAAGGCAAGATGAGCTGTGTAAAATAACTTCTTCAAGTCAAGCAATGCTGTCAGACAGCCCCTTCAACCATTTCCAAGGAGTTGAACAGTTAAATATTGTCGTTTTCATCGTCGTTATTAATATAAGTTTCATTTTAATTATTAAAACTTCATGATTGTTTATTTAAATTTAAATTTATCATATCTGACAGCCATTTATTTTTAAAGTAATATTGACAGAGAAATATTAATATTATCCTAACTAAAATTAAATGTTATATACTGGCATTTCATTTAACTAAATTTTATTTTATTTTTTAAAATTTTAGTTATATTTGTGTTTAAGTGTTTATGCGTCCCACTGGACTTAGTTGGGTTACTGGGCGAGAGTGATTGGGTACCTCAACAACCGTTCGACTCCTTTCTCAAAAGGCGTGACTTCTTAAGTGAGAAGAAAATAAGTGTATGGTCAGGCATCTATAGGGATGGTTGCCGCTAGGCTCGCTGATGGATTAGTTACTCAGCCAAATACCTCTTTTATGGGATGGCAGCGGTGGTAGATACCCTGTTCTCCCAAAAAAGAGTTTTTATTCCCATAATTCCAAAAAAAAAAAAGTGTAAAATATTTACTCGATCTCCTAAATATCTGATTAGAATCTTTCATCCTCTCGTTTTAAATAGATAAGCACTCTCTGCAAAATATCTATTGCTTTCTGAATTAGGAATCTTCTTAATTTGCTCGTCTCTTCTAACTATCAAAGTATGAGCAAGATTTTTATCATTGGAGCAACGGGGTACCTTGGGAGGCACCTCGTTGAGGCCAGCGTTAAGCTTGGCCACCCTACTTTTGCTCTTGTAAGGCCTATCACTGCCTCTCTCAACACCGAGAAGATCAACCTCATACAATCCTTCAGGAACAACGGTGTCAATATCTTATTTGTATAGCATCTCTCTCTGTCAGGAAATTATTTGGTTCGGATACCGGACGACGTCCGGAGCCCAATAAAAATGCACCACATCACCCCCTATTCGGTATTGAGCTCGATATGAGCTCGGTTCTTCAGTACCTAGCTAATTTCTGAGCTCGGTACTGCTCAGTACCGAGCTAAGTACTGCTCGGTACTATGAAATACCGAACTCAGTACTTCATAGTACCAAGTTCAGTATTACTCGGTACTGTGAAGTACTGAACGGTAAGCTGTGTCCAAAGTCCAAACCCAATAATCTCTCCTCTCTCTCTATCTATCTCTCTCTTTATATGATGTTAATTTATTTTTCAAGGGAGCTGGTTCCAATGTAGGGTGACTTTTTTTTTTTTTTTTTCAACGTACTAGTGAATAACACCATATTCCAATGTAGGGTGACTTGAATGATCACAACTGGTTGGTGGATGTAATGAAGAAGGTTGATATAGTAATCTCGGCATTGGGCCATGAACCCAGCACACAACTAGAGGAGCAAACTCGCATAATATCAGCCATTAAAGAGGCAGGAAACATCAAGGTATCTCTAACATAAAATCATGATATAATTAGATCCTTAATTAATCCCATTCAATTTAATAGTTTGAAATAAATGCTTGCTTGGCTTTGAATGGTAGAAAATATAATAAAATGCATAATGATTTGAAATGCAGAGATTCTTCCCATCCGAGTTTGGATATGATGTTGACAGACTTCAAATTTTGGAACCTGCAAAAAGCGTATTAGCAATAAAGGTTAAGATAAGAGAAGCCATTAGAAAGGAAGGTATTCCCTTCACCTTCGTGTCAAGCAACTTTTGTTGCTCCTATTTTCTTTCAAGGCTTGGGCAGGTAGAAGAAACTACAATTCCTGACGAGAGAGTTTTTATCCTCGGAGATGGAAACACTAAAGGTGATCAATTACTAAAAACCTAAATGCAGACCTATATTTAGGTTCTTAATGCTTTATTGAATATTTTAAAAATTATTTGTATCACATTGAAATATTTAGATTCGATAGTTAATTTTAATTTTAGTGTTAATTTAACATATACTTAAATATCACCTTATTTTTCATAGAAAAAGGTTGATTCCATGCCACCTAATTTTGTATAGAGGAGTTTAAATTTTTTATGATATAAAATTATTCAAAATGATTTATGAAAAATAGATTTGTTGATGAAGATAATAGTCATATGAATGAATTAAAAATGAGAATTCACACTATCAATCTATAAATATTGAAATAAGATTAATGATTATACTAATTATACAACAATAACATCAAGCTTTTATCCCACTATGTGGAATAAGCTACATGAATCATTTTTCTCCATTGTGTCCGGTTAAGTGTCAAATTCTCACTTAAATCTAAAAAAAAGGTTATTTCTAATTATTTCTAACCAAGTATTTTGACCTACCTCTACCTTTCTTAACATAAGTCAAATCTAATACATCTCCATTCCTAACCGGTAGGCCGTCATTTTATGTGACCAAATCATCTAAGGCGACTCTCTCGCATCTTATCTTCCACTGGAGCTATTCCAATCTTTTCACATGCATGCATGCTCATTTACTATCTAGTGTCTAAGAGTAAAGCCACTCATCCACCAGAGCATCCTCATCTCTGCAATACTTAACTTAATATTATGCTTCTCTTTTAATGGCAAACATTCACCATAAAGCATTGCTAGTCTCAGCATCGTCTTATAGACTTTTCGCTTAAGTTTGAAGAGGACAATGATTACACTAGGGGTGTAAGTGAGCCGAGCCGGCTCGTGAGCTGCTCGAGCTCGACTCGTTTATGGGCTCGCGAGCCGAGCTTATCGAGCTCGCGAGTCGAGCTCGAGCCGGCTTGGCTCGTGAGCTCGCGAGCCGGCTCGATTAAATATTAATATTTTTAAAAATAATTTTATTTTATTTATTAAATTTAAATATCAAAAAATTATAATAATAATCACCTAAATTTTATTAAAAAGCGAAATATTTCATATTTTTATAAAAAAATTGTTTAAGTTTTAAAAATCCCGCTTAAAGTTTAAAAATCCCGCCTAATTTTAAAATTTTTTAAAAATCCCGCTTAAATTTAAAAATTCCCGCCCATTACACTGATAATAATAGAACAAAAATGCACAAGCTAAAAGAGAATAGAATTCATAGAAGACTTGGTTAATGGAAGACAGAGGGTTGGAAACAACTACTTTGAATATGATTCGAGCTTGAAACTTTCAAATTTGTCCATTTGATGCAAAATTGAATAAAATTATAGTTGGAACAAACTTTTCTTGACTTGTAAGTGATCAATCATGAACCAAACCTACATTTCAAAATGACAACATATAACTATATGATGTTATTTTCACTATTACTTGTATGAAAGCTAGCATGAAATTGTTCAAAAGTATATAATGCATAACAAATAAAAAGAAAAAGAAAACTCTTACTCATCATGATTAGTTTTGGCTGACCATGCTGCATTGTTGCAGTTATATTTGTGGATGAGCATGATATGGCAACATATGCCATCAAAGCAGCAGATGATGAAAGAACTCTAAACAAAATCTTATACATAAGACCTACTGCCAACATATGCTCCCTTAATGAACTCGTTTCACTTTGGGAGGAGAAGAAAAGGACAACGCTAGAAAGGATATATGTTTCTGAAGAAGAGGTCCTTAATAAGATAAATGGTAATTTATCAAAACCAAAACTCAAAATCTCCAAAATATATAGATTGCTCAATTTTTTACCTTATCTATATAATTTTTTCCCTACAATTCTAGCAGAAACTTCAGAGCCATGGCCCTTCTTTTATGCAATTTCTCATGCGGGCTTCATTAAGGGAGAAACTACAAATTTTGATATAGATTCATCAATCGGAGTGGAGGCTTCTCAACTATACACAGATGTCAAATACACAACAGTTGAAAAATATTTGAATAGATTTCTATAAGCTGTTGTAATTTATTCAAAATAAGCCAACTTATTATTATATAAAAATATATAAAGTAGTGGAAGAAGAGAATCGATCTCTTCTCATCTAGGTTGCGATGTAATAATTGTTCCCATAAGTTCATGCATGATACTATTAATCTTGAAGTTCTCTTATAAATTGAGTGTTTGTAGTACATTAATAAGATTGTATCAACTTCATCCAAACTGATTTGATCATACATATAATGTTCTTATGGTTTTTAAAAGAAGTTACTATATGAAACTTTTAGCAAAATCGAGTTTCACACCATTTAAATGTGGTTTCACAATTTTAAGAGTTGGTTGTATCCATAAATGGGCAAGTGGAGACCCCTTGTTTGGAGCAAGTTATGTGATGTGGAAATCCAAGTGGCTAAATTCTCTTGTTGCAGTTTTACTTTCTTGTCCCTTGGATTTTGCAATTAATTATATGAAAGTTTGAGTCAATTTATCCTCTTAAGGTTCCATAATTTCATGTTTCGGCTGATAACTTTTAACTATGATTTTTCTTGTGATTTTTTCCTCAAGTGACTCTTTGTAGCATGGCATCTTTGACATGATCGATGTTACTGTACACCTCATAACATATAAAAAAAATCACACAACAAATAAACCTACAAAACATTATTAAGCAATAACATAACACATTGTCTTATTGCCATACATATATACACATACAACTACTTAAAGGAAATGATCATAATAATTACTTGTTTGTCTTTTTTTTTTTTTTTTTTTTTTGAGAGAATGCATAAATTGCATTAAAAGAAAATAACCTAATACAACCTATGTAAATAAGCAAAAGGTCCCTTTTTCACTAAGAAAAAAGGACTTATTAAAAATTAACTTTATTATTTTAAACTTATTATAAATGTAATAAAAACCACTACTTCCTATTTTAAGACTGTTGAGATGCAGGGGATACCAAATTAAAGAACAACCCGAGGGTTGATTAGTATCCCAGAGTTCCCATCCAGTTAGAAAATAAGAAATAGTAAATCTCTTATAAACATTTAGGCAAAGTTTAAAATAAAAAGTTAAGCTAAGAAAAAGGAAATTACATTTAAAACAAACATTACACTTCAATAGTAAATTCCCATAGTTGCCACCCACTGAAGAATACTTCTTCATCTTTATTTAGAAAAGAGGAGAGAAGAACTTTTAGAATCGTTCTTCACTTTGTGTTCCATCATTTTCCTTCTCGGTAGATCTCTTACTGGTCCCAAAGCTTGGAGTTCTTTGAATAAAACATGTTTAGAACTAGATGAAACATTATTCTTAAAAAGGTTTTTATCTTTTTTAAGAATAGATCTTTTAAAATTTAAACTAATAGAAGATAAAGGAGAAGAAGAATCATGGTTAGTCGAAAGAGTATGAATACCCTTTTGACTATTATTAACCACCAAAGATGTAGATTGTTCAAATTCAGTATTTTTAGCTGAAATTTGAACTTCCTTACTTTCAGCCTCCAATTTATGAGTAAGGTTATTATCTTCCATTTCCACTATATCAGCCCAATCAATTGAAGGTTTTAATATATGAATTAAACCGGGAATCAAACCTGCATCCTGCTCCTCTCCAACCTTCTCCTTAACTTCCTCCGACATTGAAGGTTTTTGAAAACTGAAATCTTCAACAAACGAATTGATTAATTCCGGCTGGACCTTCCTTTTCTCAGTTATCTTAGGGGAGTTTGTTTGTGTAACAACCTTTTGTCCAGCTGTATTTGGAAGAACCGGCTGCAGCTCCTCTATTTTCACCTCCTTGCTAAGAGGGATTTCAAAATCTAAATTTTGAATTTCCGAATTATCTTCTATCAAACAAGTTTTCTCCATTTCAACTAAAGCATTAAAAGAGTTTTTTTTCAAAATCAAAATTCCGAGAATCAAGCTGAGTTGTTTTGATTTTCAAATTCTGATTAACCTCCACTTCATCTCCTTCCTTGAGATTAGCCGTTTCTTCGTTTGGACAATTGAATCCAGCATCTTCACTTCGATTTACCATCTGATTTTGAACATTTCCATCTATCAATGATTGAGAACATTCAACTGGTTTTTTGTTGTAAAAAGATCTAGATTTACCCGGATTTGAAGAACTTTTGGATTTAAAGTAATCCCTCATAGAATTCTTCTTGCTTTTAAATTTCACTTGCATCCAAGGTCCATAAGGAATATTGTTATGATTTGAGATTGAAGGGATTTCTTCAATAACAGGACAAATTGATTCAATATGCCCTATTCTCCCACATTTAAAACAAAGTGAAGATAGATTTTCAAATTCAAATTTTTGAAAAAATCTACCATGTAATCCTTCAACCCAAACACCAGAAGGAAGTTTAGAGTTCAGTTTAACTCTAATACAAGCACTTGCAAATTCTCTTCTTCCCCATCTAAACATATTTCCATCTAATAGTAATGGAGTCCCAATTCTAGAAACAATTCTAGTGATATTGGACTCATCCCAACAGTGTAGGGGTAGGTGAGGGAGTCGTACCCAGATTGAAGCAGAAACTCCATCCAAAGAATTAGGAGAGAAGTTAGGTGACCAAATGTCTAAACCAATTACAAATCCCCCTACAAACCAAGGTCCTCCATTGAGTACTTCTTCCATGGCTTCAAGCGACTGAAAGGAACAAAGAAGCCAATCTAGGCCAAGCAAGGTTAAATGGAAATCTCCATATTTCCTCCATTGCTTCCTTAACTCAATAGAACATTTTGAGAACGGGACATTCTTTGCAAGAATTTTAACCACCAAAGATTTCTTCAAAACTTCAATATTGGCTTTTTCATTCTCCATATTCAAATGAACAACATTAGGATCTTCCACCTCCTCTAGATTTTCATTCCAAGTAATTTTAATGTGTGGTTTTTTAATCCACACATTTGAATTATCCAATTTTGAAGAAAATGTAGGATTGTTGACAAAATCCTTATCATTTCTCAAAATTTCAGCAAAGCTACTCCTTGAAGAAGAAGCTTCCTTATCATTAGCTCCATATGAAGAAATCGGAAAATGAGATTTAGGTAATTTGTTAGAAGCCAACATTACCTCTTTTCCTTTGTTTAAATCCGTCAAAGGCATAGATTTAGCCAACATTTCACCCTCTTTGATCACAAGAGAATATTCTAAAGGACGAAAATTGTGAGGAGAGATGTGTTTAAAAGAGAATCTACCTTTTGAATCCAACATGATCGGACTCGCGGTAGATAAAAAGGATTTGGTTTTCCGGTCATCCGAAGATGACCAACCACCTTCTTCCATCTCCAAAACTATCTCCCAAAATCTTCAATTTGCTCTCCCAAATCCTTCCTTGATTTGTGGAGCTTCTCTCTACTTGTTTGTCATAGGTATATCAATACTCCTATGATACACTACATCAAATTTTAACCCAAAAGAACTCTTTTCTAAGAAGTTGAAGTCTGCATACTCATTTGTAATATCTGAAGTGCATTTTTCTAGTTCTTTCCATTTATTTTATATGTCTTTGAATGGTGGTCTCTCTTTCTACCTAAGCAAAAAAATTTTGTTCTCTTATTTCATTATATGGTGCATCAACTAGTATAAAACTCTTGACATAAAAAAATATATATTTAGCTTAATGTAATTTGCATTTCATGCTCTAATTTCATGTAATAAAATATAAGGTAGGTGAATCTTTAATATTATTTTATTCAATTTATTTTCTTATTTTCATAAAGAAATTTAAAATATTTAATAAACATGAATGAAATTTTTTAAAATACATGGGATGGAATATAATCAATGTCAATAGCTATTTTCGGGTTGTAATAATATAATATTGTAAATGTGAATTGCTTGATTGTTTTGGAAATAGTGTTATTGTAAGAAAATTTAAATGTAATTAAAAATAAATCCTAATTGGTAAGGAATTTTCCCATTAAAATCTAAATAAGTCTCTTAAGACCTATTTACTACCTTTACATACCCATATATTAGTGGGTGGAATGTTTGACTAAATGGTTGACTTTATTTGATAGTTCTAAGGAATCTCCCATTGGTTCGATTTGGATCCCTTTCGCAAACCTCCATCCGCATTTGTTAGCTCCTTGTATCTTACACGTGCTTGGTTCTCTATTCGTCGTCCACTTCGAACTGATACCACTACTTTGATTAGTACCTGAGTGGAACTGGATGTCACTAAATATTATGCGAATAGGGTTTGGATTGGGCTAGAAATTTTGGGTTTAATCCCAAATGTTGTGTTTGATGAATTTCCTTTTTTTTGTGATCGTTGTAAATCGTTTGGTCATTTTAAAAAGGAATGTATTAGCCTTCATCCTCATTTAGCTAAGGTTCTTCTTTTAGCCTTAATCTGGCGTCTACTAGTGCAATTCGAACCTCTCAAATTGTTCCCCCTCCTGTTGTCCATCCTCCAATTTTTAGGGATGCTGGTGATGCCACTACGACAAATACTATTCCTCCTACTTATCCTTCTATTTATGCTGATCCTGAGGTGTGCTTAAATTTTGTTGCTAGCCTAGATGATGTTGGAGATCACAATATTGAACTGAAAATTCCTTATGTCACTATGGTTGGTTCTAATTTAGCTAAGTACTCTTCTACTAGATTCAATCCGATGACAGCTGTTGCAAATGAAACCTCTTAGTTACTCCCATATTGTTGCCCATTCCCTGATTTCTATGGATATTGGTGATGTTGCTATAGAACTTAATGCTTGTCCTATTTTACTAGCTATTTCTGATGAGCCTGATGTGTCTTTAAATTTTGTTGCTGGTCTAGATGATGTTGGGGGTTATAATATTGATTAGGAAAATGTTTATGTTACTTTGGATGAGTTTGTTTATTATTAATATTTGGATGGTACAAGTTGATAATGAGGGTTTTACTTTTATTTCTAATAAAAAAAATTCTAAAGGTAAAAAGGGGATGCAAATCTTCAAACACGCTATTGCTAAATCTACTCATTCTAAAGCTCCTTTTGACCCTCTCTAAATGTTTAGCCCCTTTTGGATTTTTTTTTGTTTTGTTGCTGTGAGCTGGTTCTTTGGTCTTGGTTGTTAGGTTTGTTTCTTGAGCTTGTTCGGGGTTGGTAATTGTTCATGTTTTCTCGTTCTGATGTTTTGTGACTTAGTTGTTCACTAGTCCTTAGAGTTATTTTGGTTGGTTTGGTGGGTGTTCTTTGTTGTGTCTTGGGTGGTCTGTGTTGGTGGCATTGGGGTATACTATAGTTTTTGTGTTTTTTTGCTGATTTGGGATTTGGCTCCTTCTTCTTTGGTTGCTTTTTGTCTATGTAGATTTTTCTTTTTGCTTTTAATTATATTGTAATGGGAATTTTTAGCTTTTAGGTTTATTTTTTTCTTTCATTGTAGCTCTTTGAGCATTAATGGCTTGAGTTCCCCTTAAGGACTTATAACCTTTTATTATAATTAACACGTAGGCCTATTTGTGGATTTTATCCAAAAAAATAATATAATGGGTGCAAAGTAGAAGAGAATTTAAGTTTAATACTCATCAACTTCTTTAGAGTTCTAGAAAAATAGAAATAAATCAAACAACCTTTTCAAAAATTATGGTCTTACATAATCCTTGTTGTATAATAATCTTTTTTGATGGAAATACTTGTAATGCAAGGTGCATCATTGGTTTTGTTATAGTGTATGAATTGTGTTTTTTTGTACAAAATATTAACTACTACAAATATGTTGCCTACCTCTCTAGAAGATTTAAGTAGATGTAAAATATCACTCATGAATAGGATCTCTTAAGGCATGATAGAAAAAAGCAAAGTAACATATATAATTAATTTTGTTGCTTCATTATTTTTGTCTATTTGCAAGTATGTTTTGACATGATAATATTAAAATCCCCTCCTTCAAAGATGAATAATAATTTGTACTCTCCATAAGGTTAATGGTCTCTCCTTACTTACATGTCTTGTTTTTCCACCAAAATGTAAGAATACATAAGTTTTGGCCTCTAAATTAGTATCAATCTAAGCTTACAAAGGTTCTCATAAGATATTGTAGCTTAATCTTATGCTCATCATATATTAAATGAAAATTTTGGAAAGTAGGGTAATTCTCCCTAAGTTCAACAATTCATGAAAGTCAGAGCATTGAAGAAGAACAAGATAATGCAGTGCTAGAAAATGCATTTACAAGTTTAATTAGAACAATTAGCTTATATTTGAGAATAAAAGAGCAGTCTTGCAAGAACTTTATCAATAATATATATTATTCATCTCTTTCGAATAAGGTTGAAAAAATATTCTTATAAACAACCTTAACTTTTAGGAATTTTTTCCTTAGTATAAGGCCTTCTTCATAGGACCCTCATGTAGGTTGATCCTATTGACTTAGCTTTTGCTAGCTTTAGAAAACCCATCCCAAATATAAATTTCAAGCAACCTTGTTGCAACTCATGAATCTAGATTGAGAAGGATATTTTTAATTATAGCAAAATATTATTGTTATGTTAATTTTATTATTTCTTCAAACATGTACTAGACATTTTATGTTTGTTGTTTGTGTGTACTAAAATTTCAAAGAAATCATACTCCAGATTGCTAAGGACGTCAAGACAGAGTAGATTAGGATTTCATGTAATGAAGTCTATAAATCCTTATTTTTCATTTTCTTTAGTTTGAGAGAATGTGATTGTAATTGAGTAACTGTGCACACACACAGAGGGGGAGATAGTCAAAATTTAAAGTTTTAAAACTAATCATATTGTACAACATCCAAGTGTACTGTGCAATTTTTCATATGTTTCCTCCAAAATGTTGCTAATTAAATAAAGGTTTGTATTTTTTTACTATTAGTACTGTACAAAGTTAGTTCGTACTAACGTCTGACAGCATACAAAATCGGGTGTATATTAGTTCATCCCAATTGAACTCAATTAATTTTGTACTATTTGTATGGTATGAAGTTAGTTCGTATGGACGACAAGTAATAGTGTATGAAATGGGGATCATCCATGTTCGTACCAAATAGAGCATGATTTATTTTAATTGTTTATACTGTAGGATATTAGTTCATACAGATGACTGATATTATACAAAATAAGGTTCATACCATAATGTACCAGACGAACTTGTTAAGTTTTGAACTATTCATACAGTACAATGTCAGTTCGTACAAATGACTAATAGTGTATGAAATTAAGTTCGTACAACATCATACTAGGATTTTTGAACTATTCGTACAGACAATCCATGATTGTACTATACGATATGAACTCGTGTCACTTGTAATTTTTAGTTTTTTGAATGGTTTTTTATAATTTCTATATAATGAGTCCTAAAAACTGACTTAAAGACCTTTGCTATGAATTTCTCTTGAGAGTGGCCTTTAAGTGTGAGTATTTAGGAGAGATTATGAGAGTGAAGTGTGAGAGATCAACTGAGGGAGAGTTGTGAGGGATTCACAAGGTTTCCCAAAGAAATGATCTCTTTGTCTTCTTATAATTTATGCCCATCTACTCTAGGAACTTTTGAGAGAATATTTTCAACATTATGTTGGGGTTCTCTTCCTTCACTAACAGGGTGAAAAAGGACGTGACAGTTCTCTGCCTTCACTAGGAGGGTGAAAAAGGATGAAGGTTCTCTACCTTCAACAGGAGGGTGAAAAAGGACGTCGGTTCTCTACCGCACCGAGTTGGTGGAAGAGAAATTGTAAGGGCTTATCTGTCTTGCTGTGAAAGCAAAAGGAGAGTCACTTTGATTTAGTGTAATACCTGGAGAAGGAGTCTCCATGGAGTGGACATAGGTCTAATTTGGACCGAATCACTATAAATTTGGTATTCTTTTGTTCACTTTTTATTTTTTTGCAATTTAAAGTTTTGTGGTTGAAAAATCTTTTGAGATAATAATATCTAAACAAATACATATTCAAGGATCATTGCTTAAATTTTCTTGAAACGATTTTTAAAAATCCAAGAAATTTTTTAAAATAACCAATTCACCCCCTCCCCGCTTGGTTAGCTTTGGGATAGTTCAGACAGTCTAACAACCTACTCAAACTTTCAAGTGGTATCAGATCCTATTTCAAAAATTAAGATTTAGACAACTTTTTGAAAAATAATCATGGCTACTTTTGGAAATCGGGACACTCTTAAAAAATACTCTATCACTAGACCACATTTATTTGATAACATCCATTTTGATTTTTTGAAAACTCAAATGTCTACTTTTCTGCAATCACTTGACTATCGCATGTGAATTTTAGTTATAGAAAGTTACACTTAACCTACTAGTCTTTGTTGACCTTGTTTTTCATTAAACCCTAGGTTAAAGAGGTTGACTTGGTCAAATTGATCAAGCCAGGCCCGAAGATCACCTCCCTTGAGTTCATTGGGTCAAACCAAATATGTAGAGCCTATACCCAGGCCCTAGGTTAACCTAAGTTGACCAAATTAGCTCGAATGACTCCAATTTGATTTCAAATCAATTTTAATATATCCTTGGCTCAACCCCTCACATACTTGGGTCTAATTGACCAAGTTGACCATGTCAACACATGGCTTAGTCAACCCAAGCATTATTTGGTCAAACTTGGCTTAATTACTTGAAATTCACCCTAGTTAATGCATTTAAAACCTACCTAAACCTCCCTTGACTAAAACCACAGCCAAATAAACCCTTTTCCCTCCTAATTAGGACTAGATTCAATCTTGGCTGTTGATAACAAGTCTAATGCTTTAAATAGAGGTGTTAGGGCAACATGAGGAGCACTTTTACTCTTGCTTTCTCATTAAGTTCTCCCAAGCTGAGATTTTTGGTTTGTGAGCTCTCCAAATCCCCCTCCAGTTTTTCCAAGTCAACTAAGGTGAATCCCCATCAATCTAGAGCTTTTCAGACTGTTATTTCTTCTACAAAAAGGAGCGTGGACAATTTACAAGTGCAAAAAGCCTAATCATCAACCTTATCTTAGGAAATTTAGATCTAAGTAGGTTTTCATACATCATGTTTTAGATCGCGAGTTTCATAACATATAAATGCTCTTCACTTGTAGATGCTAGGTTTAAAATTTCATATGATTTGGTGCATCCAATCGAGCAAATAAGACAAAATATCATTTCGGGTCTCGGGTTAGGTCTTCCAATCATTGGGGGATGATCCTGGCCGTTGATCTCATGATCAACGATTGAGATCCCATCATTTAATGGTTTAGATCGACCATAAAGTTCGATCCCATAGCTTAGCTATCCGTCTGATGAGATCAAAGCCATATGCTCGAAATAACAAAGGATCGAACGACCCCAAAACGACACTAACGTGGTTGAGTGAAACCGCATTTTATAATTTTAATTATCGCAATCATGCGACAATCATTGCTGGCGGCGAAATCATCACGTCGCCAAGCAATAATTGCCCGCGGACTAGGGAGCCAATCTCGAGCTGCTCAAAGAGCTACAATGAAAGAAATTTTAAATTATTTTTAATTAATAAATATTTTGTATTTTTAATTAATAATTTATTATAAATGGCTAAAAATATTTTATAAAATTTAAAATTATATTTTAAAATACTATTTAATAATTTCATAGAGGTATTTAACATATTTTAATTTAAAATTTAATTTAATGTTTAAATACTTTGAATAATTATTATATATAAATATATAATTAATATTTAAGTAATATTTATTAATATATAATAATTATTTTAAATAATAAAGAAATACAAATACATTTTATTTAAAATCAACAAATTATTATTTTTTATTATAAAATTAAGTTTAATATAGGAATTTTTCTTATTTTATGTATTTTTATTAATTAATTACTTAAATACTTAATTAATAATTAATTAAATTTAAATTTAAAATATTCTTAATAATTTAATAAAAATTATTTTTTAAAATTATTTTAAATTTTAGAGAGCTTCTAATATTTAATTTAACTTAATTGAATAATTATTTTTAAAATATTAAATATTTATAAATTATTTTAAAATATCTTTTAAATACTCTAAGCTTTAAAGGGACTATGGTACACCTTTGATTGATATATGTTGATCTCATTTTTGTATAAGGTAACTTTTAACTCTTTCCTGAGCTTTAAACCTTAGGTTTCTTTGGACTTTAGGTCCTAGGATCTTCCTAGTTCATAAACCTCAGGCCCAATCCAGATCTTTACTCAATTCAAACCTAGAACCGAGGGTTAAGGACTCAGGTCCTAAAGCCCTTTATGGATGATTCTTTTATCACCTAGAAACCCAATCAATTGGCACCTGATTCAGGGTCTGTAAATTCCATATTGATGTGACATGTCTCTAGTGCCAATCCTCCAAATTTGAACTAATTTGGAGGATTATAGCACCATAAACTTAATCCAGTTTTGAAGGTTGTAAAACCTTCAAATATTTACAATCAATGCAACTGGGCCTTTCACCCAATGGAATTTGACCCTGGAGCCCCCTCCAAACCTTTTGATCACTTCTAATACCTTGATATTGACTTGTTAAGCAATAGTCTACATCTTTCTGAATTGAATTTGACGCATAATCCACTCAAGGCCAAAATGACCAAAATGCCCTTAAAGGTGATTTTTGGACTTTTGTCCTAAACTTAATTTGATTTGACCATCAATCTTTGAAATCTTTTTCAAATAATTTTTGAGATTTATTGAACTCAATTCCAACCTAGGGTCAACCTGGTTGACCAAGTCAACTCATTTTGACCTAAAGGCCCCTTAAGGGTCAAAATGGTAATTTTGACCTGCATAACCCCTTCACACCTTAATACCATATCCATTCGGTTCATATGATCAAATCGATTTCAATGGGTCTAACCCTTAGTCCTTGGTCAAATTGGTTGACCAAGTCAACCAAGTTTGACCAAATGACCCATATACCCCTCCTTTCATCTAAAACCTTTTATCAAAACCATTTCAACCCCATTTGAACTCATGGGGTGACTCCTTAGGCTCCCAAGACATCTCTCTTGGAGACCCAAGCCTTGGGCCCACTTAGGTTAGCCTTTTGGCTTGACCCAAGTGCCCAAAGAGAGGTCCCCTTTGAGCCACTCCTCAATCTTAATAAAATTGAACCCAAACCAAGGTGTCATTGGGTCTCCCCTAGCCCAATACATCTCTCTCAACCAGTCCATCCATTGAGTCCACTTGAGTCAAGAGTTAGGCTAACCCAAAGTGGCTAAAACCACTTGGGATTGAGCCAATTCCTACCCTGAGCAAAATTGAACCTGACCAACACCTCCATTAGGCGGCCCTAGGTCCAATTCACCTCATCTAGCTGGCCCAAGCCTTGGGTTGACCTGGGTCAAACTTTGGGCTAGCTTAAAGTAGCCAAAACCACATGGACCCGAGCCATCTTTGAGCCCAGATAAAAATGAGCCAAATTGCCACTTGCATTGGGTGAACCAGACCGAGACCCATCTCCTACATCAAGCCTGGGGTCTGGCCTAACCTGGGTTGAGCCCAATTCGACCTGAACCGAGCAAACTTGGATCAACCCGAGCCATCTTTGAAACCTGATCAAATTGAACCCAATTGCCACCTGCATTGGGTGAACCAGACCCAGACCCATCTCCCACATCAAGCCCAGGGTCTGGCCTAACCTGGGTTGAGCCTAATTTGACCCAAAAAGAGCAAGTTTAGGTCAAACAAAGCCACTCGATCAAATTGGACCTCCTCAGGCCCAATTGAGCTCATTCTTGAGTCCACTGTGTCCCCATCATCCTTTCCAGGTCAACCTGACCTAAATCTCAACTGGCAGCGGTTGAAACCAATGAAAAATAAGCTCCGGTGGTCCCCCCCCCATTTGATCCTTACCCAAAGCCTTCCAAAGGCTGAGCCTCACCGGCTTCAGGCTCACGAGCCCTCTAGGACGATGTCCCCTTCCACCTTGTGCCCATCCGAGGCCCAGCCCAGTCAATCCCAGCCGTCCAAGCTCACGGGAGGTGGCTGAATAGGGCAACTCATCCTAGGAGCTCCTATTTAGTCCCATGCATTCAAAATCACTCCCTAGAGCTCCCTCATTCCTCCCGTTTCATTCCTTGAAGCTTCCTGATTAAGAAGCTCATTCGTTGAGACCTTCTCTGCACTAATCTCTCTATCCTGAGCTCCCTAGATAGGTAGTCTAATCAAGTGAGAAGGAAATCTTCATCCCGGCGGATCTCCACCGTTGGATTGGAGGTTTCTCCTCCCCCGATCCTCCCTATGAAATTTCACCGATGTTCACTGGCGTGATCGCTCGAATCATGCTGGAAAATCCCTACGGCTTCAGGTTCGTGCGGAAAGTTGAAGACATAATCATGGCCATTGATTTCAATCAACGGTTCGGATTAGATCCCGCGGTCCTAAAGGCCGTTTGATCGTGGTCATCCGATCATCCATCCGATGGCTATGATTAATCCAACTGTTATCCGATCAGTCTCCAATGATTACCCCGCCAATCGTGGTGCGCCGCGTGTAATGCGTCGGGTGACTTGGTAATTAACGGATTTAATTTTATAAAAAATTAAAGGGATTTTCAAAAATTAATATCTCCCTGCACACTTGACTGAATTAGGTGTTCTTAGGCTCATTGGAAAGATCTCAAGGAGATCTACAAAAGCCTTATGATTCCAGTCTCTAATTGCATATGTATTAAATTTAATTTTAATATTAGTGCTTTATTAATTATTGCATTTATTATTTAAAATTCATTCACCAGGGCTTGGAATTTTGTGAGAATGAATTTGGACATGTTTTAGACATGTCCAAAATTTATCTCCCCTGTTTGAGGTGTACAAGGGCATTATCATCCCAATTTTGATTTAAGGGTCATGTTTTGACCCTCAAATCCAAATTGGAACCATGATTTATCCAATGAGGTTTAAGATTTGATTTTGAATGTGCTAATGATGTGTATTATAGGGAGTTTAGGGCCAGTGATTTTGCCCAAATTCAGCCTCAGGATAGCTCCCTAGGATTTTTCTAAGGTGACTTAGGAATCACCTTAGGTGGCTTTGTTAGCCACCTTAGAGAATTCCATTTAGGCTCAAATTTGGTATGTTTAGGCCCTGAGATCAGGTGATCTCATGGTCCAAATTTCAGCAGATTTAGTGCCCATTTGGTCCACCAACTAGGAGCCAATAAAATCCCTTCTCTACAATTGGCCTAAAGCCTAATAAATTTACTAAAAATTCTTATTAATCCCTAAAAATTTCATAAAATATCCCTAACTAATTTTGATTAATCCCTAAATCTATATAAATCTAAATCCCTTTAATTTGACATTAAAATCCACCTTAATTTAATTTTAATCAAAATTAATGCTTAATCAATATTAATTAATTAAAAAATTATTAAAAATCCCAAAAAATCTTTAAACACTTTCTGATCTCTCCTTAGATTATTTCTGATCTTTGGAGTTGATTTCAAGAAGTTTAGGACTCCTTTGGGTTCAAATCATCAAAAAGGGCCCTTAATTAAAATAATTAAATAATTTTAATAAATACCAAAATTTCCAAAATTCATAAATAATTGTACAAAATTCCAAATCAATCAAACTCAGTGGATAATGACTCTTATTAAAATCTAGTATTTTCTAAAAATGTCAAAACCACAAAATCAGGTCAAAGTCAAAAAGTCAACAATTTGGTCAACCTTAGGTCAAAATTGGGTCAAAACTTCTAAAATTCATAACTTTTCATACAAAACTCCAAATTAAGTGTGCCACCTGTTTAACAACCCATAATTAGATCTAGTATCTATTAAAAATTTGAAACCTTTAAATTTCTCTCTAATTCTAAAAATGAAATTTTAACCCCTTAGTTAACATATCTAGATATTTTCTTAAAACCCATTAATTCTTTCAAACTCCAGAATTTTCTAAGTTGGTTAATAAATTGCTGAACCAATTCTTTAAAATTAGTAACCAATCCTTTTAATATTAACCTTTTATTTTAATTCCAACCAATTTAAATTAACTTAATTAACCCTGATTACTACTATGTAACCCAGGCCTACGAGGCTATTAGCTTAGCCCCAAGGAAGGTGAAATAAACTTCATGGCCTCAGTGTGAAATAAAGGTAACAATCAATTAACTCTCAAAATATATTTAACTAAAATTCTTAACATATTAATATTTAAACTTTAATCTAAATCCCCCTTTTAAGCCTTAACAAACTTAGAATTCTAGACAACTTTAACTGATCACCCAACTTTGGATCTACCCCAGCCATATGACCTTCTACACACACTTTAGATGGTTTTCTAGGACAACCAACTCTAGATCTAAGTTAGGCCGGTGTTTACTTTCTGCCGTGTGCTGGATTTTTCATGATTTTACTGTATGTTGTGGATGAAATTGCCTTGTTCTGTCTGCTTACTTTTACTACTTTGTGGGTGATTGATGTGTTTGGAGAATAGATTACCCTTAGGATAGGAACAATCTAAATGTTCACATAATTTTTTTGTAGGTGGCCATGCTCATGTAGAGTAATAAAAAGGGGGATAAATGAAAATTAATTATAAAAATGATTGCATAGGTGCTTCAGCTGCTAAGCCCCTAAATAAAAAGAGCGTGGCCACTGTGTTTATTTATTTTTCTGCTCATATATAACTGTTTGGAATACTTTTGATTTATTAACTACTTAGGATAACCTTGCAGAAGTGTCTAGAATTTTATTTCATATTAAATGTAATTTGTGCAAATATAGAATGTTGTGAAAGTAGAGTCTTGAATTGGGATGCATAGGTCCAAAGCTTGGACTCCAAAGAGAAAAGGACACCCCTTAGAGGAGTAGCCCTTTTCTATTTAGAGATCTAAATTTGGATCACTTTTTTCCTACCCAAAGAGGAAAAAGAGGCCTTACCCTTAAAGGAAGTGCCCTCTTATCCATTTGGGTAGCCTATTATAGAGAATCCAAGGAGCCTAAAGGAAGGGAGCCTGAAGGAGAAAAAGACTGAAGAATTGAAGACAAAAGTATCACATTCAAAACCACTTGCATCTCTACTAGGTTTAGAATCCGGGTTGTTGTTAGTGGTGCCCGGTCACTTTACATTCTGCAAGACCCTAGTTTGTAATAAGTAAGACAACTTTGCCTATGGACATTTACTAATTAATTCATTTAAATTTGATATGTTGATATAATTGCTTATTTTTCCTATTTTTTAGCGTTTGTGTGCCGCTTTTATTTTCACCTTGACTCGTGAGACTCATAAGGGTGTGCAAATTTTTATACTCATAATTGATAGGGAATTAGTGAATCTAAATAACATAGAAAGATAACGAATTTAGGGAATTAACTAGGGATCGACCTCGGGATCGCATGCATATTTCTGCACTTCTTCTTTCCTTTCTTTAGACCTTTCCCCGCCTGCGGGTAGAGTCCGGATGGTCTGACCTATGAGGACGAGGTGCCGGTCATGGGGAAGCCCAGTCTTCTAAAAAATAATTTTTTAAGTCTATTTTAAAAATTTCAAGAATTCCTGATTTAAAGTTGTTGACCAACATGCATTGCATTAAAAACATATTTAAAAGAGTTAAAATTTTAATTATATTAGTTCTTAGCATTTTGAGCCCAGCATAAGTCAAAGGGGCCAATTAAGGAAATATCTAGATGTCGGCCCCAGCTCTCTAAAACTTTAAATAAAATGTCCCTACCACTCTTTCCTATAAGACCGGATTCATGTGTTTTAAATTGATTAGGTGATTAGCTAGCTCCCCAATCCAGACCAGGGTAAGTTTAGATCTTACACTGCATTAGTTAGGTTCGGACGACTGTGGTCCAGTGTCCAAAATTAGATTTAGGATCCGGGGTAGATCTTTGATTATAAGACCCCAATATATGAGAATATAATCCCAAATTTCTAATAAAATAACCAAATCAAATTAAATTTTCCTTTAATCTAAAATATAAATCCCAATACTTAAATTAAGTTGGGAAACTTCCGGATGGTTTCGGAATCTCAAAGTGTCCCCTACTCTTCTTCCCTTGATTTTATTAATAACTGCTCAATTTTGATTCATTCCCTTTTGAATTTATAAAATTCACCTCTTTTCGATATCACTCCTAAAAAATCCAATGAAATTTTGTCACTATTTTAATCGAGAGTTTTCGTAGGGGATTCTGTCTCCCTATGATGTAATTAACTACGAGGGTTTGCGCTCGTAGGAGATTTAGAACCACACACACCTGATTTTAAAAATTAATTTTTTTTTAAATTTAATTAGAATTCTTTAGAAAAATAAAAATACTAGTGATCGTTATCCTTATATTCGAAGAATTATCATTGAGCGGTATTTTCTCCCTTCGGGGAGCTATACCTTTCGTTGATAAAGCTTTGGATATGAACTTAACGATCACACTTCTTGACTATTATAACTGGATATTTAGTTGAACTAACTTTGACCCTTCGGGCCCATATGAAGTTCTCTTTAGAATATGGTCATAATATTCAAGACGAGATTCGTAATTCTAAATCTAAATCCCGTCCTAAAATTCTATTTTAACCTTTCGAGGTGATATACTTTTTCTAACGGAATAATTTGATTTTAGAATTAAAATTTAATTTCGATTTCAAAATTCCCAAAGAAAGCTAATATTTTTTAAAACCTATTTTTAAAATTCCACCAACAACATGAAACTTAAAACATTTAAATTTAGTGACATCTTAAACATTAATTTAATTTCTATTAAAAATTACTCTTTTAATTAAATTAAATAATTAAAATTTATTAAAAATTCTAAAATTTCCCCAAACACTTGGAAACCCTTCCTTCAGTCATTCGTGATCTTTGGAGTTAATTCCAAGAGTTTTGGAGCTGATTTGAATCAAAATCTCTAAAATGCCCCTTTATTATATAATTTTAATAATTCACTAAATATCCAACCTTTGAAAAATCATAACTAATCCCAGAAAAATTCAAATTGGGTAAACTAAAACATTCAACTCTAGTTAAAATATAATATTTATTAAAAATATTTGCATACCATAAACCAACCTATGTTGAAAACTCAACTATTCGGTCAACCGTAGTTTTAGGACTGTCAAAATAAGGTCACGAGTTAGGTTCGAGTCCAACTCGAAACTAACCTAACATTATTTGACCAGACCTGAACTCGACCCATTTTTGTAAATAGGTCAATTTTTCAAACCCGAACCCGACCGGCTTCGGGTCCGGGTCGACCCGAGCCTCACCCGCTTCGGGTATGTTTTACTAAAATTTTTTTATTTAATTTGATTTATTTAAACCTAAATCAAATTAAAGTAAGATTTACTTCAATCAATTTAAAATAAATCAAGCTTATTTACTTTAAATAATAAAGTTTATTATTTTTTAGAAATATCATTTACTTATTTCATAATAATCTTTTAAGACCCTCCTAAATTAATTAAAACTCGTCAAATCGGGTTGATTTCGGGTTTCCGGGTCAACCCGAGCTCAACCCGATTTTACAAACGGGTCAAAATCCCTAACCCAAACCTGACCCAATTCGGGTTGACCTAAACCCAAAATTTTAGAAATCTGCTGGATTTACAATTTTCCTTTCCTAAAAACCATAACCGGATATGCATACTTCAACTTCTAAAAACATAACTTTGATTAGAGAGTTCTAAATCCAGCAAACTCAAAGTCTAATTTGTCCTTGTAAGGTCTAATATTTAATAAAAAATACTTAAACCATAATCCTAGCTTGTTTCTAAAAGACACCTTTTGGACCCTCTTTAACTTAGTAGATAGGATTACTCTGGACCCTCTAAAATCAGTTAACTCAACTTAAACTTCAGACAATATTATATTAAGCATTAAAACTGATCAAATAACTAAATTTATTAAAATTGATCTTAAGATATTAATATTTGAACCTTAACCAAAATTTCACCTTTTGGTTTTCAATAAATCGTATCACAAACAACTTGCACTAACTACCCAACATAGGAGATACCTGATACTACACAAACCACTACACACACATAGAAATATTTGCTAGGAAATCACATCTAGCTATAGGTTAGGCCTATGCTTTTCCTTTCATATTTTTATAATGTGATGTTTTTATATGTGTCACATGTGATGGTTGCTTTGCTTTGCTATGATGATTGCTATAATGATTTTTATTACTATACTGTCTTTATGATGTGATGTGCGATAGATTACCCGTAGGTTAGGGGCGATCATGATACTAATGATATTTTCTATAGGTTGTCATGCTCATGTAGCACGAATAAAGAAGGTTAAAATAATAAATTAATCATATAAATATTTGCTACATGTGCTCCAGCCATTTAGCTCCCAAATAAGTAAGAGCATGGCTAAGTATGGCTGATATTTTTTTTTCTTTCCATATTTAATAGCTTGGGATGTTTTATATTAACTGCCTAGGATAACCATGCAGGAGAGTCTAGATTTCTTTTTTCATAATATAACTTGTATTTAATGTATTGAGTTGTGAAAGTTTTTAAAGATAAGTCATTTCAAACATCAGGGATCTAAAGGCAAAAGAAAGTCCCTTTACATGGAATTTTTTTATTTGGGTAACTTTCTGAAGGATGAACCCTATGAAGATTGAGGAAGAAGATCCGTAGAAGGACCATAAGACTATTCGGAGAAGGACATGGAGACAAAGATGAAGATGAAATCCCTTATTTTTAAGAATTATGCCATTCAGTAGAATTTGAATCTAGGTTATTATTGATGGGGCCTAGCAACCATTAATTTCCTTCATACCCTGAGTTATACTTTATATATCACTTATCATCGACTTTTTCTTACTCTGGTGATTTTATTTATATTATTGTATTTATTCTATTTGCACCGTAAAAATTGTCTGCTTTTCATAGGTTTTTTTCTTGCATGTGTGTGTACCTGATTTCGCAAGGCTCTTTAGGGATAAAATTTTTTTACTCATAACTAAGATCTAAAATTTTAAGAATGAAATAATATAGAAAGCTAGCAATCTAGGGAATATTCAAAATTGTCTAGGATTGTATGTATATTAATGCATCTTCTCTTTCCTTGCTTTAAGACACATCCCCACCTACATGTAGAGTCCAAATAATCTGACCTATGAGGATGAATTGCTGGACCTAGGGAAGCTTAGGCTTTCTAAAAAAATATTTTATAAGCCTTTTTTTAAAAAATTTAATGCATTCCTAATTTGGAGACTTTAACTAGTATGCATTGCATTAAAAACTAATTAAATCAAAATTTAATCGCATCAGTTCTAGAAGCATTCTACCTTATATAAGTACAAGGCCACTTAGAAACCTATCTAGATGTCTTCCTTAGTTTTTAAAGACTCAGCCACCCATCCATCTTTTATAAAGACAGAACAACATGGATTTTATACGACTAGGTGGTTAGCTGGCATTCCTTTTCAAGTAGGATACAAGTCTAGAATGCATTAGCTAGGACACGAGTGTTAGTGTTATGTATATAACACTAAATCTACTTTAGATTTAGGGTTCAAAGTTGCTACTATTAGTGTCTCATAGTTTGCCTCAACAGTGGGGAGGTCTTCTATCCTTCAAAGGCAATAAATCCTGCCTATCCTGATCACACAAATGATGCCACCTCCATCCTTCTCTCTTGTATGCTCTGAGTGTATTGTTATCTTCTCTCCAATTTCTTCTCAATACCTTAGTCCCTCCAGATGTTGATATGAGCCGTGTATGTTGACTAAGCTGAGTTAAACCCTTTCTTTCCCTTTGAGTAGGAACTTCCTAGTCTCCTCTATATGTGTCAATCTCATTTGAAAGAATAATATATGATTATTAATCGAGAGTCTTCATAGGCCCTAGCTTGAGATGTAATTAACCACGAGGGTTTGCGCCCATGGGAAGCTGAATCCCACATCAAATAAACCCACTTGATCTGATGTATCGGGTGGGGGAAACCACATTACTCTAATCAGGTCATACATATTATTACTCATTGAGGTGTATAGATGAAAGTCACTATCTCTAATAGTTAATTATACGTATGATCTAATCTGCCCTTCTATTGGCTCGCTTGCAAAAAGCATAAATGCTTACGATCATTCCATACTTTGGGATGGTGCAGTCATACCCTCCGCGCTTTATCCCCTGCACAATGGTGTTCCTTTTAGAGGTCCACAATCTTTATGATGACATTAAAATTAAAACACCATTCACTGATTATACATTAGAAGAAAAAGACTTAGCACAACTAAATATAAAATATTTAAATAATTTTTTCTGTGCATTGAAATCAGAATACTATATGCATGTTTCTACTTATAAAACTGGAAAATAAATCTAGGATAGACTTTACATAACTTATAAATGGATAAATGAGGTTAAATAGTTTATATTGAATATTTTATTACAAGACTATGAACTATTTCATTTGAAACCGAATGAGTCAATTTTTGATATGTATACACATTTTACTCAGATTATTATTTTATTGCATGTTTTAGATAGAGAATTAACTAATTCAGAAAAGGTTAATAAAATCCTACATTATTTACCTACTGTCACAACATAGTCAAATGATCTGAATGTATATTCTATTAACAATCTACTTGGATCACTGATTGCTTATGAGCAAGGAGTGAATCAAAGACATATTGATGCAAGTGATAAGATGAAAGAGAAGAATATTTCTTTGAAAGTGGATTATTTAGAAAGTGATCAATCAATGCTTGAGGATGAAGATGATATTGCACTCATAACTAGGAAATTTAAAAATTTTCTTAGAAGAAAGCAACGAAGACATCATCATTGGAATAAGGGTAAGTTCAATAAGAATGTAAAAGTTTCTAATGAAGTCATTTGTTATGAATACAGAAAGCCTGAATATATAAAGATAGATTGCTTAAATCTCAAAGAAAATCCTAACAAAGAGAAAGTTGAGGAGAAAACTAAAGTTAGGAAGGGCAAGAAAAGAATGCAAATAGCTTTCTAGGTTGACTCAGCTTTAAACTCCTCAAAAATAGAAGCAAAAGAGAAAGTCACAAACTTGTGCTCAATGGAAAATAAACTTTATCATTCAGATTAATAGGAGGTATGTGTGACTTGTCCTACAATGAGTTATATAAAATTTTTGAGAAATTTCATAATGCATATAGGAAACTTAAAAATTGCATGCTAATCTTAACCTCTAGCATTTGAATTTAAAAAAAAAATGAAAATCTCAAAAAAGATCATGCATCTATAGATAGCAACCATATGGCTTCATTGGATGAATTGGATGTGAATAAGAAGTATGATTCTTAGAAAAAATCATATACTGAACTTAACAATAATTTTAAAATGTTTATGGCTAAAACAAATGAAAGAGAACATGAGTTAAAAGCTGATAATTCAATTTTAGAAAGTGCAAATTCATATATTGTAGAAAAACTAGAACTCTTTAAGGAAGGTAAAATACCTCCCACATATGAGCAATTTTATAATCCTGATCAAAAGCATAAATTTTCAAAATATAGGAGAAGAGATTATAACTCACATAAACTGGTAAATCTTTTTCCTAGAGTTAAATGCTTTTATGTGAAATGATGAGACATATTTCCCACACTTGAACTATTCAATGTAGAACATATCTAATGTGAAGACTTAAGATGCATAAATTACAACATATCAAACATGCATCTAGATTATCATTGTCAAGAGGTGAACCAGAATTTATTTGGGTTTCCAAGTCTAACATTTGATAATTTTATAGAAACACTCTCATACAAGCCATCATGAGAGTATTTAGTACTTGGATAGCGGATGTTCGAAACATATGACTAGAGATACAACTCAATTCATATTGCTGGAAGCTAGGGCTGGAGGCAAAATACCACTATGAGAGTGGTAGGAATATGTATGATTGATAATAAAAATAATTTCTTTATTGAGAATTTTTACAGGTTGAAGGCTTAAAACATAACTTGTTAAGTATTAGTCAGCTTTGGGATAGAGGTTTTAACATTAAATTTATGCCTACAAGATGTATTATAAGCAAAATGGAGTTGATGTATTGCATGGAAATAAGGTAAATAATATTGACATGCTTGATTTAAATTATGTTAAATCTTATAATGCTTTTTAATCTCAAAATTATCACTGATGAATCTTGGTTATGACATAGAAGACTTTGTCATGCAAGCATGAAAAATCTTAGGAAGATTACCCAAAAAAATTTGTTAGAGGCATACCTAAATTAAACTTCATTAAAGATCACATATGTGATGCATGCCAATTATGAAAATAAGTCAAGCCCTCCTTTCATTCAATTAAAGATCTTAGAACTAATAAACCATTATAATTCATACACATGGATCTTTTTGGACCGGTTATCACTATATGTTTAGGAGAAAAGTTTTTGGGTATGTAATTATTAATAACTATTCACAATTCACTTGGATTAGATTCTTACCACATAAGAGTGAATCATTTGGCGAGTTCTTAAAATTTTCTACTTGGATTCAAAGGGAGCTAGGTTGTGGAATTCTTTCAATTTAAAGTGATCACAGATGAGAACTTAAAAATAAAAATTTTGAAGTTTTCTATAAAGAGCAAGGAATAAATCTCAACTTTTCAGCTCTTAGGACCCTCAATAGAATGAGATTATTGAAAGGAAGAATAGAATATTAATAGAAGCCACTAGAGCCATGTTGGCTAAATATTCAATTTCAAAATATTTTTGTGCTAAAGTGATTAGCACATCATGTTATATTTTGAATAGGGTAAACATTAGGTCTAAGTTGAATAATATACCTTATGAACTTCTTAAGGGTAGAACACCCAACCTCTCATCTCTACATGTCTTTGGATATAAGATGTTCATTCATAATAATGGGAAAACTCTTTTAGGAAAATTTGATCCTAAATTTGATGAAGGAATTTTTTTAGCATATTCAAGTGTTGGCAAATCCTATAGAGTTTACAACCAAAGGACTTTGGTAGTTAAGGAGACCACTCATATAGTTTTTGATGAATTTAATATTGCTAGAGTGTCTAAGTTGGAAGAAGAAGAAGATGTTGAAGAAATAACCCAAGAAATTGAAAATGTAAATCTTAAAGAAAGGGTTGACATATAAACTGTATTGCCTAGAGAATGGAAATATCCTAAAAGTCATCCTAAAGAATTTATTTTAGGAGACCCGAGTGAAGGTGTTAGAACTAGGCATGAACTTAGCAAAAAAGTGAACCACTCAGTATTTAATTTAATAATTGAACCCACTAATATAAATCAAGTATTTTCTGATGAATTTTGGATTTTGCTCATGTAGGAAGAATTAAATCAATTTGTTAGAAATGATGTTTGGGAGTTAATTGAAAGACCTAAAAATCAAAGTCTTGTTCAAATTAAGTGTGTTTTCAAAAATAAGATGAGTGATTCAGGTGTAGTGGTTAAAAATAAAACAAGATTGGTGGCAAAGGAGTGCAATCAGATAGAATGAATTGATTTTGAGAAAATATTTGCCCCTATAGCCAGATATGAACGAATAAGGGTGCTACTAGCCTTTGCATGTTTTAAAGGTTTTAAATTATTTTAAATGGATGTTAAGATTACCTTTCTTAATGGGATGGAGTGATATAAAATGATGTTTATGTTGAGCAACCTCTAGGTTTTGAAAATTCAGACTTCCCTAAATATATTTTTAAATTGAAAATGAAATTGTATGGTTTAAAAAGGACACCTAAGGCTTGTTATGAAAGGTTAAGCACAATCCTAATAGAAAGATCATCTATTAAAGGAAGTGTTGACACCGCTCTCTTCTTAAAAAGAGTAGGAGATGATATACTCATTGTTCAAATATATATTAATGATATCTTATTTGGATCCACTAATAAAAATCTTTGTGATGATTTTTCAAAAATGATGAGTAGTGAATTTGAAATGAGTTTGATGGGAGACTTGAGTTACTTTCTTGGTTTTAACATAAAGCAGAAATAGGATGGCACATTTTTTACTCAGTCAAAATACATTAAGGACATCCTTTATTGTTTGTGTTTTGTTTTTGTTTGATTTTTTTTCTCTATTTTGGATTTGATTTCTCCTTTGTATTATTTTTATTTTTTGTTCGCATGTCTAATGGATCTTGGTTGACTTGTTTTTAGAAAAAGAATCATGATTATCATATGCAAATCTAAAAATTCATTTTCGATTCGTACTATACGAACCACTTTCATACTGTATGAAATCACTAAATTTTGCTTGAAAATATTTCTAAGTTTGTAACAAAAATGTGTTTTCATATACATATCATATTGTACAAATACATCATCATACTATACAAACATTTCATTTTCTTCTATACAAATAAGGAGGGAATTCGAAATGCAGTTATTTTTTGAAGATCATCTCGAACAAACACATGTTCATCTGTAGGTTCCTATTATCAAATCGCATATGGACAAACCTAACTACCATAGTATGATCATTATTGTCTGATTGTTCCGGACAAACATGTATTCATCTGTATGATCACTTTGGTTAAAAAGTCATACAAATTGAATTATCAAGAATTGCAGTTTATGAAAAGTCGTTTCATTTTTGGCTATTTCAATTCGTATATACCAAAATCATTTCATCCCGTATGAATCATAATTGTACGTACAAACTTTATTTCATATTACACAAATGTGCTTGATTTCTTTAAATTAAAATATATCCTTTGAGTTTTCTTCACAATCTCTTTCTATCTCAAATCATCTTATGTTCAAAACTCTTTAAATGGCAAGCAACCGTAGCAAGAAGGCACAAATTTCCAGAGGATCTTCATCTCATTCTAGTCAACTACATGATAACTTCCTTTCTAAAGAAAATGAAGAAGTCTACTAGCCTTTCTTTGAGGAGAAAAATAACTCCATCTTATCTTCTTATCCAAGAAAATATCAATTTTTCTGTAATTCCTCTTTTTGATTCTACCCAATTTGCCTTCATTCTCACCTTAATCTATGCATATCGTTATGATACCTTTAAGCATTTTCTTGCTAATCTAAGGATGATAGAAAATCATACAAAAATTTCTTCATATGTGTTTAAACATATAGTAGAAATTACTGAGGATTTAGGGACTTTCCTACATCTTAGAACTGAAGGGGTAATGACACACACTATGACTATAAGAGCTAATTTTGATTGGTATATAATAAATCAAACCCTTAGAGGTGTACCTTAAGTTTATCACCATTCTCGTATACATTCTTTGAACCAAAATTCCATGATCATCCAACACATTTTAAGAACATCCATTATTTCTAAAGCTAATAATCATATAAACCTTACTCCTTTGCTTTCTATTATCATATATATTATAATGTCAAACACTCCAATTAATGAAGCCCAGTTAATTATAGACTACATCAATAATCTTATCGACATTAAACTTCCTACCACTAAAAGGAAGAAGAATGTGTCTTTATGACACTTAGTCTCCTATATTTTTAAAAAGAAATATAATTTGATTCATGCTTATCCACCTACTCAACTTCTAATCTATTTCACTGATGCTTCCTTTCATTCTCTTTTTCCAGATTAGGGAGATGAAGTTGGAGAAGAAGAAGCACCTGCTCCTGCACCTGCTCCTGGACCTGAGGATTATTTCTATTAAGAAATTGTCCAAAGATTTGATCATATTTAAACTCGTTTTGATCAACAGTTTGATCACATTGAGACTCACATGGACCAGCATGATGCTAGATACAATGAAGATATGGGTTGGTTCATAGGATAATTTGATTATATAAACACTGAAGTAGCTACCATCAATAGCTACTTTATAATGTTTAATCCTCCTCAGCCACCTCCAGATTAGGATCCTCTAGAATTTTAGTTTTTATTTTTTATTGTAGTTGATATATGTTTTATTTCTCTTTAGTATTTATGTGATGGATTGAGAAGTTTTTATATTTTCTTTATCAAGTTATATTTTCATTATTTGTTTAATTAAAATCCTTTTCTTATGTTGGTGTTAATTTTATTAAATTATCTTTGAGTTTTTATTATTCAAATTACTAATATCGATCTAAGAGAAAAATTTAAAATATTTTGCACTACAACTTAAGTTACTGGCAAAATTATTTTTCTCTTATCAAACTTTAAATCAATTACAAATTAAATTTAGATAATAAGATCATTTCTAATATATCCTCAAAATATTATCTTGATCGGACATGAATCTTGAGGCAAAATCAAGCCGGAAACTTCAAAAATTAAAATTGAGATCACCTAAACTCCAATTTTAGGGAACTTATAGTCAAACCGAGTGTCTCAAAAATATGAACCCAACGACACCAAATTTGACTCAATTCGAGCCCAAATGAGTCCAAATCAAGGACCTGAAGGGCTGTTGGAAAGTTTGAACCCTGATTTGAGTTAACAAACGGTTTCTAAATATAAAGTTCTTATAAAATAATCGAGCGGCTCAACGAGACAAATCCAACGAGCTTAAGATTGCTGAATTCCGATATTATTAAGACCTTCAAATGTCTAACGAATGGTACACGATCAAGGGATTCAATATCGGCCGTCCATCCGACCACTCACTATTTACCCCTAATCTCTCACATATGTACAAGCCATGCCACTTCAGAATATCTATAAATAAACCCCTCATTTCTCATGAGAGGGGACTGAAGCAAGAAGAAGAGAAGGATAGGAGGGAAGAACTCCTCCTCAACTACTGCCAGAGTTCTGCCCAACGTCAAAATTCTGCCCAATTTCTGAACGACGCCATAGTTCTGCCCGATGCTCAAGTGACACTAGAGTTCTGCCAGATGTTGGAATTCTGCCCAATTTCCGAACGACGACAGAATTCTGCCCGACCTCCGAAGGACGCCAAAATTTTGATCGATCTCCAAGTGACGCTAGAACTCTGCCCGACGTTGTAACTAGTTTTCAATCCTGAAGTGATTCATTGTAATATGATCATCCTAAATTTTAAGGATGAGTTAGCCTCTAGTATTTCAAGAAAACACTAGTGAAACTCTTTCAACTAGGCATGGCTCTGTGGTTTTTCCCTTTTAGGGTTTTCAATGTAAAATTCCTAGTGTTGATATTTCCCATCTGTTTGTGTGCTAGATAGCCATACAGCACTGAGACAAGTTTTTTAACTCTATCGCCGCATATATTCTAGTCCGCACTAGTTTGGTGCCATTTGTGAAAAACATTATCCCATAATTTTGAGTGTTACTTCGATGGCCAATAGGCACAATAATTATATATTGGGAGCTTCTCGCTCCAACTCCCACCAATCCAGAAATCAGTCTATAAATCATAGACACCCCATATTTGCCTTCTTTTACCCTGGGGAAAAAAATGTTGTTGGCGAAGGAATCTCAGGACCTTCCTTGGAGGAGTGAATACGAAAGATGGAAGAGTTTCAAAATGAGATCCTTCAACTCCTGCGAGAGACTCGATGACCGACACTAATACCTCAAGAGGAGATTCTTCTCCCGTGAGATCCACCAGGGCCTGAAGATGTTTACCCAAACATCTTCATGGTGAGATTCCCCTTCCTCCACCAATGATGCATCCTCTGACACATCAATAGAATGAGCTTATTGACACAATAAGCTCTACCCATCCTTCGCACTCAAGTCGCCAACCTCGTATTCCTCGGGACATCTCTGAGGACTCAGGTCGACACTATATTGCTTAACACCCTACATCATGAATTATGAAGATTTATCTGAGAAGAGTTTTCCATAAGGGGTATAAGACAATCTCATCATCAATGGGATTTATAGGAATCATCACCTTTAACTGAAGCCATTCTTTAGCATCCCATTCCAATTGGCTTCAAACTACCAAGCATCAAGTCCTATGACACGACATCTGACTCGTACGAGCATATCTACCACTATAGAACCATCATGCATATTCAGCGAGCCTCGAATGCACTCCATTGCTAGGTTTTTCCTGCCACCCTTAAAGGACAGGCTCGAATGTGGTTCTATTTGCTTCCATCCAGAATGATCCCTTCATTCATAAAATTGGATAAAATATTTGTCGAATAGTTTGTAGCCAATCAAAGAATTACTAAATATTCTTCTCACCTATCCAGGATCCATCAAAATGAGGGAGAATCATTGAAGGAGTATTTTTAATGATTTTCCACTGAGGCCCGATAGTTTCCAGGAGTAGACCCTGAATTGCTCGTAGGTTCTTGGAGGCCTTCGTCCTAGCCTCTTCTATTCGGCACTCATGTGAGACACTGTTCATTCATACGCCAATCTGATCCATCATGTAGAGGCACAAATCTCAGCAGATGAAGTCATAAATGCTCACATAAAATAGTTTGAGGCAACTAATGGGAAACGCAAAGGTGTACCTGGGATAGATCATTCATCCTCATAACAAAATAAGCAAGGGAAAAATAATCTACCTCCTAGGCCTCCATTATCATGGGAAACTCGATAGGAGAAGGAGTATACCTTACTCAATACATCTCGAGCAAATGTATTGATGGTTGTCCGAGATCAAGATATAGTGAATCCTTTGAAGCCGAACATAAGAAATCCAGCTCAGTACTGTCACTTTCATCGTGGTCACACTACCGAAACATATAAGAAACTCAAGGATGAGATCGAAATACTTATGTGTCAGGGTTATCTTTGACAATTTAATCAAGATCCATCTACCCGAGACGAAGCTCGTCCCACTTGGGGGGGGGGCAAAAATTAACAACAAAGACAACCATTAAATAATATTCAAATGATTGGTAATATTGAATGACCATGCACTTCATGCATTTATATTAGTAATACTACTTGTATTGTTTCATCATGTATCTTTTATGTTAGCTAGGGAGTCACTTTGATATCCCTAATGTTTTCTTCAAAGTTAAGCATTGTATTGTCCCTGTACATATATCTTATGTGTTGAGTATATTGTAACTTATATATCCCTAAATCATACTAGGGACTTATTGTATTGTCTTACATGACATGGTAATATATTGTTCACTGATGAATATCTTTATCTATGATTTGAGAAATACATAATTTTTATTGTATCTTAATAACTGGATGATCAATCCTTGGGGGATTTAATCCGACCTCTTACACACAGATTAAAGTTATTAAAAAGCAAGGCTCTGACATACAATCTCAGATAGGTCTTACATCCTTGGTGGATTCTCTTGACCTCTTTCACATAAGTTAACATCATCGAGCAGGGCTCTAACATACAACCTCGGATAGGTCTTACATCCTTGGTGGATTCTCTCAACCTCTTCCACAGAGGTTAACGTCATTGAGTAGGACTCTGACATACAACCTCAGATAGGTCTTACATCCCTGGAGGATTCTCCTGACCTCTTCTACACAGGTTAATGTCATCAAGCAGGGCTCTAACATACAACCTCAGATAGGTCTTATATTCTTGGTGGATTCTCTCGACCTCCTCCATACAAGTTATCATCATAAAATAGTTCTCTGATATAAAACCTTCGATAACTCTTATTTTCTTAATGGATTCTCTTGATCTCTTCCATAGAGGTCAACATCATCAAGCAGTGCTGTAAGTGAACAAAATTCCTTATAAAGATTCCATAAAAGTAAGTGTGATAAAATCATCACTCATATAAAGACTTTAGTATGCTAATAGTGCCTCCAAAATTAACAACAAAGACAACCATTAAATAATATTCAAATGATTGGTAATATTGAACGACCATGCACTTCATGCATTTATATTAGTAATACTACTTGTATTGTTTCATCATGTATCTTTTATGTTAGCTAGGGAGTCACTTTGATATCCCTAATGTTTTCTTCAAAGTTAAGCATTGTATTGTCCCCGTACATATATCTTATGTGTTGAGTATATTGTAACTTATATATCCCTCAATCATACTAGGGACTTATTGTATTGTCTTACATGACATGGTAATATAGTGTTCACTGATGAATATCTTTATCTATGATTTGAGAAATACATAATTTTTATTGTATCTTAATAACTGGATGATCAATCCCTGGGGGATTTGATCCGACCTCTTACACACAGATTAAAGTTATTAAAAAGCAAGGCTCTGACATACAATCTCAGATAGGTCTTACATCCTTGGTGGATTCTCTTGACCTCTTTCACATAAGTTAACATCATCGAGCAGGGCTCTAACATACAACCTCGGATAGGTCTTACATCCTTGGTGGATTCTCTCAACCTCTTCCACAGAGGTTAACGTCATTGAGTAGGACTCTGACATACAACCTCAGATAGGTCTTACATCCCTGGAGAATTCTCCTGACCTCTTCTACAAAGGTTAATGTCATCAAGCAGGGCTCTAACATACAACCTCAGATAGGTCTTATATTCTTGGTGGATTCTCTCGACCTCCTCCATACAAGTTATCATCATAAAATAGTTCTCTGATATAAAACCTTCGATAACTCTTATTTTCTTAATGGATTCTCTTGATCTCTTCCATAGAGGTCAACATCATCAAGCAGTGCTGTAAGTGAACAAAATTCTCTATAAAGATTCCATAAAAGTAAGTGTGATAAAATCATCACTCATATAAAGACTTTAGTATGCTAATAGTGCCTCCAAAAATATGGGGGGCAATATATCAAAGCATATCTCAAAGATGCATAAATAATTTTATTTCCTCTGAGGGACAAATTTTTAACTTCATGTACAATGGAGTTACATAAATCCAATATCAAGATTCAAGTGTACATATATTCTTGCTAGAAGTTCAAATCAAAAAGTATATTTACATCATCTATATAAGACTATATGATGTTGGCACACTTTCATATAGATGCATATTGCCTTTTCAAAATGCCACTAAACACCCGCCATCATTGGTTCTTTTTTGGTGTATGCCGGTGGTCCTTTACTTTATATCAATCATTATTGGCTTCTCGCTCAACTACTGGTAGCAACATATCCTCCAACTCTCTAATTTAGCTCTAAACTCGACCATTGACTGTCGACAAACTTTTTCTTAAATATCATAAAAATTCTCCCCATCTACTCACCACTTCTAGTTATCCTCCCGTCACAGAACTTCTGCACATCGTGCGACTTTCGTCAGAATTCTACCCGACATTGAGCTTCCTCCCATCGCTGGACTTCTACCCGTCATGGGACTTTCATCGGACATCTAACTATATGCTGATAATCGTCAATTTTTCCCCGACCGTGGGATCTTGAAGAGGGAGGTGGAAGAAGAGAAGTTGTTGTAAAAAGTCTAACTTCTGCAAGAAGAGGGCCACTGATTTTGAGTAGGGAAAATCACCTATAAAAAATAGTGGAAGACCTCTAAAGCAAGAACAAGATAGGGGAGAAAGAAGAAAAAAGAAAAGAAAAATATGACTTCTACGCAAGAAGAGGGGCACTAATTTTGAGTAGGGAAAATTAGCTACGAAAAATAGTGGAAGACCTCTAAAGCAAGAAGAAGACGGGGGAGAAAGAAGAAAAAAGAAAAGAAATGTTCGACTTCTACGCAAGAAGAGGGGCACTAATTTTAAGTAGAGAAAATCACCTACAAAAATAATGGAAGGCCTCTAAAGCAAGAAGAAGATGGGGGAGAAAGAAGAAGAAAGAAAAGAAAATTCTAACTTCTATATGAGGAGAGGGGCACTAATTTTGCGTAGGAAAAATCACCAACAAAAAATAGTGGAATGCATCCCCTTTTAGAAAGTTAGAATGAGAAAGAAGAAAAAATTATTCTTCTACACTAAAGAGGAGTACTAAATTTAAGTAGGGAAAATAACCTAAGAAAAATAGCAGAAAATCTCTAGAGCAAGAAAAAAAATAGGAGAGAAAGAAAAAAAAGGAGAAGAAATCTCTAACTTCTGTATGAGAGGAGAGGCGCTGAGTTAAGTAGGGAAAATCACCTACTAAGAAACAACGAAAAGCCTCAAGTGTCAGAAAGCCAGAGAGAGAAGAGGATAAGGTACAGGTTTCCTCTGGCCCTAGGGGTCTATTTATAGTGCTTTTGGAGAAAAATAAGAAGATTCTAGAATTTTTTAATTTTTTAGAATTTTTTTTTGGATTTTTTAAAATTTTTTGGGATTTTTTAAGAGTTTAAAAATAAAAAAAATGGTTGGATTGCGGCATCCAAATCGCTAGCGGACAGGAGGCGCATGGCGACAAAACGGCGCGTGCACTACATTGTCTTGTACGGGTCGGCCGGGTCGCGGGCAGGCCGGGTGCGGGTCGTTTGAGCGTGCAGCGCGCGGTCTGAGCGGGATACGAGCGGGACTAAGGGAACTACGGAGCTGGCCCAGGCAGGCCACGGCGCGAGCCAACGGTCCTGACGCGCAGTTTCGTACTGCCAGCGATGGCGATGGCGGCGACAGCCAGGTGGCTAATTCGGCCAGTTCGGCTACCCACTTGATTATGGGTCTAATTTTTGCCAAGGAAAGGTCAAATCGGATGTTTTTGGGGTCCCTAGAACCGATTTTCGATGTTTCAGACTCAATTTCGGTAGTTTTAAAGCCATTTGAGGCTCATACACACAACATCAGATTTAAAATCACATGGAAAATTTCCCAAGTTTGTGACGAGTATTTTCGGACTCTTAGAGCTTCGACGTCCAAAAATAGGGGGCAACTGATATATCCTCAAAAAATTATCTTGATCAGACACGAATCTCGAGGCAAAATCAACTCAAAATCTTCAAAAATTAAATTCGGGATCACCTAAACTCCAATTTTAGCAAACTTATAGTCAAATTGAATGTCTCAGACATAAGAACCCAACGACACCAAATTCGACTAAATCAAAGCCCAACTGAGTCCAAATCAAGGAACCAAAGCACTATTGGAGAGTTCAAACCATGATTTGAGTTAACAAATGGTTTCCAAATATGACATTCTTATAGTTTAATCGAGCGGCTCGAAGAGAAGAATACAAAGAGCCCAAGATCGCCAATTTCTGATAACATTAAAACCTTCAAATGTCTAACGAATGATACACAATCAAGGGATTCAATATTAGCCGTCCATCCGACCACTCCCTATTTACCCCTAATCTCTCACCTTTTACAAGCCATGCCACTTCAGAATATCTATAAATAGACTCCTCATTTCTCATGAGAGGGGACCGAAGCAACAAGAATATAAGAAGAAGAGAAGGATAGATGGAAGAACTCCTCAACCATCGCCAGAGTTCTGCTCGATGCTGAAATTCTGCCCAACTTTCAAATGACGCCAGAATCCTACCCGACGCTCAAGTGACACCAGAATTCTGCCCAACGTCAGAATTCTACCCAATTTTTGAATGACAATGGAATTCTGCCTGACCTCCAAAGGATGCCAAAATTCCATCTGATCTCCAAGTGACGCAGGAACTCTACCCGACATTGTAACTAGTTTTCAATCCTGAATTGTTTCATTATAATCTGATCGCTCTAAATTTTAAGGATGAGTCAGCCTCTTATATTTCAAGCAAACACTAGTGAAACTCTTTCAACTGGGTGTAGCCCACATGATTTTTCCCCTTTCAGGGTTTTCCATGTAAAAATCCTAGTGTTGATATTTCTCATCTATTTGTGTGCTAGATATTCGTACAACGCTGAGATGGAAGCTTTTTAACTATATCGCCAAATTAATATGTATCTTATAGTTATGATTGTTGCAAAACAAGTGACTTATTTTTTCTTTTATTTTCTTATTCAATGTATTGATTGTATACTTAATAATAGGATTTTGTTTTATAGATTATTCTTCTTTACATAAGAAAGGTTTTTTCTTTTGTTTAATAGATAATCACACAAGCTAAGATTTGCTGGGTTAAGTTGTGGAAAGAATGAAATGTCAAAAGATGCACAAAGTGTGCCAAATTTGAAAAGAGGCACAAAATGAGCCCAACATGAAAGATGCACAATGTTTGCAAAATTTGAAAGAGACACAAAATGAGTCCAAAATAAAAAGACGCGTAATGTTCGCCACTCAAATAATTCTTATTAATTAAGAAGCATAAAATGAGCCCACAATACATTTAGTTCTTTCCTTTATATCTTTAATTATTAGAGAAATCCTTGCATTAAATGCTAATTTTAACTATTTAATTTGAAACTATAAGAATTCTATTTAATTAATTTTGTAATGATTATTCTATTTGATATTTCTACTTTCTAGAGCGAGCATTGAATCTATTTAAATTTTCTTATCAAAACTATTCTTTGATCTAAAATTTGAGTCTTTTTTTTTTCAATCAGAACTTTAATGTTGTCTATGCAAATAAGTTAAAATTATCTTCTTATATCATATATTAGATTTGTCTAATAACAACTTACTTTTTCAGGAGATTTTTGTTGTGATGGCAAAAAAGGGTGTGTTTGAAGATGTGTTTTGTGTGTTTGAAGTTTTCTGGTTTATATTTTGGTGTATGTTTTGTGTTTGGTTTTGTACCTGTTATTTTATCTTTAAGTTTGTTTAGATTTTATGTTTTATGTTTTATGTCATAATGCTTTAAGGGGGAGCATATTTATGGTTTTGGTTTTCTTATTTTTCTTTTTTTTTGTAATTTGTGTCATACTAGCTTGTTTTGTGTTTGTTTATGAAACTAAAATTAAAAAGAGGTGCAAAATTTTATTGTTTCCCCATGTTGTTTATTTTTAACTTCAGTAATGGGGTTTTAGGAGAAAAGTACATTATTTGTTATTCAAACCAATAATTATTTTTGCCATCATGAAAAAAGTGGGAGATTGTTGCAACTCATGAATCTAGATTGACAATATAATTTTTAATGATATAAAGATATTATTGTTCTATTAATTTTATTATTTCTCCAAGCATGGACTGGACATTTTTTGTTTGTTCTTTGTGCGTACTAACATTTCAGAAAAATTATACTCCAAACTACTGAAGACTTCAAGACAGAGTAGAATATGATTTCATGTAATGAAGTCTATAATTCCTTATTTTTTATTTTTTTATAGTCTGAGGGAGTGCAATTGTAATTGGGTAACCGTGCAAACACACAGGGAGAGAGAGTTAAAATTTAGAGTTTTAAAACTAATCATGTTATACAATTTGTCATATGTTTTCTCTAAAAAGCAGTTAATCAAATCATGGCCTGTATTTTTGTATTGTTCATACTATACGAAGTTAGTTTGTATAGATGACTAATAGTATAAGAGATCGGGTGTGTACTAGTTCATCCAAAATGAACTCATTTATTTTTGTACTATTCATAATGTATGAAGTTAGTTCGTGCAGACGTCTAACAGTGTACGAAATGGGGATCGTCCACGTTTGTACCAAACAAAGCATGATTTATTTTAACTGTTCATACTGCATGATATTAGTTTGTACAAATGACTAATAGTATATGAAATAAGGTTCATACCATAGCATACCAGACAAACACACTTAGTTTTGAACTATTCGTACCATATGATGTTAGTTCATACAGTCGACTGATAGTGTATGAAATTAGGTTCATAAAGGATCATACCAAGATTTTTGAACTGTTCATATAGATGATCCACGATTGTACTGTACAATATGAACTTGTGTCACTTTTAATTTTAATTTTTTTGGATGGTTTTTCTTATATTTCTTATGTAAAGAGTCATAGAAATTGACTTAAAAACCTCTACTGTGAATTTTTCTTGAGAGTGGCCTTTGACTGTGAGTGTTTGGGAGAGATTGTGAGAGTGAAGTGAGAGATATTAAGTGAGGGGAGTTGTGAAGGATTCAAAATGTTTCCCAAAGCGAGGATCTCATTGTCTTCTTCTTATTTCTGCTCATCTCCTATGGGAACTTTTGAGATAAGATTTTCAACATTGTGTTGGGGTTCTATGCCTTCACCAGGAGGGTGAAAAAGGATGTGACGGTTCTCTGCCTTCACCAGGAGGGTGAAAAAGGACGGCTAGGTTCTTTGCCTTCACAAGGAGTGTGAAAAATGATGAAGGTTCTCTGCCTTCGCCAGGAGGGTGAAAAAGGAAGTTAGTTCTCTGCCGCACCAGCTTGGTGGAAGAGAGTTTGTAAGGGTTTCTCCACCTTGTTGTGGGAGTAAAAGGAGAGTCACATTGATTTAGTGCAATAATAAAGAGTCTCCAAGGAGTGGACGTAGGTCTAATTTGGACCAAACCACTATAAATTTGATGTTCTTTTGTTCACTTTTATTTTTTTCTGTATTTATTTTTCCGTACTTTAAAGTTTTGTGGTTGAAAATTCTTTTGAGATAATCATATCTAAATAAATACATATTCAGGGATCATTATTTAAATTTTCTAGAAATGGTTATAAAAAATCCATGAAAGTTTGTAAAATAACTAATTCACCCAACTCTTGGTTAGCCTTGGGACAATTTAACACGGTCTAACTACCTACTCGAACTTTCAAACCTAACCCTTTTTAGCCTATCCAAAGGCATTCCATAGCACCCTAGAAACTTCAAAAGAATTCCTATTTAGTACGTAGGATGGATAGTACTAGTGGAGGAGGTGATTTCATGGTATTGAAGTGATTATGTGGGTTTAGCTAGAAGCCCTCTCTAAGAAGAATTATGAGTCAGTAAAATCATGCTTTCTTAAACCCTTAGTGGGTTAAATTTATGAGTCCTATTTCTTTTATTTATACCTAGGGTTGAGCAAATACTAGTGTAGTAGTTCTCACTTTAATTTTAGGAAATAATGTAGATAGTTCCTTATTTATTATATCATAAGTCTTCACCTCGAGCTTCTACTTTTTCTTACTATTATGTTAATGAAATGTTAGAATTAAATTTTACTTTTAATAAATTAAAATGCTCAATATTAAATTCAAATTTCAAAACTTTAAAGCTTAATATAAGAGAGTTTAGAGTACGCCCCAACTTCTTAGAATCTATTGGTCTTTATTTTTCATCCTCTGGTATCTGAAAAGAAGTGCTCCAAATTTAATTCAATCCCTTTGAAATTCTAAAAAAACATCTTTCTCTAAACTTTAAAATTATTAACAAATTATTTTCCATTATATTAATTAAGATTTTTCTTAAGAGATCAACTTTTTAGGGTTGTAAAGGGTTCTTTTATGGGGAATATATACCCTATAATAAAATAAATCATATCTTACTCATATTATTTATGAAAAAAAATCTAGTTATATGAATATTTTTTTAAAATTTTTATTTTTATTTTCATACTTATTTCACAATAATATCTATCTTTTGAGACGGTATGCTATTCTCTATGCCATATTTGATCACAAAAATAAAAATATCAAATTTATTGTTTATTTTTCTGAATAGATTTTTTTGTGTCTCTACTAGAAATGTTTCCTCTCTCCATCTACATTGCTGTTTTATATTTTTATAAATTATTTTAACATCCTACGTAGGCATTGACTACCCAACCTGGATTGGCTGAAATGTTTAATTCTTCCTTGGAAATATGTTTCCAACATATGAATTTTAGAAACACCTATAAATCCTTAATTTGATGGGTAGGGTTCTAGTATCCCATAAAATTTCTAATTTGATCAATTTGTTAAAGCATATAACCTGTTAATAACAGAAAACTTAATAAGTAATATTTTAAGTTTTTTTTTTAAGAATATTAAAGTTTTGAATTATGAACTTTTGATTGAACTTAAGATATGCTGGATAAGATTTTAAAATTTCAATATTTCAATCAAAATTCAATTTTTTTTCAAAAATTTAAATTTTCCTTCACAAAATTTAAAATATCTCTTAAAATTCAATATAAAATCTTTCCAATACCCCCATAGAATTTGAACTACTTTTCAAGCTTAAATATTGGTAGGTTTGATTTATAAAATCCTCAAAATTGAAAAATAGAAATCGATTATCCAAAAATAAAATCTCTCAATATTAAAATTTTCTAAAGTCCCTTCCTATCCTAAAACCATAGTTTAGTTACATATTCATTATAGTTCATTATGTATGATAGAAAAGGATCCACAACTAATTCAATTTAAAAAAAAAAAAAAGAATTTGGATTAAAATCACGAGTTTAGAATGCAAGGAATAAGAAGTTTGACTTAGGAATTTTTGTAAATTCAAAAACTTATAGGAAAGTTATCTTTTAATTCTCGACACCTTAATCATGACTAGTAATGGCCAGAAGTTCATTACTGTTGTACCCATGAAGGTAGTTTGAGAAGATTCTCATCATGAAGTTTATAATGAGATGCGAGACTAAGCTTGAAATTTGTATCACTAGTCCCATTACTCTTTTAGGGTTGGGCACCCTAAGACAGTCAACATCAATAAGAAATTGAGAAGCCAGTCATCACTAAGACCTTTGCTCCTCTAACTACTCGTAGAACATTCAAGATTTGTTCTTCTTTTGCATTGATATGTACTAAGATCCAAGATGTAGATGCATAATAAAAACTATCACACAAGGTGAATAGTGGATAAGGAAATTAAACTTGTTTATGACATGTCCATTGCATGCTACTACTAGGGAGGCCGTTGAGTTTGAGCTTCCCAAGCCTCTCCACTCTTTGGTGGTAGTAGGATCCACCCTCACTTCATTGCTCAAGGGGAGGAGGATGTGTGGGTGATAGCCTGCTCGCTTCCTTGGACATCTGACTATTGTTCACAAGAGATTGTAGAGAACAAAGAAAAAAAATTCAATAGTCTATCGAGAGGACTACTGTAAAAAATGTGTTGATAGTTTTGATTAGTCGAAATCTAAATTCTTAAAGAACTAAAATCCTTAAGTAGGAGAATATTGAGACTCGATAATAGCTTATTCTATTTTGAGGGCTAGAAGAATGTTCTCCAAATGATCAGCTACATCAGCATTATCAGATGTATGGTGCAAGTTCCTTATGAATTCCTCTACCCCCTTTGACGATATTCTTTTGACTGGTGAGCAGCACTACGAGTGCTTCTAGAGCCTCTGACTTTGATCTCTTCATCTCATGTGATTTAAAGTCTACCTTCTCTGAGTTCAACAACAACTTCTAATGATTATTCAAGTCATGTATCTCTTTTTTTTTTTTCTTTTTATCAACTCTCTCAGGATGGTTACATTTCTTCTCATCACAATGTGCATAGCTCAACCTTTACATACGTTAGGGATGAAGATGGTGAGACAAATCAATGTGGTAGGCACTCCTATTATTATAGATATTATTATGAATCATGTAGCAAAGAAGAAAGAAGAATAATAATAAGAAAGTGGGTAGCAAAGGAGAAAGAAGAAATAAAAAAGTGGAATTTTAAAGGTAAATATCTAAAAGGAGTATACTCCAGTAGATCCTAGTTATGTGCTAATGAATAAACCACGTACAAAAATGGATAAATAGAAAGTCATCAAAAAGAAAATAGATGAAGAAGAAACGATTGAATTTGATTCGAACTATATTCTTCCACCTACCATTGCCCAACCATAGTCTTTTGATAATCTAATCATCGACTGCAGTCCTTTAAAAATAATTGTTCAACTTTGGGCACTTGAGCACCATTGCCAATTACAATCCTTGCTTGAAAACAACCACCTAACTATGGTCTCCTAATCATTATTGTTTGACTATAATCCTCTACAACCATCATTCGGCTATAGTCCTCTAACCTCCATCACTTGATTACCAATCATAATCACTTAATTAATGACGCTTGTTGATTTCACTAATTTTATTACTTGTCATCACTAACAATGTCAATGCATGCCAACATTTATAAGGCCAATGTATGTCATGGATACCAAATGTCAGCACTATGATCCATGCTAGACTTCTTAGTATCTCGTCTTCCCTCCATGAAGGAGAGTGATCAATAAATTACAAATGATCTCATAAAGACAAGTCCCATGCTATATTGCTCTTCCAAGTTCTATCATAAGATTTATTCTATATGTCTACTATATTGCATCAATACATTCCTCAGTCACTGGGAAATGCTTCATTTGTAATTGACAATACATACTAGTGGAACCTTTTCCACTAGGATAGACACAATGATCTTTTCCTTTTTGGATTTTACTTGTGAAAATTCTAGTATTTTTGACCCAGTTTTATCGATGCATGTGTTAGATATTTGTAAAATGCTAAGAAGTTGAACATTCTCTCTACTACTGTAAATCTTTTGAATATAAGTTTTGCATGAATAAAGCTTGGATAAAAAATAAAAAATTCTTTTATTCCATAACAAATTCAACTATTTTGTAATTTCATTTTATGCAAAAGACATTATATGCTTATATGGGAAAAAGAAAAATCCTTAAAAATTTTCATTGTTTTCAAAATAACATATTGTTGCTCATTCAAGTAGCGAAATAACCAAAAGCCGAAGTTCTTCCAAACAGAATGTTCAGAAGAATTTATCTCAAAGATATTTCTTAAAAAGAATCAATTGGCAGAAAAGATAAGCTGAATAAAATAAAAGGATCGCAAAAAATACATTTATCTTTTCCAGCATTTGTTCACCACTATCCAGAAAAGAATTGTTTCAAAAGTCCAGCATTGCTTCAGACCGCATCTCCTGCTTTTAGATGTTCAGCGAAAAAAACCAACAGAGCTAACAATACTTCAATGCAAAACGATAGAAAACGACATCTAATTCTATGGAGAGGAACAGTCAAATCCCGTTTCCACAGTAGCTGTCACTGTCTTATTTGTATGACCTCTCTCTCTCTCTCTATCTCTATCTCACATATATAAAAATTTTATGATCATTTGCACTTAACCATAGACATCATAAGTTATGATCTCAAAATCGGTACACTACGAGGAGCTCAACAAGTAACACAATCCTGCTACCGTAGGCAGGTTCAACCATGCCCATTGATTACCCTAAATATCAAGGATTTAGATCTCCGAAATAAGGACATTTCTCAAAATGCCTCTTATGTTGAGGATCTTGCTTGCATTTCTCTATCAGATGAGCATCCTTCAAGAATAGTGCAGAGACATTTTATGATCACATGAGCATATATGGAGCAGAAATGAAGTGGATCTTTAAGGGTTTGTTTAGAATGGTTGTAATTTTTTTTCTAAATATAGTTGTAAAATTATTTATGAGAATGTAACATTTTTAGAAGTTGCTATAAAAAATAACTTCTAAGTACATTAAATTTTTGAAACCAACAACTAAATAAAATTATGATTTTGATTTGAAAAATTAAAGATAGAATATTATCATAAGATGAGATAAGATATTTATCTTAGAATACTACATCACTACAGGAAAAATGCAAATTTCTGGCAGAAAAAATTCGTCAGAATTTTCGACGAATTTTCGGTGAATTTTCCCGCATATTAACGATGAATATTTTGGTGGAATTTCCGATAGATTTTCCGATGGAATTTTTGAAGAAATTTTAAATTTCCTGAAAAATGATTATTATAAATATTTAAAAATATTCATTAATAATTATTTTATATTAAATTAATTTAAATTTTAAAAATTTATTATTAAATTAAATATAATAATTGTTTTGATCTAAATTAAGTTTAAATAAAATATAAATTAAATTAAAATAACTCGGCTTTTATAAATTAATTTTATTATTTTATATTTTATTAAGCTTATTATTTAAATATCTTAATTATTTTAAATTAAATATTCAGCTTTATAATATAAATAAATGAAAAACTCATAAAGTAAAACAGTTTTGCAGCAATGAACTAGTGGTAATGCGGGCGTGCGTGCGCGTAGGGGGGTGCGGTTCGAATCCCGTTAGACGCAGGTGTGGCGAGCGGGGGTCAAGGGCGGGTCTCCGCCGAGTCTCGCGGACGTGAGTTAGGCTGGGCAGGTTTACGTCGGGTCGTTCAGGCGATGAGCTAGGCAAGGCAGGGTTAACAGTGGGTCGCATGGGTCTGAGGGTTGGCCCGCTGTGTGGGCAACGGGGGCTCAATTGGTGTTTTTTTTTCCATCTTTCCATCGTAGTATATCCGCCGGACAAAGTTCCGACATATTTTCCATTAGAAATCCACCGAAAATATTTCCATCAGATTATTTTATGCCGGTAACATTTTTCGGCTTTCTATCATCGAAAAAAATTCATCGAAAATCTGACGGAAATGCTAATTTTTGACAGATTTTGGGCATTTCCGATGAATTTTGTCCATACTATATATATATATATATATATATATATATATATATATATATATATATATATATATATATATATATATATATATATTTATAATGTTAATAGTGTCTATAGTAAACATTTTATGATCATTTGCTCTTAACCATAGAATCATAATTTATGAACTCAAAATTTCTCTTTTAAATACAAATTAATATATAGATATTTTATGATCAAGTGAGCATATATGGAGCATAAATGAAGTGGATCTTTAAAAGTGTTTGGATGGATGTAATTTTTATAAATATGATTATAAAAATATTATGATGAAAATAATTTTTTAAAAAACTACTGTAAAAAATAACTTCCTAGCTTTTTTTTTTACCTAGCTGATTGTTTTTATCAGGTTTTGTTGGCCTATTAAAAGTTCATATCTTTGCCATTCTTTTTTGGGTGATGGCTCCCAGCATTTCAAGTTCTTTTTTATAAGTTTTTTATGTTTGTAATTAGGTGGGATCTTCTGCTTTTAGGTTTTATTTTAATTTTGTATGTTTGCTCTTATGAGTGATAGCAAGCTTTAGATTCATTCAAAGGACATGTAAATTCCTTTTAATTAACGCGTATACTCATCAGTGAGTTTTTTAAAGAAAAAAAAAAAACTTTCTAGCACAAAAATTTTTCAAGGCATCAACCAAATAGAATTGTGATTGAGATCTAAAATTAAAATAATAAAAAATTATCCCTAAAGAAGCCATAAGATAATATATGATATTTCTATTAGAATACAGTACACTCTTAGGTTAAAAAAATAAATAAATAAACTAAGTTTGACTTAAGATTTCCTAAATAATACTAAAAAATAGTTATGGTTATTTTCGGTTTGAAACTGCTGGATAATCATAGTTTAGGGTTTGGTAGAAAGAAAAATTGTTTTCTAAAGATCTATAGAGTCAGTGGAGCCACTGATTGTGCTTATAAGATACTCTCTCCTTTTATATATTTACTAATCCTAAATCACACAAATCAAAAAGGAAAAATTTTGAGGGAAAATTGAGGTCCACACCCAGCAAATATCATTTAATCATAAAAGAAGGTTTCAACTGATTACAGTTGTCTGAAAAAAATCACCAAGAAAAAGAACTTAGTACAGATTCAATCCAAAGCTGTGTAGAAATCAGCTAGCAATATAGCATGAAGTATCCATAAAACATGAGAAATTTTTACATGCTGTCACCGAGCCGTCTGGAGGTCAATCAGGATGCGTCACGTCATCCGAAACACAATGGTACACAATGAATTAGCGATGCAGCTCGTCAAGATTGCCCTCCGAATAACGTCCGATGACTGCACATAATTTGACACGTGTAGTGCACTTTAGTTGCGTTTTTTTTAGTGCGCTTTACATGCGCTTTTGTTGCGCTTTAAGTGCGCTTTTTGACTATGTTTTGACTACGCTTTACTTGTGCTTTACTGGCGCTTTAAGTGCGTTTTTTTACTGCGCTTTATCTACGCTTTAGTTGCTCTTTTGATGCGCTTGGCTTAAAGTTCTGCGGACACATTAAACATGTTGAAAATCCACGTGTCGACATTTTATTGACTTCCGGATCTATCTCTACATCCGGTGTCCGGACCTAATAATTTTCCCACACTAAGGAGCATTGCAGAGATTCCAACGGTGTGAGGTTAAATAGCCTTGTTGAATCCTGCAAATTTGTAAAAGCAGTTCGGTAAATAACTGAAGGGGTTACGAGTTGCTTTCGTCTAGTACAAATTTGTTGTGTCATAAAACCATCTGGTACAAATTAGGTGGCAGAAGTTTTTTATTTTGGAAGAAAAAAAAAATTGCACGAACAAATATTTACAGAATTCTCTCAGTCCCAAGCTTTAAATCTTAAGATTAGAAACAAATTCGTCATCTAATTAGATTAGCGTTAGGTATCCACTAATTTCATTTACACCGACAGTTAGATCACTGGGAGTGCAAATTAGTTGAATTGATTTTGAGTCATCACTACCAAAAAATAAGGCTTTCCCAGCACAAATTTCAAACTTTCCCGGCGGTTTTACCCGCCACAAATTTTTTTGCAGCGGTTTTATGACCGCTGGATGTCCGCCGTGATTACAATGCGCTGCAAAGACATTTCGTAGCGGTTTCAAAACTGGCGGGGTAGTGTTGTGGAATGCTGAATATCGCAGCGGTTATAACCGCTATACGCTCCTAGAATTGCAGCGGGCATAACCGCATCTAATTGTCAAAAAAATAAACGATCTACGGAATTGTGGTGGTTAAAACCGCTACTGGATTGCAATATTGTGGCGGATAAAACCGCCACTAATGCCCAGAATTTTTTTTTAACGATTTTTACAGACCAAACACACATAAAACTTTTAGCTGGTTTTGCAGACCAAACAAACAAAATATATTAAGCTCCATTAAAAAAACATTACAGAATAATAATTTATTAATTTTCTCAAATTCTATTGTAGTTCTATAGTTCAGAATACGCATTTATCAAATGAAAAAAATATAATGTATAAGTCATACAGCCTTCTAAAATCACTAAGAAATGCCAAGAAAAAAGGTTGTACAAGTCATGCAACATTCTAAAATCATCACCGAAGCATCTATCAAATAAAAAAATAAAATCCTGAGAAATAAGGGAACATTAGAGGTGCACCATTGCACATTTATTTTACTAGACATACTACCTAAAATTGTAAATGTCTAGCAACAAAAGTTGCATGTAGAGGATTCCATCCACAGGCCATACATATTGCTCATGGCACTAAACCTACTCCCACTTGAAACCAAACATTAGAGGTGCACCACTCTAGAAAGCTCATCGACTACACATTCATAATCAAACTCATCAAAGAGCATGAAAAACAAGGACATCATAGCTGTTAAATCACCATTATACTAACAAATTTGCTAACAAACAACATAAAAAAAAAATGCTATTAACTCTCATCAAATTGACGAACTGTAGGGAGAACAATGATGTCTCTCATCTTTGTCCTTTCTTATATCATCAGACAGAACAATGACGAATCACAAGCAAATATACATATGATTAACACAACTCCATGATATTTTCATAAAAAAACTAGCATGAGCTCAAAGACATGTGAACATTTGTTATCCACGAGTTTATAATGCAGTGCATCATCGGACCACCAATTCCTCACTTCACTACTACGCAACTTTGAATTATCAAGACATGACGACAAATGTTGAACTTTTATAAGATCCAAATCCATAAACAATAAAACAAACTACAGTACATGTCAGGCTTTAGAATCATCATACATTCAAAAATCTCTGTAGCCAAATAGAAAGCTGACATAACTAACTCGAGACTATCTTGAAAACATGGTATGACAAAAATGACAATAATTCAATAAACAAACTCAAATAAGGGATAACTAGCTTTGAATAACAATCTCAGTTGCAACCAAATAGCTTTCAAGTCAAACTAACAAGGCAATTTCATGTACAAGCGGTCATAACAACATCAGTTCAAAAATACATGAAATATCTAGTACAGTTCATACTACTCAAAGCATCAAAACAAAAACTACAGCTTATCAGCAAAAGCAACATAAGTTTGCAGAAGACTATCATGCATTGGATGAATCTAATTGCCACCCTGAAAATAAAATGAAATTAATGAGATATTAATAATCAAGAAATATACAATTAACATGAAATTATTATTTTTTCATACCATTTCAGATCCTCCATGTGGTGGTTGATTCATTTGAAACTGTTGCACAATTTGTCACATCTCATCATGATATGCACTGAACTCCTCTCATAGACTTGCTATTTGACCAAAGTTACTAGCACTTCTACCACCTACATCATTTGTACTATGAGGAAAGTATCGAGTCAGAGTAACACCAAATCCTTGTGTACGAACTCGCCCTGAATGTTCTGGACCCATTACTATGCTAAAAACTTTCTCATTAGCTTCAATGTTTCTTTCTTCAGGTGTCAACCCTTCCTCGGCTAGAAGATTACATGCTTGAGTCTACATTACAATTACATATAATTAAATCAATTGGAAAACTAATTATAAAAAATAATTTAGAATCACTATTTAAATTTACCCATCGTTGCATAGCATCTTCAGATGACCAGGTCCCATCTTTATGCATTCTGTTTATTTTCCATAACTGTAATCTATCCTTATTAGACTACAAAAAAATTATAATAAAAAATATAAGTTTGTAAATGAAGTATTTAATTGCTATAATTAAACATTTAAATTCATACCATATGCCGAAAAATCATTAATCGTCCACATTAATGCAGCTCGTAAGTTAAAAGATTGTCCGGATGCTGCATCTTAGGATATCACTCCAAGCCATAATTCATACAACTCATTTATTAGTGGTTGGAGATAGATATCAATATTATTTTTTGGACTCTTTTCCCCTGGTATAATAGTAGACAGAATGAAAGACGTTTATTTCATTGTAATTCAAGGAGGCATGTTGTATGGAACTAAAAGTACGGGCCAAATCCTATATGTACTACTCATAATCTTAAATGGATTAAAACCATCACTTGCTAATACAAGACGAACATTACGTGGATCTGAAGCAAAATCAGGGTATCTAGAGTCAAAGGATTTCCAGGCCTCTCTATTAGCTGGATGTCGTAACAACCCATCTATATTTCTCTGTTTGGCATGCCAAATCATCTCTTCAGCAGTCTTTTTTGTTTTAAACAATCTTTGAAGCCGCGGAATTAATGGGAAGTATCGAACAACCTTAGCATATTTCATTCGATTTTTCTTTCCTCTAGATGTACTTTTTTTAGCACCAGCCCACCGTGAAGAACCGCAAATATGACAAACCTCTTGATTTGATCTTTCTTTCCAAAATAGACAACAATCATTTGGACATGCATCTATCTTTGTATATCCAAGATCAAACACTTTAATTATCTTCTTTATTTCATATATATTCTTAGGTAGCAAAGAACCATCAGGGAAAGCTTCAATCAATAACTCTATCAATTGATCAAAAGATCTAGCAGACCAAGAGTGTAAGCACTTCAGACAAAATAAATGTAGGATAAAGGATAATATCGTTAATGACTTACAGCCAGGGTATAATTCTACCCCTGATTTCATCGCATCATCATTTGCCAGATCTATGTTATTTTCATTATATGCATCATCTTCATTGGCATTCCCTGAGCAGAATGTGTCTCTTAACAATCCTTCTATATCATTTGTTCTGGGCTACTCACCTTGAGTTTGTACTTGTATAACATTACCAGTATCAATACATGTTTCTGATCTTGTAACTTCAGCTACAAAAGCATGTTCCTCTCCATGTCGATTCCAAACAACATATCCAGAAAAAAAATCCTTTGGAGAATAAATGCAACTTGACATCTTTTACATAATGAAAATACCTGTTAATGCATAATTTGCATTAGGGGTGTCAATTTCGGGTCACGGGTCGGGTTCGGGTCGAACCCGGAACTGACCCGGGTTCAAACGGGTCGACCCTAACCCGACCCGGGAAGGCAAACGGGTCGGAAATCCGAACCCGGACCCGACCCGGCGGGTTGCCGGGTTGACCCGACCCGACCCGGTTCGGGTTGAACCCGCTGCTGGCGGACGGCGAGGGACGGCGACGCGGCGGGCGAGAGCGGGCTGCAGCGCGGTGGCGGACGGCGGGCGGCGGGCACGCGGCTGGCGGACGGCGGGCGCGCGGCACGAGCGGGGCAGCGCGGGCACGCGCGGGCTGCGCGGGCACGCGCGGGCTGCGCGGGCACGCACGGGCTGCGCGGCGGGCAGGCGCGTGCTGCGCGGCGGGCAGGCGCGGGCAGCGCGGGCGGCAGCTCGGGCAGGCGCGGGAAATGCAAAAATTCAATTTTTTTTGAATTAAACGGGTTGGCGGGTTGACCCGGCAACCCGCCGGGTCAACCCGAACCCGACCCGTTTTTGAAACGGGTCGATTTCTGGAACCCGAACCCGACCTGTTTTGAAATCGGGTCGGGTTCAACCCGGCGGGTCCGGGTCGGGTTTTCGTGTCGTGTCAAATATTGACACCCCTAATTTGCATGGACATAGAATATTTTGTGCTGAACTTTTACTTTGAGTTGCAAATTTTAAAAATTTCTCAACACCTTCAATATAATCACTATTATGTTCCTTAACTTGGATTAACGAGATGCTGAGTGATATTTATAGCTGAAATGGCCAAAATGTTGTTATCATTCTTAATTACTTTTACATCTACTGTCAATAAAAAGTACTTGGAAAATATGATAATTAGCGAAGTAGTTAGCATCCAATGGTGGAAGCACGAAAATGACCATTTTTCATTTATCACGTATAAAATGAAGTCTTGGCCATTAATTCGTATAAAAAGATTATGATTTACTTTTACACATAAACTCATTATATTTTTGCATTTACACCTTAAATCCAACTCGAAAAAAAAAATTCGTTTGTGCTTATCATGACATTTTAAGAACTTCGGCAGTTCCATATATACCATCTCATTTTTCATAAAATATATTTGCAATTAAATGATTCGGTTAAAATATCCTAAATATCACGAGTTCTGCAATTAACTTTATTATTTGGTTCTCTATTAATTAAAGTACAATTATATACTAATTACTTAGTATAACAATTAATTACTCTTTACTAAGTCACAAGACTCAGAACCTTAATCATTCAATGGAAAACACAAAAGTGATAGAGACAAATGCTAAACCAAGAAGATACGGAGAACCTTTATCAAGCACTCATCACCGGCACAAATAATTTCTAAGATAAAACAAAGATATTTTACCAAGCCACTTGAGCGAGCCCGTACGCTGAAATAGTGAATAAATGACGAACATGCATGCGAAATTTAGGGCATCACCAAAAAATTTTAAATGCATCACAAGAATCATTCAAAAATTTAGTAAATTTAAGAATAGCAACAAAATGACGACCGGACTACAAAAATTAGGGCAGATGAGAGGAGTTGGAAATTACCTAAGACTGATCAACAAAATGGCGACCCAAAATTTGTCGGTGATGACTGATTCAGCGACGAGAATGGGTTCGACGTCAACGTCGGTGGATTCGATCGTGGATGGCGATTCAGAGGCGACGATGAAGGTTTCGGCGAGCCAACGAACGAGCATTCGATTGAGCAAAATCGGTCGAATGACTATGATAGGGCATACGGGGGAGGAATATATGCCGGTTTTAGAGGCGGTTAAAGCCGCAGTTATAATAATTAGATAGCATCGGTTAAAATCACTGCCTATAGCCTTCTATAGCACCGATTTTCTGACCGCTGCAAAGGGTTGCGAAAATTTCAGTTTTTTGGTAGTGCATGTCTAACTTGAGCTCGACTCGTAAGCCAAATCCCAAAATCGAACTCGAATCAAACTCAAAAGGCGAGCTCTTGAGCTAGTCTTGTGCCAGTGAAATGAGTTCGTAAGTAGGTCATGAGCTTCCGCGGTCCGGCATTCGCCTGCCCTTTGCCTTCTGCTGTTTGGCCTTCACACATGGTTAGCCAATTAGCTTCCGCGGTTCGCCTTCCACGCACGTGCTTCGCCAAGTCACCTGTTGTTCACCTTCCGCGATTCGGGTTCCGCGGTCCGCCTCTTCGAACTCATTTAATCGAGCTGCTCGATGAGTAATCGAGCCTAGCATTATCTAGATCGGACTCAAGCTCGATAATCCAAGGAGCTCAAAACTTTGCTCGAGCTCCAGCTCGAAACTCGATAAACTTGACTTGCAAGCTCGTTAACGAGTCAAGTTCGAGTAGGCTCATAAGTCAGTCTGACTCGTTTGCACCCCAAGATCACATCATTATATTTATAAACATTTTAAAATTTATATTTTAGATTATAATTCCCATTCAGAAGAATCAAAGTGTCGTAGGGGCCACTATTTTTAATTAATTAATTCTATATTATTTCTCAAAAATATTAGATATTTAGCACATATTATAAAATAAATAATCAAATATATATGAAATACTAATAAAACTATGAGATAATCTAATACATATTCTTCAATAATAATGAAATCCATCTCATTACTTAGGTTCATTAGAGCTCATGCTTAGGGAAATTGAGTTCGGTCTAATCTTGTTTAACTATTTATTATGCTAGCTAGTTAATCCAAAAAAATTTATTTTAATTAAAAAATGATTGATGATTGTAACATGTGATCTTACTAAAGCCATGAAGTTATAATCTGTCATTCTTGAATTTAAGAAAAAGACTAAGAACTAACTAAAAAACCATTACAAATATCATACAAAGTTGACTATCAAGTATCAACTAAACTATAGACAACATAAAATCTATGATTGAAGAGAATGGAGCATAAGCATCGGGCAGATATGGCTAAGAAAAAAATTGTGCTGACAAAAATTAAACAATAAAGGTATATTAAACTAAAGTTATTAAACATAATCAATTTCATTTCTTAATTACCCTTAAAGACAAAAATCAAAATGAAAATATTAAATTAGATTATTTTTTAAACAAAAAAAGTTAAAAAATGCAAAAAAAAAAATCTATCATTATGGTATATTTTGTACGTGTTAGAGCGAATTTTCTACTTTGTCAATGATTTCATTTGTCACATGCTATCTCTCAATACAACTACATTATCTGAAAAATATAATTAACTATTAGATAATACAATTAAAATATTAGACATTCACAATTTTGAATTTTTCAGAGTTAATTCAAGCATGATATATAAAATCAATCATAGATGTTGGATTTAAATTTGTTCATGGATAACAACCAACACTATTAGGACGTTTTTGGTAGTTAAGAGCTAGAAAGAAAACTAAGTGTGAGAGTAATGCAAATGATAAGTCAATGGGAAGCAATGGGATCTCAATGAATAATCCAACACTATCCAAAAGATCAAAAAATATCTAAAATGTGCCTCTTTAATTTTTAGTTGTTGGGTTAAGAGGGCTATTACACCTAAAAATATAAAAATGATATATGATGTGACTATTACAAACTGACAATGACACATTGATTAACTCAATGAGGTACACATGTAAACTTCCCTTTAGCATGTCACCCTCTTCTTTGTTCAACGCTATAGGTGAGTCTTTGAGATGCATTTCATGGTTGTGTATTCAAGATTTGGGTTATAGGGGTGGCAAGTTTTTGTAGGAGAGTTTATAAAAATGATAACTGAATCCCTAAAATTGAGTGGCAATTCACCTAGGTAGAGGTAGCTGCAAGCTAGGGATGAGTTTAACTGGTGATGTCGTAGTCATAGATTTTAGAGGTATGTGCTTCTTGATGCATGATCAAAGATGTCAAAAGTAGGTGTGTATACATAGCCTTAATCGGAGATTGTTGCTCAATGTGAGCAAGTTTAGTTGAGGCAGGTGATTCTAAATGTGTGGACTAATCTAGTGAGTCCTTTGGTTGATCTCATTGAGGATGATTGCATCTCTGGTATGTTCACTTAGAGATAATCTATATGTTATGATCTTCATACGGGGGGTGGTGATTTGTCCATGCTCTTGAGTTATCTACTATTTATGTACATCCTTTAGGTGAACGATGCTTTGGACACATAATCCACTTGATTGTGTTTTGTGATGGGAATTAGTATATACTTAATAAGTTCTAATATAGAAAAATAATACATTACCAGTAGATTTTTTTAGATGGATTTTTTCCTGCAAATAAAAATTACATACGAAACTGAAACCGGTTGTTTATTTCCGACTGCAATCTTTACCGGTGTCTTTCTGATGGACCTAGTCGTCAAAAATTACTAGCACATACACCGTAGGAGAACTGTCAGTATTACCGGTGACATTCATTGCCACTTTTTCTGGCGGCTAGATGGTTGGAAAGCTGTCGGTAATCAACGGCGATTTCTCTTATGTAATGGCGGCATAAAATATCATTTGATTTCATTGTTTCTAACAGCTAAGCCACTGGTAAGCCTCCAAAAACCTGTAACATCTAAAAACAATGGATAGCCTCCTCTCTGTCCAACCACATTTTCACAAGTTGTACCTATAGTAGATGAATAAAAAAAATTAAGTACACTAATAAAATATTTACAATCAATAGATGCTCAGGTAGTTCAAAACAGAAAATATAAAATACACAAACTTTTAAACATATAAAATATAAACTTGAAAATATTAAACAAACTTTAAAAAATAAACAACTTATTTCACCTCCATATATTGTCAAACAAAAGCTAGTTCTTCAAACTCTAACAACAACTTCAACATTAAATTAAATATAATCATCATATATGTCCTCTCTACCATGTGATTCATATATAAGCTCCTACTTCTTTTTCCTTTTATGTTTAGCTCGATATGATCATAGCTCCGCCTGTATCTCAGCCTGAATTTGTCTCATCTCCTACATCTCTCTTCGCAAAGTAGCAATCCTACGACTAACTGTTTCTTCATTCCACTAATATCTTAAAATGATAAAGTGAATGCACTGCCCTCAATAGCATATCCCTACAAATCTAAGCCATAAATGACCCCCCTCTATCTTCCACCAACAGCTTCTGACCATATGTGATCCTCAGAATACCAGTTCGATCCTGAAAATGATCCCTCACCAGTAGATGGCTGACTCTACCGAAGTCGTATAAAATCATCATACGATAATAAATCCATAAAATAAAATTTCTATTTATTTCTTATTATTATGTACTCATAAAATGATTCACAGATGGATTTTTTAGCCTTCTCATCAACCCATTGATAATCTGTTTTATATTGATGATGTTACAGCTCGAGCCACGAGTTTATATTTTTTAAGATAATAAATATTTTGGATCACATCCTTTTATCTGCTTGTATTTGCAATGTATATTTATTTATGTATGTACTAACATTTTAGGAACACCATGCACCATCCAATAAAGATTCAAGGCTTAAGATTGTGTAGAATAGGTTATGCTGTAAATATTTTTGTAATATTCATTTATGTATTTTTTATTTCTTGAGTCAAGTCCTGTAAGAGTGTATATTAGCTTGGTGATCAAGCACACACATACTCAAGGGGAGTGATATTGAGTCAAAACTAGAAGTTCAAATTTTGAACTAATCGTACTGTATAATTTATGTTAAACTGTATGTTCAACTCATTTAATTAATCGTACTAGATAATTTAATTTATACAGGATGATCTGTTATCAAAAATAGTCACCAAACATAATTTAGGCAAGTTTTAAGGATTCAAATTTTGTACTAATCATCCAAGATGATATACATCGTACTGAAATATTTTTTTATGACAGAGTTTATTTTTTAGAATTTTTGAAGCCCTCTATTTAAGCTTTATCCAAAGATATTGTAAGTGTCTTTGGCATGCATGGGTCTCCATTTTTTTGGAGAAAATTAAAAGAGAGAGACTTGAAAGTGAGAGAGAAAAGGGTGGAGTTTGAGAGGGAGAAGATCCTTGTGGGTTTCAAGGGAGTGTGGAGGGAGTTTCACATGATTGCTACGGCAAGCTTGCATCTTAGTACCATTGTATTCAAGGTTTTTCTTGAGAGAAGTTTTGTGAAGAAGAAGATCTCTTCGGTATCCAAGTACCCAGCTACTCTGCCGCACCAGGGAAGGTGAAAGTGATTCAAGGTTCTCTATCTCACCAGAAGCATAAAAGAAGTCCAAGTTCTATGCCTCACTTGGAGGGTAAAAATGAGTCAAGCTTCTCTTCCTATGAAATGAGTACAACCCTCAACTGCACCGAGGTTGTGGAATAGAGTTTATAAGCATTTCTCCACCTAGTTGTGGGGGCTAAAGAAGAGTGACTAAATGTTTAGTGTAATACCTAGAACTAGAAGTTCTAGGCAGTAGATGTAGGTCAATTTGATTGAACCACTATAAATCTCTGGTGTGTTTGATCTTGATTTTATTTTTCCATTTTTTAAATTTATTTTTGTGATAATAATATGGATGAAAATCTCTAATTTTTTCTTATTTTGAAATTATTTTGCTTATACAATAAGGGATAAAATTATCTATTTTTAGATGTTGAAAAGGCTATAAAAAGTGGATTTTTCTTTGTGTTTAAAGATGTTTTAAAACTACCAATTCACCCCCCCCCCCCCCCCCCCCCCCCCTCTAGGTTAGTCTTGGGACTACTTCTATGGGATTATCTTCAGGATCAATTAATGCAGTGCTCTAAGTACCACACGTGTTCATAGGCTTTTCGAGGGAGACAAAAGGGGAGGGTGTATGGATTAGATTCCCAAGCATATGTATATGATACCAATACATCCACCTCAGTATCTTTTGGTAATAGTTGAGTTGATGATATCATTAGATAGAGGGTTGGTGCTCTCACCAAAGAGATAGAGGAGATGAAATAGATACTGGCCAACATACTAACATAGTAGGCAAAGATACAGGTAGAGTTGTAATCATACCTAAGCCAAAATTGAAAGAAAAAAGGCTAACAACTTGAGTAAGAATCTGAGGGGAGTGAGGAGACAAAAGATGATTACATAACTTAATGTTTAAGTTGTTGTAGTAGTTTGGAGAACTTATTTTCATTGTGACCTTATTAATATATTTTGAATGTGGCATTATTTTTGTATTCTAAATGCTTATCTGAACAATTTTTATGTTAAAGGATTGAATTTTGAAGTTGTTAGTCGTATGCTTTAAATGGTTTAATTATATCTGGAGTAGCAATGTTGTATGATGATAATATATCTTATTTCATGTACATCCATTAATTGGTGAAGGTATTCATGTAAATGCTGCAGCGCAATAATAAGAGGCTCCCTTTTTTGGCATTGATATAGGTTTAGGGATATTTTTTGTGATATATCCATCGAAAACATTCAATATGGGGCGATACAATGAAATGTGATGGAAAATGATGGAAAATCTAACAGAATTTTTTGGAAAACTCTTTGGTGGACAAGTCGCAAAAAGTACTGACGGTCAGCCATTGATAATGCCATTGAAAATTGTCTGCAGTGATTCCCTTGAATTTGCCTATTCATCCATAACTGTCAATGAAAATGGATCCATTGGATTACCGTCAAAACTCCGTCAGAAAAAAATCATCATATTTCATTTCCTACTTGGGTTTTACCGTTAGAATTTTTTTTGCAAGAAAGCCATCAGGAACATGCAAATTCACCAAAAAAATGTCAAATTTATGCTAAAAAAATCCATTGATAATGGACAATTTTCCTGTAGTTAATCCCGGGCCACTCAATTTTTTTTTTATTATGCAGATTCCTTCCCATGTTGACTCTCATATTCTCAACCCTAACTAGCGAGCTTTTACCTACTTTCTTTAGCACTAGGTTGTTGGGTTGAAAGGATTTCTCCTTAACATTAACATTATAACACTTAAACATTCTTCTTCTTACCTCCTCCATCTTGTGTATGGCTTGGACTCAAAATTCTTTAAGGGTGTCCATCATAGTCTTTATGGCTTTTTCATTTCTCTCTTATAATTCAGCAAGTTTATTTTCTTCAAAGTTGGCTTCTACAACCAGCTGCTACCTAGCTATGAAGCTCATACTCAATTAGCAGAAGGCCCTATAGGAAATTCATCCAAAATTGCCCATAAAATCTATTAGAATTTTTTTGCTGGACTTTCTAGCTAAAAAATCGTCACTTAGAAGTAATTTTGCTGGTAAATTTGTTGAAAGTCTAAAAAAAAAATTCATCAAAAACTATACCAGCTATTATGCCTCCTAGCAGTTTTTACAAGCTTAGAGAGCAAAAGAAGCAGAATAGAGCATTCAATTGTGAGATTTAGGAAGCATTCTTCACATGGTGGTTCAGTGCCTCATACTAAGCATAAACAATGACACATAAAGGATTCCTTTCGTTTCATAAATATTTGTATAATATTTTAACTATGTTCTCCATTGCAAAAAGAGGTACTTGATAAAGAGTCAACCACCGATAATGTCGCTGAACATTTTTTGAGATGATTCCTAAGAATCCACTGGTTTGTCAGCCATTGCAAATGAAAAAGGAATCTATCAGGAGACCGCCAAAAAATTTTCATAAATAATTTCCAGTGGAAAATCTATCGCAGTTCGTTTCCCATGTGTGTTTTACTGGTAGAAAAGTTTTCATCGGAAAGCCACCAGGAATGTGCAAATATGTTGGAAAAATGTGCATTTCCACACAAAAAAAATCACCAATAATAGATAATATTCTTGTAGCAAGGCTCTACTATTTGGGAGAGTGTGAACTTCATTTGACATATTGTTGAGGAGGGAGTTGTCTGTAATACCTATAGTACTAAAGGTTATACATCTATCTTGTTGTTTGTTGTTCCTTCCCCCTTCTTCTCTAACAATTTCAATATTTTTTTTAGCCGCCTCAACCTACTAATAGGTTTAAGAGTGATGAATAAAGGTGAATGCTCTATGATAGCACAATTCCATTATCTTGTTATCAATGAATTACAACCCATTATCTATAACTATGATAAAAGAGATCTCATAGTACTTGAAGAATTGGTCGACCAATGACTAGGATGGATTTTATCACTCGCTAAAAGGAGAAAATAAACCATGTGGTATATTCCCCATACTGTAAACGGCCAACGTCTAGCAATATGCTAGATTTTATTGTAGGGTTGTAGATGTATATAAGAAAACTTTGGGCACTAGACACATGCCTTTGAGAATTCCTTGTAGTCCTTCCAAAGAGTCGGTAAAAAATAACCTATTGAAGGATTCTATGAGTAAGTACTCTTCCTCATGAATGGCTTCCACATTCGTAAGAATGTACCTCCATGGTAACATTTTCCATCTCACTTTATGCACCTTAGGTTTAATGAAGTTATTAACCTTTTGAAAAATCCACTAGATATTAGGATATAAAGGGAGCTTTGATAAGGCTAGCCGATGAAATTGTAGTTATAGGCTTCATAGTTGTGTGCTTCATCTAACTAATGAATAATTTTTGTGGTATTCATGTCACTTTGATTGCAAATTGCTACTGTCTATGAGGGAGTTTAATTGAGGAAAATGATCCTCAAGGCATGCATTGCGTTAGTCTAGGTGAGTTCTTTTAGGGAACTTGTTGAATAAAAAATAGGTTGTTAGACCTAAGCTTATCTCTCAAAGGATAACCAAGAGGGGGGGGGGGGGGGGGTGAATTGGTAATTTAAAAAACTTATCCTCTTGTTGGAATTTAAAAATTTGAAATTATTTTAATAAATTGAGTAGGTTGATTTTATAATTTTTCAAAAATAAATTTTTAACCACAGAAAAATAAATTACAGAAATTAAAGCAGCGAAAATAACATCCACTCACTCAAGTCTTCCAGTTCAAGTATTGCACTATTACCACAAGTGTCTCTCCTTTTGATCCCACAGCAAGGCGGAGAAGCCTTCACAAAACTCTCTTCCACCACTACTCGGTGCGGTAGAGAACCATTGTCCTTTTACACCCTCCAAGTGTTGGCAGAGAACTGTCGGTTGTTCACACTCTCCAACTATAGATAGAGAACATTCGTCCTTACACACCCTTCAAGTGTAGGCAAAGAACCTTCGGTTGTTCACACTCTCCAAGTGTCGGTAGAGAACCGGATCTCTTTGAAAGATCTTCAAACTAGAAATCTAGAATGACAAGAGAAAAGAGTGAAGTAAACAAAAAGTACACACAGAGATCCTTACCCTTGAGTAACCAAGTGAACCCTTCATGCTCCAATATGAAGAAATCTCATTCAAACACTCTCTCTCACTCTCTCCTTCAATTTCCCATTACCATTCACGAAGACTAAGTGACAGAAAGATTAAATGACAGTCTTAAGTGGACCTTATATAGAAAAGATACAAAAAACCATCCAGAAAACTATATTTTTCAAATTTGACCATCCACGATCATCCCATATGATCAATTTTCGTACGTATGAATAATTCAAAAACTGTTACATACGAACTCATTGTGAATAGGTACAAACTATATTCGTACCCAATCATCATCTGTATAAAATATATTTGTCCAGTACGAACAAAAATTTTAAAGCACGTATGTATGAATGTCTAGGATAAAAACTCAACAGAGCTAATCGTCCCGGTACGATCAAAAAATATCGTTCGTACGAATAGCTTTAGAAGACAAAATAGAGAAGATTGTCCTGGTACAAACAAAAAATATCGTACATACAATCTTCATATTCATAAAAAATAGAGAAGATCATCCCGGTATGAACGAAAAATATCATCCGTACGATCTTCACATTCATCAAAAATAGAGAAGATCACATCCCGATACAAATGAAAAATATTGTCCGTATGATCTTCACATGCATAAAAAATAGAGAAGATTGTCCTGGTATGAACGTAAAATATCCTCCGTTCGAACAGTGTATTTAGCAAAAATAAAGGAGATTGTCCTGGGACGAACATAAAATATCATCCATACGATCTATACTTAAAAAAAACTTACTAGGTCATGAATCAGTATAAACAATCAGATAAGGAAAATTATTGCAAAGTAGATGAAATGAAAATTTATGTGCTTCAAATTTCAAAATAAAATAATATTGAACAGAAGATTTATTTGAAATTGAAGATTAAAAGATAGAGAAAATATCATATACTTGTGGCGACATTGCGCATCTTTTTAATTTTCATGACACACTTTGTGCATCATTTTATATTGGGTTAATTTTGTGCATCTTTTTCAATTTGCAAACCATTGCGCATTCTTTTGATTTTTGTACATTTGTACATTTCTAAAGTTTTTAATTGATCTTTCCAAAATTGATAATCTAAAAGCTCAAATTTCTCTAAGTACAAATATACTTATATTGAAAAGAGAAATAAAAAATAATAAAACATCAAAATAATAATATTAAAATTATGTTAGTCTAAAAAGAAACATGAGATTGATAGCCTTAACTTGATCGAGTTCTAAGCCAACTTAATTTTTTTGAAAAATTAGATTTTTCTAATGAATTTAAATTTTGTATTTCTTTTAAAATTATACCACTTGTTAGATCAATTATGTAAGGATAATCATATAGGCTAACGAACATTTCTAAAAGAGATAAAAAATAACTAAAACAAGACAAGATAGTTGTTGACCTCATTTTTGTATGAGGTCACTCTTAATTCCTCCCTGAGTTCTAGATCCTAGGATCTTCCTTGTTCCTAGCCCTTAGGCCCAATCCAAATCTTAACTCAGTCCAAACCCAAGATCCTTAGGCCAAAGACTTAGGTCCTAAAGCCCTTTCTAGGTGATCTTTCCATCACCTCGAAACCTAGTCAATTGACATCTGATTCAGGGTCTGTCAATTGTATATTGATGTGACATGTCTCTCGTGTCAACCCTCCAAATTTGAGCTCATTTGGAGGACTCTAACTTCATAAATGTAATCCAATTCCAAATGTTGCAAAACCTTCAAATATTTACAATCAATGCCACTAGACCCTCCACTTAGTGGAATTTGACCTTGGAGCCCCCTCCAAACCCTTTGATCATCTCTAATACCTTGATTTTGACTTGTTGAACAGTAGTCTACATCTTCCCAAATTCAATTTGGCCCCGAATTGACTCAGGGTCAAAATGACCAAAATACCATTTAAGGGGATTTTTGGACTTTTGGCCTAGACTTAATTTGATTTTATCATCAATCTTTGAAACCTTTCCCAAGTGTTTCCAATTGACCTTTGGAACCCCTTGGACTCAATTCCAACCATGGGTCAACGTCGTTGACCAAGTCAACCTATTTTGACCTTAATGCCACTTAAGGGCCAAAATGGTCATTTTGACCTAAATGACCTTTCCACACTTTGATGCCTCATCCATTAGACTCATGTGGTCAAATGGATATCAAGTGACCCAACTACTAGCCCTAGGTCAACTTGGTTGACCCAGTCAACCAAGTTGACCAAATGATCCATACACCTTATTCCACCTAACCCATTTGACCAAGGTCATTCCAATTCCATTTGAACCCAAGGGGTGACTCCCTGAGCACCCAAGAGACCCCTCTTGGAGACCCAAGCCTTGGGCTCACCTGGGTTAGGCTTTTGGCTTGACCCAAGTGACCAAAGAGAGGCCTCCTTTGAACCATCTCTCAACCTTAATGAAATTGAATCCAAATCAAGGTGTCATTGGGTCCCCCTTGACCCAATGCACCTCTCTTGACCAGCCCAGCTTCTAGCTCCACTTGGGTCAAGATTTAGGCTAACCCAAAGTGGCCAAAACCACTTGGGATTGAGCCAATTGTTGCCCTAAGTCAAATCAAACTTGACCAACACTTTCATTGGGTCTCCCATGACTCAATACATCTCCCTTAACCAGCTCAGCCTCTGGCTCCACTTGGGTCAAGAGTTAGGCTAACCCAAAGTGGCCAAAACTACTTGGGATTGAGTCAATCCTTTCCCTAAGCCAAATTGAACTTGATCAACGCCTCTATTAAGTGGCCCTAGGTCCAATACACTTCCTCCAGCCAGCCCATGCCTTGGGTTGACTTGGGGCGAGTTTTAGGCTAGCTCAAAATAACCAAAACTATAAGGACCCGAGCCATCTTTGAACCCAGATCAAATTGAACCCAATTGCCACTTGCATTGGGTGCACCAGACCCAAACCCACCTCCCACATCAAGCCCAGGGTCTGGCCTGACCTGGGTTGAGCCCAAATTGACCCGAATCGAGCAGATTTGGATCAACCCGAGGCATCTTTGAACCAGATCAAATTGAACCCAATTGCCACTTGCATTGAGTGCACCAGACCCAGAACCACCTCCCACATCAAGCCCAGAGTCTGGCCTGACCTGGGTTGAGCCCAAATTGACCCGAATTGAGCAGATTTAGATCAACACGATCCATCTTTGAACCCAGATCAAATTGTACCCAATTGCCACTTGTATTGGGTGTACCAGACCCATACCCACCTCCCACATCAAGCCCAGGGTCTGGCCTGACCTGGGTTGAGCCCAATTCGACTCGAATCGAGCAGGTTTGGGTCCAACTGAGCCACCAGATCAAATTGAACCTCCCCAAGCCCAATTGAGCTCACCCTCAACTCCAGCATGTCCCCATCTTTCTTTTCAGGTCAACTCGACCCAAACCCCGACCGACGGTGGTCAGAACCAATGGAGAATAATCTCTGGTGGTCCCCTCAGCCGATCCTGACCCAAAGCCTTCCAAAGGTTGTGGCTCACCAGCTTGAAGCTCATGAGCCCTTTGGGATGATGTCCCCTTCCACCTGGCGTCAATCCGCAGCCCCTCCAGCTCAATCCCGTCCGTCCAAGCTCGTGGGAGGTGGCTGAATAGGGTCGTGCTCCCCAGAGGCCATCATTCGATCCCAGGTATTTGAAATCATTCCCCAGAGCTCCCTCATCTTCCCAGCATCTTCCCCCAGCTTCCTAGGCTATTCCTTCGACCCGTTTGAGCAAACTCCAGTGAAAGCTCTCAGCATCCCGCTCTAAGTCGTTCCTCCGGCCGTCCTCCAGTCCCGACGTCTGAAGGAGACCTTCTCGCCATCACCCCCTGAAGCTTCCTGATAGAGAAGCTCATCCGTTGAGACTTTCTCTATGATAATATCTCCATCCCGAGCTCCCTAGCTAGGTAGTCCGGTCAAGTGTGAAGAAAACCTTCACCCCAATGGATTTCCACCGTTGGATTGAAGGTTTCCTATGCCGTGATCATCTCTGTGAAATTTCATCGAAGTTCATCGGCGGGATCGCCCGGATCACGCCATGAGGTTGAAGATGAAATCCTGACCATTGATTTCAATCAACAGCGCGGATTAGATCCTGTGGTCTCGGAGCGCCTTTGATCCTAGTTGTCCGATCCTCCATCCGACGGCAACGATTAATCTGACCGTTAACTACTCAACACCAATGATTGCCCCGCCAATCACGACGCGCCGCGTGTAAAACGTCTGCTGACTGTGTAATGGCTGGATTTAATTTTACAAAGAATTCATAGAATCTTCAAAAATTCATATCTCCCTACACACTTGACCAATTTAGGTGTTCTTAGGCTCGTTGGAAAGGTCTCAGGGAGACCTACAAATGCCTTATGGTCCCAGGTCCTGGTTGCATCTATGTTGAGTTTAATTTTAGTATTAGTGTTATTTTAATTATTATAATTATTATTTAATTTTAATTCCCGAGGATCTGGAATTTTGAGAGATTGAATTTAAGCATGTCTCTGACATGTCCAAATTTTATCTCCCCTATTTGAGATTTTTAAGGGTATTATCCCCTAATTTTGGGTTCAAGGGTTATGGTTGACTCTTAAATTCAAAATAGGATTTAAACCTTTCTAATGAGAATTAGGATTTGATTTTGTGTGTGCTGATGTAGTATAGGGAGTTTAGAGCCAGTGATTTTGCCCCAATCCAAGCCTAGGATTACCCCCTAGGATTTTCTTAAGGTGACTTAAAGTTCACCTTAGGTGGCTTGGTTAGCCACCTTAGAGTATTCAACTTAGGCCCAAAGTTGGTGTGGTTAGGCCTTGGGATCAGTTGATCCCATGGTTTAAATTTCATTAGGTTTGAAGCCCATTTGATCCACCAAATAGGAGCTATAGTATTCGCTCATTAGAATTGCCCCTTAAACTTAATAAAATTCTAATAAATCAAGATAAATTTTTAAAATTCCCCAAAATATCTCTAATTGATCCTAATTAATCCATTAATCAGCATAAATTCAAATCCCTTTAATTTGGCTTTAAAATATACTTTAATTTAATTTTAATAAAAATCAAGCTTTAATCAATATTAATTAATTAAAAATCATAAAAAATTCTAAAAAATATTTAAACACTTTTTGATCTCCCCTTAGATCATCTCTGATCTTTGGGATTGATTTTAATAGGTTTAGGATTCATTTGGGTTCAATCATTAAAAGGGACATTTATAGGTAATTAGAAAATTCCAATAAATACCCAAGCTATTAAAATCCACCATTAATTGTAGAAAATCCAAAATCAATCAAACTCAAAGGCTAATGACTCTAACTAAAATCTAGTATTTTTTAAAAATATTAAATCCCTAAAATCTGGTCAAAGTCAAAAAGTCAACAATTTAGTCAACTTAAGTCCAAAATGGATCAGAACTTCTAAAAATCATAACCTTTTGTAGAAAACTCCAAATTGAATGTGCCACATGTCTAACAACTCATATTTAGCTCTAGTATTTATTAAAAATCTGAAATCTTTAATTTTCCCACTAATTTGAAAAATCAAATTTTGTCCCCTTAATTAGTGTATCTAGATAACCCCTAAAATCCACTAACTTTCTTAAATTTCAAAATTTTCCTAATAGGTTAATAAAATTATTAATCAATCCATTAAAATCAGTAACTCTCCTTAATATTAATCTATTCCTCTTAATTTCAACTAACTTAAATTAACTTAATCAACCCAGATTACTATTGGGTAACCGAGGCCTACGAGGCTATTAGCTTAGCCCCAAGGAAGGTGGATTAAACTTCACGGCCTCGATGTGAAACAAAGGTAGTAATCAGTTAACTCTTAAAATATGTTTAAATAAAATTCCTAATATATTGATACTTAAACTTTAATCTAAATCCCCCTGTTAAACCTTAACAAACTCATACTTTTCCTAGATAACTCTAACTAATCACCCAACCTAGGATCTACCCCAGCCACACGACCTTTTACACACACTTTAGATGGTTTGCTAGGACAACCAACTCTAGATCTAGGATAGGTTGGTGTTTACTTTACTGCTGTGTGCCGGATTTTTCGTGGTTTTACTGCATGTTGTGGATGAAATTGTTTTGCTGTGTCTGTTTACTTTTCTGCACTATGTGGATGGTTGATGTGTTTGGTGACTAGATTACCCCTAGGATAGGTACAATCTAGATGTTCACACAATTTCTTGCAGGTGGCCACGCTCATGCAGGGCAATAAAAAGGGGGCTAAGTTAAAAAAAATCAATTGTTATAAATACTTGCACAAGTGTTTCAGCTGCTAAAGCCCCTAAATAAAAAGGAGCGTGGCCAGTGTGTTTACTTTCTTTTATGCACATATATAATTGCTTGGGAATGAAATATTTTGATTCATTAACTGTTTAGGATAACCCTGCAGGAGAGTCTAGAATTTTGATTTGATATAAATGTAATTTGTATAAATGTTAAGTGTTGTGAAAGTTGGATTTGAAGTTGGGATACATTGGTCCAAAGCTTGGACTCCAAAGAGAAAAGGATACGCCTTAGGGGAGTAGCCCTTTTCAATTTGGAGATCCAAATTTGGATCACACTTCTTCCCTACCCAAAGAGGAAAGAGTGGCCTTCCCCTTAAAGAAAGTGCCTTCTTATCCATTTGGGTAGCCTACTATAAGGAATCCAAGGAGCCTGAAAGAGAACAAGATTGAAGACTTGAAGGCAAAGAGTATTCCACTCAAAACTACTTGCGTCACTACTAGGCTTAGAATCCGGGTTGTTGTTAGTGGTGTCCGGCCACTTTACTTTCTGCAAAATTCTAGTTTGTGATAAGCAAGGAAACTTTATTTATGGACTTTTATTAATAAATTCATTTATATTTGATGTTTTTGATGTGATTGCCTTTAGGGTTGCCTACTTTTCTTAGTTTTTTGATGTTTGTGTGCCGCATTTATTTTTGCTTGGATACGTCGTAAGGGTGTGAAAATTTTTATACTCGTAATCTTAAAGTTTAAAATTTAGCGAGTCTAAATAACATGGAAAGATAACAAATCTAGGGAATTAGCCGGGGATTGACCCTGGGGTCGCATGCATATTTCTGCATTACGCTTTCCTTACTTTAGACCCTTCTCTGCCTGCAGGTAGAGTCCGGATAGTCTAACCTATGAGGATGAGGTGCCGGACCTGGGGAAGTCCAGTCTTCTAAAAAATTATTTTCTAAGCATGTTTTTTAAAAATTTCAAGCATATTTGATTTGAAGTTGTCAACCAGCACGTATTGCATTAGAAACATACCTAAAAGAGTCAAAATTTTAATTGCACTAGTTTTTAGCATTTTTTACACCCAACATAAGTCAAAGGGGCCAATTAGGAAAATCTCTAGATGTCGGCCCCAACTCTCCAAATCCTTTAAATAAAACGTCTCTACCACTCTTTCATAAAAGATCGGACTCATGTATTTTAAATCTATTAGGTGGTTAGCTAGCTCCCCAATCCAGGCCGGGGTAAGTCCAGGTTTTGCACTGTATTAGTTAGGTTTTGACGACTATGGTCCAGTGTCTAAATTAAATTTAGGATCCGGGGCAGATCTTTGATTATAAGACCCTAAACTTCTGGAATATAATTCCAAATTTCTAATAAAATGTCCAATTTTAATTAAATATCATTCCAATCCAAAATATAAAGCCCAACATTTAGATTAAGTTGAGACACTTCCGGATGGTTCTGGAATCTCAAAGTATCCCCTACTTCTCTTCCTCTTATTCTGTTAATAAATGCTCAACCTTGATCCCTTCCACTTTGAGTTTCCAAAATTCATTCATTTTTTATATCACTCCTAGAAGATCTAACAAAATTCCGTCACTATTTTAATCGAGAGTTTTCGTAGGGGGTTTTATCTCCCTACGATGTAATTAACTACGAGGGCTTGCGCTCATAGGAGATTTGGAACCACACACGCACCTGATTTAAAAAAATTAATTTTTCAAAATTTTATTGGGCTTCCTTGAGAAAAATCAAAAGATGATTATCATTATTACATTCAAAGGATTATCATTGAATGGTATCATCTCCCTTTGGGGAGATATATCCTTCTTTGATAAGGCTTTGGACATAAACTTGATGATAATACTTCTTGGATATCGTAACCGGATATTTACTTAAACTTCACTTTGTTCCCTCGGGGCCATACAAAGTTCTCTTTAGAATCTGGTCACAATATTCAAGATGAATTTCATAATTCTAAGTCTGAATGTCGTTCTCCAAATTTCATAATTCTAAGATGAATTTAAAAATATTAAATCCCTAAAATCTGGTCAAAGTCAAAAAGTCAACAATTTAGTCAACTTAAGTCCAAAATGGATCAGAACTTCTAAAAATCATAACCTTTTGTAGAAAACTCCAAATTGAATGTGCCACATGTCTAACAACTCATATTTAGCTCTAGTATTTATTAAAAATCTGAAATCTTTAATTTTCCCACTAATTTGAAAAATCAAATTTTGTCCCCTTAATTAGTGTATCTAGATAACCCCTAAAATCCACTAACTTTCTTAAATTTCAAAATTTTCCTAATAGGTTAATAAAATTATTAATCAATCCATTAAAATCAGTAACTCTCCTTAATATTAATCTATTCCTCTTAATTTCAACTAACTTAAATTAACTTAATCAACCCAGATTACTATTGGGTAACCGAGGCCTACGAGGCTATTAGCTTAGCCCCAAGGAAGGTGGATTAAACTTCACGGCCTCGATGTGAAACAAAGGTAGTAATCAGTTAACTCTTAAAATATGTTTAAATAAAATTCCTAATATATTGATACTTAAACTTTAATCTAAATCCCCCTGTTAAACCTTAACAAACTCATACTTTTCCTAGATAACTCTAACTAATCACCCAACCTAGGATCTACCCCAGCCACACGACCTTTTACACACACTTTAGATGGTTTGCTAGGACAACCAACTCTAGATCTAGGATAGGTTGGTGTTTACTTTACTGCTGTGTGCCGGATTTTTCGTGGTTTTACTGCATGTTGTGGATGAAATTGTTTTGCTGTGTCTGTTTACTTTTCTGCACTATGTGGATGGTTGATGTGTTTGGTGACTAGATTACCCCTAGGATAGGTACAATCTAGATGTTCACACAATTTCTTGCAGGTGGCCACGCTCATGCAGGGCAATAAAAAGGGGGCTAAGTTAAAAAAAATCAATTGTTATAAATACTTGCACAAGTGTTTCAGCTGCTAAAGCCCCTAAATAAAAAGGAGCGTGGCCAGTGTGTTTACTTTCTTTTATGCACATATATAATTGCTTGGGAATGAAATATTTTGATTCATTAACTGTTTAGGATAACCCTGCAGGAGAGTCTAGAATTTTGATTTGATATAAATGTAATTTGTATAAATGTTAAGTGTTGTGAAAGTTGGATTTGAAGTTGGGATACATTGGTCCAAAGCTTGGACTCCAAAGAGAAAAGGATACGCCTTAGGGGAGTAGCCCTTTTCAATTTGGAGATCCAAATTTGGATCACACTTCTTCCCTACCCAAAGAGGAAAGAGTGGCCTTCCCCTTAAAGAAAGTGCCTTCTTATCCATTTGGGTAGCCTACTATAAGGAATCCAAGGAGCCTGAAAGAGAACAAGATTGAAGACTTGAAGGCAAAGAGTATTCCACTCAAAACTACTTGCGTCACTACTAGGCTTAGAATCCGGGTTGTTGTTAGTGGTGTCCGGCCACTTTACTTTCTGCAAAATTCTAGTTTGTGATAAGCAAGGAAACTTTATTTATGGACTTTTATTAATAAATTCATTTATATTTGATGTTTTTGATGTGATTGCCTTTAGGGTTGCCTACTTTTCTTAGTTTTTTGATGTTTGTGTGCCGCATTTATTTTTGCTTGGATACGTCGTAAGGGTGTGAAAATTTTTATACTCGTAATCTTAAAGTTTAAAATTTAGCGAGTCTAAATAACATGGAAAGATAACAAATCTAGGGAATTAGCCGGGGATTGACCCTGGGGTCGCATGCATATTTCTGCATTACGCTTTCCTTACTTTAGACCCTTCTCTGCCTGCAGGTAGAGTCCGGATAGTCTAACCTATGAGGATGAGGTGCCGGACCTGGGGAAGTCCAGTCTTCTAAAAAATTATTTTCTAAGCATGTTTTTTAAAAATTTCAAGCATATTTGATTTGAAGTTGTCAACCAGCACGTATTGCATTAGAAACATACCTAAAAGAGTCAAAATTTTAATTGCACTAGTTTTTAGCATTTTTTACACCCAACATAAGTCAAAGGGGCCAATTAGGAAAATCTCTAGATGTCGGCCCCAACTCTCCAAATCCTTTAAATAAAACGTCTCTACCACTCTTTCATAAAAGATCGGACTCATGTATTTTAAATCTATTAGGTGGTTAGCTAGCTCCCCAATCCAGGCCGGGGTAAGTCCAGGTTTTGCACTGTATTAGTTAGGTTTTGACGACTATGGTCCAGTGTCTAAATTAAATTTAGGATCCGGGGCAGATCTTTGATTATAAGACCCTAAACTTCTGGAATATAATTCCAAATTTCTAATAAAATGTCCAATTTTAATTAAATATCATTCCAATCCAAAATATAAAGCCCAACATTTAGATTAAGTTGAGACACTTCCGGATGGTTCTGGAATCTCAAAGTATCCCCTACTTCTCTTCCTCTTATTCTGTTAATAAATGCTCAACCTTGATCCCTTCCACTTTGAGTTTCCAAAATTCATTCATTTTTTATATCACTCCTAGAAGATCTAACAAAATTCCGTCACTATTTTAATCGAGAGTTTTCGTAGGGGGTTTTATCTCCCTACGATGTAATTAACTACGAGGGCTTGCGCTCATAGGAGATTTGGAACCACACACGCACCTGATTTAAAAAAATTAATTTTTCAAAATTTTATTGGGCTTCCTTGAGAAAAATCAAAAGATGATTATCATTATTACATTCAAAGGATTATCATTGAATGGTATCATCTCCCTTTGGGGAGATATATCCTTCTTTGATAAGGCTTTGGACATAAACTTGATGATAATACTTCTTGGATATCGTAACCGGATATTTACTTAAACTTCACTTTGTTCCCTCGGGGCCATACAAAGTTCTCTTTAGAATCTGGTCACAATATTCAAGATGAATTTCATAATTCTAAGTCTGAATGTCGTTATGAAATTTTATTTTTATCCTTCAGGGTGATATACTTTTTCTAATGGGACGATCTGATGTTAGAATTAGAATTAGACTTTAATTCCAAAATTCTCAAGGAAAATCTAAGCTTTTCAAAACCATGCTTTCAAAATTTCACCAACAATAATTTTTATTGATATCAAGGTAAATGATAAAATGGAGCATAATTGATATCAATATCCAAGATTCATTAAACATAAAAATAAAAACTAACAACAATCACAAAAACTCGAAACATCATCACATCACATCATCAGAACTAACAAAGAAAAAACATAGAAGAAGCACATCAATCATTCTGAGGGGCCCTGATCTGGAGGAGGTGGCTGGTTGAATTGATTAAAATAGCTATTCTTCATAGTTAAATTCATGTTGACAAAGTCAAATTGACCTCTTACCCAGGCCATATCCTGCTGATATTAAAAATCCTACTGTTGAAGATGATCTTCAATTTGATCAAAGCATTGATCAAAATAAGTCTCAAGACGATCAAAGCGTTGGACCATATCCTGAAAGGATGGTCCTTAAGCAAGCGCAGGTGCAGGTGCAGGTGCAGGTGCTCCCCTTTCTTCCTCAGAATCCTTATGTCCACCTCCTCTCCCAAATATTGCTCGGAATAAAGCATTAGTAAAATATGTAGGAGTTTCCAAATGAGGATCAGGGTGGACTAGGTCGTACTTCTTCTTAAGTATGTAAGTCACAAGGTGTCCTAAGGCTATGTTCTTCTTTCTTTTATGGGAGACAAGGCCAATTTTAAAAAGCCCATAAATATAGTCAAGGATGAGTTGGCCTTCATCTATAGGTTGACCAGTCATAATAAGATAGGTTACAGTGGAAAGAAGAGGTGTGATATATATACAATTACCAGCTTTAAGAATTATAGCAGTTCTAATAAAGTACTGGATGATCCGGGCATCTTGGTTCAAAGTTGACATCTTAGGCAAATGACATACTTGTCTAATTCCTCTAATTACTTGGTTTATAGCAGTCCAGTCATAGTTAGAAGTAGAAGTCAAGGTGTGGACTCTTACACCTTCAGACCAAAAATTCAAAAATATTCCCATATCCTCCTTAGTTATTTCAACTCTTTTCTTCAGAACATAACTCCTAATCTTAGTTTGATCGGTGGGTGCTAAGAATCATATTAGTAAGAAAATAGTAGAAAGTTTCCTTATTGTATGAGTGAATCAGAGTGAGGATAAATGCGAATTGGGTAGAGGTAAAAAGTGGCATTACTTGATAGATGATATTTTCTTGTAAAAGAACTCTAGGAGTGATTTTTGCTGAGACAAACCTAGGAAAAGATTCTTCACTTGTTTTGGACAAAAAAATTTCTTTAGCATTCCTAGAGGAAGGTCCCTTAGTTAGTTACTTAGCCAGTCTACCCCTTTTGCTAGAGCTTGCCATTGAAGGATTTTGAAAGATGATAGGGTTTAAAAAGACTTTTGAAGTGTATGAATCTAGAGTTCTAAAGCCTTCTATTTAAAGAAAAAACAATCTTTCATTTGTACGAAAAGTGCTTCGTATCTTACGATTCTTGAAGTCGTATGTACAAAATAAAATTTTGTATGTACGAATGAATGCGTCCAAAACGAAATGACTTTTTATAATCATGCAAGTTACGTGGCATCCATTCGTACAGACTTTTTGACCAAACGATCGTACAGACGAACAGGTGTTCGTCCGGGACGATCAGTTATTTAAGATCATTTTTATGACGGTTTGAATTGTCCCCCACTCAGAATGCCACATGTTCATTTGTACGAATGCAAGGTTCGTACGTACGATCAGAAATAATAACTGCTCCTATCTATATAACTGTCTACATGCATATATATGAATGAATACACATCGTCTAGACAATCTATGGATCATATAGAAAAACTGTAATGAAAATTGAAAAACTATATGCATTCTGTTCTACCCAAAGATCGATTTGCTATAGAATTCATCCAGTATGAATTGAATTTCGTACAATACGAATAAAACAATTAGAAACTTTCGTTCAATTGATAAAAAACATAAATTTCAATGTGAAAACATTTTGAAAGCACACAAAATAAAAGATAAAAATTAGAAAGATAAAAATCATAAAACAGAAAGATAAAATTCACAAAAGCAAACACAAACATAAAATGATAAAAATAGAAAAACACACAAATAAATAAAAAACACAAAACACACTAAAAAAAACACATATCAAGATTGTAGAAACTTTATGTAAGAATTCAGATCAATCACACTAAGCCTTATTCTTAATGTACTAAAAGTATCAAAGGCTAGTGGTTTTATAAAAATATCTGCAAGTTAATTTTCAGTTGAAACATGATTGAGTTCAATTTCTCCTTTGAATACATTATCCCTTATGAAATGATGCATGATGTCAATATGTTTGGTTCTTGAATTTTGAATAGGAGTTTTTGAAATGCAAATGACACTAGTGTTATCACAATAAAGGGGAATTATGCTTATTGTTAATCCTAAATCAATCAACTATTGTTTCAACCAAAGTACTTGTGCCACACAACTTCCTAAGGCAATGTATTCCGCTTCTGCAGTAAATAGGGCTACAGAATTCTATTTTCTACTGGACCAATAGACTAAAGAATTTTCAATAAATTGACATGTTCCAGAAGTACTCTTTCTATCAACCCTACAACCTGCAAAGTCCAAATATGAATATCCAATTATTTCAAATAAAGAGCTGAACTTAGGATACCAAATTCCTAAGTTTTGAGTTCCCAAGAGATATCTCAAAATCCTTTTCATTGCTGTCAAATGTGATTCTTTTAGATCTAATTGAAATCTAGCTCGCAAACAAATACTAAACAAAATATCAAGTCTGCTAGCAGTCAAGTAAAGCAAAGATTCAATAATTTCTCTAAATTTCTTTTGATCAACAGATTTTTCATTTTGATCCTTATCCAACTGAGCTAAGGAACTTATAGGTGTACTGATAGGTTTAGCATTATCCTTTTCATACGTTTTGAGGATGTCCTTAATATATATCGACTAACTAAGAAATATACCCTCCTTAATTTGGTTAATGCTAAGGCCTAAAAACTAACTCAAATCTCTTATTAGGCTCATCTCAAATTCGCTACTCATTATTTTAGAAAAATCATCCCAAAGATTTTTATTAGAAGATCTAAATATGATGTCGTCAACATAAATTTGTACAATGAGTATATTGTCTCCCAATTTCTTCAAAAAGAGAGTGGTGTCCACACTTTTTTTTTCAAAAGATCTCTCAAGTAGGAAGGTGCTCAACCTCTCATACTAAGCCCTAAGTGCATTTTTCAAACCATATAATACCTTTTTCAACTTAAAAACATTATTTGGGTACTTTGAATTTTTAAATCCTGGAGTTTGTTTAACATAAATATCCTCTTGAATTATCCCATTTAAAAAGGCACTTTAACATATATTTGATTCAATTTTAATCCTCTAAAATAGACAAAGGTTAACAAAACCCTAATTGCTTCAAGTCTAGCTACAGTGGAAAAAGTCTTCTTAAAATTAATTTCTTCAATATGATTATATACCTTAGCCACCAATCTAGTCTTATTTCTAATAACTACTTGTGAGTTATTCATTTTGTTTTTGAATACACACTTAGTTCCAACAACACTTTTATCATATGGCCTTCCAATTAATTCCCAAATATTATTTCTTGCAAAGTGCTTGATTAATATTTATGGGTTCTATCATAGAAATAAAAGCTGAATGATTGACTTCTTTATTCAGTCTACGCCTAGTCCTAACACCCTCACTAGGTTCACCTATAATCAATTCCTTTGGGTGGTTTTTAGAAAATATCAGACCACTAGGGAACAGGTTTTCTATCTCTAAATTGTCATCCAAATTTATTTTCTCAATCTTTTGGGAGTCAATTTCTATCTCATCCTCTTTAAAAATTGGCTCTTCCAAAATTCTAGATTCATCAAATACAACATTTGTGATCTCCTCAACTACCAAAGTTCTTTTATTTAATACCCTATAAGATTTTTCAACACTAGAGTATCCAAAAAAATTCCTTCATCTAATTTTGGATCAAATTTTTCTAAGACAGATTTTCCATTGTTATAAATGAACACCTTGCATCCAAAAACATACAAATATGATAAATTAGTTGTTCTCCCCTTAAGTAACTCATAGGGTTTTTTATTTAAATTCGATATGATGTTCACCCTATTCAGAACATAACATGCTGTGCTGACCGCTTCAGACCAGAAATATTTAAGAAGTGAATATTCTGCCAATATGGCTCGAGCGACTTCAATCAATGTTCTGTTCCTCCTTTCGACTACCCCATTCTGCCGAGGGGTTCTAGGTGCAGAAAAATTGTGATCAATCCCTTTTTCCTTACAAAAATACTCAAAATTTTCATTTTCAAATTTTTCATCTTGATCACTTTGGATTGTTAAAATTTCACACTATAGTTTTCTCTGAATCCAAGTTAAAAAATCTTTAACCTCCTCAAATGATTCACTCTTATGATATAAGAATTTAACCCATGTGAATCTAGAAAAATCATCCACAATCACAAATCAGTATATCTTCCCTTCCAGACTTACAGTTCCAACTGGTCCAAAAGGATCCATATGCAAAATTTCCATTGGTTTACTAGTTCTAAGATCCTTATTTAACTGAAAAGAAGACTTCACCTATTTTTCTAATTGACATGCATCGCAAAGATGATTCTTAGTAAAATCTAGTTTTGGTATACCTCTCACTAAGTTCTTTTGGGTAATCCTCCTAAGGTTTTTCATGCTAGAGTGATAAAGTCTCCTATGCCAAAGTCATGATTCATTAGAAATAGTTTTCAAACAAAAAAAGTAGGAGTTTTGATACAATTCAAATTTAGCATATAAATATTATTTACCCGTATACAATGCAAAACATCACTACCATTTAGTCTTAATATACAGCTAGTAGGAAAAAATTTAACGCAGTATCCTTTATCATATAGCTGACTAATACTCAAAAGATTATGTTTTAAGCCTTCAACTAGTAGTACATTCTCAATAAAAAATTTTTCAAATTTTCTATCTTACCTGATCCAACCACCTTCCTTATGATGTTATCTCCAAGTGTAACCCTGCCTCCATTCCTGACTTCCAATGATATGAATTATGCAGTATCTCTAGTCATATACTTTGAGCAATAGCTGTCCAAGTGCCATATGCTCTCACGAGGTCTTGTGTGAGAGAGTGCCTATAAAATCATCAAATGTTAGACCTGGGAACCCAAACAAGTTTGGGTTTACCTTTAGGTAACTTTAAAATAGATACATGTATGATATGTCTAGGTTTATGCATGTTTGGTCTCCACACTAAATGAGTTTTTCTATCTAAAGTACAAGTGTGTGTAATATGACTAATTATCCCACATCTATAGCATTTAACTCAAGGAAATGGATTTCTTAATCTTCTATAACTGTTCTGATTCTTCCTAAGTTATAAAAATTTTGGATACAAAATAGGATTAGTAAAATCTTCAAGTCTTTGGGGTTTCTTATTTTCATCGAGAGCTTTTACTTTCAATTTCAAAAATATGTTCATATCTTCCAACACATTATTACTATATTTCAACCGATATTTTTTACTCTCTGATTCAACCTTATAATATTTAAATTCTTTTTCCAAAACTGCATAGGATGATTTTAAATTCTCATTATTCTTATTCAAACATCAAACTCATCAAATAAGCTCATGTGGTTACTATCAACTAATGCATGATCTTTCCTAAGGATTTCATGTTCTCTCTGTAGTTCTTGTAATTCTAGGTTCAAACTAGCATGAATTTTTTTAACTTCCTATATGCATTATGTATTCTTTCAAAAACTTCAAAAACCTCAGCATAGGTTAAGCCACATACCACTTCTTGATCTGACTGATCAAGATTATTATCCATCAAGCACAAGTTGGTGACTTTCTCTTCCTTTTTAGTCTCTGAAGAGTCCGAAGTTGTGTCCGCCCAGGAAGCTCTTTGGAATTTCTTCTTGCCCTTCTTCACAGTTAGTTTCTTCTCTACCTTCTACCTTCTCCTTACTAGGAGTGACTTTACATTTTGGGCAATCTGATTTCATATGTCCAGGTTTCCTACACTCATAGCAATTCACATCATTAGAAACCTTAACATTCCTATTGAACTTACCTCTATTCCATTATTGGCGTTTCTTCTGCTTCCTCTTGAGAAAGCTCCTAAATTGTCAAATCACTCTCCGACTCCTCTACTTTTATCGTAATGTTCTTATACTTTTGTGACTCTCCTGCATCAATCTTTCATTGACTCACTCCTTGCTTGTAAATAATTAGGGATCCAAGAAGATTGTCAATAGAGTAAACATTTAAGTCTTTTAACTATATAATTGTAGTTATCTTAGCATCATATACAGTAGGCAAACAATGAAGTATCTTATTAACCATTTCAGCATTCGTTAGTTCTCTACCCAATGCATGTAAAGAAGTGACTATTTATGTAAATCTTGTGTATATGTCAGAAATAGATTCATTGGGTTTCATGCAAAATAGTTCATAGTCATGCAACACGATATTAAGTCTAGATTGCTTAACTTCGTTAGTCCTTTCATAGGTTATAAAAAGTATATCTTATATGTCATTTCCTCTTTTACAAGTGGAAACCTACATGTAATCTTCAGATTTAAGCGCACAAAAGAAACTGTTCAAATATTTTGCATTAAGTTGTACTAATTCACGTTATTTTCTACAGTCTATTTTGTAAAAAGAATTTTAACTCTAAGTCCGTCAACTAATCTAGTTGGTTTTCTATACCCTTCTTGAACTAAGATCCGCTTACGATAGTCTAATGACTGTAAGAATGTTGACATGACTGTTTCCCAAAAATTGAAAGGAATATTATCAAACAAGGGAGGTCTATTTATAGAGTAACCTTCTGGTGTGTTCCGATTTCTAAATGTAGTCATGGTCGTTAATCAAAAAAGTAGTCTAAACTTATGGTTTTGAAACAAAGCTCTGATACAACTTATTAAAATTTGTTGAAAATGAAATAGGTTGTTAGATCTAAGCTTATGTCCCAAGAGGGGGGATGAATTGGTAATTTAAAAAACTTAACCCTTGTTGGAATTTAAAAATTCAAAATAGTTTTAATAAACTGACCAGGTTGATTTTAGAATTTTCAAAGATAAAATTTTAACCAAATAAAAATAAAATGAAGAAATTAAAACAGCAAAAATAAAAAAACACAAAGATTTAAAGTGGTTAGGTCAAACACGACCTACATCCACTCCTTGAAGTCTCCCACTTCAGGTATTGTAATATTACCACAAGTGTCTCTCCTTTTGCTCCCACATCAAGGAGAAGAAGCCTTCACAAAACTCTCTTCTACCACTACCTGATGCGGTAGAGAACGGTTGTCCTTTTACACCCTCCAAGTGTCGGCAGAGAATTGTTGGCTGTTCACACTCTCCATGTGTAGGCAGAGAACTTTCGTCCTTTCACACCCTCCAAGTGCAGGCAGAGAACCTTCAGCTTTCATACTCTCCAACTGTTAGTAGAGAACTGGATCTTCTTGAAAGATCTTCATACTAGAAATATAGAAGGACAAGAGAAAAGAGTGAAGTAAATGCAATGTACAAACAGAGATCCTTACCCTTGAGCAACCAAGTGAATCCTTCACACTCCAATAGGAATAATTCTCCTTCAAAAACTCTCTCTTACTCTCTCCTTCAATTTCCCTTTACCATTCAGAAAGACCAAGTGAAAAAAAGATTAAATCACAGTCTTAAGTGGACCTTATATAGAAAAGACACGAAAAATCATCCAGAAAACTGTATTTTTCAAATTTCACCAACCACGATCGTACTGTACAATCCATTTTCATACGTACATACAATTCAAAACCTGTTGCATACAAACTAATTGTGAATAGGTACGAATTATATTCATACCCGATCATCATCTGTACGAAATATATTCGCCCGGTACGAACAAAAATTTTAAAGCATGTATGTACGAACGTCTTGGACGAAAACTTAACAGAGCCCATCATTCCGGTACAATAAAAAATATCGTCCATACGAATAACTTTAGTGGACAAAACAGAGAAGATGGTCCCGGTACGAATGAAAAATATCGTCCGTATGATCTTTACATTTGTCAAAAATAAAGAAGATCATCCCGATACGAACGAAAAATATCGTCAGTACAATCTTCACATTCGTCAAAAATAGAGAAGATCGTCCCGGTACGAACAAATATATCATCTGTACGATCTTTAGATTCGTCAAAAATAGAGAAGATCGTCCTGGTACGAATGTAAAATATCATCCATACGAACAGTGTATTTGGGAAAAATAGAGTAGATCATCTTAGGACGAACGAAAAATATCGTTCGTACGATCTATACATAGAAAAAAATTTTGTCATTCTTGTTTATTCCATTGCTCATTCGGGAAAATAACTAACCAAATCGTCCTGTACGAACGAGTATCGTACAGTACAATCAGTTAAAAAATATGAATTTTAAAACTCTCTCCCGATGTGTGTGCGCTCAGTTACTTAATTACAATCACACTCTCTCAGACTTAATAAAATGAAAAATACATACTCTAATTTACAAAACATTTTAAGCAGATATTGATTTGAAGTCTTCAACAATCTGGAGTATGATTTCCCTGAAATGTTAATACATACAAGAGCAAAAAGAATTCTTCCAAAATATGTTAGGAGAAAATACTAATAAAAAACAATAATATTTGGGATTATGAAAAACATATAAGTTGCAAGAATGTTAAACATGCAAAGCTAAGTAGCAACTATCTCAATAGAACTTACTAAGGATGAATGCACCTGTAATATCTTCTCCTGGGTGATTTTGTATCCTTTAACCTCTACAGGGAAAATGGTCATTTTTTCCTTGAGAAGGTGTTGGAGTCATGCTTCCTTCAAGTTAGTTATCTTTGAGCCCATGATCCCCTCAATCGAGTTCATTGATAGGAACTTGTTAGATGCCTACAAGTTCGCTACATTGGCATTTATGATTATACAACATATGTAATATAATTAGCATCATTCTAAGATAATGTGTGTCATGTGATCCTAATAGAAACTTCTTCTAAAAAGTATCTCTTAAGAGTGAAAATAATTGTTTTTTATAATTAACCCGAATAAAAAATCCTTCCTTATGTGGAACAAAAATTTCTATTTATATACCTTATTTAAATACAATTCTTAGAACAAATGAATATATATATATATATATATATAATAGAATGTAATAATGTCATAAAAATGATAAAAGGTCCATTAATGTCATAAAAAGACATGTCAAAAAACTTTGGAGCTATAGAAGTTTTTTTCAGAAACTCACTTAAAACGTTTTATTGGATGGTAACATCAGGAAGAAAATCATTGGTCAGCCTAAACTTTAAAAGATGCTTATTTTATTTTTATTTTATAAATGCATATATTTTTTAACAAAATGTTAATTATAAATAAATTATAGTAAATACAAAAAAAAGTAATAAGATTTGGAGAAAAATTTAGTAAGACTATAGCACTTCACATGAACTTTCTTTTTGTTCCTATATATGTCATGTGTTAATATTTAATTTTTAAAAATTACTTTCTTGGGCACGACGTGCCCAAATAGCAAATATAATAATAGAGGTGCCATGGATTTTTATTAAGGAGGAGAAGAGGGTGAAATGAGAGTAGAAGCTTGAACTTTTCTTTATCACCACTTTATGCTAATAACCTTTAGATTGAGATCCAACCCAATTGACATCTAAGTGGATTTGAGAAACATCAATTTCCACTCAAAGTTGCAAAGGTCAAGAGATGGAAATAGTAAAAGAATTCACTTCGAAATGGTTTGTCAAATAAGAAGATGTTGAGAAAGGTTTGATTGCACAAGAAGAATGTCGAAGGCGCCTTGTGCCTAATCACATCCAAGAAAGACAGATAGATAATGAAGGACATTAATAAAGGAACTTGGAAAGTCTTACTACGTGTGAATGACAAGAATAAATATGTAAATATATGATGGGGTGGCAATAAAGCCCACCTCTTGCCCCCTAAGGGAAGACATTAAGGCAATGAGAATAACTGGAAACTAGTACTAAAAGGTGATATTGCACAAGAGGCCATTAGATAATCAGTTAAAGATTATGATAAGCAAATCAAGATGGAAGAGTGGCTTAACATAATTATTAGAATATTTATGATCATAATACCACAGGAGAGACAACCCTCAAGTAGTGAAGAGTTCATGGGGTTTTGAGGGCAACTTGGTAAGACAACTCATAAAAGTTTAACGACTTATATGTCTTTTTCCCATTATAGGAATAATGAGTATTTCTAGCCAAAATTTACTTGGAAAATTTTCAAGTTTCATTTATAATTTATACACCTACCACTAAAATTCCCCTAGGAAAAAGATATCAACATTTCATTTTTAGCTAAGAAAATTTTCGACATATTTTTGACGGAAGATATAGTGGAAATAATGATGGATGCAAATATGTTACAAAAGAGGCCAGAATTATCAATGGCTATATTAGTTTACCATATCCACTAATAATTTCATGCATTACTTGTAGAAATTTTTACTATAATTTTTAGAGGATTATTAGTAACCTTGTCAAACTTTTTAGAGACAAGGTTCTGCTAGTATAGCTACCAAAATGTTTATGGAGGCTTTTTTTGCCATTTTTTTTATCGAAAATTAGGAATCGACATTTCTTTTACAAGTTTATAACAGTGTTGGAAAGTCACCAATCATCCATATTAATGTTGCTTTCATTTGAAAGGCCTTTTTACTTGAAATATCATGCGTTAGTCCACCTTGTCCCTATCAAATTTTTTTGTTGTCTATCAGTAGTTTTAAAAGCATGTCAATTTTGACTTTTAGATTATGTATATGGTCAAATAGTATTTTAATAATGAAAAAGATATGTTGAATAAAATGAAAGTGTTACGTCGAAGAAATGACATTTTCATCGTCATTATTATTATGAGTCTTATTTTAATTTTTAAAAATTCTTATCATGACTCTTGTTTTACCATATCTTTGCTATCAAAGCCATCAATGATTGAAGGATCCCATTTTCCTTTATTTACATGAGGTTAAGGACTTGACTGCAATGTTCTTGTTTGTTAATTAAGTCCGTATAAGATGGTAGATTCCAACTTATCGAGAACAACTCATAAAGGGCTTTTTTAATTATTTTATTATTATATTTTTTTTTATATATATAAAATCCATAATAGGCTTGCATGTTAATTCAACAAAATAGTGATAAGTCCTTGAAAGAATTAATCAAATGCTCACTCATGCTAAAAAAACTACAATAAAAAGCAAAAAGATATCAAAGGAGCCAATAATTCCTATTAAGTTACAAAATTATTAACAAACATTTTCATTATTTACTTTGCTCTTCATTTTATGTTAATTAATGTTGGAATAGTACATTCCACAAAACTCTTATATAATTAATTACATTAACACATAAATCATTATATTTTTTATATAACATTCAAATCTTTAAATTATATAAAATAATATCACTAATATTCATTATTCTAATGTGAAATAAATTTTTTATGCAAATATTTTTATGTGATTAATATATTAAAATGTCATATAACTAACTCTACAAATTCATATGTTAGATATATGAATATATAAGAATTCTATGGTATGTAAATAACTATGAGATAACCAAGATATATATATATATATATCATCAAAAAGTTATCTTGATCGGGCACGAATCTCAAGGTAAAATCAGGCCTGAAGTTTCAAAAATTAAATCTAGGACCATCTGAACTCCGATTTCAACAAACTTATAGTCGAACTTATCATCTCGAAAATACGAACCCAACAACATCAAATTCAACTCAATTTGAGCCCAAATGTGTCTGAATCGACGACCCGAAGCCTTGTTGGAAGGTTTAAACCACAATTTGGATTACCAAACTGTTTCTAAACATGACATGCTTATAGTCAAATCGAGCGGCTCAACGAAACGAATCCAACGAGCCCATGATCATCGAATTCCAATATTTCTATAAGACCTTCAAATGTCTGACGAATAGTCCACGGTCAAGGGATTCAATATCGGTCGTCCATCCAAACCACTCCTCATTTGCCCATGATCCTTCTCCTATTTGCGGGTCATGCCAATCTAAAAAAAACTATAAATATCACCTCATTTCTCTTAAGAGGGGACACAAGTAAGAAGAAGAATGAGAAGAGTAGAGAAGAAGGGAAGGACATAAGAAACTCCTCATTGACCACTGCTAGAGTTCCACCCGACTTTCAAATGACGCCAGAGTTCCGCTCGACTTTCAAGTGACGCCGAAGTTTCGCCCGACTTTCAAGTGACATCGAAGTTCTGCCCAACTTTTAAGTGACGCCGAAGCTCCACCCAATCTCCAAGTGACGCCAGAATTCTGTCTCTTCTCCAAGTGACTTTAAGCTTCAGCTCGAGTACCCAACATTGTCGAATCTCAAATTCTTATTTGTAACTGAATTTTAATCAGGGAGTGGATTATTATAATATGATCATCTTAAATTTTAAGGATGAGTCAGCTTCTTGTACCTCAAGAAAACAAGTGAAATTCTTTCAACTAGGCGTGACCCCGTGGTTTTTCCTTTTCCAGGATTTTCCATATAAAAATTCTAGTGTTCTTTCATCTTCTTCTTGTGTGCTAGATATTCATACAATACTGAGATGAAAACTTTTTAACTCTATTGCCGCATATATTCTAGCTCACAATAGTTTTGCGCCATTTGTGTGAAACACTATCCCATAATTCTAAGTGTAACTTCGATGACCAACAATCATAGAAATTGTATTTTGGGAGCTTGTCGCTCCAACTCCCACTAATCTAGAAATAGTCTATAAATCATGGACTCCCAATATCTGCCACTTTTTATCCTTGGGGGCAAGACGTTGTTGGAGAAGGAACCTCAGGACCTTCCCTAGAAGAGCAAATCCAAAAGATGGAAGAATCTCAGAATGAGATCATTCAACCCCTAGGCTCGGTAGCCAACATTAGCACAACGAGAGGAGGTTCTTCTCCCTCGAGCTCCACCACTGGTTGAAGATGTTCAACTCAAACAAATTCAAGTAGAGATTCATCTTACTCCGCCAAGGAGATATCTGCAATCACAACAAGATAACAAACTTGTTGACACAGTGAGTTTTACCCATCTTTTGCATAATGGTCTACAACCTCGCATTCCTCCAAACCTTCCAGAAGACTTAGCTCAACCGCACGTTGTTAAGCTCCCTCCTAATGCCCTACGTCATAAACTATGAAGATTGGTCCAAGAAGAGTTTCCCATAGGAGGTGGTGTAATACAAACTCTTCGATAGTGGGACTTTAAGAAGTCACCGCCCCTAACTTAAGCCGCCATTCTTCAGCACCCCATTTTGATTGGATTCAAACTACCAAGCATTGAGTCCTACAACGGGACATCCGACCTATATGAGCATATCAATCTTTATAAAACTATCATGCATATCTAGTGAATCTCGGATGCACTCCTTTGCCAAGTTTTTCTTACTACCCTTAAAAGACAAGCTCGAATGTGGTTCATTCGCTTCCAACCAGAACGATCCCTACATTCATCAAATTGGTCAAAGTGTTCGTCAAACAGTTTGTACCCAGTTGAAGAATTGCTAAGGATTCTTCTCACCTCTCCGGGATCCATCAAAATGAAGGAGAATCGTTGAAGGAGTATTTTTAGTGATTTTCCACCGAGGCTCAACAAATTTCAAGAGTAGATCCTAAATTACTAAGAGGGGCCTTTTTTGGAGACCTCCGTCCTAGCCCCTTCTATTCAACACTCATACGAGACACAGTTCATTCATATACCAACTTGATTCATCTTGTGGAGGCACAAATTTTTGTAGATGAATCCATAAATGCTCATAGAAAGTAATTTGAGCAAACAAATGGAAAGCGCAATGGTGCACCTAGGATGTATACTTTGTCCTCATAAAAAAGGAAACAAGGAAGGAATAATTTACCTCATAAGCCTCAATTTCCACAACAGGAATCTCAACAAGAGAAGGAACATAACCCACTCAATATATCTTGAGCAAATGTATTGATGTCCATTCGAGATCAAGATACAGTGAAATGGTCGAATTCTTTAAAGCCGAATACAGAAAATCAAGATCAGTGCTGTCATTTTTATCGTAGTCATGGACACACTACCAAAGCCTGTAAGAAGCTTAAGGATAAAATTGAAAGGGTTATCCATCAAGATTATCTTTGATAGTTTACTTGAGATCCACCTACCCGAGAGGAATCTTGTCCTACTAAGAGGAGGAAATCAACAACAACAGAAATAACCAGTCAATAATCGAATAATAATTGGTGAAATTGAGACCATCACAGGAGGTCCCTTACTATCTAATCAAGTCTTTCTAGCTATAGATGAAAATTTAATACTAAATAAAGCTCGTATGGATCACTCTATCACTTTTGATTATTCTGATTTGGAGGGAGTAAAAACCTCATCAAAATCCATTGTAATAATTATAAGGATAGGCAACTCTTATTATAATGTCAAAAGAATCTTGTGGATAATGGAAGCTATGTAGATGTCTTGTTCTACTCTACTTTTCTTAATATGGGTCTCTCAAGAGAAAAGCTTCAGTCTGTTGTAGGTATATTGTATGGATTTGATAATCGACATGTACGAGCAGAAGGAAAAAGTCTCCTAGTTATACATGGAGAATTTTCTTGATAGACTACACACTCCATTCAATTCATTATTGTAAAGTCAGAATTGGCTTATAATGCTATCTTTAGAAGGCCACTCTAGTCAATCTTTGGAATTATTGCTTCTATCCCTCACCTTAAGATAAAGTTCCTTACCCTGATAGGAGTCAGTGTAGTTGTGAAGATCAACAAATAACATAAACATGCTATCTTAGGCAGGTTCAACCACGTCAAAAAATGACCCTAAATATCGAGGACTTTGATCTCCAGAGCGAAGATATCCCTCAGAGAGCTTCTCCTATAAAGGACCTCGCTATTGTATCCATATCTACAAAATACCCTTCAAGGACTGTGCAGATTGGATCCCTTCTCTTAGACAAAGAGAAGAAAAAATAAATAGATTTTTTATACAAAAATCAGGATGTTTTTGTATGGAGTCTGGCATAGATGCTCGAAATCAACCCCGAAGTGATCGTACACTCCCTCAAAGTCAACCCAATATGCAAATTGATCATCCAAAAGAAACAAAATTTTATGCCAAATCGTCAACAAGCAATCGAGCAAGAAGTATATAAGCTTTTAGAAGCTGAATTTATATGGGAAGTGTACTATCCCACTTGGTTGGCGAATGTTGTCATGGTAAGGAAGGAAAGTGGAGCTTGGAAAATGTGATAAATCTCAATAAAGCTTGCCTGAAGGATAGTTTTCCACTTCCTCATATCGATCAATTAGTTGATACCACCCCCGAACATCTAATGCTAAGTTTTATGGATGCTTACTCTGGCTATAATCAATTAAAGATCAATTGTATTGATGAAGGGGCATCGACTTTCTAAGTAGATAAAGGATTATACTGTTATCTGTTCATGCCATTTGAGCTCAAAAATATATGAGCAATATATTAGCAAATCATGAATAAGGTTTTTAAATATCTTTTTAGGCGCATTATGGAGGTATATGTTGATGATATATTGGTAAAAAATCTTACAAAATAATAACATATCTCAGACTTAGAATAATGTTTCCACTTGTTACGACATTATAATATGAGACTCAACTATGCTAAATGCACTTTTAGAGTCTCCTTTAGAAAATTTTTGGGGTTTATGACAATCCACTGAGGGATTGAAGCCAATCTCCAGAAAATCAAGGCACTAAGGGACATGGTGCCCCTGAGAAATATTAAGGAAGTCCATAGATTAAATAGAAGAATTGCAACATTATCTCATTTCTTTGCACGCTTAGGAGATAAATATATACCTTTCTTTAAGACACTCAGAGGTACTCAAAGCTCAGGAATCCAATAGACTAATGAATATCAAGAAGCCTTCAAACAACTACGAATGTATTTGGGTTCTCCGCAACTACTTTCCAAGCTAATATCAGGAGAAAAGCTGTACTTATACTTGGTTATTTCTACCCAGGCTATCAGTTTAGTTTTGATATGAGAGGAATATTGTATAACGCCCCATCTATTATGTCAATAAGATCTTATCTAAAGCAGATGGACGTTATCCACCAGTAGATAAGACAATATTGGCATTAGTTTATTCTGCCAGAAAACTAAGTCCTTACTTCTAAGCCCATATAATTGGAGTTTACACAAATCTACCGCTGAAAAGTATCATACAAAAACTAGAAATTTCTGGTAGGCTCGTCAAGTGGTCTGTAAAATTGGGAGAATTTGAAATCCACTACTTGCCTAGACCCGATATCAAATCTCAAGCACTTATAAATTTTATAGTTGAATGCTCCATCCTCATATCTGATATTCAACCAGGTGCTTCACCTTCTCCCCCACATTGGATATTATATGTCGATGGAGCTTCTTGAAGTTTTGGCGCTGGGGCCAAAATTCTGTTAATCTCACCATAGAAAGTTACCCTTGAGTATGTGCTCTAACTTAAGTTCCTGGGAGCAAATAATGTAGCAGAGTATAAGGCCCTTATTGTTGGATTAAGACTAGTAATTCACTGTGAGGTGCAGAACTTAGTAGTCCACACCAATTCATATATAATTGCCTCTCAGGTGGAGGGAGAGTTTGATATCCATAATCCACAAATGGCCCAATCTTGCAGTATTGTGAAGTTACTCTTAACCCGTATAAGAAAATATCAAATCATTCATATTCTCCGAAAGTAAAATGCACGAGCAGATGCTCTTTCTAAGCTTGCTACATCAATAATAGGAGATGTATATAAGTAAAAGTGTACTAAGGAGACCCACTTTCTAAGTATCTAAGGTCTGTGGGTCATACAATCAATCGATGAACCAAGAGAGACTTCCTGGATTGATCCAATCTTATCCTTTTTATAAGATGGAGTGTTGCCTAAAGACCCTATAACTGTAACACAACTGCAGAGACAAACAGTAAATTTCACCATTATTGCTGGCAAGTTGTATAGAAATGCCTTTATCGAACCATATCTCAAATGTCTCCCACCTTCAGAAGTTGATTACGCACTCCGAGAAATTCTTTCAGGAATATGTGAAAAATATCTGGGAGGAAGAGTATTAGCTTACAAGATCATGAGACAATAATTATATTGGCCTATAATAAATAGGATGCACTTGAATTCACTTAAAAGTATGAAAAGTGTCAATTGCATTCCAATCTCACCCACACGCTTACTTTGAAGCTTGTATCACTTCAAATTCCCTGGCCTTTCGCCCAATGGGGGATTGATATAATGAGAAACTTCCCTATAGCCCCTAGATAACGAAAATTCATTTTCGTGACTGTAAATTACTTTATTAAATAGGTGGAAGTAGAATCTTTGGTGAAGATTACTAAAGTTAATGTTAAATAAATTTTATGGAAGAATATAATATGTCATTTTGGCATTCTTGCAAGGGACATCATTGATACACTACAGGAAAACACACGTTTACCGGTGGACAAAGCTGCGTTAGAAAATACGGCGCATTATGCGAAGGAATATCTACATCATTTTTTTCGACGCAAATGTCGCCGGTACAATACCGACGGATTTTGCGCCACAAAAGACGCCGGTAAATAACAGTAATTTATTGTTCCGGCGCACTTTACAATGGAATCTTACCGGTGCAGTACCGGCGGATAAAATGCCGGAGTATTTAAACTCAACGACTTTAAACCGATGCATATTGCGCCGGAAAGGTTTCCGGCGTCCTAGATACCGGAAAATCTGCCAGTGTAAACCCTTATTTCCGAACACGAACCCGACGGCTGCTCATTTCTTTTGTTCGTTTCACTCATAACTTTTTCTCTCCCTCGTTGCCCTCCGTCCGCTCGCCGCCATAGATCGACATCGCTGACTTGTGTTGCCGATCACCAGAAGTCACCGACGATCATCGCATTCGTCACCGGGGAAAGCCCTTTTTCACCGTGAGTTTCCTCCTCCCCGTCGCCTCCCTCCCGTCGCCTCCCTCCTATTTTTTTTGTGGTTTATGTAATTTGATATAGGATAGTTTTTTTTGTTTATTTAAGGTATATGCCTGAGCTATTACTTGTGTTCAATCACAAGGTGGTTTGACCTAGAATTTTCTTATTTTGTGTGGATTACATCAAGGATCTTCCTCAAGTTCATATCTTTTTGCTTTAAGGTTTAGGACATTCTCAATAGGCATTCACAAGAGGATGTACCTTTATGTATTATTTTTGTTGTTGATATTCTTCTTGTTGATAAGATTAGAGAGGGAGTTTAAGGTGAACTTGAATTATGGAGGTCAACTTTAGAGTCTAAAGGTTTTCGCTTTAGTAGATCTAAAATTAAATATATGGAGTATAATTTTAGTAGCACTAGACCTAAAGATAAGATTGTGACTTTTGGCGATCAAGTCAATAATAAGAGTAGACATTTTAGATATCTTGGATCTATTGTTCAGAGTGACGGTGAAATTGATGGGATATTATCAGCATAATTCAAGTTTGATGGTTGAAGTGGAGGAATGCATCTGGCTTATTATGTTATAGAAAAGTCTCCCTCAAACATAAGTGAAAACTCTATAAGATGGTGTTGAGACTTGTAATGCTTTATGGTGCCAAATGTTGGCCATAAAAATAGAAGCATAATACTAAGTTAAGTGTTGCAGAGATGAGATGCTTTGGTGGATAAGTGGTTTGACCCTTTTAGATAGGATACAAATTGATCATATTTCAAGTGGAGATGTAAAAAGAGAAGTAAAAAATTAAGTTGAGTATTGTAGAGATGAGGATGCTCAAGTGGCTGAGTGTCTTTAGTCTTAGAGACAATGCTTCAGGTCTATTATGTGATACTGGAGGAATGCTCCAGGCCTATTATGTGATTGATAAAAAAGTATTGCAGAGATGAGGATGCTCATGTACGTGGATGAGTGTCTTTACTCTTAGAGACAATGCTAAATGATCATAATTTTCTACAAGTACCCTATCTTGTTACATCTCTATATATTCAGTTTTACATCTACTTGAGCAAAAATCCATTACTTATTTGCTCTTATATATAGGTTATGGATATTAGAAATCAAAGAAGTTGAATGTATAACCGATTATCTCAAGGACGAAAGACATTAACAGATGAATTCATTAATGAGGTGAATATTTTCATTCAGCAAGCGAAACAACTACCAAGCTTCATATCAGAAGAAAAGTTTAGATGTCCATGTTCTAAACATAAAAATCTAGTGCACCTAGAACCAAATGATGTAACTGTTGATCTGTATCGTAGAGGATTCATGCCACGGTATTGGTATTGGACTTCTCATGGTGAGTACGAGCCACAATTTGATTATCAATGCGGTCCTTCTACAAGCACTAATATAACTGAGGCTGAAAATATCCGAACAGGTCTTGAGGAATTAGTTCATGATGCAACTGGATTACAATTTGAACAAAATGTAGAAGAGTTACCGAATAAGGAGGCACCGAATTTTTATGATTTGTTGCATGCTTCCCAGCAATCAATCTGGAGAGGGTGCACCACTCACTCAGAGTTATCTGTTGCTGTGAAGATGTTAAGCATCAAGGTAGAATATAATGTTGCTCGTGAATGTTTTAATCAATTCATTGGCCTGCTTAAGGAAACCAATCCAACAGATAATTTAATTCCTACATATTTATATCGGACAAAAAAGTTAGTTTCCAAACTTGGTTTGACATACACAAAGATAGATTGTTGTGTTAATGGATGCATGTTATACTTTAAAGAAGATTTGTTAGAGATTGCATGCCATCATTGTAATGCACCAAGGTTTAAACCAAAATCTGGTAGTAGAAGGAAGCTGAAGGATGTGCCTGTCAGTATGATGTTCTACTTTCCAATAATTTCGAGACTACAATGATTATATACATCCATGAGATTTGCTGCACATATGAGATGGCATAATGATCACATTCCATAAGAAGGTGTTATCACACATCCATCAGAAGCAGAGGCTGGGAGACACTTTGATTGTACACATCCCACATTTACGGCAGAACCAAGAAATGTCATATTAGGTTTATGCGCAGATGGTTTTACTCCCTGCAGTCAGTCTGCTACACCGTACTCATGTTGGCCCGTGATACTCACTCCTTACAATCTACCTCCAGAGTTGTGTATGACTACTCCATATATGTTTCTGTCACTTATCATTCCAGGGCCACATAATCCAAAAGTGAATATTGATGTATTATTACAACCGTTAATTGATTATTTAAATTCATTATGGGAAGAGGGAGTAAATATATATGATATCTCCACCAAACAGAACTTTACACTAAGAGCAGCATTATTTTGGACAATTGGGGACTTTCCTGCATATGGTATGCTCTCAGGTTGGAACACTTCAAGCAAGTTAGCTTGTCCATATTGTATGGAACATACAAAATCATTTATTTTAAAGTATGGCAGGAAGAACACTTGGTTCGATTATCGTCGAATGTTTTTACCTCCAAGTCATCCTTTTAGGCGAAATAAAGAAGCATTTACTAAAAAATAAAATGGTGATGTTTCAACCTCCTCTAAGATTAAGTAGTGAAAAATTTTTTGAAAGAGTCAGGTTCATGCCCACTATAATGGATTCTCCAATATTAGCTGAGTTAAGATTGCCAGGATAAGGTGTCAACCATAATTTGACCAAGAAAAGTATTTTTTGGTCGTTGCTATATTGGAGAACAAACCTGATTAGACATAATTTAGGTGTTATGCATGTAGAGAAAAATGTTTTTGATAACAATTTCAATACAGTTATGGAAATCAAAGATAAATCCAAAGATAATATAAAAGCAAGGATGAACTTAAAGGAGATTTGTAGGATGAAAGCTTTGGAATTGAAGGATAATGGAGGTGAAAAATTACTCAAACCAAAAGCTCCATTCACATTAACTTTAGAGCAAAAATATGCAATTTGTGAATGGGTGAAGATCCTACGAGTACCTGATGGATATTCTTCCAATCTAAGCAGGTGTGTTGACATAAGATCAGGGAGATTATTCGGATTGAAAAGTTATGATTGTCACATCTTCATGTAATGTCTACTACCAACTTCTTTTAGTTATCTGCCAGATCAAATTTTAAAGCCCCTGATCGAGCTAAGTGTATTCTTCAAAGATTTATGCTCTTCTAAATTAAATGTGGAGAACTTGATTTCTATGGAGCAGCAAATTCTTTTCATTCTGTGACAACTTGAGAAGATATTTCCTCCAGGCTTCTTTGACTCTATGGACCATCTGCCAGTTCATTTACCATATGAGGCTATGGTTGGTGGACCTTTTCAGTATAGGTAGATGTATCCTTTTGAGAGATATTTAAATAAACTTAAGAAGACAGTTAAGAATAAAGCACGACCCAAAGGCTCTATCTGTGAAGCATATTTAACATACGAGACAACTCAGTTTTGCTCATATTATTTTGAAATAATGTCTCAATCAGGTGAAAGTACAACACCTCAAAATGTTGGTAAATTCTCTAATATATCTGTATTTTGTGGAAGTGGTGAACCTGTAGGCGCTAGCACCGTGCGCTATTTCACCGATAAGGAGATGATAGTTATCACATTATATATCTTGCTGAACTGTGAAGAAGTTGAGCCGTATCTTGAGTAAGTATGAGTTAATTTGTTCATATTTTCATAATTCTTATAAACTTTATTCTAAACTCAAAATGGTTTGTAGGAGGTTCATTGATGGTTTAAGTACATCAGAAGAAGGAGAAGTTCAGAAGATAGTGGAGAAAGAATTCACTGCTTGGTTTAAAATTACGGTATATTTTGAATAATTAATCTTAATTAGTTATTTATGCAATTACTTAATATTATTAATAATAACATCTTGTTCATTTAAAGGTACACTCTGAAGAAAGTGATTCGCAAAATTCAGGGATATTTGAGTTAGCTTGGGGACCAAATAGATTAGTTAAATGTTATTAAATATTTATGGTCAATGGTTATAAATTCCAAACAAAAAATTGGTGTGAAGGTAGGAAGACAAAAAATTCTGGCATATGTGTAAGAGGGAACACCCATGCATGGGATGATTCTGAATACTACGGGGTTTTACAAGAAATATTAGAGGGAACACCCACAGGAATATTGTGTATCTCTTCAATTGTGAATGGTTTGATCCAGTACAAAATAGAGGCACAAGAGTACATCCAATTTACGGTATAACAGAAGTAAAGCGGGGTAGAAGATATGCAAAGTTTGATCCATTCATCATTGCTAGTCAGGCAACTCAAGTCTATTATGCTAACTATCCAAGCAGAATACGAGGCAAACAGGATTGGCTGGTAGTTATGAAGACAAAACCAAGGGGAGTAATTGAGAAAATCACTTTAATACCATCAACACATCAAGAAGAGTTTATGTCAAATTTAAAAAATCTCCCAATTAATGTAGATGACCAAATCAGAATTAATGAGAGCGAGTTGCAGTTAGAGGAGGTAGATCTAACCATAGAGGAAAATAATGATGAATCTGATTTGGCTGGAAGTGTATCATCTTATGAAAGTGAATCAACAAATGATGAGTTAACATAAGGTAAATTGAATTTTTTTTTACTCACTGCATTTATTTTATTAGATTTACTGCACTGCATTTTTTTTACTTCCCTGCATTTTACTTCACTGCATTTATTTTATTGTTACTTCGCTGCTATTAATATTTCTTATTTATTTTTGTGCAGATGACTTCAGGTGAAGAGTCTAGTAGAGGATTGATAAAAAATATTTTTAACAGGCATACCAAGAAGATCACTACAGTTGGACCAGCTAAGATAGTATGTACTGAGGGTGCTACACAGTCTCAGCCTGCTACACAGCCTCAGCCTGCTACACAGTCTTTACCCACTTCTAGAGCTAGTAGTCCGCAGTTCTACTCAGCATACCCTCGATTTCCTTAACTAGATTCTGGGCAGAGTACTCCTTTCTACCCATAATATGCACCCCCACCTTATGCTGGTGCCCCTCCTACTTATCCATTTCCACCATATGCTCCACCATACTATCCCCACCACCCCATCAGCCTTCTTCAGCTGGACCTTCGACAGCAGCTGGACCTTCGACACCAGCTACACCAGAGCAGGCGACAGATGGTAGAATGTTGATAGCACCTGAGGGTGACACGTACGTACTTCAACTTTTATTTAAGCTAATGAATATTTATATTATATATTTGTTTCACATAAATTTTTTTTGTAGGTTCTACCCATCAAAACAATCGACACATAAAATACGGGACATCATATGGAGTAGGTTTGACGCTCCTTATATTTCTTGGAAGAAAGTCTCGAAAGAAGTTCGGGAGATGTGGTTTAGAGAGTTTGAGGTATTTTTGAGTTTTAGTTTTTATGTAAAATGATTTATTCTTTTTTACTTAAGCTAAAAATCTTATATATTATATATCATATGTATTTGAATGCATAAAGAATTTTATTGGCTGCCCCAACACAATGACAGGATTAGAAAGAATTTTGAGAAGCGTGGGTCTACTCGGATGCGTGACATGTTCACAGATATTAGAAAGTCTGGGAAGCGACCATTGTGGATTGGAGAGGGTATATGGGCTGAGTTGAACACTGCTTGGGGCAGCGAAGAGTATACTAGGAGGGATCAAAATCGACAGAACAGAGCTTCTGATGTTGGGGGATTGGGTAGTTCACTTCATACTAGCGGCTCGGTTCTGCCTACTAAGCACAGGCGTCATTTGGTAATGAATTTTAAATTTTTTTCAAAGTTATTCTTTAATTCAAATATTAATAAAATTCTCTTAATTCTAATAGAAAGAGATGCTTGGTAGAGAACCAACTCCTGTGGAATTGCATAGTCGCACTCATAAGCGACACGAGGATCAACAATGGATTGATGAGAGAGCAAGAAAAGCCCATGTAAGTATATATTTATATATGCTCAATATTTCCTACTTTTAGTTTAATTATATATATTTATATTTTACTTTCATAGGAGGAATATACACAGCTTCGAGGGCTCTTCTAGCGGCTCTGTGGAGTTTTCTGAGTATCACATCTGGTCTCAGGCCGTCGGAGGAATGCAGCATGGTAGAGTTTATGGTTTAGGTGTGCAAGCTCAGGCATACGAGGGGATGACCTCCTCTACTGCATCCAGCTTCGCATCTAGTTCTCATGACTCCTTACAAGCTCAATAAATAAGTGAGCTTCAAGCTGAGCTATAACAAGTAAGGAAATCACAAGCTGATTGGCAAGCTCAGTTGCAAGCATATGTTCAAATGCAGATGCAGGAGCAATAGAATCAGTTATTGGATGAAATGCGTAGAATGAGGGAGCAGATGAGTGGAAAAGAGGCAGCTCCAGCTGAGGAGGAGTCCACGGAGTCAGAGTAGTTTAGTTTAGTTTACATGAACTTGTTTATTTCTATGAATATGTGTTATTGAACAATATGTGATGTTTTTAGTTATTTCTGTGAACTTGTTTATTTATGTGAACATGGATATTTATGTTTTTTGAGTATATATTGAAGTTGTTTATATCTGTTATGTGTATAGCTGTCATCTGGAAATGGTTTCATATAGGTTTACAGGTGTGGAAATTTGATTGTTGATTGGGAAGGTAATTTTTTTTGTCAATGCTACAGGTTTCCGGTGGATTATGCATCGGAAAGTCGACATAAACGACGGTACAACAAACTGGATCGAGCATGCCGGCGACTTTGGGTGCGCCGAAAATTACCGGCGCCGGAAATTACCGGCGCCTATTCCGGCGTTTTACCTGCCGACTAATTCTGAAGCCACTTTTGCGCCGAAAATAAGCCGTAGCTTATTTACGGCAACATTTCAGCGACTTATGCACCGGTAGTTTTTGTCGGATCCATACGATGTAAACTACCGACGCAATAGTCACCGGAATTATGGAATGAAAATCGACGTCTTCCATGTCGTATTTTGCGCCAGTAAAGCGCCGGAACGTGCGTCGAAATTGTTACCGTCGGAATATAAACGTCGGTAAATATTTAGCGACGCGAGCCAAACCGGCAGAGACAAATGCTACGAAAATGCGTCGGAAACTGAGGATTTCTGTCGGATTTCACATGTTATCGGCAGATACCGTCCACCGGTAACGGCGTGTTTTCCTATAGTGATAACGGGACACAATTTACTAGAAAAATCTTTACATCTTTTTATATGGATTTGCATATTCAGTTCATCCACACAATTGTCGTCTATTCTCAAGTAAATGGGAAAACAGATATTACAAACCGAATAATTCTGAAAGGGCCGAAGACAAACCTAGGAAAAGCTGGGGGGCAATGAGCTGAAGAACTCCCAAATGTCCTTTAGGCTTATTGGACCACTATCATAACTCCTACAGGAGAAACCCGATATAATCTCTATGTTGGAATAAAAGTAGCCATACTGGTTAATATTAGATTTCGGAACAATAGAGTTCAGACTTTTGACTTTAGTAACAATGAGGAGAAGCTCATAAAAAACTTGGATCTCCTTATAGAAGTAAGAGATGTAGCTTCACTCAGAACCGCTGCAAACCACCAAAGGATTGCCCGTCACTACAATCAAAGGGTGAAACCTCATTCTATCTCTATTGGAGACTTAGTTTTGCATAGCATCGAAGCAGCTGGAAAAGGCCCTCAGAGCAACAAGCTCTCTCCCCTCTGGGAGGGTCCTTATTTAGTGGCAGCCATGGTCAAACCTAGCACCTTTAAACTAAAGGATTATAATTGGAAGATGCTCCCTCGAACTTAGAATGTTAGCAACCTTCACAAGTATTATTAGTAGGTGTTGATAGAAATGTTTATCTTGTGTTATATTCCCCTAAGTTATTATATTGTCCTTGTGTGTATCCTTTAAGTATTATTATATTGACCTTTCATACATCCCTTATGTGTTGATTAGGGTAGAACTGTTCTAGCCCTGATATCTCTAAATTATACTAGGGAATTATTGTACTGTCTTATATGATATAGTAATATGATATTCACTTTGTTGTGATATTATCTTTTCTTATAAAAGATTAAAGCTCCTTATATAATTCAACCTCTTTATCCATGATTCAAGAAATACACAATCTACATTATATCTCAATCACCGGATGATCAATCCCAGGGGGATTTCATCCGACCTCTTCTATATAGGTTAAAAATTATCAAGCAAATGATTTGATTAATAATCTCAGATAGGTCAAAATATTCAAGGAGGATGTTTCTCACATTCACTCAAGTCAAAAGAGACCACCAAAATATTTCTCATTGAAATAAAACTAATTAAATTTCATATACTTATGAGAAAAATAAAAAAGAAGAATGCCAATAATTTCTTAATAGACCACTAAAATTGTGTATATCATATGAAAGCATCAACATCAAACACATATACTCATCACTAGAAAGAAAACAAAGTGGTATAACTTATAGAGCAATCTTATAGGATCTCAATATCATTCTCCTCCTCCTCAAGAGAAAAAGTCTTCTACAACTCACTCTCTATCTCTTCATTACCAAAATCTGAAGAAGGATCACCAGAAGCCTAGCTAGGTGGTAACCCCTCGATCTCTGCTCTAGTCTTGTGCTACACTAGATGCACACCCTTAAAAAAATCTCAGATGAAGCCTTCCTCCATACACTCCACTTCCAAACCCTTTAACTCCATATTATAGATATGGTTATGAGCTTCCTGAATATGATCCTCAACAATTATCTTAAAGGCAACAGATTTCTTGAATTCTTTTACGAATGTAGATGGTAACTATTGGGATTCCTTCTCTGATGACATACTCTAGAGCCTATTATTCTAAGTTTCAAGAATCTGCTAATTTTTTATCTACTGATTGTTCATTGTCTGACATCCACCAACTCAATATGTAGATGATCCATCTATTGATTCTGTGAAGAGGCTGAAGTTATCATATTAGTCAGCTCTTCTCTACACTCTGCTAGCTGCTCCTCCACCGCCTTCTCCTTGATTTTGCCATCATATTTTTTCTTATGTTCTCCCTGAAGTTATTTGACCTTTATAAGTTCATTGTTCCAGTCATTCAAGGTCTTGGTCATTTCAAGCTTGAAATTCATGTGTTGTACCAACTGAAGCAACAAAAATAAATTTTAAAAGGGACATATCCTTTGAAAAGTATAAAAATAAAAAAATAAATAAGAAAAGGTGAACTCACCAACTCCTCAGCCCGTCGATGGCCAACACATTGATGTTTCAAAATATCTTCTGGAATATGTGACTTAGATGGAGAGATACATGGACCTTTACTAGTAACTGCCAAAATTTCTTCCACCTTTTTCTTCTTCGATGCCGGCAGATCACCCTTACTCCCTGGTCATTTAGGAGGAACTTTTGAAGGTTGGATAATTACCTCTGGAACTTTGAATAACTTCTTTAGCATTCGTGCATGAGATCTCCCTACTTGAGTAGATAGTCCCACCTTGAACAAAAATTCGTTGTCTATATATCTGCTCAAATAGCTTACCCTAACTCCTTCAGCTTTCTCCATTTTTCTAGGAGATTCCAATCATTTTACACAAAAAAGAAGTCAGAGATCCAAATTTTTTATGGATCTCGAGTATGAATATCCAACCACTTGGATCTAAAAGAGATACGACCCTGTGTATCACTAATAAGAAGACTCAACCGAGAAAGGCATTATGGAGATATCATCGCTCTATGATCTATAAACAATATGATATGTCCCATTATAATCGACATGGCCCTATAAAAAGTTGGGACAAAATTACTCCACATATCATCAAAATATCAATCAACTCAAGAGATGGTGGAAATCGTATCCCTACTCGCAAACTGAATTTATACATGGTCACAAATCCTAGAGGAGGAGAACAAGCACAATTAGACCTTGTCGACACCTTCATCATAAGATCATTAGGAATATGGAATTTTTTCTTAAACGCAATCAAAGAATCGCCAATTATGGTGAAGATAACATCACCGGTCTTGACTGCCTTGTAAGTCTTTTTTCAAAACCTCATATTGGGCAGTAGTGCAAAACTTCTTTGGTTGGGGGATTTTTTGTGGTTGTGTGATCACCCATTTAAACTACTATACTAAAGAAGAGCACTGAATTTAAGTAGGAAAAGGCACCTACAAAAAATAGCAGAAAGCCTCTAAAGCAAGAAGAAAAATGGAGAAGAAAGAAGAGGAAATTCTAACTTTTGTACAAGAAGAAGGGCGCTGATTTAAGTAGAAAAGTCACCTACATAAAAAAGTAGAACGCCTCGACTATAAGAAAGACAGAAGGAGAAGAAAGAAGGAGCAACTTCCCCCTAGCCCTCGGGGGTATTTATCATTTTTTGGGGAAGAATAGAAAATTCTGGAATAATCTAAAATTTTATAGAATTTTCTAAAAAATTTTGGATTTTTTTGAAATTTTTTGGAATTTTTTTATGATTTGTTTAATAAAAAAATGGTGGCCTGAACCAGCAGCCGACCTCGAACTGGCATATGGAACTGCACGGGCCAGGAGGGTCACTGGTAGGCCGAGCACGGGCCCGTGCAAGCAAACCAGCGGTGCGAGACCAGGTAAGCGGGCCGTTGGCAGGCCAAGTTGGCCAGGCGTGCGGTTTTGCGTCGCCGACGATGGCAACAGTGGCCGGGCAGCTGGTTCGATTACCTAAGCAATTTAGGGTTAAATTTTTTACCCAGACAAACAAATCTGGACGTTCTTGGGATCCCCAGGACCATTTTTCGACATTTAGGACCCAATTTTGGCACTTTTAAAGTCATTTAGGACCTCTACATGCAAGATCAGATTTTAAATCACATGATAAAATCTTCAAATTTTGTGATGCATATTTTCAGACTTCCAGGGCTTCGACGTCCAAAAATAGGAGGCAACTGATATATCATCAAAAAATTATCTTGATGGGGCACAAATTTTGAGGCAAAATTAGGCCTGAAGTTTCAAAAATAAAATCTACAATCATCTGAATTTCGATTTCAGCAAATTTATAGTTGAATTGAGAGTCTCAAAAATACGACCCCAATGACATCAAATTCAACTCAATCCGTGCCCAAATGTGCTGAATCGAAGACTCGAAGCGCTATTGGAAGGTTTAAACCATAATTTGGAATACCAAATGGTTTTGACATTCTTATAGTCAAATTGAGCGGCTCAATGAGACGAATTTAACGAGCCCAAGATCACCAAATTTTTATATCATTAAGACCTTCAAATGTCTGACAAACGGTCCACGAGCAAGGGAAGCAATATCGGCCATCCATCCAAACCACTCCCCATTTTCTCTTGATTCTCCTTCTATTTACGGAGTTTCGCCTGACTTTCAAGTGATGTCGGAGTTTCACCCGACTTTCAAGTGATGCTGAAACTCTGCCCGATCTCCAAGTTATGCCAAAATTCTGTCTGATCTCTAAGTGACTTTGGGCTTCAGCCCGAATACCCAACATTGTCGAATCTCAAATTCTTATTTGTAACTAAATTTTAATCTAGGAGTGGATTATTATAATTTGATCATCCTAAATTTTAATAACAAGTTAGCTTCTTGTACCTCAAATAAACACTAGTGAAATTCTTTCAACTGGGTGTGGCCCCATAAATTTTCGCTTTCCAGAGTTTTCCACATAAAAATCCTGGTTTTCTTTCATCTTTTGTTTGTGTGCTGGATATCCATACAATGTTGATACGATAACTTTATAACTCTATCACCGCGTATATTCTAGCCCGCAACATATATACACACGCACATAAGATTAAAAACCATCATGACTCATATGGTCCCTTATATCACTAATATGAAATGGAACGCTATCTTTAAACTTTTTTCTACGATAGAAAATTTCAAATAAATTATTAACATTATGCTTGACATATACAAGCCTGGAGAAAATCGATATGAACCGCAACAACAATAATGGTGCCTGAGTAATTATTTTATGGATAAAGATGTGGTTAAGTTAATGAATTCATTCCCTTTTCATTGTGATCACCTATGCCTTAATACAATATTTTATTAATTTATAATTGTTGAGTCCAAAAATATTTGTGGAGATAGAGAGATAAAGAGCTTAGCGTCTTAGCTTTGAATGAAGCTCCAGCACACATACAAATAAAGAGAGAGGGGTGCAAGTTATAAGTAAAATCATAATTTTTATGTGAAAAATTCCTAAAAAGCAAGAAAAATCTCAAGCCTTGCCCAGTTGAAATGAATTCAGTAGTGTTTGTTGTTAATTACAATTGATGACCTTTCTCTAGGGAAGGCATAGGCTCAATGCAACAAATATACATCATATAGAGCACTTTACCTAGTTGGGTTGGACGAATGCAATGTCAAGAGAGCTATTCTCCAGAGAGTGTTGATATGTTCATTTGGTTCGTAGGATTGTTTTTGGACGACAAAGGTCAATCGAAGAGTGACAGAGGTCGAAAGGACCATAGTCGGTAAGTGATGGAGGTTAGATGGACTGTAGTCAACAAGTGACGGAGGTCGGAAGGACCATAGTTGGGCGACTGTGGTAGGAGGGATCATAGTCGGGAATCAACGGAGGTCAAAGGGACTATAATCGGCAGGCAATGGTGATCAGACAGACCGTAGTCGGCGGCTAGAGGGACCACAGTCAGTTAGCTACAACGATTGGTAGGACTGTAGTAGATGGGCTTCAGGGGTCGGAGGACTGCATTCATTCAACGATGGGGGTCAAAGGAACTGCAGTCGGCAGGAGATGGGGATCGGACGGACTACAATTGGCTGGCGATGGAGATCGGACGGAGGCTATGTGATGGCTTCCTGATGAAGGTTGAACTACGAAGGTTCGACAGAGGTCTCGTAGTAAAGGCCTGGTAGTGATGATTCGCCCGTTGGTGGTGCCAAGGTGGAGCTTTGAGATAGTTCAAGTCTCAGAGCTGTCTTGAGTCTCTAGCCTAGGATCTAAGACTTCCAAAGTCCAAGCCCCCTTAAAGTGGAAAAAAATAGTCTATTTATATATTTTGAGAGTGCATGCCCCATAAATATGGAGAAGATCTAGAGAAAATTCATACTGATTCTCTCGATCATAAAGCATTTTTCAAGCATTTAAGTGCTTTAATAATTGATGTTAGATTAAATGGTATTGGGCTCATTGAATTCGTCTTGTCGCGTTGCTCAATTTGACTATAAGCATGTCATATTTAGAAATAATTTGGCCATCAAATTACTACTTTGAACCTTCCAAATATTCTTTGGTCCCTTGTTTTGGGACCATTAGGACTCAGATATGACCAACTTTGGCGTAGTTTGGTTTGTATCATTAAGACATTTAATTTGGTCATAAGTGTTTTGAAATCGGAGTTTGGATGGCACAAAATTTAATTTTTGATGTTTTCAATTCAGATATGCTTTAGGATTCACGTCTGATCAATACAATTTTTGGTGACGTATCACTAATAAATTGTATTTCAATGCTCAACTTCATAAAACATATTTATTTTTTAAAGCGTGCCTTTAATAACATCTAAAGTTGCCTTTTTTCAAACCATACTTTTCTTAACACGTGAAGTCCACAAACCTTTGACCTTTTTTTTTGTTTTTATTTGTTGAAATAATATGTTAGGTTGCATGTCATTCATGTTTCTTTATAATTCTTTGCATGAATCACATGCAACCTTAATACCTATGTAAATAACAAATAAAATTCACTATTTACATGAATCACTTGCAACCTTAATAAATGTGTGAATGACAAGTACCGTTCATCTATAAATACACAGCAATTTGTTCAGGCAGCTTATTAAATTCGAGCTTTCTTTCTTTGTTTCCTACCTCTTCTAACGTAAATGGGTAGTTCAAATGTCTCCAAGATCTTAGTTATTGGAGCAACGGGTTACATTGGGAGGCACCTCGTTCAAGCAAGCATTAAGCTCGGCCACCCTACTTTTGCCCTTGCGTGGCCCATCACTTCCTCTCACAACATTGAGAAGATCAATCTCATACAATCTTTCAAGAACAATGGTGTCAATGTCTTATTTGTATGACCAACCTCTCTCTCTCTCTCTCTCTCTCTCTCTCTCTCTCTCTCTCTCTCTCTCTCTCTCTCTCTCTCTCTCTAGATATTCTTATTATTAGGGGTGTCCATTCGGGTCAACATGTCGGGTTTGGGTCCAATATGTGTTGACGCGGGCGTAAAATGGTTGACTCGAACTTAACCCGTTTAGCTAAATGGGTCAAGATTTTTAACCTGGACCCGACCCACGATGGGATACTGGGTAGACCTGACCCGACCCAACCCGACCCATGAACCCGATTATTTAAACTGCAGTCGATGAGTTGCACAGATAGGGTATGGGCCACCGCGAATGCAAGCGGTGAGCCGGTGAGGCAAGGCCTGGGGTTTGGGCAAATTTTCGCGGCGGCCGGTGAGTACGGCCTAAGCGAATGCTAGCTCTAGTGGAGAACAAGTTCCTCCTTCCTTTGGACATCTAGGTCAGACGTTCGCGTGAGGCGGACTGGCAGAGAAGGCGGTGAGGTCGAGTGGTTGACTGCTTGACTCAACTAGGACGCTAGGTTGGACGTCGGAGGGTGCGGGTCGTGCGGTAGGCTGGTGGAGGAGGCCAAGCGGGGTTGACCATCGATTGTGACCATGCGGGTCTTGCGATAAGCCGAAGGAGGTAGGAAGTCACGCAGCTAGATGGACTCATCACCATTCACGTGGGTTAGCCGGGTCAAAGTCAAGTTTTTGAATTTACCGTACCTGAATCCTACCCGTTTTTCAAACAGGTCAAAAATTCAAACCAGTACTTGACCCATTTTAAAAACAGGTTGACCCGAAACCGAACTTTTTCAAATCGGGTTTCGAGTCGTGTCAACTTTTGACACCCCTATGATTATATGTATTCTTTATTGGAATAGGGCTATTTTTCCTACATATTTTCATTGATTTCTTAATAGAACTAAATTAATAAACAAATATAATTAAACTATCAGATGATATAACAATATTAGTAGACAATCACAATTTAAATATTTTTAGATATATTAATTATATAATATAGGAATGAAGAGCATTTGTACTAAAATTAGTCTCGTTTCAATATAAAATGTGTCATATGATATTTCAATATTTAGACAAGGGTAAATTTATACACACATCACATATCTTAAGTTCTGACTTCAAGAACTTTTGGTTGGTAGCCGAAGCTCCCAACTGACAGATCAAGATCAACTTTGTACATAACTTACCTAACTTTTATTAAAAAGAATTTATGTTTTTATTTATTTTTTATAAATAAACTTATCTATGCAAGATTAAATTTATCATATCGATGCAAGGCATTTTTTCTGATAAATTTTTAATAAGAAATTGTATATATATTTCTAATAAATATTTGCTTCAAGAAACATATAAATGTGGAAGGATATAAATCTTGACAATAAAAAATTAGAATAAGATCTTCATCATTTAATAACAGAAACAATTAAATGAATAATATTAGAATATATTATATTTATCTCAAAATAAATTTAATTCTCATTATTAAATTTGAGTACTTTTATTAATATTAAATTCGGATAACCCTCAAAGAGATAATTCAATAAATGTTCTGACTCGTTCTGTCTAAGTAGTTAATTCAATTAATATGAGGGTAAATTTTTAAGAGGGTCACATTAGAAGTCAAACTTAAGGAAGGAAGTAATATAAATTTAATTTTAAAAAGATTAAAAATGTACTGCAAGATTGTGTTGTCTGAAAAAGCAAAAAAAATAAAAATTGTATTTTAACAGAAAACTTTAACAGTAATCGTGTTTTCTATTTAAACTTTTTTTTTTTTTGGCGTTTTTTATTGTAGCATGAATTTTTAATCATTTTTTTTTATATTCAACTTCTTAGAGAGATAAAGAGAGAGAGAGGGAGAGAAACGATAAAGAGAGATGCATATAGACCGGAACAATTATTACATCCTCCGAACGGATGCAGAGGAACATCCGATTTTAGGCAAAAACGCGCCAATACCGAGGTGTACCGAGTTTTTTTCAAAAAACTCGGTACACCTCGGTATTGGCGCGTTTTGCATAAAACTGGATGTTCCTCTGCATCTTTACACCGGACGAAATAAAAGTTCTATAGACCGATAGAGAAATAGAGGGAGAGGCGCTAATGGAGAGAGAGAAAAAATAATTTAATTTAGCTTTCAAATAAAACCTAACATTTTTTATCCTTTTTAAATTAAATTTGTATTGTGTTCCTTCTCCTAAATGTCTTGAAACGTGATCTTTTAAAAATTTGCCCTTAATATGACGTCGGAAAATGACTAACCAAAACTTCTAAAATAGCTTGATCTATAGGATTATATATGATATTTCTATTGATAGCGAAGATAAATGATGTCAAAATGATTTTTAGAAATATCATTAGGCTTCATTTGGAATAACTTTCATATTTTTTTGTTTAAATTGTGCAAAATAAATGTTTGTAGGGTGAGTTGAATGATCATGATTGGTTGGTGAATATGATCAAGAAGGTGGATGTAGTATTCTCAGTGTTAGGCCATGAACCCAGCATACAACTTGAGGACCAAACTCGCATAATATCAGCCATAAAAGAGGCAGGAAATATCAAGGTATCTCTAAACTTGAAATTAATTCAGAGTTTTCTTCAACCCAAATATAATTTAAATCAATATATATACTCATTTATTTATATTTGTATTTTTGTATACAATATATTTAAATTTTATTTTATTTTATTTCAAAATCAAATAAATGTAACTGATATATATCATGAAGACTCGACATAGTTATGCTTTCAAGTCAAACTATATTCAATATTTTTATTATCAACACTAATTAATTGATAGAGAATCTCTTCACACTTCAAATTATAATAACAGATTAAAATGATATTTCTAGTCAAATCATCCTGATACTAATATTTAATTTAGGAGTGTCAAAAATTGACCCAATCCTTCAATTCGACCAAAAAATTTGGGTTTGGAATGACCCATCAAATGAATGGCAGATTCAGGTTAACCCACAAACCTATTTTTGACCCAAAAATGACCCAGATTTGGGTCATTTGGCTGCTAGTAGATTGATGTTTTTCACATGTTTATTAAATATGCCAGGTTCATATTGAATGAATTTGCATGGGGTCAATTTCAGGTTGGACTCGAAGCCGACCCGATGACCCGTTTTGAAACCTCTAATTTAATTCGATGTATATGTGATGATAATGTAGAATGCATAATAAAATGAGTAGTATTTACAACCAAATTTCACGACTAGTATTTACAACCAAAATGGCACGGCATATGACTAAATAGGTTTGATCTTCTACATCATGAAAGTTCTATATATATTAGAGCAACCATAAATAAATATTATACTACGCTTGCATATCATATCATACTAATTCATAGCAATTTAGAATGCAGAGATACTTCCCATCTGAGTTTGGATTTGACGTTGATAGACTTCAAATTTTGGAACCTGCAAAAAGCGTATTAGCAATCAAGGTTAAGATAAGAGAAGCCATTAGAAAGGAAGGTATTCCCTTCACCTTCGTGTCAAGCAACTTTTGTTGCTCCTATTTTCTTTCAAGACTTGGACAGGTAGAAGCAACTGGAATTCCTACTGATACAGTTTTCGTCCTCGGAGATGGAAACACTAAAGGTTATCAATTATCTACGCCTCTTTGCATGCATGCATTTTTTCTCTCATTAAAATTTTAGATTGTGTAATATATCAAATTAAAATGTTTATATTTGATAATGTTGGAAATTTATCACTCAAAGTTAAATTTTAATAAACTCAAAATTATAATTTCATACAAAATACAACTCTAAAACTCACAAGAACTATTTAGAAGCTTTGCTTCTTTTATTGGTCATTTCTTTTGTCTTCGAAGTTTTTAAGTCATCTAAGTAACATTTGTATCGTGTAACTTTTGTGGCACCTACTTTCTTTCATATGTTGTAGGTTGCTCACTTTCTTCTTCCTTCTAAATGTCAAGAAATTAAAAATTACTCATCTTCTAATATTTTTTCACTCAAGAAATTCTTATTCATCAAACTCTGCATCATAATTAATAAGAGTCTTGCTACTAATTGGATTATACAGCTTGCAGCCCTTAAAGCTTGATTCATAACTAATAAATACATATTTTTTACTATTATCATCAAGTTTTGCTCTCTTATCATCTATAATATGAAAATAAGCTACACTTCCAAAGACTTTGTGATAAGAGACATATGGCTTCTACCTACTCCATGACTCTTATGAAGTTCTTTCATGATTACTTATTATACGAGGTTGATTTGTTAAGTTGAATGCACAAGTTACCTATTTGGCGCAAAACTCTTTGGTCATGCTTTAATCCATCTTGAAAATGATTTTATTCTTATCCTATGCCAATCTATTTTGTTAAAGGAGATATTGGAGTCATATAAGGGTTGGTGCTGCTTTCTAACATCTACAAACAAGTTAGTTGCCTCCTTTCACCTATCATCATTTAGCAAATTATTAATTAATTGATTGCCCTCTTTTACAAGCAATTAAGACTTAAATGAAAAGTCACTATTCTAGATTCTCCATTTCATTACTAAATCTAAATTATATTATGCTAAATTTAAAAAAAAGATTCTACAATTTGTTTACTAGTAATTTTAGGGGAGTTTCATAAAAATCAAAAAGTGGTCAACTAATTATGATATTGTTATATAATTTCCAATCACTCATATCATGATTGATTTTCCTTGCCTTAAAGTTCATCTATTTGATTATTATGTTCTCTTCCCTTTTTTATTATTTGATAAACACTTACACACACTCTAAATCTTATTTTTGCTTTGGGGTATTAGTTAAGGTTGATATATCTCCTCTTAATTCCCTTTGGAGTTGTTCAAAGGAGTGCGTTGACGAATAAAGATTAGTGATAAAAAGTTTCTTTAATATTATAACCAAAAGAACTTATTTGAGCATGAGACCTTGTGTTAATGTGGAAAAAGCAACTTTAGAAGAAAAAAAACTTCATAGAAAGAATAAAAAACAATTAATTGTAGAAAGATTTTCACTTGGATGACTTCTTTCTTCTTTTCACATATAGATCCAACGGTTGGAGTTGAGGCTTCCCAACTATACCCAGATGTCAAATACACTACTGTTGAAAATTTTATGGATCAATTTCTGTAAGCTGTAGCTTACTCAAACTTATAAGCTAGCTTCATACATCGCAAAATGCTTTACTTTGGTCGTAACTGTTCAGGCAATGAACGTAATGCAATGTAATTTGATGCTACACGTTTTCTTTATTATTATTGTTCACCACAAATATGAGTCGAGCTACAATACATTATTTATTTATTTATTTATCGAACACACCAACTAAATGTGTAACGCATGCGTGTCAAGCATATCAACACATGCATGAAACATATACTGCACAGTTTAGTATTATAAAATAGATAGATTTACACAGATACTTTTATGTATTTACATATCTAGTATATAAATATTTTATATTTAATTAATATACCATTTTGGAGCTAAATCCCATCAAAATATATATGCATGAAAATATATGTTTTACTTCAAATAAGTTAATATTAATGAAAATTTCAATCTAATTTAGATATTTGCATATTAAATAAGTAAATATACAGATTTAGATGTTATGCACACAATATATAAAGTTTTTAAGGCATATATGTAAATCCCCATGTAAATTATCAACGAATCACAGCTTCAAAGGAATAGTATTTAAAGTTTCTTTTATTTTATTTGCCTATAATTATTTGATATTTCAGCAAAGTTCTGCTTGAAAAAATTATTCACCAAGTACTATGAGTTATGCCACAGGGCTGGCTGGTGCTGATGTTGCTCAACAAATGAGACAACTATATATTGTTAAGATAGAACCAATGATAATCAAATAATCTTATCCTTTCTAATTCATATTGGGGTTTGGCAATCCAAAACTATATATAGATAAGCCTATAATCGGCTATTTCTAAAGCCAAAAAAAATAGAAAAATAAAAGGAATGTAAAAAGCAACTAATCAATTAGCTGTAAGAATTTCTTACCACTCAGTTGGTCCTTCGGCACAATAATTCAAGATCAGATACAAAAGCCGCTGCTGTAAGGGCTGATGCTTCATTTGAAGTTCATGAATGTAGTAGGCTGTTGATAAAGGAAGGACGCATGCCCAGCCAACCTATAACGGTCACAAAAAATAATGCGAGTCATATGAAATGCAATGAGTGAAATGGAAGTCACCCAAGTTTCACTGCAGGTAACTACCTGACTTCAGCCCTGCTTGTAATTTTTCTCATCATATCAACCTCAGTTGCTGATCAGCTTCCGAAGAAGAACAAAGAATTTTTCCATTCACAATAAAGGAAATGCAGCTTGCAAACTACTTCAACTTTGAAATGCTTATCAAAACGGGTTCTGGATAGAATACCAAGCAACACAACTTTCCTGATGCCAAGAGATATTACCTCAACAGTGTTCAGATTGTCAGTATAAGTATCTGCACTTCTGGATCTTTATTTACGTGCCATGGAATTAGTGTTTTGAGCACAAAGATATAGAAAGAAATCAATCTATGTGCCACCGACCAGACCCACCTGCACCAACTGAATCATCTCCGGTACCCTCGTGAACTTCTCGATTACCACCATCACTTGTGATAGGCTTCCATAAAACGAACTTCATTCTGAGTGTTTCGATCAAACATATAATGTATTTATGGGCTATCCCAACCTTTCTCGCAGCCTCAACGAAGATGAAACTTTGAATGAAGAGAAGTCTCTGCATCAACAATTCTGGAAGTGCATTGACAAGATCATCCTCTGTACATGACAAAATAATTATATCAATTTCAACAGTTGAACATTTGTAATCAAATGCATTGACAAGAAAACTTGTTAGGCAACAAGCAATGTGCTAGTATTTCAAATGTAAATAGGAAAATTCAAATCAATATTAGTACAAGAAATGCAGAGCTCGGCACAACAATGTTCACAGGAGCACATAAAAACCCTCTCCACACACAATGCAACCGCAACGAACCTTCTGCGTCAGCTCCAAGGTTCCTTCTAAAATTATTACAAAGTTTAGGAAAATAAAGTCCCAACCGTAGTCTGCATAATTTAAGAATTCACCAATGGATCAGTAAACATAACAAAAATTTCAGTAGCTTGATACCAGAAGTTACCATACTTCCCAAACCATTTTCCACAACAAGATTGGGAGTGGGAACTTTGTTAACCACATTTTGTTGCCAAGTCTCAACAAGTTACAAATAAATCTACTCTTTTAAGTTTTAACAAGAACTGCAGATTTGACTAACAAAACAAAGAAAAAATTTTCACTGTATTGTAGTAAGGATGAACTACATACATCAAATGCAAAGGAATGAAACATTAGATAACAGCATAATATATAACATTACTCTTTGAATGAATAAAACATGCGTGAAATTTTAACACATTATGGAACAGATGAAATTTCTGTAACACAGCAGTGACATAATTAATGTCAGATTAGTATAGATTACATCCTCCCACTAGAAAAAAGAGGAGTACAGGACCACATTAATGTTTTATGACCTACATAATTAACAGATAAAATTCGAATGACAAACGGGCTTAAAGATAAGGATGGAAGTTGGTTCATGTCATGCTTGGACCTGACAGTTAAAAGATCAGTCAGGTCCAGTCTCAGAAAGGTCAGAACCATGACTTCAACTAACTAAGAACAATCAAGTTTAATCAATCATAATCTGCATTTACAACACACTTATAATGCAGGCTCACTAAGAATAATTATGTCAGGTTTCTGGTCCAGGAAACAAGTTTCTTTTCAAAGCAGAATTCTGTATCAGGAAAGGACATCATTAATTCCGCCCAGCATCTGCTTCTCTTCCTTTACCATCAGAATCTAGATTCTGCTCAAGATAATCCTCTGCAGGATTTTCATGGCTTAGTTCTTTGGTTCCCTTGGGAATTTCCCCAAGCCTTTCCTGCAGAGTTGCACCTGAAGTTAATACCAATATATGATGTTCCGGAGGCAGACTAGGAACACGAGAGAAACTTCTACCTTGAGAGATGCGTTCTGCAAAATAAGTTGTTCATGCTCCTTCTTGATCCTGTTGACCTCCGCTCTAAGAGAAGCATTTTCTTCTTTCAAAACTTCAACCCGGTGAGCCAGTTCCTCACACTCCGCCTGGAGCTCATAAAAAATTACTACTAATCTTACAATATTTACAAGTCAGCACGACCAATCCACTCTACACAGTTCATGCATCCAGAAAATTCAAAGGATACTAGCCTGAACAAAATGCAAGCTTCTTACCTGTTTACGGAGCCTTGATCGTCGTGCTGATTCCCTGTTGGATTGCTTTCTTTTCTGCCTCTTAAGCTCTCTTTCATCCTGAAATTTTGAAAAGCATAAACATAATACTGAACAATCTCTAAACTTAAGCTCCATATCATAAATATTAAAATATACGTTTCCATCACTAATACCAGCATTTGCATATCCATCCAGCTTAGTCAAATAAATGATTGAAACTATGGGCTTTAATCAAAAAACAGGTGATGATAACTTAATCAACAACTTAGAATTACAAGATGCATGGTTCTATGATGGGGATCTATGCATCACTTCTATGCAAAAAATCATAGTTTAAGAAATATATCAAAAGCTCTGTTAGGGTTACTCCTATGAAAAGGGAGATACGTAAGTTCGGTACAGCACGGAAGGAAAAAAACATAGGCAAGCAAAATGGTTACATTTATCTTGAGAATCATTGTAGTATGGCCTTTAGGAATAAAATTAAAAATTCCTATGTCAGTAGTAAGAGTTAGTATTCCCATTAAAGCTTTCATTGGGCAGGGTCAAAATCTGAAATACCTGCATCCATAATTCTGATGTTGCACCAGGAATCATGGGCGTTGCAACTGCAGTTGCAGGGACCTTACCATGAATTGGAGGGATGGTTGATGGGTTTGTTGCACCCCAGAAGTCCATCCCTATGTTCAAGTTTGTAGTCGGACCAGTAACAGTTCCTGTTGGCATAGGCACAATTGCCATTGTCTGACCAACCATTGATTGAGCAGGTCCACGAGCAGTTCCATTTTGCAAACCATGAGCTGTGGTGCCATGAGCATAGTTACCATTCTGATGTGTTACGGCTGATAAATCAACCACAAATATAGACTAACTATTAGAATAAAACGTAAGGCCATACAGTTACAGGAAATGTTTCCATGTGCCTACCATCAGTAGAATTTTGATCATCACCAGCCTTTTGTGGAGAATCCTATACAAGATTACAGACTAACAACATCAATAGTTAACAAATGTTGAATGCACAAAAATCAAATTAACAATATTAATAGCTAATAAGTAATAATGCAGAAGGATCAAATGGATACAGAAAACAGATATGCCATTTTTATTGCATTTTCATATGACCATTTAATGTTAGAGGGAGGGAGGGAGGGAGGGAGGGAGGAAATCTGCATCGTGGGAATGTAGCTCAACAAATTGCCAAAAACTTTCAAACATCATTGGTCCAAGGGTAAAGTCAGTACATCCAAATCAAGAGCTAATTCCAGCAAATATAAGTTATTGGAGAGTAAGCATTTTTCATCAATGAAAAAATATAAGTGGCTGTAATATAAGCAGCCGCATAAAAAAATACAATATGCACATACCAGTCGAACAAAGACTACTAAAAGTTCCTTAAGTAGTGCAAAATCTTATATGGTTAGGCAAGTTAGAAGATACACTATGTTTGAACTTCTTTCAAACATAACGCATAATGCAAGCTGAGGTGCTAGTTTTCAAGGCATGCTTTTCCCAGCTCCTAAAGTTCGGTTCTTTAACAACTTTATTTTTTGAGATAAAAAGTTTAGTTGCCTATTTGCTTTCCTGCCTATTGGCGCAATGTGCTCCTTTGGCAAAATCATGGCATTGACTTGTTGCTGACCTCAAACATGAAAGAAGAATTGATCCTTTTCTTTTTTTTTTGGGCATACAAAAGTTCATATCTAACAAAATAAGAATTAAGGAATAAATCAAAGTATAAAATAAACCTCTTCCTTACATTTTGGGAATTGGCATCACTTCCTTCACTTGAGGCTTCACTTCCACTATCCCCGCTAAACAGGACAAGTAGCATAAAAAAGTACTCAATCAGCATAAACAAAAAACATCCACAATATGTTTGTCAAATATATCTTCAAATAACCTTTGTGAGTATGCCCCATTGCCTGATGCTGCTGAATTTTTTCCAAGTTCACTGTTCTTTCCAGTAATCAAGTTCAAACTACCAAGACTTCCTTTTGATCTCTTGATTGGGCTTTTCTCCTTACCTTCAGAAGACTTTCCCTCGGCTTCACTACCAGGAAAAGCACCCTGAAAGTGCAATATAGGAGATATTAGTGAATGCTCGATACCAAGGAAGAAGCAGACCATATGTGATGCATAAACAAGTAGAAGAACATCATTGCAACTTACAGAAGCTTCCGCATTTCCATTAGGAGAAGCCATTGCATAAGGACTAAATGGGAGTGAACCCTGCTCAACTCAGCAAACCACACTATAAGAGTTAGAGGAATTTGAATTTAATATGAAAAAGAAAAAAAACAATACAAAGGTTAATCTTCTAAATTGCAACAAATGGAGAGCACAGAGTTACTAAGAGCATACAGGAGCCATCGGAGGATGCGCATATATTCCTCCATGTGGATACATGACATAGGGAGGTGGTGTTCCATAAGGAGGCATGAGATGCTGCAAGAGGTAAAATACAAAGAAATTTAAGAGACAATTCCACAAGTCATGCCGAGTGAAGAGTACAAGTCACGCAGAGTGAAGAGTAAAGCATAACCGTTTGAAGTTTGCAGATAACTAAGGCTCTATTTGGAAATGTTATCCAGTGTTGCGTTGTTTTGTACTGTGCTATTTTGTTAAGAGTAAAGTTGATAAATATTTCGTAAAATATTTGTTTATATTGTTGTCTAGAGTTTCTTATAAAAGCTGAAGTCATTTGATAAAACCTGTTGAGATACTAATATAAATTGGTTAAATAAGAAAATTAAATTCATGTAAAACTTATTAAATATCAAAATTATATGAGTATTTTTATCTTAATAATTTATCAATGACATTAACCATACTAATCAGGTTAATTTACTCCCATAATTATTACTCAATATCTAGCTAACTATTAATGCAATTATTAATTAGTTAATGACCAATTGAATAATTTATAAGTTAAACATTAAATATGTCTTGGGTCTATTATTCAGAGTGATGGTGAAATAGATGGGGATATTATTAGTAAAATTCAAGTTGGATGGTTGATGCGGAGGAATGAATCGGGCTTATTGTGTGGTAGAAAATTCCCCATCAAACTTAAGGGAAAATTCTATAAGATGGTGGTGAGACCTGCAAGGCTTTATGGTATAGAATGTTGGCCATTAAAAGAGAAGCATAATATTAAGTTAAGTGTTGTAGGGATGAGGATGCTTGGGTGGATGAGTGGCTTCTCTTAGAGACAGGATTTGAAATAAGCATATATGTAAAAATGTTGGGGTAGCTCCAGTGGAAGATAAGATTAGAGAGAGTTGCCTTAGATGGTTCAGCCACATAAAACAGCATCCTTCCGATGACCCGGTTAGGAAAGTAGATGTTTAGATTTGGCTTATATTAAGAAAGGTAGAGGTACACCTAAAAGGACTTGGATAGAAAATATTAGAAATGATATTTCTTTAATAGATTTAAATGAGAATTTGACTCTTAACAAGACAATGGAGAAAAAGAATTCATGTAGCATACTTCATATAGTGGGATAAAGGCTTGGTGATGATGTTGTTGTTATTGTAGCTACTCATTAAATATTTATCATAATTATTCTATAATTATAAAAATTAATCTCCCAACTTTACTACAATAGTCATTGATTATACCAAATAACTTCATCCCCTAAGAATCAATTCATACATAATATTTAGAATACTCCTTTTCATTATTAGAGAGTCATCATAGATGGTTTGGTCACATAAAACAACGGCCTTTCGATGCCCCAGTTAGGAAAGTAGATGTATTAGATTTGACTTATATTAAGAAAGGTAGAGGTAGACCTAAAAAGGCTTGATTAGAAATTATTAGAAATGACCTTTCTTTATTTGATTTAAATGAGAATTTGATTCTTAACATGACACAATAGAGAAAAAGGATTCATGTAGCCGACCCATAGTGGGATAAAGGCTTGTTGTTGTTGTATTTCTTTTCATTATCAATGCATTAGTTGTCATCTAATAATTAATTAGATTATTTAATCCCTAATGGTAAAAATTAATAATAATAAATAAATATCGTACTATTAAATGTGCTTAATTAATTAGACTACTTATCTTTTAATCATTCAATTTATGATAATTTTAATTGCTTGACAGCTAATTAGAATGCATTATAATCACAATGATTATTTAAAAATTATTACACAAATTTGCAATTTAAGCTAATTAACAATAGTTATTTAATATCTAATCATTAATTAATAATTAACTATTCAAACTTTGGAAGCTGTTGCAAAGCTCTTGGGATCAAATCCACCATAAATAAAATTTATACTTCTACACTCAACTTTCATCAAAAACTCTATTAGACTATTTATTTTACATTAATTAATTTATGGATTATTTATCATCCTGATGAATAACTAATAAAAATCAGCTTAATTACTTTGCTACTTTCACAATTTAAATATTAATTAATACCCAAATGTCAATTAATTAACAAATATATGACTATTTAGAATGCTTGATTAATTAGAACACATTATCTTAATATTAATATAATTATTAGTTGACCTACTTAATTCTTAATTTACCTAGGTAGTCACAAAAGTAGTCAACATGTGACTGATTTTTAATTTATTATCCTAAATATAAATTTAAATATTTATTTAAAAAAAATATTCAAAAAGATACTGAATTTATGACCTTAATTAATATTTGATTAATCAACTATTTAGTCTAATTTAATATAAATTTTCAACTAAATCATTAATGGGGAGCCAGTCTATGCATTTTCATAATAAAAAGTGAAAATTAAATTATGGGAAAAAGCACTTTCAAAGCTATATTTTTCTCACAGTAGATGATTTGTTATTAACCAGCCCCCAGAAAATTGATAATGATTTCCGTATAACATAAATGATTGCAGACATTATTAATAAGCGAAGCCGCTATATTAGACGTAAGAAAAAAAATAGAAACACTTCAAAAATTAAAGCTAGTTTTAGAGCTATGTATACGAGAAATAAGAAACTAAAACAAGCTTCTGAAACAAATTTAGGATTTGCTGAATTATATAAATATATATTTTACTCCCAGAGTCTGAAAAAATATAGATCCCAAACTAAATTGGAAACAAAAGGAATTGAAAGCATATAGCCTTAGAGCTACAGTTTCTCTCTCAAAAGCATATGCTAGCTAACGATTAGGTGCCAACAATATTGAAGCTGATAACACTGTACTTCACGTGTCACCTAACTGAATCTATTATGACAAACAGAATGTCATCTTCAAAAATACCATTTACGGATCATGTTAATTGTAACCAATATGTTAAAATAGATACATTTTTCTTAGCACATTCAAGTAGTAAAAACAGATGGTACAAAAGTCATGGTTTAAACACAAGATAAAAAAAGAGCTTAAGAAACAAGAATATTTAGGTATTTTCCTAACAAAACCTACTATTTTTCAAGCTTGCATGAATACAATCCTCTCCGCTTTCTGATCAGAATTCAAATCTGAAAATTGCCCTCTCATCATAGTACTGCAAGTACAATTTAAACAGCCGAATCATGTCAAATGTGCTAAGAGCACCTCATAAACACAAGGATGTGAAGAAATCTATTACTTAAGAGGGCGTTTAGGATCACTTTTGTTTTTTAATTTAACATGAAATAAAGCATATTTGGTAACATAAAAATATATTATTTTTGTTTATTTATGCATTGATGGCGATAGTGCAATGACAGTGGTGGCAGCGATCAGAAATAGCAACAATCTGCAACAGTCGCCAGCTTTCGCAATGTCTGCCGTTAGCAATGATATTTGCATTTAAAAACACAAAGCGCTGTCAAGAGGATTTTTAAAAATATTTTGAATTGTTGTTAGTATGCCAACTTCAGCATGTCATTTGGTTTTGATTACTATTTTTTTTCAAGTCATTTCAATTCAAAATTAAAAATATCTAAATTTATTACTATTTTTTATCCATTGCAATGATGAGAAAAGTTCTTTTATTTGATATTTAATATTAAAAAAATAGCATTGATTTCTTGAAAACTTCACGCTCTCTCCCTTACAAATAATCTTTGAGGCAATTGAGAACCTTTTCCGCTTCCATTTGCACCATGACTTTCTCTCTCTTCTTTTTAGAAGGCCAGCCACTTTTGCATGTGTAATGTTTGATATTGCTTTTAAATTTTTATTTGGCGGTGAATTTTAAGGAATTTGCTCTTGATAACTTTGAATGTCATAAGGAATTTTCTTTGTGAGGGCACAATGTAATAAATGATACTGCTTTTACATTTTCCTTTAGTGCTGAATAGTAAGAGAACTTTGAATGACATAAGGAATTTTCTTGCTTCTATATAATAGGTATTTTTATATAGGAACTATGTTGAAATCTCTTGTTTTGTTGTTTATATGCCAGCTTCTGCATGTTATTTTAAAAGTCACTTTAATTAAAAATAAAAAAAATATTTAAATTTATTACTACTTTTTATCTCCTACAATGATGAGAAATAAATTTTTTTATTTGAATTTAATATTAAAATATATAATTGACATGACATTTCCCAAAAAACATCACTCTCGCCCTTACAAATAATCTCTGAGGCCTTGAGAACCTTTTAAGCTTTCATTTGCTCTATAAGTTTCTCTCTTGTTTCTCTACTCTGGACCTCTGCATTTTTTAAGACCGTCTTTGTATTCACTTTCGATAGTTGGTTGCCGCAGAAGAAAAGCCCTTGGGCCTTCAAGGAATCTGCATAAGCCCACACTTCAGCGATTAAGCCCTTCCACACAAAGATTATGCACATGGGTTATTGTTTCACTGAAATGAATTTCCCTGTTTGATTTCTTAAGGCGAGTTCCCAAATACATTGCTTGGTGATAAGTTGTGTTTTAAAGAGACTAGTTTCAATTAGGTTTGTGACTTGCCATATTGCCAGAGACGGTGGATATTCTAAACTTTTATAGTCCACTCTAGCTAGGCTATCTCAATTTCTCAACATAACCGAAGTTTCCCATAGAGTTTGTTTCTTCTCCATCTTTTGTCGCTCATGTTACAACAAGTTTATCAGTTCCTTTTGTTGATCCTCCAAATTGTACTTATGCTCCAAGCCTCCAATAACTACAACCCCATAAATTCAAGTCCTTCACCCCTACTACCACCGATCTCCCACCAATCTTCCCTCCTATATAGCTAGACCTTCTGAGAATGTGAAGCCAACTCTTTAGAAGAAGGCAAATGAGGATTTGACAAAGAGAAGGGAAGAGAAGATTAGGCAAAAGATAATTGTGAGTAACACTACCGGGCAAAGAAAGCCGGTTTCTTTTAAAGTCGCTCATCCATCGAATGAGTTTAGAGCCTCTGTTCACAATGCTCATCCTTCAAGTGGGATGCAAAGTGCGATACTCCCACAATCATTTTAATTTTGACCGAGCACTCCCTGAGGAGGAAGTCTCCCTAATAGTCTCTAATCTGAACCCACCAATCTTCTCAAAGAAATTAACTTTATGATGTGCGCCAACAAAGATTCACTTGGTGGCAATGAAATTTAATACAATGAGTTCGCAAGAAAACTTTTTGATGGCTCAAGGTTACGAGAGATTATCTAATGATCCCACAAGAAATCCAACAAAAAAATAAATAGAATCGAAAGTTGATAAGTAAAAAAAGAAAAAAACTCTGAAGAATGAAAATGAAACTTCATTACAAATCATCGAGGATTTGAAGGTCGATTTATTTGATAAAAGAGACTTCCCTTCAAATGATGAATGCTGCATTCATAAAAATATCAGCTACAAGTAACAAGTGATAATATAAAGCAACTTATTGAGCAGCTTAATACTTAAAAAGGCCAGGTGCAGTGTGCAATGACCAATGCCAAGGTCTCTGAAGCATTCATGGAATCCAAATCATATAAGAAAAGACTTGTATACCTCTAATAAGTCATTTTCTTGAATGAGCCTCACCTTTCGCCAAAACCTTTGATCTTTATGTGAATAACATCTAACCTCGCTTAACATAAAGGATGGGTTCTCTACTCAAAACGGATTTTATCGCAAAAGGGGAGTCCAAATTCTATGGCTAGACTTTTTGTTTTAGAGTTATATAAGACATTGAGATGCAATGCTTGAACTTCGTTAAATTCGTAAGGCTGGTTTTTGGCAATTTTAAAATGTTCCCTCAGAGTAAATAGTAAATAAGAATTTAAATGTAGATATTAAGTTATGCAAATTCAAAATTTTGTTATAATGAATATTCTAAGGGAATTATAGAACATTTGCTTTTAAGTTCATTAGATATATGTTTTCCTTAAGACTATTGTTTAAGAGAAAAGGCAACTTAGTTAAGCACAGATTGTCCATTTATTAGGGGGCATTAACTCCCATGCAATAAATGCCCTCGAAGCCTTTAAACTTGACCCTAATCCAAGATCATTCTAATCCCAAAGTTAAGTTATTCTACGTTTTATCTTTGGCTTGTTGAGTTCTTACATAGGCAAAAGTTTCTCTATAGTTGTTATAAACCTCTCTTCAAGTTTAAAGTTGGGCGAATTCAAATTAAAGTTCCAAGCTTAGATCCAATTAACATCATCACATATTTCCCCTATCCCCTTTTACTTGTCAAAATCACCTAGAGAGTTTAGTTCCTCGAGTTTCACAAAGGACTTAGTTCACCAAGCTCATCAATTTAGCTCGGAACAAAATGGATTTGAATTAACCGACGAGTTCTTCAAATCTCCTTTGTTGAACTTGTCAGTTCAATGATGCAAAAAGTTTTATTTTTTGTGGAGAAAATGAATCGATAGATAAGCTCTAATTATTTACAAAGACGATGAAAAAACTTATATTTTATGGGAAAAATTTTAAATCATCTCCACACTTAATTCTTGGGACTTCCTTCCCTATATACGTTTATAGCCAATATGCTCATGGACCAACTTTCTTCTTAATAATGTAAGGTCCTTCCCAGATATAACATAACATCCCAAGTACTGTTTGTCGAGTTGTGGCATCTACTTTTCTCAAAACATAATCCCCAAAATTGAATTTCTTCTCCCAAACATTTGAATTGTAATACTTTGTCACCATCCATTTAACCTTTTCTTGTCTCATAAGGCTTAAATTCTAAGTTTCAACAAAAGATCCAAGATAGTTTTCATCCCTTTTTTTATTTTTATCCCTCTAGTCATCCAATTCTCCTCCCTCTTCAAAATTTGAGTCCTCTACAACTTGTTGTGTAATTCATATTCGACTAGGAGTAGGGTTCTATCTTGTGTGATATTTCAAAAGGAGTTTGGTTAATTGCTGACAAAGGTGTTGTTCATAAAGCCTACAGAACAAATGGCAATCCTTCAATCTAACAAAAGACTTTGATTTTCTTGTCTAGAAAGTGTGGTTCATTGTCAGGGATTATCACCAATGAAGCTCATATTAGAAAATTTTGTTGGTCCAAATGATGTTGCAAATGACTTCGGATGTTGCCTTTGTCAGTGCTTTCTTTAATAAGAATTTGTGAAATGATCAATCATCAAAATAAACTTTCTCTGAACACTTACTAGATGAAAAAGACAAATCAAATCCATCCCCTAGGTAAGGATAGCCATGGGCTAGAGATTGGCTGTAGCTTGTCTGAAAGTTGAAGTTGCATTGGTGTAAATTTCTAACATTGCACAGATTTATTGAAGATTTCTTCTACATCATTCCCTAATCTGAGCAAAAAATATCCTTGTTGATTTAATGTGCCATCGTTATTCCTCTTAAATGGCTCCCTCACATTCTCCTGAATCAATTTCTTCAAGAATTTTGCCAACTTTGATCTCTTTCATACATTTCAAATTGGTGGAGGTGACCGACTTTCTATCTACTCACCATCATGAGTAGGTATTAGGCGGTTTTTATTCGAAGACTTCAAAAATTCTAAAGTTTTATCAACCCAATTCAACAAGATATCTTTTTTAAATTTCTAACGTTTGCTTCTTCAATGCTGGAATGAGACAACTCCAAGGCTGGTCGCCTATCAAGATCTTCAATTTTTAAGAGCAAGTCTGCGAGCTGATTTTGCTTTCTTAGGATTTGTTCAATGTTTAAGTATTCAAACTTAACAGTTTCTTCATTTTCCATAAAGAGATATCTCTATAAGGTATCTTCCCTGACTTCGAATTGCACATTCATTCACTTAGCTCGCCATGAGTTGAGTCTGAGAAAAATATTAGATGTTTAGCCCCAACTCCTACAACAAAGAGTCCAATCTGACAAATTAGTGCCTCATATTGAGCCTAGTTGTTGATTTGGAAGTTGATCTTCACAACATATGTGCCCATGATTCTTCTCATGACAAAAATTTGAATCGACTGTGTTAAAAATTCGATCTGTAGTCGAGCAGTGACAATTACTGCCCAAAATAAAATTTCTATCATTGAACACCTCAATTCAATCCCTCAAAGGATCATGCTCCGTAGTTGACAGGTCACTATTTTTTAGAGCCCTCTCTAAACAATAGGGACCTGACAGCCTGTCCTACTCTAAGATATAAAAGAAATTACTCCCCAACTACAGATTTTGTGACAATGACAACTATGAGAGGAACAAGTTGAACTATTGGAAAACATCTTCACATTCTTCATTCCATGTAAAATGACTTGCATTTTAGGAATTTTGAACAAAGTTTTGCACTTTTCTCCCAATTCTAAAAGAAGCAACTAAACCCAACAAATTTACTCGGTTAGCTTTTGTAGCTCCTAAGTTGTTTTTGGGGAGGGCATTCCAAACTTGTTCTTATCTTGTTTGGATTTATTTTTGCCCCCTTAGGGGTGAACAAGAAACTTAAGAATACATCAAACCCAGCTCCAAAATATATACTTTGATGTATTGAGGTGCATATTGAACTTCATCGATGATGTGAATGCCTCCTTCAAATCCATAATATGTTATTCCGAGGTTTTGCTTTTTGCTAGCAAATCGTCCACATAGACTTTGATGTTTCTTCCTTTCTGATACTTAAACATTATAGTACATCCCTTTTTATAAGTAGCCCCTGCATGCCTTATGCCGAAAGATACCACTTCATAACAATATAATTCATCCACAAAGATGGAAGTTTTCATCTCCCAATTGACCGGATGCATTTTAATCCAGTTACAGCCAAAAAAAGCATCAAGAATGCTCAGAGAAACAAACTACCAAGTTCACTAGCACATCAATCCTAGGAAGGGGGTGTACATCCTTAGTACATGTTAAGTTTAAAATAATGAAATCTACATACATTCTCCATTTGTCATTCGACCATCACCATATTCAAGATCCAATCAATATATTGAACTTCTTTAATAAACCCAACTTAAAGAAGTTTTTGAACCTCACTTCTTATTGGCTTATCTAGGACAACTGTAGCTTTTTAGATCTTTTGTTTAATATACCTTAGATTATTTTCAATGTTCAGTCAATAACAAAGGTTAATGTCTATTCATAACATTTCAGTTGTCGGTAAGGCAAAGAATTCTATATTTTCCCTAAAAGTTCTTAACAACTCTTCTCTATGCTCACCACTAAAAGAAGAGCTAGTGAAGAGTTCGCCCTACGGTTTCTTCAGTGGCTGGAACTACTTCTATTGCATATGTAGTCTCCAACCCTATTCCCCTCTAGACTTCCAATTATGATGCATAACACCTCCTCATACACACTTCTCATTTTTATAAGATAGTAAGGTCTTGATTTCAATAAGTGCCCCTTTACTATAATCTCTTGTTTGCCAATTGGGAATTTCACAACAACATGGCAGGTCAACACCACGGGCATTGGAAGTGTTTAAAAGTGGTTAGTGGTCAATGAAAAATTGCATTCCACATTGTAGGGGTGTCTACTATGATGAAGTTTTGATGCAGCATTCCTCTTCTCCCCAAGTGATATGTAGTGTGATCATTCCTTTTCTCTCTTCTCCAAAAAAACCTTGAAGAGTAGACCAGTAGTAGGCATTAAGCAAAAAGCATCCATATTCATATTCTCAAAGACACAAATGAAGATGATGTTTACATAGTTCCATGTTTCAATTAGAATACTCCTGATTTGATAATTCACAATTATAGCATTGTGACAAAAATAACATCGTTCTATGGGTTTTCATCCCTGCACTATTTGTGTTAGTGAAGGAGATGAGTAAATGTTTTATATAAGGAGCTCTAAAAAAATTCATCCAGTTCACCTCTATCAAACAAAGTTGCTTGAGGCTAGCTTGCCAAGAAACCTCTGCTCCCACCCCTTCGAGATTAACAATTACAACTCCAACTATGCAGATCGCTTAGGCCATGACTGGCTTATTTCTCAACTCCTTCCGCCTAAATCCACCAAATAAAATTCATTCAACTTGCCCACTTTAATAAGCCCTTCCACTTGGTTACAAAGGTGTTGATAATACTCCGTGTAATCCACGTGATCTTTATTGAAGGTACAATACAATGATAGATCCCAAGCATGAACTTTGAATGGGCAATGTTCGCTTAAAGAAATTCTAGTTCTAGATGGCCTCTATAAGCTCAACATCGAAAATCTCAATAGGGCGATAGTTGGGTGTAGAGGTGTAAATGAGTCGAGTCGAACTCAAGTTACCTAAATCAAGCTTGATTCGCCAAAAAAATCATGAGCTGGAACTCGAGTCAAGCTTAAAAGGTGAGCTCAAGCTCAACTCGTGGCAAAAAAAAGAGCTCGCAACCAACGAAGAAGGCTAGAAAGCAAGCCATCAGAGATGAAGAATTGGGGTATCGCATGAAAAGAAGTTGATTTATTTATTATATGGAACTAGTGTAATTTTATTAATGCAAGGCTTCATGTTAGCTTTTTGTTAGCTTTTTTTAAATGTTAGCTGCACTAGCAGCTTTTGTAAGAGAAAAAAATTTAGCTCATTTAAAAAAAATTCAACTATAGTATTAAAAAAAATCCCTATCATATTAGGAGCTAGCTCACGCCCCAAGCCTCATCAAGCTCGAACTCGATCTCATTTATTAGATGAGCACGAGCTCGAGCTCGCGGCTCAATAAGCTCAGCTTGTGAGCTCGATATCAAGTCGAGCTCGAGCTAGCTCACGAGCCAGTTCAACTCACTTACACCACTAGTTGGGTGATGGTGAGTAGGAGACGACCTCCCCCTTCTCCTAAAGTTAGGTTATTATTTAATTTAAAGTCATTCCTCTGACTGTTACGACCTAAGTGACAATTTCTTGAAAGTGTGACCTCCTCTCCAACCTCAACATGCTTAACTTCCATCTTCTATCAGAAATAAACAAGAACTTTCCCCTACAATGAAATCTCATGGGAAACTAGAGGATTAGGCAGTTGATCCATTATTATACGTTTCAACACTATATGAAACCTCATCATGAAGGTTCTCATTGCTAGCCCTTTTCAATTCATTGGGGAGGGGGAATGGATTCTTTGTTGTCATCTAGATAAAAAATTTTTCCTACTGTTGATGTGGTTATTAGTGCCCTTTCACTTGATGGTTTTCTTTGAATGATCAAATTAGAAGACCCTTCCAGTATCTCCAGCCCTACAATGACTCTGGGAATGCATTTCAAGGCTCCTTGAATATCCTTATAAGTTTCTCCATGTCCATCAATTTCCCATGTGTAATGAAGTCTTGATGATCCATGTTGATTGATTTTTCCCTATTTTGTTCAACTGCTTCTCATGGTGCTTGATTTCTAATACATAGCATTAATTAAGCCTCATCACACCTTTGAAGATGCTAGATCGAAATTTGTTTATGGGCAACACCAACACTTTACTCATGAGATTCATAAGGTATACATGACAGAAAAATATAGAGATAAAGAACAAGAGAATAAGACTTAAAAGAGAAGCTCTGAGATTTCACTATATTGTTCAAAATAAAATTAATTGCAAAAATGACTCAATCTCTAGGCTTCCCCTTTGAATGCCAATTTATAGGGTTAGGCTAAGAGTTTTGGCGCAACAAGAAAAGCTGTCCAAAATAGAAAGTACATATTAAGTATTAATAACTAATTATTGTACAATTAAAGAAGGCGTATAGCCAAGAATACAAAGAACTACATATTACTATGTGGCAAAAATCATGGGTAAATGTATGATGTCAATTAATATAAATCTCAATTTGAGTTAAGTTGCCAACTTGACTACGTGAAGATGTCGACCTGTAGCATGAAGTTGCCTAAATGCAGGGTGAAATCGCTCGGTTACTGGGTGAAGTTGCCAACTTAACCATGCATGTTAGATAGCTTGCTAGAAAATAGAATAAGTGCTAGCTAGTAGCTTCTAATATTAGGAAAGTAGATTAATCATCCAGCGAGTTCAATGTGATCCAAACGATTTGTTTTATATTAGCCTCTTATTCTGCCAAGTTATCCTAAATTGGATGACTTTGCTTGAACCGAGCACTTGAGATATTTCAATATACATAATGCATATCATGCCAACGGGGATATGTAGCACACACCAAAATTTCAATCCAAGATGTGATAATTTTGATGTGCCAAAATTAATAACAAGGAAAAAATTAGAGGTACAACGCAGAACACCCAAAGATGGTATTATGGTGGAACATGCATAGCTCAATATTAATATAATTTTCATCATAGAAAATAATGACAATAACTCAAAGAACCAATACCTAAACATGGAATTTACATCACACAATAACTATAGAATTCTTTTTTTTTATTTACACATCTATCATCTATATCATTTTTACTTATATAATATCCTAATTTCTAAATGATATCAAAAACAGCGCTAATGTTAACTTATCTAAAATGAGATATATATTTTTCCTACATATGTTTTGATGGCAATTAAACACTAGGATAAATATAAATATTTATGTTGTAGATATGTAAAATACATAAAAGTTTAGTGGTATGTATGAAAATCCCCCATAAAATTAATTCAGCCTCTAACTTCAACAATTGTAGTCATACACTTCCATCACTCCACATGCATAATAGCCAGTAGATTCACGTAGTCAGAAATAAAAAAAAAAAAGAAAGAAATTACATGAGAATCTGAACTACTAAAACAGCTAAAATAAATCAGAATACACCTGTGCTCCCCAAATATAAGGATGAGGTGGAGGACTTGAGCCCACGGCTGAATGGAAGAACCCAGGCGGCGGGATTGGTGAATAAGCCTAATTAAGCAAAGATTATAAAAGATAAAAGAACTGAAATATGCAACTTAAAATAACATAGATTTTATCATGTAATAACCTGAAAAGTAGACCAATCAGGATAAACCGGTGTGGCAGGGGTAGTGCTAGTAACTGAAGGCTGCTCCTGTACAAAGAAAACGTTCACTTTCAATTGCAGCGGTATGAACATGAAACACTCTGTAGACAGGATATCAATAGCCTACCTGTGCAGCTAACGCCTTCGGCGCTTTCGGAGGAGTGTCCGCCTCGCTGTTCCCCATGAACACAAAATCCCTCGCACTATCACCCAAGATTCATACCATGCCGAGAAAACTCCAGCCCCAGCTTAATTGATGGATAAGTACCCAACCAGCTAAAACCCTAGCTCATCCAAAATCAACAAAAGCAAAACTATTACAAAAATCTTCAAAACTTTAAGCGTATAAAAAGTTGTATAGAGCAAGATGAAGATTACCCTACCTGCTTGGATAGAAAACGTTACAATTCACAAGAAACCCGATCGAACGGATCTGGAATTGAGATCTCCGTTGAGTAACTAAACAATGAAGAATGTAAGCAGAGATCCAGAGACTGAACAACTAGGTTAAACTCTTGATTGATTCATAAACTTTTCAGCAAATTTACTCGAGAAAAAAAAAACTAGGGGAACACAGAGGGCGGGGGTGAGTACGTGGAGGGCAAAGAAGAGGGTAAATTGGAGATTTATCAACGGAAGGGTTATTATCTACGATGTCAAGAAACGGGAAACGGAAAAGAAAATTTATCTTAAGTGCCCATCAAAGTTTAAACAACGGGAATTGGGAATCGATCGGGAAACGGATCTTGACAAGGGCAGTAAAAACTAAAGCTATTTCGCATTGGTAGCCCTCAGATCTTCTTTAAAGATGGGATAGTAATTCATTTATATTTAACACAGATATTATAGCTGATCTAAGGGCTGATAATCGCGATAATAATATTGGTAGCATGATGCTTCTCTACGTGTAAGAGTTTGCAAGTGCGGGGGAGCAGGTAAAGCCGTAACTGATAGAATCACGTAACGGAAATTGTACGGAAGCGAGGAATTGACGATCCATGACTAAGTTCCCAAAATAAATCTGCACGAAGGTAACACATTGTGCATAATGAAGTAGACATCATCGAGTGTTTGTTAATAATTCGGAACATAAAAGTTTGTATCAACTGAGGTAAACATTTTGGCATAATATTTATGAGATTATTTAAACCAACTCGAATGAGTTGACAAAATCATAAATTTTATTATTAAAGGTTATTTTTGGTACAAAACATTATTATATAATTCTTGCATGTTAGAAGATTTTGCAATGTTGGAAAATTTTACAGTACCTTTATGATTGATTATCTATACAACAATAATATCAAGTATTTATCCTAATATATGGGTCGACTACATGAATCTTTTTTCTCCATTGGGTCCTGTTATGAGCCTAATTCTCATTTAAATTTAATAATAAAATGTCATTTCTAAAAGACAGAGTGGTACTTTTTTATCACACAACAAACCCGAAGTTTACCTCCACTTCAACCATCCAATTTGAATTCTACTAATAATATCCCCATTTATTTCACAATCACTCTAAACAATAGATATAAGATATCTAAAACAAGTACACTTATTAATGACTTCTCGTTCGAAGTCACAAACCCCTCACTGCATCTATTACTACTAAAATTACACTTATTTATGATTGATTATCTATGTGCAAAAAAAATGAATCTTATTAGTGAAAAAAATGAACATCATAAAAATTTTATTTGAAAATATCAATCATATGATAATTGATTGTTACCTTCTTGTTAATGATAAGTCATAAGAAATTTGTCTTTAATTGAGAATGAATCTTGATGCATATTTAAATTGAAAACCTTCAAGTTTAAATTTAGAACTAGGGGTGTCAAAATAGGGGGGTCGAGTTCAAATCCAACCCAAAAATGACCCCGTTTGAACCCACCTCACTCTTTTAGTAAATGGGTCAAAACTCTTGACCGGTAGCTGACACGCCGATAACTCGTTTAACCCAACGTGCTAATCTAGTTATATTAAAATATATATTTTAAGCAAAGTAGGTTGTGAAAAAATTTAAAAATATCAATCTAATCTTCCCAATAGTACCAATTAACATATCTTAATCAAGGATATTTTAATATACAATGGTATATCATATAAACATTTTTATTTATAAAGGTAAATTGGATGTTATATAAAGCATACCCATTAACACGGATCAATTTCAAATTGTCGGGTCGACCTTAAATTGGTTTGAAAATCAAACTCATACCCGACCAAGAAATAAGTCGATCCACACCTGGAAGTTTCAGGTTGGGTCTGATTGGGGTTTTCGGGTCATATTATTTATTGACACTCCTATTCATAGTCATTCAAACTATGATTTCAACAAACTTATAGTCAAACTAAACATCTTAACGAGATGAACCAATTGACCCTAAAAGTGATATTATCTGAGTCCAATTAAGTCCAGATCAAGAACATGAAATATAATTAACAAATTTTGAATATTAATAGAATAATTAAATAATCTCTAAATCTCATATACTTATAGTCAAAATGTAGGGACAATAATTTAAGCATGATTATAATAAAAAATCTCATCCCATTCATCATCCATTGTTGCATTAATTCCATGAGAAATAAATCAAATTGAGGGATGACCTTGGCTATAATATCAGGCATTGTTGTAGTCAAAAAAGTTCTTCCGTCCTAAATTTTTTCATTCATTCATAAAAAACATGCTAATAATAATAATCCTCAAAACTTTTGATGAATATGGAGAATTTTTCAAGGAAACTTCAAGTGAATTTCATAATTTACAACTCTCAGATAAACTTCCACTCCCTAAGAAATGTCTCATCCATGGCCTCATTATTACAATAATGGTCTAAATATTGATCAATGTTCACCTTCGATTTAGGATATACATGCATTTATCCCCTCCCAATCTAGGTACAATCAGTCCAAGAGGATTCAATTCAATATCTTCCCTATTAGTTAACATTATTGAGCAATGTATTGACTGATGTAGCACATCACGTGAACCAAAATAATCAAGCTAAAAGCCTAATTACAAGAGCTAAGATCAAAATCCAAGTAAAAGGTCAAAGAAAAGACTAAATTATAAGCCCATAATTTTAAATATTTAAAATATAATTTATATTTTATTTACCATCTATAAGTTTGTATGGCCATCCATGAAATGGTTAGGTAAGTATGATGCATTAAAAAAATGGATAGTTGAAACTACTCTTTAATGTCCACCAACCCCCTCCCTTTTTCTTCTTTTTTTTTTTCTAATAGTTAGTCTTGTAATACCTATAAATTTGGGCTGATATACATTGTATTTTTTTATTTAGAATGAAATGTTTTTAGGGGAGAAGTGCTCTTCATTTTTTTTGTGTTTTTAATGGCTTCAAGTGTTTGTTTTTTCTTTAGTAAGATTAGATAGTTATATTTATGTCTTTTATGTTACTTATAAATTCTCTGATATACCTACTCTAAATTATTCACAACTTTTCTCTACTTCATAAGCATCCTCTAAGACTAATAAACTAGAGCTATCTTTTATATATCTAGAGCTATCTTTTATAAACTAGAGCTACCCCAAAATCTAAATTAGAAAGAATGATATATTTTATCTTTTTTACTTTAATATCTAGAGCTATCTAATTTTTTCCAATAATGAAATACCAGCAAAAGCAACTTCTATTGATTAAAATATCAATATACCAATGTGTTGATTTCTCCAAAAATCATGTATAATACTAGGGGTCATACAAATATCCCATCTTATCTTTCCACTCATGAGTGCATAAGAATAACTAAAAGACATAACTAATATAAAAACTTGGGGATTCCAGTATCTGGTCAGACTCATACTCTCAATCTTCTTCCTTGATCTAAAATCATTAAATCACATATAATGAGCTTTAAAGCCTAGTAGATCACTAAAACCTTACTATTAACTCAAAGCATGGAAAAGAGATAGTAATCATGTAATCATTAAGTTCATAACTGTGTAGAAAGAGTAAATCATGTAAAATTATATAGTACATATGCTAAAATAGTAAAGCTATAAACAATCCTTCCAAAACAAACAGTCATGATTTGTAATCTAAAAGTAAGGAAATCATATAAGTTAGTAAATCAGATTTATCTATGAAATTTGTTAAAATTTATAAAAATATAGGAAATATTATCAATAAATTATATAGGAGTGAATACAAGTTGTTTAATTATGTTGTATCAATATCTTAATCATGTGTTCATTACAATAAATTGATAACAATAATAAACCACTAATGATAATAAGTTAATAGCAGTGAATTAGTAAAATAATAATGACGATAAATGGATATCTTATATATATACCCAAGAAGTCATAATAAAAAAGTAAGGAGTTCGAGCGTATAGTGTTTTTCCAGTAAAAGTAATTAGTATCAGTGAATCAGTAACAGTTGGATTTTAGTTAACAGAGTCATCACCCCTACCCATTGGCAAAGTAATCATCTCCTTATAACTCTCAATCAATAGAGCATAACATCACAAACCACAGTATTTATAGGAAAGCTCATCGGCCCACTATTATATATAGGTATAAATTAGTCTTCAACTAACTTCAGTAATAACTAGCTTTTACTTGTTTCCATGAACATTATCACCTTATTGTATCACACTAATGTAAAAGTGATAACACTTTTTATTACTCATTCATATGCTCATATTCATTTACAATGATTGCATTAATAATATTATTATATTAAAATAAAAAAATCATTATTCTTTCAAATTGTATAAAATTCAATTATTATTATTTTAATTGACAAAAAATGCAAAACCACATAGCCAAAATGACCAACTTCCCCTTCTCTTCCTTTCCTTCCTCAGCAATCCAAGTGTCATAACCAAACTCGATATAACCCAATATCACATAGGTCATATCTTATCCGATGGTGGCAAGACTAACCCCAAAATTTGGTCGGAGAAGCACTGAATAAAACTTCAAATTTATATATTACACAAAGTCATTATTGAATGCAATATAAAGAGAAATACTACTGAATCTCAACAAAATTTCTATACATCATCCAAAACATATATAATCTAAAATCTATCTACAATAGTGATTGAAAATATAAATCATAACAAAAATAAAACTCAAGCCTACAAATATTAAAACTAATCAAAACATACATATAACATATCTTGGATCTTGCAATCTAAACAACTTAGTGAAAGTTCATTAGGGATGTTAAGCCCTATGAACTAGCCTAAAGCTAATAAAGAGAGAGAGGTTAATTGGTAAAAAAAATATCTTTTAATTAAAACACAAATCAAAACCAATATCACCACAAAGAAAACCAATTGCGGAAATTAAATGCAGAAGTAATAAAAGAAAGAACACACCAGATTTATAGTGGTTCGGTCAAACCTTGACCTACATCAACTCCTTGGAGGCACCCTCCAAGTATTGCACTAAACTAAGTGACTCTCCTTTGGCCCCCTTAGCTAGGCGGAGAAGCCCTTACAAAATCACTTTCACCTTCCCCGGTGCGGCGGAGTCGCCGAGTCCTTTGACACCAAAGAGATCTTCTTCTTCTGTGAACTTCCCTCTAGACGAGCCTTGAATCCGACAGTATTAAGGTGCAAGCCTGCAGAAGCAACCGTGTGGAATCCCCCTCCACACTCCCTTGAGCCCCCCCTCATAAGATCTTCTCCCTCTCTCAGACTTCACCCGTTCCTCACTCCCTTTCAAGCTCTCTCTTCAAGTCTCCCCAAAAGAACAAAGCTACAATGGCTGCCAAAGACACTTATAAAGTGCCTTGCTAAAGCTTAAATAGAAGATCTCAAAATGAGCTCATTAATGCAAGTTGCCGACTTTATCATCTAGGATGATATAAATATTGTCCTGTACGATTAGTACAATTTAAGCCCAATCAGCCGGGACGATTTGAGACGATCATAAGAAATTTGTTCATATTGTCCCGGACGATAATATATCATCCTGGACGATCAGTATAAATTATGGAATATCGTCCTGAATATCGCTCTGAAAAAGAACTGTCCGATGTCCAATCGTCCAGCACATCGTATAGGACGATCCTGTGATCATCTAGGATGATTTGATCGAATCAATCAGCCTTTAATGCTTTCCAAAGATACTAGATCAATTTAGGCATAATTGAGTTAGACCGTCCAGGACAATATGGATATCATCCTGGCCGATTTCCTAACATAAAAAATACCTAAACTGATCATGGCGGCTGATTCTTTCTTAATTGAACCTATCGTCCTGGCCGATACAAGTATCGTCCAGGCCAATTTTAGTGACGACTGCCTTAATGAGGATACCCTAATTAGGGTTTCTACTTTTAAACCTATCGTCCAGGATGATAGTAATATCGTTCCAGACGATGTTACCAAAAATAATAAACTCTATAGAACAGTCAGAAAAACTTCCAAGTTATAAAGCATTAGGAGCCACACCAAATACAATAGACTCAAGTTAGGAAAAAGGGTACAAACAGACTCAGATCTAATCTACCCAATCTTGAGCTAGTTCTAAATTATAGTCTGATTGTGTGGACCTGAAATATCAGTAGATAAAGCAGTCGTAGAGAAATAAGAGTGTTTGCAATCATCAAAAACATAAACCATGAAAATAGATCCACAACACTTAGCTCACTCCTTACCCTTCCTTGGGCCTGAAAAAAAAAAGCAAATGCTAGGATGAGCTAACATAGCTTAGTAGACTATCATAGCATAAAATAAAAATTAATAACAAAAATTAAAAGAACTGAAAATCTAATCGAATCATATAATGAAATTGAATAAAATTAAATAAATATAAAAATTAATTAAATTTAAATAAACACTTCATAATGATTATCAAAATAGCTTTTAAGCCCAAATTTTCATATATCTTCAGTACAAGAAACTCACCTCAATTTCCCACTAGTGTTATAATCACAAAACTTCAGGAAATAGATTCTCACCTCAGTTGCCCATTGACACTAACATCACAACACTTCGGTAATAAAATCTCACCTCAGTCTTCCATTGGCACGGTCATAAAAGAATCCCATCGTGGTCGCCTACTGCATAACATCACATCACATTTCTTTCACATTTTTAATGCATTTAATTAATTTCAGCATAATCAAACTGAATTTAAAAATTGCTAAAATGTCCTAACGGTAGATAATAAAAATACTACTAAGCAAAAATTCATAATTTTAAAAAATAACCAAATTATTAGAGATTGTGTAAAATATCTTTGGAATCTTTAATTGAGTTAAAACATTATTTTTAGATATCAAAATAAAGTTATCAATAGGAAAAAATTGCTATTTTTTAAAAATCACCGGAAAAATTTTCCAAAATATGCTCAAAATGTTCATAATCTCATTCTCTATAATAAATAAAAATTATAGGCTAAAAGTTTTACCAAAATAAAGTTTCCTTAAATTTTGGTAATGGAAATACAAATTTGATTGAAAAATAACAAAAAAAAGTCAAATTATTGAAAATTGAAATAGGCAAAACGTAACATATCTCTATATGAACAAATCTCCCAACTAGGTCGATGAACAAAAATTGTTATGTGATCACCAAACCTTAGCTTTCTCTTTCTTTCTCTCACTTATTCCCTAAAATTTTAAAACATTTCTTGTTATAGAAAATGAATGGGGGAATGAAAAGCTTATAAAATGATTTTAGTGTATTTAGATTTTTTTATTATATAAGAATAATATAATAATATTATTATAATAAAATTTTCAATATAAAATTCTTATAAATTCTTTTAGGGTTCCAAAAATTATAGAAAAATATTTATAAATTTTTTGTGAAATAGGTTTGCAAAATAGACACTTGATTGTCCCAAAACCCCTACTTATACTATCAGGTGCCAATTTCTGAAGGAATTTTACTAGTGCCCAAAAATTATGAAAAAAATGGTAAAACTAAATACAATAATAGATATGTTATAACAAGGATAATTTATGATTTATATTTCTAATTGCTCATGAATAAATTATTTATTATTGTAGTTAAAAATATATTTTATAAAATTTTGAGTTATAACAATTCACCCACCTTAAAAAAGATCATCTTCGACATTTCTAAATCAAAATAAGTCTGGATATAACTATCTCATATTAGACTTTTTCTCCCAAGTAGCCTCTCTAGCATTCCTGTGCTTCCACAACACCTTAACTATCAAAATTTATTTACTCCTCAATTTCTTAACATCGTATGCTAAAATCTTATATGGCTCTTCTCTATAATGTAGGTTTGGATGAATGTCAACATCATCAGTAGATAGTTTCTTTCCAGAATCATATGCTCACTTCCACAGATAAGATACAAGAACTACACTATGTATATTAGATATATGATCAAGCAACAATAACCTATAAGTAGAACTATCAATCCTTTCAACAATTTCAAAAGGTCCAATGTACCTTGGACTCAGCTTACTGATTCTTCCAAATCTATTGACACCTTTCATCGGGCTGACTATGACATAAATAAATCACCAACCTAAAATTTCAGTAGCATGTGTTTATAATTATAAAACTTTTTATGAATATAATTTACAGCTCTCAATCTTTCTAGGAACTATGTTATAGTGTCATCCATAAAAGCAGATCCTATCACCAGTCTATTAGCCACCTCTGTTAATGTCAAAGGGGTCTTGTACTTTCTACTATATAGGGCTTTGTAAGGATCCATAACTATGCTAGAATGATAATTATTATTATATGCAAAATCTATTAGTGGGATATGTATCATAATCCAACTCGACTAGGATAGATCCTATCGTGTTGAGCTATAATAGACAAATCTCAAGATCTAGTTTTGGAATTATTTCAGATTTTATGCCAATATTCATTGAAATAAATGACAAACTACAGAGCTATTAAAATATTCAAATTTTAAAAAACTCATCCATAAAGTTTCTTTCATTCATCAAAATAAATATATATACTATTGTACATGGCTACATGCAAGAGCTATTTAACTGAAAATTAAATTAGTCATGAATGTATAAAAATTAAAATAATAAAATACCTATGATCTCAGATTTGATCCTAAATAGCTAGTCTATAACCTCTTTCTGCTTCCCATATCCTGAAAACTATATGTAAAACCACAATGAGCTACAACAGCTCAATAAGCCACACAAATTAATCTAAAATTTTAAATTATTCTTTTATCAAATAATTTGCTAAATATTTAAAAATAATTAATTACAGTTTAAATAAATCACTGAACTGAGAATCACAAAATTAAAAAATATAATAAATACATAGTAGTTATTCTTTAATTCAAATAATAGTACAAAACAAATCAATAAATTGAAGTTCATATCATAGAGTAGTTCAGATCATATTTTCTGGACCCAAATAGAATTTCAAAGGATTTTGGCCCCTTATGACTCCCTTTTAATTTGTATTTATAGCGCCAAAACATACCAGATATCCATGTCTCAAACATAATCTTAATAGATTCTAGCCCCTTCTAACTCATAGAAATTCCCTGACACAAACAGAATCTCAAAGGATTCTGACCCCTTATGACTCCCAACATATATAATTTAATTACATATGCACATATATTATCACATTATAATAATTAAAGAGTGATTGATCATATATCAAAATATCACAATATTATATAACGGTAGACAACAAAAAATCCAACTAGGCAAAAATGCACATTTTTAAAAATTTACTAAATTATAAGGAATTATATAAAACAATATCTTAAGACTTTTATTATATTATAGTACTATTTTTCAACATCCTGATAATTTTCTATTCAATAAAAGCCATAAATTTTAAAACTCCCAAAGAAAATTTTCTAAAAAATATTCAAATTGTGCATAATCATAATCTCTACAACATACAAAAAGTTACGCATTAAAAGTTTTACCGGTGCAAAGTTATCCCTATTTTTCGTTAACGAATAAAAAAATTTAATCAAAATATTTGCTAAAAGTTACACATTTTTTAAAATTGAGATGAATATTATGTGTCTTACCTTGAGACGAACAAGTTTCTTAACTGGATCGACAGACGAAAATGACCCAAAGTCACCCAAAAACTAAATTGTCTCTTCTCTCAGTTTTCCTTTTCTCCAAAATCTTGAAAAACCTCTCTATTTGGAAAAAAACCCGAATTGCCTTAATATAAGGCTTATTGCCTTTATATATTTTGTTTTTTATTTATTAAATAATATATAATAATATTATTATAATTAAATTTTAATAGAAAATTCATAGAAATTCTTTTATGGATTCCAAAAATTATAAAAAAATATTCATAAATTAACTTATTTTATTTAGAATATTTTGGTGAAATTAGTTTGCAAAATGGACACCTGACGGTCACCAAAACATCACTTGACTCGATAGGTGCTGATTTCTTAAGAAATTTTGACAGTGCCCAAAAATTATGAAAAAATTAAGGAAGCTAAAACACAACATTAAAAATATTCTAGTGAAGACGATTTGTGATTCAGACTTCTCTAGGCCAACCAAAAAATTTTTGAAAGTTTAAAGGGTTTTAAAATATGACACTCCCAACTACCAACAAAGTCTAAAACATAGTCTTAAAAGATTCTCCATACCTAAATAGTCTATTAAGGCTATTCATCTATCTGCGAATAAAAAGTTTTATTAAAGTATACTTTTATACCCAATCTTTACAATGCCTCTCTATAATCTAGAGGTACATCATCTATCATGATTAGATACAATCACCTTCAGCATACCATACAATTTGATAATGTCTCGAACATATATCTATGATAATATATCTATTAGATTAGTCTATTATATTGTAATAAAAAAAATATATTGTAATAAAATGTGCTGACTTCATAAAATAATTAATAACAACCTAAATGGCATAATATTCCTCCCTCAATCTGGGAAAACCCATAATAAAATCCATTGTCACCTCTTCCCATTTCCACTCAAGAATAGGTAATGATTATAAAAGACCACATGGTCCTTGATGCTCAGCATTCACTAACTAATAGGCCTCACACAAACTTAGCTACACCCTTCTTCAATTCAAGCCACTTGAACATACCTTTCAAATCTTCATCCATCTTTTTGTTACAACTCGAGCTTATGAGTTTATGTTTTTGATGATAACAAATATTATGGCTCACTTTCTATTGTCTACTTGTATTTGCAATATATATTTATTTGTATGTATACTAATATTTCAGGAATACCATGCAACATCAAACAAAGAATCAGAGCTCAAGATTGTGTTGAATAATGTTATGTTGTAAAAGGGTTTATAATATTCATTATTGTAATTTTTGATTTCTTGAGTCAAGTCTTGTAAGGGTGTATGCTTGCTTGGTGACCATGCACACACTCACTCAAGGGAGTGAGATCTAGTCAAATCCAGAAGATCAAGTTTTGAACTAATCGTATTGGATGATTTTGGATCGTCCAAGACAATCCTTTATGATCTTGGAAAATAACCACCAATGATAATTTAGGCAAGGATTTAAGTTTAAATTTTTGTTCAAATCATCCCGGATGATTAGAACGTCCCCGACGATCAATACAAATCATGCCTAAAGTGATCATGTGATTAGGGGACTAATTATGGTTAAATTTTTCAATCCGATCATCCTGGACGATCTGTATATCATATAGGACGATGTTTGCCGACATACTTGATTTTCTAAATCGTTCAAGCTGAAATACCATAATTTTTCTTCTAATAGTCCTGGACGATCCACAACATCGTCTTGGATGATTTATACATTTTTTGTACTAATCGTCCTAGACTATCCTAATATCGTCTAGGACTATTAGGTCAAATTTTGCACATCGTATTGGACGATCCTAAGATCATCCAGGACGATTCTGGGCACCGAAATTGAGTTTTTAGGGTTTTTTGAAGCCATCTTTTTAAGCACATCATACGGGACGATCCTACGATCGTCCTGGATGATGTTTGGTACTAAAATTGAGTTTTTAGGGTTTTTGGAAGCTCTCGTTTTATGCATATCGTACGGGACGATCCGACGATTGTCCTGGACGATAATGTCAGTTTTGCAAAGCTATTTAAAGACCTCTTGCTTTCTCATAAATAGTGTCTTTGGCAGCCATTATAGCTTCATTCTTTTGGAGGGAACTTGAAGAGAGAGCTTAAAAGGGAGAGAGAAAAGGGTGGAGTTTGAGAGAGGGAGAAGATCCTTGGAGGGGGTTTCAAGGGAGTGTGGAGTGGGATTCCACGAGGTTGCTCCAGCAAGCTTGCACCTTAGTACCATTGAATTCAAGGCTTGTCTTGAGGGAAGTTCTAGGAAGAAGAAGATCTCTTTGGTGTCAAAGGACCCAGCTACTCCGCCGCACTGGGGAAGATGGAAGTGCTTTTGTAAGGGCTTCTCTGCCTTGCTGTGGGGGCTAAAGGAGAGACACTGAGTTTAGTGTAATACTCAAAGGGTGCCTCTAGGAGTGGATGTAGGTCAAGGTTTGACCGAACCACTATAAATCTGGTGTGTTCTTTCCTTTATTATTTATGCATTTAATTTCCGCATTGTGCTTTCTTTATGCTGGATTTTGGTTTGGCTTTTTTATTGTGAAATATTTTTTTAAAATACTAATTCACCTCTCTCTTAATTAGCCTTGGGCTAGTTCATAAGGGTCTAATATCTCCAACGAGCTTTCACTTTCTACTTCCTGGATGAATTGTGTAGCCTAAGTAATGTGCCTTATGTAGGATCTCAGCTCTCAGATCTCCAATAGAAGAAACCTTGAATATATCATTGCATAAAATGACTCTAGAATTAAATAAAGAGAGTTCATGTCTCTTACCACCCTTAAAATGATCACATAACTTCAGATACTCTGTATCTGATTTTTGAGCTTCTTACATTCTTTCCTGTAGAGCAGGCTCAATAATCATCAGAGCTAATAAATTCATATCTGTATCAGTAAATACTAGCTTTATCTTTAGTTTCTCCAAATCTTGAGTAAGAAAGTCCATAGAAGTAAGCAATGAAAGAAAAATACCTGAAGACTTCCTACTCAAAGCATCTGCTACAACATTGATCTAACTAGGCTGATACTAAATAGAGAGGTCATAATTCTTAATTAGATTTAACTACCTTCTATGCCTCAAATTTAGATCCTTCTAAGTAAAAATATACTTCAAGCTCTATTTGTCAATAAAGATCTCACATCTAACTGAATACAAGTAAAGTCTCCAAATCTTTAATACAAATACAATAATAATTAACTCTAAATAATGTGTCTGGTAGTTCCTCTGGTACGGTTTCAACTATCAAGATGTATAAGCAATAAATCTACCATGCTGCATTAACATGTTTCCCAAACCTCTCAATGATGTATCACTAAAAAGCTGAAACCCCTCTATACTTAAAGGAATGGTCAAAATAGAAGCAAAAGTCATATGATCCTTCAACAGCCAAAAACTCTCCTCATACTTTAGAGTCCATATGAAATCTACTAACTTCTAAGTCAGTCACATCAAAGAAAAAGAAATGAGAGAAAAATGCTAAAAAAAAAAATTGATAATAGCCAACCAAGTCTAAAAACTATGAATCTCTGAAACTGTAGAAACCCTTAGACAATTAAAAACAACCAAATTCTTTTGGGAATCTACTGAAATGATTGTACTTCTCACTACGTGTCCCAAAAAAAAATGTTCCTCAGCCAAAACTAACACTTTGAGACTTGGCATATATCTGATGTTATCTTAGAATCTTAAGAGCAGTCCTTAAGTGTGTTGCATGCTCTTCCTTAGATCTTAAATAAATTAGAATATCAACTGCAAAGATGGTCACAAATTGGTCCAATTACTTCCTAAAAAACTTTTTCATCAAATCTATGTAGACTACAGGGGCATTAGTCACATTGAATAGTATGACTAAAAACTCATAATATTTGTACCTCATACTAAATGTAGTATTCACCACATCCTTTGCCCATACGTTCAATTGATGATAACCAAAACATAGATTGATCTTTGAAAAAGTTGAACATCCAACTAGCTAAACAAAAAAGTCATTAATCCTAGGAAAAGGATACTTATTTTTGACAATAACTTTATTCAATTCCTTGTAATCAATACACATATGTATTGAACCATCCTTTTTCTTCACATATAGAACATGTGCTTCCCATAGAGATAAACTAGGATGGATGAATCCCCTATTAACTGTTGCGGATCTATGTTTTATAGTTTTGATGATAGCAAATATTCCTTATTTCCCTACGATTGCCTTTTATACTAACGTTTCAGGTCCACAAGATCAGACTACATTTGGAATCAGCTCAAGATTGGGTAGACTAGGTCTATGTCAGTTTGTAATCTTTTTCCTTTCTTGAGTCTGTTGTATTTGGTGTGGCTATAACTTGGTAGAAATTCTCTTGCTCTCTATATGATTTCTGTTTTTCGTAACATCGTCCGGGACGATATTAATATCGGCCTGGACGATCTGTCCAAAATCAGAAACCCTAATTAGGGCATCCTCATTAAGGCAGCCGTCAACTAATCGGCCTGGACGATACTTCTATCGGCCAGGACGATATATTCAATTAAGAAAGAATCAGCCGCCATGATCAAATTAGGCATTAAATCTTTTAGGAAATCAGCCAGGACGATATAACCATCGTCCAGGATGATCTAACTCAATTATGCCTAAAATGATATGGTATCTTTGGAAAGAATTAATGGCTGATTGATACGATCAGATCGGCCAGGACGATCGTGAGATCGACCGAGACGATAGCCTGGACGATTGACATCGGCCAGACTCTATTCAGGGCGATGATCAGGACAATTGAACTAGTTTTAAACTAATCATCCAGGACGATAATAAGATCGACCAGGACGGTGTAACCAAGTTTCTTCTGATAGTCCCATATCGTCCCGGGCTAATGAGCTTAATTTGTACTGATTGGCCAGCACGATATACCTATCGTCCTGGACGATAATGTCGGCAACTTGCATTAATGAGCTCATTTTGAGAGCTTCTATTTAAGCTATGGCATGATAACTTTTGTATGTGTCTTTGGCAGCCATTGGAGCTTCGTTCTTGTGGGGGAGACTTGAAGAGAGAGCTTGAAAGGGAGAGAGGAAAGGGTGGAGTTTGAGAGGGAGAAGATCCTGTGAGGGGGAGGAACTCAAGGGAGTGTGGTGGGGGATCCACACGGTTGCTCCGACAAACTCGCACCTTAGTACCATCATATTTAAGGCTTGTCTCGAGGTAAGTTCACCAAAGAAGAAGATCCCTTTGGTGTCAAAGGACCCGGCGACTCCGCCGCACCGGGGAAGGTGGAAGAGATTTTGTAAGGGCTTCTCCGCCTAGCCGTGGGGGCTAAAGAAGAGACACTAGTTTAGTGCAATACTTAGGGGGTGCCTCCAAGGAGTGGACGTAGGTCAAGGTTTGACCGAACCACTATAAATCTGGTGTGTTCTTTTCTTATTATCGCTTCTGCATTTATTTTTCTTCCGCACTTTATTTGTGGTGATTTTGGTTGGAGTTTTATCTTTGGTTTAAGGTTTTCTAATTCACCTCTCTCTCTTGATTAGCTTTGGGACTAAGTTCATAGGGCTTAACATCCCCAACGAACTTTCAAGTGGTATCAGAGCAATTTTCATAAAATAAGTTTTTAAAAGATTTTGAATTTCAATCTATGGCTAATCATAATTTTGCGGAAGGTTATTCAATCACTAGACCACCATTGTTTGAAAATATTACATTTGATTTTTTGAAAACTCGCATGTCTATTTTCTTGCAATCGATTGATTTTCGTATGTGGCATATGATTTTAAATGGTTATTCTTCACCGTCACGAGTTTTAAATGGAATTAAAATTGATATCCCTTTAAATCAATGGAGTAAGGAAGAACGAATGGATGCTCAATTGAATGCGAAGTCTTTAAATTGTTTTTTTTGTGCTTTAAATTCTGATGATTTTTTGTTAATTTCCACGTGCACTACTGGTAAGGAAGTTTGGGATAAATTGCACACCATATTCGAAGGCTCTAATGAAATCAAGCAATCAAAGTTGAATATTTTAATGCATAATTTTGAAACGTTTTCTATGAAATCTTTTGAAACGATTTTAGACATGTATACAAGGTTTATTCAAATTACTACATCATTGCATGCCTTAGGAAAAGATTTTTCAAATTTTGAAAAAGTTAACAAAATTCTTCGTTGTTTACTTGAAAAATTAGATGCTAAAGTAGTTACTATTTGTGAATCAAAAAATTTGAATGATTACTCTATTGATAAATTGATTGGCTCACTCATTGCATACGAGTAAGGGTTGGGTCAAAGACTTTTGGATGCAGGTGAAACGATCGTTCTAAAAGCTGAAGATACGGAAAAAGGAAGCTTAGTTGGTGACGATAACAATGAATTGTCAAGCAAATCACAAAGCTCACCAATGCATAAGCAAAAGTGGAAGAAAGGTAAAAGTGGTAAGGAAGTCCATATTTCCTCTAACATTATTTGCTTTCGATGTAGGAAACCTGGACATATGAAGAATACATGCCCTAATGTAAGAATTCTTCCTACAAAAGAAATGGGCAAGGGAAGGCTAAAGTTTAATTGGGAAAATAATGAAAAGCAAAAAATCTCATGGGCAGACATGGTTTCTGAAGAATCGGACTAGGAAAGAGATAATGGTTAAAAAGGGCTATTTGTGTTTTTTTTTGTTGGTTTTTGTTTTTCTTTTGTTTTCATTTTTCTTTTACTTTTTTTTCTATTATTCGTATTTTTTTCTTTGATCCAACACACACACACTCACTTTTCTAAAAATGAAAAATCTACTTCATATTTTTTTTAAAATCTTTGGTAAATTTTTGTTTGACTTCTCTAAAACAGTCGAAGGAAGGAAACTCATGATTTGTTTTTACTCTCATCTCTATTTCCGAAAAGAGGTTATCCTACTTTTGATTTAAAATCCCTTTCATCTTTTAAATTGGTTTTTGAAACAAAATTTTTTTATCTCCCTACATTTTATTTATCGCATAGGAATCTTTTGCAAGTCATTGAATCTAACTCATAATTTTCTTAATCAAGAAATTCACTTTGTCACTAAGATGGGTTTTCCTTTGTTTTTCAAGATTTAAGAAAGGAAGCATATTCAAAAAAATTTGGCCCATGATGCCAAAAATAAAAGATGCACAAAGACGTCAAATTGAAAATATAGAATACACAAAGTGTATCAAAAGATGCGCAGTGCACCAACCAATTGTTAAGAGGCATAAAATGAGCCCACAAAAAGTTAATGCTTACCATTCTTGTACTTCTTAAAAAACTTAAGAAAACTCTTGATACTTTCGATACTTGACTTTGAAAATCCTGATTCTTGGTTCAACAATTTGTGCATTGATCTTCTATTAGATATATTTTATGAAAGGAGTTTTTATAAAATAATTGTTTCTTTCTCTAATTTATTTCTTGATTTAGATATTAAATTAAAAAGTTTTTGAGCCTTTTTAAAGAACTTGAGTTTGGATTATCAAATTCTGATTTTCTAATCTTTACTGGACTATGCGTTGTCAATCCTTTTTTTACTAAAGTTTTGATTAAAACCAAGAGGTAACTTTCTCATTTTAAGAATACTTTTGTTTCACTAGATCAGGGAATTTTTTTGGTTCGTTTTGTTCTCTGTGCCTTCTCTCTTTTTTGATAATGTCAAAGGGGGAGAACGTACTTGTATCCCTTGTTTTCTTTTCAAAAATTTAAAACTACAAAAATATTTTTATCTCCCTTTTTTTTTAAGAGGTATTCAAGTGAGGGGGAGATTTTTGAAAATTCAAAGAGAAATGTTTGCCATCATCAAAAAGGGGGAGATTATTGCGGATCTATGATTTATGGTTTTGATGATAGCAAACATTCCTTATTTCCCTACGATTGCCTTTTATACTAACGTTTCAGGTCCACACGACCAGACTACATTTGGAACCAGCTCAAGATTGGGTAGACTAGGTCTATGTCAGTTTGTAATCTTTTTCCTTTCTTGAGTCTGTTGTATTTGGTGTGGCTATAACTTGGTAGAAATTCTCTTGCTCCCTATATGATTTCTATTTTTGGTAACATCGTCCGGGACGATATTAATATCAGCCTGGACGATCTGTCCAAAATCAGAAACCCTAATTAGGGCATCCTCATTAAGACAGCCGTCAACTAATCGGCCTGGACGATACTTCTATCGGTCAGGACGATATGTTCAATTAAGAAAGAATCAGCCACCATGATCAAATTAGGCATTAAATCTTTTAGGAAATCGGCCAGGACGATATAAACATCGTCCAGGACGATCTAACTCAATTATGCCTAAAATGATCTAGTAACTTTGAAAAAAATTAATGGCTGATTGATACGATCAGACCGGCCGGGACGATAGCCTGGATGATTGACATCGGCCAGACTCTATTCAGGGCGATGATCAGGACGATTGAACTAGTTTTAAACTAATCATCCAGGATGATTGTAAGATCGGCTAGGACGATGTAACCAAGTTTCTTCTGATCGTCCCATATCGTCCCGGGCTAATGAGCTTAATTTGTACTGATCGGCCAGGACGATATACCTATCGTCCTGGACGATAATATTGGCAACTTGCATTAATGAGCTCGTTTTGAGAGCTTCTATTTAAGCTATGGCATGGCAACTTTTGTATGTATCTTTGGCAGCCATTGGTGCTTCGTTCTTGTGGGGGAGACTTGAAGAGAGAGCTTGAAAGGGAGAGAGAAAAGGGTGGAGTTTGAGAGGGAGAAGATCCTGTGAGGGGGAGGAACTCAAGGGAGTGTGGTGGGGGATCCACACGGTTGCTCCGGCGAACTCGCAACTTAGTACCATCGGACTCAAGGCTTGTCTCGTGGTAAGTTCACCAAAGAAGAAGATCCCTTTAGTGTCAAAGGAACCGGCGACTCTGCCGCACCGGGGAAGGTGGAAGAGATTTTGTAAGGGCTTCTCCGCCTAGCCGTGGGGGCTAAAGGAGAGACACTAGTTTAGTGCAATACTTGGGGGGTGCCTCCAAGGAGTGGACGTAGGTCAAGGTTTGACTGAACCACTATAAATCCGGTGTGTTCTTTTCTTATTATCGCTTCCGCATTTATTTTTCTTCCGCACTTTGTTTGTGGTGATTTTGGTTGGAGTTTTATCTTTGGTTTACGGTTTTCCAATTCACCTCTCTCTCTTGATTAGCTTTGGGACTAAGTTCATAGGGCTTAACATCCCCAACGAACTTTCATTAACTAACTCCTAAAGATGAACCCTCAACTCCTGAAGCTCCTTAGGTGCCATTCTATAAAGATATTTAGATATCAGAATAATGCCAAAAAAAGATTGACAAAACTCTATCTCTTTATATGGAAATAAAGTCACTAGTTCCTGAGGGAAGTCATCTGGAAACTCTCAAATTACAAGAACACTACTCATAGAATCAAAAGTGAGTCCCACATCTCTAACAAATGCTAAAAATACTAGGCTACCTTTCCTCCAAAGCCTATCCACTTCTAGAGCAGAAATCAGATAAGAAAAAACACCTTTGATTCCTTGAAAAAAAAAGCTACACTATTTTGATACAAAGTCACTTTCTTCTTCAAACAATTAATTTACACCCCATATCGACTCATCCAATCCATATCTAAAATGACATCAAATGCAAAAATAGGTTATAAAATCAAACCAGATCTCCAAACTCTATTAGAAAACTCCAAATCATAAAAAATAATCCCTACTTGCTACCATTCCATCTACAATAGACAAAACCATAAATAAATAAATGGGTAATAATATAGAAAGAAAACTGAGAGAATCAAACTATTACTTAGAAATAAAATAATGGCTAGCACCAGAATCAAATAAAATACAACAAAGAGATGTAAAATATAAGTTATACCTATCACAATATATGGAGACATGTTAGTCACTTACTGTGTTATACAATAAACTCGTGGTTGTACTAGGGTCAAAGTAACAAAACTATTTGCACTCACAAACCCCTTGAAGGCTAACCGTGTGATGCCAAACAAACGTCCTGGCTACAAGAAGCCTTAGAATATGGTCGAGGTGGTACCACCCTTGGCCTACCCATAGTGGGCTACATAGAACCTCTAAAATTCGAATATCTATCAAAACCACCTTGTGCAATCTTAGTAATCTTGTGTCCAAATTGGCCATAGTGAAAACACCTACCTAATGCTTTATAATAATGACCACTATGCCTTATACCACACTGCTGATATAACAGGGCATCGCTCATTGAACCCCAGAACTGATAATATTTCCTCTTTTGATCCAAAAGAAATTGCTACTAACTGTCCCCTCCTAAACTCAATAGGTCCAAACGTGCTCTTCTTCCTAGAATGCTTACTACTAGCTGTCTCACAACTAAATATCTTTCTACTTGCAGTCCATCTCTACTACACTACTACTAAATTTGTCTTTATACTAATGGCTCTCTCAACCAACTGACTAAAGTTTATAATATCATGTGCTAACAGTTGCTTCCTTAAAGCATCTCAGAATCTCTCCAGAAATCGATAACACTTCTCCTCAAAAGTGTTAGCTAAATATGGAGCATACCTAGAGAGAGAAGTAAACTTTGTCTTATACTGCATCACTTACATACTTCCCTGAATCAACTTCAAAAAAGAGCTCTATAGTTTTTTCTTAGCAGATGGAGGTACAAACTATATCCTAAATATCTTAGCAAACCCATCCCAAGTAATCAGGGTATTTGTATGACCCTAAATCTTCTCTCTATGTTGACTTAACCATCTGCACTCTGCCTTACCATCTAATAAAAATACAGCTAATATAACTCTCCTCTCATGAGGATAATGCATCCCATTCAGAGTCATCTCTATTCTTATTAATCAATCCTTAGCTGCTCAAGGCTCAATGACACTAGAAAGTCTAAGAGGCTATGATCTCAAGAAATTCTATAAATATCTATTCACACTACAGGAAAAATGCCTATTACCGTTGGTTCTAACCAGCGGTTTATGGACCGCCGGTGTAGCTGACGGTTTAACGGCCGGCTTTTAACGGCAGCCTAACCGTTGATTTTGGTACGATAAGCCGCCGGTACTAGCGGCGATCCCTGAACCGTCGGACTTCAATATGCACCAGCGGTTTAACGGCGGCCTGGACCATTGGAGTTGCATACAAGAACTCATCAACATCAAGCTGACCATCAGTCGGTTGATGAGAAGTCTAAGAAGGCTCATGTGAGTAAAATTTTTTGGAGTTTTAGAATAAAAATTTATTTTAATAAAAGTAATTGTAACTCGCAGGATGATTTCATACGAGCTAGAGAAAGTTGGCAGTCCACTAGCGAGGGATCATCTCCAGGATCGACCCAGATTTTTGAGTATCATACATGGTCAGAAGTTGTTGGTGGAAGACAGAGGGGAAGGGTATATGGCATGGGTTCACAGGCTTTTGCTATTGAGGGAAGTTCATCCACCTCTGCATTTCATGATCCAAGTGGAGCTGAAGAATCTGTAAGCGAGAGGGTTGTAGCGCTGACTAGAGAGATTGAAGAGATGAGAAGGGTTCAGAATGAAATGCAAGCAGAGTTGTAATCCTACAGAGCTGAAAATTAGAGGAAGAAGGAGCAAGAGGAGCAGCCATCTACAGACAGTGAGGATACAGCTGAGGATTAGATATTTTTTATGTTTGATGATTGTATTTATAACTTGTGAACTTGTGATTGTAACCTTATGATGAACAAACTTGTGAACTTGTGATTGTAACCTTTATGTTTGATGATTGTAATCTTGTGAACTTGAAACTTGTGATTGTATTTAGAATTTATGGTTATGATGAATATAGCGGCGTGTTGCCCAAAATGTATTGCTTTTCTGCAGATTTAGACTTTAGGGTGAACCTCCCTCAAATAGAGGGAATGCTGTCAATTTTTTTTTTCATGTGCTACAGGTTTCAGGCGGCTTACCGGTGGTTTGGCCGCCGGAAACTACGATACCGTTCTAACAATACTAAACCGCCAGTAATGTCACTACACCGCCGGTATTTTTTCGGCGGTTCCCGACGGCCATCGGCGGTGTTACCGTGGACGTCCGGCGGTGTACACCGTCGGTAATACCGACGGCTTTAACCGCCGGGTACCGCCGGTAATTTAACCGGCGGTCTATCGGTGCTTGCCAGCGGTTTAGCGAACACACGATGCCCGCTTTAACCGTCGGTAATATGACCGCCGGTTAGCAATCGGTCAACTAACCGGCGGCGTAACGACCGAAAAACCGCCAGTTGAAAATCCTGTTTTCACCGGCGGTATAAGCCGCCGAAAAACCGCCGCATAAATAAACCGTCAGTAATAGACCGCCGGTATTAGTTTCCTACGCCATTTTTACCGGCAGCTTAACTGCCTCCGCAAAGCCGCTGGTAAACAGGAAAATTGCCGGTTTTGCCATAGTAACCGCCCGTTTTTGGCATTTTTCCTATAGTGTCATATCTTCAAATAGAGTACTAATAACCCTTGTGTGAGCCTTACTAACCAGTTGTGTTACTATACTTATAATTTGAGAAATTGCCTTTGAATTGATCATGGGAACTATACCTTAATATGGCTTCCTGACTAGAGCTCTGGCTATTAGTCATATTTAAATCTAGTTAAGGTGGATCATCCATCTCAAAATACTAAACACAATTGAATGTGACACATACATATACAAAAATGCACAAAATGAGTGCCTAAAACTACCCATAAGCATCTCACTCTTTTACATATTAAATCATATGGCTCTGTTTCAATTTACTTCTCTAACCATGCTCTGATATAAAAAAAGCTTATCACAACCCAACCTGATATGACCTCATAGCACACAGGTTATATAATGTCTAATTGTGGCAAGACTAACTATAAGATCTAATTGAAGAAGCATTGAAACAAAACTTTCAATTTATATACTACATAGAGCCACTATTGAATGCGATATAAAATAAAAGACTTTTGAATCTCATTATGATTTTTTATATATCATCCAAAATATATATATAATTTGAAATCTATCTATAAGAGTTCTTGGCAATATTGAGCATAAGAAAAATGAAAACCAAGCCTATAAAAATCAAAACTAATTAAAATATATCAGCAACACACATTATAACTTATTATCCAAACTACTTAGCTTGCTCATTAGCCTCCTTTGGACTTGAAAATGAAAGCAAAAGAAAAGATGAGCTAATATGGCTCAGTAGGCTATTATAGCCTAAATTAAAAATTAATAACTAAAACAAAAATACATAAAAAGATAAACTAAATCATAAATAAAATAAAATATATTTAGAAAAATACAAAAAATAACTAAATTACAAATTAACACTTTATAGTTAGTATTACAATAGCTCTTAAGGCCAAAATTTTCATATATTTTTATTACAAGAATCCCACATTGGTCACTCACTGGCATCAGCATCATAATACATTGGTAACATAATCCAATCTTTCTCGCCACTAGCATCGGCATCACAACACTTCGATAATAGAGTCCCACCATGGTTACGTATTGGCACCTATATAATAGAATCTCATCTCAGTCACCCACTGATGCTGGTATAACATCGCATCATGTCATATTTCTTTCACATTTTCAATACATTTCATTAATTTAAGTATAATTGGATTGAATTAAAAAATCACTAAAATGTATGGGCGGTAGACAATAGAAATACTAATGAGCAAAAATTCACAATTTCAAAACATAACCAAATTACTAGAGATTGTGTAAAATATCCTTATGAAGCTTTAATTGAACTAAAACACTATATTTAGATGTCAAATTAATTTTTTGAGTAGATACAAATTATTGCTTTCAAAATTATATAGCAAAAAAGTTTTAGAATATACTCAAAAAGTTCATAATCTCACTCTCTATAACATATAAAAACTTACATGATAAACATTTAACCAAAATAAAGTTATCCTTATATTTCAAGGAGGAAAATATAAATTTAAATGAAAAAATATAAAAACACCAAATTATTAAAAACTAAAATAGACAAAATGTAACTACCATGAGATGAACAAATTTCTTAATTGGGCAGATGGGCAAAGATCGCTCTACGATCACTAAACCCTAGCTTTTATCTCTCCTCTCTCTTTTCTCTAAAATTCTAAAAACATTTCACTATTATAGGTAACGAATGGGGAAATGAAAAGTTTATAAAATGATTTTACTGAATTTAATTTTTTTATAATATAAGAATAATATAATAATATTATTATAATTAAACATTTAATATAAAATTCTTATAAATTCTTTTGGGGCTTCAAAAATTATAAAAAGGTATTCATAAATAACTTAATTTATTTAGAAAATTCTAGTAAAATTTATTTGCAAAATGGACAACTGATGCTCCCGAAACCCTCACTTATTCCATTAAGTGCCAATTTCTTAAGAAATTGCACTAGTGCCCAAATATTATGATAAAAATTATGAAGTTTAATTGTAATAATAGATATGTTATGGCAAAGACGGTTTGTGATTTGGACTTATAATGGCTCCTGAATAAATTCTTCACTATTATAGGTAAAATATATTTTTCAAATTTTTGAGTTAAAACACCATGATGGTGTGACGGAGAAAAATGGAATGGCATTTTTTAGATTTAATATGTATTTAAATTAATTTAGTGGTTGGCTCTATGGTGCTTAAGTGATTTAGCATTGTAGCATTATATATAAAATAGTATTACGGTGCAACACTAATTACAATGCCACCTCACTAGTTCAATTTATAAAATTCTTGAAAGCATTGGCATCGAGTTGCCTCTCTACTCAGCATTGTAGTGCTAAAAAATTTTAGATTTTCAAAGTTTTTCCTTTTAAAATAGTTTTCATATTCCTAGGTTGTTACGATCTACTCACCTTAGAAAACTATCATCATTGACATTTCCACTAAAGATTCAGGCACAAAATCTAATATAAAATAATTTCACTCTAAAATAAATTAGTATGACATAACTCAAATCAAGTCAAAATTAAATAAAAAACTTGTCAAAGGATCCAAAGTAAATATGTAATCAAGTTCTATTATATAGTCATGTAATTGATTCAATCACATGTTATTTATTTAGTAGGCAATGAAATGCTATGTCAATCAATCATTCAAAATAAAAGGCCTTTCAGGTACTATAAGTTGTATACTTATTGTATCAATAGAGTAGGTGATGTTAGTCATGGTACAACGAACCCTCTCTATTATTGTTAATCTGGATCCAAACACCTTGATTTTAAAGATAATAAACATTATTTTTTCTTTACCACTGTGATTATTGAATATCTATTTTGTTTGCCCTACGTACAAACCTTTTAGGACCACAAAGATCTCTTGCAATGCAAATTAGCTTAAGACTAAAAAGATTAGGGTTGAGTCTTCTTGTAATTTCATATCAATATATTTTTTACCTTCTTGAGTCAAATCTTGAAAATGGTGGACCCTAAGCTAAGTAACCTTGCGCACACACACACTTAGGGGGAGAAATTTGATGAGTTAGAGATTTTTTATGTTTTTGACCAAATCGTATAGGATGATTTACGATCGTACTGAACAATCAGTTAAAAATAAAAACCCTGATTAGGGAATCTGGCTAATTACAAGTGAATAAACTAACTATACTAGATGATCTGTATCATCTACGATAATTAACGTAAATGATGAAACTAGCCTCTAATCATAATTTAGGTAATGTTTTAATTTTCTAATTTTGTTCTAATTATGGATGATTTGTGACAATCATACCTAAATTGATCCGATGATTAACGGTGCAATTATGGTTAAATTATTCAATTATATCATACGGGACATCCATCTATATCTTACTAGATGATATAGTATATTTCATAGGACGATCCGCTATCGTCCAAGATAAAAAACCATAATTTTACTCTAATCATCCAAGATGATTGTGCTGGACATCCCGAGGCATTTTCAAGATGATATAGAGATTGCCAACCATCATATAATGTCGTACTGTACGATTAATATGGTATGTTAAACTAATCATCTCGAAAGATTGAAAGATCATACTGGATGATCTAAACAAATACTCATATTGATTGTACAAAGAAAAGGTGATCGTCCTTCCTGATAGGGCTATTTTGTACCAACCATATATGATGATCTATCAATCGTCCTGAATGATCAATTACGTAGAATTAAAAATTAGGGCCTCTTTTGGAGGCTTTATATTTATGCAATGGTATTAACCCTTGGGTTAATGTTTTGCTATGGAGCTGATCCAAGAGGGAGCTTAGAGAAGGAAGAGGGAGAGCTTAAGAGAGAGATATCCTTACAAGGGGGAGTTTGTGAGAGAATCACAAAGGTTGCTCTAAGCAAGGTGTTTATCGTGTTCTTCGAGTTGCTCCGCTAGTTCTTTGGTAGCATGAGGAGATCATCTTCAACATTAGATCCAGGTTCTATACCGACTATAGGAGGGAGTAAAAGGATTCCCAGGTTCTCTACCTACTCCTGAAGGGAGTAAAAAGATTTAAGGTTCTCTGCTTGACTGTATCAGTGGAAAGCTTTTGTAAGGGCTTCTCCGCCTTACTGTGGGAGCAAAAATAGAGTCACTTCAGTTTAGTGCAATACTTGAAGAATGAGTCTCTAAGGAGTGGATGTAGGCCAGATTTGATTGAACACTATAAAATTATGTGTATTTTTTCTAATTACTTGTTATTGTATTTTATTTCTATACATTTATGTGATTTATTTTGTGATTGAAAAATCTGACTGTAATGCCATTGTAAAAATTATTTTTCTTCCACATCTTAAGTTATTATTTTGTTTTAAAATATTTAAAAAGATTAAAAAGATTTTCTAATTCTTTAAGGTTTAACATCCCTCAAGAACTTTCAAGTTGTATTAGAGCGGGATTCATAAAATCAAGTTTTAGATAACTTTTAAATTTTGATCCATGTTTAACTTTGTAAATAGAGACACCGTGGAAAGGTTATTCAATCACCAGACCACCTCTTTTTAATAACATTCCTTTTGATTTTTTGAAAACTCGCATGTCTACCTTTTTACAATCCATTAATTATCATATGTGTAAGTTAGTTAAGAAAAGTTATTCTACACCTTTTAGATTAGTAAATGGTGTTAAAATTGAAATTCATTTTGCTGATTGGACTTCTGATAATAGAGATCTTGCACAACTAAATGCTATGTGATTGAACTATTTTTTCTATGCATTAAAATATGAAGACTATATGCGTGTTTCCACTTGCTCCACTGGAAAAGAAATTTAGAATATATTATATATAACATATGAAGGTACACATAAAGTTAAATAATTTAGACTGAATATTCTTTTGCATGAATATAAACTTTTTTGTATGAAACATAGCTAATCTATTTCTGAGATGTATACTAGGTTTACACAAATTGTTACATCTCTGCATGCCTTAGGAAGAGAACTAATAAACTATTAAAAAGTTGATAATATTCTGAGATATTTACCTTCTTCCTTTAATGCAAAAATTATTAAAATTACTAAATCAAAGGATTTGAATGTTTATTCAATTGATAACTTACTTGGATTACTCATTGCATACGAGCAAGGAGCAAACCAAAGGCAGCTTAATGTAGGTGAGAAAAAAAGTAGAAAATTATAGCCTTAAAGGCTAATGATTCTGACATTGATTCTTCTGGTTCTGAAAATGATGACATCGCTTTAATAACAAGACAATTCAAGAGCTTTTTAAGGAAAAAGTAAAAGCATCATCAAAAATGGAACAAGGGTAAGAATAATAAAAATTCTAAAGTTTATGCTGATGTTATTTATTTTTAATGCAGGAAGCCAGTGCATCTGAAGTTTGATTACCCAATTATGAAAGCTCACCCAAGCAAGAAGAAGGGGGAGGAGAAACCTAAGTTTAAGAAGGATAAGAAAATGATCCAAAAGGCTTTCTAGGTGGACTCAGCATTAGACTCCTCTGAAACTAAAACAAAAAAGGAGGTAATAAACATAAGTTTAATGGCTGATGAACATATTGATCACTCTAATCAAGAAGAGGTATGTGAGCTGACTTATAATCAATTACTTAAAGTTTCTAATAAAATTTATTTTTTATATAAGAAGCTCAAGTGCATGCTAGTCTTAAAACTTTTTTTTAACTTTACAAAAAGAGCATGAATGCCTGAGAAAAGATCATTCCACTTTAGATAGCAATCATATGACTTTACTTAATGAATTTAATAAATTGAATAAAAAGCATATTGATTTAACACATGAGTTTTATTCCTTGAAAAGTTTACTTGTTGAACTGGAAAGTGCATATAAGGACTTAGATACTCTTGCATCTAATTTAGATAGTAGAGAGCATACTTTGAAAATAAAAAAGTTTATTCTTGAAAATGTAAATAAGTTTTTAGAAGCTAAATTAATTTCTTTCAAAGAAAATAAAAAACCACCGATGATGCTTGAGTTTCACAATCCATTCAATCAGCATGCATCGTTCAAACCTAGGAAGAGGCACTATAACCCGAGTAGATTAATAAATCATTTTCTTGGTGTTAGATATTTTTTCTTGTGGTATGTTAGGACATATCTTGCATACATGCACTATTTACCATAGAGCACATTTAATATGGAGACCTATAGTTCAAAACTCACAGTATAACATGCATGCATTTCACTATTCTTTCCATAATATGGGACCTAAACCTGTTTTGGTTCTCAAATCTAACATATAATAATTTTGTAGGATTGCTCTTACAGAAGGCCTCGTGAGAGCATGTGGTACCTAGATAGTAGATGTTCAAGGTATATGACTGGAGATACAAATCTATTCAATTTGCTGGAGGTCAAGGTAGGAGATAAGATAACACTTAGAGATAACACCACCAAAAGAGTGGTGGGTCAGGTATAATTAAAAATTCTAAAAATTTTATATGAAAAATGTTTAATTAATTGATGGAATGAAACATAACTTGCGCAGCATCAGTCAGCTCTATGATAAAGGTTTTAGCTTAAGATTTTTTTGTACCAATAAGCTTGAATAACAACATTATTTTGCAGGAAAAAATGGTCAATAATATCTACATGCTTGATTTAAATTATATTAATTTTGATATTGCTCTTTGCTTCAAAACTATTACTGATGAATCATGGTTGTGGCATAAGAGGTTGTATCATGTTAGTATGAAAATCCTTAGAAAGATCTCCCAAAAAGACTTAGTGAGAGGGATACCCAAACTAGAGTTCACTAAGGATCACCTGTGAGATATCTCTCTTTTAAGAAAGCAAGCCAAATCCTCCTTCCCCTCATTTAAAGACATTTCCATTAGCAAACCCTTAGAAGTCCTACACATGGATCTCTTTGGACCTATCAGTACTGCAAGCTTAGGAGGGAAAGTCTTTGGATATGTGATTATTGATGATTATTTGAGGTTTACTTGGGTTATAATTCTATCTCATATTAGTAAATCATTCGAGGAGTTTAACTTTTTTCCGCTTGGATTTAGAGGAAGCTAGGTTGTGAAATTCTAACCATTCATAGTGATCACGGTGGAGAATTTGAGAATGAAAATTTTGAATCTTTCTCTAAGGAGCAAGACATAGATCATAACTTTCAACTTCTAGAACCCTCAACAGAATAGGGTAACTAAAAGAAAGAATAAGACTCTGATAGAAGTTGCTAGAGCCACATTAATTGAATACTCACTTTCAAAATACTTTTGTGAAGAAGTGGTGAATAAAACCTATAATGTTTTGAATAGGGTGAATGTTAGATCAAAATTGAATATGACACTCAATAAAATTCGAAAGGGCAAGACACCCAACCTTTCTCACCTCCATGTCTTATGTAAAGTGTTCATTCTGAATAATGGAAATTCTCAACTAGGAAAGTTTGATCTAAAATCTGATAGTGTTCCTAGGTTACTCAAGTGTTGGGAAATTCTATAGAGTCTTCAATAAAAGAATACTAGTAGTTGAGGAGACTACTTATGTTGTGTTTGATGAATATGATAATTTTGGAGGGTCTACAATAGAAGAAGAGGAGGTTGTAGAAGTCACCCAAGGTTTAAAATCTACAAATATGGAGGAAAGGGTAAAACCTATAAAAAATTTGTCTAGAAAATGGAGATATTCTTCAAGTCATCCTAAAGAACTAATCTTAGGTGACCCATTTGAAGGTATTAGAACTAGGCATGGACTTATAAAAGAGGTAAACCACTCTACCTTCATTTGGATGACTGCCACCAACCTAAATCAGACCTTATCTGATAAATTCTGGATCTTAGGCATGCAAGAAGAACTAAATTAATTTATAAGAAATGATATTTAGGAGCTTTTTGAAAGACCTAAGGACTAGAGTATGGTTGGAAAAAAATATGTTTTCAAAAATAAAATGAATCATTCTAGAGTAGTAGTTAGAAATAAGGCAATATTTGTGGATAAGGGGTATAATCAAATAGAAGGCATTGATTTAGAAGAGGCTTTTGCTCCTGTAGCCAGATTGAAAGGTATTAGAGTGCTACTAGCCTTTACTTATTTTAAGGGATTAAAACTATATCAAATGGATTTTAAGAGTGAATTTCTGAATGGGGTAATAAAGGAAGATGTGTACTTCTAACAACCCCAAGGCTTAGAAAATTCATAATTTCCCAATAATGTGTTCAAATTAAAAAAGGCAATGTATGAACTAAAACAAGCACCCAGAGCATGGTACGAAAGGCTAAACACATTCTTACTAGAACAATCTTTTGTTATGGTGAGCGTAGATACCACCCAATTTTTAAACATGTTAGGAGATGAATTACTGATTGTTCAAATTTATGTTGATGATATTTTTTTTTTGATCTTCTAATAAATATATATGTGATGAATTCTTAAAATCAATGAGTAAGGAATTTGAAATGAGTATGATGTGAGAACTTACTTTTTGGGGTTTAACATAACATAGAAGGATGATGGGACTTTTCTTAATCAATTAAAATACATTAAGGACATCCATAAGAAATATGAAATGGATAAAGCCAAGCAAATCAAGACTTCTGTGAGTTCCACTGCTCAATTAGATAAGGATTCAAATGAAAAATTTATTGATCAAAAGAAAAAAAGTGGGATAATTAGATCACTTCTTTACTTGACTGCTAGCAAACTTGATATTATATTTAGTGTTTATCTCTATGTTAGATTTCAAGCTGATCCAAAAGACTCCCTCTTAACTGCTATTAAGAGAATTCTTAGGTATCTCTTAGAAACCCTTGACTTAGGAATTTGGTATCCTAAGCATAACACATCCTTTGAAATCATAAGATATTCTGATTCATATTTTATGGGATGTCAAGTTTATAAAAAATCACTTCTAGAACTTGTTAATTTATAGGATAGTCCTTAGTCTTCTGGTTTAGTAGAAAACATAACTCAATTGTCCTGTCCACTATTGAAGCTGAGTATAATGCCTTAGGAAGTTGTGTGGCCCAAGTCCTCTAGTTAAAGTAATAAATTCTGGATTTAGGTTTACCTATAGGCATAATCTCAATCATTTGTGACAACACTAGTGCCATATGCATTTCAAAGAACCCAATCCAATACTCCAAGACCAAACAAATTTACATAAGACATCACTTCATTAGGGACCATGTTATTAAAGGATACATAAAGCTACACCATGTAGTCACTCAAAACTAACTTGCTGATATCTTTACAAAACCACTACCCTTTGAAACTTTTAGCATCTTAAGAACCATATTAGGTGTCATAAATATTAATGCTTGAAATTGCTTCTTTTTATTTTTTAATTTTTTTTGCATGTCTGTTTTAGTTTGTCTTTCATTTTTTATTTTTCATTTTTTTTATTTTTCCCTTCTATTTATTTTTTGGAATTAAATCAATGTATTTTAAAAGCTATTATCACTCTAATAGCTTCCAGTCTACTGGTATTGATTTCTTAAATTACATTTTTATCTTGTTTTTTATCTTTTAAAATTTATAAACAGCGATTGATCTCTCTAAATTAGTTAAAGAAAGAAATATCATTGATTTTTTCTCATTCTCTAACTTCTGTAGTTGTGTATTTTTTATTTTGATGCAAAAAAAATCTATTTCAAATTAAAAGTGGACTTTCAAATTGAGATCTTTTTTATCTTCTTATAATAATCTATCTTATATGAATAACGTTCAAAGTCATTAAATCACTTTCAAGTTTTCCTTCTCAGGTTATTGCATTTATCATATGAATATGATTCTGATTTATGGTTTATTCTTCTTTATATTAGAGAGTGAGTTTTTTTCTTCTATTATGTCTAGAAGATATTCTCACAACTAAGAGTCTTTAAAGGTTTTGAAAGAGAGCTAGCTCATAAAAATGAAAGATGTATAAAATGAACCCAAAAGAAAACTAAAAATAGGTGCAATGATTGCCAAATAATTGAAAAATAAATGAAGTGTGTCATAAAATCAAAAGATATGCAAAGTGGGTCAAATAACTGACAAGAGGCACAAAATGAGCTCATAAAGAAATAAGCTTCATTCTCTTTCAAACCTTTAAATGCTAGAAGAATTCATGTGCCACTTGATATCTTCAAACACTTGATTTTTTTTTTTAAATTCATGATTTTGATTAATTACTTTGCTATATTATTCCATCAGATATTTTTCTTAAGTGAAGTTTTGAACATGTCACTTTTCTTATCTAATTTCTTTTTTGAGTTAGATTTTTGTTTTCAAAAGATATTTACCTTATAAGGAGTCAGAGCTGGGGTTAACATGATCAGTTGTTCTACTATTTTCGAATTTCGGTATTATTAATTCATTTCTTACCAAATTTTAATCAATCACAAGGGAAATTTATCATTTTCTAGTGTTGATAAATTAAAAAAAAAATGTTTTTTATATATATTTTTTATCTGTGCTTTATTATTTTATTTTTATTTTGAAGAACTCTTTCAGCAGCTATCACCACTACCACCTCCTCCACCTGACGAGGGTTCCTCTTTCTACTAGTTTGTTAGTGTTTGGTTCTATGTTTATACTGATTTTTTTTTATATTTTGATATGTTTGGTGTTTTTCATGTTCTCTCTTTGTTGTGATATAAAATGGGGGAGTAGTTGTTGGGTTATTTGCTTTTGTCTTTAGTGGAATCTTCCTTGTTTTGCTACTGTTATTTTTATATTTCATTTTTTTCTTTCTTTCTTTAATTTTTTTTTAAATTTGGTTGATCTAAAATTTTTTTAACAATAATGTTTGCCATCATTAAAATTGGGAGATTATTTTGAATCTGCATCCAATACCTTCATTTTGAAGTTAACAAACATTATTATTTATTTACCATTACTATTATTGAATATCTATTTTATTTACCCTATGTACTAACCTTTCAGGTCCTCAAAGATCACTTGCTATACAAATCAGCTCAAGATTGGATAGAGTAAGGTTGAGTCTGCTTGTAATTTCATATCAATGTATTTTTTACCTTTCTTGGGTGAAATCTTGAATGTGGTGGACCCCAAGCTAAGTAACATTGCACACACACACACACACACACTAAGGGGGTAAAATTTGGTGAGTTAAAGATTTTTTTTATTTCTGATCAAATCGTATAGGATGATCTGCGATCGCACTAGATGATTAGTTAAAAATAGAAATTCTAATTAAGGCATTCGACAAATTACAATTGATTAAACTAATTGTATTGGACAATCCATATCATCCAGAACTATCATATTAAATGATATAAAATAGACGACAATCATAATTTAAGTAATGTTTTAATTTTTAATATTTGTTCTAATTTTACATGACGATATATATAATCCTGGATGATTTAAGACAATCATACCTAAATTGATTTAATGATTAAGGGTGTAATTATGGTTAAATTATTTAATCATATCATATGGGATAATCCATTTGTATCATACTGGATGATATAGTATATTTCATAAGATGATCCCCTATTATCCAAGATAAAAAATAATAACTTTACTCCAATCATCCATGAGGATCATCCTGGACATCCCGAGACATTTTCGGGACAATATGGAGATCACCACCCAACATCTAATATCATACTAGACGAAAAATATGGTATATTGAACTAATCATCCTAGATGATTGAAAAATCATACTATATGATTTGTACAAATACTTATATTGATTATACAGAGAAAAGGTGATCGTCCTGGCTGATAGGGCTATTTTCTACTAATCGTACAAGATGATCTATCAATCATCCTAGACGATTCGTTGCATAGAATTAAAAATTAGGGCTTATTTTGGAGGATCTCTATTTAAACAATGGTATTAATCCTTGGGTTGATCTTTTACTATGGATTTGATCCAAGAGGGAGAGCTTGAGAGAGAGAGAGATCCTTGTGAGGGGGAGTTTGCGAGAGAATCATAAAGGTTGCTCCAAGCAAGGTGTTTTTCATGTTCTTTGAGTTGCTCCACTAGTTCTTTGGTGGCCCGAGGAGATCATCTTCAGCATGAGATTTAGGTTATTTACCTTATCCAAAAGTGAGTAAAAGGATTCCTAAGTTCTCTGCCTAGTCCAGGAGGGAGTAAAAGGATTCAAGGTTCTTTATTTGACCGTGTCGATGGAAATATTTTGTTAAGGCTTCTCCGCCTTGTTGTGAGAGAAAAAGGAGAGTCACTTCAGTTTATTGCAATACTTGGAGAGGGAGTCTACAAGGAGTGGATGTAGGTCAGATTTGACTGAACTACTATAAAATTTGGTAAGTTTTTTCTTATTACTTTTTACCATATTTTATTTCAGTAAATTTCTGTGATTTATTCTGTGGTTGAAAATTTTGATTGTAATGTTATTGTAAAAAAATTTTTCTTCCACAAATAAAGTTATATTTTGTTTTAAAATATTTAAAAAGATAAAAAAGATTTTGTTTTTGTTTAAGATTTTTTAAAACTACCAATTCACTCCCCCTCTTAATTTGCCTTGGGCTAGTTCTTTAGGGTTTAACATCCCTCACAAATTTTCATCTACTACCATTGTCAGCTCTATCATCAACTCTATTCATTGGTCTTTCACTATATGCTCTCAATCCTACATTCCTCTATCATTAAGTCTGCATAGATTGTCTAGCTCTAATATAAGTCATTTCTTTAGATCCTTTTGTGGATAATCTGCTACCTTGTATCTATGTTATACACATAAAAAATACTATCTTATCATAAGGTAATACTGACTTGAATGTCTCCTCCCATAATGAATGCATTCACTGTAGGTGCTAGTAGGTGCTATCGATCTCCTCAAATTACTAGATCTGCTCCTCTTATCACTCACACCTTTCTTATTCATTCTTGATTTGGCTTTAGTCCTCCTCTTGATCACATCATATTGGGATAGATGTATTATCAAATCAATCTTTATCAGTCCCTTTTTCCACTAACTTAGAAAACTCCTACATTTGTAGAGGCACTAATAGATATCTAGACTCTCTATTCAATTATTGTAGGAATAAGTAATATTTTTCTTCAATAATGGGGAGAAAATGAGAAGTGAACCTAACTAATATAGTAAACTCCACTTCATAATATATCACTTTCTTGTGTGACTATTCCAATCTTATAAAAGCTTTATGCATCTATCATTGAGCTAAAGGAGGTATAAACCATATGCTAAATATTTCAATAAATTCTTCCCAAGTAATCTTTGCATTATTGCTCCCCTAACATTTCTATTTTTGTTCTCCTACCCACCTTTTCTCTACTTTATCTTCAAATAGAAAATATCTAATGGTGCATTTTGGTTCTTTAGGCACTGCATGATATTAAAGAAATTATTTATCCTTAGTATCCAATCTTTTGTTATTTAGGGTTCTATCACTCCATTGAATAGTGGGGGCTTCAGCTTATGAAACATTTATAAATGCTTATTCCCTCTTCTTCTTTGTTATTAGCTGATTTGCTCTACGTATCTCCCATTACATGTGCTAATACACTATCCAGTTATATGACACTGTCTTAAGGTACTGGAGCAGTATTGTATTATTCATTTAGTTATTCTAGTAGATCCATTTAAGCTATTCACTTGTATAATCCTGGTTGATCAATTCATGCATGAAATCAATTATGTATATAGAATAATGCACCTTAATCTACCCAATCCTTACCTTACACATAATTAATTCTTATAACTCTAGTGATAATTCAATTCTTTTGACAACAATACTATGATACCAAGTTTTTCACACCCTAGATTTTAAATTGAAAATAATCATGTATTTTATCTTTTGACATTAATTACTAGAATTATCTTTTTCCATCTATAATGAAATAAAAGTGAAAGCAATTTCTATTGATCAAAATATAAATATACATATGTGTTCATTTCTCTATATTTATGTACAATACTCAAGAGACATATGAATATCCAATATGTTCTTTCCACTCCTAAGAAAAAAAGAATAATTAAAAGATATAAATAATAGAAAAACCTAAGGATTCTTGTATCTGGACCAACTCACAGTCCCAATGCTCTTCACAGATTTGAAATCATTAAATCACATATAATGAGCTTATAAGCCCAATAGATCACTAAAACCCTATTATTAAACTCAAAGCACAAAAAGGAAATGGCATGCTTACAATCATTTAGTTCATAATAGTAGTAGTCAATATGATCATATATATATATATATATATATATATATATATATATATATATATATATATATATATATATATATATATATATATATATATATATATATATTATATATATATATTATTATTTTTTTATTTTTATTATATTTTTAAATAGCACAATACAATCACAATAATTAATACGAACACCATAAGCAAGAGGAAAACACTAAGCATTAGAAATAACTAGTATAGATCAGCAACATCCTACTCCCCCTTTTGATATCATCAAAATTGATAACTACAGACTGAATAATAATACAAAGAAAAATGCATAAAATATAAAAATTACAAGGACCAAATAAACTACAAAGTATATAACACAGCTACTTATAGGAAAGTCCCTAATTAGGTGGTAGTGGAGGTGGTTAGAAGTAATGGTGAAGTGAAGAAAATTGTTCACCAAACCATGCAATATTGACCATGTGCTACTGCTACTTCTCCCAATGAGTGGTAGAATTTTGATGTGAGTCTCAAGGTGCATCTCTAGTAAGTCAAAGCATTCTATAAGGTCATCATAAGAATGTGGCTGGTTAGCTAGCATTGGGGCTTCAAAGTTTCCCCCTACATCATCAAACTCTTGCTCCAATACGGACTATGCTTTACAGTATATATCACTAAAAAGGAGGCGTAAGGAACTATCAGTGTATTAGTCATGGAATGTATCAGTGGGTGAAGGATACATGAACTAACTTGTGTAGGATACATGAACTCATATTTTATGTATAAGATATAGGCAATAATGTTTCCTAGAGCTAAGTTCTACTTAAGTCGGACTCCTAGGTTTCTAATAGAAGTCAAATTGTTAAGGTATCTAATAATTATGCTAGATGCACCAAATTTTGTGCTATATATAGTAAAGTAAGTGACAATTGATAATAGGGGATAATGTTTATTCTATCTCTAGCCTCAAGTAATATTGAGATTCTAAGGACATTGTAGATGATACTGGTATTTTGGTTAAGAGTGTTTACAAGGGGCTAATATTGATTGAGGGGTGTATTTCTAATGGTCAGATTAACATATGTCCAGAGCTAACACTATAGGGTTGTATTTATGTTGTAAAGAGGTGTAAGATTCCATCAAAATCTTGATATGTAATATCTACGAGATGTCTACTGACAAAGGACTCCAAATTGGTTCTCTTGGCATTGATTCTAAGACTTGCAAAGAGTTCATATATAAGTTTTGAGTTGAAGGGAAATGCTAGAGTAAGAATATAGTAGAGAGTGGCGCTAGGAAAGAGGTCTAGTACCTGATAATTTGTAATGTCTTTATTGAGGATGCTAAAAGGAGTAATGTGGGAACCCTTATAACTATGATATGTTGACTCATCTTGAACTAATTTGAACCTATCATCCATAGGATGATGAGAAAAATTTGCTACTAATGCTTAGGATTATTTTCCACCATCCATTAAAAATATAAGGACATGTATTAAAAGTTAGGAAGATTGAAAGAAGTTGTGTTTAAAAATCTAGAATTTTCTCTCCTTATATAGCCCTTAGCTGGTTGTACTATACAATTCAAATCATATCGCAAAATTAAATGAATTTAATTCATCCAAGATAAATAGTACAATAAATTTATCAAATCATATAGTAAGATCAGTATCATACTAGATGATCTTCAACTTCTGATTTTCCCTAGGGGTCATCTTGTACCATCTTTGACCCAAATGATCATACAATATGAATAGGCATTCATACGGTATGATGTTTAATTAAATATCCTATCGATCACATTGAATTGCCAATAGTCACAGACATGTGTATTGTACTATATAAAAAATGTGTTCATATAGTATGATACTTAATAATTGAGTAAATTTGACCCATTGAATTTGTTGAAAGGTGTTGATGTGATAATATATGTAGCTTGTATAGTATGAAGTGAATCATACAATATGATGTGAACAAAACTAGGGCTTGTGAGTGATGATCCAAGAAGGCTCCATAAGAGAAAACATACTCATAATAGTACACTTAATAATATAAATAAACACTTTTAACATAAATAAAACAATCATACAACATAAACACGCAAACAAGCACACAATCTCTTAATCATATCTCTACCCAAATTTCTCTAAGCATTAATGTCGATCATACCTAGTCTAGTCATAAGTGTGCTGAATATGTCATAATTGAGGGGTTTTGTAAAAGTGTCTTTCAATTGATTTTAAATGTTTATATAGTGTAACTCTATGTCGTTCTTTGATACACGACTCCTAATGAAATGATGTCTAATGTTAAAGTACTTTGTGTGGGAAAATTAGATTGGATTTTTGATAAGCAAATCATATTGGTGTTATCACACATGTTATGGATAGTGCCTATGGAAAGTCCAAGGTCAAGAATTTGTTACTTTTGCCATAAGACTTAAGCAACACAACTTTCTATAGTTATGTACTCCACTTTAGTGGTGGATATGGATACCTAATTCTATTTTCTACTAGAATAGGAAACTAAAGATTATCCTATGAATTGATAAGTTTTAAAAGTGCATTTCTTATCTACTCTACACCCATCAAAGTTTGAATCTGAATATACTATAATTTTAAAGGTGGTGCTATGCCTAGGATACTAAATGCCTAAGTTTTGAGTGCTTATCAAATAACTAAGAATTCTTTTCACAACAGTCATATGTGATTATTTTAGATCAACTTGAAATCTAGAACATAGACATATACTAAATATAATAAATGGATTGCTAGCACTCAAATAGAGTAGTGATCCTTAGATTCCTCTATACCTCTTATGATTAACTATTTTTCCATCAACACCCTTATCAAGCTAAATCGTTGAGCTGATGGGTATATTTATACTCTTAGAACCTTCCATATCAATTGTTTTTAAGATCTACTTAATATATTTAGTATGACTAAGGAAGATACAATCCTTTCTCTACTTTATATTAAATCTAAGAAAATAGCTCAACTCTCCCATCATACTCATTTCAAATTCCTTACTCATAGTAGCTAAATTTTTTTATTGCAAAGATTTTCATTAATAGATCCAAAAAGTATGTCATCAACATAGATTTGAATTATGAGTATATTATCTCCTATTTTCTTAAGGAATACGATGGTGTCTGCATTACTTGTAACAAATAATTTATCTAGGAGAAAGGTGCTAAGTCTCTCATACCATGCCCTATGTGCTTATTTCAACCCATATAAGGCTTTCTTAAGTTTATCAACATGGTTTGGAAATGATAAATTTTCAAAATCTAGTGGTTGTTCTACATAAATATCTTCCTTTATAATCCCATTAAGAAATGCACTCTTGACATCCATTTAGTATAATTTGAATTATCTAAAACATACAAATGCTAAAAGAATTCTAATGGCTACTAATTTAGCTACAAGGGAAAAGATGTCCTAAGAATTAATCCCTCCTATTTGATTATAACCTTAGCTACTAATCTTTCCTTATTTCTAATCACCAACCCAAAGTCATTCAACTTATTTTTAAATACCCATTTAGTACCAATAACACTCTGATCAATGGGTCTACTAACCAACTCCTATAATTCATTTCTAACAATTTGATTTAACTCCTCATTCATGGCTAAGATATAGAATTCATCATTGAGGGCTTGATATACACTAGTTTATTATATCATGGAAAATAAATGTAATATGGCTAACATCTTTCCTAAGGTTTTGCTTGGTTCTAACTCCTACTGATGGATCTTCTAGGATAAACTATCTAAGGTGACTAGAGGAATTTCTCCACTCTCTAGGAAATGGGGGCCTGTGGTTCTTCTCTATCTCCTAGGTCAACAATCTCTACCCTACATGTAATCTCTACTACATCATCATCCTCTAACCTAGTATCAACATATATATCTAACTCATCAAATATGATGTGGGTAGATTCCTCTATAACTAAGGTTCGTTTGTTGAAGACCACATAGGCTTTACCTACTAAGGAATAACCTAAGAAGACTCATTCATCCGTCTTAGCATTAAACTTTTCTAAATGAGATTTAAAATTCACCAACACAAAACTTTTGCAAAAAAAAATGCAAATGGGATAAATTTTGTGTCTTACCCTTAAGTAGTTCATAAGGTGTTTTAGGGAGCTTGGACCTAAACCCTATTCAACACATAGAAACTAATATTCACTACCTAGCTAAAAAATATCTTGGTAGGTTATACTCTACCAATATTTCACTAGCTGCCTCTACTAGTGTCTTATTTTTGTTTTTAGTTATATCATTTTGTTGCTGGGGTTTTAGGGGTAAAAAAGTTATGATCAATCCCAAATTCTTTATAAAATAATTTAAATCATTTATTTTCAATCTCTCTACGTTGATCACTTTAATTATAGAAATCAAATATCTTAACTTCCTTTGAATCTAAATAGAGAAAATCTTAAACTCATTTAATGACTCACTCTTATGTGCTAAGAATCTAACCTGAGAGAATTTAACTGAGTCATCTATAATCACAAATACAAAGCTCTTACCACCTAGACTTATTATACTAAAAGGTCCAAATAAATCCATGTGTTGGATCTCTAGTGGTCTAATGGTAGTGATATTCTTAATAGAATAAAATGATGACTTAATTTGCTTTCCTAATTGGCAGGCATTACACATATGATCCCTAGTGAAATCTAACTTGGGAATGCCTCTAACTAGATCTTGCTGAGTAATCTTCCAAAGGATTTTCATACTAACATGTCATAATCACCTATTCCATAGCCACAAATCATCCATAATAAGTTTACAAGCAACAAAGATTATCAAAAATATCAATATAAGCTAGGTCAAGAATATAAACATTATTAATTCTCTTTACTTCTAGAATGATCTTTCTAGTTTTTGAACACTTATTTGAAAGGAATTTCACATCAAATCCCTTATCACAAAATTGACTAATACTAAGTAAATTATGCATCAATCCTTCAACTAAAATTATATTTTCAATAACAAAACCATTAGTTTTATCAATTATAATTGAGCTAATCACTTTTTTAGTGGCATTGTTGCATAATATTACCTTGATTTTTTCTCCTATCCTCCAGCATGATGATCTTATTTAAGTCTCCAATCATGTGTCTCAAGTAGCCATTATCCATGTAGCATATGCCTCACTTGACTTCTTATGAGAGCATCCCTACTAAGTCAATCAACTATCAGATTTAGGAACCAAAATGAGTCTGGGTTCCACCTTATGCTTCTCTATATGAATGTTACTTATATTATGTTATAATATTACTTTAGGCCTCTAAACTAGGAGTGTTTTACGATATAAAGTGCACATGTGTACTATATATCCTAGTATGTCATAAGAGAAACCCCAAACACCTAAAAATGGATTCACTAACCTATATTTGGGGGTAATGCCTCTTCCTAAAAATGTATGATGTGTGCTATGTCCTATGATGTGGCTTTAATGTATTGACCTCAATTTTTTCATGCGGTTAACTAAGCTTGAATTCAAATAAAATCCAATTTTCTTCAAGTAGTGGTCACTAAGTAGTGGTCACCTAGTGACCACCATTTGATCACCTCCATCTAAGCCTAAAAAATCTCCTAAATGATTATGATTAATGTGGATGAATCAAACTCAATCAATCAAATATAAAATCAAATTCAAATCCAAAATTCCAAACTAAAATTCAAGGTCAAAGGCCCATGTCCTATGGCCCTTTTTAGGTGATTTTCAATCACCTCAAAATAAAATCAAATGACCTCCAATTCATTATATATCAATTGTATATTCATTAGGCATGTCCCTAGGATAACTCAATTGAAATCCAAAGGATGTAAAACCTTTAAATATTTACATCTTATGTGACTTAACATTGCATCTTGTGGAATTTTACCTTAGGGCCTTCTCAAAAACCTTTGAATATGTTAATAATCATCTTTATGATATATCAAATCCAAAATGGAATCTTTGGTGGATCCTAGTTGACTCAAGGTTAACCAAAGGCTCATTTAACCAAAATACCCCTAAAGGTAAATTTAAAGTTTTCTCTAAAGTTCAATACAACTAATTCACATCAGGACATGAAGCCACTTTTAGTGCATCCTATAAATCATTAGGAGTGCATTAGACTCAAATACAAGCATTATTCATGCATGGTTGACCAAGTCAACGCATGTTGATCAAATGACCCTTTAAGGGTTCAAATGGGTATTTCAAGCCAAATGGCTATTCCATGGCATGAGACCACCTCCATTGGTTTCAAATCACTCATTTAAACTTGTTGGATCCAAATTTAACACTTGGTTTTACCAATTCAACCATGTTTGACCAAGTTAGCCTTAAATAATAATTATTGAGTTTAGTGCACTACCTAGCTCAGTACTTTGACCCCCTAACCATAATCATGCTCATATTACCTCAGTAGGAACCCCATACATCAAGTCATGTATCATTAGATACATGGGCCAGTGGTTGACCCAATTGATCTAGCCCAAGCTAGCTCAACTGGTCGCTTACTTTGACAAGTTATATTTGATCATCAAATCAACATGGATCTTTATCAAACTCGTATGGTCAACTCCCTTAGTAATTTGAGCTTGATTGGTCACCCTGGTCCAATCATAAATTGACTAGGTCAATTGAGTCAAAATATTATCAAATTAGGCCCATTTGGGTCAACCTCTTTCAAACATTCAAATCAAACTCTTCAAACCCTCAAATCCACTTCAATGCATGATGTAAAAAAACCTACCAAAACATTGGTGAGTCAAGTTCTAGTGAATTTGACCAAGTCAGCTCATCAAAACTTGGCCAAACCTCACTACATTCCCACACCTTCGATCAAAGTCCAATGCCAAGGCTCCAAACAATTGGCTGTTGCAAATCTATTTTTTCATGACTTATGTTTTGATGATTGACAAACACTACTTCTCTTGGACTACTTGTTGCTTCTAACTTTTCAGGAATCGAAGATCGGACGATCAAGAGGAAGCCAGTTCAGGATTGCGTTGGTATAGGGTTGAGTCAGTCTGTAATCTATTTTTTCTCTTCTTGAGTCAGTTTGTAATGTACAAAAGACTGATACTAAGTAACCCTACACACACACACTTGAGAGATTTAGAATCTCTGTTTTTGCTCACATCGGCCAGGCCGATCCATTGGATCGTCCTGGACGATCGAGTTAAAACCAGAGACACTAATCAGGATTCTTAATTAAGGCAGCCGACATTAACATATCGGCCTGGACGATATGTGTATCGGCCAGGACGATAAGCTCAAAATAGAAAGAAGTAGCCGCCATAGACAATTAAGGTATACTGTATTTTTAAATTATCGGCCAGGACGATCCACGGATCGGCCTGGACGAAATTATCAAATTATGCCTTAATTGATCAGGAAATCAAGGGAGTAATTATGGATGATTGATACGATCATATCATCCTGGATGATCGCAGGATCGGCCAAGACAATCTATTCAAAATCCTTAAGTTACTTCAGGACGATAAATATCGGCTAGCTCAAAAACAGGACGATGCTCAAGACGATTTTACTCTGATTTGAACTGATCGGCCTGGATGATCGTGAGATCGGCCAGGACGATCAAGCCAAATTTAAATCATCCAGCACCCAAAATAGGGCGATGCCCAGGCCGATCTTCTGTGAATTGTATTGATCGGCCAGGCCGATGTCCATATCGGCCTGGACGATATTGTCGGTAACTTGCAATTAATGAGCTCCTTTGAAGCTCTTTTATTTAAGAAGCTCTTGTTCAACATTTTTGAAGACCTTTGGCTGCTGCCTTGACCTGAGAAGACCTTGAGGAGAGAAAGAGAGAGAGGGAGAGAGAGAGGATCTTGTGAAGGTGAGCTTGTGAGGGGATTCACAAGGGTTGCTTCAAGGATCGCTCTGCTTGTCTTTCGTCTGGAATTTCTCGTCCGTGGAAAAGTCGGTAGAGGTAAGGAGTTTGCTTTTGGTTGTGGTTCTCTGCCAGCTTCAGGAGGAAGCAAAAGGAAGTAGGTTCTTTGCCTTACCGGGGTGGAAAAAAGGAGGTTCTTGTGAGGGCTTCTCCGCCTAGCCGTGGGGGCTAAAGGAGAGTCACGTTTTATAGTGCAATACTTGGAGGGTGCCTCCAAGGAGTGGACGTAGGTCGAGTCGACCGAACCACTATAAATCTCTATGTTCTTTTTCTTGCTTCCACACTTTTTAAATTCCGCATTTTATTTCTGTGGTGTGATTTGGTTTATGCAATTTTCTTTCTTTGTGAAAAGAGTTTTTAAAATACCAATTCACCCCCCCTCTTGGTTAGCTTGGGACTAAGTTCATAAGGGCTTAACATCCCTAACGAACTTTCAAGTGGTATCAGAGCGGGATTCAAAAATTAAAGTTTGAAAACTTTTTGAATTTGATCTAGGGCTAACATTGGGAATCGTAACACTACGGAAGGGTATTCCATTTACCCGACCTCCCCTGTTCGATAACCTACCTTTTGACTTTTGGAAAACTCGCATGTCAACATTTTTACAATCTTCTGATTATCGCATGTGGATGCTTATTCAAGAAGGTTATTCTCCACCTTCTCATGAAATTAATGGTGTTAAAACTAAAATTGCTTTTACTGAATGGACTTTCGATGAACGTGATTTAGCTCAATTAAATGCAAAATGTTTGAACTATTTTTTCTGTGCTTTAAAATCTGAGGATTACATGCGTGTTTCAACTTGCAAAACTGGTAAAGAGATTTGGGATAAATTATGCATCACCTATGAAGGTACTAATGAAGTTAAGCAATCCCGTTTGAACTTTCTCTTGCATGACTACGAACTTTTTCGTATGAAATCTCATGAATCGATTTCTGACATGTACACTAGGTTTACTCAGATAGTTACTTCATTGCATGCACTAGGAAAGGAACTTTCGAATTATGAAAAAGTTAACAAGATTTTGAGATGCTTGCCTTCGTCTTATGATGCAAAAATCACTGCAATCACTGAATCTAAAGATTTGAACACCTATTCCATTGATAACTTACTTGGCTCACTCATTGCTTACGAGCAAGGGGTGAATCAAAGAAATTTTGATGCAGGTGAGAAGAAAAAGGAGAAAACAATCGCACTGAAGATGCACAAATCGGATTCTGAATCTTCCGGGTCTGAAAGCGACGAAGTTGCCTTCATCACAAGGCAATTCAAAAGCTTTCTAAGGAAGAAATAAAAGCATCATCAAAGTTGGAGGAAAGGTAAGGATCATAAACATGTTAAAGGATCTTCTGATGTTGTTTGTTTTGAATGCAGAAAACCTGGACATGTGAGAGCCGATTGTCCTATACTTCAAGATCATTCGAGCAAAGAAAAGGAAAAAGGTGAGGAGAAAGCTAAGTCTAGGAAGGACAAGAGGAAAATCAAAGGGGTTTTTGGGCAGAATCTGGTACTGACTCCTTTGATACTGAACCAGAGGAAGAGACTACAAACTTGTGTTTCATGGGAGAAGATCAAAGTGATGAAGAGGTATGTAAACCAACCTATGATGAATTGTTTGAAATTTGTGAAAAAATCCATGCATCATACAAAAAACTTAAGAAGATTCATGCTAGCCTAAAATTAGAACATTCAAATCTACAAAAAGAGCATGAAGTTTTTCTCAAAGATCATGCAACGATTGATTCAAATCACATGGCTCTTCTTGATGAATTTGATGAGTTGAACAAAAAGTATTTGGAATTATTTTATGAACATAATGCATTAAAAGCTTCACACACCTCACTTAAGTTTGATCTTAAGAAATTTAAAGAGATTGAGAAAAATTTGAGGATTGAGATTGATGCATTAAAAAGAACAAATTTGAGGATTCAAAATAATTTTGATACATGTAAGAAAAATTGGATGACTTTCACTTTTGATCTTAAGCCAGAACCTAGGAAGAGGCACTATAACTCAAACCATTTAAGAAACCCTTTTCCTGGAGTTAGATGTTTTTCTTGTGGCATGCTAGGACACATCTCACACACTTGCACCATACACCGTAATACACATTGGGTGTGGAGACCTAAGACGCATAATTTACAACACACCATACCTGCATTGCATTCTACTTTTCCTAAGAAGGATCCCAAACCTGTTTGGGTTCCTAAATCTGACTGTTGTTGAGTTTTACATGAGTGCTCTCACCAAAGACCTCGTGGGAGCATAGGATAACTGGACATAAGGAGGCTTATAGCTCAAAATTGCTTAAACTCGCTGCTTTATCACTTGCTTGAAATCTTTAGTTTTTCTTTTATCTTTTATTCTATTTTTGTGCTAGTTTTTGTGCTCACTTCGTGTTGTTTTTAGTTTTGCTTTATTTTCTTTTTTTTTTTGTTTTATTTTTTATGCGTTTTATTTCATATTGTTCTTTAAATTTGGCCTTCTATATGATGAATATTTTCAAGCTTTTAGATTTTGGAATTTTGGAGATAGTGTTTAGCTTTTCTAAAATTGGTTAGAGGGAGTATATTGTTGATGTTTTCCCTCCTTCTGACTTTGTTTAGTGATATGATTTTCTTCTCTAAACAAAAGTCTAAACTCAGGTTAACCAATGGCTTTTTATTTAAGATCTTTTTCTTATCTTGCTACATTAAGTTATCTTATACATAATAGCCAAAGTTCTTATATATCATTCAAGCTTTTGAAATCTTGCCATTGCATTTATCACATGATTTTGATTTTGTGTTGTGGATTGTTCTTCCCTATGTTAGAGAGAGAGCTCCAATTCTCTAATACTTGGAGGATATACTCACAACTAAGTTTTTTTAAGGGTATATTAAAGAGTTTCTAACTTGTAAAAGTTAAAAAGGAAAGAGGCCAATGAAGCCAAATTGAAAAGAAAGTTGTATACACAAAAGTGTATCAAAGAATCAAAAGATGCTCAAAAGAGCCAATCAAAATAACAAGAGGCATAAAATGAGCCCACTAAATACAAGCTATACTCTCTTTGGTAAAACTCTTAAAACTTAGAAAACTCATTGATTATGTGATGTTTTCAAAGACTTGATTTCAATTTCCATGATTGAGAAAAATTACTTTGGGTTATTAATTATGAGATATTTTCTTTGTAAACAAGTATTGAATGGATCTTATTATCCTATATAGTTATTCTAAGTTGGATTTTTGTTTTCCAAAAGAATTTTGTACCCTAAAGGATGTCTGATCTAGGGTTAACAGAATCGGATGATCTACCTTCTTCTGATTGGAATTTGTTAAACTCCTTGATCTTCTGGAACTCTAAAGTTTAAAAATATTTGAGATTTTATCATATGAAATACTTTGCTAAAACAAAAAAATTAGAAAATTAAAATCCAAAAATATTAGTTGTTTGATTTTCGTTGTGTTTTTTGTTTTACTGTGTTTTGACTGTTTTTTTTTTCTTTTGTTTTATTTTCTTAGGGTCTTGATCATCACCATCTTTTCCTTGTTTTCAATTCTTAGTCACATCGTCCTGGCCGATACTTTTATCGTCCTGGACGAAAGGACAAATTCTCTTCAAAATCCATCTGCTGACCTTTTCTGTGCTTGCTGTAACTCATCGTCCTGGACGATCATATATCGTCCTGGACGATCATATATCATCCTGAACGATCTGATCGAACTTTGTTGCAATCATGATGATAGTCCTGGCCGATAGAATATTTTGTCTGGCCGATGCATTTTATGTGCATCATCCTGGCCAATACACTGGATCGTCCTGGATGATCCACGTGTCTGCACGTTTGAATCTTTAAAATCATCCCCGGACGATCCATTATTGGACAATCGGCTGAGCCGATCCACTGTTCGTACTGGACGATACATGTGGCAGTGATTTAAAATGTTTTAACTTCGGCCGGTACGATCAATTATTGGGCATCGTCCTGGACGATACACCTAATCGGCCCGGATGATCTGCTTTTTCAACGGTCGTCCGGATTGACTCCTCGGACCGATCGCCTATGTCTAATCGGCCTGGCCGATATCTGATCGGCCCGGATGATTGGACCGTCTTTTTGACCAATCGGCCTGCATGTAACTATTGAGCCATATCGGCCTGGACGATTCTGCAATCGGCTAGGACGATATGGCCGTTTCTTTAAATTCTGGCCATTCCAACCATGGTTTTTCACTTTCCACCCTTTCTCCTCTTGTATTTTCTTGCTAACGCCTCTCTATGGCTGGTGGGAAACGTGTCCGACAAACTTCTGGGAGTTCTTCGAGGGCTCGGATTGACCCTCGTTTCAGGGAAGCAGAAGATGAAGCCGCCTACCATCGTTACAAAGAGTGTGGGATAACCGTCTCCAGAATCATCAATCCTGCCCACATCTCATACCCGGTAATGGATTTTTTCGCTCACACCTCCCTTTGTTTCATCCTGTCTCTTGATTTCCCTTTCAATACCGAGTTTCTTCGAGAATTTTTCGCAAACCTTTACATTAACCCTACCTTCACAGCCCTGACCTCCTATGTGAATCGACGCCCTGTCGAAATCACATATCAGGATTGTGTTGATCTTTTACAACTATCCATCACCGGGGATAAGCTGTACTTAATCGCTTCTGATCCTGACCTTGACTGGTCCACGGTGAATCACTTCCTTCGCCAGACCAATGCACCTTTCCATGTTGGAGAGACTAGTTCTTTAGTTAAAGATGCTAGGACAATCCAAAATGTCCTTCGCACCTCCATAATTCCAAAAGCCGGGGACCGAATCCACATCACCCCTCTACTTTCCCTCACTACTTTCTACATCATGGCTCATAGAGAATTTAATACTGCGGACCTAATTTTTCGATACATTGATCACTTAACCACAATCCGCTATCCAGGTCACAAGAGGAAACCTAATCTAGCCTTAGGACACATCATAGCCTGTGTCCTTGAAACCAAATACCAACTTCAGTATCCTATTCCACCAAACCTCCCAACTCCCTGCTACTCAAACAGTTCCTTCAGTACCCTTCACAGTACTCGTCTTCACCTAGAGGAACCTCGGGGGGCTGGAGAGGAGGAGGCTCCCGCTCCCACTCCCGTTCCTGATCCTGTTCCTCTCCACCAGCACTCACCGGTTGATCAGTTGATTGAGAGGTTTGATCGTTGGGAGACCCGCTTCGATGCTTACTTTGCTGCACAGGAGCAGCAACATTCTGAGAACATTGCCCGCTACGAGCAGAATCGCGCGGAGGACTTAACCCTCTTTGATAGTTACTTGGTTCACCAGCAGCAGCAGCATGACCAGGACATCGCCTGGTTCAATGCTCAGTTCACCACACTTTCCACCTACTTTTAGTAGCCACCTCCACCACCTCCATCTGATGATCTGGATCCCTCATTATTTTAGTCTATACTTTGTGTTGTTTGTTTCCTGTCATTTTGTAGTTTGCTTGTTTGTCTTTTGTGATGTTTTCTTTTTTTTTTTATCTGGACTCTCATTTTGTGATGACTAAAGGGGGAGTAGGGTGTAGGAAAAAGTTGTTGGGTTTGGGGTTTGTAACTTTGAATTTCTAATGAACCTTTTTTAATTTTTTCCTACTTGTGTTTGCCATCATCAAAAAGGGGGAGATTGTTGCAAATCTATTTTTTCATGACTTATGTTTTGATGATTGACAAACACTACTTCTCTTGGACTACTTGTTGCTTCTAACTTTTCAGGAATCAAAGATCAGACAATCAAGAGGAAGCCAGTTCAGGATTGCGTAGGTATAGGGTTGAGTCAGTCTGTAATCTATTTTTTCTCTTCTTGAGTCAGTTTGTAATGTACAAAAGACTGATACTAAGTAACCCTACACACACACACTTGAGAGATTTAGAATCTCTATTTTTGCTCACATCGGCCAGGCCGATCCATTGGATCGTCCTGGACGATCGAGTTAAAATCAGAGACACTAATCAGGATTCTTAATTAAGGCAACCGACATTAACATATCAGCCTAGACGATACGTGTATCGGCCAGGATGATAAGCTCAAAATAGAAAGAAGTACCCGCCATAGACAATTAAGGTATACTGTATTTTTAAATTATCGGCCAGGACGATCCACGGATCGGCCTGGACGAAATTATCGAATTATGCCTTAATTGATCAGGAAATCAAGGGAGTAATTAAGGATGATTGATACGATCATATCGTCCTGGACGATCACAGGATCAGCCAGGACGATCTATTCAAAATCCTTAAGTTACTTCAGGACGATAAATATCGACCAGCTCAAAAACAGGGCGATGCTCAGGACGATTTTACTCTGAGTTGAACTGATCGGCCTGGACGATCAAGCCAAATTTCGTCCAGCACCCAAAACAGGGTGATGCCCAGGCCGATCTTCTGTGATTTGTACTGATCGGCCAGGCTGATGTCCATATCGGCCTGGACGATATTGTCGGCAACTTACAATCAATGAGCTCCTTTGAAGCTCTTCTATTTAAAGAGCTCTTGTTCAACATTTTTGAAGACCTTTGGCTGCTGCCTTGACCTGAGAAGACCTTGAGGAGAGAAAGAGAGAGAGGGAGAGAGAGAGGATCTTGTGAGCAGATTCACAAGGGTTGCTTCAAGGATCGCTCTGCTTGTCTTTCGTCTGTAGTTTCTCGTCCGTGGAAAAGTCGGTAGAGGTAAGGAGTTTGCTTTTGGTTGTGGTTCTCTGCCAGCTTCAGGAGGAAGCAAAAGGAGGTAGGTTCTCTGCCTTGCTAGGGTGGCAAAAAGGAGGTTCTTGTGAGGGCTTCTCCGCCTAGCCGTGGGGGCTAAAGGAGATTCACGTTTTGTAGTGCAATACTTGGAGGGTGCCTCCAAGGAGTGGACGTAGGTCGAGTCGACCGAACCACTATAAATCTCTGTGTTCTTTTTCTTGTTTCCGCACTTTTTAAATTCCGCATTTTATTTCTGTGGTGTGATTTGGTTTATGCAATTTTCTTTCTTTGTGAAAAGAATTTTTAAAATACCAATTCACCCCCCCTCTTGGTTAGCTTGGGACTAAGTTCATAAGGGCTTAACATCCCTAACGAACTTTCATTCGCCACTCACCCAAGCAGCCAAATGTACTTTCTTGGATGCCACCTCAGCCCCATTGACTAGTTTGACTAGTCAAATGATCAAATAAGCTTCCAAATGAGTTTAACTGGTTAAGCCACCTAGGAAAAACTTTCTCTCCACATAATTTTTCTCTAATATGCTATAAATTAGACCAGTTTCCTCCTAAGGAAATCCTAACGCAGCCCCTAAACCAAGCCAAGGTCTTAGTTTAGCCAAATGGTCCCCTCATTCACATGAGCCTAGTTGGGTCTCACTCAAGCTCCTGCCCTCTCCATAGTTCCCATGCAGCTTATGACATATGGCAGGCATCTAAGGGTTCACTCAAACTAATGTCAACCCTCCATTCCAAAAGCAAGGTCTTAAGAGGGGGGGGGGGGGGGGGGGGGGGGGGGGTTGGACCAAAACCTAGGGCTCGTTCTCCGAGCATCCTCCACTCATAAAACCCTTTCCCAAGTCTCTCTAATAACTCATCTATATTCTAAAACTAATTTCCCACCATATCTAAGCCACACATCCTGATGCAGACACCTTAGATGGTTTGTCAGACAACTAATACTAGTTTTAGGCTAGGCTAGTGTTCTTCCTTTTTTTATATTTACGTAATGAGATTTTGTAGATTTCACTACATGCTAGCTATTATGACTTGATTGGTGTGATTACTTATGATATTATATTTTTATTCTCCAAAGTACTTGCAACATGGTGTGATGGGTGCTAGATTTTCCTAGGTTAGGATGATATGGATGCCAATGAAATCTTCTGCAAGTGTCCATACTCATGCAGGGTAAAACAAAAGGGGCCTAATTAAATTATAACCAATACAATTTTTTGTAGGTGCTTTAAATACCTACCCCCCCCCCCAAAAAAAAAAAAATAAAATAAAATAAAATAAATAAATAAATAAATAAAAGAGCATAGCAAAGCTTATTTGATGCTCAAATGAGAGCAAGTTGATTATATAAATTCTTTGGATGTTGATGGTTTATATATAAACGGCTATGGATAACCATACATGTTGCATTAGTGTCTTTTTCATTTTCTATATATAATTTAAAATTCAAAGTGTTGTGAGAGTTTAAATTTCCAATTTAAATTTCAAAGAGAAAGGAAAGATCCCTTAGGGGAGAGTTCCTTTCATTTGGATATTAAAATTTGGATGACTTATAAACCCGAAGAGAAAAGAGATACCCCTTAAGAGAGGAGTTATATTCATTTGGGTATCCATATCCGACAAATTCAAGAAGCTCGATGAAAGGATATGCAAAATGATATCCAAGAATAAAAATAACCTATTTTAGAAACTTACAACCTGATTTGCATTAGAATACAGGTTTGTTGTCAGTGGTGTCATCCACTTTTAATTTCTGCAAACCCAGAGTTATAATTAAGTGGCATTTGCCACATGGCCTTTTGCAATCATTTGATATGATTTAATGATGTGGTTTAATTTCTATGTTTATTTTTAATGACTTAAAAGTTTCATAATCTTCATAGGTTTTTTACTATATATGCCTCTTTTGTTTTAACCTGAATGTGGTTAAGCTCTTTAAGGACCACATTTTTTCTACTCATAACTATATTAAAAAAATTGACCAACATAGAATGACAAATAATTCTAAGAAGTAAGCTCGAGCATGCCGAGGGTCTCATAAATACATATTGTGACTTTTCTTCCTTGCTAAGCATCTCCACACCTACAGGTTGTGGAAGACCACTTGACTTATTATGGTGCAACACTGTCAAGAGGATGTTGTGTAATCTCTAGACAAAAATCTATTTTTTAAGCTAAGTTTTTAAACTTATTCATACCATTTATGCATTCAGAGTTAATTAATATGTATTGCATTAGAAATAAATTAAAGAATTAAAATTATAATTGCATTCGAGCATAATCATCCTATATAAGTAAAGGGGCCAATTAGGACCTTCTCTAGATGTTAGTCCCAATTTTTCAAAAACTTAAATAACAGCCAACTCATATTTCATAATGATCAAACTCAAATTTTGAAAGCACCAAGGTGATTTAGATGGCACTCTAATCCTTGCCAAGGTATACCCATATTTTCATATCATTAGTTAGGTTTTAGTCACCATTATTTAGAGCTCAACTTAGACTTAGGATCTAGGGATACCCAAAATCATAAGTCCCCAATATCGAGAATTTAATCCCAATATTCTAATAAGACAACTTAAATTAAAATCTTCTCTAAACTAAAATATAAATTCCAATACATGGGTTAGATTGGGGTGTTTTTGAATTATTTTAGAATCCCAAAACACCTCTTATTTCTCATTCTTTGGTCTCAAAAAATAATTGAATAAAATTGATCCAATCTCATTTAAATTTCACACTTCATTCCTTTCATATCACTCCATCAAAATTCTAAATAAAATTTATATGATTATTTTAATCAAGAGTATACATAGGAAACATAGAATTCCTACAATGTAATTAGTTATGAAGGTTTACTTTCATAGGAAATTCAAGACTCCAGAAAAAGTAAAATCCCTTTCTATTTAGCTCATAAATAGAATGGGAAAAAGAAAATTATTCACTTTCAGAAAATAAAAAGAATTAAGATCAATCATCATCGTCATATTTAGATGATTGATGATAAGTGAAATTTTCTTTTCTTAAGAAGATATATCATTTATAGTTATGATTTAGAATATGAAACTAATGATAATAAATCTATATTGTCATAGCTAAATACTCAATCGAACATCATTTTGATCTTTCGGGGTCATGTGTAGTTCATTCTTGAATTTGACTATGATAATCAAGATGAAGCTTACAGCTTTGTAATCTATACCCATTAGTGAACGATATTTTCTACTTCTGAGGTGATATATCATTCATAATGATGTGTTCAACATAAAAATTGAAATTCTAAAAATCAAAATTTCCCAAAGAAAATACAATAAAAAATTGCTTTACACTTTTCAAGAAAGCTCACAAATAATTTTTTCTAGCAACTCCACTAAGGATGATTTCTCTTTCCATCTTTAATAATGGTAGAAAGTTTATTACATTGGTAGTTAAAACTATCTTTCTTCTATTGGCCCATCTACCCATTTATTTCTTAGGTGAGAAAGGTCTACATCTAAAAGAGAAAATTAATAAGTAAGAGAGTTGAGCGAGTAAACACCAAATAAAATTTAGGCTTTGACATTTCTCCACAATTTAATTGGTGGAACGAGAGAGTTAAGTTAAATTCTTAAGATTTTCATGTCAATTTTGTGTACCCTCATGTTGAGTAAAAACTCAATATATGTAGTTCTGAAATTTGAAGAGAATGAATCAGGTTTAAAATTCAAAATCCCTTTAAAAAATGAATAAGATAAATCTTGGATATTATTATCATGTGCTTTGCGACAACATCTTCTTTTGCATGACACATAAAATGAAAATCCAAATCTCACTAAATCACAAATGATTTTTATATCTTACCATCATATGTTGGGTTGTACTTCATATAACTTCGCAAATGTGATAAGAGTCAAAATCATTCATGATTTTCAAACTCCATTTTAAAATCAACTAATTCAAATCACCTTTTCTTAATTTCAGAAAATTAAACACAATCAAATGGCTAGAAAGTTAATCTTATCCCTTGATTGTGACATGTACATCGATGAGTTAATTTGTAACAAATCGATTTAGTCTAGGATGGAGTTACAGACCCTTAAGCTGACTCTTAATGGAAGGATAATTATAGATCTAGCTACTGAAAATGAAAGGATGCCCCTTAGTCAAGATTATTAGTGGGTCAGGGATTAACTCCCCGCTCCTAAGATGAAGGTCATTGTCATCTCCATACACACTACATCCTCTACCAATGAGGATAGGAAATAGAAGTCAGTGATGGTAACTGAAGATGCATTACTATACAAAATTGGGCCAAGCTCTAGCATTCTCTTCACAAATAAAAATCAAAGAAAAGTTATGTGCGAAGAGTTAGAAAGATAATTACTAAGGAATGGAAGATGACCAAATTAAAAACCCTGACTAAAATAGAGCTAGAGGCTACTAAGGAGATTCCTATTCTTACATTCTCTCCCCTTCTAAAGAGGATTCATTTCTACAACCTTACTATTTTTGCCGAGGAGGAGAGAGTTAGGAGAATTGCCTATTTTCACTACAGGAAATTCATCAATTACTTACAGTCTGGACCGGCGGTTCTATAACCGTCGATAATAATGGCAGCTTAACCGGCAGTTTGACCGCCAGTGTTTACCGATGGTCTGACCGACAGTTATTTAATTCAAAGCCGTCAGAAATAGCGGTGGTTCAATAACTGCAGATTAACCTATCGATATTATTTCTTACCAGTGCATTATGGCTGGCTTTAATTGCCAGTGTTAAGTAAATTATTTTTGACGGTCTGAACCGCCAGAAAGTCACCAGAAAATGCTCTAAAATAAGTCATCTCGAGCCTTCCATTTCATTTACTCACCTGCTCCTCTCTCTCCTGCGCAATACTCGCCCCCGTCTCCTCCATGCTCTCGTGATCGAGATGCTCCCTCTGGCCACCGACAAGGTCCCTCCGGCCGCTGATAAGGTCCCTTCGGCCAAAGATCTTGCCCCCATTGTAAGGCCAAAGATCTCACTCGCTCCCCGCTCCTTCGTGAAATTGGCCTCCGAGTGCCGTAGGTTTGTGTTTTTAGTTTTTTTTTTTTTTTAATTTTGAAGTTGTTTTTGATTTTTTTACAATGTTAGGAGGAATTGGGTTAGAGAATTAACAGGGATGAAAAATTTTGTCACTCAAGCAGATATAAGTATGAGGATTGATGTATTTTTTATATGGATGAAAAAGATTTGTGAAAAAATTGCATGATAGGAAGCTTGTCACCTCATTGGATTTAGATCATGTGAAAGAAATTTATATAACCATACCATTTCATGTTTGAACCATGCAAAAATGATTATTTTATATCAATAACAGCATCAAAAAGACTTGGTTAGAGTAGAGGATGCTTAGGTGGATGAGTGGCTTGACCCTTAGAGATAGGATACGAAATGAGCATATACGTGAAAAGGTTGGAGTAGCTCCAATGGAAGATAAGATTAGAGAGAGTCACTTTAGATGGTTTGGTCAGATTAAATGGAGGCCTTATGATGACCGTGTAAGGAAAGTTGAGGTATTAGATTTGACTTATGTTAAGAAAGGTAGAGGTAGACCTAAAAAGATTTGGTTAGAAAACATTAGAAATGATCTTTCTTTATTAGATTTAAATGAAAATTTGACTTTTAACTAAACACAATGGAAAAAAAGGATTCATGTAGCCGACCCCACGTAGTGGCAAAAATGGTTTCTATCGTATAATAAGCTCGATGCATTCCTCCACTTCAACCATCTAACTTGAATTATGCTGATAATATCCCCATCAATTTCACCATCACTTTGAACAATAGATCCAAGATATCTAAAACGTGTACTCTTATTAATGACTTGATCGCCCAAAGTCACAATCCCATCACTAGGTATATTGCTACTAAAATTACACTCCATATATTCAATTTTAGATCTACTCAAGTGAAAGCCTTTAGACTCTAAAGTTCACCTCCATAATTCTAGTTTACCTTCATCTCCCTCTCTAGTTTTATCAACAAGAAGAATATCATCCGCAAAAAGCATACACCAAGGTACATCCTATTGCAAATGTCTAGTGAGAGCATCCATGACTAAAGCAAAAAGATATGGACTTAAGGTTGATCCTTGATGTAATTCAACCGAAATAGGAAAATACTTGGTCAAACCACCTTGTGTTTGAATACAAGTAATAGCTCCTACATGCATATCTTTAATGACTTGAATATAAGCATTATTAACTCCTTTCTTTTCAAGAGCTCTCCATAACACTTCTCTTGGAACTTTATCATATGCTTTCTCTAAATCAATAAATATCATATGAGATGGTTGTGAGATCTATAATGCATTCTGATTCAAGTAAAGTACACTTGTTCGAAAGTATAGCACGTACACTTGTTCAGGCTCATGTGAGTATAATTTTTTGGAGTTTGGGAATAGAAATTTATTATAATAAAACTCATTCTAATATCAATATATTTTATGGAATTATTCTTGTAGAATGATTTTGTACGAGCTCGAGAAAGTCATCAGTCCACTAGTGAGGGATCATATGTAGAGAGAGTTGCTATTTGCATGTTTTACATTCTTGCAACTTGTATTATTTTGATGATTTCAAATATTATTGTTTTATATATCTCCTAACACTTTTTGAAAGATTTGTTTTTGCTCTAGTGTGTACTAACATTTCAGGAAAATCAACTCCAAGCGATGAAGACTTCAAATTATTCATTTGTAAATTACAAGTTTTGAAACACACACTCTTGGGGGACAATTTTTGTGAACTGATCGTAAGGGATGAACCTGGTTCGTACAGGACGATCATGTCAATTAAACCCTTGGAAGAGCAATGGATCGAACATGTGGTAGAAAATTTTCTAAGTCCTAATAGTCCAGGACGAATTTAATATTCGTCCCGGGACGAACGTCTCTGGATTCTCACCTTGCACTGTTCATCCAGATGAAAAATATGATTCGTACCGGGATGAAAGTCTCTGTATGAAATCGTACAGGATGAAATAAATTTTCATCCCTGGATGAAACTCTCTGTATGAGATCGTATAGGACGAAATAAATTTTCGTCCGTAGATGAAACTCTCTGTATAAAATCATCCCAGGATGAAACCTGTTCGTCCCAGGACGAACTGAACCGACTTACCTCAGTTGGTTACGTCCTGTCGAATTTAGGGAACCGACCTATATAATAACCGTTTCGTACCGGACGAACATAGTTCGTATGGGACGATAAGCGTGTACGAACATAGTTTGTACCAATATACATTAGGATCATTTCCGACACTTTAAGAAAAATCGTACGGGACGATCCACTGCGTCTAGAATTGAAAACTTGCAGTTTTTGGGCAGTTTTTCTTGTCTTTTGTATATATAGTCCAAATTAGACTGCCACCCAATCTTTTTGCTCATTGATCTTCGTGCCTATTGGAAGAAGAGTAAAGGAGAGAGTGAGAGAGATCATTCAAAGAAGGATTTCTAACACTGGAGCGTGAAGGCTTTGCATGGTGTTCAAAGGTAAGATTTTCTACTTTTTATTTGAAATTTCTTCACTCTTTTTCTTTCTTTCTCCTAGATTTATTGGGAAGAGATCTATCAAGGAGATCCGGTTCTCTGCCGACACTTGGAAAGTGTGAAAGGATGAAGGGTTCTCTGCCCACATTAGGAGAGTGTGAATGGATGAAGGGTTCTCTGCCCATACTAGGAGAGTGTGAAAGGACAAAGGGTTCTCTGACCACACTAGGAGAGTGTGAAAGGACGAAGGGTTCTCTGTCCACACTAGGAGAGTGTAAAAGGATGACGGTTCTCTGCCAACACTAGGGAAAGTGTAAAAGGATGACGGTTCTCTGCCGCACCGGGTAGTGGTGAAAAGAGTGTTTGTAAAGGCTTCTCCGCCTTGCTGTGGGTACAAAAGGAGATACACTATTGGTATTAGTGCAATACTCAGAGTGTGCCTCTAAGGAGTGGATGTAGGTCTGGTTTAGACCGAATCACTATAAATCGTGTGTCTTTTTATTTTACTGTTTTTTATTTTCTACATTTAATTTTGTGTTTTAAAAATTATGGTTGAAAAACTTTTTATAAAAATTCATTAAAGTTTAATTTCGATTAAATTTATTAAAAGAGGGAAATTTTTTTAAACTACCAATTCACCCCCCCTCTTGGTAGCTTTGGGACATTAACTTAGGTTTAACAACCTATTCACTAGACTCAACAAGTGATATCAGAGCTTTGTTTCAAAATCATAAGTTTAAACTACTTTTTGATTAACGTAGATGGCTACATTTGGAAACTAAAATACACCTAAGGGTTACTCTATTATTAGACCTCCACTGTTTGACAATATATCTTTTGATTTTAGGAAAACACGCATGTCTACTTTCTTACATTCACTTGATTATCGTATGTGGATCTTAGTCCAGGAAGATTATACAAAACCAACTAGATTAGTTGATGGAGTTAGGGTAGAAACACCTTTTGCAGATTGGACTATAGAAGAACGTGACTTAGCTCAACTAAATGCTAAATATTTAAATAGCTTCTTTTATACTTTAAAATCTGAATACTACATGCGGGTTTCCACTTGCAAAAGTGGAAAGAACATATGGGATAGACTTTGTATAACTTATGAGGGGACTAATGAGGTTAAACAATCAAGACTTAATATCTTATTACATAATTATGAATTATTTCGCATGAAACCAAATGAATTCATTTCTGATATGTACACAAGATTCACACAAATTGTCACCTCTTTGCATGTACTTGGTAGGGAACTAACGAATGCTAAAATGATTAATAAGATTCTTCGTTGTTTATCTACTGATTATGATGCTAAAATTACTGCAATTACAGAGTCTAAAGATCTAAACATTTATTCTATTGACAATCTTCTTGGTTCACTCATTGCTTACGAGCAAGGGGTTAGTCAAAGAAAGATTGATGCAGGTGAACCACGAAAGGAGAAGAATATAGCACTAAAAGAGGAAGAGTCTGAGAGTGAACACTCACAACCTGAGGATGAAGACGATATTGCATTGATGACTAGACAATTCAGAAGCTTTCTGAAGAGGAAGCATAAGAGACGCCAGCAATGGAATAGAGGTAAATTTAACAGAAATGGCAAGGTTTCTAATGAAGTGACTTGTTATGAATGCAGGAAACTAGATCATATCAAGACTGATTGTCCAAAACTCAAAGCCACTCCTAGCAAGGAGAAAGTAGAGGAGAAACCAATTGTAAAGAATGGCAAGAAGAAGTTTCAAAGAACTTTTTGGGCGGACTCAGCTTCAGATTCATCAGAGACTAAAAAGGAAGAAGAAGTCACCAATCTTTGCTTGATGGCAGATAGTATAGATCAATTAGATCAATAAGAGGTATGTGACTTAAGTTATGATAAATTATTTGAAGTTTCTGAACACATGCATGATGCATATAGGAAAATGAAAAAGATGCATGCTAGTGTAAGTCTAAAATTAGAAGAACTTAAGAAAGAATATGAAATCCTTAGGAAAGATCATGCTTTAAAAGATGAAAACCACATGAAATTACTTGATGAATATGATGACCTGAATAAAAATTATGAGATTTTAAAATCATCCTATGCTAATCTTGAAAAAGAATTTAAAAAATTTAAGGATGAGTCAGAGAGCAAAACATATCGAATCAATTATACAAATCGAATCTTTGAAGATATGAATTCATTTTATAAGCTGAAAATAAAAGCTCTCGAGGATAATAGGATACCCCCCAAACTTGAAGATTTTACAAATCTTAAATTTTATCCTAAATATATGAAATCCCTTAGAAAACAAACAAATGGTAGAAGACTTAGGAATACTTTTCCTAATGTTAAATGTAATAATGATGAATTATTTGGACATATAGCACACACCTGTACTTTGAAGATGAAATCTGATTTGATGTGAAGACCTAAGATGCATAAACCTAGACATATCACACATGCATCTGATTATAAATTGCTAAAAGGAGAACCCAAACTTGTTTGGCTTCCTAGGTCTAACATTTGATATTTTTACAGGATCGCTCTCACACAAGACCTTGTGGGAGCATATAGTACCTGGACAGCAGATGTTCAAAGCATATGACTGGAGATACTGCTCAATTCATAACGCTGGAAGCCAGGAGTGGAGGCAAGGTAACACTTGGAGATAACACCATAAAGAAGGTGGTTGGATCAGGTATGATTGGAAACTTGAAAAACTTTTTTATTGACAATGTATTGTTGGTTGAAGGATTAAAGCATAATTTGTTAAGTATAAGTCAGCTATGTGATAAGGGTTATAGTGTAAAATTTTTTTCTACTAGCTGCATATTAAGCATAAATGGTAAAGATGTGTTGAATGGAAAAAGGGTAAACAATATTTATATGCTAGATTTAAATTGCATTCATACTGCTACTGCCTTTTGTTTAAAAACTATTTCTGATGAGTCATGGCTTTGGCATAAGAGACTTTATTATTCTAGCATGAAAAACCTTAGAAAGATTACCCAAAAGAATTTAGTGAGAGGTATACCAAAACTAGACTTCAATAAGGACCACCTTTGTGATGCATGTCAATTAGGTAAGCAAGTGAAATCCTCTTTTCAGTCCAATAAGGATCTTAGAACTAGTAAACCTTTAGAAATCTTACACATGAATCTTTTTGGACCTATTGGAACTGTAAGTCTAGGAGGGAATGTATACGAATTTATTATAGTGGATGATTATACAAGATTCACTTGGGTTAGATTTCTATTTCATAAGAGTGAATCATTTGAAGAATTTAGAAATTTTTCAACTTGGATTCAAAGGAAATTAGGGTGTGAAATTATTTTTATACAAAGTGATCATGGTGGAGAATTTGAGAATGAGAGATTTGAAAATTTTTGTAAAGAGAAAGGAATTGATCACAATTTTTCTGCACCTAGAACCCCTCAGCAAAATGGGATAGTCGAAAGGAAAAATAAAACCTTAATAGAAGCCGCCCGAGCAATGTTGGCAGAATACTCACTTCCTAGATATTTTTGGGCTGAGGCGGTTAGCACTGCATGTTATATTCTGAATTAGGTGAATGTGAGATTCAATTTAAATAAAACACCCTATGAATTACTAAAAGGGAGAACACCTAATTTGTCACATTTGTGTGTTTTTGGTTGCAAGGTGTTTATTCATAATAATGGAAAATCTTCCTTAGAAAAATTTAATCCAAAATAAGATGAAGGAATTTTTGTTGGATATTCAAGTGTTGGAAAATCTTATAGGGTATTCAACAAAAGAACTTTGGTCATTGAAGAGACTACACATGTTGTATTTGATGAATCTAGAAATTTAGAAGAGCCAAATGTTATTGAAGATGAGATTGAGGATAACTCCCAAAAGATTGATAGAATAAACTTGGAAGAAAATGTGGAAGAGAATTTGGAGATAGAAAACCCTTTGCCTAGAGATTTGAGATATTCTAAAAACCACCCAAGGGAATTGATTATAGGTGAACCTAGTGAGGGTGTTAGAGCTAGGCGAGGATTAAACAAGGAAGTCAATCATTCAGCCTTTATTTCAACTATAGAACCCACTAATATTGATCAAGCACTTTCTGATGAATTTTGGATATTGGCCATGCAAGAAGAGTTGAATCAATTTGTAAGAAATAAATTTTGGGAATTAACTTCAAGGCCAAAAGATCAAAGCATAGTTGGAACTAAGTGGGTATTCAAAAATAAAATGAATGACTCAGGAATAGTTATTAGAAATAAGACTAGATTAGTTGCTAAGGGGTATAATCAGATTGAAGGAATTAATTTTGAGGAGACTTTTGCCCCTGTAGCTAGACTTGAAGCAATTAGGGTTTTGTTAGCCTTTGCTTATTTTAAGGGTTTCAAATTGTTTCAAATGGATGTGAAAAGTGCCTTTTTAAATGGGGTAATTGAAAAGGATATTTTTGTAGAACAACCTCCAGGTTTTGAAAATTCTAAATACCCAAATCATGTTTTCAAATTGAAAAAGGCATTATATGGATTAAAACAGTCACCTAGGGCTTGGTATGAGAGGTTAAGCACCTTCCTACTTGAAAGATCTTTTGAAAAGGAAGTGTGGATACAACTCTCTTTTTAAAGAAATTTGGAAAGGATATACTCATTATTCAAATTTATGTGGATGATATTATTTTTGGATCTTCAAATAAAAATCTTTGTGATGATTTTTCTAAAATAATGAGTAGTGAATTTGAGATGAGTCTAATGGGAGACTTAAATTATTTTCTAGGCTTTAGCATTAAGCAACTTGAGGAAGGTACATTTCTTAGTCAAACTAAATATGTTAAGGACATCCTCAAAAAATATGAAATGGATAATGCTAAACCTGTTAGTATACCAATGAGTTCCTCAGTTTAATTGGATAAGGACCTTAAGGAAAAATCTGTTGATCAAAAGAAATTTAGAGGGATTATTGGATCTTTACTTTACTTGACTGCTAGCCGACCAGATATCATGTTTAGTGTTTGCTTGTGTGCTAGATTTCAATCTGATCCAAAAGAATCACATTTGACAGCAGTGAAAAGGATTTTAAGATACTTACTAGGAACTCAGAACTTAGGAATTTGGTATCCAAAGTTTAGCTCTTAATTTGAAATTATTGATTATTCAGACTCTGATTTTGCAGGCTGTAGGGTGGATAGGAAAAGCACTTCTAGAACATGTCAATTCATTGGAAATTCATTAGTTTCATGGTCTAGTAGAAAATAAAATTCAGTGGCTCTATCTACTGCAGAAGCAGAATACATTGCACTAGGAAGTTGCGTGGCATAAGTACTTTGGTTAAAATAACAGTTGATTGATTTAGGATTAACTATAGGCACTATACCAATTTATTGTGATAATACTAGTGATATCTGTATTTCTAAAAATCCTATTCAACATTCAAGAACCAAACACATTGACATAAGATATCATTTCATAAGGGATTATGTATCCAAGGGAGAAACTGAACTTAACCATGTTTCAAAAGAAAATCAACTTGCATACATTTTTACAAAATCTTTAGCCTTTGATACTTTCAGTACATTAAGAACTAGGCTTAGAGCGATTGATTTAAATGCTTAGATAAAAATATTTTTCTGCAAAATTGATATTTTATTTTTGTTTTTGTGTTCATTGTATTTTTGTTTTGTTTTGTTATTTTGTTTATTTTTGGTTTGTATTTAAGTTTGTCTTGTTTATTTTTATTCGTTTGTGTTTTGAGTGTGAAAATAAAAATTTGTGGTCATCATCGTCCAGGACGAAAATTTTTCGTACGGGACGATGTGTGTAAAATGACAAACTACGTTATTTCGAACCGTCTTAAGAGCAGTTTTTAATGTAGTTCGTCTGTACGATCGTCACGATCATCCGGGATGAAATATTTTTCAAACGACGGGACGATTGAATGCAGCAGTTGAATGGATAAGACAGATTTTATTATGAACTTCGTCCGTAAGAACCTTTGGTTCGTCCAGACGAACACATGTCGGTTCATGGTGGGGGACGATTTTCAACTGCCATTAAAAGGAGTTAAATTTCTGATCGTCCATACGAACACGTGTTCGTCTTTACGATAGTCTTGGTCAAAAGCCTGTACGAAAGGATGCTTTGAAAATTGTGTGTTTATGAAAAGTCGTTATTTTTTAAACTCATTCGTTCGTCCATACGAAATATTTTCGTACGGGACGAACGAAAATTTTGTCTGGTACCAACAGTCGTTCTTCTTTAAATTAACAGTAGTTTTTACTGAACAGACACTTTCACACATCTCTTTCAAACCTTTCCACTCTTCAAATCTCTCAATGGCAAGTTCTAGCAAGCGCCAAAAGACCTTGGCTAAGGGTCCTCCAAGAAATACATCTGAAAACTTCATTTTTAGAGCCAATGAAGAATCATTTGCTAGGTTTGTCTCTGCAAAAATCACCCCATCTAGAGTTCTCCTACAGGATCAATTAACCTTTAAGGTAATGCACTTGTTTGCCTCTACCCAATTTGGTTTAATCCTCACTTTAGTACACTTCTACAATAGAGAAACCTTTCACTATTTCTTGGCAAACATGTCATTAACCTCCGACCATTCTGTCATCAGTTCTTTTGTTTTCAAAAAGAAAGTTTAAATCACCAAGGATGACTTTGGTATCTTCCTAAACTAAAGGACTGAAGGCTTAAGAGCACATACCTTAACCACCATAAGTTTTGATTGGACTGAAGTTAATCGTGTGATTAGAGGAATAAGAGTTAAGGATCATCTGCCTAAAGTATCAACTTTATGGCGTGAAGCCCGTATCATCCAGCACGTACTAAGAACTTCTATTATACCTAAAGCTGGTGATAGAGTCAACATCACCCCTCTTCTTTCTACTGTTACCTACATGATTATGACAAGACAACCCATAGATGAGGCCCAACTCCTAATAGACTACATTTATGGTCTCTCTGAAATTGGTCATGTTGATCATAAAAGAAAGAAGAACATAGCCTTAGGACATCTGATTGCTTATATTTTGGAAAAGAAGTATGATTTAATTCATCCAAAACAATACTTTGAAGAACCTCTCTACTACAACGACGCATCCTTTAGGGTAATCTTCAATAAGGACGAGCCCAGCAAAACTCATGTAGTTCTGAGTGAAACAGAAGAAGAAGCTGGACCTTCACATGCTGCTGGACCAAATTATCAAGATTTGGTTCAAAGATTTAAAAATTTGGAGACTCATTTTGATCAAAGGTTTGATCAAATTGAAACTCACCTGCAGCAGCAAGATATTCAACACAATCAGGACATGGGATTTATGCATGATCAGATAAATGCTATTAATTCCAACAAGCTTATGATGAGTAGTTACTTCAACTTCTTTGGTGCAGCACCACCACCTCCTCCTCCAGATCAGGGTCCATCAGAATGATTTGTTTAGTATTTGTTCAGTGCTTGTTCAATGTTGATGTGTTAATGATTTTCTTTAGTTTGTTATTTTTTTCTTATCTTAGTTGTGTTACTATTGATATCTTGAACTTAAAATTGTAATAGCTTTACCCGATATCAATATATGTTTCAATGTTTTATTGTTTAATGTTTTCGAAATGTATGTTAGACTTTATGACATTCATTTTTTTTAATCATAATAGTGTTTTATTTAATTTGTAAATTAAAATTATTTTTATTAGAAAATATAATTTTACTAAATTTAAGAGATGCTTATAACTTGATATTATTAGAATTTTTAATTCCATGCCTCTTATTTAGACTACATTATCTTTAATATTATTATTACAATTTAGATGTTTTCTTATTTTGTATTTCTCTTTTCAATTAGTATTTATGCACTTAGAAAAATTTGAAATTTTAGATTATTGATTTTAGAAAGAATTCAATTACTCTTGAAAATTATACAAATGTACAAAAATCAAAAGGATTGTGCAAAAATTTACAATGACAAAAAGAGGCACAAAATAAGCCCAAAGTAAAAAGATGCACAAAAATGTGTCATAAAAATTGAAAAAGATGCGCAAAGTGCCACATGTGGTAATTACTTCTTTCCAGACTCTTTTAATCTCTTAATTCAAATTGATCTAATGTTCATTTATAATTTATATTGAAATTTGAAATATAAAATTTTTTATTCATCCTTAGTGCAATAATTTTCTTTATCTTCATGTCTAAATTGACACATGCCTTTGATAAATTCTTTTTATTCTCTAAGTTATATCACTTCTTAAATTATATGAAATTTTATGTTTTTCTTATGTTTTGATTTTATTTTCATACTTTATTTCAATCACTTTCAAGATTAAAATATCAAATGAATTTCATACTTCTGCTTACATTTCTAACATTCTTTTCTTCTTCACTTTTTGATGTTGTCAAGAAGGGAGAGAAATTGTTTGTTATTTGTTGCGTATGTTTTCATATGTGTGTTTTCGTATATGTGTTTGATTTTCGTATGTGTATTTGATTGTTTTCTTTGTTTTGTGTTGTATAAATTTTTTTAAAAAAAACTAATTTTTTTTAATACCTCCTTATTTTCATGAGTTTATCTTTTCAGGGGGAGTTTAGGAGATTCTTAGAATTTGAAATATAATAATAATTGTTTTGTCATCATCAAAAAAGGGGAGATTATAGAGAGAGTTGCTATTTACATGTTTTACATTTTTGCAACTTGTATTATTTTGATGATTTCAAATATTATTATTTTATATATCTCCTAACACTTTTTAGAAGATTTATTTTTACTCTAGTGTGTACTAACATTTCAGGAAAATCAACTCCAAGCGATGAAGACTTCAAATTATTCATTTGTAAATTACAAGTTTTGAAATGAGAGGGAGTGATTGTAATTGAGTGAAAAATCACAACACACACTCTTGGGGGACAATTTTTGTGAACTGATCGTACAGGACGAACCTGGTTCGTACGGGACGATCATGTCAATTAACCCCTTGGAAGAGCAATGGATCGAATAGGCAGGTAGAAAGTTTTCTAAGTCCTAATCATCCAGGACGAATTTAATATTCATCCCGGGACAAACGTCTCTGGATTCTCACCTTGCACTGTTCGTCCAGACAAAAAATATGGTTCGAACTGGGATGAAACTCTCTGTATGAAATCGTACAGGACAAAATAAATTTTCATCCTTGGATGAAACTCTTTGTATGAGATCGTACAGGACGAAATAAATTTTCATCCCTGGATGAAACTCTATGTATAAAATCGTCCCAGGACGAAACTTGTTCATCCCAGGATGAACTGAACCAACTTACCTCAGTTGGTTACATCCTGTAGAATTTTGGGAACCGACCTATGTAATAACCGTTTCATATCGAACGAATATAGTTCGTACGGGATGATAAGCGTGTACGAACATAGTTCGTAAATATACATTAGGATCGTTTCCGACACTTTAAGTAAAATCGTCCTGGATGATCCACTGCGTACAGAATTGAAAACTTGCAGTTTTTGGGTAGTTTTTCTTGTCTTTTGTATATATAGTCCAAATTAGACTGCCACCCAATCTTTTTGCTCATTGATCTTCTTGCCTATTGGAAGAAGAGTAAAGGAGAGAGTGAGAGAGAGCATTCAAAGAAGGATTTCTACCATTGGAGCGTGAAGGCTTTGCATGGTGTTCAAAGGTAAGATTTCCTACTTTTGATTTGAGATTACTTCACTCTTTTTCTTTCTTCCTTCTAGATTTCTTGGGAAGAGATCTGTCAAGGAGATCCGGTTCTCTTTCGACACTTGGAAAGTGTGAAAGGATGAAGGGTTCTCTGCCCACACTAGAAGAGTGTGAAAAGATGAAGGGTTCTCTGCCCACACTAGGAGAGTGTGAAAGGACGAAGGGTTCTCTGCCCACACTAGGAGAGTGTAAAAGGATGACGGTTCTCTACCAACACTAGGGAAAGTGTAAAAGGATGACGGTTCTTTGCCGCACCGGGTAGTGGTGAAAAGAGTATTTGTAAAGGCTTCTCCGCCTTGCTGTGGGTGCAAAAGGAGAGACACTATTGGTATTAGTGCAAAACTCAGAGGGTGCCTCTGGGGAGTGGATGTAGGTCTGGTTTAGACCAAACCACTATAAATCGTGTGTCTTTTTATTTTACAGCTTTTTATTTTCTGCATTTAATTTTGTGTTTCAAAAATTATGGTTGAAAAACTTTTTATAAAAATTCATTAAAGTTTATTTTTGGTTAAATTTATCAAAAGTGGGAAATTTTTTTAAACTACCAATTCACCCCCCCCCCCCCTCTTGGTAGCTTTGGGACATTAACTTAGGTTTAACAACCTATTCACTAGACTCAACATCATCTTCAGGATCGACCTAGTATTCTGAGTATTATACATGGTTAGATGTTGTTGGAGTAAGGCTGAGGGGGATGGTATATGGCTTGGGTTCGTAAGGCTATGCTTATGAGGGAAATTCATCCACCTCAGTATTTTATGATCCAAGTGGAGCTAAATAAAGTTTAAGCCAGAGGGTTGCAACATTGACAAGAGAGATAGAAGAGATGAGAAAGGTTCAAAATGAGATGCAGGTAGAGTTGTGATCCTATAGAGATGAAAATCAAAAGAAGAAATAGTAAGAACAAGAGCAGCCACATGCATCATCAGACAGCGAGGACATGGAGGAGGATTGGTACTCAATTTTGTTTGATGAACTTATGATGAACTTATTGTAAACTTATTTAGTTTGATGAACTTATGTGTAAACTTAGGATGAACTTATTTAGTTTGACTTATTGTTTGGTTATGAACTTATTATGAGTTGATGTATTTTGATGAATATATTTATGATAATTGTTGTGATTGATTATAGTGTCGTGTTGCCCATATTTGTGAAAAGTTTTATATTTTCTATGCAGGTTTAGAGTTTAGGGTGAAAATCAGTAAATAAAGGGGAGGATGTCAATTTTCTTTTTCAAATGCTATAGGTTTTCAACTGCTTACCGACGGTTTGGCTGCCGGAAACTTCGATACCAAACGGTTAATATAAGCTGTTAGAAGATTACTATTATCACCGGTAGTTTTTGACAGCTTGTTGATAGTTTTCAACGATTCTCTAGCGATACGCCGGTGGTGGCGCCGTTGGTAATTCCTTTGGTTATGATCGCCAGTACGTTACTGATGATATTTCGGCAGTTTGTCCATCAAAAATATCTTACCAAATCTACGGTTAAATAGCCGGTATGCCACTGGTAAAAAACCGGCGGTCACTACCAGCGGCACGGGCCACCGGTAAACCACCGTTGTGTGTAAAATTGCCAGAAATGATTTCCTATGCAGTTTTTACTAGTGAATTTTAAACTACTGCAAAGCTGCCGGTGTTTTCCAAAATCGCCAAAAAATTTATAATAACTGCCGGAATAAGCTGCCAGTAATAAGTGATTTTCCTGTAGTATTTCCTCCATGTCTAATGGATTATAATATCAAGAAAACCCCCAAGGAGAAGAAGATGCAAATGAAGAGGTGTTAAGGAACATCATCCACACCTATGCTGCCTAAATATATGGGACCAAAGAAAAATACATGAGACATCTGAAGATGATGATCTCATATAAGTTTGAAAAAAAATTTTGGAGGAGAAAACTAAAGTAAGAATTCTGACATCTCAGTCTTTTAGGAATTATAAGAAGTTTATAAGGCAACGAGTTGCATCTGTATTAGTCGATGGATTTCATTTGGTGCCTCACCCCCCATCTACCAAGATAGAGGATATTATGTTTATTAGATTAAGGGCCAATATCACAACAGTAGGCCACTGACCCACACTGTGAAACCCCTAAAGTTGGCTTTAATTATAGTCAAACCTCAGGAAGAAGCAAAAGAAAAGATGCAAGTAGAAGTGAAGGGCAAGAGGTCCAAATCCCACTAAAAGGAAGATGTTCCTAAAAAGGCCAGCATAAAAGAAAATTATCAACCACTTGTAGATATCCCTAGGCTCCCCATTCAGAGATGTGAGGGCTCTACCCCACTGGATATAGGTGGATTTACTCCTTAGGAACCTTCAACAGCCCACAAGAAGGATGCCCCACAACCCATTTTGGATGCCACCCTGATGACTACTGACCCTGGGACAACCAAAGGGGATGGGGTTATGGCCAGTATAGATGAAAAAGTGACTAATCAAATGTTAGAAGAATCTCTTAACTCTCTAGAATACCTTAAGCTATAGGAGATTTTATCTACACTGGGTGATGAAGAATTTGAAAATATGATGGATTATAGTGAATACTTGCCAATTAACCCCGAGTCCATACTTTCCAATTAACCCCGAGTCCATAGAGGGAAGATCGATCGATGAGGTGGTTTAGGAAATTCAGGCTATTTTTAAGAAGAAAGAAGCCATAGAAGCCTTTAACCCAGACCTAGATAACCTTTTGATAGATGAGGAGGATGCTACTACCAGCATTATTTATATGGTATAAATAAGAGCATTGAACAAAAATGCTGAGCCTAGTAGACCTCAACCAGGTAGAGAGGAGGATTTATTATCAGTTAATTCTTATTTGGATATATTAGTTAGGCTAAGGGACAAGGATGAAGATACCAGGAGCCTGTAAAAGAAATTTGAAGAAATGATACTGAGGGTTGAGGAAATGCAGATTCAGCTTGCCAAGACATAATAATCTTAACAAAAATAGTCATAACCTACAGTACATATAGTGGAAGAATAAAGTAGAAAATGAAAGTTAGCCCCAAGAAATCTGGAGTCAACACCAACGGTTCCTCCAACACCACAAGTAGTCTCTTTTATACTTGTAGTGCCAGCCGATAAGGATATGAAACACATGATCAAAACCCATGTAAGGGAGGCTTTAGCCCATTCCCAAGGGACTACATCTATTCCATAGGGTAGGCCCTACACGAAGGAATATGGCTTAATTTCTTATCCAAAGGGATTTGTACCACATTCTTTTAAAGTGTTCATTAGTAATGAAAATCTGAGGCAACATCTAACCCACTTTCTTGCAAGCTATTTCCATGCAAGAGAATCAAATGATATATAACTTTTCTAATTCATTAGTATTCTCTTTATAATTGCTTTTGAATTGTATGCTGATCTGCCGAATAATTTGGTGAGAACCTTTGCTGAGTTGGAGGGTTTATTCTTAAAGAGATTCTCTAAAGCTCAGCACCATATAACCGTAAGTAATCTAGTCATTGAGAAGCATGAGATGGGAGAGTCTCTGGTCAAATACATCTTGAGATGGAGAAAACTCTTGATGAAAAATGAACCTCAGCTACAAGAGCAACAACCAGTGGAAATTCTTCTAACAAACATCCACGGGCCTATTACTTTTCTTTTGAAAGGGTTCACTATAAAAGCCTTAAAAAAATTACTCAATAAGGTGAACTACCTTCTCAGATTCCATTCTTAAGGGTTTTTTCTAATGCGAAGAAAGAAAGTAAATCACAAAAGACTTTTGAAAAAAGAACAACAATATTATCCACAATAGATAAGGGTAAGAAACCAGTAAAGTGTCAGTCAAGTTTTCCTCCACCACAACCATTTCAGGCAACCCCTTAACCTACTAGGGAGCCTCACTCGACATATTTTAAAGAGAGTGTGGTGAAAGCCCATCAAGTCAAAAGAGAGTTAGTAAGGAAAATCTTCAAGAGTCCTTAAAGAAATCAGACATTAGATTGTAAGAGGCCAAGAAGACAAAAGAGAAAAATAGAAGAGATGATCCAAAATTTTGCCCCTACCATCGCATGTTGGGCCACACAATTGAAGACAACCTTACCTTTAAGAACTGACTTAAAAGAAATTTTAAATAGGGTAATATTATCATTCATAAAGAATATTTAATATATCTAAATTAGTGGTCTATCAAAATAACCTCAAGTAAACACTCTAATTTTTCTCTGTCAATCAATGATGATTGTGATATTATATTATTCTAGGTATTTAAAATATCGATTAACAAATTTTTCATCTTTCTCAATAACTACCTACGAGACCCCAGTGCCTGATCTTGGTGGTTCAGTTAGAGGAATCGTAGGAGGATGTTGAGATGGTTTCCTCTCTAGTAGTTATAGAAACTACTGTAATTAATGAAAAAGAAAAAAAGCTAAATTTTTATAGAGAGGATATATATTGATGAGATATATATTCAGGCAATGGATGGTGGAATAAAACCCCAACCCCACTAACATTACTGAGTTTTACTTTGCCTAATCAAAGGGTAATGGTCAAAAGTTAATAAAAGAAGAACCTTATGCTCATATTTTAATGATTAATAATGAGAATAAAAAAAATGATTCTTCCATAGAGAAAAATTAGAACTCATTAGTGATTGATCAAAAACCTCAAAAAGTTGATCCTTCATATATGACCTCTAAAGAGGGAGATGAATTTGAGATCTTATATGATAGAGAAACCCCTTAATTAACTTTCAAGGGAGTCCTATTATAATAGATTTTTTTAGATTTGAACTCCCTATTAGAAAAAGACATTGCATTGCTTAAGGAGAGTATATATCCCGTATAGTTTTTCCTCATAAGGAGATCGTGGAGGTACAACTTCGTGGTGGCAAAGTCTTACCCCATTAGCTTTAAACAAAGGAAAATAGAAAACAAGTTATGTCTAATGATCCAATTCAAATTTCTCCTCAACAATTGAATCTTCCTTTTAGTCTACCGAGTTTTAATCCAAATGTTTCCAAGGTCGACTATAATGTCTTAGCTCATCTTAGGAAGTTACCAACTAAATTGAGTATCTACGACACCCTCATTCTCTCAAAAGAGATAAAGAAATATTTAACCAAATCACTTTTTGATGTAGAGATTTGTTTAGCTCAGTTAGCTGCAATGTCGCAAGATGAAGCTCTATACTTTAAAGAAATTTGAGGGATAACCTTTTCTGATGAAGATCTACTTCTGGGAACTGTCGATCATAACCGTCCACTTTATATTAATATAAAAATATTAAATTTCATATTATTGAGATTCCTTATTGATCTAGATGCATCATTCAATGTGATGAATGTAAAGACTCTCACATACCTTAAAGTGGACACACGTAAGCTCACCACAAATAAATTGGTGTTACATTGGTTCAATGAGAAGGGTGAGAAGGATTTAGGTTCAATCACACTCCTGCTAGAGATAGGAGATTTGAAAATGGAAGCTAAATTTAATATAATTAATTTAGTGACATCCTTTAATGCACTTCTAGGTAGACCAAGGATCCATGAGTATAGGATGGTTCCATCTACGCTACACCAATGTATCAAATACCAAAAAGGCAGCATTGAATATGTGGTTAAGGGTGATCTTCAACCATTCTCTATACACAAAATCATGATCTATGAAGATGTTGCATACTATGCACCCAAGGGTCCACTACCTATCCTAAAAATGAGATCACAATCAAAGAGGAAAATAAATAAATAAAGAAAGGTCAAAAGGAAATGAAAAGTCAAGAGGTAAAGATGGAGAAAATGAAGAAAATAAAGAAAGAAAAGAATCAGATAATCAAGATGATGTTACGGGCATGATCTTTAGGCCTCCAAACATTTTCCTTTAAAGAGTTGAGAGGATGGATAAAAAAGCATGTTCTCAAGGACGTGCTTCACATGAAAGAAAAACACACTCGATGTACATTGATTTGGAGTCAAGTTTAGATAATGACTCAAAAGTACATGGTGCAAGAATTTCTTTTGATTTCAAAAAGATAAATCCTTCTCCAAAATTTGATCTCACATTAGAACAAGGCAGTGATCTTGATAGTGATACTCCAAAAGTTTGAAGTGATGAGCTTGGATTAACTATATATGAAAAGATGGGTGGGAGAATTTAAGTCTTAACCTTAACACCACTATCTGTTGTCAAGTTAGTAATTAAGGACTCTCCTAATTTAATGGGTGAAGTAATGAAAGTCTAGAATTTTTTCATGGGTTCTCCACCTCAAAGAAGGAAGATGACGTAATCCTTTATGAGGTATATTTTAATTAATTAATGGAATTACCTCTTGGTTACTTTCTTTTGTGCACAATGAATTATGTCTCTAAAGCCCTCACACCATGTCAATGGACCAAGGGTCAAGCTAGATACCACAAGAGCCTCTGACATACAAAGAATAAAAAGAAATCTGAGTAGTGGTATCGGCTTTGGTACCATTGGTTCATTTGATGATGATGAGTATTGTCTTATGATAATAAATCATCCTAAATCTAAGGAGGTCCCTATAAAATCATTGACTCTTACGATGGGCTTTGTTTAGAGGCATTAGATGGTCTGAATGAACTTCAAGTTCGGGATGCACTCCCTAAATTTGAAAAAGAAATTAATTCGATAGTTGATAAAATAAAAGAAACAAGTCATTTTTGAAATTATTTTTGAAATCGTCAATTGATGAACTAAAATAAATAAGTAAAAAAAAAACTTAAAAGTGCATAGCCAAGTGTTTTTGATGCTCAAATAAGAGAATTTTGATTACATAAATGCTTTGGATGATGATGGTTTTATACATAAATTGCTTACGATAACCATGCAGGTTATGTTAATCCTTTTCTTTTTCTATAAGTAATTTAAAATTCAAAGTGTTGTGCAAGTTTAACTAAAACGGGATGTTTAAATTTCCAATTGGAATTCGAAAGAGGAAGGAAACTTCTCTTAGGGGAGAGTTTCTTTCATTTAGATATTCAAATTTGGATAACTTAAGAACCCAAAGAGAAAAGATACACCCCTTTAGAGGGGAGTTCTTTCATTTGGGTATCCAGATCTGACAAATCTAAGAAGCCAGATGAAAGGAGATGAAGAAATGATGGCCAAGAAGAAAAATATCTCATTTTAAAAACTTGTATCCTTATTAGGATTATAATCTAGGTTTTTTTTTTTTTTGTGGTTCCCGACCACTTTTAATTTTTGTTGACCTTAAGTTGTAAATAAGTGGCATTTTCCACAAGGCCTTTTGCATTCATTTGATATGATATTATGATGTGATTTAATTGTTATGTTTATTTATTAAGAGTTTCATAAATCTTTATAGGTTTCTTACCCTACATGCCACTTTTGTTTTAGTCTAGATGCGATAAGGCTCTTTAAGGACCAAAATTTTTTTACTCATAATTAAATATAAAATTAGTCCAACATAGAAATATAAATGATTCTAAGAAGTAAGCTAGGGAATGTTGAGGGTCTCATGCATACATGTTGTGACTACTCATCCTTGTTAGGCACCTCTCCTCCTACGGGTCATGATAGACCACTTGACCTATAAGGGTACAACTCTATTTAGTGGATATTGTGCAATCTCAATGCTAAACTATTTTTTAAGCCAAGTTCTTAAGCTAGTACATGTCATTTATGCATTCAGAGTCAATCAGCATGTATTTCATTAGAAATAAATTAAAGAACTAAAATTTTATTTGTATTTGAGTATAATCACCCTACATAAGTAGAGAGGCCAATTAGGACCTGCTGAGTCTAGTGAATAGGTTGTTAAACCTAAGTTAATGTCCCAAGGCTACCAAGAGGGGGGGGGGGGGTGAATTGGTATTTTTAAAACTTAACCCTCTTTGTAAATTTTGTTGAACCGAAATGAAACTTTTTAATGAAATTTTTATAGAAAAGATTTTCAACCACAGATTTTTAAACTAAAGAAAAATGCGGAAAATAAAAAGCAGTAAAGTAAAAGACACAAGATTTATAGTGGTTCGGTCTAAACCAGACCTACATTCACTCCCCAGAGGCACCCTCTGAGTATTGCACTAATACCAATAGTGTATCTCCTTTTGCACCCACAGCAAGGCGGAGAAGCCTTTACAAACACTCTTTTCACCACTACCTGGTGCGACAGAGAACCGTCATACTTTTACAAAATCCCTAGTGTGGACAGAGAACCCTTCGTCCTTTCACACTTTCCTAGTGTGGGTAGAGAACCCTTCGTCCTTTCACACTCTCCTAGTGTGGGCAGAGAACCCTTCGTCCTTTCACACTCTCCTAGTGTGGGCAGAGAACCCTTCGTCTTTTCACACTCACCAAGTGTCGGCAGAGAACCGGATCTCCTTGACAGATCTCCTCACTAGAAATCTAGAAGGAAGAAAGAAAAAAAGTGAAGTAATCTCAAGACACAAGTTGGAAATCTTACCTTTGAACACCAAGTGAAGCCTTCACGCTCCAGTGGTAGAAATCCTTCTTTAAATGCTCTCTCTCACTCTCTCCTTTTCTCTTCTTCCAATAGACACGAAGATCAATGAGCAAAAAGATTGGGTGGCAGTCTAATTTGGACTATATATACAAAAGACAAGAAAAACCGCCCAAAAACTACAAGTTTTCAAATCTGTATGCAGTGGATCGTCCTGTACGATCGGGGATCATCCTGGACGATTTTACTTAAAGTGTTGAAAACGAACCTAATGTAAATTGGTACGAACTATGTTCGTATACGCTCATCGTCCCGTACGAACTATGTTCGTCCGGTACGAAACGGTTATTTCATAGGTCAGTTTCCAAAAATTCTTCAAGACGTAACCAACTGACGTAAGTCAGTTCAATTCGTCCTGGGACGAATAGGTTTCGTCCTGGGACGATTTTAAATAGAGAGCTTCGTCCAGGGATGAAAATATATTTCGTCCTGTACGATCTCATATAGAGAGTTTCGTCCTGGTACAAAAATTAATTTCGTCATATACGAACTCATACAGAGAGTTTCGTCCCGGTACGAACCTTATTTTTTGTCTGGACGAACATTGCGAGTGAGAATCCAGAGAGTTTCATCCCGGGACAAATATTAAATTCGTCCTAGATGATTAGGACTTAGAAAATTTTCTCCTCGCCCGTTCGAACCAGTGCTCTTCTGAGGGTTAATTGACATGATCATCACGTATGAACAAAGTTTGTCACGTACGATCAGTTCATAAAATTTGTCCCCCAAGAGTGTGTGTTGTGATTTTTCACTCAATTACAGCCACTCCCTTTCATTTCAAAAAAACTTGTAATTTACAAAAGAATAATTTGAAGTCTTCATCGCTTGGAGTTGATTTTCCTGAAATGTTAGTACACACTAGAGCAAAAATAAAGCTTCCAAAAAGTGTTAGGAGATATATAAAAACAATAATATTTGAAATCATCAAAATAATACAAGTTGCAAGAATATGAAACATGAAAATAGCAACTCTCTCTACAGGACCTTCTCTAGATGTCAACCCTTATTTCTCAAAAAACTTAAATAACATCATATACATCTTTCATAAAGATTGGACTCATGGTTTTAAAGCACCAAGGTGATTTACTTGCACTCTAATCTAGGCCGAGACAAGCCTAGGTTTGCATGCCATTAGTTAGGTTTGGGTCACTATCATTTAGTGCCCAACTTAGACTTATGATCCACATCAGACGCAAAATCATGAGTCCCCAACATTGGGAATCTAATCCTAAAATCTTCTCTAAACCAAAATGTAAAATACAACCCATATGGTAGATTGGAATATTTCTGAATTATTTCATAATCCCAAAACATCTCCTACTTCTCATCCTTTGGCCTCTAAAAATAAGTGCTAAAAATTGATCCAATTTAATTTAAAATTCTCACCTAATAATTTTTATATCACTCAAAAATTCTAAATAAAAATTCTACCATTATTTTAGTCAAGAGTATTTATAAGAAATATAAAGTTCCTACAATGTAATTAACTATGAAGGCATGCCTTCATAGGATATTCAAGACCCCAAAAAAGTGAAATTCCTTTCTATCTAGCTCCTCAATAGAATGTGAAAACAAAAATTATTCTCTTTGGGAAAAATAAAAAATCAAGATCGATCATTATCATCATATTCAGATGATTAATGATAAATGATATATTCTTTTATTAGGACGATATATCATTTATCATTATTATTTAGAATACGAAACTATTTATAATACATCTAGATTATCATAAATAGATACTCGATCGAACATCATTTTGACCCTGCGGGATCATATTTACTTTCTTCTTGAATTTGACTACAATATTCAAGATGAAGCTTATAGCTTTATAATTTGAATCCATCAGAGAACGATATTTTCTTCTTATGACGTGATATATTATTCATAATGATGCGTCCGACTTCAAAACTAAAATTCTAAAAATTAAATTTTCTTAAAGAAAATATATTCACAAATTGCTTTACACTTTTCATTAAAGCTCGCAAACATGTATGAATAGGCCCATGTGTGTCCTTTCAAAGTGAACTCATTTTTTTAATTAAGTATTTATTTACACTTTTCATAACTCCTAGTTCAACTAATATTTCATGCTCTTTATTATCTAATTCTGCAAGTGACTCTAGTTTCTTGAATGCTTTTTCTTACTCAATATGCTCATCTTTCATAAAACTATGTGATTTTGTTACCCTAATATGCTTCTTATTTAAATAATCAAATTCATTTAAAAAATGATGCGTGCTCCTTATCTAATGTAATGTGTTCAATTTTAAAATTAGAATGCTCATTAACTAAAACATCATGCTGACTTTTCAATTCAGAGAATTCCTCTTTCAAAACTGCATGCTGCTTTTTGAGCATCCTAAATGAATTATGAATTTGTTTTAAAATTAAAAATAGCTCATCATAAGATAACTTCCATACATCTTCTTAATCAAAGTTAACAATTGAATCCTTAGCCATTAAGCATAAATTTGTTATCTCATCTTTTGCCTCTTATTCAGATGAGTCTGAGGTTGAGTCTACCTATAAAGCTTTTTACATCATCTGCTTGCCTTTTTTAGAACTTAACTTTTCTACACTCTTCTCCTTGGTAGGGTATCTCTTTAGGCTAATTCAATCTAATCTTAGGTACCCAAATCCATGCTTCTTACACTCAAAATAAATAACATCAAATGAGACTTTATTAAATTTACCTGATCTAACTTTATTCCTCTCATGGTAGAGCTTTTGCTTTTGCTTCAGAAAGCTCCTAAAATGTCAAGTCATCAAAGCTATATCATCATTCTCCTCAACTATAGAGTTGTTATAGTTTGTGTCATCGGCCTTCAATGCCACAATCTTCTCCTTTTTCTTGTCAATTGCATCTTCAAGCCTTAAGCTCATATTTTGCTTGTAAGAAATGAGAGAGCCAAATAAATTATCAATAAATATACATCCAAGTCATTAGATTCATAAATTGCACTAACTTTAGCATCAAAATTATCAAGTAAGCAATGTAATATCTATCAACTTTTTTAAAATTTGATAGCTCCCTTCCTAATGCATATAAAGATCTCATTATTTTGGAAAACTTAATATACACGTCAGATATAGTTTCATTAGTTTTTATGAAGAAGAATTTGCATTTATGCAATAATAAATTTAATCAGGATTATTTGGCCTTATTTGTACATTCATAAGTAATGCATAGTGTATCCCAAATATCCTTACCAGTAGTATAAGTACAAACACACATGTAATCCTCAAATTTTAAATAACATAAAAAATAATTTAAAAATTTTACATTTAGTTGTGCAAGATCCTTATCTTCTAAACTCTATTCAGTAAATAAGAATACTTCTTTAACACCATTAACAATACAAAAAAGGTGTATAATAGCCAGTTTATATCATATCCCACATTCTAAAATCAATAGATTATAAAAATATAGACGTACAAATTTTTCAAAAATCAAATGAGATATTATCAAACAATGGTTGGTTAGTTATTGAATAATCCTTAATCATATTTCTATTCCCAAAGTGTATCATGGATCTTTTCACAAGATTTTTAAACCACTAATGTGGAGAACCCACTCTAATACTAATTGAAAGTTCACTTTATGGTTTTTAAATCACTTGAATTACAATGGCACACCAAGAGGAGAGTGAATTAGTATTTAAAATTTTTCTTTTTCAAAATTCCCCTTTTTAAAAAAATATAAAACAAATTGACAATCTTAAAATTCAAACTCAGATCTATAATGTGAAATCCAAAATAAATAGTTACAATTTTTTCATTTTTATTTTATTAAAAAAGCTATTTTTAAGATTTTTTAATTCTTTTTACTTTCTAACAAAAGCTAAAACCAAAAATAATTATAGAGTTTTAATATCACAAGAATATCGATGCTCAATCTAGATTTATAAGAAAGTAAAATGCAAAAATTAAAATATTGAAAATAAAAGAAATGAGTACACCATAATTTTTATAGTGGTTTACTCAACTTGACCTATATTCACTCTCTGAAGTCTTCTTTGAGTATTATACTAAAAGTCTTTAGTGTCTCTCATTTTTCTCCCACATTAATGCAAAGAAGCCTTCATGAGAATCACTCCACCTTCCCTAGTATGGGGGAGTAGCCAAATCCCTTTCAGCTTCTATGGTGCGACGGAGTAGATGAATCCCTTTTAACTTTTATGGTGTAGTGGAGTAGCCAATGGCTCTTTTACATGAAGAGGTTCATCTCAGAGTTTTCCTCAAGAAACATTTTGACTCATGGAGGAAGAAGATGGATGTTGGTTGGAACAATTATGTGCATATTCTCTCTGACACTCTCTTCATCCAACAAGGCTATTGTCCCTCTCACAACTTCACCTTTCTCGCTCCCTTGCTTAAATCTCTCTCTTCAAACCCTTAGTTATAGAAGACATACACCCCTTGACTGTCAAAGACACTCTCTCGTGAAATAAGAGATGATTAAATAGAAGGTTTTAAGAAAACCCTAATTTTTAATTTGGCTATCTCTATTTATATAGTATGATCTAAAGATCAAACAATATGATTAGTTTAATTCTCCCTTTTGGTATTGTACTATGAATGTTGACATGTACGATCTGTTCAAAAAATTTCACTGATTGTCCAATATGATCATAGTGTTATATTATATGATTATTTTTATTAAAATCATAGTTCATCTAGGACGAACTCCTGGATGATAAAAAATCATCTATGTGGATCATCCAATATGATCTCAATTGTACCTTATGATCTTAACAATTAATTGCCTCGTATTTAATTGTATAATTACAGGGATTAAATTAGGAAAGATTTTAATAAACTCATAAAGTATGATTAGAATCATACTGGATGATTAGACTAAAATTTTAATTTCAAAATATTGCTTAATATTAAATGGTGGCAAGGATTTTTTTTTATAATTGATCGTCCTGTACGATTTGAATTTTATAGTACAATTAGTTCAACTTTAATTTAATTTAAATTTTCTTAATTTAAACATTTTAGTTAATTTCTGATATGACATATCGTATAATACAATCTAGATCATCAAGTATGATCTTCAAAAAAAATTAAAACTTTTAGTTTCACTCCCCCCATATGTATGTGCATGGTTGTTAAGCTGATGTATACCTTTTTACATTGATTAACTCAAGAAAATAAAAATTATAGATTCTTACATAAATCAAATATATACTATCCATTCTTGAGTCCTAATTCTCTCACGGTGCTTGGTGTATACTGAACTTTAAATATTAATACACACAGAAAAGATATGCAATATTAAAACATAGGAAAACAAAATATAATCCAATAGAATTTGTTACCATCAAAATATAAACTCGGTTCTCATATTGCAACAAGTAATGTAGTATGAGGTGAAGTTCATAGGTCTTGCGAGATACACTCCTCAGCTGATCATTACCCTTGAGGAGAAGTACTATCATTTTTTGAGATGCCTGAAAGACAGTCTGTGGCATCTGTTAATGCCATTTCATGGTCATAATTTTTTTTATCTTGTGGAGAAAGCACAATTGACGAAGAATAACTTCATTTCCACCCAGCAAAGGTGGGATGCCAACAAGAAAAAGTTTGGAGGGGAGCTATCTAGGAGTGCATTTAGTAGAAAGAGATTCAGGTTGGAAGGTGATGATTTTATAAGGGGATGACCCATGGTATCTTTGAGTATATGAGTATTTATGTTTGTTAATAGTGTTCCAATCTATAGATTTTGCAGAATAAGGCATACGGGTTGATATTTTTATACACATGTCAGTGCTGTAGGTGTAGCCAGTATGGTCACAATGTGGCACAGTATCTATAGAGAGCGTTAGAAGGCATACCTGAAGTTAGGGGTGTATGTGAGCCAAGCCAGCTCGTGAGTTGGCTCGAGCTTGACTCGTAAATGAGCTCGCCAGCCAAGCTTATCGAGCCACGAGCTCGAGCACGTTTATCAAATGAGCTCAAATTCGAGCTTAACAAGGCTCGGCTCGTGAGCTCGCGAGCCGACTCGAAACTATTATATTTAGGGTATTTTAAAGAAACTATTGGTAGCCAGCTTATAATATGGAATTCAAACATTGCTTTTAATGTCAAATGTTGCTTTTAATGTTAATTTATATAATTTCATTGACTCGTTTTAAGTGAAGGCATCTTTTTATTAATGTAAAGCATCCTTTGCAGCTTTTCATGATAACAACTTTTTGAGATGGCTGCCATTCATAGGCGGAAAAAATAAAAACTCCATTTGGAGAGATGCCAGGCGAAAAATTAAGAATTGGATGGGAAAAATAAAAAATTGGATGGATGAGAAATCGAGTGGCTCGCGAGCTGACTCGAGCTCATTTATAGTTTGACGAGCTCAAGTTTGAGCTCTGTGGGCTCCGAAAATTCGGCCCCGGCCTCCGCTCGCTCTTCTCATTCGACGAGGGAGTTTTAACTGAATAAGTTCTGAGGTAAATTTTGGAAGGCAGATGGGTTTGTAGATAAGACACTACCCAGAGATTTCGCCCTCATTTGGTGAGGACTTTATGATCTGAGTTCTGGTTTCCTATAGGCGCAAGCCCCTATAGTTAATTACCCCTCCCGATCACGAGAGAGAACTTTCGATTAAGGCTAGTCGTCAATCAGATATGTAAAACATACGTGTATCTAGCATATAGTAGCAGCAAGGGTTTAGGATATTGGTAGAAATTGGATTTAGAAATTGAGTTGAAAGTTTGGAAATTTGAAAGGTTTGGAAGTTTGATATTTAAAACAGAAATTTCACCATCTTGCACTTAAAGCGGATGGTGGGGGAATGGATGATAGACCCGATCAAGATCCCAAGGTTCCATCATCCCGGGCCATCGGGGTCCCTGGTCTACTTAGTCAGAGGAGGTAGTCGACCCAACCTGACAGAAGGATCCTTGTCGGCAGCCATGGGTTGCTTCGTCCAAGGGGACCTTATAGACCTAGGGTGATTGTTTGTCTAAGGGGACAAATTTGAATCCACCTTAGCTTACAGAGGGCTTTGTGCCCTATCAATCATATCCTATTGATTCATATCTCAAGGATTTAACGTCATTAAGGAACGTATTAGCTCTGGCCATAACCGGTATCTGTGGTGCCATTTGGCGGCAAAACCACTCGGTTCAGAGGGCCCCGAGTCATAACCATTTACCTGCAGTGCCATTTGGCGGTGAAACTGCTGGTTAGAGGACACGTACCACGTCCTTACTGGCAAGAGATTGTTTGAGAATGGATCCTAGTGATATTTTCGACTAGGCATTTGGCTCTTTGTGAGCTAGAGTTTATTTGAATTTGTCCACCCCGACATACTGTTGCGGAGGGTGGATGAGCTTTGCTTTAAGTATGGATGAATGATTTCAAATTTAAATATTTTTGGATTTTTGGGATTTTGAGATTTTTGTGGAGTTTTATGGATTTTTTTTGATTTTCGAATATTTGAGTGGAGTTTTGGACTTTGGATATTTGGGAGACATTTGAAAATATTTGAGAAACCACTCCGGTTGAGATAATCATTCAACACGGCCATCATCGGGGTGTTCGGGGTTATTTCTCTTTATGGATTGAACCTTATCACTCTGTCGGGCTGTCGACAGAGGATCGGGTTTCGTAGACTTTGTACCCTTGAAAGTGAATTCTTTTGATTATAGGCATTGAAGGCCTAATATGAATGTATTAAAATAAATATTCTGGTCGCCACGGCCACATATTTATTTATTGGTTCGAACCTTGTCGACTCCTATTAATCCGTATAGGAGGATCGGGTTTGAGCCTGAATTCACTCGTCAACCCGCGCAGCATCCCTAGACGTCACATGTATACCAATAACACGCTCGCCGGGGCCCATGCGGGTTGAGAATATATTTCCCCCTTTAGTGTACCTATGTGTATACAATTTATAGTGCACGTGCAGAGGATATTTTTGGAATATTTATAGACGCCTTCTGTCTGCTTGTACGGATGTTGCAGATCTGGTGGCGTGGCATGGCAGCTTCTGGATAGAATTGTTCGCTGCTTCGTACAGGTAAACTGTCGTGCACTATTGTTGCTTTATGCAGGTGGATCATAATGCGCTAACTAATCTCTTGCTTTATGGTTGTAAGGACTTTCACTTGTTGAAGATCTTATATATTTGCTTGAGCATAGCACTTGTCATATTCTTCATGCGTTGTGAGTTTTGATCTTTTCGGTACAGCCACTATTGTTGCATGTAGGTAGGTAGATGTCTTCCTTCTCAGATTGAAATTAACTTCAGGATACTGCATTTACTGAAGTCCTTCTGCATCTACCCATAAGTGGCATTTTATACATACATCCATATATGTAAAGAGAATGTATATATTGCAGATCTTTATCTTTTGGTTTGTAGATGATGCTTAATTAGTGTGTATGGAGGAGCTCTTATTGCTACTAGTAGGAACTTACATTCGCTTCGTACTATCTTTCTTTGCTTGCATAAGACTAGTGCGCTTGCTTGATGATGAGTGATGATTGATTGCAAGATGTTGTTGCATTCATTCTTGGTCTTCCATATGTGTGTTGATTAGAGAATTACCACATTCTATTATATGCATTTCAATATATATGGGGATTGTTGCAAGTGCTAGGAGTCTGTCGTATGCAACTTTGCATGTGCACCATACTTATAACTTTCTTATTATCATTGTTTGAATGTGGGTTATAGTGAGCATTACAAATCATTCAACCTCTTTGAAAATGGATTGCAGTGAGTTTGCATCGTTGACATTCATTATTTGCATGCATTTTGTAGCACCATTTAAAGACTTTGCATATTTGTTTGAAATCAAATCTCCTCTTCTTTTATTGCTTGCAAAGTTGAATAGTTGCTCGTACTTCGATGTTGACAGTAGGATGCATTCACAATCATTGCATTGAACGCAAGCCTCACCATTCTTGCTGATATCTAAGAGTTCACCATGCAAGTGCTTTTGAAGCATGTTATTCATTCACCATAACAAACGTTTTCTTGCTTACGATTCATCTGATCCAGCAAAAATTGTCGGAAGAATCAACACGGACAATCTTATTTAATGCCACTTCTCTTATACTCAAACTCGATCTCAAGGCCTTGAAAGCTTGTACTCCCCTCAATGGCTTTCCTACACTTGAATGATTAGAGTTCCCTTCTTGAATATTTGGATTTTGATCGTTCATCTTTTAATCCAAAGTTTGTTTTCAAGTGTTTCAATTTGCAATTTCAATTTATCTTGATTCAAACTCAAGTTATTAATTTGTGTTCAAATACAAATCCTTGTAGCTCATCCATTTGAGTTCAATTTGGGATCAAGTGGTTCAAATTTGCAAGTTCCCTACAATCATATTGACCTCAAATCTTCATATTCAGTTCAAACTCAAGTTTGAGTCTAGTTCAAATTCAAGTTCAGTGTCAAATTAGGTCCCATGCTGTCCAAATGTTGTTCAAATTTGAGTCTGAGTTCAAATCAAAGTTCTTGTCCACCTTGTTTCAAGTATGAGTCCTCTTAGTCATCTTTTGCAAGTCCAAGTTCAAGTTCAATGCAGTCCAAAAGTTTACAAGTCCTTGTCCTTTTCAGACAAAATTTCGGCAGCCTCCCGGCGTCTCCCACGTTTAGGGGAAAAAACCAAGAGGTCGCCTACTCGCCACGCTACTAAAGGCGTGCACGGTTGGTGTTGGTGAGATACCGTGGCGGTTGTATATGTGTTTTTCTCCCACCATGCGCACTAAAGGCGTGCTTGGGGTTTTTAAAAATCATTTTTTTTTTGAAAAGCAAATTTTTGATTTCCCCCCGCCCGGGGGTACTTAAGTTACCCCGCTTCGCCGCACGTGCCGCACCGGGGTCCCATCCCACTACGCGCACTAAAGGCGTGCTTGGGACGGTTCTCCAGTTTGCCACAAACATTGAACAGAGTTTTGAGTTTAGAAGAATTCGTACCTTCGCGGGGTTGTCGTGGTTGACACATGGATCGAGGGGTCACTCGTCTACCTCATCGTAGGTGTCGCACCGGGTTCCCTCCTACCACGGCCACTAAAGGCGTGCTTAGGTGGTTTGCCGGTCCGACACGAATGTCGAGGAAAGAGAGTGGAGGGGAGCAAGCATTTATAATTTATCGTCGCTATTCTTTAATTATAAAAAAAAATAATTACATAATTATTATTGATAATTAATTACTAATTAATAATTAATAAGCTAATTTCAATCATAATTAATCAATGATTATAATTAATTTAAAATTAATTATAATCAATCATATAATTATGATTAATAATTAACTAATAATTATTAATTAATTACAATTAGATAATTAATTACTATAGTAATTAAATAACTATTAAAATTAATTTAAAAAAAAATAACAATTAAAAAGAAATCCCTCACCCTCTCTTCCTCACTTGATCGGCCAAAGACCGGCTGAAGGAGCGCGTCGGGCACGGTGGAGAGGAAGAAATCGGGTAGGGGGGATTCGGCTGGAGCAAGGTAGGAATTCTCCTCTCTCTCTCTCTCTCTCTCTCTCTCTCTCTCTCTCTCTCTCTGGTTTGATGGGAAATGGGCAGGAGGAGGCTGGCTGTGGAGATGGGGTCGACCGGAGCAGGCGACGAGTTGGAAGGAGCTCGATCGTGGGAGCGGGATCTGAAGAGGGTATCGGGAGGAAGAAACGAACGAGAAGAGATCGTGGAGGAAGTGCTTCGTGTGTTCTGCGATAGGGAAGAGCAGCAGGGAGGGACGAATGGAAGAGGAAGGAGCTGCTTGCGATCATGGAAGAGAGGAAGCGTCGGTGTTCTGCGAATGAGGGGGTTTCCTTCTCATTTTAAAGGCCCGATCCGGGATGCGATCGAGACGAGCTCGCAGCTTTTCCGCAGGATTTCGCGGGACAGAGACTGAACGGCGCCGAACTCAGCGAGATCTCTGCAGAAATTATGGATCCAATAGGTTAAAACTGGTATGCATTTCGTTTCATTCCTTCTTTGGTATTATGTGGAGGTTAACAAAAATAAAATTTATAAGTTGACTAACACACTTTTTTTCTTGGGATTCATGATGCTGACAAATTTTCTTCATGTTTGATTCGTTTGGCTTCAGCAAGTCCTTTATCCAAAATTCATCATATAATACCCAAATTTTTCAAAATGTAAGCATAATTTTGAAAACATCAAAAATATTTTAATGGAAATCTATTTGTAATTTCAAACATTTTGATATATATATATATATATATATATATATATATATATATATATATATATATATATATATATATATATTCTTTTAATGGAATTTAAACTTAAGCATTTAAGTAAAACTTAATTAGCAGTTAATTAATGAAATATCCCTGTAATATATTTCAGCCCACTGCAGCTTATCTAATGCATTACATACACTGCAGTAATTTCCACTAAATCCTCCACTAAGCAGACCATGCAATGGGCAGAGTGGCATCATGCGGCTGAGAATGATTTGGGAATAACTGTAGTGGGAAAGGCATTATTCCATTTCATTTCTTTCTCCCTACCTGATCCTCTCTGGAATTCAAAAGCTGGCCGTGAGGAAGAGCTGGGGGGAAGTTGCTGCGGGCTGCAGCTTGTTGTGGGGGAAAGGTCAGCAAGCAAAAGTAAAGGAAAACAGTAAGGTAAGAGCTATGCGTTTCAGAAAATCATGATTTGCTAACATCGATAGTTGCTGGATTTCAGTAAGGGATGGCTGAAATTAATGTTTGCTTAATTCAGTTTGCAGAAAGCAGAAATCAGCTATTGTTTGCTGAAATCAGTAAGGAAAAGAGAAAGAAAAGCTAAAATTAGTAGGGAAAGGAAGGGAGGAAGAGGAAAAATAGGCAAGTGAAAGAGTTTGATTGAATGCGGAGAAGTTTGGTGGGGGTAAAGAATTCAAAATTTTATAGGGTTTATTGTAAAACATTTTGTAAGGGAATTTATGCATGAAATCCCTATTTTTAGGTTGTTTATAGAAGGAGAAGAAAGCATGGTCTAGGAGAAAAAATTCATAACAATGTGAGATACCCAACCTATAATGTAGGAAATACGAGCATTTTTATATACTTATGTTGACGAATATTTTCTCATCGACTCGACCCCGGTTGAGCTCGATAAGGCTCGATCGCGCTCGATCAACTCAATTAATCATCGTCGAGGTGAAATTAATCCGAATTGTCTTGCATCCACACCTCTTGGATCGCCTTCATTGTCTTGCATCCACACCTCTTGGAAGTTCTAAAATTGCTGATATGGAAGAGGAAAACTGCTGTACACCATTCTTCTTCAGCCCTTGGAAGACCTCTAGCTGCTGTGTTAGAAGAAGAGCTGCTGTCCAAGACTTCTAAGAGTCAAAAGCTGCTATTTAGACACCTTGATTTGCTCTACAAGACCCTTAGGATCCAATCCTCCTACCCGTTCTACATCATTAACAATATGAATTTGAATAGCTGATTGTTTACTGCGATCTAAATCGTACTATACGATTAACAAAGCAATTTTTAAATTCAACTTTTTTTGTTAACTAATGCCACTTTATTTTTAGAATTTATAAAATTATCATTGATATCATATTAATCGTACAATATAATTATGTCAAAAAATCAAATGCATTGGTTAACTCTATTTGACCTCGTACTTTCCTTGTGTATGTGTGATTGTTCAAAGCACTTTATACCTAACATACAAAAGACTAAAGAAAAAATAAAAATTGTGGGCTCCGAAAATTGGGCCCCGGCCTCCGCTCGCTTTTCTTATTCGGCGAGGGAGTTTTAACTGAATAAGTTCCGAGGTAAATTTTGGAAGGCAGATGGGTTTGTAGATAAGACACTACCCAGAGATTTCGCCCTCATTTTGTGAGGACTTTATGATCTGAGTTCTGGTTTCCTATAGGCGCAAGCCCCTATAGTTAATTACCCCTCCCGATCACGAGAGAGAACTTTCGATTAAGGCTAGTCGTCGATCAGATACGTAAATGATACGTGTTATCTGGCATATAGTAGCAGCAATGGTTTGGATATTGAAGATTAGGTTTGGATTTGGGTATTTAGAAAAGTTTGAAAAGTTTGGTATTTAAAATAGAAATTTCACCATCGAGCACTTAAAGCGGATGGTGGGGGAATGGATGATGGGCACGATCAAGATCCCATGGTTCCGTCATCCCGGGCCATCGTGGTCCCTGGTCTACTTAGTCAGAGAAGGTAGTCGACCCAACCTGACAGAAGGATCCTTATCGGCAGCCATGGGTTGCATCGTCCAAGGGGACCTTGTAGACCGAGGTTGAATGTTTGTCTAAGGGGACAAATTTGAATCCACCTTAGCTAACAGAGGGCTTTGTGCCCTATCGATCATATCCTATTGATTCATATCTCAAGGATTTAACGCCATTAAGGAGCGTATTGGCTCTGGCCATAACCGGTATCTGTGGTGCTATTTGGCGGCAAAACCACTCGGTTCAGAGGGCCCCGGGTCATAACCATTTACCTGCAGTGCCATTTAGCGGCGAAACTGCCGGTTAGAGGACACGTACCACGTCCTTACTAGCAAGAGATTTTTTTGAGAATGGATCCTAGTGATATTTTCGACTAGGCATTTGACTCTTTGTGAGCTGAAGTAAATTTTAATTTGTCCGCCTCGACAAACTGTTGCGGAGGGCGGATGGATTTTGCTTTAAGTTTTTTTTTTTGATAGATTTATTTCATTTTAAACATTTTTGGGATATTTTGGAATTTTCTGGGATTTTTGTGGAGTTTTTGGGTTTTTTGTACAGTTTTGGCATTTTTGGTGGATATTTTGGGTAGAGTTTGAAAGTATTTGGAATGGACTTTTGGGAGACAATTGAAAGTATTTGGGAACCCCTCCGGTTGAGATTTACAATCAACACGGCCATCATCGGGGTGTTTGGGGTCACTTTCACTTTATGGATTGAACCTTGTCAACTCTATCGGGCTGTCGATAGAGGATCGGATTTCGTAGGCTTTGTACCCTTAAAAGTGAATTCTTTTTTATTTTAGGCATTGAAGGCCTAATATGAATATATTAAAATAAATATTCTAGTCGCCACGGCCACATATTTATTTGTTGGTTCGAACCTTGTCGACTCTTATTAATCCGTAAAAGAGGATCGGGTTCGAGCCTGAATTCACTTGTCAACCTGCGCAGCATCCCTAGACGTCACGTGTATACCAATAACACGCTCGCCGGGGCCCATGCGGGTTGAGATTGTACTTTCCCCTTTAGTGTACCTATGTGTATACAATTTATAGTGCACGTGCGGGGGTATTTTGAAATATTTAAAGATGCCTTCTGTCTGCTTGTACGGATGTTGCAGATCCGGTGGCGTGGCGTAGCAGCTTCTGGATAGAATTGTTCGCTGCTTCGTACAGGTAGACTGTCGTGCACTATTTGTTGATTTTTGTAGGCGGGTCATAGTGCACTAACTAATCTCCTGCCTTTGTTCGTAGATGCTTGTATTCGTTGTAGTTGTTTGGTTCATGTAGTACATCCGTCATTGTTATGAGTGGACAGGTAGATGTATTCCTTCACAGACGAAAATTGACTTCAGGATACTGCATTTACTAAAGTCTCTCTGCATCTACCCATAGATGGCATGTTATACATACATCTGTATTCGTAGATAGATTGTATGTATTGCAGATCATTATATTTGCTTGTGTATCTTTTAGTAATTGTGACAACCGTTGTTTGTATCCATGAGATATCTAATGTCAGTTGTAAGGGAGTCGTTGTTTTCACATCTTAGCCATCATCATCACTCATAAGTGGGCTAACATATTTACTATGTCTCTTGTAGAGAAGTTAGATCCCTCTACCTCCCTCATGAATAAATTGTATCATTCATTAGAGACACCATTTTGTTGCAAGTGGTGTCTAAGGTTCTTTGTAGCAGCCTTCCTTATTCATTTATGAATCCTCTGGTCATTGCTCCCATTAGCTATCATTGATAGTAGGCGGACTATTTTCCTTACGACCTCTTCATTTTGCTTGTGGATATGTTGCATTCATTGTGTATTGCTCCCCCATCAATTGCAAGCGAATTGACAGATTTGTTTGTGAATCCCTTGATATTAGCCACAAACCAACCCTCATTTGAATCTTCTTATCACTTGCAAACAAATTAATCATGCAAGTTCTTTGGCCTTGGGGATGGTTCACAATATGTGTAGGGGCTTAATATTCAATATTTGTTTGATATCCATATTCTATCGAGCATGAAGTCTTGTTATGCTTATTATATATCAAACCTTTCTAGTGGAATTTGATTGCATGAGTTTTTATCATCATTTGTAAGTAAATGATGCTTGTAGGTTCTATATTCATTGCAAGTCTTTCTTATCATCACAAGTCTCATATATGTTCCTTTGCATTTTGTTCACCAACATCTCCTTGTCGATTATTGCTTGCGAACAAATAACATATCATGACATGGAATTTAAATTATTTATGATTCATCACTATTTGTAAGCAAGTGGAGTTTGCAAGTCTCTTATTGTCCACAAATTGATTTAAGTTTGAGTTCTTGTAGTCATTTTGAGATCAAGTTCCAACTCAAGTCCAATATGAGTTCAGTTCAACATCAACCGCTTAAGCTTGATTTAAGTATGATTTTATACTCAAAGTATAGTTCATTGAGGCTCCAATTTGAATTCAATATAGACTCGAATCAAATTTTCACTTGAATCTAATGCTCGATTAATGTCCATATTAGCTCAAGTCAATGTTCAAGCTTGAGCCAAAATCTCGTGGTTCAAACCAACTTTCTGTCAATGCTCATTTTCTTCAAGTTCAAGTTCCAAACTCATGTTTACTATGCTTGATTCAAACCAAGTCCAAGTTGTTCGTTTGATTCAAATCTTAAATTATGGTTCATTTAAGTTCCAATTTAGGTTCAAGTTAAGTTCAATGTGATTTAGTCCAAGTTCTTGTTCTTTGCACCAAGTTCGTTTGAGTTCAATCAAGTCCACTTGATTCAAGTCCACAAATCCCAAATGGTTTCAAGTCCTTGCCTTATTTCAGACAAAAATTCGACAGCCTCCCGACGTCTCCCCCGTTAACGGGAAAAGACCAAGAGGCCGCCTACCCGCCACGCCACTAAAGGCGTGCACGGTTGGTGTTGGTGAGACACCGCGGCGGTTGTATTTTTTTATTTTTCTCCCACCACGCGCACTAAAGGCGTGCTTGAGGTTTTAAAAAGCATTTTTGAAAAAACAGTTTTTGATTTCCCCCCGCCCGGGGGTACTTATAAGTGACCCCACTTCGCCGTACATGCCGCACCGGGGTTCCACCCTACCACGGCCAATAAAGGCGTGCTTAGGACAGTTCTCAAGTTTGCCACGCATATTGAAGTAGGGTTTTGAGTTTAGAAAAGTTCATACCTCCGCGGGGTTGTAGTGGTTGACACGTGGATCGAGGGGTTACTCGCCTATCTCGTCGTAGGTGTCGCACCGGGTTCCCTCCTACCACGGCCACTAAAGGCGTGCTTAGGTGGTTTGTCGGTCCGACACGGACATCGAAGAAGGAGAGTGGGGGGGTATTTCTTTATTATTTCAAATTAATTATAATTATTTAATAATAATAATAATTAATTAATTAGAATAAATTGAGTTTAATTAATTATAATTAATATATAATTAACTAATAATTAATTATTAAGATAATTAATCATAATTAAATTTAATTAATTATAATTAATTAATGATTAATAATAATTAATTATCATTTAAAATAATTATTTATAATTAATTTAATTAATTAAGACTAATCCATAATTATTTAATAATTATAATTAAAACCAATTAAACATAATTAACTTTAATTAATTATGATTAATCGAATATTAATTATAATTAAAATTAATTAACTAATTCAAAATTTAAACTAATTAATTATAATTATAATTAAACAATTATAATAAAAATAAAATAAAAATAATAATAATAATAATAATAAAAATGCCCAAAAAGGGGCTGTTTGGCACGGGTTTGGCCGCAAGAGCGCGTGAAGGGGAGATCGTCACCTTCACAGCGGCAAGCGAGCTCTCGGCCTTGCTTGCGGTCCAACAAAAGGGAAGTCGTCGGAGGGGGCGAAGTTGTGCGCAACAGGGAGAAAGTTTTCTCCACAGCCGCAAGCTCCTGTTTTTGTTTCCAATCAAAATGTCGTAACTTCCACTCCCGCAGGAATGGAAAGTCGTCGCTGGGAGCAAGGTCGCACAGCCAGGAAGGAGCCGAAGCAGCGACGGGAAGGGAGAAGGTTAACTTCACAGCCGGCGAGCTCCTGTTGTTACTTACGACCAGAATGTCGTGACTTCCGATCGGGTAGGTAGGGGAAAGCTTCTTTTCCTTCTTCTTCTTCTTCTTTCTCTCTCTCACTCTCTCTCTCTCGGCTGCTTGGAGGAGTGAAGTCGCACGGCTACGAAGGAGATGGGGAAGTCGTGTGGATGTTGGGAGGAGAAGCAGAGAGGAATCGGGTGGAAGAGAGCCGCGAGAGGTATCGGGGGAGAGCAGCCGAAGGCTCTGTTCGGGTGGCTATTTAACGACGCGAATGAGCCTCCTCGAGCGGAGTTTGAGCGGGAATCGCGGGAAATCGACTGGAGCGGCGCCGTTTGCAGCGGGATTTCGGCACGATTTTGTGGATCCGACGGTTACAGCAGGTATGCACGTTGGATTTTTGGTTTTCTCTCTTTTTGCTCTTTTGGATTTGATCTAGAGGTCAACAAGCTCATCTTCTGAGCTCAACTCGAGCTCGAGTTCGAGCTCGCTTTCCGAATAATGAGCTGAGGTCAATAATGCTAAAACTCGACTCAACTCAACTCGTTTACACCCCTACCTGAAGTCGTAGGTAGTGAGAGCCAAAGATTGCAGTTATTCCCATCTAAACAATCAATAAGGCATCACTATCAGTTAACACATTTTTTGAGAGAAGATTGGAGCATCACTATCAAGCTTATAAAACATGATCATCTCCAAACTATATCTATCTGATAAGGATAGTTAATATATTTTTCAAATAAAGACTAGAGCCCCATCATAGAGATAGCTAACCTTGACCACCTCCAAACACGATCCATCTAATAAGTACAGTCAACAACTTTTTTAAGCAAAGACTAGAGCGTCATCATAGGAACTACAAGCCTTGATCGTCTCAAAACCCAATCCATTCGATGAAGAAATTCAATAGTTTTTTCAAAGAAAAATTGGAGCCTCACCAAAAACAATAAGCCATGATCTACTATGTTTTTTAATATAATGCCACACTTTTTTTCCACCCATTTTGCAAAATTAAAATTTGGAGCATATAAGGTAGAATATTGTCCCTCCCCTAATTTTGGGTGGGGTGAGAGAGAGAGAGAGAGAGAGAAGTTGAAAATATTTTTGAAATTTGTTTAAAATTCTTAAAATTTTCTGGACCAATAATTGGTTTTTTTTCTTTTTTTTTTAATTAAAAAAGGAAAATAGTAAAAAAATTATTGAGCCTACATGTGTTTGAAGACACGTGTTGATCACATGATTTTTAGGCACTAAATTAAAAAAAAAATGCTGCCAACATGGCACCAGACATGAGCACTCAATAAGCATGAGTGACCACTACAAGTAAGAGATGACTTAGTTCACAACCCCAAGAGTGACACACATTGATTACATGGGGTGGTCATGCATTATAATTTTTTCAAAATTATAATTTAGCATCATAAAATCTTTTTGATGAATAAAGTAATACTTTTGAAATAATGCATACTCGACATCCAAAAATAGGAGGAAACTAATACATCATAAAAAATTGACTTAGTAATGTCTCGCTAAGCATTAAATTGAAAACTTTTAGAATTAAATTTAGGACTATCGAAATTCTCATTTTAATAAACTTAAACTAAACATCTTGATGAGATGAATCCATCAACACGACGAGTGATCTAATCAGAGTCCAAACTAGTCAAAATCAAGCACTTAAAATAAAATTAAAAATTTTAGAATATTTATTAGAGGACCAGATGATATTCAAATATCACATATTTGCAGAAAAATAAAAAATAAAAAATTGATGAGATGAATCCAATGATCCTAATATTTCATAATTTGACATCATTAAGACACGTAAATACTAAAGAACAGCATATGATCAATTAATATAAGACATATGATGAAGTATTTTAGATCTTGGCTATATTTACATAGCATACCACTATAAATATAATCTTATACAAAAGAGAATTTCAAGGTAGCTTAGAGGCTTGAAGAATTCTAGAGCTCCATCAAATCACTACATGACTGCCAATTTTAGACCATTGACAGATCATATCCAATAGACCACCACCTAACCACCTTTTGACCAATATTTCTTAATTTTTTACTATTATTGCTTGATTATAATCCTTTAAAATTAGAATACAGTCCTGCAATCACTTTTGTCTGATCCTCTGACTATCAATTTTTTATTATGGTTCGTTAATTATAGTCTCTAAAAAACTGCCGCCTAGCAAATGTCTTCTAACCACTATTGCCCAATCGTGGTCCTATAACCATTGTTACAAGAGTGTAGACCATTATCGATTAACAACAGTCTCTCGACAACCATTACATACCTTGATCATTTGACCACCATCGCTTTGCTATAGCCCTCTGACCACCATCTAACAACAATCCTTGACCACCTTGCATGACTACGATACTCTAATCAATGTCGGTGAACTACAGTCCTTTGATAATCATTATTCAATTATTTTTATAACCACCATCACCCTACTTTGATCTTCTGACCACCATCACCTAAATATAGACTTGTAGCCACCATCTCTTGATTAGATCCTCCAAAAAATTTCACCCTACTAGCATCCTACGACCATCATCATATGAATATAATCTTTAACAACCATTTTAATACTCCAATCTTCTGACCACAATCACCAAACAATGGTCCATTATCTTTTAATTGCAATCTCCTAACTAGTGTCACCCCCTTATAGTCTCATAACAATTGTCACCCAACTATATAAATGCAATCAAACTTTATCGACCACCGTCATAAATAGTGTACCATTATCTTTTGATTTATTACCTAACTACACACGGCTACACCAACTTTTCTTTTAGTGATAATGTGAAGTAGGCTGACGATAAAATATAACCACCATTCTCTAAAAAATGAGGATGAAGTTCAATCTTGACTCCAATACCAATTAAATATTAACGTATGTGTTGGTTATCTTTTGATTTATTACATAATCTAATAAAAATTCAATAAAATCAACTAAATATCCTTGCTAAGTAGAATAAAGTTTCAATAGCATCTTAACGTATTTGTTGGTTATTTCTTAATTTATTCCTTAGTTGACCTCATTGGTTCCACAGAAATTAGCACAAATTCCTTGATAAACAAGAGTCGTGTGGCCTAAATGACGAAGTAGTAGATAAACTTAACAAGTATCTAAAGCACCTTGTCGGAGCACTCGATTTAATGTCATTTAGGTTATTGCTAGTTCTAAGTTTTTAACTTCTAGCACCTCGCATTAAAACCAAACAATAAAATTCCTTAGTTACTTGCCTTGCTTTTTCCTCATATTCAGAAGAACAAGAGAATTCTTCATTGATTTCTAAACATTGGTGATTTGAGGGACAAATTAATTCTTGAATTTAAAGTATGAGTTAATAGTCCCAAGTAGAAGAGACAAAAACCATTTAAATAGTATTTCCTTAATGCTCCTAAAGAATAATTAATTCTTGAATGTATTATTGATATTCAAATAGAAGTGGCCAACTTAAAATATGTGGCATGATCAAAGAAATCTAACATCCTTCATATGAATCTAGTTCGGAGATTTTGAACATTGATGGGAGCTGTGCATCTCTAATATGTACAAAATTGTATTTGAAAATTGTTGTAGGCACGTCATAGTATGAGGGAGGGGGTAACGAAATATTAATAATACTTCTTTTATTGAGGTTAGTCTTGATAATTGTTGGAGTAGAGATGAGTGCCGTGAAACTTAATTATCACCTATGACTTAGAGAATTATAAGATCTTTAGGAAGAATCTCAACATTAGAAATGATTCTCAAAACTCCCATGTAAATTTCTTGAAATATTCTTATCAAGTGAACCTCCATTCAATTTACAAAAAAGTGATAAATCTTGTTCCCCATTTTTAGAGCTCTCCGTTTCATCAGGATGATCCATTGTTTGGCTTCTTATTCTAAGCATTTTTCATGCTCGCAACATCAACAAGATGTAGGATCCAAGTTTATTTATCTTTGATGCCAAAATCTTACGAGCAAGCGCAACAAGCCTATTATAAAAAATAGAGAAAAAATAAAACTAAAGAAAAAAAACTTCCAATTTTTCATTCCTTGACCTTTTACTTATAGGTTTAAATCAGTGTTTAATGCTACATGAACGATTACATTTGAATAGTACAAATAAATTTATATAATAAAGCTTAGCAATAATGCAACAAAAATATATAAATCCTTCTAACTGATAGCTATCCAAGCACTTAGATAATTCTTGCCAAGTTCTTAGCTAAGGATCAAATCATTTGAGCAAAAGTAACCTTTAAATTATTTAGCAAACTCAATAGCAGTTTCTCTTGGCTAGTTCATTCTAAGTGACCAAGAAGCTTCAAGTCATTTTAACAACTTTAAGTACATCCTCTCTTTTAGCATCTTCAGCTTAAGGGCAAATAGATCTAAGTGATTTTAATATATAATGCTCCTTTGGGAAAAATAAGAACTTAACTAAATTGATTCAAATGTTGGGTGCCTTCCCAAGTCTTATTAAGGATTCTGATGACATTTCTACTTTTGAGTTATTTAATAAACACATTACAATACAACCATATCATAAACTTTTATCATTTATAGTTATATTGTTTTTCCCCTAGACATGCACCAAAGGGAGACTTTGAATCATTTTGAATTTATTATGACTAGGACACAACTAACAAAGACCACCACTCTCCAACTCTTATAACAATGGACCATATCAACAGTCATAATATTTGAAGAATAATGCTACAATGCCCAAGTATATTTCACAACTAAAACCACTTAAAAAACTATTAGATGCAAGACACATGAAATATATATCATCATCCACCATCTTTGTAGATTTAGATTTCGTTTGGAACGGCTTTTTTACTGCTTCTTAAAATAGCTTTCTAGTACAAAATTAAATTTTTTGTACAAGAAAGCTACTTTAAGAAGCAGTAAGAAAGACGTCCCAAACTATTGAGTTGTGCAGCAAAACATTTTACTTCTTTGAACTAATTGCATTAGTAATATGTCACTGGTACTAGCATTCAAGCAGACACCACTGAATGATCACATAATAAGCTAACATTTTAAGAAAGCATTCACAGAAGAAACATCTGAATGGGAAAAAAATAAAGAACAGCAACAAGAAGTACACATGTTATCAAACTCTTCACTTTTAGTGTAACAGAGAGTATTGTTTCATCCTCCTTACTGCATCATAGAGTGGTAGATTGGTCATAAGATCCTGCACAGATAAAACACCTTCTAATAATCACAACTTTCCATTTATCCCACCACAACAATTGCAGAAACATGAAGATCCATTCCAGCAACCCAAGGAAATTAATCCTTTCCAACTGCAGCAGCAGCAGCAGTTTGAGCAGTCTGGCTTCTGGATTTTAATCCTGCAGCAACAATTTGCTGTAAAAGTAGTAGTACTTTTGATGTCTGCTCTTGGCTTTTGAAGACTTTGACGCAGCTTCTTATGCCTTTGCACTGTGGTAGCTTTTTCCATCTCCTTGATGAAGTGGGAGAGGTGGACGATATAATCGGGGTAGAGCTCGAGATTGCAATGTGTACCGCCTTTGATCCACAAGGGCTCGTAGGGCTCTCGGGCCAGCTTCCACAGTTTATTTCCATGGAGCCAGTTCACAACTTCATCATCCGTTCCCTGGCCAGGAGCAGAAAGTTCAACATTAAGATAGAGTTTTTATGTTAACAAAGAGCAAGCAAATTCAAATTTAAGTTGTCAATGAGTTACCTACATGGATTACAAGTACTGGGCATTTCACCTTTTTAATCTTGTTAACATTCTGCATATGAAGAAGAAACAACAATTTAAACAGGGAATCATATGTGATTATGAGTTAAAAGAAAAAAAATTATCAATGCCAAAACTCACTTTATAAATATCCATGCAGAATGAGAAATTTACATGACACAAAACCCTAAGGCCAGATAGTATTGCACTATGAAGCACAACACCTCTCAATCTTGGCAAGCGCGCGGCCAAGTGTAATGTCGGTCCGCTACCGAGGGATTGGCCATACAATACTAGATCTTCTTGACTCACTCCATATTCAGTTTGAAGGCACTCATAGATCGCTTCTATGTCTGCATAAGTGTTTGATTCACTTGGCTGTGCATCATGAAAAGAACATAGAAACTATAAATGATATTTCTTGAATGTATATAAGGAAATGCAACAACAGAACTAATAACCATGAGAAAGCTTGAAAGCATAGAAGCAAAGGAAAAATAGAAAAAAAAAACACAGGTATTGCATGAGAACTATGGTTTCTCAACTGTGAACCAAAGCTCCAGTAGTAGTTGTGTGAATATGTTTCTATGACCAACTTTCTAGTGTTTAGAGTAGGGAAAGTTGTACCTTACCAGACGAAGCCCCATACCCAGAGTAGTCATATCTGCAAAGTGAATAAAGTATTCAATTAAATAGTTAAAGCAAAACTAATAGCTCTCAAATTATAATCAACAAAACAACGTTTACTGATATGGGGAACAAATCTCCTATCAGAATTTATTTGAATTGTAATCCAATCTCAATAAAATAAATATAAAATAACAATTTTTATCAGATTGACTAAAATTATCCACAACAAAGTACAAAGGAAGCTAGAATGCTTCTAGCAGGTGGAGTTATCCAAATGCTTCTTTGCCTTTGTGAAACATAAGAAGTGCACAGAGTCTAAAGTCAACGAAAAGAAAAGAATTGTTCACAACAAAGGACTTAAAACATCATGATTATTGTCCTTAAGCCAACTACTAGTATCTGACATCATGAATGCAACATTAGGTGCTAAATCTAGTTTTTTGCATATCTTTTTGCACATCATTTAGCCAAATTATCATATTCATTTTTCTTCCCAGCCTCGTCACATTAGTATTATCAACCGAACTTATTGGCGTATTTACTATTCTATGTCCATGCCCAAATCACTAGTATAGTTTTACTATCTAATCTTAAATAGTTGCAATTCCCATAATCTATAAAATATAATCATTTCTCATACTATCCATATAAGTAAAATATAATCATTTCTCATACTATCCATATAAGTTTAAATAGACATCCAACTTAATATTTTCATTTCTGTTACTACACTGCACCTAATTATCAATGACTTCCTCATGACCCAAGTCATAAATCCATATAGCAAATCCATGTTATTCTCCTATAATAAAGACATGTTGAGGCACTTCTTAATTAACAACTTGGATTTAATTTTGGAAGCTATAATCTCAATAATATCCCAATTCTCTTATATAATGGATTAAGACTGCTAAACTCATCATATCTGAGTATCACTTGATCTTCTACTAATATTGAATCATAACCAGCTCCAAATCCACTAATATATCATAGATTAAATATCTATTCCACTAACTCTAAGACACTTGACTTTTCAAAATCTTCTCAATTATTTTAGCTTGCACCATCTCTAAATGATGCTCGACCCGCCAAAACATACATTTCCTCTTTAAATTTATTATATTTTGTAAATATCTCTGCTGTTGTAGAAAACCGTTTTGCAACATAAATACTTCTATTATTAGTCATAGATCCATCATATGTATTTTAATAACTTTAACATATCTTTGATGCATTTCATATATTCTAATACTTTCATATGTCTTTGACATGCATATTTTTTTGTCTTTAATGCCCATCAAATCAATATTGTGGTCAAAATAGAAGAAAGAAATGAGAGATGTGTGAGATAATAAGAGAAACAGAGAGAGACCAGAAGAATAAAGTGGATTATTAGACAAAAAAGGGGAGAATCCCATCTTTTATTTAATAATAATTCCATAATTCAAATAGCCATAAAGATCCCTATTTAGAGTTAGAGGACTCTACGATTACAAGCAAATAAAGCAACTATAATTCAAAAAATGTAGCAAAGCAAGAAATAATCCTAATAAGACAACATCAAAATTTTCCAAAAATACAAATGATAACTAAAGACATAAATTATTTAATTAATCATGTTGTCAACATCAAACACAAGTTTGGATTGTACGATAGTCATCAATTATCATGATGTAAGAAGAGCTCTCAGGAGAGTTAAACTAAAGCTACAAATTCATGATGAGCTGATACTCATCAGGAGTTACCCATGATTCATATGATGGTGGATGACTTCTCCATTAGATAAAATCATATTGTTCGCCCGAAGTACCTAACATAACCTCATCTTAAAAAATCTAATTAATAATTAGGATTGGTGGCAAAAGCTAGAAAAAATATTATATTTGGTCTTAGAGGTGTCAAAATGGGTCAAGTTCGGGTCCAACCCGAACTAACTCGGGTCTAAACAGGTTGATCCTAACCTGAATCGGTTTTGCAAACGGGTCCGGAATTTCTACCCAGACCCGACCTACGTGGGTTACCGGGTTGACTCAACACGACTCATAAACCCGCCACTAAAAATGGCGTGCACTGAGTTCGGAAACGAACACAAGTACACTATAAGCGAGCGAGAACGGGCAATAGGGCTATGGAATGATTAGGGTTTAGCAAATAGAGGAAGTCAAGGTAGTCATCAATGGCGAGGTTGTAGTCTCATAGATGAGCCCGAGATCGATGGCCCTTGGGGGGGTCTACAAGACCGGCACCGAAATCAAACGGCGTTGTAGGTTTTCCGGTGGATACTTCTAGTCATCACCAACTAGGGTATTCTACGTAAGCAGTGGTCATCAGAACCGATTTGATATCGGCCGGGCTCCAATCGGGATGACCTGCCTTGAGAAGTGCTATAAGGCAACTAACATGCGGGCTATTGAAATTGTTCAATTTAGTTTTTCGATTGATGAAATTCTTGCAACATGTGTGTTTTTGATGATTCCAAATATTATTGTTTTAATTACTTTTTCTCCTAACATATATTGGATATATTGCTTTTGTTGTTTGTTATACTAATATTTCAAGTAAAATCATACTCCAGATTGTTGAAGACTTCAAATCAGATTAAATTAGGGTTCATTATAAATGGAGTCTGTATTTTTATTTTATTGAGCCTGAGAGAGTGTGAGTGTAATTGAGTAACCGTGCACACACACACTGGGGAGTGTTTAAAATCTGTAAATTTTTAAAACTAACCGTACTATAAGATTTCAATTCGTACGGGACGATTTGTTCAATTATTTCCTCCTACGAGCAATTAAACGAACTGAGGGAATAATTTTTTTTCTAAGTACTGATCGTACTATACGAAGTGATTATAGTATAGACAACATCCAAAGTAAGAAATTGATACATCCCTGTTCGTCCCGACGATTTCTGAATTTTTTTTGAACTGTTCATATTGTACGAAGTGAACTTCTGACGTCCATAGTACAAAAAAAGGGTTCCTTTTCATTCCGACGAATTTCAATTTTTCTATAACAGATCGTACTGTACGAGTGACCGTCGTACAGAGGAAGTCTAGAGTACAAAAAGAACGGGTTCCTTTTCGTCTTGACCATACCTGTTAAAGGCGAATGATGCACCATGGCTCAAAGGTCCCTTTGGAGCCACGACATATAGCACACGGTGCAGCGCGCGCCATTTTGAACATAACGCAAACTATATAATAATTATAAAATAATAAGTATGAATATGAAATATCATTAAAAATGAAAGACAATCATAATATATATAAGTTCGACTAAGCAACATCCAAATGTCTCATAATTCAAATATTACAATTTTATTTTTTAAAAATCAAATAAAAATTTAATCTACTCTTCTTGGAAATCATCATCATCAGCAAATGTTAAAAAAGCTTCATTATCTTCATCAACATTGTCTCCTACTTCATAATCATCTTCATCACCCTCCTCATCCTCATTCTCAATAACAACATCATGCCTAATTTAAGATTCCTTCTCTTTCTCTTTAGATCTATCCCGAATATTATAACTTTTATCATAAACACCAGTACCCTTAGCAACACTTGTCCAAGTTAAATCTTCCTCTCCAACAATAAAATCATTTTCTTCATCAGACTCACATCTAATTTTCCAGTTAGCCATTCATTTGCATCATCTATCTCAGTCAAAGAAATAGGATCAATCACAGCATGATCTAATTTGCTTCTTCCTTTGCTATGAAACTGCAATTAAAATATTATTACATTACTATATTATGAACATATATAAAAAAACAACACGTACACTGTAAAATACTTACATGTTCAAAAATATTCCAATTATGTTCGCATCCAGATGAACTACATATTAGACTTAGAACTTTGATAGCAAAGTTTCGTAAATTGGGAGCTCCTTTCCATATGCCAACCACCAATCAACCGGAAGAAATGAATTTTTTTCAATATTATATACTTGCAAATCAGTCTTAATTTTTTTATAAATAATGATACCAGGAGATCGGGTAGATCTTTTTCTTACATCTGGAGGAATATCAAATAGTCATTCACCCCTAATGTATAAACTTAATTCATTACTGATTTTATCTTCGTCAGCTATATTTTAAGATAATCTTACAATACATTGGTAAAGACCATCGACTATTTCTTTATCCATGGCAATATTACAATTATTGAAGAAATATTCATGATTTAAAAAATGTCCCGCTGCATGTAGAGACCGGTGTAATTGTACTTCCCATCTTCTATCAATCATTTTAAAAATTTGATCATATTTATCACTGTTATTGAAGTTTGCAGCAATTGCCTCTTTTGCTCTATCAATTGCTTTATATATGTAAGTCATTGGGGGCTTCTTTTCTCCATCGACCAATCTAAGAACCTTTAATAAAGGACCAGCTATTTTTAAGGCATATACTATAGTGTTCCAAAATGATTGCTGTAAGATTGTATGTTGAGATTATTTTACTTTAGCCTAGATAAACTCCTCACATGTAAACATTTTCTTCTAGTTCAGTTGTTGTTGATGAAAACGTTGTAAAGATAAGAAAGCTGTTGCAAAACAAGTCTTTACGGGTTTGACAAGTGCTCTTTGATTTGTGCACCTTTTCATTAACTCAAGTAAAGAATATATAAAACTGTATACTGACACCGCTTTCTCAAAACATCGCCTTAGCTTTTGAATTTTGAAAATGTCCTCCATTATTAAGTCCAAACAGTGAGCAGCACAAGGAGTCCAATAAATGTGAGGATATTTGTCCATCAATAATTTTCCTGTTATGTCATTATAATTTAAGTTAAGATATATCAAAATTCTTCATGAAATAACACAGTTTTAAAATAAAAGTTGTGACAACCCTACAAGAACATTTTCGGATGCACCAATTTCTTTGTTAAACTGACCTTTTCTATGCTTTACTATATCTTCAGGATTTTGGTTTAAGGAAAGTATCTAATAGACCTTTAGGTCGTGATGTTTTGAAGATAGATGTAGATGTCGAACTTTGACTAGATGTGTTAGATTTACTTGCCCGCAATATTTTGGATGGTTCAACAACTAAAATATCATCTGTCATCACATCAAAGTCTTCTCCTTCTCCTTCAGCAAGGTTGACATTTGATATGCCATTAAACTGTTCCTTTAAATCCTTTTTTTCAACATGGATGCCTCAATTTCAGACTTCACGTGCTTGAGACAGTTAGAGCAAAGCCTTGCATTCCTAAAACCCCGAACGAGGTGTTGTTTGTGGCGTGTAATTTCTCCTTTTGTTATTTTACCACAAAAAATGCATGTCACACTGTTGTTGTCGTATTCATTTGCTAGTATAACATATTTTCATGCTGGATCTTTTTTTAATGATTGAACTGAATCTAACATTTTATTATCACCTAAAAAAAATAAATTTAGATAAAAGAAACCTAATATTGTCCAAGAAATAAGAATTGCAAATAAAAAATACTTTACATTTCACAATAATATTGTCCAAGAGACAAGAATTCACATTTAAAGTCCTCACCTCTTCCTCCTTTCCTAAAGAGTCCAATATCTCCCAATCAAAACATGCACTCATGAAGAAGCAAACCAAAACTAACAACTATTACTAAAGATGATGAATACAACAATATGCCGGGCTGCCGGGGGTCCAAAGAGGCGCTACAATACTGAGCATGTCCCTAGCGGTACCGAGCGTGTATCATTTGGCGGGGTTCGACCTAGCGGTACCGAGCGTTTTTTTTTTTTTTAATTTTAAGAGGTGGATACCTCTAAACCATGGTTGCTAGTGAAACACTTCAAGTAGCAATCAATAAGAATCATACCTATTAACTTGTAAATTCTTGTAAGAAATAGCTGTGCAAAACAACAGAGCTGTGCGAAACAAACGGACTAACGGAGGTTGCAAATCGGAGTCAGCTGGTAAGATTTTTTATTGGAACAGACAAAGGAGGGGGCAGATTTGGCAGAAGCACCGCTCTGCGGGACAATTCTATGTAAGCAGCGACTTCGACTTTGGGATAGATTCGGCTGGATTCAACAGAAGCAGCGAATGCAGCAAACAAAAAACAGAAAACCTTCAACTTCGGGACAGATTCAGCGACTTCGACTTCGGGACTATAGGATGTGTTAGGCTAATGCAGCAAATAGAAAATCTTTCGTGAAATTAGGGCAACGAACAGTCGTTTATCTTAAAATATAAATATATTATTTCAAAAATCAATAAATATAAAAAATATTTATAAGCATAATGAAATTTAAAAAAATAATTTGACGCGCTATTTTGCGTCGTGCACCATGGCTCACATGTGGCGCAAATAGCGTGCACTATTTTAAACACATGTGTTGCACCATGAACATGGCGCCATAGGTGCGCCACGCCATGCCGTGCACCATAGCGCGTGCTATTTTGCGCCATTAACAACTATGGTCCCGACGAATATCAAATTTTTCTGAACTGATTATACTGTACGAAGTGTGGTTCGTACAGACAATATCCAGAGAATGAAAATATGTGGCATCTTTTCATCCCGACGAAGCAGAACAATTTTTCAACTGTTCGGACAGTACGGACATGATTCGTACTCTGGACGATTATCGTGTATAAAAATATTTCGTACATATACGTATGCAGCTGTTTTTGAACTGTTCATACGTACGATTGACAATCATACATGATCAAAATTGCAAATTTCAATTTTCTGGATGCTTTTTCGTGTCTTTCATATAAAAAGTCCTTAGAAACTGATGTGAAAAGTGTTGTTCTTCGTGATTTCTTTGAGAGCAAGTGAGAGAGTATTTTGGGAGAGTTCGAAAGAGAGTTCTTGCAAGTAGAGTGTGAAGAGTTCACAAGATTACTCAAAGGTAAGAATCTCTTTTATATTTCGGTTACTTCTCTTCGTTTCTTCTTTCTAGTTGCTCGAGAGAAGATCTTTGAAGAAGATCCGGTACTCTGCCGACACTTAGAGGATGTGAAAGGACGACAGTACTCTGCCAACACTTGGAGGTTGTAAAAGGACGACGGTACTCTGCCGACACTTAGAGGGTGTAAAAGGATGATGATACTCTGCCGCACCGGGGATTGGTGGAAGAGAGGAAAATTGTAAATGCTTCTCCGCCTTGTTGTGGGTGCAAAAGGAGAGACACTTTGGTAATAGTACAATACCTGAAGAGAGAGTCTTTAGGGAGTGAACGTAGGTCTTGTTGGACCGAACCATTATAAATCTTTGTGTTCATTTTATTTCTGCACTTATTTTTTCAGCATTTTTCATTTTGTGGTTGAAAATTTATTTTTACAAAATATTTAAAAAATTGGTTTTCTTTAATATCCAAGAGAATTTTTAAAATTACCAATTCACTGCCCCTCTTGATTAACCTTGGGACATTTGCATAGGTTTAACAACCTATGCGGATTTTTTCACGGGCAAATATTGACACTAGTGCAGGATGTGAACACTGGCTGCTGGTCAATCCGGGTCAATTCCGAGTCATTTTCGGGTTTTCGGGCCAAACGGAACGCACATGTATGGCAAACGGGTTGACCTGAACACGAAATTTTTTGGTTGGATTTCGGGACGTGTCAAATATTGACACCCCTAATTAGTATGAACTTTATAAGTATTTTGTAAGGGCTTGAGGCTCATGAATGGAGTTTATTATAAGTGTTATACAAGAAGCATTCAACGTGAATGTGAATTAACATATAACCAACTTTATTAGATTCTCGTGATTTCTTATGAGCATCTACTATAGTTTTATACTTATCATTTCATTTTGTGCTTTAATATCAAAATGTAACGTACGCATATGCTTAACAAATAATGCAATAAAATTAGAATATGCATGCATAAAGATACGAGACCTATAGAATGCCTAAGTTGTGACTCATACACCAATTCAGAGGATGATTTTTTAGTGGCAGTGGTGACAAAGATATTGTAAAAAAATTCAATCAACGGTAATAATAAATTCTAATTATATATATATATATATATATATATATATATATATATATATATATATATATATATATCATCTATCTAGGTGTGGATGACAGATGAATACTTCAGTAATCCTAAATAGTCTCCATAAAGTTTTACATCAAAAACTAACAAACTTTGCATTTTTTTAGATATAATGGAAGTGGGGAGACAATGTAAGCAATTAATCTCTTTAAGGAACACTTTGGCCACAGAAGAGTCATTATTAGTCTTGGAACAAGGAATAGAATGTGTAATGCTAGACAACCTATTGACTACTATTAGTTTAGAATTGGTCCTAGGTAATCCTAACAAGAAATCCATGATAATGACTTGTCATGACACCAGAAGCACAAGGGTAAGCTTGAAGTTTTCTTAACACTTTCACTATTTGAAAAGTTTATCACTGCTCGCAATTATTACTTAATGTGATTTAAATTTAATTAATTAAATAATTATTATATGCACATTATATATATATAACTCTCCACAACTCATGAATACACTAGTTAATAAAGGCACCGCTTCGCTTTGCTTAATGAAGCAAAAATGAATCCTTGTTTAATTTTGTTTAATTTTGATTGCATTTAGTTTAAAAACTTGTTTTCATTCACTTTGATATATAATATGTTATACTTTATTTATAAATTGATTTTGATCTAACATGCTCTGCTTCAGGAATCATTATTGTAAAATTGGTTTCAGGTATACAATCGGGCATCGAGCATATAAAATTCACTTTTTTTTCTCCAATAATTAATTCGGAACATATTTCATGCAACCATTACATAAGGACTTCATATTAAAATTGGTAGGCTTTAACCGGACGCGAACAAAGTGAAAGGAAACCCAAAGTATTTTTTTCATTGATTATGAATCTATAGTCATTGATTTGAGTTTTCCAACCTTTTTTATTTCCTTTCACTCAAATTTTAAGCCTGCAAACACAATCTTTAGACAGCGATTAAACTAGGATTTTAATGAAAGGTGAGAAAAGTATTTACTGAAAATTTAGCGCAGAAGCAAAACTTCTATAATATGAAGGATTATAGAAGAAATTAAAGGTAAAATATTTATCTTATATATAGCAACATATAATTTTAAAAATTTACAGATAAGCATGCCCAATATTCTTAACAATGCTCAATAGCTGCAGCATTAAATTTAGGGCTATTCAAGCTTTTGAAAGAAGGAATGACCTGAAGATTGGCGCATCATCGATCATACAAACCTAAAACAGTGCTATATGACAGCACACAGGGTAATAATTAGAAAGAATAAAAGAACTAATAATCAAAAACTAATTTAAATGCATCATCCATCACAGAAACAACACAGTAAATAGCAAAACTTAAGTATGTTCAGTGCTAAATTCATAAAACCACCAGGGAAAATTCCAGATAGAATGAGGTTTTAGAAAGCCAAGCCAACCTCATTAGTTAGATAAGGCTAGTGAAGATAATCATGAGATTAAAAAGAACAAATTATTCTTCAAAATTGCTTTTCAATGCAGGATACAAATTCAAAGATGGACAGCTCAATATATTCAGTCAAACAGAACAAATTATAATGGCTTTGAAAGGGTGAATTCTGATTCAAATTTCAAAACTAGAAGCCTTGAATAAGGTAAACTTGATATCAAAGAAGAAATCAAAAGTTTTTTTCAAATTAGAAAGATTTGACTTTCATAAATCTTAAAAGCACAAGCTTGTATGTACCCATAGAACGTAAACAATTGTTACCATTCATTAAAAGGCGCCAGGTTGAAGCTTGCTGAGCTCTGGAATTACAGCTTATTCATAAGCATGAAAAAACTTGATATAGAAATAGTAAAAGTGAATAAATAAAGACATATCTGTGGATTAAATTGCAAAAGTATATCACTCATAGGCTCCGATAAGAGACCTGAATCTCAGGCAGCATGATGGATAAACAAAATTTCAAGCTGAGGAAGCTGATGAAAAAATGCATCATGTAGTACTGGTAGGTCCATGGTTGAATAGGATGAGGTTATAAAATTTTGATTATTATGTAGTTCTCAAAGTTTAATAAACATAGCTTCTGTTTTTTTTTACTCCAATGTTAGTTCTAAATTATCATCTAGATCAAAAGTTTTGACTTCAAAAATTAAATTGCCTTTTTATGAGAAACTTTAATAGCACTGTTGTTGCCAGGTCCCAAGTCCTGGATGAAAAAAGTTGAGGGTTACGTTAGGTAGTCGACAGCCAGCGTAAAACTTGTCGAATAATCATGACAAGAATTATGACATGAAAAACTTTAATGCAAATCTAAATAGTGTGCCAGAACAAGAATGGGCCCTTATAAAATAAATATCTAATCAATTCAGCAGGATTAATATAATATACTTATTAATCAGATTAGAGAAACCATGTACATTAGTTATGAAATATCTACAATTCAATTATTTTCAACCAGAATTAAGCTAAAAGTTCTGTTTTGCTGAAAACACTTGTGTTTTGCAGAACAAATTAGCAAGATAAGAATAAGAACAGAGTTAGTATAAAGGCATTTCAAAGGACAAACTAACTGCTAAAGAATTAAGCAGATGCAATGCAGATGTTAAACAAAGTGATGCATAAACTACCATAGAATCCACTAACCCCATCAAATTAACCCTGAGATTAACCTTGAGCTGACCAAAGAGCTCATAGAGCTGTCCAAGATCAGTAGCATTGCCATGAGAGTAGAGGACTGTGAGCCTTGCATATGGATTTCTGAAAAAGAATGCAACAATCTTGTTTCCCCTTCTGTTATCGACCATTAGCACGTCCATGGAGGGGTCCCTAGGAATGCCAGTAACTAACAGCTTCCCTCCACGAGCTTCATCCTTCTTGATGCCATAAGTAGGCGGATGTGGTGGAAAGAAGGCAAACTTGGCTGCTAAATCCGAAACCGAGCATCCCCACAACATTGAGGGAAGCCCAGCTCATTGACAAAGGGGAAATCACAAAGCGGCTGAGAATTTTCTGTGGTTTGTTGAAAAGGGGAGCTTTTTAAATGTAGATTTTTGTTGAGGTATTGAACGTTGAAGGAAAGGAGCCTTCTTACTGAAAGAAAACTGAGGAGCTCAGGGTTTTGGGAGGGTTTTGGCGTCCAGTAAAGCTTCACAAGGAAAAATGGGAAGAAGCTAGAACGAAAAAGAACGTAGAGTCACGCTGGTATGTGCCTACTGATCCTCAACTGAAATCCAAAATCAAGGAAATATATAAGATTTTTCACTTAACATTTCGAAAGCAGGGTTTCGAATCAATGGAGTAAATGAGTCTCCATCGAGTAAACTGCTTAAGTGAATGCTAGGTACCAGCAATGGCTTTAGGAGAATAATGCAGAATAGAAGAAGAAGATGCGTGGATTTTAGCTGAAAAACCTCTCCTCCCCTTCTCTCTCTCTCTCTCTCTCTCTCTCTCTCTCTCTCTCTCTCTCTAATGCGTATGATGAAGGCTTATTAAGAAATTGGTTATCGAAGCAGAGGATGAAGTTTGAAAAGCTTGGAGTTGGATTGAGCTAACTTTTTTGGCGGATTTTGTTACGAAGAAAGTAACAAGACGATAAAAGTAAAAGTTTAGTCTTTTAGATGAGCTGCAGATTGGTTAGGACAACTGATAAGGATCCTTGTTAAATTTGACAATAAAAGTCAGAGTTTTGCTCAGAAACATTCAGAATGAGAAGCGCGGAGATGACATGGGATGGCAAGCGGGTCAGAGAGAAGGAAAATGGATACCGTTAGGTCTCTCTCTATCTCTCGCTCCTTCTCTCTCTCTGTCCTTGCAGTTCCACTGGTGAGATAGCTCAAGTGGGCCTTCCTTGTAGGTTTTTTTGGGGTTGGTTAAGGAGAAGAAGGGTAGGGATGTAGGGGATTCTAGGGTTTTTGAAGATTCTCTCTATCTCTATCTCTCTACATAGATTTGTCTTACAGCCCGCGCGCGCGTGCGCCTGGTTGCAGAGCTTGAAGTTGGGGAAGAAAGCAGGACACAAAAAGGCTTCCTTCCATTTATTAATCAGACTGTTCTGTTGCTTTTTCTCTGGCAAGCTAAGCAAAAACAGTAAAATTATTATTTTATATTGAGAGTTTAAACATTTAATTAAGAAGTTTTAAATATTCCTTTAAAATTAATAAAAATAAATTAGGTGAAATTTATTCTCAACTTTTAATAATTTTGAAAAAAATAATAATTTATTGCTTAAAATAGATAATTATTTTTTAAAAATCATTAATCTATAATAATAAATTATTTACTTCTCTATGTTTTATATTATAATAAAATTATTTTTTATTTATATTCTTAATTTTGCTTATCCTATCAACATAATTAAATTATCAGATAAATATATTTAAATTATGAAACAATAAAATTAAATTATTAAGGCATTTATATATATATTTATCATGCTACAAATATATATTAAAATTTATTTTTTTTAATTTTAATTAAAATTAAAATAAATATTAAAAGTAATTTTGTCATGATACAAATATATTAACATACCTTAATATAATTTTGTTTAATTTAATACAATCAATATTTTAATCTAAGATCTGACAAAAAATTTTAAGAATTTACCAAAGACAATTAGTATCATTAGTGCCGCAATGCTTGGCGGGTTTTGATAATGGAGAGAGAGAGAGAGAGAGAGAGAGAGAGAGAGAGAGAGAGAGAAAAAGAGGCGCGGAGACAGAGATCCCATAAGTAATCCCATTGCAGCCATTGAATCTGGTCAAGGATAGGTTATCGAGATTAGGGACGTATAAATGCGCTATTATTGTTTATTGATAGGAATCATTCGGAAGTAACTTATTCTTTTATTTTTTTTTAAAGAGTGAAGCTTCACTCTAAAGAAATTAAAAAATAAATGATTATTCAATTTATTCAAGTGATCTAATTATATATATATATATATATATATATATATATATATATATATATATATATATTTAGGAAGATGAGGATATCTTATTGAATTTTAACTAGAGTGAATTTTTAAATTATTAATTTATTTTGAGAGATGCATAATATAAAAAATTAATTAGAATTATCTTAAAATAAATTTCAATGTACTTAAAAAAATGAATCAAAATAATTTGAGCCAAAAAAATTATATATTGTTTTGCTAAAAAAAGAAAATGTTTCATTTTTTTTAAAATGAACTAAATTTAATTTGGCATGATTTTTTAGCATAATAATTCTCTTTAATAAAATTTTATATTTAATGGATAAAATTGTGTAGATTTAGGATATTAAAATGGTTGATGGAAGAAAATTTATCAATTGATTTGTCATCAAGAAATTACCTTGATTAGGCACGAACCTCAATGTAGATATGAATTGAAAACTTTTAGAATTAATTTCGGGACCATCCAAACTTTGATTCTAGCAAGCATATAGTCAAATTGAACATCTCAATGAGACAAATCCAAGGACACCAAATTTGATTCAATCCTAGCCCAAAAGAGCCCAAATTAATGACCGAAGCTTATTTGAAAGCTTTAAAATATTAATTAGATAACTAAATGATATTTAAATATGACATGCTTATAGTTGAATCAAGCGACTCGATGAGATTAATCCAACAAGCCTAAGATCACTGAATTTTGTCATCATTAAGACATATAAATGTTTAATGAAAGCTTCATAATCAAGCGAATTGATATCAACCGTCCGATGGAATACTCTAAATTTACATTGAATCTTCTCTATAATTACTGAGCATGTCACTCATAAAAAACTATAAATAGGCTTATATTCTTCACATGAGAGGGGGGAAAAAGAATAAGAGAAGAGCTCTAAGGCTTGAAGAATCATGAAGCTCCACCCCGACACCACCGCTAAAGAATCCGCACCACCAAGTCGCCCCTGTTGGACCGCTGCCCCGACCATCATCATTGGACCTCGATCTGGCAATCACTGTCAGCCATCCTCTTACAATTATCACTTGCTGATTATGGACCCTCGAACCATAGTTGGCCGACTGTTATCCTTCTGATCTTCATCGCCTTTCAACTGTGGTTCTCTACCATCGTCATCCAATTACGGTCCTTTTGATGTCCATCGTCTACCAACTATGATTCATCATTGCCCATCGACTCTGATCTCTCTGACCTCAAGCATTGTTGACAATAGTTCCTCCGATCACCAGCTCATCGACTACTATCTCTCTAATCATCATTGCCTGTTAATTTTGGCCCCTCTAACCACTGTCACCCAATGACTACTGTTCCTCTGATCACCATTGCCTGTCAACTATAGTCCCTCTAAGCATTACTGCTTGCTGACTTCGGCCCCTCCAACCACCATTACCCGTTGATTATAATTCCTCCGACCATCATCTCCTGTCGATTTCTGTTATTCTAATCTATGTTTCTCGTCAACTACAGTCCCTTTAACTAACATCTCTCACCAACTACAATCCCTCTAAACTCCAATGTCTGGTTATAATTTTACTTAATAAACAGACATGCAAACATTTTTCTTGTGAACAGTTCTCATGCCTTCAGATTCTTTTAACTCCAACTATATAATGTGATGTATACAATATTTTTTCATGTAAAAATCTTGGTGTCTATTATGATTCATGTGCCCCTCTCTCTTATCTGATTGTGTGTTAGATCTTCATACAAAGCTAGGATGCTAAACTCTGTATTCTATTTACTGCCATAAATGTTCCAAGACACAACATCAATAGTGTTCCAATCTAATAAAGCATAATTTTTATCATGTAGAATCCATCTTGAAGCAACTAAAATGATTTCAACTAATTATAAATTATAGCTTCAAAAATATTTTATGAAATAACCGAACTTCAAACGTTGCAACTTATGATCAAAATAACCATCTCATAGTGGAGTTTTCAATAATACAAAAAATATTGAGAGTATATTTGTGACCTAAATTGGCTCACGCCAAAGCAACTTGGATAAATTTGTTAGATTGAATAGCACCTCTCCTTTTTCCCTTCTACGCACAAATAATGACACTTGCCATAGATATGGCCAATGAGGGGGCATCAAACTGACATTTAGAAAATCATTCGCAATCTACAATCATTCTACAAGATAGATTAAGATGAAGCACATCATTGTATGTATACTTTCTGATAAGATATAGAATTTTAGAAGTTCCTATTATATTGACAAATCTCATTTTTATGAGCCATTTCCAACTATGGTTTCTCTTAAGGAGGCAAATGTTTTGATATAAAAGATGAGCATGTATTCACATCATTATTGACTTATTGTAAATTAGATTTATGAACATTCTCAATGTTTTTCATGTCAATTTGACCTTCAAATTTTTTATCTATTCATATTTAAGATTTATGGCATTGATATTATGAGGATTATTTTGTTGGAAAGTTAAGGACTTCATTAATAGCTATTGTCATTAGACCATTACCGCTTAATAACTAGCTACTTGGCCCAGTTTGTTGCAATCCGAGAGCTCGAGCTTGTTTTTTGAAGATATAAATACTATTGAATGTTTATTGAGTTTCTCCCACTTTATATATTGAATATTTTTTCTGTGTGCATCATTAATATTTTATGTTCAACATACACAAAAGCATTGTCAAAGAATCGGAGCTCAATAAAGGATACTATAGGTTAGACTTATTTGAAAGAGTCAGTAATTATTTTTTCTTGAGTCAATATATTTAAAATGTGTATGTTAGCTTAGCAATCATACACACACATATAGTGAAAAATAAATATTTTAATTTTTTGTTAATCGTATTATGCGATCAAAATTATACCGTACGATCAGCCAAAAAAGAAATTAATTAAAACGTTTAATTTAAATAAAAAATAAATATAAATCATAACTAATCATACTGTATGAACACCACATCATATGGGACTGTCATCAATAACTAGAAATCCCGCCGTCAAATCTAGCTTACCTAAAATAGGCAAATTTGTAATCGTATTAGATGATATTCAGCGGTGTTGAACTAAAATTGTATGATCCCTTTATCATATTGTACAAATAGAGTCGGCATAATTAAATTATTAGGGTTTATTAAAGTCCTTTATTTAAGCTTTCTTAAAAAAACTTTATAGAAGTCTTTTGGCTATTGGTGTTAAAAGTAGGTTTTAAAAAGATTATCTTTCTTTGGAGAATTTTAAAAATTATCGTTGAATTCTAATTCTAAAAGCGAACATCCCATCAGAAAAAGTATACCACCTTGGGAGGTGGAAATAAAATTTTAGGATGGGGTTCAAATTTAGAATTGTGAATCTCATCTCGAATATCGTAATCAGATTTAAGGGAAAACTTCGTATGGCACCGGAGGGTCAAAATGAAGTTCAACCAAATATCTAGCTATGATTATCCGTAAGGATCATCTTAAAGTTCATATTCAAATCTTCATCAACAAAAGATATCTCCCTAAAGGGAGAAAATATCGTTTGCTATTAATTCCTCCAATATGACGATAAAGATCATCAATGATTCAAGTTTCCACAAATAAAACTGATTAAGTTTTGAAAATTGATGTGGGTTCTAAATCTCCTACGAGTGTAAGCCCTTGTAGTTAATTACATCATAGGAAATCGAAATTTCTTATGAATACTCTCGATTAAAATGTTAGCAAAATTTTGTTAAAAGATATTCTATGAGTGATATCAAAGGAGTTGAATGTTGGAATTTCAATAGGGAATGGGGAAAGATTAAATACTTATTAGTGGGATCAAAAGAAGAAGGGTAGGGGACATTTTAGGATTTTGGAATAATCCAGAAGTATCCCAACATAATCTAAGTGTTGAACTTTAAGTTTTGGATTGAAAGAAAATTTAGTTTGAGTTGAGTATTTTATTAGAAGTTTTGGATTACATTCTTAGATATTGGGGTCTTATGATTCAAAATCTGTCCCGGATCCTAAATTTAAATTGGGCATCACATAATGATGACCCGTACCTAACTAATGCAATACAAAATTTAGACTTATCCTAACCTAGATTAGGGAGCCAACTAACCACCTAATCAATTTTAAATCCATAAATCGGGTCATTTTATGAAAAAGTGGTAGGGACATTTTTATTAAAGTTTTAAAAAGTTGGGGCCGACGTCTATAGATTATTCTAAGTGGCCTCTTGACTTATGTTGGGTGAAAATGCTAAAGACAGATGCAATTAAAATTTAGACTCTTTTAAATATATTTCTAATGCAATGCGTGCTTGTCAAAATACCCAAATCATGAATGTTTGAAATTTTAAAAGGTTTAAAAATAATTTTTTAGAAGGCTAGGCTTCCTTAGGTTCAACACCTCATCCTCATAGGTCAGATTATCTAAACTTTACTCACAGGCGGGAAAGTGTATTAAAATAAGGAAAGAATAATTAATCGATATGCATGTGACCCTGGATGATCTCCACCTTATTCCCTAGATCATTATCTTTATATGTTATTTAATTCCAAAAATTTTAAATGTTAGTTACGAGTAGAAGAATTTTTATACCCTCATGAGCCTCACGTATCCAAGCTAAATCAAAAGAGGCACACAATCACCAAAAAACTTAAAAAAAATAAACAAATCCTAATCGCAATCACATGAAATCAACACTTCAAATATAATCAAACTAATTAATAAATGTTCATAAGAAAACTGCCTTGCTTATTATAACCCAAATATATAGAAATTAAAAATGGCTGGCACTACTAACCACAATTTGGATTCTAATCCTAATATATACGCAAGTGACTTTCCATGGGATATTCTTTGTCTTCTATTTTTCATTTTTCTCTCATTCAGGCTCCTTGGAATCTTTATAGCTGAATACCCAAATGGGAAAGAAAACTCTTCCCTGAAGGGGAGGTTATCATTTCCACTTTAGGTATTAGAGTGATCCAAATTTGGTCTTCCAAATGGAAAGGACTATCCCCCAAAGGGGTATCCTTTCCTCTTTGGAATCCAAGCTTTAAATCCGTGTATCCCAACTCAAATGTGCACTTTATTCACTCAACATCTCAAATGAATTATATTAATATAAATAAAAATTTTATACTCTCCTATAGGATTATCCTAAGTATTTAATAAATCAAATTAACTCCCAAGCAGTTATATATGCATAAAAAATTAAACAAACTTAACCACATTCTTTTTTATTTAGGGGCTAAGCAGTTGAAGCACTTGTAGCAATTATATTTATTATTTATTTAGCCCCCTTTATTGCCCTACATGAGCGTGACCACCTACAAAAAACTCAATGTGCATCCAGATCGTTTCTAACCTAAGGGTAATCTAATCGCCAAACATATCATCTCTCCATAGAGTGCAGTAGAAGTAAACAAACACATTAAATAATTTCAATCATTACATGCAATTAAATCTTACAAACTCGACACACAGCAGAAAATTAAGCACTGTCTTAACCTAGATCTAGAGTTGGTTGTCCTAGCAAACCATCTAAAGTGTATGTAGAAAGTTGTGTGGTTGGGGTAGATCCTAAACCAAATTATTTTTTTGAGATTATCTAATGTTTGCATTTGTTAAAGGCTGAATGAGGACTTTATGTTTGAGTTTAAGTATTAATGTGTTAAAACTTATTTTGGATGTATTTTAATAATTGAATGATTGTTACTTTTATTGTACACTAAGGCCATGAAGTTTATTTTAGCTTCCTTGGGGCTAAGTTAATAGCCTTGTAGGCATGGGTTCCCTAGTAACGGTCAGGGTTGATTAAGTTGATTTAGTTGGTTAGAAATTAAGAGGTTAAAAGTTGAATTTTTAAATTAAAATTAATTTTGAAAGTTTTAGATTTTCAAAAAATATTAGATCTTATGATGAGTAATTAGACTGTTAGTATGCTCAATTTGGAGTTTTCTAGAAAAAGTTATGAATTTCTGAAGTTTTGACTTAGGTTTGATCAGATTATTGATCTTTTTTTACTTTGACTACATTATGAAGGTTTGACATTTTTATAAAATATTAAATTTTAATTTGAGTTGGATTCCTTTGAGTTTGATCAATTTGGAATTTTCTAGAGTTATTTGTAATTTCTTAAAGTTTCCTCAATTAATTAAATTTTAAAATTACTTAATTAGGAAGGTTTTGGTAGTTCTGATCCAAATCAACTCCAAACTGCATGGAATCACCCCCAAAGGTCAGGAATGACCCAAGGAGATATTTTCAAGTGTTATTTTTTGGGATTTTTTAATAATTTTTAATTAATTATTCAAATAATTTATTTATTTAGCTTAAAATTTGAAATAAGGTGAAATTAAATGTTAATTAATTGGAATTCTATTTTCCTGGATTGAGGGTTGATTCATGATTAATTAGTTTCCTTAAGTGAATTTTTTGTATTTGATGTGAATTTTTAATTAATTATTTAAGGTTATAGGTCAATTCTAGGGGGAAATTTTGAAGCTTCTAATTAGTGGACCAAATGGGCATCAAATCCAGTGAGACTTGGAATAAGATCACCTAATCTCAAGGTCCAAACTCCCTGAAGTTGAGCCCAAGTGGGCCTAACTAAGGTGGCTAACCAAGCCGTCCAAGGTGACTCCTAAATCACCTAAGAAAAATCATAGGAATCTATCCTATGGTTGGATTGGGGCAAAATCAATGGCCATAAACTCCTTATACTAAACATTATCATCACACCAAAAATCAGACCCTATATCCCATTGGAAAGATCATAAACCCAATTCAAATACAAGGGTCAAACCATGACCCTTGAACCCAAATTGGCAAGAACTTGCCCTTAGACACCTCAAACAGCGGAGGAAAATTTTTAATAAGTCAGGGACATGTCCAAATTAACTCTCCCAAAGTGCCAAGCCATGGTGACTTCAATTGAAAACATAAATGTAATAATAGGAAAAACATTCAAATTGAAATTATGACTAATACAAATGTAATTAAAACTTGGGACCTTAGGGCTTCTGTAGATATCCCAGAGATCTTTCCAATAATCGTAAGAATACCTAATATGGTCAAGTGTGGAGGGAGATATGAAATTTTGAATATCCCAACATTTTCTACGAAATTTAAATCCCTAATTAGCCAGTCAACCACGAACTTTCCATGTGACACCTTTCGATTGGCGGGGTAATGATTAGCAGTTGACTGGGTAACAGTCAGATGCATTATAGCCATCAGATGAAACATTAGACGATCAGGATCAAACAACTTCTGGAACCACGAGATATAATCTGAGCCATTGATTGAGATCAATGGCTAGGATTGTGTCTTTAACCTCCCGCACGAACCTGAAGCCATAAACATTCTTCGGTATGATCCACGCGATTGCACTGATGAACTCTCATGAAATTTCACAAGAAGGATCAGAGAGGTAGAAACCTTTAATCCAACGATGGAAATTCGTTGGTGTGTTTCCTTCACACTTGACAAGACTTCCAATCTAGGGAGCTCAGGATAGAGTTCTCATCATGGAGATAGTCCCAACGGATGGATTTTTCTCTTGAGAAGCTTCATGAGGCGAATGTAAACTATTGTCCTTCAGACGCCTAGACTAGAGAATGACCGGAGGTATGATTTTAAGCGGATCGTGGAGATGTTTTGCCGGAGCTCGCTGGAATGGGCCGCTAGATGGGGCTAGGACGTTGGGAGAAGTTGTGGGATTGCTTAGAGAGCTCTGGGGAATGATTTCAAAAGCTTGAATTCTAATGGGGTCATCTGAGCCTAGCTGCCCTTTTCATCCCACTCATGCGGCACTAGATGACTGTGAATGAATGGGTGAGCAGTTAGATGGCCTCCAGGTGGAAGGGGACATCTGCCCAGAGGTCTTTGAGGTTGAAGCCGGCGAGCCTAGGCTTTGGAAGCCTTTAGATTAGGCTTGAAGTGGGGGGGGGGGGGGGGGGGGGGGGGGGGGGGGGGGGCACACCAAAACTCTTTATCCATTGGTTTCGACTGCCGCTGGCCAGGGTCTGGGTCAGGCTAATCTAGAAATGCCGCTAGTGACATGTTGAGCTCAAATATGAGCTCAATTGGGTCTGGGATGGGTTGGCTTGGTTGGAGAACTCAGGTTGACCCAGACCTTCTTGGTTTAGGTCGGTTTGGGCTCAACCCAAGTTAAGTTAGACCATGGGTCGGATGTGAGAGGTGGATCAGGTTCTGGTGCACCCAATACAAGTGGCAATTGGGTTTATATTGCCCTGATGTGGGAGATGGCTTAGGTTGATGTTGTTGTGAACACTTTAGGCTAGCCTAGAGGTTGACTCAAGTCAGCCCATGGTTTGGGTTGACTAGGGTAGGTGCATTGTATAGGGCTATGCAATAGGAATGTTGATTGAGTTTGGTGAAGACTAGGTTGGGAATTATCTCAACCTAAGGTGGTTTTGGCCACATTGGGTTAGCCTAATTTTTGACCCAAGTTGACCTAAGGTTTGGGTTGTCTAGGAGAGGTGTATTGGGTCAAAGGGGGCTCAATAACACCATTTGTTGAGTTTAATTGGGCTAGGATTGAAAAATGGCTCAAGGGGAACCTCTCTTTGGACATTGGGGTCAATCCAAATGGCTAACCCAAGTTAGACCAAGGCTTGAGTCTCCAAGAGGGCTCTCTTGGGGACTACCCCATAGGCTTAAATGTGTTTGGAATGGTCTTGGGCAAGCGATTTAAATGAATGGAGGTGTATGGAAGATTTGGTCAAAATTGGTTGACTTGGTCAACCAAGTTGACCTAGGGTTAAGAGTTGAGTCCATTGAGTTCAAATTGATCATATGAACTCAATGGGTGTGGTTCCAAGCCAAGAGAGTGATAATTGGTTGGAAATAGGTATTTAAACCCCTTAAGAATCACCTTGGTTAACCATGGTTGAATTGGTCAACTAGGTCAAACCTAAGTGTAAGTTTGGGTCCAATATGCTCCTAATGGTGTTTAGGATCCATTGGGATTGTGTTTTGAGGATTGAAATGGGAAGGTTGAATTGAACTTGGGGAAAGACCAAAAACCCTCTTATAGGGCATTACGGTCATTTTGTCCCTTAGTCAATCCTGGGTCAAACTTGGTCAGGGAAAGTGTCGTTTACTAGTTAAAAAGTCATAACAAAGGTAATAGAGGTGATTGAGAGGTTTGGGAAGGGTCTCAAAGTCAAATTCCACTCGATGGCAAGTCTAGTGGCATGAATAGTAAATAATTGAAGGCTTTGGAGCCTTTGGAAAATATTCAATTTCAAGGGATAGGAATGTCAGATTGATCTCAAATTTGGATGGTTGACTTTAAATACATATCTAAACAATATGTAATTAATAGATCCTAAATCAAAGGTCATTAGGCTAGGTTCCATGGGTTTTGAAAATTCCCCTAGGAAGGGTTTTAGAACCTTAGTCCTTAGCCCTTGGATTTAGTTTGAAATTTTGGAATTGGATTGAATTTGAGAGTTGAATGGCTGGACTTGGCTCATCCACATTAGTGGAGGTCGATTAGAAGATTGAGATTGATTTGATGTGATCTGATAGTTGATTGCATGTTGATTGGTAATTGAACCAAAGAATGAATTGGAGGGTAGAGTTGAGTTTGATTGAGGTCGAATTCGGCGTTATGTAGGACCTATATGTTTAGAGAGTAGAGACTTCCCAATCACTGGGTCACCAGAAAAAAACCCTAGTGGGACTTAGTGATCTCATAAAGAAATGAGGTCAACATTGGCAATCAGAGGGTTGAGTTTTTTGTGAGAGAGTGTTGAAGAGAGAGCTTTCAGCAAGGGAAAGAAAGGGTGAAGTTGTGAGAGAGGGAGAAGATCTTTATGGGTTTTAAGGGAGCATGAGATTGGTTTCCAGGCAGTTACTCTGGTTAACTTTCGCTTCAGTTCCTCCATGTGTAATTGTTCATCATGAGGGAAGCTTTAGGAATACTCCTCTAGTGTCAAAGGGTCGCCAGCTACTTTGCTGCACCAAGGGGTGAAAGTGATTCTAGCTACTCCACCACACCAGGAGAATGAAAGTGATTATGGATTCTTTGTTGCACTAGGATGCTGAAAGTGATTTGAGCTACTCTATCGCACAAGGAGGGCAAAAGTAATTTGGGCTACTCCACCACACTGGGTTAATGAAAGGGATTTGATTACTCTACTGCACCGGGTTGATGAAAGTTATTGTGCAGGGGCATTTCAACCTAGTCGTTGGGGCTAAAGAAGAGCCACTATTTATTTAGTGCAGTCGGGGAGTCTACGTAGGTCAAGTTGTTCAAACCATTATAAAAATCTAGTTTTCATTCTTTTATTTTGTGCATTTACTTTCTATAATTTACCTTCTTACATATTTAATTTTACTGCAATATGGGTAAGTTTAATAATTACTATGTTTTATTGAATTGATCGTTGTTTAGAAAGAATAAGAAAATAATTATAAAATAAAACAAAAAGAAAATTTTGTTATTTTTTTCTACAAAATAAAAAAAAACAAAAAGATTTGTAATTATCTTTGGCTTTATTATTATTATTTAGTGTTTAGCTTCATATTAAAATTTTGATTTTGATTTTTAATTAAAAAGTTATTGAAAAGCCTATAAACACAAATTCACCCTCCTCTTAGTGTGTCATTTCACAATTCAATTGATTTCACAACTATCTATTGAACTTTTAATTCATATGAGAGCGGATTCTCTTGAATTGTGGTTTAAAAACTAAGAGTTAGATCAAATGGTACACTTTGGTACATAATTGTAATACTACTAAAGGGTATTCAATTACCCATCAATCTCTATTTGATAACATGCTTGTTTATTTATAGAAAATTCACATGTCAACTTTCTTACAATCAATTGACTTTTTCATGTCGCATAGGATACAAGTAGGATATTTTGTCCCATCTTGCATTATTAATGACATAAAAATAGAAATCCATTTTAGTGAATGGAGTGTAGAAGATAAGAATTTAGCTTAACTAAATGAAAAATATTTAAATTATTTTTTATGTTCTTTAAATTTTGAAGAATATATGAGAGCATATGCATGCACTATTAGTAAAGACAGTTTGGAATGATTATACATTACATACAAAGGCACCAACGAGATTAAAAAATTAAGTTTGAATCTATTATTACATGAATATGAACTATTCTATATGAAGACTAGTGAAACAATTTCTGATATGTATACTAGGTTCACCAAAATAGTCATATCTATATATACTTTAGGCAGAGAACTTTCTAATCCAGAGGAAGTAAATACAATATTATGGTATTTAATTGATTATTATGATGCTAAGGTCATTGTAAAATATGAATCAAAAGAATATATATTTATTCAAATGATAATTTGTTGGGCTCTTTAATTACTTACGATCAAAATATGAGTCAAAGACTTCGATTTGCAGGTTACAGGAAGAAGGAGAGAACTATGGTGTTGAAGGTTGATGACACTAACAACAATGATTTAGGAGCTGATGGGAGCGAGGAAATAACATTGATGACTCGCCAATTCAAAATATTACTGAAACATAAATATAAGTGCCACTATGATAAAAGTAAAGGTAAACCAGGTAAAAGCAATAAATTTTCTTCTGACATAGTTTGCTTTGAATGTAGGAAGCCTAGAAAGTTAAATTCTTATTCTCGCAACCTCAAGAGCTATCCTACTAAGGAGAAGGTTGAAGAAAAATGATATTCTAAAAAGGAAAAGTAGAAGATATAAAAAATATTTTGGACATGCTCAACTTTAGACTCTCTAAAACCAGAACCAGATAAGGAGGTAACCAATGTGTGCTTAATAAAAAATGATAAAATTGGAAACTTTGACCAAGATGAGGGATGCAGGCTTACTTATGATGCATTATTTTCTATTTCTAAGAAAATATATGAATCATACAAAAAATTAAAAAAGTAACACTCATCTCTAAAAAAAATTACCATCCTTGAAAGAAGAGCATGATAGTTTAAATAAAGAGCATTCAATTTTTAAAATTAAATATACTTCATTAAATAAGAAGCATACATCACTATAGGATGAATTTGATGCATTTAATAAAATTCATATTGAATTTGTAAATACACATAAATCCTTGAAGAGTGAATATCTTGAATTAGAGGAAGCATTTAAGTAGTTCGGAAAACTTGCACTAGAAATATATAATAAAGAGTATGAAGCACTAGTTCAACTATGCATTAAAAAGAGTACAAATTAATATTTGATAAATAGAATAAATGCACTATAAAATAATACACCATAGCCTGTGCATACACTACATATGCATACACTAAAGCCACAATTTAAGATACAATATGCATCATGCATTCCTAGGAAGAGGTATTATCCCCCATTTAGACTAGTAATTAATCCATTTCCAGGGATTATGTGTTACTCTTGTGGTATTCTAGGACAAATTACATGCACTTATACATTACAATATAAAAACATTTAATTTGGAAGTCAAAACATCATCATCACAGCATAGCATTCATACATTTAAGCATAAGATGGGACCTAAACCCACTTAGGTTCCCAAAGCTAACATATGATTTATTTGAAGGAATGCTCTCACAAGAGATCTAGTGAGAGCATGTGATACATATATTGTAGTCGGTCGAGGAATATGATAAGAGATCTAAAGCAGTTCAACAGTAGAGGCCAGGAGTGGAGGTAAGGTAACGTTAGGAGATAATACCACTAGGAAAGTGGCAGGTATATGTATGATTGGCAAATCAAATAATTTTATTATTAAAAATATACTTTTGAAAAAGGATTAAAACATAATTTGATAATTATCAAACCAGTTGTATGATAAAGATTTTGAAATTAAGTAACTTTCCAAAAAAATACCTTATTATTTTAATTGAGAATACTATTTTGGAAGGAAAAAGAGATAATAATGTTCACATTCTAGATTTGAATTGCATTAATTCATATGATGATATATGTTGCTTTTAAGTTATTTTAGTTGAATCATGGCTATGTCATAGATGACTATGTCATACTAACATGAATACATTTAGGATGATAACTCAGTAGGATCTAATTAGAGGCATTCTCAAATTAGAGTTCACTAAGGATCATCTATGTAATGCTTGTTAGTTAGGAAACTAGACTAGATCTTCATTCCATTCTATTTAGGAGATTATAACTACTAACCTTTATAAATCCTCTATATAGATTTAGTTGGACCTATTAGTATAGGTAGTCTAGGCGGTAAGAGTTGTAGATTTATGATTGTGGATGATTACTCTAGATTCATATGGGTTAGATTTTTAACACATAAGAGTGAGTCATTTAATTAGTTTAAGACATTCTCCACTTAGATTCAGATGAAGTTAGGATATTAAATTTCTATAATTAACAATGATCATGGTGGAGAGTTTTAAATAAGAAATTTGAATTTTTTTGTAAGGAATCTAGAATATGTCATAATATTTCATCCCTTGGGACCCCATAATAAAATGCAATAGCTGAAAGAACTAATAGAACTCTAGTAGAGGCACCTAGGATAAGATTGGGAGAGTACACCTACCTATATATTTTTTGGCAAAGGTAGTGAATATTTACCTATTATGTGATGAATCGTGTGAATGTTAAGTCTAAGTTGAATAAGGCACCCTATGAACTACTTAAGGGTAGATCACCAAACTTACCACATCTATATATTTTTTATTATAAGTGTTTTGTGCTTATGAATAGTAAATCTATTTTGAAAAGTTTAATTCTATGGTATATAAAGATGTATCCCTAGGTTATTCCTCACTAGGTAAAGCCTATAGGGTCTTCAATAAAAGAATCTTAGTTGTAGAGATATCCACCCACAAGGCCTTTGATGAGTCGGATAGATATGTTTAGACTAAGATAGATGATGGTGATGATGAGGTTGAGATAACCCATGAACTAAAAAAGTGTTGACCTAGAACATAGAGAATAAACTTAAGATCCTAGTCACCCTAGAGAGCTCAACTTAGGAGATCCATCTGTAGAAGTTCTAACCATGCAAGATCTTAGAAAAGAGGTTAGTCACACTAAATTCATTTCGATGATAGAACCAACTTGTGTAGGTCAAGCTCTAAATGATGAATTTTAGATCTTAGCCATGTAAGAAGAGCTAAATTAATTCGCTAGAAATAATGTATAGGAGTTTGACCCACACTAGTTGGCACCAAATGAGTTTTTTAAGAATACATTGAATGACTCTGGGTCGGTGATTAGAAAAAAAGTTAGTTTAGCAACTAAGAGTAATAATCAAATAGAAGACATTGATTTTTAGAATATTTTTGCCTCAGTAGTTTGGTTAGAAGCCATAAGAATCATATTATCATTTACATATTTTAGAGGCTTCAAGTTGTAGCAAATGAATGTCAAGAGTGCATTTTTAGATGATGTCATACAAGAAGATGTATATGCTAAATAACCCCTATGCTTTAAGAACTCTCCATTTTCATATCATGTTTACAAACTTAAGAAAGTAATGTATGGGATTGAAATAAGCACCTAGGGTATGGTATGAAAGATTAAGAAACTTTCTTATATAAAAAGTCAAGGGTAGTGTAGATACCACCTTATTCCTTAAATAAGTTGAAGATGAAATACTCATAATTCAAATTCATATTGATGATATACTCCTTGGATTCATAAATGAAAATATGTGTAATAAGTTTTTTGTTGTTATGAGTAAGGAGTTTGAAATGAGCATGATGGGTGAGCTAACTTATTTTCTTAGGTTTAGTGTAAAACATAGAGAAGATTGTTCCTTCCTAAACAAATATAATTATCTTAACATACATTATGCAGGCAATTCTTTTATTAGACGAAGGAGTGTAGATAATATCAATTAATCCTTCTAGATTACATTTATCTTTATTAATTCTCTTGTATCTTTTTCAACTATAGATGAAATAAATAAACATGAGTTTGCTTTTTGTGTCATTAATGTCTTCCTGAAACTCTGAGTTTTGGGCTAATGATGTATACATATAGGACGTAAATGTAGACTATTGTGTTTTAAATTAGTAAATAAATATTTTAATATCTCTTTTTTTTAATTTAATACATATAATGACCGTGTATACAATTAATATCTAGTGTGATGTATTTTCTTGATGGAGAAATATTGAAATAAATAGGAGTGCTAAAATGGAATATTGATATGCCTAGAAATAGGATGTTAAAACTTTTTAGTTTCTATGGAGATATTATAATTATAGGAAGGTCATAAATCTCCATTTTCACCCCTAAAAACTTGACAGAGATCTAAGGTTGCATATGCTGTGATCCTCATCTAAAATTAAGAGTCTCATTAGAAAAACTATGTTGTTTTGCATTTACTACTCCAAAACACTTTATTTACATTAGTAGCCAATCTTCTAAAAAGTCTCCATTAAGTGAAAAAAACACAAAAACAACAATTTTACATTCAGTGGGATAAATGATATATCTATATTTTATAATTAGGTAGAATACTTTCTCATGGGACGACACTCTTCTCTATCACTTTAGTACTTAATCAATATGTATAATTTTGTATCTAATGGACTATAATTATTTTTAAATCAAAATAAATATAATCATATGTATATTATATGCTAGCTCTGTGTGTAGCTCACACCGTTAAAAGTATACCTTCATTTTTGCCATCGTTATCAGGGAAGTAATGTGTATATTGCAATTATAAATTATATTATTGAAATAAGTATATATTTAGACTTACTTGTATTATGTATCTTCATTTTTTGTTGTGTTTGTTAAAATTTTGAAAAAGATAAAAAATATTTTACTGATTGTTTTATTCATGATCTTTATTTTGTTGCGTCATCCTTACAAGCTTAATAGATCTAATAAAAAGCCCTTGTTGTTTGTTTCTAAGATAGAAAGGACTATAACAAAAAAATTGAAAAAAAAAAGTTTTCATAGATATCTGAACCAATACAAAATCAAAACCATCTTAAATATTTTAGAGAGTATACTAACCCTATAGTAGAAGGAATCCATCAGAATATCAATAGATATACTATACAAGCCAATACTTTTGATCTAAAAAACCTACCATAATTTAGATGGTTAAAATCTCCCAATTTAGGAAACTCCTATTGAGGATCCTAACCTACACTTAGCTAGTTTCTTAGAAATCTATGTGATATTTAACTATAATGGTGCTAGTGATGATGTTATTAGACTTTGAATGTTCCCATTTTTTTTAAGGGATATAGTTAAGATGTGGTTGAATTCCTTGACCCCAAGCTCTATAATCATTTGAAATAAGTTGGCATATAAATTTCTAGCTAAGTATTTCTCATCTTAAAAAACTATCAAGCTTAGGAATGTTATTACATCTTTTGCCCAATTTGAATTAGAGTCAATTTATGAAAGTTAGGAGAAATTTAAGGAAATGCTTAAGAAAATCCCTCACCATGCTTTTACATAATTGGTTAGTTATTCAGAATTTATACAATGGATTAGTAGGATCCCTTAGGTCGGTTATAGATGCAACAGCTAGAGGGTCTTTGATTTATAATTCATTTGAAAAAGTATATGAATTAATTGAGGGATAGCTATACATAATTTTTATTGGCCATCAGATAGGGTTAATCCTAAGAGAGTAGCAGGTGTGTATGAATCAGATGTATTATTTATTTTGATTGTTTATATTATAAATAAAAGATGCATTTTGTTGTGAAACATATATTTTATAATTGGATAAAGTATTGCTTGTTATTTTGTTAGTATAAGGCATCAATTTGAATGGGCATAGGGGCTATTTGGTTAGCGGGAAAAGAAAAGCATAATATTTGAAATACTTATGAGTTGTTTGAATGAGTGTAAAAGAAATGCTGAGAATTTTTTTTATTTAAAGTAAAATAAATGTAGTATAACGTCCAAAGATAAGGTGGCTAGTGGTGATGACAGTGAAAGGTGGCAGCTAGTGATGCTGGTAGCAGCCGGTGACAAAGACGATGGTCAGTGGTAGTGCGATCAATGACAGTGGTGAGCGATAATCAATGGTAATGGTGGTCAGCAGCGATAGGCATTAAAATTCCAGCATATTTGAAAATCGTCCAAATCTAATGAATTCTAAATACACCAAAATTTTATATAGCATTTAATTTACTTCAAACCAAACATCAATATTTCAATCCCTTGCATACATACTTTACACCACTTTTACTTCAAACCAAACAACCCATAAGGAAATCTTTTATAATTTCTTCTTTATCGAAAGCTTCCAATTTTATATATTTAATATTATTTTTTCAATTTTAATTTAAACTAATTAAAAAAAATTTGATATAAAAAAATTAATCATAAAATATTTATAGCAATATTAAAATTTTTATCATCTAATATTTTTAAAGTGTTGAGATTAGGAGTGTAAACAAGTCGATTCGATTTTAAGTCATGCCAAACTCGAGCTTGACTCGTCACTAAAATTAACAGCTCGAACTCGAGCGTGAGATCAAGTCGAGCCTAGAAAATGAGCTCAAACTAGCTGAGCTTATATACTCCAGCTCGAGTGCTCGACTAAATACACATCGGTCATATTTTTGCTTAATGGACCATTGTGGAGCCAAATAACAGGAGCATTCTGTGCCGAACAGTCGGATTTCGAGTTCCAGGAAGAATTAGAAAACTACTAGCCTAACACAGTAATAAACAATGTTGTGAAAATTAGACCAGACAATGAACCAAAAAAATGAGAGATTTATGATTGTACCGTTCGATCGGTCGAAACTGATGATATAATAAATAATAATATTATTATAAAAATTTAATAAAAATAGCATAATAATGAAATATAATAATATATACTTTAATATACATTATTGTAAATTTATATTAAATATTTAGATATAATTTATGTAAAAAACTCACAATAAAAATTAATTGTTTATAATATATAATTAAATAAAAAATTTTAAATAGGAAAAATAAAATATTATTAAATAAAAAGGTAAAATTTCTCTAAAAAAAAAAACAAATATTATTCATATCATAAATATAATATATAATCAAATATATAAAAAATAAAAAAAAGGTATTATCAACTAAAAAATATAAATACTATTCATATTATAAAAATTAATTAAAAACCATTAAAAAAAGATGTTTTGCTTTGTATAGTGTATACTTGAAACCAAATATTGCTTTTCGATTTGTCTGATTTAGTCCCACATCACTTTTGATATTTTGCTTTGCATTGCTTTTTTGCTTTTACACATGATAGGAGCCATGTGGGAATGTTGCAAGTACCTTATAATCATAGTCTTTGATACTTATTTAAGAGTTTTAATATATAATATATAATATTAATTGATTAAGTTTATCAATTATTTAATAATTAAATAATTTATTTAATTATTTAAGTAAAAAAATGGATCGGTTCTCCAAAACCGGCGATTCAAGCCGATTCTGACCAGTTTGGTGCACAACCATTATTCAAGGTTGAACCTGACTGACCTTCAGAACTGATATAATAGTAAAAATTATATTGATCAGACATAAATCTCGAAGCAAGATTGAGTTATAAGCTTCAAAAATTAAATCAGAGATCATCTGAATTCTAATTTCAGCAAACTTATAGTCGAACTGAACGTCTCGGGAAGATGAGCCTAACGACACCAAATTCGACTCAATCCGAGCCCAAATGAGTCCAAATCAAAGACCCAAAGCACAATCTGAATGTTCAAAATATAATTTGGATTATCAAACGATTTCTAAATATGGCATGCTTATAGTCGAATCGAGCGGCTTGATGAGAAGAATCCAATGAGTCCAATATCATTTAATTATGAAATTGTTAAGGCATCCAATTGACCAATAAATGGTCCATGATCAAGGGGATCGATATTAGCCGTCCATTCAAATCACTCCCATTTTGCCCTTGATCCTCCATATATTTACAAGCCATGCCACTCTCAAAAACTATAAATAGCCCCCACTCTTCTTATGAGAAGGGAGGAGAAGAAGAGAAGGAATGGAGGAATTTGGGAGCACTCTTGCCACCGACCACCTACGGAGTTCCTGCCAACCACCGTCGGAGTTCTTCCCAACCACCAACAGACTTCTACCAGTTTGTCGACCGCCACCAAACTTCCACCAGTTCGCTGACCACCGACGGACTTATACTAGTCCATCGACCGCCACTGGACTTCCACCAGTTCGCTGACCACCGACAGACTTCTGTTCATCCACCAACCTCCGCCGGGCTTCCGCTCATCCGCCAACCTTCGCCGGACTTCCGCTCGTCCGCCAACCTCCGCCGGACTTTCGCTCGTCCGCCAACCTCCGCCGGACTTCCGCTAGTCCCAACCTCCGCCGGACTTTCGCCCGTCCACCGACCATCGCTGGACTTCTGCCAGTCCGTCGACCATTACTGGACTTCTGCTCGTCCTCTGATCATCACTGGAATTCTTCCTGACCATAGCCGGAGCTCTTTTCGGGCACCGACAGACATCCGCCAATCCGCTGAACACCATAGGACTTTCGCCAGTCCGCCAACTATAGTCCTCCCAACCACTGTCATCAAACTACAGTCTTTCCGACCTCCGTCGTCTGCCGACTAGGGTCCTTCAGACCTCCGTCGTCTGCCGACTAGGGTCCTTCAGACCTCCGTCATCTACGGACAATGGTCCTTGCGACCCCCGTCGCCTGCCTACTACTATCTTTCGGACCTCCATCATCCGCCGACTACTGTCCTTCGGACCTTTGTCGCCTGCCGACTATAGTTTCTGCTGACTACGATCCTCCCGACCTTCGTCGCCCACCAACTACGATCCTCCCGATCTTCATTGCCTGCCGACTACGGTTCTTCTGACCTCTGTCGTTTACCGACAATGGTCCTTCCGACCCCATCACTCAACGACTGCGATCTTCCCGACCTTCATCGCCATACAACGGTCCTTCTGACTTATGTCGCTCGCCGACTACAGTCCTTCTGACCTCGTCACCCACAGAATATGGTTCCTCTGATCTACATCGCTCGCCAACTATGGTTTTGCCACCCCAAATAAACATGTCAACATTGATTCTTCCAACTCCCACAGTGTAATATACTATGTATGATGTATATTTGCTACATCAAGCCATGACCTTCCTCTTAAGGACCTCATTTGTAATGTACTGCAAACATTAATGGATTCATTCAAACTGGGCTAGGCCCCATGGCTTTTCCCCCTTTTAGAGGTTTACATGTAAAAACACTTGTGTCTCTTATGAACGTTACGTCCTTCTTTTCATCTGTTTGTGTTCTGGATCTTCGTACAAAGCTAAGGCATTAATCTTTATATTTCTCTTCCAACATGAATTTTTCAGGATGCAACAGTTTGGCGCTGTCTGTGAGAATGTGGTTCCCGACTGGGGGGCAATTTTTGCTCCAACCTCAAGAGATCATTCATGTTGAATTCCTGACATCTGCTATTGATGCATCAATTCCATGGGAATCAGACCCAGACTTTGGGGCAACCTTGACTCCAAATGTGGTCAAGAAAATCCATCCAATAATGTCAAAATCGATACAACATATCAGGAAACTCCTGGCAAATACAAAGATGCTTGAGATAAATTTCTAGCCATATATAGTCCCCTGCTGGACTTCTACTCCTTAGGCAAGGTCTTAATATCGACCTCAAAAAGGCAGTAAAGGACTGAAGATAGATCATTCTTCACCTTTGATTCGGGATACACGTGGCATTTTCCCTCTCCCAATCAAGGCAAAATTGATCCCAATGGGATCCGATTTGACCTCTTCCACATAGGTTAACGTCATCGAGCAAAGGCTCTAACATACAACCTCGGATAGGTCCTACATCCTTGGTGGATTCTCTCGACCTCTTCCACACAGGTTATCATCATCGAGCAAAGTCTCTGTCACGACCCGACCCGAGACGAGACGGATCCCGCCCGCGCCGGATCGCGACGGAGAATAGCTAACCAGGATCTGGCTTTGGATTAGGTTACTGAACTGATCTTCCAAATTCTTAACTCAACAGAAGCACACAGAACAACAGAGCTACTAAAAACATCAAATGCAGCGGAACAAAACATCTATTTTTTCATTTCCTCAAAATAATCATCTACAGAACAGTACATGGCTTTCAACAGAAAGAAAGACAGAACAGGAAAGCCATGACTGTACAAAAATCAAAAGTACAAAAGTACCTAATCTGATCAGACTCTGAAACCTAGTCCTGAACTTCCTTGCCCTTCCCAGAACCTGAAAACCACCAGAAAGCAAGGGTGAGCTCAACAGCTCAGCAAAGCAACAAACCTCCAATCAAAATCCTCAGAAACTCAAAACCAAACTCATCAGACAGAAATCCGATCAGAAATCGGAACAGAATCAGACAAATATCCAAATCGAAACTTATCAGAACAAAACAGAACAAATCAGAACAGATACGGACAGATATCACATCAGAATCAGAATCGTACAGAAATCAGAAATTCAGATCATATCAGAACAGAACAGAATCGGAACGGATATCAAATCAGACAGAAACAGAACAGATACGGAACTCAGATTTCAGATATTTAATTAATAGCTAAATGTGCCCCCGGCACCAGAATAATAGCTGAGTAATTAATAGCTAAGTGTGCTCACGGCACCAGAAATTCTCTGAGTAATTAATAGCTAAATGTGCCCCCGGCACCAGAATAATAGCTGAGTAATTAATAGCTAAGTGTGCTCACGGCACCAGAAATTCTCTGAGTAATTAATAGCTAAATGTGCCCCCGGCACCAGAATAATAGCTGAGTAATTAATAGCTAAGTGTGCTCACGGCACCAGAACAAATGTGCTTATAGCACCAGAACAGATCAGATGTGCTTCCAGCACCAGAATATATAAATAGTGCTTATAGCACCTAAACAGATTTTTCCTCGGATCCGGAACAGAACAAATATCAGATTTCAGATTGAGCTCATTTCAGATTTCCCTGACACTTACTGAATCTCATAGGATCCAGGCCCCTTATAACTCCCTTTTTATAGCTTATACACATAGCATTTCATTTCAGAATAAATTCGGGCAATTCAGGAATTACTCAAAAAAATCGGGCAGCACAACGGCAGTATACGGAATTTACACAATTTTTCCTGCAAAGAAAATTTACCGAATTCGCACAGAATACAGATATCAACATTTCAAAATCTTTATTCTACTGCACAGATAAATTCCAATTTCACAGAAAAATCCGGTCGACTAAAAACACAGTCGAATCAAAAATACCCGGACGAAAATCTTCAGAAAATAACCAAAATGTGCACACTCGGCACGTCAACAATATACAGAAAGTTACGCGGTAAAAACTGAGTCAATCAACAGATACGGACAAAAATCATTAACGAAAACGAAATCCGGACAGAATATACAGCCAAACACGACGGTTCTGAAAATTGAGAAAGGTGGAATGTGCCTTACCTCGAGCACAGCAACTTCCTCAACAGTCACTTCGATCGAAAACGGCTCCGCGTCGTCCGAAAATCCACTTTTCCAAAATCCACCTCGACTTTCTCTCTCCTCAGAAAAATCAGATATTTATTTTTAATTTTCTCTCTCTTCAAAACGACTGAAATCAGCTTTATAATACACAGATCGGCCCGGCCGATCGCAGCATCGTCCCGGGATGATCCGACCAAAAGGATCGGCCTGGTCTCCATTCAGGGCTATTGCATGGACGATATTTTCTACAGTGCCGATCGGCCTGGCCGATGTCTCCAATCGGCCTGGACGATGCCTGCAGAAAATCACCTGGAGCAAAACTGGGCAAAATCTGGAACTGATTTCCACTGATCGTCCCAGGACGATCCCAGATCGTCCTGGACGATACTGGAGCAGATCTTGATATTACAATCTCCCCAACTCAGAAAAATGTCGTCCTCGACATTATCCAGTCCAAACTCAGTCAAAACAAGTACGGGTACGACCGTCTCATATCAGACTCCTTCTCCCAAGTTGCTTCCCGTGCAGTCCGGTGCTTCCACTGGACTTTAACCATCGGAATCTCTTTATTTCTTAACTTTCGGACGTCGTACGCCAAAATAAGCTCTGGCTCTTCCTTGTACGCCAGATTCTCCTGAATCTCCACCTCATCAGCAGACACCTTCTTCCCAGAGTCTGAAACCCACTTCCTCAGAGTGGATACATGAAACACATTATGCACATCCGGCATAGAATCAGAAAGCAATAGGCGATAAGCAGATTTTCCAATTCTTTCCAAAATCTCAAATGGTCCAACATACCTTGGACTAAGCTTGCTTACCTGACCAAATCTGCTCACACCCTTCATCGGGCTGACTTTGACATACACAAAGTCACCGACCTGAAATTCAACAAATCTGTGCTTCTGATTGTAATACTTCTGCTGACGATCTTGAGCGGCTTTCAATCTTTCTCTTATCAAATTGATCTTCTGAGCAGTTTCATCAGCAAAAGTGGCCCCCAAAGCCTGTCTATCTCCGACCTCCGTCAGAGTCAAAGGAGTACGACACTTCCTGTAATATCAAAATCTGCTCCAGTATCGTCCAGGACGATCTGGGATCGTCCTGGGACGATCAGTGAAAATTCAGCTCCAGATTTTGCCCAGTTTTGCTCTAGGTGATTTTCTGCATGCATCGTCCAGGCCGATTGGAGACATCGGCCAGGCCGATCGGCACTGTAGAAAATATCGTCCATGCAATAGCCCTGAAGGGAGACCAGGCCGATCCTTTTGGTCGGATCGTCCCGGGACGATGCTGCGATCGGCCGGGCCGATCTGTGTATATTAAAGCTGATTTCAAGTCATTTTGAGGAGAGAGAAAATCATTAAAAACGAAAATATCAGCCGAGGAGAGAGAAAGTCGTGGACTTTTGTGCAAAAGTGGATTTTCGGACGACGCGGAGCCGTTTTCGTCCGAAGTGGCTGTTGAGGAAATTGCTGTGCTCGAGGTAAGGCACATTCTACCTTTCTCAATTTTCAGAACCGTCGTGTTTGGCGGTATATTCTGTCCGGATTTTGTTTCCGTTAGCGATTTTCGTCCGTATCTTTTGATCGGTTCAGTTTTTACCGCGTAACTTTCTGTATATTGTTGACGTGCCGAGTGTGCACATTTTGGTTATTTTCTGAAGATTTTCGTCCGGGTATTTTCGATTCGACTGTGTTTTTAGTCGACCGGATTTTTCTGTGAAATTGGAATTTATCTGTGCAGTAGAATAAAGGTTCTGAAATGTTGATATCTGTATTCTGTGCGAATTCGGTAAATTTTCTTTGCAGGAATTTTTGTGTAAATTCCGTATACTGCCGTTGTGCTGCCCGATTTTTGGGTAATTTCTGAATTGTCCGTATTTCTTCTGAATTGAAATGCTATGTGTATAAGCTATAAAAAGGGAGTTATAAGGGGCCTGAATCCTATGAGATTCAGTTAGTGAAACGGGAAATCTGAAATGAGCTCAATCTGAAATCTGATATCTGTTCTGTTCCGGATCCGATGAATTCTGTTTTGGTGCTATAAGCACATCTGTTTTGGTGCCGTGAGCACAAAGGGAGACATAAGGGGCCTGAATCCTATGAGATTCAGTCAGTGTCTGGGAAGGGAGGCATAAGGGGCCGGAATCCGTAGAGATTCCGTCAGTGTCAGGGCATTTAGCTATATGTATCTGTACTACTTTCTGTATCTGTTCTGTTCTGTACGAAATTGTGATTATGATATGATACGATCCGTACGATTCTGATTTCTGTTTCTGACTCTGTTGATTTGTTCTGTTCTGATACGATCTGTACGACTCTGATGTGATCTGATATCTGTCCGTAAGTTTTGATTTCCGATTCTGTTCCGACTTCTGATCTGATTTCTGTCTGATAAGTTTGGTTTTGTTTTCTGAGGATTTAGATTGGTGGTTTGTTGCTTTGCTGAGCTGTTGAGCTCACCCTTGCTTTCTGGTGGTTTTCAGGTTCTGGGAAGGGCAAGGAAGTTCAGGACTAGGTTTCAGAGTCTGATCAGATTAGGTACTTTTGTACTTTTGATTTTTGTACAGTCATGGCTTTCCTGTTCTGTCTTTCTTTCTGTTGAAAGCCTTGTACTGTTCTGTAGATGATTATTTTGAGGAAATAAAAAGATAGATGTTTTGTTCCGCTGCATTTGATGTTTTTAGTAGCTCTGTTGTTCTGTGTGCGTCTGTTGAGTTAAGAATTTGGAAGATCAGTTCAGTAACCTAATCCAAAGCCAGATCCTGGTTAGCTATTCTCCGTCGCGATCCGGCGCGGGCGGGATCCGTCTCGTCTCGGGTCGGGTCGTGACAAGCTTTTTTTTGGTATTAGAGCCCTGGTTTTGGAAACAGGTTGGATTGTAAAACAGAGCTCTAGGAAGTGATCAGTGAGTCTGTCTGAGAGGTAGTTTTGGGTCGTTTGGCTTTTTATTGTGTTATTTTGTGTTGTTTTGTGATAGTTTTCCGGATTTTCTGGATTTTTCTGTATGGATCAGCCAGACCCAGACATGACAGACGGTCAGAGTGACGACCAGGCAGCACCAGTGGGGAGTACAGCCCCAGTGGTCGGTGCTGATACGCTTTCACAGTTTGCTTCACTTGTTGCTCAGATGATGAGCGAGACTCAGAGCAGAGCTTCGACTGTTAGATCTGAGGACATTGATCGACACCTGCAGTTATTTTTGAGGTTGAAGCCTCCGAGGTTTGAGGGCGCTGTTGAGCCCAGAGCAGCCGAGGAGTGGCTGAGGAGATTGGAGAAGACTTTTGACGGGATGCAGTGTCCTGCAGACAGGAAAGTTCCGTTAGCTGTTTTTCTGTTGGACAGAGAGGCTGAGCACTGGTGGGATGGCCAGCAGGCAGCCAGATTTCAGGGCAGATTGAACTCTTTGATTACTTGGGAGGAGTTCACCGAAGTATTTCGAGACTGGTTTGTTCCCCCTTCTGCACGACAGCAGATGCAGGAGAGTTTTCTGAGACTTGTTCAGGGGAGCAAGACGGTGATGCAGTACGAGGCTGAGTTTACTGCATTAGCCAGGTACGCTCCGCAGCTGGTTAGCACGTCTGCTGAGAGGTGCTACAGATTTCTGAGAGGCTTACGAGACACTTTGAGGCAGCCTCTGATACCATTCCGGATCACCGATTTCTCTGAGCTTGTGGAGCGAGCTCGTCTGATTGAGAATGACATGACGGCTACTCAGCAGCGGTGGACTGCGAGTAGGAAGAGGTTTGGAGGAGAGACATCTGGCAGTGGTTCCTCTGGGAAGAGGAGATTTGTTCCTGGATCTGGATCTGGAGATTCCAGGAAGAGCGGAGGATCGTCTGGTACTGCTACCAGTACGACTAGTTCTGGATCTGTCAGTACGACTAGTTCTGGATCTACCAGTACGACTAGTTCTGGATCTGTCAGTACGATTTGACTATTCAGTATCAGCCTGGGATACTGACAGATCCAGAACTAGTCGTACTGGTAGCAGTACCAGACGATCCTCCGCTCTTCCTGGAATCTCCAGATCCAGATCCAGGAACAAATCTCCTCTTCCCAGAGGAACCACTGCCAGATGTCTCTCCTCCAAACCTCTTCCTACTCGCAGTCCACCGCTGCTGAGTAGCCGTCATGTCATTCTCAATCAGACGAGCTCGCTCCACAAGCTCAGAGAAATCAGTGATCCGGAACGGTATCAGAGGCTGCCTCAAAGTATCTCGTAAGCCTCTCAGAAATCTGTAGCACCTCTCAGCAGACGTGCTAACCAGCTGCGGAGCGTACCTGGCTAATGCAGTAAACTCAGCCTCGTACTGCATCACCGTCTTGCTCCCCTGAACAAGTCTCAGAAAACTCTCCTGCATCTGCTGTCGTGCAGAAGGGGGAACAAACCAATCTCTGAATACCTCAGTGAACTCTTCCCAAGTAATCAAAGAGTTCAGTCTGCCCTGAAATCTGGCTGCTTGCTGGCCATCCCACCAGTGCTCAGCCTCTCCGTCCAACAGAAAAACAGCTAACGGAACTTTCCTGTCTGCAGGACACTGCATCCCGTCAAAAGTCTTCTCCAATCTCCTCAGCCACTCCTCGGCTGCTCTGGGCTCAACAGCGCCCTCAAACCTCGGAGGCTTCAACCTCAAAAATAACTGCAGGTGTCGATCAATGTCCTCAGATCTAACAGTCGAAGCTCTGCTCTGAGTCTCGCTCATCATCTGAGCAACAAGTGAAGCAAACTGTGAAAGCGTATCAGCACCGACCACTGGGGCTGTACTCCCCACTGGTGCTGCCTGATCGTCACTCTGACCGTCTGTCATGTCTGGGTCTGGCTGATCCATACAGAAAAATCCAGAAAATCCGGAAAACTATCACAAAACAACACAAAATAACACAATAAAAAGCCAAACGACCCAAAACTACCTCCCAGACAGACTCACTGATCACTTCCTAGAGCTCTGTTTTACAATCCAACCTGTTTCCAAAACCAGGGCTCTGATACCACAAAAAGCTTGTCACGACCCGACCCGAGACGAGACGGATCCCGCCCGCGCCGGATCGCGACGGAGAATAGCTAACCAGGATCTGGCTTTGGATTAGGTTACTGAACTGATCTTCCAAATTCTTAACTCAACGGAAGCACACAGAACAACAGAGCTACTAAAAACATCAAATGCAGCGGAACAAAACATCTATTTTTTTCATTTCCTCAAAATAATCATCTACAGAACAGTACATGGCTTTCAACAGAAAGAAAGACAGAACAGGAAAGCCATGACTGTACAAAAATCAAAAGTACAAAAGTACCTAATCTGATCAGACTCTGAAACCTAGTCCTGAACTTCCTTGCCCTTCCCAGAACCTGAAAACCACCAGAAAGCAAGGGTGAGCTCAACAGCTCAGCAAAGCAACAAACCTCCAATCAAAATCCTCAGAAACTCAAAACCAAACTCATCAGACAGAAATCCGATCAGAAATCGGAACAGAATCAGACAAATATCCAAATCGAAACTTATCAGAACAAAACAGAACAAATCAGAACAGATACGGACAGATATCACATCAGAATCAGAATCGTACAGAAATCAGAAATTCAGATCATATCAGAACAGAACAGAATCGGAACGGATATCAAATCAGACAGAAACAGAACAGATACGGAACTCAGATTTCAGATATTTAATTAATAGCTAAATGTGCCCCCGGCACCAGAATAATAGCTGAGTAATTAATAGCTAAGTGTGCTCACGGCACCAGAAATTCTCTGAGTAATTAATAGCTAAATGTGCCCCCGGCACCAGAATAATAGCTGAGTAATTAATAGCTAAGTGTGCTCACGGCACTAGAAATTCTCTGAGTAATTAATAGCTAAATGTGCCCCCGGCACCAGAATAATAGCTGAGTAATTAATAGCTAAGTGTGCTCACGGCACCAGAACAAATGTGCTTATAGCACCAGAACAGATCAGATGTGCTTCCAGCACCAGAATATATAAATAGTGCTTATAGCACCTAAACAGATTTTTCCTCGGATCCGGAACAGAACAAATATCAGATTTCAGATTGAGCTCATTTCAGATTTCCCTGACACTTACTGAATCTCATAGGATCCAGGCCCCTTATAACTCCCTTTTTATAGCTTATACACATAGCATTTCATTTCAGAATAAATTCGGGCAATTCAGGAATTACTCAAAAAAATCGGGCAGCACAACGGCAGTATACGGAATTTACACAATTTTTCCTGCAAAGAAAATTTACCGAATTCGCACAGAATACAGATATCAACATTTCAAAATCTTTATTCTACTGCACAGATAAATTCCAATTTCACAGAAAAATCCGGTCGACTAAAAACACAGTCGAATCAAAAATACCCAGACGAAAATCTTCAGAAAATAACCAAAATGTGCACACTCGGCACGTCAACAATATACAGAAAGTTACGCGGTAAAAACTGAGCCAATCAACAGATACGGACAAAAATCATTAACGAAAACGAAATCCGGACAGAATATACCGCCAAACACGACGGTTCTGAAAATTGAGAAAGGTGGAATGTGCCTTACCTCGAGCACAGCAACTTCCTCAACAGTCACTTCGATCGAAAACGGCTCCGCGTCGTCCGAAAATCCACTTTTCCAAAATCCACCTCGACTTTCTCTCTCCTCAGAAAAATCAGATATTTATTTTTAATTTTCTCTCTCTTCAAAACGACTGAAATCAGCTTTATAATACACAGATCGGCCCGGCCGATCGCAGCATCGTCCCGGGACGATCCGACCAAAAGGATCGGCCTGGTCTCCATTCAGGGCTATTGCATGGACGATATTTTCTACAGTGCCGATCGGCCTGGCCGATGTCTCCAATCGGCCTGGACGATGCCTGCAGAAAATCACCTGGAGCAAAACTGGGCAAAATCTGGAACTGATTTCCACTGATCGTCCCAGGACGATCCCAGATCGTCCTGGACGATACTGGAGCAGATCTTGATATTACAGTCTCTGACATACAACCTCGGATAGGTCTTACATCCTTGGTGGATTCTCTCGACCTCTTCCATTCAGGTTAACATCATTGAGTAAAGTCTCTGACATATAACCTCAGATAGGTATTATATCCTTGGTGGATTCTCTCAACCTGTTCCATACAAGTTAACGACATCGAGCAAAGTCTCTGACATACAACCTCAGATAGGTCTTACATCCTTAGTGGATTCTCTCAACATTTTTTATATAGGTTAATGTTATCGAGCAACACTCCGACATACAACCTCGAATAGGTCATTCTATTTACCTACACTCTTTCTCATGTGGTTAGACTTTTGATGGTCTCCAGACTTATGCTCATCAATGGACTTTTGTTAGAATTCTCCCTGACGCAGAACTTTCGCCCATCATTGGACTTCTGCTCGTCGCAGAACTTTTGTTAGAATGCTTCTCATTGTTTGTCTTTCTCCCGTCGTTAAACTTTTGCTCGTAACGGGACTTTCGTCAGAATTTTTCTCGTCTTTGGACTTTCTCCCTTCACTGGACTTCTACTCGATCGTTATCAGACTTTCATCTAATCGCCATCGAACTTCCATCCAGTCGCCACACATTACAAGGTTCTACCTCTCCACTGATTATAGTTGAATCTCCTTCAAGGCATTGCTATTGTCAAATATCTCCCCAATAGAGGCCATCGTCTGGACGTTTCTAACTTTTGCAAGGAAGCAAAATTTTGATCGCCATCAATGCCTTTCGAGCTACCAATCCACACAAGGACCAGCACAAGAGGGCAATGCTTTGATCGTCGTTAACGCCCTCCGAGCTACCAATCCACAAAAGGATCAGCACAATAGAGCAAGGCTTTGATCACCACAAACATTCTCCGAGCTATCAATCCAGAGGGGAAGATGAAGGGTCTTTCTAGAAAATTCTAAAAATAAAATACAAATTAATTAGTTAATAGAATTTTTGAAAGTCTAAAAGGCAAAAATTAAGTGAAATAATAAGAGGGGAATTCCATTTTATTTTTTTGAGAATTTTCATTAATTAAAAAAGCTATATGAAAATTAATGAATTTTGTGGTAACAGCCGCAGCACTATGCCGCCTCGGTTCACTTGCTGGAGGCGGAAGGGCCTTCAGATTTAAACCTGCATCGATCACAACGTTTAATATAAATACATTTTGATAGTTACATATGCTATACATGCTTTCAATAAAAACGAATCATTAAATAAAAAAAGTGTTGATATTTATCATCAGTGTATATAATTAATTTCCATACTTTCCGCAAATAGCATATACAAAGTAAATGTTTATTACTTTCAAAAAGACCTCCCAACAAAATATTTAAGTAAATCAGTATTTTGGAAACTTTATATCTTTAAGATTATAAGTAAAACATTAACATTTAATCGCTGACTTATTATGTTGATCTTTATCAACAGACATTTACATTGATCAATATTAAATGTTAATATTGATTTGCTGAAAACTCACAAATATCAAGCTATTATTAATGTGATAGTACATATCTTATTAATTGGTGTGAGGCGACACTATTGTTTGTTGTTCAATGATCATATTTAATATGCTATGTTTAAATTTATAATTTTATTTTAAAGGATCTAATATATATTTTCGGACTATGCAAGTATCAATGTCCGAAAATAAGGGGCAACTGATATATCAGTAAAAATTTATCTTGATCAAACACGAATCTCGAAGCAAGATTGAGTTATAAGCTTCAAAAATTAAATCTGAGATCATACGATTTCCAATTTCAGCAAACTTATAGTCGAATTGAACGTCTCGGGATGATGAGCCTAACGACACCAAATTCGGCTCAATCCAAGCCCAAATGAGTCCAAATCAAAGACCCAAAGCGCAATATGAAAGTTCAAACCATAATTTGAGTTACCAAACGATTTTTAAATATAGCGTTCTTATAGTCAAATCGAGCGGCTAGACGAGACGAATCCAACGAGCCAAAGATCGTCAAATTCCGACATCATTGAGACCTTCAAATGTCTAATAAAGGGTCTATGATCGAAGGATTCAATATCGACCGTTCATCCAAACCACTCCATATTTACCCCTGATGTCTCATCTATTTAAGGATCATGTCACTCTAGAAAATCTATAAATAAACTCCTCATTTCTCATGAGAGGGGACCCAAGCAAGAAGCAAGAAGAAGGAAGAAGAAGAGAAGGATAAGAGAATGATAGGAGGGAATAACTCCTCCTCGACCACCGCCAGAGTTATGACCGACGCCAGAATTCTGCCAGACTTTCGAACAACGCGGGAGTTCTGCTTGACCTCGGAATTCTGTCCGACCTCAAAGTGACGCTGGAATTCCGCTCGACTTTAGAGTAATGTCGGAGTTTCACCAGAACTCCAAGTAACATCGGAGTTCTTCCCGAATATCATATAACATCGGAGTTCTCTCGGCCACCAACTGACGTCCGACTTCTACCCGACGTCGGACCTCCGCTCTTCGCCAAATTTCTACCTGACGCTGGATTTCTGCCAATTGTCAGACTTTCACCAGACATCTATTTGATGTTGGATTTCTGTCCATTGATGGACTTCTACCAGGCGCCATCTTTCCGACCTCCGTCATCAGACTACAGTCCTTCCGACCTCCGTCGCCTGCCGACTACGATCCTTAAGACTTACGTCGCCCACCGACTACAATTTTTCTGACCTCCGTTGTCCGCCTACTACAGTCCTTCAGACTTATGTCGCCCGCCGACTAAAGTCCTTCTGACCTCCGTCGTCCACCTACTACGGTCCTTCAGACTTACATCGCTCTCCAACTACAGTCCTTCTGACTTATGTCGCCTGTCGACTACAGTCATTCCGACCTCCGTCGCCCGCCGACTACGGTCCTTCTGACTTACGTCGTATACCGACTACAGTCCTTCAGACCAAACTAACACATCAACATTGATGCTTTGTATTCTCACTATGCAATGTACTCCATAATATGTACATCAAGCTAAGGCCTTCTCCCGAGGAAGGACCTCATTTGTAATCAACTACAATACTAGTGGATTAATTTATACTGGACCAGGCCCGGTGGTTTTTCCCCCTTTTTTCAAGGGTTTTCCACGTAAAAAACTTGGTGTCTCTATTGAATGACGCACCCTCTCTCTTATCTGACTGCGAGCCGAATTTTCATACAACGCTAAGACGTTAAACTTTATATTTCTCTACTGCCGCGATACTCCAGGACACAACAAGACCAATTCATGGTTGAACCGTTCATACCAATTTTCAAAACGTTGGTAACAAAGTTAATGTGATAGGACATTTAATTTTAAAAAGGTGCTTGTTTTGTAGAGTACTTATAAATATTATTATTAAAAATTTATAATTTAAATAATATTTTTAAATATTTATTACACCTGAAAAGTATCTTTTTAATATTTAATTCATAAGACGGGCTCATGAGCTGACGAGCCGAGTTTAATCAAACTTGAACTTGTTCGATGTTCGAGCTCAAATTTGAGCTTGAGCTCAAGCTTATTGCTCGATAAGTTTGACTCACAAACTCATTAACGGTCGAGTTAGAGCCAACTCAGCTCATTTATACCCTTAGTTGAGATATAAAATATAATTTTATTGATTATCAGTGGTTTTAAGCTGGTACCGTTAAATATTCAATACTTATGCGGATGGTGCACACTCAGCACCTAATAATTTTTCCAAATTAAGAGGGGAAATAAAGCCTCTGATAGCTCAAATCACATTGACTCGGCTTTTTGCCCGTCAATGTCATGGCAGAGAAGACAAAACACGATTCTTCGAATCATTCCAAAACCCTGTCATCACGAGAAAAATAAGTTTCTCCAACCAATGGCATTTTAATCACCAATCACCTCATGACAAGTGGCATGATAGTCACCCGCCATGTGTTTAGTCATTTTTTTATTTATATAATTGCATATTTCTAGTGCCCAATATTTAAAAATAATTACGAGTATCAATAAATCATCTTATCCGTCTTTTTGAACTCGCCTCTAAAAATTTGGATTCTAATTGATCTGTATAATTAATGAGTCTGATTCATGGTAGACTTTCCATCTGTTTATTAAACGTGTTTGATCTAGGTTAATCTATAAACCCTTTTTTAACTTGAAATTACCACTTTAATATTAATTTTTCCTTAATTTTTAACTTATGGTATTTTTTTAAAATTTCTATCGAATATCTTAAAATTTATATTCAATAATTTATCAAGAAAATTAATCAAAATAGGTTAATGAGTTAAATTTAGGTCATTCAGATTGCTAACGGGTTAAGATCAGTTTATGGATTTGAATCACATGAATTTTGAGTTTGAATCCATTTGTCCGATCAATCTATTTTGACACCTCTAAAAATAACCTAATGCTTCAAAGAAAATATTAGTATTATTCCAAATTATTATTAGGCTTATTATGTCGGTGAGTAAAATAATATTTGATTAAAAAAAATTTTGGCTGAGGCCTTCTGCCTGAATATAAAAATGAGTCTAGAAGCTGTGTTGTAAGGTTTCATTCAATTATTTTTGGAACTCCGGCAATGTATTCCATTAAAATCATTTTATTTTATATTAAATTTGGACAGGAAAAAACTTTCACCTAACAAAATAATGAGAAGAATTTAGGTAAATGTTAAATGAGTTGTCATAATTAAAGCATAAATTGAGATTAACAAAATAATTATATATGATGAACTTTAATGTTCTTAGATTTAAAATAAATTATATTAAATTATTTTTTTAGTATTTATGAGAAGGCTAATTAAATTAAATTTTGTGCTTAGTTATATTAATTATGTTTAAAATTTATGATTATGCATACAATTCAAAATTAAGTAATTAAGCATAAAATTTAATGCTTTAGTGATTTACATATAATTTTAATTATTTGAGATTAGCCATAACATTCTAGATGAAGAAAATTTATCAATAGCATTTTTTATTCATATCACATTGTGGGAATTCATGAAGATCAATAAGGGAGATAGAGTCGCATGATTCTTAGCTCAACTATTTTATGAGGATCAACATGGGAGATCAATAGGCAGATGATTTTTATCATAGCTTTTCTAAGGATATTTACAGGAGATTGAAGTGTTGGGAAATTTCTATAAGTGGGCCCATATACTTATACATATAAATAAAGTTTTATACATTATATGCTATCTGAAAATTAAGCCAATTAAATTTGTGATCTATTTAAATATTAAATAATTATTTGGCTTATGTGGCATCTCAATTAAATTTTGTATGGAATTAATTTGTGTAGAGGCCGGGTATTTATTTTATTTTAATGATGGGCTGAAATAAAAGAAATACACTTAAAGTATAAAAGGTTGTGGTCCCCAGTTTAAGCGGTAAAGTTCTCATTTCCCTCATTTCCCATCTTGAGTGAAAAGAAGGGGTCTCTCGCTCTCTTGGAGAACGCCGCTCTAAACGTGGAAGATCGAAAGACCTTGATTTTGCATTTCAATGGATTCAGGTACGCTTCCGAAAACTTCTTCTCGATGATTTAGCATGTCTTTCGGAGACGATCGATTTGTTATTTTCGTCTCCGTTAAATCCTAACAAGTGGTATCAGAGCCGGTTGTCATGTTGAATTAACGAGAAATGATTTTCTATAATCATGTTATTGCCTAGTTGAGTTTTTCGGTCACTATTGATCTTCGTTTGAGAATTTTCATATGCAAAGATTCCGTTTTAATATGCGAAAATTAGTTGCCATAATTTTTCAAAACTATTTTGTTTAAGATATTCAATCAGTTTTGAGAAATTCAGAAAAATTAAGAAATTTTTATATGAACAGTAATTCAATCGTTTGTTGATTTTTTGACTGTTCATTATCAATTTTTGTTCATCGTTTTCATTTCAATCTATTGGAGAAGATGAACTGACAGTTAATTTTTGTTTTCTCTAATTTACGGTTACTGTAATTTCTGAAACGACGTAACTATTGGAGAATTTCGATTATTAACATGTAACTGACTTGTTTTCCTATACAAGCCATAAACGAATTAATGCATATGCTTTTATAACTGCATGTCCCTTAATGAGTTTCTAGAATTTGATGCTTCGTGAAACGTTGCAAGCCATTAGTAATTAATTCATTATATCTCCATATTATATTTCCTGTACTCATTGAATGGCTTTTGTTTATTAATATTCATATGAATTTTTATTTCATAGAATATTAATTATCCTGTTGTGTTTACGGAATTAGATAAAATAAATGTGAGATGTTTATATCTTATTTTATGAGAATATTTCTCATTTGATATAATTATTCATTAATTCAAAATTAAATTAAATTGAAATAATATGTCACCAAAGTGACCTCTATTATATCAATTTATTTAATTTAAAATTATTTGAATAATGCTAAAGAATTTTTTTCTAGTCTATGCGAAAATTAATCGGCCCAAAGGAAGATTATTTTTTGGCCGGACTCTAAAGATATAGTAATAAATATGTGATAATTTTTTGAATTATTCATGCATATAGTAAGTCGGTCCAAAGAAAGGCTTATTATTGGCAGAATTTTTTATCAATATTTATTAACTATAATTTTAAGAGTACCATTTACAAATTATAATTTCTGTCCAAAGACTAAATTATGATGTTGTTTTAGGTGTCTTATAAAGGGCCCACCATATGCTGTTACTAATTACGAGCTTATTATTTTGTTCTTTTTCAGTTAATGTTTCTTCTATATCTGCCAATTTGAATAACATTCCAGTGTTTAATTGGCTTAATTTTCAGATAGCATATAATGTATAAAACTTTATTTATATGTATAAGTATATGGGCCCACTTATAGAAATTTCCCAACAATTCCAAATCATACTTGGTGGATAGATACAGGTGCAACTACTCACATAAGTGTGACTATGCAGGGTTGTCTAAGGAGCAGAGTGCCAACTGATGCTGAAAGATTCATCTATGTGGGAAATGGCAATAAAGCTCCTGTTAAAGCTGTAGGCTTATATAGATTGTACTTAGAATCTGGTTGTACTTTGGATTTGTGTGAGACTTTTTATGTACCGTCATTTAGACGGAACTTGATTTCTATTTCATGTTTGGACAAATATGGTTACTCTTGTTCATTTGGAAATGGAAAATTTAGTCTCTTTCAGTGTTTTAAAGTTATTGGTACAGGTTCTTTAATTGATAATCTATATAAATTGGATATTTCTGCCTCACAGATAAATGAAACCTTGCATATAAATAATTTTGGTACAAAGAGAAAATTAACTGATGAGAATTCCTTTATGTTATGGCACAAGCGTTTAGGACATATTTCTAAACAAAGAATTGAAAGGCTTGTGTCAGATGGAATTCTTGATTCCCTTGATTATACAGATTTTAGAATTTGTATTGAATGTATTAAGGGAAAACAAACAAATATTAAGAAATTAGGTGCCAAAAGGAGTTTAAATGTCTTGGAATTAATACATACTGATATTTGTGGCCCATTCCCTACAGCTTCTTGGAATGGTCATCAGTATTTTATTACTTTCATAGATGATTATTCTCGTTATGGGTACCTATACTTAATACATGAAAAATCAGAATCTCTGGATGTATTTAAGATCTTCAAAGCTGAAGTTGAAAATCAACTTGGTAAGAAGATTAAAGCTGTCAAATCTGACCGTGGTGGTGAATACTATGGTAGATATGATGGATCAGGTGAACAACGTCCAGGCCCTTTTGCGAAATATTTAGCAGAATGTGGCATCGTTCCTCAATACACTATGCCGGAGACTCCAAGTCAAAATGGTGTAGCTGAGAGACGAAACAGAACCTTAAAGGATATGGTTAGAAGTATGATTAGTCATTCTTCTTTACCAGAATCACTTTGGGGAGAAGCCTTAAAGACTGCAGTTTATATTCTCAATAGAGTTCCAAGTAAAGCAGTAACTAAAACCCCATATGAGTTGTGAACTGGAAAGAAGCCTAGTATTAGGTATTTTCATGTCTGGGGATGTCCAGCTGAGGCTAGGCCTTATAAGCCTAATGAAAGAAAATTGGACTCAAGAACTGTTAGCTGCTATTTTGTTGGATACTCTGAAAGATCAAGAGGTTTTAAATTTTATGATTCCTCAAGTAAATCATTTTTTGAGACGGGCAATGCTAAATTTATTGAGGATGTTGAATATAGTGGGAGTGATAAAATTAAAGATTTTGATTTTGAGGAGGAATATGTTAGTATTCCTATTATTACAATTGAAAATGATCAGGTAACTATGCCTGATAATATTCAAATTGTAAATCCAGATAATCAAAATAATCTTAAATTATCTCCCACTCATATAGAAGGACAACAATCTCAAACTGAAGTGCCATTAAGGAGATCCACGAGGGAAAGGAGAACAACAATTTCAGATGATTATATTGTATATCTCCAAGAGCATGAGTTTGATTTGGGGTTGGAAGATGATCCAATCTCATTCAGTCAGGTCAAACAATGTTCTAATTCTCAAAAGTGGATAGAAGCCATGGAAGATGAGATGAAATCTATGAAAGACAATGATGTTTGGGATCTTTCTGAATTGCCTGAAGGAGCAAAACCTATTGGTTGTAAATGGATTTTTAAAACCAAAAGGGATGCAAAAGGCAATATTGAAAGATATAAAGCACGTCTAGTTGCTAAAGGTTTCACTCAAAAGGAAGGCATTGATTATAAAGAGACTTTCTCTCCAGTTTCTTCGAAAGACTCTTTTAGAATCATTATGGCACTTGTAGCTCATTATGATTTAGAGCTACACCAGATGGATGTAAAGACTGCATTCCTTAATGGAGACATTGAGGAAACTATATATATGTTGCAACCAGAAAATTTTCAATCTTCTGATTCAAAACATCTGGTTTGCAAATTAAAGAAATCCATCTATGGTTTAAAGCAAGCTTCTCGTCAATGGTATAAGAAGTTTGATCAAGTGATTTCTTCATTTGGTTTTAAGGAGAACACTGTTGATCAATGTATTTATCATAAGGTCAGTGGGAGTAAATTTATTCTACTGGTGTTATATGTCGATGATATTCTGCTAGCAAGCAGTGATATAGGCTTATTGCATGAAACTAAGAGATTTCTTTCAAATAAATTTGAAATGAAAGATCTTGGAAATGCATCTTTTGTATTGGGTATACAAATTTATCGGGATCGCTCCCGTGGTATACTTGGGTTATCACAAACAGCCTATATTGATAAAGTGCTTAGCAGATTTGGCATGAAGGATTGTGCACCAGGAGATACACCCATTGCAAAAGGAGATAAATTTAGTTTGCTTCAATGCCCAAGAAATGAAGTTGAAAAGCAAGAGATGGATAAGATTCCTTATGCATCGGCAGTAGGGAGTCTTATGTATGCTCAAGTTTGTACGCGTCCGGATATTGCGTACATTGTTGGAATGCTTGGTAGATATTTAAGTAACCCAGGAATGGATCATTGGAAAGCAGTGAAACGGGTTATGAGGTATCTTAAAAGGACAAGAGATTTTATGCTCACATATCAGAGATCTGATCATTTAGAGATCATGGGGTATTCCGACTCTGATTTTGCTGGTTGCCTCGATAGCAGAAGATCCACTTCAGGCTATATTTTCATGTTGGCTGGAGGAGCTATTTCTTGAAAAAGTGTCAAGCAATCACTTATAGCTTCTTCAATAATGGAAGCAGAGTATAGCTTATTATGAGGCTTCAAATCAGGGAATATGGTTGCGAAATTTTATCACAGGGCTAAATATTGTTGATGGTATTGAGAGACCATTAAAGATAAATTGTGATAATAAAGTAGCTGAGTTATATTCCAAGAACAACAGGAGTTCGTCAAAATCAAAACATAAAGTTTCTTGTTGTGAAAGAAAGGGTTCAGAGTTCTCAGATTTGTATTGAACATATTAGTACAAACTTTATGATTGCAGACCCACTTACAAAAGGATTACAATCTAAAGTATTTCATGAGCATGTGGCTCGTATGGGTGTAATCTGTTTTGATGATATGCTAGCTTAGTGGGAGTTTGTTTGTGTTGTTCAATTATTATGAACTTATTTTCTGATCAGACTAAAGTGTTGTTATTTTGGTGATTGAAAACTCTGAAACACAGTTAATGAATTTCAATTGCAGTTTAGCATAAAGTATTGAATTTTGGTTATAACTCTTTTGAGTTATAAAATTGGACCAGTTGAAAATTGTCATGATTTGAGATCACATTACATGAAATTTTCATGCTACACATCCATACTTGATCTATGTCGTTAATTATATTAATATAGTGACCATTGATGGATCTTGTTACGAAAAATGTAACAAATGTCGCTTTGATTCTAAATTGATATGATTGATGGACCAGATTGTCTAGAGATGTTATTTGAGAAAGATAGCAAAATTGAGCTCTTACAGTTATTTCAGAATGTATAATTATATGTATATATATATATGTGGCCCAAGTGGGAGATTGTTGGGAAATTTCTATAAGTGGGCCCATATTATTATACATATAAATACAGTTTTATACATTAGTTGCTATCGAAAATTAAGCCAATTAAATTCGTGATCTATTTAATTATTAACTTATTATTTGGCTTATGTGGCATTTCATTTAAATTTTGTATGGAATTAAATTTGTGTGGAGGCCGGGTATTTATTTTATTTTAATGATGGGCTGAAATAAAATATTTACACTTTAAGTATATAAGGGTCGTGGTCCCCAGTTTAAGCGGTGTTGTTCTCATTTCTCTCATTTCCCATCTTGAGTGAAAAGAAGGGGTCTCTCGCTCTCTTGAAGAACGCCGCTCTAAACGTGGAAGATCGAAAGACCTTGATTCTGCATTTCAATGGATTCAGGTATGCTTCTGAAAATTCTTCTCGATGATTTGGCATGTCGTTTGGAGACGATCGAATTGTTATTTTCGTCTCCGTTAAATCCTAATAAGTGGGCCCATATACTTATACATATAAGTATATGGGTCCACTTATAGAAATTTCCCAACATGAAGAAGATTTAAGCTTTGTTTGGGATAATTTTCTTATTGTTTTTTAAAGCAGTTTTATAGTTTAAATTCTTTACTAAAAAATTATTTTAAGAAACAATAAGAAAGCGGTCCCAAATAGATTGTGAAATTAATGTCTTAATAAATAATTTTTTAATAGCATGTTTATGACAACTGCAACCTTCTATTTAGTTGTGAAATTACTATAGGAAAAATAAATTTACTATTATGATTGCAAAAAATAACTTTTCACCATAGAAATTTTGAAAAGCTATGAGAAAACAACGAGAAAGCAGCCAAATAAAATTATAGTTGCTATCTGAAAAACAAAGAAGTAAAAAAAAAAAAAAAAGATCACAAATAGACCCTAAGTCATGCAAATTAACATACCATTATATTATTATTTTAATAAAGATTTTTATTTTGTAGTGATCCATCCTAGACACCATTTGAAAAAAAACAAAAAAAAAAAAGATGGTTTTTACTTGTTTCATTTTTTTCAAAAAGCAACAACAACAACTTCCTTTGACAAAATCTAGATTAAAACAAAAATAAAATCACCTAATTGAAAGTGAAGACTGAGATGTACAGAGAAAAAAATGCTACCATTATGATATTCGTCTTCCTTCTGAGTACCAAACAACACTACAGACCATAGCTATTCTAAATTTCTATAAACTATGAGTGTTTATAGATGAAGATCCTACCAAAGGCATGTGCTTGCTATCAACTACTGCAGCTGTTTGATTCCTTTGAATCACATATCATCAGTAAGTGTATATGCTCATTATTTATGTAGATATTTGTTTTTAAAAAAGACAAAACATGATTGGTTGGCTGCATGCAATAGTGCAATGGCAGGTCTTAAGGTGGGTGCATAAGCATCTTTTAGTTCAAGAATTTAATGAATTAGAATATTTTGTACTAAAAAATTGCTTTAGAAAATAATAAGAAAGTTATCCCAAACGAAACCGAAGTCGTTCAAGAGTCAAAGCTACTTGATAACCTAAAATGAAGTCAGTTGAAGATTTCATCTGAACTCGACCGCCGCTTCTAAGTTATTTAGCAAAGATTTCACTTGAGCATGCTCATTTTACAATAAGTATTTGTAAAGCTTTAATATGTAATCTACATGTATTGTTGAAATGTAGTGTTTTCTATAGTTTTAAATCTTTACTAAACCTATAAATAAAAGATCAGATGATGAGCCTAACAGATCAAATCATTGGTGCAAGTCTTATTAATTCTAGAGATGCAATAAGAAATCCCAAAGCTTTTCTCTATGGATTCTCTTCGGCATTCTTAATTGTTATCTCTTCTTATTTTCCCTTTGATACATCATCATGAAATAATCTTGATCGGGCACGAATCTCGAGGAAAAAATCAACCCGGAAACTTCAAAAATTAAATCCGGAAGCACCCGAACTCCAATTTCAGCGAGCTTACAGTCAAACTGAGCGTCTCAGAAATACAAACCCAACGACACCAAATTCAACCCAATCCGAGCCCAAATAGATCCAAATCAAGGACCCAAAGCGCTATTGGAAGGTTCAAACCACAATTTGAGTTATCAAATGGTCTCCGATTTTAACGAGCTTATACTCGAATCGAACAACTCGACGAGACGAATCCAACGAGCCCAAGATCGCCAAATTCCAACATCTTTAAGACCTCCAAATGTCCAATGAACGGTGCACAATCGAAGGGTTCAATATCGGCCGTCCATTCAACCACTCCCTATTCGCCCATGATCTCACACCTATTTACAAGCCATGCCACTCCAGAAAAGCTATAAATAGAGCCCTCATTCTTCACAAGAGGACTCAAGTGAGAAGAGAGAGAAGAAGAAGAAAAAGGGGAAAGGGAGAATCATCTCCTCCTCGACCACCGCCGGAGCTCTTCCCGCCGCCTGAATACGCCGGAGCTCTACCGAATTTTCGAGAAACGCCGGGATTTCACAGAACTTTATAACTTTGTTAGAAGCTGATTGTAAACCGATCGTCTTGACTTGTGAGACAAATTGGTCTTTGTACTTCAAACAAACACTAGAGAAATTATTTCAACTTTGCGTGGCCCCGTGGTTTTTTTCCCTCTTCCGGGTTTTCCATGTAAAAATTCTGGTGTTCATTCTCTTTTCTGTTTGTGTGCTGAATATTCGTACAATGCTTAGACACGAATTTACAAACTCTACTGTCAAGCATATTTCAGCCCGCAACAGTATGGCACCGTCTATGGGAACACTATCCCACTGCTTCAAGTATTGCTGTGATGGTCAACAGACGCAGTAGTCGTATCATTGGAGCTTCTCGCTCTAACTTTCGTCAGTCCAGAAATTTGTCTATTAACCATAGACACCCGATGTCTGCTTCTTTTCATCCTGGGGGGCAGAATGATTGCGGAGAAGGGACCTCTGGACCTTCTTTAGAAGAAATAATTCGGAAGATGGAAGAATCTCAAAACGAGATCCTTCAACTCCTGCGAGAGAATCGGCAGCCGGCATTGGCACAATGGGAGGAAGTTTTTCTCCCTCAGGATCCACCACGGGCTGAAGATGTCCAATTCGAACATCTTCAAGCAAAAGTTCATCTCACTAGAAGATTTCCTCAGTCTCGACAGGATAATGAACTTGCCGATACAACAAGTACTACACATCCTCCGCCCTCAACTCGGCAACCTCGCACTCTCCCGGATCTCCCAGAAGACTATGACCAACCACACATTGCAGAGCTCCCTCACGACGCCCTGCATCACGAACTACAAAAGGTTGTAATGGAAGAATTCCCCCAAGGGGATGCGAGATAAACTCTCCGACATAGAGACTTTCAGGAATCATCATCTCTAACCGAGGCCATACTACAACATCCCATTCCAGTTAGATTTAAAATGCCCAGCATTGAGTCTTACGATGAAACATCTAACCCATATGAGCACATCGACCACTACAGAACCATCATGCACATTCAGCGAGCCTCAGACGCCGTTCTTTGCCAAGTCTTTCCTGCCACCCTAAAAGGGCAGGCTCGAACGTGGTTCTATTCGCTTCCGTCTAGAATGATCCGCTCATTTATGAAATTGGCCAAGGCCTTTGTCGAGTAGTTCATAGCCAACCGAAGAATAGCCAAGTATTCTTCCCATCTCTCCGAAATCCGTCAGAATGAAGGAGAATCGTTGAGGGAATGTTTTCAATGATTTTTCACTAAAGCCCGACAAATCCCAGGAGTGGATCCTGAATTGTTGAGAGGAGTCTTCCTTGGAGGCCTTCACCCTGGCACTTTCTATTCGGCCCTCATGCAAGACACCGTTCATTCATACACCGATTTGATCCATCACGAAGAGGCACAAATCTCTGCAGATGAGGCTATAAATGCTCATAGAAAGCAGTTTGAGCAAACTAGCGGGAAGCGCAAGATTGCACCAGGAGCGAAAAATTCATCCACACAACGAAAGAAGCTTTAAAAAACAATCTGCCTCTCAGACCTCCATTGCCACGACGAGAACCTTGATAGGAGAAAGAGTACACTCCTCTTAATACATCTCGAGCAAATATGTTAATGGCTGTTCGGGATCAAGATACGGTAAAATGGCCACATCCTTTGAAGCCGAATACAGGAAATCAGGATCAATACTACCACTTTCATCGAAGCCGTGGCCACACTATCGAAGCCTGTAGACAACTGAAGGAGGAGATTGAAAGGCTTATTCGCCAGGGTTATCTTCGACAGTTTATTCGGGATTCTTCTGCCCGAGAGGAAACTCGCCCCACTAGGGGGAAAAATTATCAACAGAGGCCGCAAATGAATAATCGAATAGCAGTTGGTGAGATCGAGACAATCGCCGGAGGCCCTTTGCTATCCGATAAAGTCTTCTTGGCTGTAGATGAAATCCAAACTTCGAAAAAGGCTCGTGTAGATCACTCCATCACCTTTGATGATTCCAACTTAGAAGGAGTAAAAATCCCTCATCAGGACCCGCTTGTTATTAATGCGGGAATAGGTGATCCATGTTACAATGTTAAGAGAATTCTCGTGGATAACGGTAGCTCTATAGATATCCTGTTCTACTCTACCTTCCTCAAATTAGGTCTCGCCAGAGAGAAGCTTTAACCTGCGGCAGGTCCTTTGTATGGATTTGATAATCGACCTATGCGAGTAGAAGGGATAATCACTCTCCCAGTTGTACTTAGAGAATTTTCCTGGCAGTCTACACACTCTGTCCAGTTCATCATTGTAAAATCTGAATCAGTTTACAACGCTATCTTTGGGAGGCCACTCCAATCAATTTTTGGGATTGTCACCTCTATCCCTCACCTTAAACTAAAGTTATATACTTCGATAGGAGTTAGTGTGGTATGCGGAGATCAACAAACAGCGCAAACCTGCTATCTCAAGCAGGTTAAATCACACCCGACTTATACTCTAAATATTGAGGACTTTGATCTCTGGAATGAAGACATGCCTCAAAGAGCTTCCCTAGTAGAAGAACTCATCACTATGCCTATCTCTGAAGAACATCCTTTAAAGACGGTGTAAATTGGGTCACTTCTCTCAGAAGACGAAAAGAAAAAATTTATAGATTTTCTATAAGAAAATCAGGATGTTTTTGCATGGAGCCCGGTAGATATGCTCGGGATTGACCCTGAAGTAATTGTACACTCCCTTAAGGTCAATCCGGCGAGCAAACTAATCATCCAAAAGAAATGGAATTTTGCACCAGATCGTCAACAGGCAATCGAACAAGAAGTGGACAAACTCTTAGAAGCCGAATTCATTCGAGAGGTGCACTATCCTACTTGGCTGGCAAATGTTATCATGGTTCGAAAGGGGAGCGGAGCATGGAGAATGTGAATAGACTATACAGATATCAATAAAGCCTGTCCAAAAGACAGCTTTCCACTTTCTCGTATCAAGATGAATCCTACTGATGAAGAAGTGATAGCAATTCAAACAGACAGAGGGTTGTATTATTACCGGGTAATGCCCTTCGGGCTCAAAAATGCTATAGCAACTTATCAACGCCTCATGAATAAGGTTTTCAAAACCCTTATTGGGCTTAATATGGAAGTGTACGTGGATGACATGTTGGTGAAAAGTCTTAAAAAATATCAGCATATCTCTGACCTAGAGCAATGCTTCCATTTGTTGAGACGTTACAATATGCGTCTCAACCCTGCCAAATGCGCATTCGGAGTCGCTTCTAGAAAATTTTTGGATTTTATGGTAACCCATAGAGGGATCGAAGCTAATCCCAAAAAGATCAAGGCATTAAGAGATATGGTGCCACCTAAGAGCATCAAGGAAGTCCAAAGGCTGAATGGGAGGATTGCAGCATTGTCACGTTTCCTGGCACGCTCGGGAGACAAGTATCTTCCTTTATTCAAAGTGCTCAGAGGCACTCGTAGCTCCGGTTTCTAATGGAAAGATGAATGCCAAGAATCCATTGAACAGTTACGAAAGTATTTGGCTTCCCCGCCGCTAAATTCTAAACCAACGCCTAGAGATAAGTTGTATTTATACATAACTGTTTCGGCCCAAGCTATCAGTTCAGTCTTAGTACGAGAAGAAAATGTTGTACTATGCCCCATCTACTATGTCAGTAAAATTCTTTCTGAAACAGAGGGGCGTTCTCCCTTAGCAGATAAGACAGCATTGGCGTTAGTTTATTCTGCCAAAAAGCTACACCCTTACTTTCAAGCCCACTCAATTGGGGTATATACGAATCTTCCATTGAAAAGTATTCTGTAAAAACTAGAAGCATCGGGCAGGCTCTTTAAGTGGTCTGTAGAACTGGGAGAATTTAACATTCACTACTTGCCTAGACCCGATATCAAATCTTAAGCACTTGCAGATTTCATGGTTGAATGCACCGTCCAAGTATCCGATGTTCAACTAGGTACTTTGTCTTCTCCTCTGTGTTGAATGTTGTATGTTGATGGATCTTCAGAAAGTTCTGGCACTGGGGCTGGAATTCTGTTGATTTCCCCGTAAAAAACTACTCTTGAGTATGAGCTCCGACTCAAGTTTCCGGCAACAAACAACATGGCAGAATACGAAGCCCTTATCGCTGGATTAAGACTAGCAGTTATTTGTGAGGTGCAAAACCTAGTAGTCCACACTGATTCAAAACTAGTCGCTTCTTAGGTGGAGGGAGAATTTGATATCCACAATCTGTAACTGGCCCAATATTGCAGTATTGTGAAACTATTTTTGGCCCGAATAGGAGAATATCATATCGTACATGTTCTTCGAGAGCAAAATGCAAGAGCATATGCTTTTTCAACACTTGCAACATCAATGATGGGAGACATCTACAGGAGAAAGTGCATCGAGGAGATCCATTTTCCAAGTATTTAGGGTCCATGGGTCATACAATCGATCGATGAAACAAGGGAGGTGTCTTGGATCGATCCCATCTTATCTTTTTTACAATATGGGGTACTGCCTGAAAAACCCATGGCTGCAACGAGACTTCGAAGACGAGCAATAAATTTCACCATAATTTATGGTGAGTTGTATAAGCGCGCGCTTTCACCGGACCATATCTGAAGTGTCTCCCACCTTCAGAAGCTAATTATGCACTCTGGGAAGTACATTCAAAAGTATGTGGCAAGCATCTGGGAGGAAGAGCTTTGGCTTATAAAATCATGAGACAGGGATTCTATTGGCCTACAATAAAACAGGACGCACTTGAGTTTACATGAAAATGTGAAAACTATCAATTGCACTCCAATCTCACCCATACTCCAGCTCTGGAACTTGCATCACTTCAAAGCCCCTCGTCTTTAGCCCTGTGGGGAATTGACATAATGGGACCCTTCCTGGCCGTAGATTACTTCACGAAGTGGGTGGAAGCAGAGCCCTTAGCAAAAATTACCGAAGCAAATGCCAAACAATTCTTATGGAAGAATATAATTTGTCGCTTTGGTATTCCGGCCAAGGTCATCACCGACAACGGAACTCAGTTTACTGGAAAAAATCTTTATATCTTTATGTAAAGATTTTCATATTCAATTCGTCCACATGGCTATCGCCCATCCTCAAGCAAATGGGCAAACGGATGTTATCAATTGAACAATTTTGAAAGGGCTGAATACACGCCTAGGGAAGGCTGGGGGGAATGGGCTGAAGAACTCCCAAATGTCCTCCAGGCTTATCGCACCATGACCAGGACTCCTACAGGAGAGACTCCATTTAACCTCTATTTCGGTACAGAAGCAGTCATACCAGTGGATATTGGAGTTCCAAGCAATAGGGTTCAGACCTTTGACTCCAATGACAATGAGAAGAAACTCAGGACAAATCTAGATCTTCTCCTTGAAGCAAGGGATGAAGCCTCACTCAGGGTCGCTGCATACCATCAGCGGGTCGCTCGTCACTACAATCAGAGAGTAAAACCTTGAACCATTTCCATTGGGGACTTAGTTCTTCGAAGCATCGAAGTTGCTGGAAAAGGCTTTCAGCGTAATAAGCTCTCCCCTCTATGGGAAGGTCCTTACTTAGTATCAGCTATGGTCAAGCCTGGGACCTTCAAATTGAGAGATGCCAACAAAAAGATGCTTCCCCGAACTTGGAATGTGGGCAATCTTCGCAAGTACTATCAGTAGAAGTTGATGATACTATCTGTTTAGTGTGATATCATTCGTAGTGTTTGTCTTGCTTTATAGCTATGCTTTGTATCTTTCATGTTTTTCGTACGCTCTTTGTAAGTTGATTTTAGAAGAACACTTCTTGTTTTATCCCTAAGTTTACTAGGGAATTGTCATACTGTTTTATATAATATATGTGATGTTTACGTTATCGCAATACTATCTCTCCTCAAGCTCTTTTTCCCGTGATTCGAGAAAAACACAACTAATGTTGTATCTCAATCACTAGGCAACCAATCCCAGGGGGATCTGGTATGACCTCTTCCATACAGGTTAAAATCATCAAGCAAATGCTTTGATTAACAACATCGGATAGGTCAAGATATCCAAGAAAGATATCTCTCACATTCGTACAAGTCAAAGAGACTACCAGAATGATTGAGTCAATCTCATATACTTATAAAAAGAGAAACATCTTATATATATATATATATATATATATATATGTATATATATAAAACTCATAAACATCAAGTATATCATTTGAAAATATCATACAAACACACGAACAATCATCACAAATAAAATAAAAGAAATACAGACAACGTTAGAAAATTTCTACAGAATCTTAAGGTCATCATCGTCCTCCTCCAAAGAAAAAATATGCTGCAAATCACTCTCCAATTCTTCATCGTCCGAGTCTGGAGAAGGATCACTAGAAGCCTAGCTCGGAGTCAACCCCTCGATCTCCCCTCCATTCTTACGCTGTACTGCATGAACGCCCTTCATGAAGCCTTTGATGAAGCCATTGTCTATAAGCTTTGCTTCTAAAGCCTTCACCTCTACGTCATAAAAATGATCGCGATCTTCCTGATCTTGATCCTCGACAAATATCTTAAAGGCATAAGATTTTTTGAACTCTTCCATGCTGCAGACAGTGACAATTGAGCTACTTTCTCCGACAACTTGTTCATGAGCTTCTTATTCTTAACCTCAAGGATTTGCATATCTTTCAGTTGTTGATTATTTGTTGCCTCAACCTCCACCAACTGTATATGCAAACGATCCATCCGCTCATTCTGGGAAGAAGCTGAAGCGATCTTGTTCGCCAGTTCTGTTCTGTATTGTTCAAGTTGATCCTCCACCATCTCAATCTCCTTTACTCTGCCATCGTATTTCTTTTTGTATTCCCCCTGAAGGTATTTGACCTTCACGTATTCATTGTTCCAGTCATCCAAGATTTTGTTCACCTCAAGGAGCTGTTCAAAAAACAATCAACAAGTGAAAAGTATATCCCTGAAAATGTGTATGCAAATACAAGGGAAATGGAGATAGGGTAAACTAACTCCTCGGCTTGTCGACGACCAATGCACTTATGTTTCAGAACATCTTCTGGAATGTATATCCTGGATGGAGAAAAGCGAGGACCCTTGCCGGCAGCTGCCAAAACTTCATCTGACTTCTTCTTCTTAGGCGCCTGTAAATCTCCCTCACCCTCAGGTCGCTTGGATTGACTTTTTTGGTTTTCCGAAACTTTCAAGGATTTCTTCAACATCAGTGCGTGCGACCTCCCTGCATGAGTGGATAGTCCCATCTTGAATAAATATTCTTTGTCTATGCATCTGCTCAAGCAACACATCTCATAACAGAGGGCATCAATATCAGGAAGCTTCAGTATCCTCAATAAGTCTTCCGCTCCAATGTGAAGGGGGATAAATAACTCTTTCAACTTTCCCCATTTTTCTTGGAGGCCCCAATCATTCTGCACATAGGAGAAGTAGTTGATCCAGTCTTTAGATGGATCCCTGGTACGAATATCCAACCACTTGGATTTGAAGGATATACGACCCTGCGCATCAGTATAAATACGCCCCATCTGAGATAGGCAATCTGGAGACAACACCACTCTCCGGTCTCTGAAAAACGTAATTAGGCGCACTACAACCAACATATCCCGATAGGAAAATTAAGACAAACTCAATCCGCAGGCCGTCCGAATATCGATCAATTCAGGAGGCGGCGGAAACCGCAACCCTGCTCGCAAACTGAACTCGTACACCGTCACGTATCCCAGGGGAGGGAAGAAGGCACGTTCAGATCTTGCCGACACCTTCATCACCATATCATTAGAAAAATGGAATTTTTTCCTAAAAGAGATGAAAGAATCTTCAGTGATTGTGTAGATAACATCATCAGCCTTAGTCGCCCTGGGAATCTTCTTCAAACCCTCAGAATGGGTAGTAGGACGATCTTCTTTGGCGGAGGCAACTTTGGTAGAGGCGCGATCACCCATCTCAACTTCCTTATTAAAGAAAGGTGTGAATCTAAATGAGGAAGAAAAATTTCCTAAACTTCTTCACCAGAGGAGGGGCGCTAATTTGAGCAGGGGGAATTTCCCACTCGAAATTAGCGGGAAGCCTCAACCGTTAGAAAGCTAGAGGGGGAAAAACAAAGAGAAAAAATCCCCTAAACTTCTGCACAAGAGGATGGGTGCTAATTCGAGCAGAGGGAATTTCCCACTCGAAATTAGCGGGAAGCCTCAACCATCAGAAAGCTAGAGGGGGAAAAAATGAGGAGGAAAAATCCCCTAAATTCCTGCACAAGAGAAGGGGCGCTAATTCAAGCAGGGGAAATTTCCCACTCCAAATTAGTGGAAGGCCTCAACTGTAAGAAAGCTAGAGGGGGAAAAAGGGAGAAATCCCCTAACTTCTGCACAAGAGGACGGGCGCTAATTCAAGTAGGGGAAATTTCCCACTCGAAAATAGTGAAAGTCTCAATTGTTAGAAAGCCAGAGGGAGAAAAGGAGAATATGCAATTTTTCTAATGGCCTAGGGAACCTATTTATAGGTTTTTGAGAAAAAAGGGGGGAAGTTATTGCCATTTTCAGATCTCCCTATTTTTCTAAAATTTTATGGATTTTTTTTCTAAATTTTTTGGAATTTTTTAAGCCAAAAATAGCCAAAAAATGCCTATTTTCGACTGATGGGGCCCACCTAAGGCAGTGCAGCCAACAGGCCACATGAAATGACGAGGCCAGCTCGCCGATCAACGAACACTGCGCACGGATTGCGGTCGACCACAGCAGTGCGGGCTCGGCAACACGCGTGAGCGCGGCCACGACAGCGTGGACGAGGGCACACAAGCGCGGGCAGGCCGCGGTTCAGCATCGCCGGCGGCGGCGGCTGCTGCTGGCCGGCCGATTCGGCCGGTTCGGCTGCTCGGTCCATTCCGGGTCTATTTTTTCGTCTTGAAAAGTCTAAATTTGACATTTTTAAGGTCCCAATATATGTTTTTCGACGTTCCGGACTCAATTTGACACTTTCGGAGCTCAACAAGACCTCTATGATCAAGTTTCGAGGAACACTTAATTTTTGGAATGCAATTTTTGTATTTTAATCATTACAATATTTTGAAACATATATTTTCGGATTCCAGGAGCTTCAACATCCGAAAATAGAGTGGCAACTGATACGTCACATGAAATAATCTTGATCGGGCACGAATCTCGAGGAAAAAACCAACCCATAAAATTCAAAAATTAAATCTGGAAGCACCCGAACTCTGATTTTAGCGAGCTTACAATCAAACTGAGCGTCTCAGAAATACAAACCCAACGACACCAAATTCAACCCAATCTGAGCCCAAATAGATCCCAATTTTGGACCCAAAGCGCTCTTGGAAGGTTCAAACACAATTTGAGTTACCAAACGATCTCCGATTTTAACGAGCTTATGCTCAAATCGAACGACTCGATGAGACAAATCCAGCGAGCCCAAGATCGCGAATTCCGACATCATTAAGGCCTCCAAATGTCCAACGAACGGTGCACGATCGAAGGGTTCAATATCGACCGTCCATTCGACCACTCCCTATTCGCCCATGATCTCAGACCTATTTACAAGCCATGCCACTCCAGAAAAACTAGAAATAGAGCCCTCATTCTTCACAAGAGGACTCAAGTGAGAAGAGAGAGAAGAAGAAGAAAAAGGGGAAAGGGAGAATCATCTCCTCGACCACCGCCGGAGCTCTTCCCACCTCCTGAATACGCCGGAACTCTGCCAGATTTTTGAGGAACGCCAGATTTTGCAGAACTTTGTAACTTTGTTAGAAGCTAATTGTAAACCGATCGTCTTGACTTATGAGATGAATCAGTCTTTGTACTTTAAACAAATACTAGTGGAATTATTTCAACTGGGTGTGGCCCCTTGGTTTTTTACCTCTTCCGAGTTTTCCACGTAAAAATTCTGGTGTTCATTCTCTTTTCTGTTTGTGTGCTGAATATTTATACAACGCTCAGACGCGAATTTACAAACTCTACCGTCGCGTATATTTCAGTCCGCAACACCCTTCTTTCACAATCTTGTTCGCTCTTTCTATTTTTCCTTTCTTCTGAATAGAGTTATAGTATTGCCCATAAACAAAGTTTAATCTAACATTTATTATTCAAATATAAAAATTCTGAAAAATTCTAAAACATTGATCCAATATAATTTGCCAAAGTCACCTTGCCTTGATATTGAACGCTTGGCATTCCATATTAAAGTTAACCTTTATTACCAGCTGGTTATAAGAATATATGTAGGCCAATACAGTATGCAAAGCTAAGAAGGTAAATCATGAAATAATTTATAAATTATTATACAATAAGTCTCATTATAAATTGTAAAAATTGTACTGATCTATTGGAAGTCCATTATTTATATAATATTTTAAAATAATTATTCCTAGCCTTTCTTTTGAATAGATAAGTAAACTTTTCTTCAGATTTCTCTCCATTTAAAAAGTTCTGAAGATTCTCCCATCCCAGTACAAATGTTGAAGCAAATTTAGAACATGAGAGAGGATTAAAGGAAGAGACGACTAAGAAAGCAACAGCATGTGTGAGTGAATGAAAGGATAGTGAGAGAAAGATTAGAAGACAGTGCACACGACATAGAAAATTAAGGAGTTGAGAGCTGGTACGTCATCAAAAAGTTGTCTTCATCGAGCACAAATCTTGAGGCATATCTTAGTTGGCAACTTCCAAATTTAAATTAAGGACCATCCAAATTCTAATTTTAGCAAACTTATAATGTCAAGGAAACAAACCCAATGATACCAAAATAGGTCTAATTCGAGTCCAAATGAGTCCAAATCAGGGGACCGAAGCTTATTTGTAAGGTTCAAAACATTAATTAGATTACTAACTAATGTCTAAGTATGGCATGCATTATCGAATCAAGTGCTCGGCCAGATGAATCCAGAAGCCAAAGATCCCTTCATTTTGACATTATTAAGATACTTAAATGCTTAAAAAATGCTTCATGATCAAGGGAATCAATATGAGCCGTCCGATGGAGCATTCCAAGTTTACCCTAGATCTTCTTCATATTTATATAGTATGTCACTCACAAAAATCTATAAATAGACCCCTGCTCCCTTCATGAGAGGGACCTTTGACTAGAGATTGGATAGAGCTCTAAGACTTAGTGGATCCTAGAGTTCTACTTAGGCACCTCTACAGTTAAACTTCTATCGACCACCGTCAGGACACAGTCTAGTGGCCGACCGCAGCGCTAGATCACCACCTGACCACCTCAAGCCGCCGGACCACCGCCTGTCCATCAATCCCAGTTGAACCTCCACCGGGCAGCCGTTTACCGCTGACCGCCATAGGACCTTTGCTAGATAGTCCACTGTCATCGGATCTCCGCCTGGCCGCTAATCGCCATCGTATCTCCACCCGACTGTTGACTTTTGCTAGACCTCCTTAGGGCTGATGCCAACGGACTTCTGACCTCTATTGTCCGTCCACTGTCTTTACAAACTCCTAAGTACCAATACAATGTTCAATTAATTCTACAAATTATTATAATTTCACCGGCTTAAAGTCAAGGAATGAGTCACTTTTATAAGACCCTCAAGTATAGTGGAATCTTTTCACCTAAGCAAGGCCCCTGTGATTTTTCCCTTTTTGGGTTTTTCACGTAAATAATTTTTGATGTTTTCTTATTTTCTTCAATTATCTATTTATGTGTTGGATATCCATACATCGTTAGGACAAAAAATTCTCTTACTCTACCACCATAATATACTAGCCCACAATAGTTTGGTGGTGTATATGGGAAACAATTCCATCTTTATGAGCACAACTAAAACCCCTTCAATGGCCAATGGGAGTAATAATAGCACCAACGAAGCCTCCCATTCCAACACACATCAATCCAAGAACTAATCTATGATTCATGAATGCTTGGCATCAGCCTCTATTTTCCTCAGTGGGAAAGACCCTATTAGAGAAGGGACATCAGGACCATCCATAGAGGACCACATTTAAAAAATGGAGAAATCTCATACTAAATTCCTACAACTTTTGCAGGAGATTCAGCAACCAGCACCAGCCAAAAACAAGTGACCTTCCTCCCTCAAGATCTTCCACTAACCGGGGGATGTTCGACCCAAACATATTCATGCAGATCCCCCTCTCCCTCAGTCAAGGGTTTATCCCTGATCAAGTAATACATCAACATCATCGAACCATTGACCTCTACCCATCCATCTAGCATGGGTGGCCAACCCACTTTCCTCCGAATGTTATTGAAATCCCACACAACACTCTATGTGATGATTTATGACGTATGGTCTGACAAGAGTTCACCTTAAGAGGTGGAAGGCATCCTTAGCTGAAGCCATCCTTCAACACTCCATTCCTAAGAGTTTCATATTATCCAACATTGACTCTTATGATCGGTCGTCCGACCTTTACAAACATGTTGATTACTTTAGAACTATTATGTAAATTCAATGAGCCTCGAAGCACTCCTATGCTAAGTATTTCTTGCTACTCTAAAAGGTCAAGCTTGTACATGATTCTACTCTCTTTCGGCCAGAATTATTCCTATGTTTGCTAAGTTGGTCAGGCTATTTATCAAATAATTTTTTGTTAATCAAAGAATTATTAAGTACTCTTACCATCTCTTAGGGATTTGACATAATAAAGGAGAGTCACTCAAGAAATACTTCTAAAGGTTCTCCTCTAAGGCTCGGCAAATCTCAAGAGTGGATCCTGAGATGTTATATGGAGTTTTCCTTAGAGGGTTCTATCCTAACCCTTTTTACTCAGCAGTCATGCAAGACACAGTTCATTTATACTTTAATTTGATACATTATATGGAGGCATAAATCTTAAAAAATAAGGCCACCAATGCTCATAGGAAGCAATTTGAATAAACCACTGGAAAGCACAAAAATGCACCTAAAAAGAAGTAATGAAATAATAACCTACCCCCTCAACCTTCATAGTCACGATGTGAGCCTCAACTAAAGAAGGGCTATCATGTCTCAACAAATCACAGATGAATATCTTAATTGACATTACATATGAAGAAAAATTTAAGTGGTCAAATTCATTAAAGCAAAATATAAGAAATTATAAGCAATATTATTACTTCCACCATAGTCATGGACACACAACTAAAGCATGCAAACAACTCAATGAGAAAATTGAGATACAAATCTGATAAGGCTACATTGGTTGGTTCACATAAAACCTACCTAGTTATAAGAATACTCATCCTATTGGGGGTAATTGAAGGAAAAATAATTACAAAGCAATTATCAAATGGTTGGTGAGATCAAAACCATTATTAGGGGCCCATTATTGTCCAACCAAGCCTTACTCACAATGAATATGGAGTCAGCACAAAAGGAGTCGATCTCATGCTGACCACTATATTACTTTTGATGGCTCTAACTTTGAGGGGGTCCATACCCATCATCAGTGTTAACTAGTGATTAGTGCGTAGATTGGCGACCCATGTTACAACATGAAAGGATTTTAATTAATAATGGGAGCTCGATGGTTGTTTTATTATACTTAACCTTTTTTAGTATGAGCCTGGTCAGAGAAAAGCTCTAGCCTACCATAGAACTACTGTATGGGTTTGATAATTGACATGTACATGTAAAATGTATAATTAGGCTCCCAGCCACACTCGGAGAGCTTTATAGGAAAACTACTCATCAAATCCAATTCTTTGTAGTAAAATCTTAATATGGTTACAATGCTATCTTTGGGAGGCCCCTCCAGTCAAATTTTTAAGTTGTCTCTTCTATTCCACATCTCAAATTAAATTTTTGACATCATTTAGGATTAGAATGGTACATGGAAATCAATATGTGGCACAATCATGTTATCATAGGTAGGCTTAATCATGCCCATCAATTATTCTAAACACTGAGAACTTTGACCTCCAAAATGAGGATGTCTCTCAAAGGGCATCCCCCTTCGAAGACCTTACTTATGTCTCCATACTAGACTAGCGCGTCTTAAGAACGGTGTAGATTGGGTCTTTATTCTCAGATGAGGAGAAGGAAAAATATGTAGATTTTCTATGTAGAAACTGTGATATTCTTGCTTAGAGTTCACTTGATATGTTTGGAATTGATTATAAGAAAATGGTACATTTTCTTAAAATAAATCCAACGTGTAAGCTAATTATCAAAAAAATGAATAAAAAAAATTACACCATATTGATAGCAAGTAATTGAACATGAAGTTAATAAACTCCAAGAAACTAGTTTTATACTATAAGTATACTATCCCACATGGCTTATAAATATCATCATGGTTAAGAAAGCTAGTAGTGCATGGAGGATGTGTGTAGACTACACAAACTTAAATAAAGCTTGCCCAAAGAATAGTATTTTGCTTTATCATATTGACCAACTATTCGATGCCACGTCTAGACATTAAATGTCGAGTTTCATAGATGCTTACTCTGGCTACAACTATATAAGGATGGATCCTACAGATGAGGAGGCAATAACTTTTAGATTGATAAAGGATTATTATACTATGACTTGGTTATGTCATTCAAACTCAAGAATGCTTGAGCCACATATCAGTGGCTTATGAATAAAATTTTTAAAGACCTTATAGGGCACACTATGGAGGTATATATAGATGATATGTTATTAAAAATTCTTGAGAAATCATATTATATATATAACCTGGAATAATGCTTCTACCTTCTTCACACTACTACATGCGACTTAACCCAGCCAAGCATAATTTTAGAGTCATATAAAAAAAATTCTTGGGATTTATGGTTACCCACTGATGGATATAGGCAAATTGCTAAGATATTGAGGTGGTAAGAGATATAGTTCCCACAAGAAATATTAAGAAGTTCTAATATTTGAATGAAAGAATTGTAGTCCTATCTCACTTCTTGGCCTGCTAGGGGAATAAATACATGTCTTTCTTTAAAATACTAAGAGGTTCTTGTAACTTGGTATCTCATTAGACAAATAAATATTAGGAAGCTTTCGAACAACTCCAATCATATTTGGCCCCATATCCACTACTTTTAAAGCAGAATAGGGAAAAAATGTTATACAAATATTTGGTTATCTCTTTACATGCTAGCTCAATCTTGGTCTAAAAGGAGAATGATACATAACATCCTATCTATTATGTTAACAAAATCCTTTTCTAGAAGGAAGGATAATACCCATTGGCAGATAAAATAACACTTATGTTAGTTTTTTTAGCTAGAAATTTATGCTCATATTTTCAAACTCATGCAATTAGGGTCTATACAAATCGTCCATTAAGAAATATTCTCTAAAAGCCTGAGGCATATTGAAGATTAATCAAGTGGTTTGTATAACTAAAAGAATTTTGTTATTTGCATATTTTATCTTCTTGCAACTTATATAGTTTTGATGATTCCAAATATTATTGTTTTAAACTTTGTTTTTTCCTAACAATTTTTGGAAAAATTATTTTTGTTCTTGTGTGGACTAACATTTCAGGATAATCGAACTCTAGACTAATGAAGACTTCAAATCAAAATTCAGCATGAGATAGTTTGTAAATTAAAGTTTGTAATTTTTTTTGTAATTGAGTTTGAAAAAATATGATTTTAATTGAATAAGCTTAGCACACACATACTTGTGGAGATCTTTAAAAATCACACTGATCATACGGGATGAACCTTATTTGTACGGGATGATCAAGTCAGTTATCCCCTCGGAAGAGCAATGGAACGAACATGAAGTGAGAAAATTTTTCTAAGTCCTGATCGTCTAGACGAATTTCTCAATTCGTCTCGAGACAATCTGCTCTAGATTCTCACTTTGTACTAAATAGTCCAGACAATTCATCTTGTTCGTGCTAGGACGAAATGCTCTTTGGAAAATTTTTATCAAAACGAAATCCTATTCGTCCCAGGATGAAATGCTCTCTGAAATATTTTTGTCCAAACGAGCTCCTATTAGTCCCAGGACAAAATGCTCTCTGGAAAATTTTTGTTCAAACGAAATCCTATTCGTCCCAGGATGAAATTGTCTCTAGAAAATTTTCGTCCAGATAAGCTCCTATTAGTCCCAGGATGAAATGCTCTTTGGAAAATTTTCGTCTAGACGAACTCCCATTCGTCCCAGGATGAAATGCTCTATCTTTTGAAATTTTGGTAACGTCCTGCAGTTTGTCGAAACCAACCCATGAAATAACTGTTCGTATCGGACGAACATAGTTCGTACGGGATGATGATTGGGTATAAACTCAGTTCGTACCTATATACATTGAGTTCATATGCAACTGATTTAAGTAGATTCGTACGGGATGATCTGACGATCATACAGGATAATCCACATTGTACAGACTTGAAAATCAGCAGTCTTTGGACGATTTTTTGTGTCTTTCATATATAAAGTCCAAATAAAACTGTCTCTTAATCTTTTTGCTTACTAATCTTCGTGCCAACTGAAAGTAGAGTCAAGGAGAGAGTGTGAGAGAGTGTTTGAAAGAGGATTCTTACTACTGGAGCGTGAAGGATTCACTTGGTACTCAAAGGTAAGAATCTCTACTTGTGATTTGTGATTACTTCACTCTTTTCTTTCGTCCTTCTAGAAATCTTGTGAGAAGATCTGTCAAAGAGATCCGATTCTCTACCGACACTTGGAGATTGTGAACAGATGAAGGGTTCTCAGCCTACACTTAGAGAGTGTGAACAGCTGAAGGGTTCTCTGCCTACACTTGGAGAGTGTGAATAGTCGAAGGGTTCTCTGCCCACACTTGGAGAGTGTGAAAAGGACGAAGGGTTCTCTGCCTACACTATAAGAGTGTGAAAGGACGGATGTTTCTCTGCCAACACTTAGAGAGTGTAAAAGGACGACAGTTCTCTGCCGCACCGGGTAGTGGTGGAAGAGAGTTTTCGTAAAGGCTTCTCCGTCTTACTGTGGGTGCAAAAAGAGAGTCACTAGTGGTATTAGTGCAATACTCAGATGGTGCCTCCAGGGAGTGGATGTATGTCGTGTTTGACCAAACCACTATAAAACTTGTGTCTTTTATTTTTTCCGCTGCTTTTGTTTTTACTATTTTAACTTGTGGTTGAAAAATGTTTTCTATAAAATTTACTAAAGTTATTTTCGGTATAAAATTTTTAAAAGAGGGATAAATTTTTAATTACCAATTCACCCCCCTTCTTGGTTAGCCGCTGGGACATAAACTTAGGCTTAACAACCTAATTCATATTAAACAAGTTTCCACAAATTTGACATCCATTTTATACATAGATTTGACATCAAGTCACAAGTACTTATAAATGCACCATCCCTAACTCTAATGAACCACTTGCCCTTCGTTCTTTTTCCCCTTACTAGACATTATATGTCGGTGGAGCCTCTAGGAGTTTTGGTGTAGGGGATGGAATCTTATTAATCTCTCTCCAATAGGTTACTTTCAAATATGGACTCCGATTGAAGTTTCTCATGACAAATAATATGGCCAATTATGAAGCCCTCATTGTCGGGTTAAGGTTGGTCATAAACTATGATGTACAAAATTTAGTGGTCCATATCGCTTCATAACTGGCAATCTCTTAGGTAGTGGGGGGATTTGATACCGTTAATAATATTTGTCATAATACTAAAGCACAACAATGTTACTCTTGGACCATATAAAAAGGTATTAAATCATTCAAATACTCTAGGAGAAGAATGTACATATAGATATCCTCCTAAACTTGTTACATTAATAATCGGCTATCTCTTCAAGAGAAAATTCATCGAGGAAATACACTTTCTGAGCATTCAAGGTCCTTGGGTTATACATTTGATTGATTAGTCAAGGGAGCTATCTTAAATTAATATTATCTTATCCTTCATGCAAAATGGAGTATTGCCCAAAGGCTCGATAATTGTAATGTGACTCCGAAGATAAGCAGCTAACTTCACCATCATTGGTGGAGAGTTGTATAAGCTGGCCTTTAGCGAGCTATACCTTAAGTGTTTCCCACCATTAGAGGCTGATTATGTGCTATATGAAGTCCATTCAGGCATATGTGGAGAACATTTAGGGGGAAAAGTATGTACTCTTAAAATTATGAGGCAAGAATTTTACTGGCCTATAATGAAATAAGACGTAATAGAGTTCACAAAAAAAATGAAATAATTATCAGCTACACTCCATCCTCACCCATTCACATGTCATAGATTTCTCATCACTCCAAAGCCCATGGTCTTTTGCCCAATTAGGGATTAATATAATGAGGTTATTTCCTGTCACTACTATATAGTGAAAATTTATCATCTTAGATATAGACTACTTCACAAAATGGGTATAGGCGGAACCCCTAATAAAGATCATTGAAGAAAATTCCAAATAATTTATTTGGAAAAATATAATATATCATTTTGACCTTCCAACAAAAATTATCACTGATAATGGAATTTAATTTACTGAAAAAATCTTCATGATATTCTGCAAGGATCTCCAAATCCAATTAGTACACAAAACCATGGCCCATCCTCAAATAAAATGGGTAGACTATGGTTAAAAACCAAACTATAATTAAGGGACTGAAGACATGCCTTGAGAAGGCTAAAGTGTAATGGGATGATGAACTCCTGGATGTATTTTTGGCCTATCACACCACTTCTAGGACTCCAATAGGAGAAACACCATATAACATTTTCTTTGGCACTGAGGCAGTCATCCTGGTCAATATTGGTGTCACAAAACCAAGAGTATAGAGTTTTGATTTCAACAATAATGATGAGAAACTCCAAACTAACATGGATCCTCTCCCAAAATTAAGAGTTATGGCCATACTTAAAATTGTTGCTTACCACCAGAGAATAGATTGCCACTAAAACGAAAGGTGAAACCTTGATGCATCTATGTTAGAGATTTGGTTCTATATATCCTTGAGGAAGCTAAAAAGGGGCCCCAACATGATAAACTCTCCCTGATATGGGAAGGCCCTTATATAGTAACAGCTATGTTTAAGCCCAGAATATTTAAGCTGAAGGATGCTGATGGAAAAGTACTACCTTATACTTGGAATATGATTATGAGAATCTTTGTAAATCTTATCGGTAGTTATTAATTAAGCTACATATCATATAACTTATATATTTTAAATTAAATGTTATGTTTCTCTCATGTATCTTAAGCTACATCATAATATTATTGTGTCATCTTTTCTTAGATAATGAAATTTATTTACCCATTATTATTAATGCTTTCTTTTAGTAATATCATAATGTTGATCCCAAATAACTTATAATCCAATAAAACCCTAACCTTACCATTGATTTGAGAAATATATAATAAATATTATATCTTAATCATGGGATGATAAATCCCAGGGAGATTCAATTCAACATCTTCGACATAGATTAACGTCATCAAGTAATGTTTTGGCAAACAACTTCAAATAATTCAAACATCTTAAATGGATATTTCTCAACTTCTTCCAAAGTGACTAACTTCATTAGGTAGCCTCTTAACGCATAACTTGATAGGTTAAAAATATTTAATAAGCTTTCTCTCCAGTCTCCAAAGATGCAAGGCTACCTATGTGAGAAGGTTAATTATAAATCCCATAAGCTTAAAATAATCCATTATTCTGCTCTAAAAATGTATCATTCATCAAGTTGTAGACATTTCAAGTAGCCAAATACACAAAAAACAATTACTAAGATAAATTAAAAGAAATAATATAGCATCCAAAAATACTCAATAACAAAAATATCACAATATCTAATCATATTTATCATCACTAGAGAAGGCCTTTCTAAGTTCACTTTCAATACCATCATCATTTAAATTTGGAGGGGAGTCTTCGAAGGCTTGGCTAGGAGGCAACCCTTCAACCGCAACCCTCATATTATGTTATACCAGTCGAACTCCTTTTAAAAAGCCACAAACAAATCCTTCATCAATGCATTAACCCTCAAGATCTTTCACTTCATCATCAAATAGTTTATTATAAGCCTCTTAAATGTGATTATAGATATCTCAGTAATAAGCAGGGAACTTGAATTCTTCTGTGGACTTCAGTGATATGACCTCTATATGAGCATCATCGTCTAATATAAATGCATCTTTCTCTAGAAGTGATTTTATAACTCTTTATTCTCCTTCTCAAATGCTTTTTGGTCAAACTGAAGAGTGCTCTTCTCTACTGCAAGTGATTTTAAAGCTTCATTTTTTTTTATTAGTTTCTTTATGAGCCTCAATTAACTTAGTATGAGAGCAGACAACTTCTCAATTTTAAATAGAAATAGAGATAGACATCATCACCAGCATAGCTCAACACTCTGCTAATTAGCTTTCCAATGCTGATGTCTCGTTAATCTTCGCATTAAGCCTCTATTTGTACTCCTTATGCAAATATTTAAGCTTTATAAACTCGTTATTCCACTCCTCTAGCACTGTATCAAATTGGGACTCCACTTCCATCTTCTAGATCATCTGTAATAGACTTATGATTATAAACTTCAGAGGAAAAAGGACAAAGGGATCAAGATAACAAACCACTTCTTTTACATATTATCACCCAATATAGGCATGCTTTAGCACCTCTTTGGGGATAGGTATCTTGAATAGACAAATATGACTATTTGAATTAAAGGCAACAATATTGATCATTAAAGGACAAATAACATCCCTACATATTTTGTCATCACTTAGAAAGTTCACTGCATCATTCACTTTTCTCTTTTTCGGAGGAAGATTCATCCTCCTTTGTCCTCTGGAAAGATTTTTAGATGAAGAATTTAAAGCATTGAGACTTACTTTGTGTACTTTCCTAGACTTCTTTAGCTGGACTATATGAGATCTTAAAGCTTGAATGAAAATGCCAACCTTTAAAAGTTTTTTCCTTTAGCACATACTAACTGATATGACGTAGTTCATCATGAAGACTTTTTGTATCAAGAAAATTAAGAGTTTTTAATATCTCCTCTCCTAGGTGGAGAAATTATGGTAACTCGTTTAATCTCCCCCATCTTTTAGAAACACTCCAATCATTATTCACAAAAAATAAGCTAAATCAATTCTTAGAAAGATCATGTGTTAAAAAATCCAACCATTTTTTTACTTCTATATGAAATACACCCTTGAGAATCACTTATAAATCAACATATATTTGACAAATGATCAAAAATTAGCTTGACCCTATGTTCCTTTTAGAAAACTGCCATGCCTACAATGATTGAGAAAACTCTGTATAAAACTTAGGTCAAAGAGACACCACACACCTTAAAAATCTTGAGCAACTCCAGGGCTAGAGGAAACATAAACTCAATGTGTAACTTTATCTCGTAGATTTTGATAAACCCATGCACATGTTTAGTCAGACCTTTTAGGTAAAACCATCACTAAGTCATTAGGTAGATAAAACTTCTTACTAATAACAATCAAGCTATTTAAAATAATGGAGGATGCAATATTATCAATCGATATTGACCTTTTACTCTCATCTACCTATAAGGTTAGAAGAAAATTGTGTGATATAATGAAATTAAGAAAATTTGACAAAGAAATAATTTTTACATCTATAGTCTAAGGGGCTCATGTTGGCTCCAACACTTCACAAGCAGGAGGGACAACTTCTTACATACATTTTAGCCTACTACTTAGAGGGGAAAATATAAATAAATAGATAAATGATTAATACCATCATGATCATGATATTAAGGTACTTTGAGGAAGAAATTTAATATGACATAAGACAATTAAGAGAAGAAGAGAAGAAAAGAGAGAGAGAGAGAGAGAGAGAGAGAGAGAGAGAGAGAGAGAGAGAGAGGGCGTATACCTAATGAATCCTCTGAGTTCTTCAAAACTCATCTTCTTCTAGGCAAATCAAAACAACTTCTTTGAACATTTGTCAAGATAATCTCATCTTTGGTTGATGACATCACCTTATATGGGGGAGAATTGGAGCCTACGTATGACGGTCAGGTCTTGATCATCACCACTCGTAGTCAACTCTTGCCAGACAGTTTTCCCCCAATAGGATAGAACTGAAACTTACATAAGAGGGCTAGGTCTTGATCATTGCCACATATTTTCACTCTTTTCGGGCAATTTTTCCTCCACCTGAGGAGAACTAAAGCCTACGTAAGAGGGTTAATTAGGTCTTGATCGTCACCATTGGTATTCAACTCTTGCCAGATAGTTTTTCTCCATCAGGGGAGAAGTAGAGCCTATGTAAGAGGATTATGCTCTCTCCCTATCCCTTTGAGGGGGTATTTATAAATTTTTCAAGGGAGGACTGAAGAATAATTTTTCAAATTATTTTAAATTTTCTCAGATTTTTTGGGCTAAAAATAGTATTTATTAAATAATTAAAAAAGAAAAATTAGTTAATCTTAAAGTAAAAAATAAATTGTTCATCTCCTAAAAAATGACACAGTTGCTGCCTCATAGAGGCAGTACCCAATAAAAAGAAAAGAAAATTATGGGGCGTGATATGCATGCCCAATGCACCCACACTAGGTGTGTGTAATTGCTGCCGAAAGAGAGCGATGCTTAAACATTTTGGCCACTTGCATATATCTGGGCCCAATTTTTGGCTTGGAAGATCCGATTTAGACTTTTTTAGGGTCCTTAGGACTATTTTTCAATTTTTTGGACTTGATTTTGGCACTTTCGGAGCCAAACAAAGCCTCTGCAGTCATTTTAAAGCAATCTCAAGAATTTTGGAGCACCATTTTTTTATGCTTTTCATTTTGATTAGTGCACTGACTTCATTAATGGTTAAATTTATGATTCATGACATTTTACTTGGTTGACGACCCCGAAGAGGGTCCACGTTAATGTTTGGGGAGAGTTCATGCCATGTAATTTTTTTTTAAATTATAGTTTTATCCAAGAAACCTTTAAAAAGGCTCTGAAATATTTTTAAACTTTAAAGCTTAGACATCCAAAAATAGGGGGGAAACTAATATGTCACCGAAAAGTTGCCTTGATCGAGTTCGAATCTTGAGGCAAATCTTAGTTGAAAACTTCCAAAATAAAATTGGGAACCTTCCAAATTCTAATTTCAGCAAACTTATAGACAAATTGAACATCTCGAGAAGACAAACCCAATGACACTAAAATCGGTCTAAGATAAGCTCAAATGAGTCTAAATCAGGGGAACCAAAGCTTATTTGGAAGATTTAAAGTATTAATTGGATGTCCAAATGATATGTAAGTATGGCATGCTAATAGTTGAATCGAGTAGGTCAACATGATGAATCCAACAAGCCTGAGATTGATTAAATTTGGAATCATTAAGGCACTTAAATGCTTAAAAAATGCTCCATGATCGATGAAATCAGTATGGCCATCCGATGGAGCACTTCAATTTTATCTTGATCTTCTCCATATTTATAGTGTCTGCCACTACCTTGATCTTCTCCATATTTATAGAGTCTGCCACTCACAAAAATCTATAAATATGCCCCAGCTCCCTTCATGAGGGGGACCTTTGGCTTGAGATTGGAGAGACCTCTGAGGCTTCAAAGATCCTAGAGTTCTACCCAGGCACCACTATAAGCGAACTTCCGTCGATTACCACCCGATCATTGGCCGCCGCCAGACCATAGCCTCGCCGCCAACTATCGCCAGACCACCTCTTGCTCTCCAATATCCTCCAGACCTCCGTTGGGTCGCCGATTATCTTCGGATCGCCGACCGTCACCAAACCTTTATCAGACAATCGATTGTCGTCAGACTAGCCTCCACCTGGCCACTGACCGCCATCGGACCTTTGTCCGGTTGCCAACCTATGCTGGACCTCCTCCCGATCGATGCCATTAGGCTTCCAACCTTTGCTATTTGACCACAGTCGTTAAAAACTTCCGAATACCCATATGAAGTTAGACTTAATTCTCTAAACTATTATAATTTCACCACCTCTAAATCAAGGGACGGACCAATTTTATAACTTCCTCAAATATGGTGGAATCTTTTACCTGGGCAAGGCCCCGTGGTTTTTTTCCTTTTTGGGTTTTCCACGTAAAAAATTTCTGATTTTTTCTTGCACTCTTTAACTAAATATTTATGTGTTGGATATCCGTGCACACTAGAATGAAAAATTCTTTGTCTACTGCCGCGAATATACTAGCCCACAACAAGGAAAAATTATCGCATGCGTATGCCAAATGCGTTCGGACGTCAATCAGGAGCAGCTGCGACACCCAATGCACCATACATTGTGTGATGTGGCGGCTTTTGACTGACCTCCGGATGCATTCGTTGTCCGCACTTAATAATCTCTCCGCAACTAAAGCAAAATTTTTTTGCAGTCTGTGTTAAGAGTTCAATAGCTGCAAAATTATTAGTAGTTCAAAGGAGTTATTATGACAGGTAAGTAATGATTTCTTAACAAAATGTTTAGAGGCAGACAATTTTATCGTATTATAGTATAAGTGCTGTGAGGAATATATTTTACTATAATATCATAATCTTCTTTGAAGATCTCATCCATTAAATAGATGAATAAAAATTACTATTTCTTGCAGTTGAAAAGAAGTGCCATAATACTGTAACACTTCTGAACAAATCAGTCCCATGCAATAAAGTGACGTATATATCATTACAGTGACATCTTTCATATCAATATCTTAAGAAAAAATAATTTAGAAGTGTTTATTGTTCTTGATTTAATACATAAATATCATCCCTACAAAGAAGTATTGATGAATGAAAATATTTTCACATCGTCTATAAGACCAAGTTCATTAATGCGAGTGGTTTAGAGGTAGGCGCAAATCTGTTACAAGTGATGCTCATTATCATCTTTGTCTTATAACATAAATAAAATCTGCTACATATAATTCTACTGATTCTGCACTATGACAGAAGTTATCACATGGAAGAGATGCTCGATTACTTGAATATTAGATCTTTTAAAAATCGACATATCACTACCAGAAAAAATGATAAGAGAGAGATATTAGCATTTGATTATAAAGCTTTTGCTAAACTCTTGTTTGGTTTATAGTTTCATAGAAAGAGAAATTATTTCAATCATTAACATGAGCAAGATTAATGAACATTCATCATCTACTTAGAGAAGATGATAATAAATTTATAATAAAAATTAACAAAAAGGTACCAAATATTTTCGAGTTGCTCGAGCAACTAAACAACGAAGGCGGGATGGAGGCATGCAGTTGGCCGATGATACAGCGGAGGGGTGTGGAGGAAGCAGGAAAGTTAATCGATCAAAGGAAAAATAGAAGAGGCTCTACCGAAGGAGAGAAGAGGAAAATGTTAGGGAGACTCGTGTGGTGTATTAGAGATCAGGGCTCTTCAAAGTATTTTTTTCGGTTACTATAGCAGCAGTTTTAACCTCTGCTCATAGTAGCGGTTTAAATCTCCACTAACTTAAAACTGCTCGAAAAAACTACTTTTAGCACCAGTTTTAAAACCGAGGGTAACAAGTGCTGCGGAAATACCAGATTAACATACTTTCTAAAGCATCTTAAGATGCTTTATAAAGCAATTTTTTTCTATAAAATTTTTTTAAACTAAAAATTTTTGTGCAAAAAAATTGCTTTAGAAAACAAGAAGAAAGTCATCCCAAATGAAGTCTAAAATAACTTTCTGGTACATAAATTTTAATTTTTGCACTAAAAAATTATTTTAAAAAACGGTAAAAAAATAGTATCAAATAAAACTTAGATCTTAAAATGTTGTGTATGATCACCATAGTCTCGAGCTCATCTGCACTATCATACTTTGCATTATGATATCTCAGCGTTCAAGTAAGTGTCATACAAAATAGGCGCTTATTGATAAAAATAACTATCAGAAATGAAAAGAAGATAGAGAACCAGTGGAAAAAGAGTAAATCTATTAGGAACTTTGGCAGCATATGGAAAATATCATTGGTGCATACAAGAAAGGACAAGAACCTTCCCATAAATGAAATAGGATGGCTGAATAGCATAATTTTCTATTAGTTCCACGAACAGAAAAAACCTGCAGATAGTTCACCATTATTAAACACTATCAACTGCATGTTGGGAATTATCCACAAGTACCCATGATAAGAGAGCCATACAAATTTTTATGAGCTTCATGTACTCATCAGCATCTTATTAATTATAATATATTTACTTTGAATTAGGGGTGTTAATGTTTGACACAAATTGAAAATCCGATCAGAATCTGAACTAAAAATTCTGGGGTAGGATCAACCCGTTTGTCATATGGGTCGGGTTTGGATTCAACAAACTGATCCGTTTCAAAAATTAGATCAGATTCAAGTTGACCTAGAAACCCGAGAATGGCCTGAAACCAACTCGGGCCCTAACACCCACAATTACGAGTCCCCACGATCCCACCGTCTGCCTCGATCTCCGTGACCCTTCCATCCCGCACTCGTGTTCGCATCGGATCAAACCCTAGGACCTAGCTCCGCACCACACTGCTCCGCTTAGCTCCACACAGGACCGCTTCACCGCTCCCGCAGGACCAGCACCTCAGCCTAGCTCGCTAGCCCTTCGTGGGTCTCCTGCGCCCGCTCTGGCTCCGCCTGTCCGAGCATAATGCAAACCTTGAACATCACCCTAGCTCCCCTGCACCCGGAGCGTGAGCGCAATCGCCCGCACATAACATGTGTTCTCACTTGATAACTTGACTCTATAAAATATGGGTTAGTGCATCGGGTCGGGTTAACCTGGTCTGTGTTTGAACTTTCAACCCGTTTACAAAGCCGGGATGGGTTAGGATCAACCCATTTGAACCCGACCCGAAACCCAATTTTGACACCCCTACTTTTAACTAATATATCTCTAGGGGCCATTATGTACCTTGTTGAATCGACATGACCTCAAATTGTAGATCCTTTGATTGTCCATCAGCTGAAGTATTATAATGTTAGTGTTGATGGTTTTTGAAGTTAGAAAGCATCATTCAGAGTGAATGAATATATATATATATATATATATATATATATATATATATATATATATATATATAATTTTGTTTATAACTAATGTTAACTTGGAAACAAGAAAATATATAATAAAACGTCAAGAAGTTTCTTCAACAAGTTTTACATCCCAAGCCAATGTTTGAAAAAGACAACTGCTCTCTAAAATTTCTCCAATTTTAATAGATTGAACATTGACTTTAAAGTCAATAAACTAGCCAAAATTAAGCGACTTTTACAATACCTTTCTTAAGAAAAACATGATTTCTAACTTTGAACAACTGAATAATCCCCCTAAGAAGTAAGCGGTGAGAACACAATAGTGAGTGAGTCAATATTGGGGCTATTGAACCTACAAATAGTGAAGTGAAGGACTGCTAACAATGACTTAAGAGAGAAAGCATGGAACAAATAATATTGAAAGAATGGAACTTTAGTGAACATGTCTTCATGAGCTAATTGGTTGCACTTTATCCTAGTTTATGTCAGTTAACTTTTAAATTCAGATGTTGAACTATATGGATCCTTAGTCTACATTTAAATCTATAGGATGTATTGGAATTAAACTCCACACTCTACCTAGAATTAGAAGTGCTAACAAAATTTGATCAAATGTAAATTCCATAGGTTTGACCACACCTACCTAATGACCAGTAGATTGACCTATAAACATACCTAAGAGCAGGGGCGGAACCAACTTCAATTTTGAGGGGGGACAAGTACAATATTGTTGACCTAAATATCACATTATGTGCGAAAAAAAAGGCAAAAAATCGGAGACAAAAGCAACGTGCCACATCAACCAAATGACCTCCGAATACAAAACGGACCGCGTCATTGAATTCAGGACGTCCAAATTGCTTGAAAGGGACTATAAATTTGCTCGAAGAAAATCATACGCGCAAATCGATGCGATCCGACACGGATTTCGAGGAAATTGCACGAAAATCAATGTGAAAATTATTATTTTTGATTTCTGCCATTTTAATAATAATGACTATTATTATTATTTAACTATAATAATAATATTTGTTATTATTTTAAAAGAAAACAAAAATAATAAATAAAATCAAATCCAATTAATGCAAAAACCTTACCTCGCCGCCAACCGGACGGCCGGCCACGAGCTGTAGGCGTCGTCCCTCACCCACGATTTTCGTTGATGGCTTGTCGTCAATTAAAGAGCAAGCGCGATTTGTCTGTACTAGCTCGCCTCACCTCGTCGCCTTTAAAATAACAACGAAGCAGTTGTTTTAGGTTCCACCCCGCATACTCAAAACTTCCCGTTGAAATCCCCTCTAAGAGCCAAATCTCTTCTCCTTTCTTGAGCTCAAATCCTCCGTTCAATCTCTGATCTAATCCACTCGTCGGCTTCGTCTCTTCCAGGTAGTTAAAGGAGGAGTTAATCCAACTCACATCTTCCCCAAGCTCTCGAAATCACCCTCAAGCCCGCAAATTTCCCTTCATTTCTCCGCATCCAAAGTCTGGCCGCCGTATAAGAGCCTCTATAGCTCGGTTTTAATCCTGATTTGCCTTGATCTCGCCATCCGCATCCATTGGCACGCTAATCCTGGAAAACACTTTACCAAATTTTTTTTTTACTGTGACATTTTCCTCTACTCCACCTGTCGCAAGCTTCGTACTCATCAAAACCTTGTTCAGGATTTCACTGTGTCGGTTTCAACAAAGCAAAAAGGTGAAAATTCTTTCAAACGTCCTTTTTTTTCGTCATTTTACTTTACTGATTATAGTTGTTATCAATAGTTATCAGTAAGGTAAATTCAATTACAAATTGAATATAGTTAACTGTAATGATTTATTCTTATTAGTCATATTTTGCTCTGGTTATCTTTCCCTACAGTTAATTAAAATCAGTGATATTTAGTTACATTTAATCATAATTGATTATGGTTAGTCGTAATTGATTTTCATTAATCAGTTGCTATTAATTATGAGCAATTATAGTTAATTATAATTAGACACCACTAATTATAATTAATTGTACTCGAAATCATTAGTTGAGAGTAAATAAGTGTTGATCACCGTTAGTTATGTTCAATTGTAGACATCCCTTACGGCAGTCAATAGCTCTTAATGATGATTAATTATCATTAACTATGATCGATTACGAATTGATTATAATTGATCTCCACCGATCAATTATATTTAATTAAAATCAATCATAATTAATTACAATTAAATATCATTAAATATGTTTAATTGTAATTAGATAAAATGCTGATTACAATTAAGCTTAAGTTTGTGACCGGTATCCTTTTTAATCTCTGCCGCAAGCTTTTGTATCCTTCACAAACCTTACCTTTAATGTTATATAAGCAGATCATAGCAGAAGGTGAAAACTGTTTTTATTTAACCAATTATGATAATTATAACTTTGATTAATCATATTTTATTGTAATTTTAATTTAAACTATGATTGATTATAATCATTTGTAAATTACTACTATCATGGGTATTACCAATAAAAATACGACGGTCTCATTGGTTGAGGGATTTTCATAATCCATGAATTCTGTATTATAAGCTCTATTCAAATCCTTTTGTATAAACTCTATTTAAATCCGTTAAAAAAAAAAAATGTATTCCGTTAAATTTTCTTTGCAAAAATCTTGCCCAAATACTTTAGTACAAACCTTACTCGAGCATAGGTTTATTTTCAAAATTCTCTAATCCGAAATTTGTTAACTCCTACCATTCAATTAGGAGTTGATAGTTCTGTTTCTTAATTAGTTATAAAATTGATTTATATTTAGTTTCAAACTAAATATAATTGATTAATTACAGATTCAATATAATCAATTATAATTAGTTGTATAAATTGGAAATAATTGATTTATGATTATTTTTAAAATAAATATAATTAATTATAATTTAATATATAATTAGTTATAAGTTAATTTATAATTAATTATAAATTAGATATTTCTGATTTAATTAATTTTTAATTAAGTATAACTAATTATACCTGAATGTAATTAGTTGTAAGTTAATTTATTATTAATTATAAATTAGAAATAACTAATTTATAATTAATAATTAATTAAATATATTTAATTATAATTCAAATATAATTAGTTATTAGATAATTTATAATTAATTTTAAGTCAGAAGTAATTGATTTGTTATTAATTTCAAATTAAATATAATTAATTATATTTTAACTATAATTAATTATAATTAGCTTTTAATTAATTATAGATTAAATCCAATTGATTTATAATTAATTTTAAATTGAATATAATTAGTTATAAATTAAATATAACTAATTATAATTAATTTATGATTAATTATAAATTGAATGCATATGTCTCGATCGTTGTATACCCGACCTCATCGACACTGCTACCTCGTCGACGACTCCAAGGTATAAATTTCTGACTTAAATCCCGTTCTCGACGTTTGCAACAGACCGGAGAACCACCTATACGTGCTCTTGTAGCACGAAAGGAGGGAGCCCGGTGCGAAGCATATGATGAGGCGGGTAAGCCCTATACACGATCTTGTAGCGTGGTGGGAATGATCCTCGACCTCGACACCGATACCGCCGACGACTTCGACACAAAGGTATGATGTTCCAAAATCCCATTCTCGACGTTTGCAGCGGACCGGGGAACCACCTATACGCGCTCTTGTAGCACGGTAGGAGGGAGCTCGGTGCGAAGCATATGACGAGGTGGGTAAGCCCTATACACGCTCTTGTAGCGTGGTGGGGAGTCACTGCTGTTCTGGTACGGGTACTACTGAAGGCCCCATACACGCTCTTGTAGCGTGGTGGGATGAAAATTACTACGGCCGTGGTGTCTAAGGACACCTACCATACACGCTCTAGTAGCGTAGTGGGAAGGCCCAGCTCCCCAATTTTCCCCCAAACGGGGGATATGCTGGGGTGCTGCCGAAATTTTCACTAAAATGTACAAAGACTTGAACAATTTGAAGACCTTCTTGGGCAACAATATAAAAGACCCGTACTTGAACTGAAAGCATAGAACTCAAACTAAATGTGCAGAGGATTTATATGAACAAAAGGGGACTTGGACCTGAACAAAAATCTAAGTAATTTCTAAAGATCAAACCCAAAGGAAATAAAATCAAGCTGAAGCCCAATTCAAATCAATTTGAACATGAAAATGAACTTGCAAGGACTTAAAAAAGACTTTGAACAAAATGTGAGCATGCAATTGAATTCAAATGACTGCAGGGGACTTGAACAAGACTAGAACATCAAACAAAGACTTTAATTTGGACTAGATTCGGATCCGAACAAAGCAGTTGAACTCGCACTTGAACTCAGACTATACGACATCAAGTGGGGACTTATAAACTTGATGAACTCAAGTCTAAATGAAATTGAATTTGAATCCAAACACATGCAAAGATCAAAATTTGGATCACACACGGGAAACTCAAACTACAATCTCTTGATGCACGAATTCCTACAACAGTCCCTATAAGGTCAATGTACTATGCTTGCAAGCAACAACAGATAGTTGCAAAGCATACGAGCAATTAAAGATTGGTCCCTGCAACAAATGAAATCGTCGCCCACCTGAGATTGGTGAAAAGGTGGGTGTGATACAAGAACAATAGATCTTCTACAAAATACTTTCAGGAGGTCGTAGTAGATGCAGCGATCTCCTGCAAAATGGATACTTGTGGATAACACAGTGGGCATATCGTAAGCATATCGAACCACTATGGACACAAGTACGAATCCCTGCAAATGAGTACAAACCATTTGTGGATAACAACAGTGGGTACCTCGTAGGTACAACGAACCACTGTGGGCATAAGTATTGATATCACCTACGACATTGGTGGTCAAGATCTTCAAGCACGCCGGGTACCAAGGCAGCCTGATGTACGAAAAGGACACCCACTGACAGAAAGGAGGGAAATGTTTGAATAAATTAGAACCAAACTTCCTGGTGTTCCAAAGTCTCTTTTTAGTTGTATATTCGAGAAGAAAACAATTCTGATGTCTACAAATATCGAAAATGACGGTCTATTACACCAAAGATCCTGAAGGGAGTTCTCCCCAAATCAGCAGCCTTTGACTCCCGAATTCAGAAAATTCTTCCCCGGTGAACGAGAAAGGGGAGTCAATATCAAGGCTACAATACAATGCCACCGAATCTACAACATTCGTACGAGCAGACAGAAGGCATCTATTCCAAGAATACCCCCGCACGTGCACAATAGTTTGTATACACATAGGCACACTAAAAGGGGTAAATGTAATCAAACACTCGCATGGGCCCCGGCGAGCGTGTTATTGGTACACACGTGACGTCTAGGGATGCTGCGCGGGTTGACAAGTGAATTCAGGTTCGAAACTGATCCTTCTATACGGGTCAATAGAAGTCGACAGGGTTCGAACCATTAAGTAAATATAAAGTTATGGTGACCAGTATATTTGCTTTAAAACATTCATATTAGGCTTTCAAGGCCTACAACAATGAGAATTCATTATCAAAGGGCATAAAGCCTACAAAACCCGATCTTCTGTCAACAGCCTGATAGAGTTGACAAGGTGCAATCCATAAAGTGGAAATGACCCCAAACACCCCGATGATGGTCGTGTTGAATGATGATCTCAACCGGAGGGGTTAATTTCAAACATTTTTAAATGACTCTCAAATATTCAAATGTCTTTCAAAGTCCACTCAAAATCCAAAATTCTACAAATCCCAAATTCCAAAATATTTAAAATTGAAATAAACTCATCGATGCTTAAAGCAAAATTCATCCACCCTTCGTAACAATTTGTCGAGGTGGACAAATTAAAAACTACTTCAGCTCACAAAAGAGCAAAATGCCTAGTTGAAAATATTACTAGGATCCATTCTCAAACAATCTCTTGCCAGTAAGGACGTGGTACGTGTCCTCTAACTGGTAGTTTCACCGCCAAATGGCACTGCAGGTAAACAGTTATGACCCGGGGCCCTCTGAACCGAGTGGTTTTGCCGCCAAATGGCACCACGAAATACCGGTTATGGCCAGAGCCAATACGCTCCTTATTGGCATCAAATCCTTGAGATATAAATCAATAGGATATGATCGATAGGGCACAAAGCCCTCTGTAAGCTAAGGTGGATTCAAATTTGTCCCCTTAGACAAACATCCAACCCAGGTCTACAAGGTCCCCTTGGACGAAGCAACCCATGGCTGCCGACAAGGATCCTTCTGTCAGGTTGGGTCGACTACCTCCTCTAACTAAGTAGACCAGGGACCACGATGGCCCGGGACGACGAAACCATGGGATCTTGATCGGGTCTATCATTCATTCCCCCACCATCCGCTTTAAGTACAATATGGTGCAATTTCTATTTTGAATATCAAAATCTCCAAATTTTCAATTATTTCCAAACTTTCCAAACCTTTCCAAACTCTCAAATCTAATCTCAATTTCTAATTTCCATATCCATGCTGCTACTATATGCCAGATAACACGTATATCCTACGTATCTGATTGATGACTAGCCTTAATCGAAAGTTCTCTCTCGTGATCGGGAGGGGTAATTAACTATAGGGGCTTGCGCCTATAGGAAACCAGAACTCAGATCATAAAGTCCTCGCAAAATGAGGGAGAAATCTCTGGGTAGTGTCTTATCTACAAACCCATCTGCCTTCCAAAATTTACCCCGGAACTTATTTCGTTAAAACTCCCTCGCCGAAAAAAGAAAAGAAATCGCGCGGCGGGGAGGCCAGGGCTGAATTTTCGGAGCCCACAGATTTTTGGCGACTCCGCTGGGGAATGGTTTCTCTTTCCATTTTCGGCTAAGTCACTTATATGCTATAGTTGCAGCAATCAAATCCATATGGATTGAAATTTTAAATTTTCTAAAATTGTTCTTTTAAGTAAGATTTGTTAGAAATTCAATCAGTAGGGTTTTAATTCTATTCTGACTCTCATGCCTATTATTTGTTCTGTGTTATTTCTATTTTGTGAAAGTGTGGGGTGATGTATCAAATTCTGATCACTAACCCCTGCCTTTCATTTGTGCAGAATGAAAATGCAGGACACCCCGATGACCGTCCAACTGGGACGAGGAGCCAAGATTCAGCTGGTGAATGCTGTCATTGAAACTAGAAATACTGGAGCCACCTTCCACTTTGGTGGGCTCGAATTTTCAGCAACTACTGCAAGGGCTGCAGCCGTCCTTGTGTACGGCGTAAACTCTGAAGAATTTTCTGAAAGGTCCTACTCTGCAAGGACTGCTGCTAGAGGGGCTACTCAAGGAAGAGCCTCTGTATTTAAAAGATTATCCCAGCCTGAAACCCTTACTACAAAGAGGGTTGTTGATGGAAGGAAGGTTTCTGTGGTGACTATAAACACCACTACCCTGCCCAGAAAGACTGTTGCATCTGGGAGGCATGACGCTGAAGCTTCCTCATCTGGAGGAAGGCTTAACAAAAGGCAAAGGAGGAAGAGAAATGCAGAGCTACGTGCTCAGCAGTTGATAGTACCAGTTCATCCCTCCAACCTTCCAGCACCAGAACCAGAAGTCAATATCCCCACACAAAATAAGTTTTTTAACTTGATGTGGGTAAAGAGAAATAGCTCATCTGGTGAGCTTAAGCAATCTTTCTGGGAACGTCGACCTGAAGCCCCGACCCCTCAGAAAATAAGAGAGCCCGAACGTCTATTTGTCCGGGTACACCATGTACTGAAGACAGTCAAGGAGAAGGACTTAATGAAAAAGAAGTTCCAGAGGCCACTGACTGTTGAGGCCCGAAGAACTCCTCCAAGAGAGAGGCTATCGTTTGTTGTGATAGCCAAATGAAGAAATTACCAACGCCAAGTTCCGCGGGAAGCACATCGGGGCGTGACACTTGGATCACATGTCCAAGAATCCGCCACCGAAAGGGCCCAGCGGAAAGGCAAACAAGTTTGGAGGCCGAAGCCTCGAATTGAAAAGGTCTTTGAAGAAAGAGATAAGTCAAGCGTGACATCCGGAACAGTCTACCGGAGATCCGCACCTGCCAACAGAACTCGTCAGAAATGGGTCCAAAAGAAGGCCCATAATGACGATAATTATAATGACAGTCGGCATCCTAAAGAGTCTTCCAGGAGATCCCGTAATTCTCTTACTTCAGCCAAAGAGGAAGTTTATTTCGATCGTAGTCCACAGATCGAAGAAGTAATCATTCCAAGTCAAGAGCCTGAAATTTAGTGGCGACGCCGCTCAGAAATTCAAGTACAAGATGATGAAGAAGAATATGACGATGATGATACTATGGAGATCGAGGTGGTTCGTATGGTCAGCCACATTAATGTTGAAGATGAGGATGATGATGAAGATGACCAACAATCACAGCCCCGTGTACGTGTTTATCGACGTCGCCACAGGGCTAGATCCATTGCCAGCTGAAGTGCTCGCTCCTCAGAAGGAGATGAGGAAGAAGAAGAAGTCGGAGAAAACCCCTTCGCTGGCGAAGACATTACACTCGCTGAAATGAGAAATCAAATGAGGCGATAGATGCGAAGAAAAGACAGAGAAATCTCTCAGTTGAATGATAAAATGACTGAGATGATGACTCAGATGACGGCCATGATGGAAATGATGCAGAAGACCACTTCTGTAGGTCCTGCACCAGCTCAGCCCGTCAACTAAGCTGCTAATCCTCAAAATTCTCAAGCGCCTCAAGCCTCAGGAGTGAAAGGTGTACCTGAAGGCGGCGATAAGAATGATGATCCTACCCGCCAGTGCACTCCACAAAATATGGCGAGCTCCCCTGAACCCGTAACTGCATCGCAGTTGGAAGGCTTAATTAGCGAAAAGATTAAGGCCATTATAGCAGCTGAACAGGCAGAGAAGTTGGTAGGAAAAAGTCGCCCGTACCCAGCAGAGTACGATCAGGTGCCATATCCAAAGAGATATTCTGTGCCGAAGTTCAACATCTTTGATGGCAATAAAAATCCCAGACAGCACCTCGCGCAATTCAAAGCTACCTGCGGAAATATAGGAGAAAATGATGCTTTGTTATTCAGGCAATTCGTGAGCAGCTTGAGTGGAACTGCTTTCGAATGGTATGCCGAACTGCCAAATGATTCTCTGAAGACCTTCATGGAATTAGAGGCCTTGTTCGTGAAGAGATTTGCCAGTGCGACTGAGAAGACTACCATTGCTGATCTTGCCCTTGATAAAAGGAGGAAAGATGAATCAGTAACAAGGTATATAACACGCTGGCGCAATCTCAGTATGAAGTGCGAGCAGCAGCTGGAAGAAGAACATGCAGTTCAACTGTTGATGGGGAACATTGATGATAAAATCAACCCTTCTTGTGCATGGCTTCAATCACCACCTTTCAAGATCTGCTGGACAGGGTGGCTAAGTTTGAAAAGTTGAATTTGTCAAAGTCAGAAAATCTCACTAACAGACCCAAGAAGGCTAAAGCTCCTGATGCTAGGAGAAACGAAGCTTACTCCGCATTCTCTCCTAGACCTGATAAAGATAAAAAGGTAGTGTATAGTGTAGACAAAGGAAAGTAGCCTATGCAGTACGAAGAAAAGCCAAAACAGGCTTACAATCCAATCCCTCAACCAAAACTGATTCTTGGAGGGAATGATAAACCTTGAGCCTTTCTTGGTGGAGGAGAGCGCCAGAGGCAGACTATGGAAACTGGTGATAGAACGTTCCCCTCCCTCAAGAAGAAAATGAATAAAGAATATTCGTTCAAGAGGGAAAGTGTCGCCAAGTTATTCCGACAAGCACTCAAAGCTGGTCTAAAATTGCCGGAATGCAAAAGACCTGAAGAGTCTAAACACAGTGACGACCCGAACTATTGCCCATATCATCGGGTAGTTAGTCACCCAATTGAGGATTGTTATGTCTTCAAAGATTGGCTAGAGAAGAAATATAAAATGGGAGAATTAACATTATCAGATAACATGTTAGTTCGTCCTAGAAAGGAATCCACACGGGTAGTCACGTCCTCTTCCGTACTCCCGCCTAAAGAAACAACAACAAAAGAATCTGTCCAAGAGAAACAATGGGAGACTGTGGTCTCCAAGAAGACAACTAAAATGTTGAAACAGCTGGAAGGAGTTCCGGGTGTCAAGTGGAAGTCTCCTACTGAGCCGGTACTGAACTTAAAATGGTTGCCTCTATCACAAGCATCCACCTCTAAACAGCAACCTGGCCAGGCCAGCTCATCAAAATCTGGAAAGTCAAAGTCAAAGTCTTCTAAGAAGAAAGCCAAGTTGAAGAAGCCTATGGCGAAGAAGACTGCAACTCAAAAGGCTATTGATAGCTTGGGTGAATATTACCAGACTGTCAGGAAGCCTATTAAGCTCGGTGATTTTATGAAAGAGCTTAAAATAGATGAAAATGAAGAAGAAGCTGAGGCCGAATCTCTTCCTACGGAGATATGCCGAGTCATCTCAGCAACATCAAAGATAACAAAAAGGGAGAAATACACTGAAGAAGCGGCCCCTGAGTTCTGTCTAATGGTATCATCAATGGAATTCAGTTCAGATGATCTATGTTTTCCAGATGATGAAGATTCAGACCCAAGCATAGAATCACAAATGAAACGAGTGAAGTTGGGAGATGATTCCGAGTCTACAGATGAATCTCCAGACACAATAATGACTGACTCTGAAGAGAATGCTTCATCAAATAAGTCTGAATCAGATGAGGTGGCCCAAGTACAGTTGAGAAGTGGCAAGGTACTGCCACCTCCATCAAAGAAAAGGACTCCTAATAAAGATAAGGGAAAAGAGATAGTTATCAATGAAGATATTATCCCCGAAGATCCCAAGAAAAATAATACTTCATCCAAGGGGATGGATTACAATATCTTATCCCACTTGAGGAAGATCCCAGCACAACTCAGTATATATGATGCTCTCTTGATGTCTAAAGACATTCGGGAAACTTTGATTCAAGCTCTATAAGACCCCGAAAGATATGAGGCATATTTTGCTGAGCGCAACTTGACGGAAGTCTTGCAAGCTCGGAATGAGCCCCTCATCACCTTTGCTGAGGATGATATGATGCTTGGAATGGCAGATCACAATCGCCCTTTGTATGTTACGGCAGAGAGCGACGATATGGTGATCAGTCGAATTTTGATCGATCCTGGATCTTTCGTAAATCTCATGAGTCTTAAAGCATTGAGATCATTGTATGTTGATGTGGAATATCTTGGGCAAGACAAGTTGATGGTGCACGGCTTCAACGAGAAAGGGCAGAAAACTCTTGGTTCATTTATGCTTCCTCTTGTGTTTGGGGAACTTCATACGGAAGCTAAATTCCATGTGATTGATGCGGACACTTCGTTTAAGGCGTTGTTGGGTCGCCCCTGGCTGCATGAATACGGTGTTGTCCCTTCAACATTACACCAGTGCATGAAATATCTCAGAGAATGAGAAGAATTCAGAATTTTTGGTGATATCCAGCCCTTTCCAGTACATGAAGTAACAGTTTATGAGGATGCTAAGTACTTCATGCCAAAGAAGCAAAAGTCGTCAAGTTCTCTTGAGGCTAGAGCATCAAATTCTAAGGCTGCAAAGAAATCCAAGCAAGAAGATGAAAAGAAGCGTGTAGGAAGAAAGAAGGCAATGCCGACTCTTCCAAAAGCATCAACCGTTCTTAAAGAAAAGAAACATGTACCTCATCTTGGGAGCGACACAGATAAAGATGACTTTTCTCCTACAAAATCTCAAAAAATATGCCAGTCCACGGATGAATGGAGTAGGCTGGTTGAATTTTCAAATGATGATTATGACTATAACTCAATCTACATGAACTCAGTGCAAAGTGTGTTCTCCAGAAGAATAGACAGTCAGTCAATTTTAGGCAGCGTACTCGTAGTCACACGTGTTCCTTTACAATACTTCAAAGAAATCATTTAACGCGAGGTGCATAAGATTGAAGAACTTTCTACTCTTTATCTGCCTCCTCTGAAGAAGGGGACTGCACCTGGAAATGTATTATATTCCACGGGAATACGTGAAGAGGAGAATCATGACTGGGATTGCATGCTCATCGACTCCGAGGAATTATTTCCTACGAGGCTACCCAAGTTCCATACCAAGAATATTTAAAGAATGTTACGAAAGCAAATCAATATTCCTACTACCAAACGACAGCTCCGTACAAGCTTGGGCCTCTGGTATGAAAGGAATCCACTTCCGCTACGACGGAAAGATACGGATGCATATAAAGGCATCGGATTCATCAAAAGAAAGTTCCTCCGGAAAGAGATTTGTCGCGCCATCACATGCGTGGAAATTGAATCCGAAGATGGTGATGCTGAAGAGACATACGAAGCTGATGATTATGATGAACAGCCCGTAGAAGCTGAACCTGCACCAGAAGAATTGGAAGATGGTGGACAAGCCGCTACGATGGATGAGCTCAAAGAAGTCAATTTGGGGACTGAAGAAGACCCTCGCCCAACCTTCATTAGCTCTCTTCTACCAGAAGTTCAAGTAGAAGAAATAAAAGAACTCCTATGTGAATTCAGGGACTGCTTTGCCTAGACATATGCTGAGATGCCTGGCTTATCCTCTGATGTAGCAGTTCACAGATTAGCAATCAAGCCAGATGCAGTACCTGTCAAGCAAGCTCCAAGGAGAATGAGATTGGAGATTGAAGAGCAAGTAATTGCAGAAACAAAGAAGCTCATAGAAGCAGGCTTCATCCGAGAAGAAAAATATGCCGACTGGATTGCCAATATCGTCCCTGTAAAGAAGAAGAATGGTCAGATTCGTATCTGCATCGACTTCAGGGACCTCAATAAGGCATGCCCGAAAGATGACTTTCCGCTATCAGTATCAGAGCTTCTAGTTGATAATACTTCCAACTACGACATGTTCTCATTCATGGACGGATTGTTAGGCTACAATCAAATCAAAATGGCGTATGAAGATGAAAGACATACATCATTCAGAACGCCTATAGGCATATTCTGCTACACAGTTATGCCATTCGGCTTGAAGAACGCTGATGCCACTTATCAACGGGTGATGACTCATATATTTGATGATTTGATTCATCAAAAGGTCGAATGCTATGTAGATGACTTTGTCATAAAGAGCATGGACCGAAAAGACCATTTAGATGACTTGAGAATTATGTTCGAGAGGATCAGAAAGTACGATATGAAGATGAACCCTCTCAAGTGTGCATTTGGGGTATCCTCAGGAAAATTTCTGGGATATGTTGTTCGACATCGAGGCATCGAAGTCGACCCCAACAAGATCAAGGCAATCATGGAGATGCCACCTCCAAAGAGCCTCCGACAACTCCGTTCCCTGCAAGGTCAACTGGCTTTCATTCGGAGATTCATATCGAATCTATCGGGTATGTGCCAGCCATTTTCAAAGCTGATGAAGAAAGATGTCCATTTTAAATGGGATGAAAATTGTCAAGAAGCATTTGACAGCATCAAAAGATATCTGTTAAATCCACCCATTCTTACAGCGCCAATCCCCGGGAAGCCTCTTATATTGTACACAGCTGCACTAGAAGAGTCCCTCGGAGCACTATTGGCCCAGCATAATGAAGAAGGTAAGGAGAATGCGCTCTACTACATCAGCCGGAGGTTGATAGGAGTAGAAATCCGCTACTCTCTAATCGAGAAGCATTGTTTAGCTCTGATTTTCGCAGTTCAGAAGCTCCGTCATTATATGCTATCTCACAAAATCACCTTGATATCAAAGATCGATCCGCTGAAGTTCTTGATGACAAGACCAGTGTTGACAGGTCGTTTGGCAAGGTGGGCAGTGATATTGTTGCAGTTTGATATCATATATGTCCCTCAAAAGGCAGTAAAAGGACAGGTGTTGGCAGATTTTCTCGCTGCACACTCTATCTCTACAGATTCACCGCTCAACGATGATCTACCTGACGAGAAGATCATGAATGTTGAAGAATAGGAGATTTTACGAGTATGGAAAATGTACTTTGATGGAGCATCGTCAATCCAATGTGCTCGGCCTCCAAATCTAGAAAAAGCTCAAGCCGGAATTGGACTCATTTTCGTCGCACCCGAGGGAGGCATAATGAGATTCTCTTTCAGCTTGACTGAACCTCAGACCAACAATGAAGCTGAATATGAAGCTTTAATAGCAGGATTGGAGATTGCAATCGATGTTAGAATTCAAAATCTTCAAATCTTTGGTGATTCTCAACTTGTTATAAATCAAGTATCGGGAATTTACAAAATCACCAAGTTCGAGTTGGCCTGTTATCATCGACGAGTTCTTGAACTTATGAAGCAAATTTCAGTTGTTAAACTAACTCAAGTTCCCCGAAGTCAAAATGACAAAGCTGATTCTCTGGCAAAATTAGCTAAAGAAATGGCGAATATGGATGACGAATGGCCTATAATAATTATGGTGCACAATCGTCGGATCCTAGAGCCAGCATTACTAAAATTCCCGTAGGCAGAGGGAATACTAGATTCAAGCCAGCAGGATGTAACTTCGATTAATCCTCAATCTCCCCAACCAATTGAGCCTGAGGATCAATCTGAAGAATTACAAGCTCCTAAGAAAAGACGTAATGCTAGTCAAGCTTCGGAATCATGGTGGCATTGCCTAGATGTCGAGAAAGAAAATGACTGGAGGCAGCCATTCATTTACTACTTCAAAGAAAATAGGCTACCAGCAGACAAATCAGTAGCTACTCAAATCAGAAAGAGAGCGCTACGATATGCATTTGTCAACAACACATTGTATCGGCGTGCTTTCGATCAAATATGGCTAAGGTGCCTAGGGACTCAAGAAGCTGATAAAGTGGTAGCAGAAGTTCACGAAGGACTTTGTGGAGCGCACCAATCAGGTCCCAAGATGGCAATCAAAATCAAAAGAATGGGTTACTATTGGCCGACCTTGGTCAGAGATTGTATCAATCACGCTAAGAGGTGTCATGAGTGCCAGATTCACGATGATGTTATACATCAACCGCCAAATCCACTGCACCCTACAATAGCATCCTGACCGTTCGAATGCTGGGGTACCGATGTTATCGGGCCAATAGATCCGCCGTCATCGGCAGGACACTGCTTCATCTTGGCATCAACCGACTATTTCTCAAAGTGGACAGAAGCGGCTCCATTCAAAAAAGTTATGTCTGAGCACATGATCAACTTCTTCACCAACAATGTTGTTTACAGATTCGGTGTGCCACGCCGCATAATCTCAGACAACGGAACTGTTTTCAAAAGTACAAAAATCTACAAGTTCGTTGATCGGCACAAAATTGATTGGCGGTACTCTTCCATTTACTATCCAGGAGCAAATGGCTTAGCTGAAGCCTTCAACAAAACACTGGTGAAATTGCTAAAGAAGATTCTCTCTAAGAACAAAAGAGAGTGCCATACAAAGATGGCAGAGGTATTATGGGCATATCGTACGACCTATAAAACGCCAACCAAAGCCACTCCTTACTCTCTTGTATTTAGAGTTGAGGCCGTACTGCCACTAGAAGTTGAACTTCCATCTCTTCGAGTTGCTGTCCAGAATGAGCTGACTCAAGAACAAAATGCTTGTCTAAGAATGGAGGAGCTCGATGCGCTCGACGAAATCAGATTGCAAGCTCAACAGAACCTGGAGATCTACCGAGCAAGGATGACAAAATCTTTTGATCGAATAGTGCGCCCTCGATCATTTCAAGAAGGGGAATTGGTCCTGGTGCAGAGAAGACCAATCATCTCACATAGAAAAATTGGTGGCAAATTTGTATCCAATTGGGAAGGACCTTTCGTCATCAAGAAGGTATTTCAAGGAGGAGCTTATCAACTCATCGATCTGAATGGTCAGAGGCCCATGCCGCCGATCAATGGCGGATACCTGAAGAAATACTACGCATGAAATTTTTGCAAAGAAATATTGTGCTTAATGTATTATGTTTTCATACATTATTATTAGCACATGCATTTCATATTTTGAAATTCTCTTATGTCATGAGAATACATTTTAAAATTCCCCTGTTAGACTGGGGGAATTTTAAATATTTATTCGGGTCGACATCGCGCTGCATGCCGAGATCCTCGAAGAAATATTTAAAATTTCAAGATTCCAATTCTATCCTGCCCTAAAATGTCCTTGTGAGACAGGGGGCATTTTAAATATTTATTCGGGTCGACATCGCGCTGCATGCCGAGATCTTCGAATAAATATTTAAAATTAACAATTCAAATGTTACTTTATGTTAAAGAATACAGATACTTATTTTTTAAAGTATATGCAGGTGATCTCTCAAAGATCGAGACAACACCTTCTCCAATAAACTAAGGTTTAAAGGTCAAGAAAGAGACTTTTGAAACTACACACTCTTACAAAATTGAGCCAGAAAGCTTAAAGTCTTTTGACAGTCTGAAGCTTAAGGTTCGAATGGGTGTAAAAGGTCAGATCCAACAAGCCCAAATATGGCCGGATCGCTGGCAGCTCCGTCTACTCAACAAGCCATAAGAACGGCCGTAGTAGCGGAACCCCCACTTCGTCAACCCGTCGGTAGGGACTGTAGGAAGAACGAAGGCAAATTTGACTCGACTAGTTCAAGTGATCGTAGTCTACAAAGTTCTCCAAAATGATCGGAGAATCAAAGTTCTAAGGGAAGAGGAGTCTCGAGCAACTACTGAATGTTCGTAGGCTCCAAAATCCAAAACCACGAAGGTGATTCAAAATTTGTCAACTTCAGCAAAGTCAGCATTGGGAAGCGCAATTTTCATAGCTTAAGTCTGAAGCCTGAATGGGTGTATGAGACCGGATCCAACAAGCCCAAATATGGCCGGATCGCTGGCAACTCCATCTACTCAACAAGCCATAAAAAAAACCGTAGTAGAGGAACCCCCATCTCAGCAACCAGAGGACGAAGAGCTGTCAAATCTAAGCTCTCCTAATCTGATAAACTCAAGTGACTTAGATTGAAGTCTCCTCAAGTGGTTAAGAATCAAGATACTACCTACGTTCGGTAATATCAACTGAATCCAAAACCTGTAAATCCTTCAACAAATTTGTAAAGCACAAAGCAAGGATCGAAGGAATTTTTCTTCAACAAGTCCATTAAAGTACAAAGCAAAGGACCGAAGAAAACTATCCCCAAAAGTTCACGAAAAGCCTATGGGCTGAACTAAGTGGACTTCGTCATCAACAAGTCCGCTATGCACAAAGCTCTAGACCGATGACTTCTTGCCACCGACCTAGTACAAACCTAAATGGTTTAGGTCACCGGCATCTACCCCTTCATCAAGCCTGCTAAAGCTAGAAGTAGAGGATAGAAGAAATATAAATTTTCTGATAAGTCAATAACGACGAATCGGATAATCCTTCACCAAGTTCACTATTCAGAGCATTAGGTGGAAGGAATCAAAATCTCACAAGCCAAGGCAAAGCTGTGAAAGAAGCATTTCGAATGATATCTACAAATGTCCTTAAAGACTGGGGGCATTTAAAATATTTATTTGGGTCGACATCGTGCTGCATGCCGAGATCTCCAAATAAATATTTTAAATTTTATCAAAATATTACCCACAAAGAAAAAGAAAAAGAAGAAAAAAAAAAAGAAAAAGAAAAAAAAAAGTATAGAAATACTCAATGTCATCAGCTCAAAAAAAAAAAAAGGGGGGGGGGGGAGGTGGCATAGTACATCTCATGAAAGATTAAAAGAGGAAGTACATCGAAGTACATCAAGGGAGGCGAGCTCGTAAATCCCCTAACTTTGACGTAATCTAAGCCAAAATCTGGTACTCAGTCGTAGCTGTGTGCAGCTCATCTATGGCGCTAGTCAGTGCAGTCTCAGCAGCCTGTAACGCCTGGCGTAACATCTGGTTGCGCTGCTCCTCCCTTCTGATGAGCCGCTCACGTCGACCATGTCCCTCCTGAAGGTCTGTCTTCCGAGACATCACTTCCTTGATGTCCTTCCAAAGGTCCATCACCTGAGAAGTCAGCCCCTCAATATCATCGGCCATGCTGGATGAACTCTCACGGTGTCTCCTAAGGGCCTCAGTGCTCCTATCAAACTCATCCTGTGCCAAATTCACCGCTGCTTGGCATCTATCAACCTTCTTTTGTAACTCTGGCAGTGGAACTCTGGTGCGTAGAATGGAAAGGGACTGTAACTGCCAAATGTAAAACTCAGCCTCACTGCATAAGTTCACCCAGTACTCCATCTCTGAGGTCTCTAACCCAAGCTGTGCCAGCAAACCAAGGGTGTAATTTGCTGTAGAAGTGAACTGCCCTAGGGAATCTGGTGACACAGGATCTATTCGGGTTATCAGGTCCTGTAAAAAATGCGTACAATGGCAGTACATGTCTTCATGCCAAGGGTCATAAGCTACAGGAGTATGGCAACGAATCTTCGATGCATAATTCGCTTCTGCAGGCACTATAAGAAACCCAAAAGCAATAAACATGAAGAAAGACTGATAAAAAAAAAATTTTGCGTGAAATTTGAAATTAAAATATAGTAACAGCATACCTGTGGAGGAGCTGGCAAAATCACTAGGATGAGTCTCTGGGAAGTAGCTAGTAGGGTCACTAGGAAGAGCCTCAGAAAAAGGTGTCGTAACAACTGGCACTAGGTCCAAGACAGTAGGTGTGTACGACGGCATGTCTGGAGGCTCTGGATGTGAAGGTACGCCAGCCCCGGATGTCTCTCTAGGCCAGAATGATCCATATGGGTCCACCTGAAAGCTGAATCCTGAAAAGGGGTCTGGTGCACTATATCCAGTAAAATCTGACATCCTAGAACCATGTATGTCCTCCCTAAAACCCTCGAAGAGAAATGGTGCATCCATAGACATTCGAGGTCCGCCTGATACCTCCTCAGGATTTAGAAAGTGCTCTGGCGTAGGACTGGCTATCTGATCTACAGAAGCACGAGAAGGCTCAGCATGCCGAGAACCTGAACGCTTGCGAGAGGATCGAGGTGCCTCAGAACGGTGTGGCTCAGAACCTGCAGCTCGTGCCCTAACAGGAGAAGGTGCAGTACCCTCGGTGGCGGTGTGTCGATCATCGTGGCTCCCTATATCGATGTTATAAGAATATGCAAATTTAAATTACCAATCAACAAAGAAAATACGGACATAAGGAAAAGGGAAAATTGTTAAATGACTTACCTCTATCATCCCTGGTCCATGAAGAGCCTCACGAGGATCTCTGTCCCCTTGACAACCCCAAATTTTGCATTCTGTGCTCGTATGTCCGGGCACCACGCTCTAGAAAAGGGGCGAAAGAAAGTTGTACCGAAGTCAAGTGTGTGTAACTGACGCCAGTCTGACTATGGGGAGGAGCTATGCGAAAAGTAGAACCAGTACCAAATCTCAGTAAGTGCAACCATACTGCAGAAGCCGCATAGAACCGAGCATCTAAAGGAACACTGTCCATGTGTGTAGTATCTGCTACCCCAGGAACAAGCGGTCGTCCGTCATACGTTGTAGCCTGTGAGAAGCCAAACTGGCGAGCAACTCTGTTCGGCTGATATACCTCCAGTATTACGGTGTTGCCAGAACGATAACATAGCCAGCCTGGGCGCATGCTGGCAAAGTACTCAGCTGCTATCAAAGTGCTCCTATTCTGTAACAAAGTGCATCTCCTCTGCTCATCAAGTCCATCAGTAATAACTTGCTCTCTCAGGTAGGATGGCAAGCCAACAACATCTGACTGATGAACTACAGCAAAACGGTCCACAACTAGGTGCGGAGCGAAAAAGAAAAGTCGTACCGGTTCTGACTCCAAAGTAGAGGTAGCCTGTGCCAACTGCATGACCGTCGAGTATCCCCTCTCTAAGAAGTACTGGGGGCACTCTAGGCAAGAAAAAGCACCTCTGATATGTAGATGGATCCAGCCATACAGGTAGTGCCACGGTAAAATCAGATCTCGTAGCTCAAGAGAACTCGCCTCGGAAGCTACACGAAGAGTCCTGAAAATCCTAGCAAGCACTGGTGGAGCTAAAGAAAGTCGTCGCCCCTGAGAAAGATGACTAGCTGCTAGGAAAATACTGCAACGTACAGATCCCACCCTAAGTGGGAGAACAAAAGTGCACAACCATGTGGCTAAGAATCCTGCCAAAAACAAATCCTCATCAATGCCTGGCAATGTAGGAGATCTGTAATCAACTGAAGAGGGCTCTGCAGTCTCCTCTGACAACAAAATTCTGGGTCGTAGGCCAAGCTCGAAAGGATCGTGCAATGAGGCGGCAGTAGTAGACAAATAACTATCCTGAAGAAAGCTACGAACCCAAGTGTCCACTGGCATGGCAGCTCTGGAACGCATCGACAGACTAGAAAATCTGTACACCTGACGGTAATGGAGAAGGTGTGATGCCCCAGAATCAAATAGTGAAAGGATTCGTCTGACATTCTGATCGAACTCCATTCCAGTTGCCTTGCTCGGACCTGAAAATTTCAACCACATATAATGAGCTTACTAGCCCAGCAGGTCATCAAAGCCTACAACTGAAATCAAATCACGGCAATGCTATCAATATGCAGGTCAATCAAGTCAAGTCAATCAATGGTCAATGAGTCTATGCAATGCGGAAATCCAGAGTCAATAAAATTAATAGTCGATGCAGCGGAAATCAATTCAGTAGTCAATGCAGTACGGAAATCAATAATCAATAATCAATAATCACAGCGGTAAAAACATCGATAAATCAATATTCCCCAGCAATCAAATCAGTAAGTGACTGGAAGCCAATATCTATCCATCGTAGCAGTGTCTATCAATCAATCCTATCAGTTCAATCAATTGCGTCGTCTAGTCAATCAGTTGTATTTATATCATCTATCAAATCAGTCAATACTCTGGCAAATCAGTCAATCCAATTATTCAATACAATTTACTCGATGTCAATCTACAATATTCAATGACGCTACGGCAGTCTCAATCAATAGAGCACTTTCCAGTCAATTATATCTATCGGCTCAAAACCCAATAAACAATCAAATCAATACGGCGAAAGATCAATTGAAATCAAATCAATACAATGAAATCATCAGGTCAATAGAAATCAATACAATCAGCTCCAAAAAGGAATCTATTCTACGATAAATCAAATCCATACGGCAATAATCCATTCAATCAATCAATCGATAATCGGCACGACGAATCAATGTATCAGTATATCAATAACCTATCAGGATCTGTCGTATCAATAATATCCATATGTCAATATCATAATCCATGTCAATGTCGATGTCGGTTTCTATCAATCGATACAATCTATCACAATGTCAATGTCAATATCTATGAATCAATACACAGAATCTATATCAATGTCGGTGCATATATCTATAAATCAGTACAATCCATATCAAAATCCCAAAATCCATAATCCAGTCGATAAAATCAATCAGAAAAGAAATACGATAAATCAATAAAATCAATAAATGCGTCAAATCAATCAATCAATCAAATCCAGTCTGTACTATCAAGGCGATCAAATCAATAGGGAAAAACAATACGATAAATCAATAATAGCAAGTCAAATCAATGCAGAATCAATGGTATCAATGAATCTATAAATCTATGCCGTCCATATCCATATCAATGTCAAAAATCAATCATCAATAGTATCAATATATCAATGCTCAATGTCGATGCACATCTATATCAATCAGTGAAATCAATGAAACCGTACGATCTAGTAAATCCGATCAAAGTCGATAAAGCAGGAATCTATAAAACAATGAATCCGCAAATCAATACAGTAAACATGCAATTCAATACTATATACTGGACAAGTAAAATCAACTGGTCATGTTGCTGTTGTAGAATCCGTTGCTGTTGTAGATCCGTACATTGGTCTATCAATAAGAGTCGTCACTCTTTTTGCCCGTCGGCCGCCCGTCGGCATATAAAACTCCTTATAACTCCCAATCGTTATATCAATGATCAATGGTTTAAAGGAAAGCCCGTCGGCCCACCATCCTGTACAGGTCAATATCAATCTTCACCAATGTTCAACCAGGTTCCACTTGTTTCCCAGTATCAATAGTCAATCAATAATCAGTTCAATAATCAATCCATAATCGATGCAATAATCAATATTAAATCAATCCAATACAATCATATCAATAGTCATACACATTCCAATTCAATCTATCAATTCCAGAAAATTCGGAAATCATACGAAAATCGGGCAGCGTAACGGCAGTCGGTCAAATTTACACAAAAATCCTGCAAAAAGACACGATTTCCAAATTCTACCAAATTACAACAGAATATTCACGACATCAATGCAAGTCTATTATTCTATAGAAATCAAATCAAATCAAGTCATGATATTTTCTATTCGATTAAAATCACGTAGAATCAATTCCGACCGGTAAAATCGTCGCAGAAAATACTCAAATCGTGTGTAATAATCATATCTATAACATACCAAAAGTTGTGCGGTGAAAGTTGTGTCAAATCAAATCACGTCGAAAATTCGACTACGAAAACACAAAACGGATCACAACTCGGTCAAAACTCAATATCTTTGAAAACAGAAATAGGGTTCGGAGTCCTTACCACGAGATCTACACTTTTCCCAACAGCAGCGTCGGACGAAAAGCGCTCCGCGGCCTCCAAAACCAGGTTTCCTCTTTTTCCTTTTCTCTTTCTCTCTCCTCAAAACATATATTTTGTTTTAAAATGATTTTCTCTCTCATCAAAACGAGCTGATTTTCATATATCATAAAGCAGATCGGCCCGGCCGATCGCCAAATCGTCCCGGGACGATCAGACCAAAAAAATCGTCCTGGACGGTTCCCAGGACTATTCTCATGCCAATATTTTCTACAGTGCAGATTGGCCTGGACGATCCCACTATCGTCCCGGACGATCCTGAGAGGAAAATCCAAATTAGAGAGGAACAGGAAGGGAACGAGGTCTCACAATCTCCCCACCTTAGAAAAATATCGTCCCGACATTTCCCTACAGGTAGGAGACAAAAACAATGCAAAACAAATCGATCTAAATCCAAATCCAAATCAAAACTCGTCGAAATCCAAACAAACACACAATGCAATCAATCACATGTCAATCACTATGTATGCAGAATTTTATCAAACTATCAATCAAATCCTTTCACTACACTTGCTCTGATACCACTTGTGATGCCCCAGAATCAAATAGTGAAAGGATTCGTCTGACATTCTGATCGAACTCCATTCCAGTTGCCTTGCTCGGACTTGAAAATTTCAACCACATATAATGAGCTTACTAGCCCAGCAGGTCACCAAAGCCTACAACTGAAATCAAAGCACGGCAATGATATCAATATGCAGGTCAATCAAGTCAAGTCAATCAATGGTCAATGAGTCTATGCAATGCGGAAATCCAGAGTCAATGAAATCAATAGTCGATGCAGCGGAAATCAAATCAGTAGTCAATGCAGTACGAAAATCAATAATCAATAATCAATAATCAATAATCACAGCGGTAAAAACATCGATAAATCAATATTCCCCAGCAATCAAATTAGTAAGTGACTGGAAGCCAATATCTATCCATCGTAGCAGTGTCTATCAATCAATCCTATCAGTTCAATCAATTGTGTCGTCTAGTCAATCAGTTGTATCTATATCATCTATCAAATCAGTCAATACTCTGGCAAATCAGTCAATCCAATTATTCAATACAATTTACTCGATGTCAATCTACAATATTCAATGACGCTATGGCAGTCTCAATCAATAGAGCACTTTCCAGTCAATTATATCTATCGGCTCAAAACCCAATAAACAATCAAATCAATACGGCGAAAGATCAATTGAAATAAAATCAATACAATGAAATCATCAGGTCAATAGAAATCAATACAATCAGCTCCAAAAAGGAATCTATTCTACGATAAATCAAATCCATACGGCAATAATCCATTCAATCAATCAATCGATAATCGGCACGACGAATCAATGTATCAGTATATCAATAACCTATCAGGATCTGTCGTATCAATAATATCCATATGTCAATATCATAATCCATGTCAATGTCGATGTCGGTTTCTATCAATCGATACAATCTATCACAATGTCAATGTCAATATCTATGAATCAATACACAGAATCTATATCAATGTCGGTGCATATATCTATAAATCAGTACAATCCATATCAAAATCCCAAAATCCATAATCCAGTCGATAAAATCAATCAGAAAAGAAATACGATAAATCAATAAAATCAATAAATGCGTCAAATCAATCAATCAATCAAATCCAGTCTGTACTATCAAGACGATCAAATCAATCGGGAAAAACAATACGATAAATCAATAATAGCAAGTCAAATCAATGCAGAATCAATGGTATCAATGAATCTATAAATCTATGCCGTCCATATCCATATCAATGTCAATAATCAATCATCAATAGTATCAATATATCAATGCTCAATGTCGATGCACATCTATATCAATCAGTGAAATCAATGAAACCGTACGATCTAGTAAATCCGATCAAAGTCGATAAAGCAGGAATCTATAAAACAATGAATCCGCAAATCAATACAGTAAACATGCAATTCAATACTATATACTGGACAAGTAAAATCAACTGGTCATGTTGCTGTTGTAGAATCCGTTGCTGTTGTAGATCCGTACATTGGTCTATCAATAAGAGTCGTCACTCTTTTTGCCCGTCGGCCGCCCGTCGGCATATAAAACTCCTTATAACTCCCAATCGTTATATCAATGATCAATGGTTTAAAGGAAAGCCCGTCGGCCCACCATCCTGTACAGGTCAATATCAATCTTCACCAATGTTCAACCAGGTTCCACTTGTTTCCCAGTATCAATAGTCAATCAATAATCAGTTCAATAATCAATCCATAATCGATGCAATAATCAATATTAAATCAATCCAGTACAATCATATCAATAGTCATACACATTCCAATTCAATCTATCAATTCCAGAAAATTCGGAAATCATACGAAAATCGGGCAGCGTAACGGCAGTCGGTCAAATTTACACAAAAATCCTGCAAAAAGACACGATTTCCAAATTCTACCAAATTACAACAGAATATTCACGACATCAATGCAAGACTATTATTCTATAGAAATCAAATCAAATCAAGTCATGATATTTTTTATTCGATTAAAATCACGTAGAATCAATTCCGACCGGTAAAATCGTCGCAGAAAATACTCAAATCGTGTGTAATAATCATATCTATAACATACCAAAAGTTGTGCGGTGAAAGTTGTGTCAAATCAAAATCACGTCGAAAATTCGACTACGAAAACACAAAACGGATCACAACTCGGTCAAAACTCAATATCTTTGAAAACAGAAATAGGGTTCGGAGTCCTTACCACGAGATCTACACTTTTCCCAACAGCAGCGTCGGACGAAAAGCGCTCCGCGGCCTCCAAAACCAGGTTTCCTCTTTTTCCTTTTCTCTTTCTCTCTCCTCAAAACATATATTTTGTTTTAAAATGATTTTCTCTCTCATCAAAACGAGCTGATTTTCATATATCATAAAGCAGATCGGCCCGGCCGATCGCCAAATCGTCCCGGGACGATCAGACCAAAAAAATCTTCCTGGACGGTTCCCAGGACTATTCTCAGGCCGATATTTTCTACAGTGCAGATCGGCCTGGACGATCACACTATCGTCCCGGACGATCCTGAGAGGAAAATCCAAATTAGAGAGGAACAGGAAGGGAACGAGGTCTCACAGAAGGAGAGCTGGGTACACATCTGGCAAAACTAATCTACCTCTCCTGCTCCCATCTGTTGAAGGTGCCCTACGAAACAACTCCACGTCAGGAGGAATACACTCCTCAAAATGATCTCCAACAATGGGTAGTCCTGACACTGCCTGTAAATCTGAAAGTGTCACTGTCAGTTCCTCTGGCCCTACCCAACAAGTGTTGCTGCCACTGTCCCAAAATTCCACCAATCCGCGGGCCTAAGAAGGAGGAATCTGTCCAAAGTCAAACATAGAGACATATATGGCCTCATAAATGCCAGCCTCCTGAAGGATATATCTGTGAGCCCTCAATACATACCTGCATCAACAAACGTACCCAGCAATAGGACTCTGTGTCTGCCCAACTGTAGAGTCACGAGGCCACTCTAATGTCTTCGAATGCAGCTGGCAATGACTCAATAACCTCGACCGTCCTACAGGCTCAAGAGTATCTGCTGCAGGCTGCAAAATATCACACATGCCCCAACTGATATGGTCAATGGTACTGTCTACGGGGTTGTATTCCCCACACCGCAATCTGATACTGGTGACCCAGTCAGCGGGGTTATCAAATGCCATGGAGTCTGGCGAGAGTACTGAAAGCAAGGGAGAACGTGAGAAGAAACTCCGGAAAATGTCGCGTCCCCGCAACATATCTTCATGCTGCTCAAGTCTATCACGAATATCAGCAATATCCCAGGGATCGTGCCTATCAATGGCCTCCCAAATGGCGGCCTCACTAGGCTCGTCAGGAGTCAAGTCATCAGATCTCCGCTAACGGCACATTTCCTGTATAAAAGGAGCAAAAATGCTTCGGAAACTAGTGGCAAGAAAGGCTAGATGCATGAAAGAAAATTACAAAAGCAACCAACGACAACACAACAAATATGGCGTGCTCCAGGCGCATGCCACATTTGTTGGGGGGCATTTGTTGACCTAAATATCAAATTATGTGCGAAAAAAAAGGCAAAAAATTGGAGACAAAAGCAACGTGCGACATCAACCAAATGACCTCCGAATACAAAACGGACCGCGTCATTGAATTCAGGACGTCCAAATTGCTTAAAAGGGACTATAAATTTGGTCGAAGAAAATTATACGCTCAAATCGATGCGATCCGACACGGATTTTGAGGAAATTGCACGAAAATCAATGTAAAATTATTATTTTTGATTTCTGTTATTTTAATAATAATGACTATTATTATTATTTAACTATAATAATAATATTTGTTATTATTTTAAAAGAAAATAAAATTAATAAATAAAATCAAATCCAATTAATGCAAAAACCTTACCTCGCCGCCAAACGGCCGGCTACGAGCTGTAAGCGTCGTCCCTCACCCACGATTTTCGCTGATGGCTTGTCGTCAATTAAAAAGCAAGCGCGATTTGTCTGTATGAGCTCGCCTCACCTCGTCGCCTTTAAAATAACAACGAAGCAGTTGTTTTAGGTTCCACCCCGCATACTCAAAGCTTCCCGATGAAATCCCCTCTGAGAGCCAGATCTCTTCTCCTTTCTTGAGCTCAAATCCTCCGTTCAATCTCTGATCTAATCCACTCGTCGGTTTCATCTACTCCACCTGTTGCAAGCTTCGTACTCATAAAAACCTTGTTCAGGATTTCACTGTGTCGGTTTCAACAAAGCAAAAAGGTGAAGATTCTTTCAAACGTCCTTTTTTTCGTCATTTTACTTTACTGATTATAGTTGTTATCAATAGTTATCAGTAAGGTAAATTCAATTACAAATTGAATATAGTTAACTGTAATGATTTATTCTTATTAGTCATATTTTGCTCTGGTTATCTTTCCCTACAGTTAATTAAAATCAGTGATATTTAGTTACATTTAATCATAATTGATTATGGTTAGTCGTAATTGATTTTCATTAATCAGTTGCTATTAATTATGAGCAATTATAGTTAATTATAATTAGACACCACTAATTATAATTAATTGTACTCGAAATCATTAGTTGAGAGTAAATAAGTGTTGATCACCGTTAGTTATGTTCAATTGTAGACATCCCTTACGACAGTCAATAGCTCTTAATGATGATTAATTATCATTAACTATGATCGATTACGAATTAATTATAATTGATCTCCACCGATCAATTATATTTAATTAAAATCAATCATAATTAATTACAATTAAATATCATTAAATATGTTTAATTGTAATTAGATAAAATGCTGATTACAATTAAGCTTAAGTTTGTGACCGGTATCCTTTTTAATCTCTGCCGCAAGCTTTTGTATCCTTCACAAACCTTACCTTTAATGTTATATAAGCAGATCATAGCAGAAGGTGAAAACTGTTTTTATTTAACCAATTATGATAATTATAACTTTGATTAATCATATTTTATTGTAATTTTAATTTAAACTATGATTGATTATAATCATTTGTAAATTACTACTATCATGGGTATTACCAATAAAAATACGACGGTCTCATTGGTTGAGGGATTTTCATAATCCATGAATTCTGTATTATAAGCTCTATTCAAATCCTTTTGTATAAACTCTATTTAAATCCGTTAAAAAAAAAAAATGTATTCCGTTAAATTTTCTTTGCAAAAATCTTGCCCAAATACTTTAGTACAAACCTTACTCGAGCATAGGTTTATTTTCAAAATTCTCTAATCCGAAATTTGTTAACTCCTACCATTCAATTAGGAGTTGATAGTTCTGTTTCTTAATTAGTTATAAAATTGATTTATATTTAGTTTCAAACTAAATATAATTGATTAATTACAGATTCAATATAATCAATTATAATTAGTTGTATAAATTGGAAATAATTGATTTATGATTATTTTTAAAATAAATATAATTAATTATAATTTAATATATAATTAGTTATAAGTTAATTTATAATTAATTATAAATTAGATATTTCTGATTTAATTAATTTTTAATTAAGTATAACTAATTATACCTGAATGTAATTAGTTGTAAGTTAATTTATTATTAATTATAAATTAGAAATAACTAATTTATAATTAATAATTAATTAAATATAATTAATTATAATTCAAATATAATTAGTTATTAGATAATTTATAATTAATTTTAAGTCAGAAGTAATTGATTTGTTATTAATTTCAAATTAAATATAATTAATTATATTTTAACTATAATTAATTATAATTAGCTTTTAATTAATTATAGATTAAATCCAATTGATTTATAATTAATTTTAAATTGAATATAATTAGTTATAAATTAAATATAACTAATTATAATTAATTTATGATTAATTATAAATTGAATGCATATGTCTCGATCGTCGTATACCCGACCTCATCGACACTGCTACCTCGTCGACGACTCCAAGGTATAAATTTCTGACTTAAATCCCGTTCTCGACGTTTGCAACAGACCGGAGAACCACCTATACGTGCTCTTGTAGCACGAAAGGAGGGAGCCCGGTGCGAAGCATATGATGAGGCGGGTAAGCCCTATACACGATCTTGTAGCGTGGTGGGAATGATCCTCGACCTCGACACCGACACCGCCGACGACTTCTACACAAAGGTATGATGTTCCAAAATCCCATTCTCGACGTTTGCAGCGGACCGGGGAACCACCTATACGCGCTCTTGTAGCACGGTAGGAGGGAGCTCGGTGCGAAGCATATGACGAGGTGGGTAAGCCCTATACACGCTCTTGTAGCGTGGTGGGGAGTCACTGCTGTTCTAGTACGGGTACTACTGAAGGCCCCATACACGCTCTTGTAGCGTGGTGGGATGAAAATTACTACGGCCGTGGTGTCTAAGGACACCTACCATACACGCTCTAGTAGCGTGGTGGGAAAGCCCAGCTCCCCAATTTTCCCCCAAATGGGGGATATGTCGGGGTGCTGCCGAAATTTTCACTAAAATGTACAAAGACTTGAACAATTTGAAGACCTTCTTGGGCAACAATATAAAAGACCCGTACTTGAACTGAAAGCATAGAACTCAAACTAAATATGCAGAGGATTTATATGAACAACAGGGGACTTGGACCTGAACAAAAATCTAAGTAATTTCTAAAGATCAAACCCAAAGGAAATAAAATCAAGCTGAAGCCCAATTCAAATCAATTTGAACATGAAAATGAACTTGCAAGGGCTTCAAAAAGACTTTGAACAAAATGTGAGCATACAATTGAATTCAAAGGACTGCAGGGGACTTGAACAAGACTAGAACATCAAATAAAGACTTTGATTTGGACTAGATCCGGATCCGAACAAAGCAGTTGAACTCGCACTTGAACTCAGACTATACGACATCAAGTGGGGACTTATAAACTTGATGAATTCAAGTCTAAATGAAACTTAATTTGGATCCAAACACATGCAAAGATCAAAATTTGGATCACACACGGGAAACTCAAACTACAAGCTCTTGATGCACGAATTCCTACAACAGTCCCTATAAGGTCAATGTAATATGCTTGCAAGCAACAACAGATAGTTGCAAAGCATACGAGCAATTAAAGATCGGTCCCTGCAACAAAAGAAATCGTCGCCCACCTGAGATTGGTGAAAAGGTGGGTGTGATACAAGAACAATAGATCTTCTACAAAATACTTTCAGGAGGTCGTAGTAGATGCAGCGGTCTCCTGCAAAATGGATACTTGTGGATAACACAGTGGGCATATCGTAAGCATATCGAACCACTGTGGACACAAGTACGAATCCCTGCAAATGAGTACAAACCATTTGTGGATAACAACGGTGGGTACCTCGTAGGTACAACAAACCACTGTGGGCACAAGTATTGATATCACCTACGACATTGGTGGTCAAGATCTTCAAGCACGCCGGGTACAAAGGCAGCCCAATGTACGAAAAGGACACCCACTGACAGAAAGGAGGGAAATGTTTGAATAAATTAGAACCAAACTTCCTGGTGTTCCAAAGTCTCTTCTTAGTTGTATATTCGAGAAGAAAACAATTCTAATGTCTACAAATATCGAAAATGACGGTCTACTACACCAAAGATCCTGAAGGGAGTTCTCCCCAAATCAGCAGCCTTTGACTCCCGAATTCAGAAAATTCTTCCCCGGTGAACGAGAAAGGGGAGTCAATATCAAGGCTACAATACAACGCCACCGAATCTGCAACATTCGTACGAGCAGACAAAAGGCGTCTATTTCAAGAATACCTCCGCACGTGCATAATAGTTTGTATACACATAGGCACACTAAAAGGGGTAAATGTAATCAAACACTCACATGGGCCCCGGCGAGCGTGTTATTGGTACACACGTGATGTCTAGGGATGCTGCGCGGGTTGACAAGTGAATTCAGGTTCGAAACTGATCCTTCTATACGGGTCAATAGAAGTCGACAGGGTTCGAACCATTAAGCAAATATAAAGTTGTGGTGACCAGTATATTTGCTTTAAAACATTCATATTAGGCTTTCAAGGCCTACAACAATGAGAATTCATTATCAAAGGGCATAAAGCCTACGAAACACGATCCTCTGTCGACAGCCCGATAGAGTTGACAAGGTGCAATCCATAAAGTGGAAATGACCCCAAACACCCCGATGATGGTCGTGTTGAACGATGATCTCAACCGGAGGGGTTAATTTCAAACATTTTCAAATGACTCTCAAATATTCAAATGTCTTTCAAAGTCCACTCAAAATCTAAAATTCTACAAATCCCAAATTCCAAAATATTTAAAATTGAAATAAACTCATCGATGCTTAAAGCAAAATCCATCCACCCTCCGTAACAATTTGTCGAGGTGGACAAATTAAAACCTATTTCAGCTCACAAAAGAGCTAAATGCCTAGTCGAAAATATTACTATGATCCATTCTTAAACAATCTCTTGCCAGTAAGGACGTGGTACGTGTCTTCTAACCTGCAGTTTCGCCGCCAAATGGCACTGCAGGTAAACGGTTATGACCCGGGGCCCTCTGAACCGAGTGGTTTTGCCGCCAAATGGCACCACAAAATACCGGTTATGGCCAGAGCCAATACGCTCCTTATTGGCATCAAATTCTTGAGATATGAATCAATAAGATATGATCGATAGGTCACAAAGCCCTCTGTAAGCTAAGGTGGATTCAAATTTGTCCCCTTAGACAAACATCCAACCCAGGTCTACAAGGTCCCCTTGGACGAAGCAACCCATGGCTGCCGACAAGGATCCTTCTGTCAGGTTGGGTCGACTACCTCCTCTGACTAAGTAGACCAGGGACCACGATGGCCCGGGACGACAGAACCATGGGATCTTGATCGGGTCTATCATTCATTCCCCCACCATCCGCTTTAAGTACAAGATGGTGCAGTTTCTATTTTGAATATCAAAATCTCCAAATTCCCAATTATTTTCAAACTTTCCAAACCTTTCAAAACACCCAAATCTAATCTCAATTTCTAATTTCTATATCCATGCTGCTACTATATGCCAGATAACACGTATATCCTACGTATCTGATTGATGACTAGCCTTAATCGAAAGTTCTCTCTCGTGATCGGGAGGGGTAATTAACTATAGGGGCTTGCGCCTATAGGAAACCAGAACTCAGATCATAAAGTCCTCGCAAAATGAGGGCTAAATCTCTGGGTAGTGTCTTATCTACAAACCCATCTGCCTTCCAAAATTTACCCCGGAACTTATTTCGTTAAAACTCTCTCGCCGAATAAAGAAAAGAAATCGCGCGGGGGGGAGGCCGGGGCTGAATTTTCGGAGCCCACAAACATACAGATAATTAAATATTAAAAAATAATATATATAAGTTATTTAAAAAAAATTAAGCAAGAAAAAAAAAGTGTAATTAAATTGTTATGAAAAACACAAAAGAAAATATTAGAACTAAATTTGAAGAAATATATAGACATTTTAGGATAAATTAGGACAAAAGAGTTTTTTAGGGGGGGGCAAAAGTAATTTTTTAGGAGGGGCAAAAAAAATTTTTCTCTATAAAAAAAAGTTTTTCTCCTATAAAAAACAAATTTTTTTTTTTGAGGGGGGCCTATTGCGCGCCCCCCTTAACCTTAACGTGGTTCCGCCACTGCCTAAGAGGTCTAAGAGGATCCAAACCATAGTTAGCCTAGCTAGATTTAAACCCGATCATAGTTATCCTCTTGTACAATAACTTTAATATTGTACATATACTTTAAAGATATTTATCTATTTCAAGCCCAATCAAGAAGTCAAATCAAGATAATAATCCACTATATGATATATATCGTACAATATGAACAAATAAAGAGGTTGTTTTTCAAATCCCATATCGGACAAACCAAATCAATATCTTGAGTTGACAATTGAGTTAAGCGTAATGTATAAGCTAGATCGTACAGTCCGATTAAATATATAATAATTTTAAGGATTTCGGGCTGATTGAACTAATAGTACTAGATGAATATTGGACCATACCATATGATCAGGTCGCCAAATTTATTAAGCATCATTTTTAGGATTTTTTTAGTCAACTTATAAATAGCTAAATTTCAAGAAACCAAAAGAGTTTTTTCCCAATTTTTTTTAGAGCTTTTGAAAGAGTCGTGAGAGTTTTGCAGGATCGAGATTGGAGAGGAGAGATTAGAGAGAACTTAAGAGAAATCTTTTGGAGGAGTTCAAAAATTTGTATGTGAGATTCACCATGGTTGTTCTAGCTCAATCAACATTTTTTATCCACTAAGTTGTTGCAAAGGCTCTTCAAGAAAAGCTCTGGAGAGTCTTGGTGTTAAAACTTTGGATCAAGCCTAGGAGGCCAGGGTGTTAAGGCTTCTCGAGGAGAGAAGCAATGTTGGAGAGTTTTACCAAATGAATCCAAATCAAGAGTCGCGGCTCTCCCACCACCACACTCCTCTAAATGCATCATCATTGCATCATAATCTCATATCAAATCTCCACAGCCTAAAATAATCATTTACGTTCATTTCAAGCTACTAATCTCTTCATCTTGGGTTTATACATATATATGAGTGTGCTTTTAAGGGTTGGTGACTAAGGTATGTCACCCAGGTACTAGTGGCATGTGTGAAAACAAATAAGAAATAAAATAAAATTGTATTATTTAAAGGTCTTAACCTATGTTGCACCGATACGGATACGGTGACACGGATATGACACGATACAGATACGGTACACGTCAATTCTTAAAAATATAGGATACAGATACGACGCGGACACGGCATTATAATTTATAAATCATACATAAAAATTAAGAAAACAATCAAAGCATAATATTTGAAATTACAAAAAAAAAAAAACATCATTTGTAGCCTTGTAGCTTATAATATTAAAATATAATAAAGCATTAAATGTCTAGTACAACAACAAAAGCATAAACATAAATTATCTAGCACATGAAGTTTCAACTATTCAATAGAAGTAATGATATGATTAGCTTCTTCATTGGTTTGTCTTTGAACTTTTATATCATCTTCAATAAATATCATAGCTTCTAATTCAGGCTCATCAAATGAAAGATTAGTAATTTCTAATATTCTCATATCATCAAGAGACTCAAATCCATCTCGGAAATGAGAGAACCTTGCTCGCAGTCCCGGAAGTAAATATGATGCATCTTTTTTTTTCTTTTTTTTTTAACGGACACGCGTATCAGATACGCGTGTCCTTTTGAAATTAAATAGTATTTTAATAGGACACGGCTTTGATGTATCTGACACATATCGGTGGCGTATTGTCCTTTTGAAATTAAATAGTATTTTAATTGGATACGGCTTTGATGTATCTGATACGTATCGGTGGCGTATCGGAGGCGTATTCGTGTATCGGTGTATCAGATGCAACGCGCCTTCATAAATAGGTGTATCGGTGCAACATAGGTCTTAACATTGCCATTCAAATAAAACTTAAACTAATTTTTTTTATAAAGCAGCGTCATCTGTGCCTTGAAAACAAACTCAATTATTTATATAAGTAGCAAATCATAACAATTTATTCAGGGCTTAATCAGTTACATATATGCATTTCTCGGACAAAGAATTCAGTTGTTCACCTTATTCAAGTCATCCAATATTAATCTAATAAGCCATTTATAATTCTATTAATGCCATTTTACAAATTACTAAAGTCTCAAAAACATTTTCTAGTTTGCTCAACACAATGCCCATCTAGCCAAATTATTTTGTGCGGAGTCCGGACACAAAGTTACACCTGTACACTGAGTATACACAATATTAATTTATGCACTGTGTACTTTTATGTTTCTATACAGTATATACACGATGTATATATACTGTGTACACTCACATATCCGAGTGTAAGTTTGCGTCCGGATTCCGAACGTAATAATTTCTCCATCTAGCCATACTAAATGAACCATCATTCAACATGACACTTTCCTGTACTACACTGTTCATCAAGTCGATCCCATCATGTCAATTAAGAAGGAAAGTTCCAGGCAAAGTTCATTGGTCCTTACAACCCTTAACATGGATCATCTCACCTTCAACAATCTGATTATCTAATTATATCGCAATAAACACATCTCACAGTTGTATGCTTTAATCTAAGCATTCATTAATGGTGAAGACAGAAGTCTCTTGTAACTCATCAAGATAATATTTCTCCATTTATCCATTTTTACTATTTTTTAAACTAACTTTTTTAGTATAAAAAATTTAATTTTTATACTAAATTTTTTTTATAGAAACAATAAAAAAACTGTCCCAAATAAAATATATATTTTGAAATAATTTTATTCTTTAATTTTAACATATTTTCACACCTTTAATTTTTGTTCATTGAGTTCTAATATACATTATAGTTTATATTTTATTGATTTCTTATCAGCCCTAATCTAGAGTTCTCCTGTCAAACATTAACAAAAATTTAAGCTACGTTTGTGATTGCTTTCTTAATGCTTTTTAAAGTAACTTTTTATACAAATTTTTTTTTTTAATTCAAAAATTTTTACTAAAATGCTGCTTTAAAAAACATAAGGGAAGCTGTCGCAAACGAAACCTTAATGCGTTGCTATTTCAATAATAAGAGCAAACTTTGCACCATGCATATGTATCACCTTCTCCTTGGATTCCCATGTAATGGGCATAATCTCCAATGATACTTGTTCCATGCAAGGAGAAGCTGTAAAAGTTCCATTTTTTTCTCATGCAAGGGAATTTTTCGAATTGATTGGAGTACTGCTCGAAGTTGGTTTTAAAAGAGATGATGATATTTTCAAAATCATAAATTCAATTCAGAAGCTTTTCAATTTTTTGCTCGTCATTTAAAAAAATCAATAATTATAATATTAATATATAATAAATATAATTTAATTAAGTCTTATAATTTTTTAAAATTAAAATTCTAATATTAAATCATGTAAATTAAATGCAAATAAATTAATCTTAATATTCATCCTGTAACTTTTCTTACTTTGTTTATCTTTAAATAATCATGATGAATTAATTTTATTAATAATTGATATGTCATCAAAAAATTATCTTGATCGGAGTTCCGCCTAACTTTCAAGTGACGCCAAAACTCCGCCTGATCTCCAAGTGACGCTGGAATTCTGTCTAATCTTCAAGTGACTCTGGAGTTTTGCCCGAATACTATTTAACGCCGGAGTTCTCCCATGACCGCCGTCTGACGTCGAACTTCTACCCGACGCCGGACCTCCACTCATCACCAGATTTCTACCCGACAGTGGACTTCTGCTCGTTGTCGGATTTTCTCCAAACATATATCCGATGTTGGATTTCTATCCATTGTTGGACTTATACCTAACGTTGTCCTTCTGACCTCTGTCGTCAGACAACGGTCCTTCCGACCTCCGTCGCCCACCGACTACGGTCCTTCTAACTTACATCGCCCACCAACTACAATCCTTCCGACCTCCGTTGCCTACCGACTACAGTCCTTTCTATTTACGTCGCTACCGACTACAGTCCTTCCGACAAAACAAACACATGAACAGTGATTCTTTGTATTCACATCATGTAATGTACTCTATAAGATGTATATCAAGCTAAGGCCTTCTCCTAAGGAAGGGCCTCATTTGTAATCAACTGCAATACTAGTTGATTCATTTAAACTAGGCTAGGCCCTGTGGTTTTTCCCATTTTTTAGGGGTTTTTCATGTAAAAATTTTGGTGTCCCATAAATACTAGACCCTCTTTCTTATCTGGTTGCGTACTAGATTTTCGTACAACACTAACACACTAAACTTTATATTTCTTTACTGTCGCGAGTACTCCAGGACGCAACAATAATAATAACTTTTAAATCTTATTTTAGTTACAGGTATCCAAATAGTAGATCAATATTTAGAATTCTTTTGGGATAGATTTTCTAATGCTATCAAAAAGTAACTTTTTAGTACAAAAATTTTAATTCAAAAATTTTTTGTAAAAAAAATTTTCTTTAAAAGCAGTAAGAAAGCATCACAAACAAAGCCTTAATAAAATTTAATTTCTATAATGCCAAATAATTTTTAAAATTTTACACCCTTAGTATTTAATAAATATGAATTTACAATATTTACTAAATCCTATTTGTTAAATCATATCTTTATTCAATTAAGCCCTAAGATCATAAATTTTTAGAAAGGATGTTAGTTGATGCATGTTTTTATTTTAGTTTAATTTTTTGAGAATGATGAGCTATGAATCCACAAAAATGTTAATTAAAATTTTGACAACTTTCTCTAATTAGTAGGCCCGAGTCAAAACATGCTTATTTTGGTAATAAAAAAATTGTATCAATTTGTATGAATGCAAGACAAACATTGATGTTGACAAATTCAAATTCAATATCTTAGCACTTGTAAAATTATTATCAGCTAAATTAGCATACACTTACAACTGCAAATTTATTTAGGGATGCCAAATTTACCTGTGCAAGATATAAAGAGACTCATAAGATATCTACAAAAGTAATATGCGACGAAAAAAATTTAGTTTATAATGATTAAATAATAGATTAAATACTTGAGGGTGATATATATATATATATATATATGTTAGTCAAGCAAAGTGATAAGAGAAGTAAGGATTTACTTCAAGTGAAGTGTAATAAGATGAAGATCAAAAAATAATTTTTTTAGAAGAATATATTTAACAAAGGTAAATGAGATATTTTGAGAAGCTTGGCAGTAAAGATTGTGAGAATTCGATTAACTTTAGTGACGCTAGAACCTTAAATAAAAATATTTTTTTCCTTTTTATTAGCATATTAGTAAAATTGAAGTTAGAGAGGCTTTAAAGAAACTGAAGTGTGAAAAAACTGTTAGATCTGATGATATTTCAATAGAGGTGTGAAAATGCTTAAGAGATGGAGGAATTTTTTGGCTTATGAAACTTTTTAATATTATTTTGAAGACTAAAAAAAATGTCAGATGAGTATGTTGATTCCTATTTTAAGAATAAAGGTGATGCACAAAAGTATGTGAATTATAGAAGAATTAAGTTAATGTGCCATTCTTTAAATTTATGGGAGATAGTTATTGAGCAAATGTCACGACAAGATATTAGTGTTTCTCAAAATTAACTTGGATTTATGCCGGGTAGATCTACTATGGAAGCTATATATTTATTGAGAGGTTTGATAGAGAAGCATGAACAGAATTAGGTGGATCTATGTAGGATATTTATTGATTTAGAGAAAGCATATAAAGTTCCAAGAGAAATGCTATGGAGAGTTATAAAAAAGAAAGGGATTAATAATGCTTATATTCAAGTCATTAATAATATATATGTAGAAGTTGTTACTTGTTTTCAAACATAAGATTGTTTGACCAATCATTTTCCTATTTTAGTTGGATTTCAACTTTAAACTCATATTTTTTTGCTTTAGTCATGGATGTTCTTACTAGACATTTGTAGAGAATGTATCATGATATACAATTTTTGCTCATGATATTTGTAAACCCATGAATACCTATGTAGGTACTAATTCACAGGTGTCTTGCAGATTGCGATTGGGTCAATCGATGGGAGGATGCACTCGTCTATCAAAACAGTTGTTCAAAGGACTCGCTTAGGAGCTGGAATGAGCATAACAGTAGAGCACGACAAATTGGGACCGCCAACACATACAACAACTTTAAAAAATTTCCCTCTCACATACACCTAAAGACCACACTCAGATGCTACTCCTCTTTATCTCAATGAGTGACCGAGATCTACCTGTCATCTCTCATCGATAACAATTAAATGACACTCATCCCCTCAGATCTCGGCAAGACGACTATTAATTATCATTCAATCTTATCCGACTTGCCTTTTCAACCACAAATTAGCTCGGCACCAACAAGTCATTACTACAGGCTGATGGGACAACTACGCATTAGGACATAACTCCTATATCCATCCAAATCGTATAAAAAAGGGGGAGTATGAGAAGGGGGGAGGAAGAAGAGAGAGAGAGAGAGAGAGAGAGAGAGAGAGAGAGAGAGAGAGAGAGAGAGAGAGAGAGAGAGGAGACTAGGAGGAACGTATGTCAAAATACAAGGGGAAAGAAAAAAGTAAAAGATCAATAACCTCTGAAGTAATCCAAAGAAGATATTCTTAGATCATTGTATTCTTTCTCACGGGAATCTAGCTCTACTGCACAAAGTCTTATTTTTATAAATTTTATATCTCTCATTTGGGTACTAAAGATATTGTCTTAATCTATATTCTTCTCAAACTCACATCCTCTCTCCTTTTCATACATTCATATTTCATTACATTCTCCCCGTGGCTCTCAATCTATAGGTAACATAAAGTACGGAATGTCATCATCCACCTAACAAAAATAGAATTTAACAACATTCTTCTTGTTGATAAGACTAAAAGTGTTGAAGGTAAATTTAAATTATGAAGGTCAAACATAGTCTGAAGTTTTAGTTTGAGTAAATAAAAAATTGAATATATGGAGTGTAATTTTAATAGTGATAGATCTAGTGAGAGGATTGTGACTTTGAGTGATCAAGTAATTTATAAGAGTATATGTTTTAGATATCTCAGATCTACTATTTAGAGTGATGGTGAAAGAAATGGAGATATTATTAGTAGAATTCAGATTGTATGGGTGAAGGGGAGGAATGCATCGAGCCTATTGTGTGATAGAAAAGTATCCCTCAAAGTTAAGAGAAATTTCTATAAGGTAGTTGTTAGATTATAATGTTTTATAGTACAGAATGTTGGTTATTAAAAGAGAAGCATCAAATTAAGTTTTACAGAGATAGAATGCTCAAGTGTATAAGTGGTTCTACTCTTAGAGATAAAATACGAAACGAGCCTATACATGAATAGATTAGAATAGCTCCAATACCATATAAGAATAAAGAGAGTGACATTAGATGATTTGGTCACATAAAATGTTGACCTTCCAATGACCCAGTCAAGAGAGTAGATATATTAGATTTAGCTTAAGTTAAGAAAGGTAGAGATGTAATTAAAAGATTCATGTAGTCAACCACACCTAGTGGAACAAAGGCTGGATGTTGCTGTCATTGTTGTTCTATCAAAATGATCTATGCAAAAGAAAATCCTAAAACAAATCAACGGGAGCTAACACAACTCATAAAATACAGCTTCAGTGGTAAAATATTAGGTTGCAATCCCATTTACAACTATCCGTTGGCTGCCATATGCAGTAGTAGGGCGGCTCCATCTCTGACAAGGCACTAGCCTCCATCAATAGTAATAATATTGCGAGCAGAAGCAGGCCTTGACAAGAACAAACAATGGCAAGAAAAAAAAGCCATATTCTTGTTACACCAGGTGATCTTCATTGTCCTCCAAAGAATGTTTGTATGTTAACGTGATGGCACAGAACTGAACTGAGCTCAAACACAGCTGCCGACATGGGCAGGCCTGAAACCAAGCGCATCTCTTTCGAGAGGAATTGCACAAATACTTTTGCTGAATTACACTCAGCAGTTTATTTGAATTCTTTGAGCTTCGTGTGAACTCTGATTGAGACTTTGTTTGGGACGGCTTTTTAATTGCTTCTTAAAGCAGCTTTTTAGTACAAAATATTAAAATATTATACTAAAAAACAGCTTTAAGAAGCAGTAAAAAAACCGTCTCAAACGAAGCCTGAGATTACCATCAATGCTTTCAGATCCATGATGATTAGATCAGTGCTTTTTTTGGAATAGAATGTATGACTTGAAGAAAAGAATTTCAATCTGAGCTTTCTGGGCAATGAAAGATCAGCACAGTGAAATCTCAGATGGCCGCAGTGAAGAAGAAATGATTCAGATTACCAACATGAGACTCTATCGCTGGCCACTTTTAATACAATCTAGTTCACTACTTGCCAACTTGATTCTTGAAGCCAAATCATCCATCATCATGTAGATCTTATCTATCTCTGGCTGCAGCCTATCTCCAACTTTAAAATTATGAACAAGATCATTCAAATCCACAAGCCTATGACCAGGCTTCAATCTGACTCTTCTTTCCTTTGCCAGGGATTTTACCTTATAAGCATCCTCCCATCTATAAGCTGCAACGTAAATATTCTGAAGCAATGTGTAGGCTGAGGTATTGGAAGGCTCCAACTCCATTAATCTCTTTGCAATTCTTTCACCCAGTTCAAGATCACCATGAAATCTGCTGAGTCCAAGCAGGCCACTCCAAATCAAAGACTCGGTTTCTTCGGGCATGCCCATTAGTACTTGTACTGCTTCATGGATAAACCCTAAGCTTCCATAGAGGTTAGACAAGCACCAATAATGAGCAAATGTTGGTTTGAGATTATAGATGTTCGTCATTTGGTTGAAATACTTTTTCCCTTCATCCAAAAGCTCCGCACGGGCACAAGCACACAGAACTGCTATAAAAGTGATTTCATCTGGAGATATTATTGTTGAGTGTTCACCTAACAAAGAGAAGCAAAACAAAAGTGTGAGATCAATTGTTTTGCGAACAATTTGTACTAACTGATGCTATAATGTCAATCTAACGTCGACTAAGGCTTTGTTTGGGACGGTTTTCTTCTTGCTTCAAAAAGTTACATTCTAGTTAAAAAATTAAAATTTTTATACTAGAAAGCCGCTTTAAGAAGCAGTATAAAAGCCATCCCAAACATAGCCTAATTCTCTTCTTTTTTGTAATGAAGCTTGGCAAATCACAAGAAGCATAACAATGGCAAAAATCGATTTTTAAAATGAGAGAACTGGATACAAACTTTTGGGTTCCACAGAGGCTAGTTCAACTCTAATATATTAAACATCTTCTATTCGTATCGTATTATATCTTAAGTTCAACTCTTTACCTTCCCAATATATTGAGATAAATTTTATCCATCCTTCTAATAAGTGCATTTTCTTCCATTTAATGTATTGGTCCAACCACCCGGGTCAATTTAAACTAACTTATTTTCTATAAAAACAACTCCAATCACTTCTAATATAATCATTATTTAATTTATCAGTTCTAATTTTGTCGCACATCTATCATAGAATTTTTAATTTTAACACATTTCACTAAGTTATTAACGATTTTTTTACTGATCAATATTTAGATTCAACAATATAGCCAGCATGAATAGTACAGATTTTTTGGCACTCCACACTAACTTCTACCGATATTTAGTTCTCTATCTTATAAAACCTTTATTAATAAAAGTTAAATCAACTTTCACGTTACTCAATCATATGCCTTCTTAAAATAAAAAAAATCATAAAAAGATTTTTTATAGGCTCTCTATATTTTTTTCATTAATTATTTTTAATACAAAAATAATTTTTTGTTTATAGTGGATCTCTCATTTATAAAATTAAATTTATTTTCAAAACTAATATAATTTTTCTAAGCCTAACAACTATTACTCTAATAATTTCAGTCTATGAATCCTAAGTTATAATTATCATAACTTTAAACAATCCATGGCCATTAAATATTAATATGAAATTACTTCTTCAATCATTTTATACTTTCTTAGTCTTCAATTTTATCATTAAAAAAATGGATTAATCTAACCACTACAACATCCCCCATAACTCTCCAAACCTAAAAAAATACCTTATCTAAATTTAAAGCATTATATTTATGTATCTTCTTTATATCTAACTATACTTATATATATATATATATATATATATATATATATATCTAACTATACTTCATCTTTTGAATCAATCATATATCTCATTATTTTATTCATTATGCTTTCTCAAATTTCTTCCTTAAAACTCCCTTGTAATAAATTCTCAAACTAGCATTTTCATATTTTTCTGATGTATTCATCTTTTGTGGTGTGTGATGAAAATTAAAAAATAAAATCTAAATTTGGTACATACATATAAACAACTAAATATTTAGAAAACTCGATTCAAACTAAGTCAGCCTAGTTCAACTCAACTCAGTTTGGTTCAAGTTAAGTCGATTCAGTCTACTTGGTCTCGGCTCAAAAGGAACTCAAATATAGTGCAACAACATTGCCAAAAATGGGTGAATAATTCAAAAATTTAGCACCAAGATTATAAAATACTTCCAAGTTAATTACAACAGCCTGTGGTTCATGCTATTTCAACATTAAACCAACCCTCAAACCCATTTTAGTTATTTATTATTAATTGAATTGAACCTGCTAGTCTAATCCTTTACTAGACAAATTGATTTATATAAACACTATAAATAGACCCCTAAGACTGTAATTTCATTTCAAGAAATAAGATTAGACTTGTCCTTTGGCGCTCTACAATTTTCAAGATTCTACCTTATGTTCAAAGAACCGGCCTTCAGTATCTTGCATAGCAATTCTCCAATGCACGGCTCAAGATTCCTCCATTCAGCCTCAATTCCAATCCTTCGACACAACCTTCTCTAACCATCCATAAATATTCTAAACTCTCAATTCGCAAATTCTCTCCTACTGAAATTCAACTTAGATGAAAAAAAGGTCTTTGTTTTAATTGTAATGCAAAATTTGAACCCAAACATCGCTGACCTAATAATTTTACTTATTACTTAGTACTGACAACAGTGAATGTATAGAGCCTCCTCTCTCTTCTCTCAATATTGATGATAACCAAGATCTTTCTTTTGAGATTAGTTTAAATGTCTTTGCTAGACAATTTAACCCTCATTCTTTTCATTTAAATGACTCTATTAATAATCAGAATGTTTACAATTTAATTGATAGCGGGAGTAACCATAATTTTACTCAAGACAATCTTGTTCATCAACTTGGTCTTACTCCTCTACCTATCAACCAATTCAAAGTTTCAATAGGCAATAGTAAATTTACTATTCTATAATGCTAAATGCTCCACTGTCACAATTCTTATGCAAGGCTATCAGGCAATTTATATTCATTCTTTCCATCCATGGTGCTAGTGTCATTCTAGGCATACATTGGCTATAATCCTTAAGACCAGTCTTACAAAATTATCCTGATTTGAGTATGCAATTTAATTATCAAAATTGACAATTTATACTTTCTGACAAAACTTAATTATCCTCCAACCTCATTTCTTTTAACCAATCAGTGCCCTCATATCTTATTCCCAATCCCTTCAGATATTCACCATTCAATCCCAACATCTAGATACTGATCTTACACCACCTAATTCTTTAAACAAATATCTGGAAACCCTTCCTCACCCTCTTCCTAGTTCCATTTCCACATTATTACACGAATTTCAATACTTATTCAAGTCATCGTGTTACGCCCATGCCTTGGGCGGCCAAGAGCCAGCCGCCCAGCTGTGACCAATCAAACCCAGCAAAACAACTCGGAGGGAACCAGAGCAGTAGGGAGGAAGTTTCTAACCTTCTTGTGGGGCCCTTAGAGTTAATATTCACTATGTAAGGAGGCGGCATCAAGGTAGAGTTATTTAGAAAAATTTTAATTAAAATTGAGAGAAAACTATTTAGAGAAAGATATCCAATTTGAATTTAAATATGTGAGAGAATTATTTATGGAAATATGGTTCATTTATGAGGGAATTAGGGGAGTATATTTAGGGCTAACTATGTTGTTATTTTTATTTATGCGATTTATTTTTTGTAGTAATTTTCTATCGATGCCTAGGATTTGTGGGAGAGTCAATCTACCTCTCAAACAGTAGGTCATTTGTATTTTTCTTTCTTGTTGAAGATATAATCATAAAATCAGCCCCTATCTTTATATTCATACAATTTCTACTTGTTTACTTTACTGTTTTTACTTCCAAGATGCATCAAATTTGTATCCGAGCGAGGTTTGGGAGAGATGGAAGTAAAGAAGATGGATGCATTGGAAAGTGAAGTGCAGCAAATCAAATCCATGATGGAGGAGAAGTTCTCAACCATCGAAGGAAGGTTTTCAACCATGGAAGAAAGATTTTCAACTATGGAGAATCAGATGGAGAGACAATTTGGAGGGATGGAAGAGATGATAAGAAAGCTCATTGAGATGCAATCCAAAACTCCACCAATGGTTCGAATAGCTAACCCTCATCACGATTTGACCGAGATTCCCTTGGTTGAATCTAATGGAAAAGAGATCGAACAAAAAGAGTTCGACAAGGAGAGTCTCTTTCATTAAGTGCCACCTCCTAGGGCTTTAATAAGAGACGAAATAGGGTTTTCGAAAGGGGGGACAATAGGAAAGGAGTTTTTTGGTGGAGGTGGTAAGGTGACCGGCCCCTATGGGAAGCTTTTTCGGCAAGAGGAGTGAACTACAGGAAGAGGGGGGCGGGATGAGCCATGGGAATTGGTTCATGGGAGGCTAATAGAAGAAATGTGAGATTCCCACCATCGATACATGGGTGAACCATCAGCAAGAGAGGAAGTTGGGGTTGAGATGTTAGGGTGAGAAAGTTGAAGATGTCGGTATTCAAAGGGGAGGATGCCTAAGGGTGGGTATACAAGGTGAAGAGGTATTTTTCAGTGAATAGGTTGAGGTAGGAGGAGAAGCTTACAGCCGCAGGGCTATGTCTAGAGAGGAAAGCCCTCGCTTGGTTCAAGTGGAGGGAGGCTAGATATCCGATCCATTCATGGGAGGAGTTTAATATTTGGTTGTTAAAATATTTCCGATCCATTTGAGAAGGAGACTACACGAGCAATTTCTTGCCTTGATTTAGGAGGGGAATGTCATGGAGTACAGGGAGAGATTTAAGTTATTGTTGGGGTGGTTAAGGGGAATTTCAAAGGCAGTGTTGGAAGGAAAGTTCATGAAGGGCCTCAAGCCCAAAATATGAGGGGACCTTCGATTGTTAAGATTGAAGGGGTTAAAGGAGATGATGGAGCTAGCCCAGATAGCAGAGGATCGAAGATAGACGGAAAGGATAATTAAGAGCGGGGTAGCAGGGCGCTCTTACAAAAGTACATCGACTTCACTAGCACCGAGGTTGGCGGTATCATTTTAGGGGGAGGCACCGAGGGAGAAGAGTGGGGGAGTTCGTCTCGAGGCCAACCTCAAGCCCCTTACATAGACAGTGGTGCATCACAAGAGAGAAAACGGTGTGCTTCCTCGGTGATGACCACTGGTGCAAGGACCGCACACTCCAGGTCCTTATGGTTTGTGATGAGGAAGAGACCCACAACGAGGATCTAGTGGAGGAAGTAGAAGCCGGAGGGGAGCACCTAAACCTTGATGTGGCTGAAGGGTTCCTTAATTCAATAGTGGGATTTACTCCAAATCCCACTATGAAAGTAAGGGGACATATTAGCGAGCAGCCTATGGTGATCTTGATGGATAGCGTGGCTATCCATAACTTCATCTCAAATTGGGTCGTGGGGACGAGTTGAGATTGAAGTTGATGGATATAGGGAGCATTGGAGTTATGATGGGGATAGGGAAAGTAGAAAAGAGTTTGGGGGGAATTTATAGGAAGTTGGTGCTAACACTCCAGGACATACAGATAGCAGTTAAGGATTTCCTTCCCTTGGAGCTAGGGAGCATAGATGTAATTTTGGGCATGGTGGTTGCAGATCCTGAGAGATACCAAGGTGGACTGGAAGGCATTGACTATGAAATTCATGATGGGAGGGAGGAAGGTAAGGATTAGAGGGGATCCTAGTCTGTCCAAAACTAAAATTTCTCTTAAGACCATGGTGAGAACAATCCAGGGAGCAGGGATGAGATTCTTGGTGGAGCTTCAAAGCCTCAAGGAAGGGAAAGGCATGAAAAAAGAGGAGGATCTAGAGATAGTCCAACCACTCCTGCAATAGATCAATGAGGTGTTCCAACTTCCCCAAGGCCTAAATCTGTCCAAAACTAAAGTTTCTCTTAAGACCATGGTGAGAACAATCCAGGGAGCAGGGATGAGATTCTTGGTGGAGCTCCAAAGCCTCAAGGGAGGGAAAGGCATGGAAAAAGAGGAGGTTCTAGAGATAGTCCAACCACTCCTGCAATAAATTAATGAGGTGTTCCAACTGCCTCAAGGCCTACGTCCCCCAAGGGAGCATGAGCATGCCATCAACCTGAAAGAAGGGGTATCCACTATAAGTGTTCGATCCTACCAATACCCACGGATTCAGAAGAATGAAATTGAGAAGCTAATCAAGAAATATTGGAGGCCCAAATCATTTGTCCTAGCGCTGGCCCTTTCTCCAGCCCTATATTGCTGGTGAAGAACAAGGATGAAAGTTGGAGATTTGTGTAAATTACTGAGCTGTGAGTAAAAAAATGGTGTTGGATATATTTCCTATACCCAAGGTTCTGAAAATCGGACCGGACAACGAACCGGAAGAAGGAGAGGTTCACGGTTCGACCGGTCGAACCGGGGTCGAACCGGATGATGTAATAAATAATATTATTATTATAAATATTTAATAAAATTAACAAAATATAGAAAGATAATAATCATATAATTTAATATAAATTATTACTAATTTATATTACATATTTAAATTTAATTTATAAATATAAATTATTTAAAAATTCACAAATATAAAATTATAAATATAATATAATTAAATATTTTAATAAAAATTATTTCATTTAGTAACATAAAAAACTTTTGGAGGTGAAAAACAAATAAATTTTTAGAGCTATTAATAAAGAATCCAACTAAAAATATAAAAAATAAATAGATAAAAATAATAAAAAATAAATAGATAAAAAATAAAGATTATCAATTAAAAAAAATTAAATATTATCATCTTAAAAAATAAAAATTATTCATATTATTAAAATTAATTTTCAAATCTTTAAAAAATAATAAGTTGTATGGTACTATGTTGTGAATATGAAACTAAAGAGTAAAGGTGGCTCTTTCCTTAGTATGTTTAGTCCCACATCCCTTAGAAGTCTTGTTTTGTATAGTGTATATACCTTCTTGTTTTCTCTCATTACAAGAGCTCTTAAGAAATCATGAAGACATGACATTGATGAAATAATAATAATATTATCTTTAATTTAATTTAAGTGTTTTATAATAATATTTATATTAATTATTATTAAGTTTAATATTTATTTAATATTAAATATTTATTTAACAAATATTATTCAAAAAACTTGAACCGGCCGGTTTTAAAAAACCGGGGCCGGTTCGTCGGTTTACCGGTTGAACCGGCGGTTCATCCCAAAACCGCCCGGTTTAATGCAAGGGCGGTTTTTAGACTGGACCGAACCGGTCCTCAAACCGGTTTGCGGTTGAACCAGTCGGACCGGCAGGTCCGGTCCGGTTTTTAAAGCACTGCCTATACCGGTCATTGATGAGTTGCAATATGAGTTATATGGAGAGATAATATTCTCCTAGATTGATCCGAAATCAAGATACTATCAGATCATAATGCGGTCTGCTGATATCCACAAGACTATTTTCATGACTCATGAAGGCCACTACGACTTCTTAGTGATGTCTGTTGAGCTCACCAATGCCCAGCTATCTTTCGGTCGCTTACGAATAAGGTATTCTAGCCATACCTCCGCAAATTTGTATTAGTTTTCTTCGATGACATTTTGTTGTATAGCCGACTTAAGGCAGAGCATGTGAAGCACTTGAGGGTTGTGTTAGTGATATTAAAGGAGCATCAGTTGTATGCCAATTTGAAGAAGTGCTCTTTTGCACATTAGAGGGTGAAGTATTTGAGACATGTGATGTTCAAATTAGGAGTAGTTGTATATCTTTCTAAGATAAAAGCTATGTTGGAATGACGTTTACCTAAAACACTGAAAAAGCTAAGGGGGTTCTTGGAACTCACAGGATACTACAGAAAGTTTGTGAGGGAATACAATTCTATAGTATGATCATTGATAGAGCAACTGAATAAGAATAGTTTCAAATTGAGGGAGGCAGCCACCCAGATATTTGAGCAGCTGAAAAAAGCCATGATAAATATCCCCATGTTAGTGCTACCAACTTTCAGCTAGCCATTTGTAATGGAGCCTACTGCATCAGGCTATGGGTTGGGAGCAGTTCTCATGCAGAATCAAAGAGCCATAGCTTATTTCAATCAGGTGTTGACTGCTAAGGCCATGCTTAAGTCGATGTATAAAAAGGAGTTGATGACAATAGTGTTGGCCATACAGAAGTGGCATCCTTACCTGATAGGGTGACACTTCATAGTTAAGATCGACTAGAGGAGTTTGAAGTTCTTATTAGAGCAAAGGATGGTGACAGAGGAGCATCAGTGGCATCTTTCCAAGTTGTTAGGTTATGACTTTGAGATCCAGTACAAGCCTAGGCTAGAACATAAAGTTGTAGATGCTCTCATACACCGTCTCCACTACCCTCGACTTTAACAGAAGATAAGGATGTCATTTTGGATCCTATGGAAATAAAAGAGGTGCGTCTAGGGGAAAACATGAGTAAATGAGGTACTAATCAAGTGGAAGAATTTGTCGAAGCACAAAGCTACATGGTAGCCATACGAAATGATTAGGAGATAGTTCACATCCTTCCACCTTAAGGATAAGACACATCTTTTGGGGGAGGGGGGAGGAGTATTGTTATGCCCACGCCTTGGATTAATATTTACTACGTATGGAGGAATCAAGAGAGAGTTATTTAAGAAAGTTTTAATTAAAATTGGGAAGGAATTATATATGGAAAGAGATCCAAATTAATTCAAATATGAGAGGGAATTGTTTAGGGAAATGTGGCTGATTTGGGAGGGAATTAGGGAAGCCTATTTAGGACTAACTATGTTGTTATTTTTATTTATGCAATTTATTTTCTACTTTAGTTTTCTTTGGAGAGTTTCCTAGCAACGCCTGGAATTTGTGGGAGAGTCAATCTACCTCTCGAATAGTAGATCACTAGTATCTTTCTTTCTTGTTGAAGAGATAATTACAAAATCAGCCCCTAACTTTGTATTCCTGCAGCTTCTACTTGTTTACTTTGTTGTTTTTACTTCCAATGCACATCACACCACAAGGGTTACCACCACCATGTACCATCAACCACCATACCCATCTTCCATTTTTATCTAAACCTATTAATATTTGTCCTTATTATTGCCCACATTATCAAAAGGATGCGATGGAACAATTGGTTTCAGAAATATTATAATCTAGCTATATTCACCACAGTCATAATCCTTTTTCTAGCTCTATTCTTCTTGTCAAAAAATGAGATGACACTTGACATTATTAAAGATAAATTTCCTATTCAAACTATACATGAATTGTTAGACGAACTTCAAGGAGCCTATTGTTTTTTTTTTTTCTCTAAACTTTGCCTTCGTTACAAATATCATTAAGTCTGCAATGCATTCAAATGATTTACATAATACTGCTTTTGCACTCATGACGAACACTATGAATTTCTTATTATGCATTTTGGCTTAACTAATGCTCCCTCCACATGTCAAGCCTTAATGAACCCAATTTTATGATATTTACTTCGTAAGTGTCATTATTGTTTTATGATATTCTCATATATAGCCTTATTTAGAACTTCATTTTTTATCACCTCCTCATTTTTCAATGTTTGCTGACAAACTTTTTCAAAATTAAATATATGTCAATTTTGTGAATCCTCCATTGAATATCTTGGTCATATTATATCTTCTTGAAGTGACCAACTCGATCCTAGGAAAATCTCAATTATAACTTCGATAAGTTAAACAATCAGATTGAGGTACAAAATATTTCTATTTTTATCTTATTTTTGTATAGTCATTTTCAATTGAGTATAAAAAAATCTAGAATCACTAATTGCCTAGCATTCTTAGTGAATTATTTTTGTATAGTCATTTATGTAATCAATTCTGAATTTTTTATACTCAAGCTTATTTTATAGAAATTTCAATGCTTTTCATTCTAGATTTTTTTTTTCCTCTCTAATTATATGCTCTCTTATTTGGTCAGTGTTCTCAGTATAGCTTGCATAATTCACTAAGAATTCAGAATTCAACAACATACTCATCTAAACAATTGGGAGATGCTAGGCAATGGAGAGAAAATTTGCAGAGAAAATGAAGTGGATCAAGCGCCACCGAAGCAGCCATCAATTGCTCATACGAATCATGTTTTTTTCTAAATTTATATGCCCATCAGCCTGACAAGAGAAAAAAAAAACCATCTTTGCAAGGAAATAAAATTGAAAAATCAAACAATTCCAAAATGAATGAATCATGTAAGGGAGAAGCATAAATAAATCATCACCTGAAACTAATTCTTCAAACAAAGCGAGACCATCCTCCGGTGAACCATGAATACAATGTCCCCGAATCATTGCATTCCAACAAACCAAATTCCGCTCGCTGATCACATCAAACACTCTTTTAGCAGCTTCCACCTTCCCACACCTACTGTACATGTCCACCAAAGCTGTCCCAAGAACTAAATTATTATCATTAAAATTCCTAATGTATTGCCCGTGAACCGACTTTCCATCCTTGATGGCCCCCAAACGCCCACAGGCCGTCACCATGCTCACCAATGTCGTAATGCTCGGTGTAAATCCACTCCGCATCATCTCTCTAAACAGCTTCAGCCCATACTGCGGCAACCTTCCTTTCAAGTACCCATTAATCATGGCATTCCAAGACACAACATTTCTTTCAGGCATTTGCTCGAACAGCTCACGAGCGCTTGTGACGTCACCCACCTTCACGTATCCATCAACCATCGCATTCCAGGAGATGATATCCCTCTGCGGCATTTCATCGAACAGAGCACGGGCACCGCAAGCAAGGCCACATGCAGCGTACATGGTGATGAAAGCGTTTCCCACATAGACAGAAGCAGTGGTTGCGCCACGCTTAAGGGCTTGGGCATGAGAGATTTCGCCGTCATTGAGATCCGGGGAGCGGGCGGCCGCAGCCGCAACGCAAGGGAAGGTGAAAGAGTTAGGAGAGAATCCAGCGGCGAGCATGCGGAAGAAGAAAGGGAGGGTGCGGCGTGGGGAAGGGGAGAAAGAAAGGATTTTGAGGATGGTGTTGACGGAGAAGGTATCGGGTGGCGAAGGACGGGCTCGATGGCGACCGAGGAGGATGCGCGCGGCTTGATCGGCGTCGCCTGAGGCGGCGATGGCGGCGGCGGCGCGGAGGGTATGGCCGGCTGACGGAGGAGGAGGGATGTTGACCGGGCCATTCATTGCGGCCGAGATCTGGCTCGCGGTCGGTCAATATGACCATTTTTTGGTGAGATTTGGGTTTGGATTTTGGATTGGGCTAAGGAATAGGTTTCGTGCAGGCATCATGTTCTTGTAAAACTCCTCAATCCGGAGATTAGAAAGAGCAAAATTAAATTAGATACAATTTTGTTATATTTTTACAATATGGATACTTTAAAATTAATATATATATATATATATATATATATATATATATATATATTATTAGGCTTTGAAATTTGTTTTTTTTTTCTTAGCTCATTTAAAAAAACCAAATAACTTTGTTTGCATTGATAAATATATGACATTGGCATACTTTTTGAAAAGTCCGTATAGGTTGTTAAATATACGCAATTGTGTCAAGGCTAATCAAGAGGGGGGTGAATTGGTAATTTAAAATTTCTCTTAAAAATTTAAGAAAATCAATTTATATTTTATGAGAATAATTTTTCAACCACAAAAATTTAAAATGCTGAAAAATAAAAATATAGAAATAAAAGTGAACATACAGATTTATAGTGGTTCGGTCCAACAAGACCTACATCTACTCCCTAAAGACTCTCTTTTCAGGTATTGCACTACTACCAAAGTGACTCTCATTTTGTCCCCACAGCGAGACAGAAAAGCCTTTACAATTTTCCTCTCTTCCACCAATTCCCGGAGCGACAGAGTACCGTCGTCCTTTCACACCCTCCAAGTGTCGGCAGAGTACCATCGTCCTTTCACACCCTCCCATATCGGCAGAGTACCAGATCTTCTTCAAATATCTTCTCTCTAGCAACTAGAAATAAGAAAGGAAGAGAAGTAACAAAAACACAAAAGAGATTCTTAATTTTGAGTAACATTATGAACCTTTCACATTTCACTTGCAAGAACTCTCTTTTAAACACTCCCCCAAAACACTCTTTCACTTATTCTCTAAGAAATCACAAAGAACATATTTATCCAAGTCAGTTAATAAGAAATTTTTATATGAAAGACACAAAAAACTGTAAAAAAAAACTAAAAATTTCAATTTTAAGCGTATACGATCATACAGTACAATCGTAAATCGCATGTACGAATAGTTTAAAAACTACTTCGTACAAACATGTACGAAATATTTTCGTAGATGATAATCGTCCAATGCGAACCAAGGGTTAAGAAAATTTTTTTGGTTTGTCGGGACGAAAAGATACCCCACATTTTTGTACTCTGGACGTCGTCTGTACGAACAAGGGATCGTACAGTATGATCTGTTCAGAAAAATTTGATGTTCGTAGGGACGAAAAGGAACATGTTCTTTTTATACTCTAGACGTCGTCTGTACGAAGAACTCTTCGTACAGTACGATCAGTACTTAGCAAAATTTTCTTTCCATAGTTCATTTATCTACTCGTAGAAGAAAATAACTGAACAAATCATCCCGTATGAAATGAATTCGTGTAGTATGACTAGTTTTAAAAATTACAAATTTTTAACACTCCCTAGTGTGTGTGTGCACGGTTACTCAATTACAATCATACTCTCTCATACTCAATAAAAATAAAAATACAAACTCCATTTATAATGAACCCTAATCTAATCTGATTTGAAGTTTTCAACAGTCTGAAGTATGATTTCCCTAAAATGTTAGAAAACACAAACAAAAAAAGCAATATATCCAATATATGTTAAGAGAAACAGTAATTAAAACAATAATATTTGAAATCATCAAAAACACACATGTTGCAATAATCTCAACAATCGAAAAGCTAAGTTGCAACAATCTAAACATTTTTACTTCAAATTTTAGAACTTTACAAATAAAAGTATGCCATATATTTATTACGTTTGTATGCATCCTTATAAAGATACTTAAATTTTAATAAAGGTCTGATAAATTTTATTTCAGTAGACCTAAGTTCTCTTGGTTAATTAAAAATTATCCAAAACTCAAGATTGAGTGAAAAAAAAACTTTATTGTCCAAGCATGCCCTTGATTTTGGATCCCACTAATAGAATCTCAATATCAAATCTTATAATATGTTTTGATTGAATAATAAAGTATTTGTTGGACTTTAATTTTTATGATATTTTATATGAAGTAAAATGAGAAAAAGAAACATCTTATATATTGAAATACCTTATAATTTTTATTTTTTAAGTATTGAAAAATATTGCCAAATTGCATGTATTTTAATATCTCTCTGGTTCGGCCTCCCCTCCTGTAAACTTATACGATATACATCAACTTCTAAATTCTCGAACTCTCATTGCCTCCTTTTTTAAAATTAGAATTTAGTTATGGCTTCAAAACAAGATCTTGTGTTACCTCCTCCTATAGCTCTTACTCAAGTCTCTATCTTCCTCCTTCTCCAGCTCCAGCTCTAAGTATAAATGGTGCAAACTTCATTTTTCAAGTGATTCGAAAAGAAAGTTGGCATTCAAGAATTCAAAGAAAGGAGAAAAAAAAAATTTTTGTATTACAATTATATTATGAAAAGTGAAGGGGGAGAAAATAACATATAAGAGATTAGAATTTGTAGTGATTTAGCTCACAAACCTACACTTACTAATAGAGAAAGCAAATACAAATATTCCATTATATCAACGAGATATTACATTAGCAATTTTATTGGATTATCAATGATTATATGAGAGTGATGAGAGAGAAATAAGGTAGAAGAAATTAAATTACAAGGAGTCATAACCAAGAGGAAAATATATAGTACAATAATTATATTAGAAAACAAAAAAAGATGAGAGCATGTTGTGGCACTTAGCTCTTTAATGAGACTTTGTCGAGACTCTGTCAAGAGATATTAGTGAACATTTTGGAGATAGTAAACTTGGTGTTAACTTGAAAATATGCATCATCACTAGGGAAAAATAAAAAGAAAGTACTTTAAGTGATGAAAATTGACACTTCTCATAGGTTTAGAGGAAGACGTGTAATAGCCAAATTCCTTTTTTTTCTCCCTCCCTCTCTCTCTCTCTCTAGACGCTATGTTGCCATATTAGTGGTTCCCTAGCATTGAGATTTTAGGTTTTTGGACAAAAAAATAGTTTGGGTGTGCGTCGAGCGTCGAGTCTCAGGTATAGATGTTATGGGCAAATTTTGAAGATTCTCAAGGAGAGCAATGATGTTGGAAAAGTGAGTGTCATGGTGATATGTTATAATAGTAGTTTTTAAAATAATAAAATATATCAATTAGTTTTATTAGCCCCCTTACCCCCTTGCATACCTTGTTGGTGAAGATAAAGGTGAGGAGGAGGGGAGAAGGAGGATAGAGAGAAGAGAGAAGAAGATGCTTAGGGCATTTTCAACCGTCAGACCCATTATGAAATTTCTTATGATTGTGGTAGGTAATTCGAATCCTACCTTGTTTTTAAGTGATTTTATATTTTATGAATTTAATCTCCCACAAATCGATAAAAATCTATTTTCTCCTAATTTATTAAGCTTTCATTGTGTAACTTTTCTGTATATGATAGAAATAATTTTTAGAGTATTTTGACTATAATATTATTAAATTTTACATGATAAATTGATAATTATGATTTTATGAAGTAATAAATAGAGTATAAAATTTTCTATATTTCATATATGATATTAAATTACATAGAGAAAATGGTATGATTGATATATGATAAATGTGACATTTGCATATAAGTAAGGAAGACTAGGTATGAATTTTATAAAAAAAATACATGTTGGCTATTAAAATAATATTATCTTGTATAGGATGGTGGACCAATGAGCTTTCAATAAAATAAAGATTTGTGGTGTAATCCTAGATGTTAGCCTCTAAGCGATTGACTGATTAAGCACACAGGTAGAGAGTAACAACTCTTTATTGATTTATTGAAAGTCACATATTGCACATAGAATGCACATAGAAAAACCTAAAATTATAGATATATGATTAAGATCAGTTTTTTTTAAGTATATAATTACTTATTTTTTGAAATATATGATTAGTTACAACAACAACAAGTCTTTATCCCACTACATGAGATAATCATATGATTAGTTAATTGGGAAAATTTAATGATTTAGGTAAATATTGCATAACTCTTTTAATTAAAAATAATTTTTTTTAAAAAAAAAAAAACCTTTACTTGTTCCTCTAGACTCAATCAATCAAATAGATTGGCTTGTAAGGAGCAATAACAACTAAGAATTCTTATACCACCTGAAGTAGAAGCACTTTGATAGACTGCCAGCTCTTAGACCATTCTTCTCTCCTTTTAGAGAGAAGCGCAAGTTATCAACTAGCCATGGCAAATGATAAACTAGAGGAAAGCATAAAAATAATATATAAACTTACTAATTAACTAAAATAATATCTAATTAGTATAATTTGATTATTTAATATTTAATTATTAAACTAACACAAATTAATGAACATAATAATATTTATTTAACTAATCTATGACTATTTATCATATTTCTTATCACAATCACTCAATTAATTCATAACAATTCTACATAATTTGCACTTAAAAATTCACAAATTAACTTTAAATTATCTACATATATTAGGTTTAGGGTTTAGAGATTAGGTTTATGTCTTTGGTTCATAGGGATATGCTATTGAGGACAGTACATCCACTTCATTATTTTATGATGCAGTGGAGCTAAAGAAATCGTCAGCAAGAGGGTTATTGTCTTGATAAGAGAGATAGAGGAGATGAGATAAATTCAGGCAGAGATGCAATCATATCGAGTTAAAAATCAGTAGAAAAAGGAGCAAGAGCCTATACATGAATCATAGCGTAGAGAGGACATGAACAATGAGTATTGTTATATTTGTTTGAAGAACTAGTTGGTGTATTTTGAACATATGGATGTCAAACTAGTTGTTTTATGTTTTAAAAATATCTTAACAATGTAAAGTTTATGGCTTCCTATATTTATAAGTTTACGTATTTTATATTTTATGTTTTGAACTGTCTGAGCAGTTGATTGTGTTATGTTTATGTTTTCATTTGTTTTGACGTTTAAGTTTTCTTCAGATGTTGTTGGTATATGTGGAAATGTGTTTGGATAGAGGGGAGACTGTCAATTTTTTTTCAAATGCAATAGGTTTCCGGCAGCTAGCTGGCGGTTTAGCTGTCAAAAACCTTGATACAAATGATTATTTTGGCCGCCAGGTTTTTTTATTAACTGCTGGTCATTACCGGCGGTGGGTTGGCGGTGGCCGCCAGAAAAAACTAGAGGTTTAAGCACCAATTTTGCTGCGATCATTGCACCAATAAATTATGGCAGTTTTCCTACATTCTTGGCACTAAAATTTTTTTGTCATTATAGCTGCCGGAAAAAGGCTATCGATTTTAATTTCCTATTCGGTTTATTATAGCGGCATTATTATCGCCAAAAATTATAAAAGCTGTTGAAAAGAAGCTATTTCTGCTGGTACTGGATGATTTTCCTATAGTATCAAATGTTATAAAATATTTAAATACTAAGGGTCTAACATAAGTGAATCTATTCTAGACATAATATAATTATAAAAAACACATCAATAAAAGCATTAATTTATTTTAAAGCACATAAAAATGAGCAAAGTAAATCAAATTGCATAAATATGAAAGTATAAATGTATATACATAGTTGCATTTTGTACTGCTCGTCAGCAAAAAAAAAATATAGAAGTTTGCTAATCTCTATATTATACAACCTAACCTTTTATAAAAAAAATGAGATGACATGTGAGGTCTTCAGTTCATCTAGCTCAAATTTGGGCATATTATTAATTCACCTAGGTTCAAATAAAAGACACTAAAGTTGAATATAAATATATAGTCCTAACTTTTACCTCATATTTTAAACTTAGGGAATATGGAGATGAGAAAACAAAGACTCCCTGAGGAATGGAACTAGAAATTGAGTTTCACTACTTATCATAGTCAAATGAGAAGAAAAGTGAGGATTAACGGTGTTCATAACATTTTCCCAACTAGATACTACCTTGCCATCTAGCTCTTTAGAAGTATGGTCAACTAAGATCTTTGAGGGTAGGAGACTCTTAATATAGTTTTATATATAAAATGCACTATTCATAAGCTAAAATACACTTCTTATTATGAAATTTGTGATAAAAATCTAAGGCATGATGATTAAAAGTCCTATTAAAATCTTAAAGCTAATCTTATTTTGCATCTTAAATGTTTCCCTAAAATTAATTCAAACATTAAAAAAATAGTGAATTTGAAACTAACTAAATAATTTTAAAAGACATTAAATTAAACATTACATAAACTTTTAGAATTGGCTTTGTAATTGATTGATTTGAATATGATCATTATGGATGATCTAAAAATTACTATTATTTAATGAAACTAATTAATAATTCTGTGTATCATCTATAGAAATATATCATAGGATTTTTCCCCAAAGGAAATAATTTAAAAGGTTCTTATAGTAGTAAATAATCCAAGTTGGCATAACAACTAGGGGTGTCAATTTCGGGTCACGGGTCGGGTGACCCGGCACTATTCGGGTCAACCCGAACCCGACCCGTTTTTACAAACGGGTTGATTTATCGGACCCGAACCCGACCCGCTTCGGGTTCGGGTCAACCCGACCCGACCCGCGGACACGGCAAGGTCGGGATCTGCTTCAGCGCGGCAGCGGTGTCCGGCGCCGGCGGCAGCGGGCAGCGATGTCTGGCGGGCAGTGGTCACGCGAACGAAACGACCGGCGGCAGCGGTCACGCGATGCACGATGCGATGGATGCCTGGATGGCTAGATTGACGGCTTGACGTTGACGCGAAGTCGCGAGCGAAACGACCGCGGGCAGGCGGGCAGCCAGACCGCTGGCAGCCGGACCGCGGGCAGCAGGGCAGCCAGCCGGTCACGCGGGAATTGCCGAATCGGGATTCACCGATTCGATTTCGGGCAGGGAGCGGAATTTCGAATTTATTTAAATTAAACGGGTTGGCGGGTTGACCCGGCAACCCGCCGGGTCAACCCGAACCCGACCCGTTTTTTAAACGGGTCAATTTCTGGAACCCGAACCCGACCCGTTTTGAAATCGGGTCGGGTTCAACCCGAATTTTCCGGGTCTGGTCCGGGTCGGGTTTTCGTGTCGTGTCAAATATTGACACCCCTAATAACAACAAAGGTAAATGTGCACCATAGTAAAACTTTGAAGGTGGGGCAACAGGAAAATAATGTAGAGTGTTTTAAAAATTAAGATTTAATTTAAAAGGAAGCACCCAAAACTAAATTTAATCTTTTTATCCTGAAATTAAGATAATTCATTAAAGAAAAAAAGGGGTACAAAAAAGTACAAGCTTGCAAAAAAATTTACCATGCGTCCATGCCTCCCCAGCATAAAAGAGTAGGTAGACAAAAAAAAAAAAAAAACAAAAGAAAGAACAACAAAAAAAGATAAGAGCAAAGAAAAAAGAAAAGCTTCTCATCTCAAAATGAGATATCTGCCATGGTATTGTAGATGGCAACAACAAGGTATGCGACAACCAGTATAATACACATAGGAAGATCTTAATATTGGTCTTTTGAGGGGTCCAAATGTGAAACCCTTTAAGTAAAAGAAAGCTAACACTTAAACATCGAGACACCTTTTGGTGTAATGGTTAGAATTTTTGTAAGAAACTTGGCAGTTAATCGTGCTCATCTTGAAACAATTATGGGATGCATGACATATTGGAAAGTTACACCAACAGGACAAAATCGTGAGGCCCTTTGAACAATATCTCTATAGTAAAGAGTTTGGGCTGTTACAAATGTTATCAGAGAAATAAACTAGCCGGAAGATGGGAGCTAAGTGTCATAAAAGACAAAGTGCAACGTCATGGGAGCCAACTATTGAACCACGTATGGGATAAAGTGCTACATGACAGGAGCCACCACTTGAACTTATAGGGGCCACCTCTAGAGTCCTATCTGCCTGACTGATTATTCTAGGATGAAGATTCTGACAAGGATGTCATTTACTTAAGTGGGAGAGATTCTGAACCCCCCCCCCCCCCCCCCCCCCCCCTTAAGTAAAAAAAAAAAGCTAACTCTTGAACATCGAGGCACCTTTTGGTGTAATGGTTGGAATTTTTATAACAAACTTCATAGTTAAGTGTGATCATCTCGAAGAAATTTTGTGATGGGTGACATAATGGGAAGTTACACCAACATGACAAAATCATGATGCCCTTAGGCCAAAGCGGACAATATCTCGATAGTTAAGTGTTTGGATTATTACACCAAATCCCCACCCAATATCTCATCAGGTGTTTTTTTCCTCTTCCTTGGGGAATTGGTGACAGGCCTGAGTTGCTATTGTTCTTTCTGAAGGTAGCCATGATACACTCTAGATCCTTGCTTTGAGAGAATTAAGCTATTGTTGGATTTTTCCTGGTGCTGAGATTTTTTTGCAATGAAGATAATAAGCTCTAGGATGGAAAAAGCTGATGTTGGAAAGGGGCATCTCATTTCATATCCTTTGGAGGGGATGGAAATAAGATGGCATTTCATCTTAGGATTTTTCCTTCTAGATATGACGTGATGCTCCAAGTTCCCAATTGGTCCGATTGGGAAAATAGAGGATCAGACTGCTGAGTAATCTCAGGAATAGTTGGATTCTTAATTTAAATAATAGAAAATTGAAGAGTGGTGTCAACATGGCTAACAGGTTGAAGCTTATCCTTGCAATGGCAAGACTCCATATTATGGCCATTAATTCCATAATGGAAGCACTGAAGGGAAAGAACCTCATACTCAACTCTTTTATAAAATCTTCCATTCAAGCCCATAATTCAAAATTTGGTGAAAGTTTTTGTGTCAAATCAATGTAAACACAGACTCTAGCAAAAGAACTTTGACCCCAAGATGATGAGAGTTTGTTTATCCATCCAAAGAGGTTCTCCAATCATAACAGTCATATGAGCAATATTTGAAGGATCCCAATACATCTAGGGAAGTTGAGGAAAACAGACCGAAATTGGTGAGGTGAACTCCTTCATATCCTCAAGAAAGAAAGAACATGACCATTGGTCAAGGCCAATAATACTTTCGGCCACAATCCAAGGACCACCTCTGAAGATGATAACTCGAGCCTCATGGCTTTGGAAAATACAAATAAAGAAATTTGAAGAATTGGTGATCAATTGAAAACTACAACATGTGACCATCGCCTTGATAGTACACCTTTGATCCAAGTAAAAGTGACTCGCTTGCCTAGAAGATTCCCAACAAGAGCACATTCCAATTTAGAAATATTTTCTTGAACTTTGTCAAAATTTAGGCTCAAGGAAGTTCCATCTCCATCAAGCACCTCTTGTTTGAGAATGTTGTCTAAAGGAGTATAAGAGGGCTTCTTCCAAGCAAAGTGGCCTGGACAACATTCACCAAACACACTCGACTGCTTAGGGGAGTTCTATTTTTTGGATAAGGGATGAGATTCTTCCCCAACTGCCCCTAAGTTAAGTGAAGGACGCTTAAATGCATTAATACAAATAGTTGAAGTGCAATTTTATATCACAATAGGCTCTTGAACTATGGAAATGGGGAAGTTAACCATTTAGGAAACTAAGCTTCCATCTAAATTATTCACACAATCCAAATTAGAAACTATATTATAATCTGACACTCACAGATCCATCACGCCATCCACACACGAGATGTTCGGGATACAAACCAACAGGATGCAGTCTGGCTAGAGCTCATGGATGCATAGATTGGCCTAAACAAATCCCATAAAAGATTAATGAGGCATGTCAAGGCACTCTGATGTGTTCTGTTCATTGCCAATCGATTGGAGCTCATGTGCAAATGAGTCTAAAAATTGATGAACAGAAGAGAAGTCCCAATTGGACTCCATAGCAGACTATTTAATAAGTTGGGTATAAGGAGAAATGTTAACTTCCATTTATTCATAAAAAAAATAAATAAGACACCTAATGAAAAAAGGATATATGTTCATCACTTAAAAGAGAATAAGTGGAGCATGAAAAATATAAGTCACAAATAAATATGGAAAGATGAATCTTCATAAACAAGTTACCATAAATTTGTTGGTTTTGAGTTTTTAATGTGAAATGAAAACAATGAAAGAGAAAGAAGTTTAATATTTTGAAAGTTAGAAAATAAATCCTTGCTAGCTCAAAATGGAAACAAATGGTGCATTTATTTTTAATTACTTTGTGAAGAAATATATCACACTACCTTGATGAATAAAAGATGAGACTCTTCATAGGACAAATAGGGTCTTACATTGTCTAAATTTTAGTTTCATGAAAATTGTGATCCTAAAACTTATCAAGAATTTTCAAATGGAGTTGCTTTAATTTATGCATTTCTAATGAGGGATTTACTAATATAATTAAACATTTAATGTTATTATAATACCCAAAATGCTTATTGATTAGCATATTTAAATTATTTAATAATTTAAAATATTTGTTTAACTCTAATAAATATATGAATTTAATGTTTTTTAAAAAGAAAAATGAGTAGATATGAAAATTCACTTTAATGAAAGTAATGTTTAAAATTTACATGTTTCACTTTCCACCAGATTAGTAAATTAATTCTAAGCATATAATGTAAGCCCAAAACCATGATAAACTTGAACATATTTATTTGAACTAATTAAAAAAATAAAAAATAAGCCATTAAAATTATTAAAAGTTGACAATTATAAGTGAGTACTCTGTATGTCACAACCCAACCCAATATAACCCACAAACAAATAGGTCATACTTTATTGAATTGGGACGAGCAACCAAAGATTTAAGTTTTGGGGAAATTTTAAATATATGCTAATACCTCCCATCAAAATTAGTTATCTAAATTAGGCCCTTATGACTCCCAATGGTGAGCACATATCAAATATTAAAAAATTTAGGCTCTTATTTTCATAACCCAACCCGATATGAGTCGATACCACACAGTTCATATCATGTTTGATTATGGGAAGATTCTCCAAGATTCAGTAAAAAAGTGCAAAAACAAAAATTTCTAATGTATATACTACATAGAGTCACAACTGCATGAGATATAAAGAAGAAGATTACTAAATCTCAAAAATAATTTTTTATATATCAAAAAATATATACAATCCAAGATCTTTCTTGGTCGCCCACTAGTGTTGGCATAACATAATCTCAATTCGGTCGCCCATTGGTCCGGTGTAATAACATGTCATATCACATCCTCCTACATCACATTACATTTATTTCATCATTATACACATTTTTAATGCATTTTATAAATTAAAGCATAATTGGATTAAACTAAGATATTACCATAATGCCTTAATAATAGGCAAAGAAATTCCATTGAGCAAAAATGCATAATTTTAAAGTATAACCAAATTATTATAGATTGCGTAAAATATCATTATAAGACTTTAATCATTTTACGGTACTATTTTTCATACTTTGAACTATTTCTATTTGATAAAAATTGTACACAATCCAAAACACCAACAAAAAATTTTCAGAAAATTTTCAAAATGTTTGTAATTATGAACTCTATAACATATAAAATGTTATTCTGTAAAAGTTCTACCAATACAAAGTTATCCTCATTTTTTATAATAAAAATATAAATATTATCGATTAAATAAAAAAAATCAAATTATTGAAAACATGGGATAAGCAAAATAACCCTACCTCGAGGCGAACAATTTTTCCAACTAGCCTGATAGTTAAAAATGGCCAGAAGAGGCTCAAAATGGATTTTCTCTCATTCTCTCTCCTCAATGTTGGCTACATGCGAATGGAATTATTCAAATGGTGCTTTTAAAATATATTTAATGGGTTGTTAATGGCCTAGCACTACTGTCAGTGCTATTTTAGAGCACTGTGATGCTGGTTCAAAATCTTAAAAAAATGATTCTATAGCATTATAATGTTACTATTTAGCACCTTGGATGAGTGTATTGCTAAGTAACATGAACACCCAACATCTAGGAACTACAATAGTGATATTTTCAAATTTTATTGAAATTCACACCAAATACTTGGGACTTATTCTAGAACACACAATCATTTTCATGCACCAAAATACTCTCAAAGACATGCAAATGGGTTCAAAACTCAAGTCTCAAAAGTTAAAGATTTACCTTTTTATCAATCAGGTCAACCATTCTAAAGTGAATTTTGATCATATAGGAGTCACACTTATGATTTCATGTGCTTTTAGCACCAGAACATAACTTCTCCTACACATCAGAACTCCTCAAAGTTACATAATTCAAATAGATAAGTATTTATATTATTTTAAAGAAATATAAGTAAATCAACTTGTAGAAATTTATAGTATGCTATATTAGTAACTGATAATTGCAAAAATTCACCAGATTATCAGAGATTTTTCATAACATTGTTTTGAAGATGATATTGTACTATTAGTGTCAAAACTATTTTATGAATAAATAAAATAACACACTTTTGCACTACCTGAAAAAATTTTTCCCAAAAAATGGAAAAATACTTAAATGCCCATAATTATTATATCAATAACATATAGAAAGTTATGCAATAAAAGTTTTATAGGTACAAAGTTATCCCAATTTTTTCTTAATAAAAGAATACTTTAAATAAATAAATTCCAAAATTCTTGCACTTTAAAAACTGAGATAAGTAGAATGTAATCTACATCGAGCCAGAAAACTTTCAAAACTGGGCAAATAGCAGAAAAGGGATCAGATCGTCCAAAACCAACTTTATCTCACTCGATATCATTTTATCTCTCTAGCCTACCTCCTTAAATAAGAAATGATTTTTTAAATAGTTAAAATGGATATTTTATTATAAAATTAAGCTTGATGATGCGGCGCCTGATCCTATATGTCGTAACACTCCCCCAAAAAAAGTGTGACACCACAACACCGCCACCAGCACCATGGCACCCAAATTAATTTGACCAAAATATAGAGAGCTCAAAGCCACGACACTACCAAACCCAACACCGTAATGCCCCAAGAGAAAAATTCTAGATTACTCAAACATGTATACAAACCCCCTAAGTCCTCTTCATATTAGATTGAGAAACTCATACATATGCCAAATATCCCTAAACACATGCAAAAGGTGATAAATGTAAAAAATTAGCAAGTTATTAACAAATTAGGTCAGAAGGGAACAATTATATATTGATTCAGTAAATATTACAATCCTCCCCTCCATAAGAAAATGTCATACTTGATATTTTAGAACTGAAATCAATTGAAAAAATTAAGGGGTAGTCATCTTATCTTCTACTCATTCTCCAAAGTAGCATCTCTTTCTATTATTTGCTTCTATTGGACTTTATTTATTGAGATATATTTATTTCTTAATCTTCTAATGTCATATACCATAATCCTCTATGTAGCTCAAATTTGGATGGATCTCAACTTTGTTGGCCAATATTTGATTTTTAGGATTAGATACCCATTTTCTCAAACATGATACTTGGAATACAATATGAATATCATACATAAGCTCTAACAACTATAACATACAGGTAGAATTTTTAATTATTTCAAATGATCTAAAATTCCTTGGACTTAACTTTTCTTCTTTTTGAAACCTACTAATGCCTTTCATTGGCTTATTTTCACATACACAAAATCACCAACCTAGATATCTATTGCTCGATGTTTAGCATTATAATATTATTTATGTCTTCCATGCATAATTTTTTATCTACTTGTAATCAAATGAATCCTTTTAGTGGCATCCTCAACTAAAGATGGCCCAATTAGGCTCCTTTCTCCCACCTTTATCCATAATGGAGGGGTTCTATACATCATGTCATATAGAGTTTTGTGTCGGGGCCTACCTATGCTTGACTAAAAAGTTTTATTAAAGAAAAATTCATTCAAAAGTACATGATCCTCCTCATTACCACCAAATTCCATAATACATAACCTCATATAGTATTCTAATACTTGAATATTCCTCTTGGATTATCCATCAGTCTGTGGATGAAAGGCTATATTGAAATACAGTTTCATACCCAAATCTTACTGAACATCTCTCCATAGTCTGGAAATGAACCTACCATCTCTATTAGAAATTATCACTTTTGGTACTACATGTAGTTAGATTATTTCTCTCACATAAACCTTACTAATTTATCCCCTAAATTAGATTGTCAGATTAGAATGCAGTTGACAAACTTCATTAGATGATTTATAATAACCTAGATAGTATCATGTTCTTACCTTGATATGGAAACTCCCATAGTAAAGTCCATTGTCACTTTCTCCCATTTTTATTTTGAAATTGATAATGGTTAGACAAAACCTCCCGATCCTTGATGATATGCTTTCACCAACTAGCAATCCTTATATTTTGAAACAAAATCTACTACATTCTTCTTTAATCCATGCCACTAGAACATACCTTTTAAATCATTATACATTCTATTGCTTTCTAGATAAATAGTTTATCCTAACTAGAGTGTTTCAAGTAGGATTGCCTATCTCAAATCACCAAGACTAGGAACCCATAACCTATTTTTATAGAAGATAATACCAAAATTGAATAATCACACTTCATATTTCTTACCAAATTCTATGTGATCAATCAACTTTAGATACTTTACTTCTAACTTTTGGGCTTACTGAATCATTTCTTATAGAAACAGTTTAATAATCAACTAAGCCAAAATGTTGTAATCTTGATCAACATGAGAAATAACTTATAAATGTAGTCTTCCTATATCTATAATTAGATATTTATCAAAAGTAAGTAAAAGACTTGATTTTCTAAAAGACTTCATACGTAGTGCATCTGCTACCACATTTGCCTAGTCGGTTTGATAATGAATAGTAAAATCAAAATCTATAATCAGTTCTATCCACTTTCTTTATCTCAGGTTCAGAGCCTTTTGAGTGAATATAAACTTCATGCTCTGATGATAAGTGAAAATCTCACACCCGACTCAGTAGAAATAATGCTTCTAGATCTTTAATATAAACACAACAATAATAAGCTTTAAATCATGTGTTGGATAATTTTTCTCTTATAAGTTTAACATTCTAGAAGCATACTCTAAAACCTTTCCACGTTGCATCAGAAAACATCCTAATCACTTTAGTGAAACATTACTAAACACTTAAAATCCCTCTGTACTTGATGGATAACTAAAACTAGAGAAGATGTTAAACAATCCTCTATATTGAGATAGTTGCTACTTAGTTTTGCATGTTTTGATATTCTTGCAACTTATATGTTTTTTATGATTCTAAATATTATTACTTTGATTATTATTTCTCCTAACATATTTTGAAAGAATTATTTTGCTCTTGTGTGTACTAACATTTCAGGGAAATCATACTACAGATTCTTGAAGACTTCAAATCAAGATCAAGAGTTTATTATAATTGAAGTATGTATTTTTTATTTTATTGAGTCTGAAAGAGTGTAATTATAATTGAGTAACTGAGCACAGACACACCGAGGGAGAGTTTAAAATTCATGATTTTTTAAAATTGATCGTATTGTATGATATAACTTTGTACGGGATAATCTGGTCATTTATTTTTCCCGACGAACATTTAAACGAACAAAAATGAAAATATATTTTCTAAGTATGGATCGTATGGGATGATCCTAGCTTTGTACAAGAACGAACATCTCGGGTCTATTCTCGCATGAATATCATACGGGACGATCCTAGCTTCGTACAAGGATGAACGTCTCGGGTTTGTCTTCGCACGAAGATCGTACGAGACAATCCTAGCTTCGTATAAGGACGAACGTCTCGGGTCTGTTCTCACATGAAGATCATACGGGACGATCCCAACTTCATACAAGGATGAACGTCTCGGGTCCATTCTCGTACAAAAATTTCTTTCTAAGTATGGATCATACGAGACGATTCCAGTTTCATACAAGGACAAACGACTCGGGTCTGTTCTCGCTCATTTTGTCCTAACATTTTGTACAAACAAATTTTGAATTTTTTTAACTATTTATCTTTGATGAACTTGGTTCGTATCGGATGATGATCAGGTATGAAATAATTTTGTACCAATTCACAACAGGTTCATACGTAACAGTATTTGAACTATTTGTATGTACAAACATACGATCGTGCACACTCTAAATTAAAAAAATTAGTTTTCTAGATAGTTTTTCATGTCTTTTGTACAAAAAGGTCCATTAAAGACTAACGTTAAAAATCTTTGCTTCATGATTTTTCAAGGTCAATTGAAGGAGAGAGTGTGAGAGAGTCTTTAGGAGAAATTTATTGCTAGTGGAGTGTGAAGGGTTCACAAGGTTACTCAAAGGTAAGGATCTCTGTATGATTTATATTTTTCACTCTTCCTCTTGCCTTTCTAGATTGCTAGTGAAAAGATCTTTGAAGAAGATCTGGTTCTTTGCCAACACTTGGAGAGTGTGAACAGCCAACAATTCTCTATCGACACTTGGAGGGTGTGAAAGGATGACACTTCTCTACCAACACTTGAAGAGTGTGAATAGCTAAAGAAACTCTGCATGCACTTGGAGGGGGTGAAAGGATGAAGGTTCTCTTCCTACACTTGGAGGGTGTAAAAGGATGACAGTTCTCTATCGCACCAGGGATTGGTGGAAGAGAGTTTTGTAAAGGCTTCTCTACCTTACTATGGGGGCAAAAGGAGAGTCACTTTTAGTAATAGTATAATACCTGAAGAGGGACTCTTCAGGGAGTGGATGTAGGTTGTGTTTGACAGAACCACTATAAATTTTTATGTCGTTTAAATTTTTGCTGCTTACTTATTGTATTTTTTTTAATTTCGTGGTTAAAAAGTTTTATTTTTTAAACTTTAATTAACTTGATATGAATCATTAATTGATTTCAAATTTTAAAATCCAATAGAATTTTTAAAATTACCAATCCACCCCCCTCTTGGTTTGCCTTGGGACATAAGCTTAGGTTTAACAACCTATTCAAGATTCAATAAGATTCAACAAATAGTATTAGAGCTTTGTTTCAAAGCCATAAGTTTTGACTACTTTTTAAAAAATGAGCATGGCTTCTTTTGGAAACTGGAACACACCTAAAGGGTATTCGATCACTAGACCTCCTTTGTTTGATAACATCCCTTTTGATTTCTAAAAAATATGCATGTCTATATTTTTACAGTCATTAGATTATCGTATGTGAATCTTAGTACAAGAAGGGTATACAAATCCAACTAGATTAGTTGATGGTATTAGACTTGAAACATCCTTTGCAAATTGGACTATAGAAGAATGTGACTTAGCATAACTTATGTGAAATATTCAAACAGATTCTTTTGTACACTTAAGTCAGAAGACTACATACGGGTTTTTACTTGCAAAAGTTTAAAGGACATATGTGATAGACTTTGTATTACTTATGAAGAGACTAATGAAGTAAAACAATCTAGATTAAACATCTTATTACATGACTATGAATTATTTCATATGAAATCCAATGAATCTATTTTTGACATATACACAAGATTCACTCAGATAGTCACTTTTTTGCATGCATTAGGTAGGGAACTAACGAATGCTGAAATGATTAATAAAATTCTTTGTTGTTTGCCTGCTGCTTATGATATAAAAATAAATACTATTACAGAGTTTAAAGATTTGAATATTTACTCTATTGACACTCTTCTTGAATCTCTAATTATTTACGAGTAAGGAGTGAGTCAAAGAAAGATTGATGCAGGAGAGCAATAAAAGGAGAAAGACATTGCACTAAAAGTGGAGGAGTCGAAGAGTGATCTTTCATAACCTAAGGATGAGGATAATATTACCTTGATAACTAGGCAATTCAGGAGCTTTCTTAAAAGGAAGCAAAGGAGACGCCAAAAGTGGAACATATATAAATTTAATAAGAATGTTAAGGTTTCTAATAACGTGATTTACTATGAATGTAGGAACGGACATATAAAATAAGATTGTCCAAACCTAAAAGTCACTCCTAGCAAGGAGATGGTAGAGGAGAAACCAAATATAAAGAAGGGTAAGAAGATATTCCAAAGGGCTTTTTGGGCATACTCGGCTTCGGATTCATCAGAAATAGAAAAGGAGGAGGAAGTCACTAATTTGTGCTTAATGGCCAATAATCTTGATCAATTAGATCAAGAAGAGGTATGTGACTTAACCTATGCTGAACTGTTAGAAGTTTCTGAGAGAATTCATGACGCATATAGAAAGCTTAAGAAAATATATGCTAGTCTAAATTTAGAAATGCAAGAATTACAAAGAGAACATGAAATCCTTAGGAATAATCACGCGTTGATAGATAATAACCACATGAGCTTACTTGATGAATTTGATGACTTGAATAAGAAGAATGATATTTTAAAATCATCTAATGCTCAATTAGAAAAAGAATTTAAGGATTTTAAGGATGAATCAGAGAATAAAGAGCATTATTTGAAATATTTAAACACATTTCTTAAATTGAAAGTAAAAGCTCTTGAGGAAAATAGGAAACCACCAACACTTGAAGATTTTACTAATCCTATTTTGTATCCAAAATTTTTAAAACCCAGAAGAGATAGAGTAGTTATAAAATATTGAGAAATCTATTTCCTAGAGTTAAATGTTATACTTGTGGCATGATTGGACACATTGCACATACTTGTACTTTAGATAAGAAAACTCATTTAGTGTAGAGACCTAAGATGCATAACTTAAGTCATATCACACATGCATCTATTTTTAAATTGCCAAAAGGAGAACCCAAACTTGTTTGGATTCCCAAGTCTAACATTTGATAGTTTTGTAGGAACACTCTTATACAAGGCCTCATGAGAGCATTTGGTACCTGGATAGCGGTTGCTCAAAGTATATAACTGGAGACACTAAGCAATTTATATTGCTAGAAGCCAGAAGTGGAGGCAGGGTTACACTTGGAGATAACACTACTAGGATAGTGGTTGGATCAGGTATGATTGGAAACTTATAAAAAATTTTCATTGAAAATATGCTACTTGTAGAAAGCTTAAAGCATAATCTATTGAGTAATAGTCAGCTATGTGATAAAGGATATAGTGTACAATTTTTTCCTATTAGCTGCATATTAAGCCTAAATAGTAATGATGTTTTACATGATTTAAGGATAAATAATATTTTTATGCTAGATTTAAATTATATTAAAACTCCTAATATTTTCTATTAAAAACTATTTCTCATGAATCATGGTTATGACATAGTAGACTTTGTAACTCTAGCATGAAAAATCTTAGGAAAATTGTCTAAAAGGAATTTGTTAGAGGTATACAAAAACTATACTACTAAGGATCACCTTTGCGATGCATGTCAATTAGGTAAATAGGTAAAGTTCTCTTTTCAATCCAATAAGGATCTTAGAACTAGTAAACCTTTGGAGATTTTACATATGGATCTTTTTGGACCAGTTGGAATTATAAGCCTAGGAAGAAAGGTATACAGATTTATGATTGTAGATAAATTTTAAAGATTCACTTAGGTTAAATTCTTATATCATAAGAGTGGATCATTTGAGGAGTTTAGAAATTTTTTGACTTGGATTCAGAGGAAACTAGGATGTGAGATTTTAACAATTCAAAGTGATCAAGGCAATGAATTTGAAAATAAAAAATTTGAAGATTTTTATAAAGAGAAATGAATTGATCATAATTTTTCTGAATCTAGAACCCCTCAGCATAATGGGGTAGTCGAAAGAAAGAATAGAATATTAATAGAACCCGCTCGAGCCTTGTTGGCAGAATATTTACTTCATAAATATTTTTGAGCTGAAGCAGATAGCACAGTATGTTATGTTCTGAATAGGGTAAACTTCATATCAAAATTAAATAAAACATCCTATGATCTTCTTAAGGGGAGAACACTTAATTTATCACATTTGCATATTTTTAGATGTAAGGTGTTCATTCATAATAATAGAAAATCTACCTTAGAAAAATTTGATCCAAAATTAGATGAAAGAATTTTTCTTGGATACTCTAGTGTTGAAAAATCTTATGGAGTATTTAACAAAAGAACTTTGGTAATTAAGGAGACCACATATGTTGTATTTGATGAATCTAAAATTTTGAAAGAGCCAAATTTGGAAGAGGATGAAATAGAAAATAACTCCCAAAAGATTGAGAAAATTAATATTGATGAAAATTTGGAGATAGAAAACCCGTTGCGTAAAGATTTGAGATTTTCTAAAAACCATCATAAGGAATTGATTTTGGGTGAACCTAGTTAGGGTATTAGGACTAGGTGTGGACTAAGCAAATAAGTCAATCACTCCGCCTTTATTTTAATAATAGAACTCACAAATACAAATCAAGCACTTTCAGATGAATTTTGGATTTTGGCAATTCAAAAAGAATTAAATCAATTTATAAGAAATGAAGTTTGAGAATTAATTATAAGGCAAAATGATCAAAGTGTTGTTGGAACTAAGTGGGTATTTAAGAACAAAATAATTGACTTAGGAGTTATTATTAGAAATAAGGCTAGATTGGTGACTAAGGGGTATAATCAGATTGAAGGATTGATTTTGATGAGACTTTTGCCCCTGTAGCAAGACTTGAAGTAAATAGGATTTTATTAGCCTTTGCCTATTTTAAAGGATTAAAATTATTTCAAATGGATGTTAAAAGTGCCTTTCTAAATAGGGTGATTCAAAAGGATGTTTATGTTGAACAACCTCTAGGTTTTAAAAATTCAAAATACCCAAATCATGTTTTTAAATTAAAAAATGCATTATATGAATTGAAACATGTACTTAGGGCTTGGTATGAGAGATTAAGCATTTTCCTACTTGAGAGATCTTTTGAAAAAGGAAGTATGGGCACCACTCTCTTTTTAAAGAAATTAAGAGACGATATTCTCATTGTATAAATTTATGTTGATGATATCATCTTTGGATCTACAAAAAAATTCTTTGTGATGATTTTTCTAAAATAATGAGTAGTAAATTTGAGATGATTCTAATGGTAGATTTGAGTTACTTTCTAGGTTTTAGCATTAATCAAATTGAGGAGGAAATATTTCTTAGTTAGTCGAAGTATGTTAAGGACATCCTCAAAAAATATGAAATGGACAATGTGTTGAACTCGATTTTGCCCTGACTAGGGCCTGAAGAGTTTGACTTGGTCAAATTGACCAAGTTAGACCTCGAGACCCCTTCCAGTGGGTTCAGTGAGTTGGTTGGAGTCGGTCGAGCCTGGGCCCAGGCTGTGGGTCAATCTGGTTGACCAGGTCAACCCGGGTTGACCCAAATTGACCTAAATAGCCTAAAATTAATTTTAAATCAATTTCATGCCTTCGAGGCTCGACCCATGGGCTCCCTTGACCCTCTTGACTGATTTGACCAAGTCAATCGTTGACTTTGTCAAACCATGTCTTAAATAGGTTAAAATCACCTATTTAGAGCCAAATTAATGCCCATTCAATGCCTAATCAATACCCCTTCATTTTGAATCCAAATCCATGGCCTCATGAGGCTATTTTCCCTCCTAAATGATGAGATATTCGATCCTACCCGCAGATCTAAGGGTTAGGCAATTTAAATATCAAAATCTTAGGTTATTTTGGGATCTTTTTCATCTTGCTCCCTCTTCAAGCCTTAGAACCCTCTGAGATTTCGTATGAGCACTCTTGGAGAGTTTTCCCATCTTCCCCAACCAAGATCCGACGAGCTCGAGTCGCCGGCGGCAAGAACTCCGGCAAAATCGAGCCCCACGTTCCTTTCAGGCTAATTTTTGCTCGATCCAAGGAGAACCAGGGTTTGACGTCAACTAGAGAAATATTCCTGCCGCTTCAACAAATCCAATGAACCCAAGAACGCAAAAATCGGACGGTTAGATCTCTCAAAAATATCTAGAATAGATCACATAGCTTCTGGTTAAATAGCTTTTTGAAAAGCTGATTATTTTCCAAACGAATTTTTCACCATGATTTATGTTCATGTATAGGACTTGTGTTTAAAATTTCGTGAAGTTTCGTCGAGTATTTTGAGAGAACGAGGCGTTTTTCTATTCTAGGGTTTCGATTCTGCCTTCTGAACAGCATGAAATCGCAGCCGTTGATCTTCAGATCAACGGCTGTGATATCGCTGTTCTGTATTTGGGCCGAACAGCGGATCCCAATCCTTGCCTACGTGGATAAGTGGCAATGATTGTGGGACCAATCAAGTTCCGCCACTTGTCGCGCCAAGGAATTTCTGGGATTATTTATTTGATTTAATCAATTTTAAGATATTTTAACTTCACAAATTCATAAAAAATTCATTTTTGATCCGTTTTTAACGTATAATATATCGAATCGTTCGTATTTTTGTTCTCTTTAATTTAAAATTATTTTTAGTTAAAAATATTACGTATATTTTAAATTATTTTAAAAATAGTAAAAAGTATTATTTTAAAATTATATTTTAAGTATTTTTGTTACTATTATATTATTACATTTTTTATTTAAATATGATATTAATAGTAATTGTTGCTTTTATACTTCGTTACTATTTTAAATTTATTATTATTATTATTATATTTTTAATTACTACATTTGTAATTACAATTATTTTAAACTTGTTATTATTATTCTTATTATTATTATTTTAAATTTTTTTTATTATTTTAGTATTATTATTATTATTATTGTATTAAATAAATATTAAATTCCAGAGATTTTATATCCTATTTTCATCCCTATTTAGTGATTATTTTAATTATTTATTACTTTTAAACTATTTTAAAACTCATTTTAATGCATTAAACTTGCAAAATGCATAACTTCCTCGTTTTAAGTCGGATTTCGACGCACAACACCTTGTCTTGATCGTATTTGAATTCTGCACACTTTAAAGTTGGTTTTGCTCAAAATTATTTGATCTGTCTGCAGTTATTTTAAAAACAGCCAACAGCACTATTTTTAATATTTAATTATCGTATTTAAACTTCGAAAATGCATAACTTTCTTGTTTTAAATCGGATTTCGATGCACAGCACCTTGTTTTGATCGTATTTGGATTCTGTTTGATTTGGAATCTTTCCTGTTTCAAAATATTTGGTATATCTATAATTATTTTGAAAAATAGTAAAACCCCTGTTTTAAAAATACCCTAGTATTGTTTTAAAACTTTGAAAATTCATAACTCCGCCGTTTTAAATCAGATTTTTGCGTGCGACCCCTTGAACTTTCAGAAAAATGAGCTTTATATTTTAAGACTATTTTCAGCAACTGAGTTTCACTATTTTTGCAGTTTTCTATCTTGGAATATGATTTGTCCATCTAATTATTATTTCCTTCATTATTATAATGATTATTTTCAGGATACAAATTATTTTTAAATCGTTTTGAGACTGCGTGAGAGTGGTCACTGGGTCTCCCTTATAGTTATATAAATATGAAGTGATCTATTTTTAATTATATTATTTTCCAAAAATTATATCTATTTATGATTATTTTGAGTATTTGCAAGATTACTTATTATTAAATCCTAATTTTGGGAGACTCACTACCTGAAATTTTAAACATAGAGTCTATGTGTGAAGAGCAAATCATGGGGGAGTGGGTTAGTGGATGATTGAGCCTTAATCATTCACTAATCCCTTCATTAGGTGTCTTTACTTTCCTATTGTTCGTAGTTTGCATGTGTATGACGCAAGACGAGCACTTAGCTTAGGCTCTCCTAGATCTAAGGACATGGCTTGTTTACTATTTTTATGTATTTCCCATGCATTATTACCTTGAGGGTTAGTTCAAAACATGATTTAAACCCATATAACGTAGTGACACCTTAAGGACAAAAATTAAGGACTTGTCTAGCGAACTTAGAAATTTTCTAGGGGCTAGGATAGATCACTGATTGACACCAAAACCTCAACATTTAAACTTAGGGACATCATAAACCTCCCTGAATTTTCTAGGATTTTTTAGGGCTTGTTAGATCCCTTAATTAACCAACCCTAATTAACCCGCTAAATAAGGCCCTGAGACCTTCTAAAAATTACAATAAATCCATTTTAGGTCAAAAAATTACCCATAATATCTTGAACTGACTATAATCTGATCCTTGACCTTAGATAAATAGGGTTCCTCTGTTTGAGTCTAGGTTTACCCATAATTTGACCATAGGTGGAAATTACCATTTTTCCCCTAATAAATCATTAAAAATTATTTAAAAACTCAAATCTTCTCCAAACACTTGGAAACTCCTTATCAGGTCATCCTTGACCTTTGGGAGTGATTCCAATCAGTTTGGAGCTAGTTTGGATCAAAACCATAAAATCAGTCCTTTATTTGGAAATTTAGAAAATCTCCTTAATACCCTGGACTTAGAAAATCCATAACTAATTGTAGAAAATTCCAAATTAGGCAAACTTACTTGCATTAGACTCCTATTAGGGTCTAGTATTTATTAAAAATATCAGGATTCCAGAAACTCACATAAGTTAGAAAGTCAACTTTTTGGTCAACCCTAGTTCATTTAGGGCCCGAACTTAGAAAATTCATAACTTTGCGTAGAAAACTCCGATTTCAGTGTACTACCTTTATAACTACTCGTATTAAGGTTTAGTATTTTCCTAAGGTATTAGGAGACCCAAACCTAGCCTATTTTCTAAAGTGACTTTTTGGACCCTTAGTCTAGTCCTAATAGGAGCCATGACTTTCCAAAATTGGCTAATATAACTTTAACTTCAAATATCATCACCCTAAGCTTTTAAAACTGATCAACAAACTAAATTAACTAAAATGGATCCTAATCCATTAATATTTGAATTTCAACTAAAATTTCCTTTCCTGATTTTCAACATACTTGAACTCTAGATAATTTCAACTAATTATCCAACTTAGGATTTATCTAAACCACACAAGCATTACACACACATAGAATTATTTGCTAGGGCACCACTTCTAGATTTACAAAACTACTAGCCTTTGATATCTTTAGCACATTAAGAACAAGGCTAGGTGTGATTGATCTTAATGCTTAATTAAAAATTTTTGTATACTAGATATGTATCTTAGTGTGTTATCTATTTTTGTATATTATGTGCTTATTTGTGTTTGTGATTTTATGTGTTTTATGTGATTTTGAAATATTTTCACATCGGATTTCCTATTTCTGATCGATCGTGTGAATTTTTCTAAGTATTTTATTCGTATTGTATGAAATTATTTTCATTCCGTACGAATTCTGTAGCATTTTGATCATTATTTTGAACTGATTGCATAATGTTTTCATTTTCCAATACATATTATACTGTATGATCTATATATCATCTCAAACGATGAGTATTCATTCGTATGTATGCAACTAGACGGTTATACAGGAAAAATCAATTATTATAACTGATCGTACGTACGAAGCACTAGTTTGTATGTATGAACCACGTGTTATTTAATATAGGGGATGAATCTAACCGTCATTAAAATGATCTTAAATAACCAATCGTCCTTGATGAACACCTGTTCGTCTGTACAATCATATGGTCAAAAAACATGTATAAAAGGATGTCTCGTAACTTGCGTGATTACGAAAAGTCATTTCATTTTGAACGTATTTGTTCATACATATGAAAGTTATTTCGTATAGTACGAACAATCAATCATACAGTACAAACCCATTTTCGTATGTTTGAAAGATCATTTTTCTTTAAATATGAGGGCTTTAGAATTCATTTTAATCCACTTCAATAGTCTTTTCCAATCCTTCTCAACTTAGCAAATGGCAAGTTCTAGCAAGAGGGGTAGACTCACTAAGGGATAGGGGTGTCAATTCGTGTCATTGGGTCGTGTTCAGGTCAGACCCGACTTTGACTCGTGAAATTTTGATCCGACTCGAACACGACCCGATTTCTGTTTCAGTCAAAAACTCCAAATTCCAATGAAATAAAAACAAAACATATAATCAGTAATCTACAGTCCAACTCCTGCTAGTAAAACCATAAAACAGACACCAGCAGGTTGATAAGTTGATTCAGAATAGCATAAAAAATAAAAAATATAAACTTATAATGAATGCCAACATATATAATCTTCAGTCCATCAAGTAAAAGTGCACAACCACCAAATTTTTGGAGCAATAACACTACAACAGCTTTCCAAAGAGACACCAAACCAATAGGCAATAGGCAACAATAGGTTGATTACCTAACTCAGAAGTTCATAACTGCATAAAACAAAAACTGAAAAATATTACAGGCTTATAGCAAAGCTGCAAAGGCTTAAGGTGCAAAACATACACCAATAGCAGCATTCTGAAACAACAAGTCAGTATGCAAGTAGCAAGACAAAATATGGGTTATAAGTCCGAACGATAATACATATAAATATTAAAGCAAGTTCTTCTTAGAAGTTAGAACTTCCAAGTTCCAAGTCCCAACACAATAAACTATGGGACTTTTTTAATTGAACAGTTGCCATCTTCATTGTCAACATCTGATAAATTTAAGTTCATGTTCATGATTTCCTCAGTTACACTCTCAAGTTTTGGATCATTTATATCTACAATGAAAATATGTAATTTTGTATTAATATAAAGTTATGACAGAAATAATCTTAAATAAATTAAAATATTACCATTATTCACATATAACCAATCTTTACTGTAAACTAAGGCTTCAACAAAGTCATGTTTTAAAGCACTTCTATATTGATCCAATACTCTACCACTGTTACTGAATGCACTTTCTGAAGCAACTGTTGAAATGGGAATACATAAAACATCTCGAGCCTAGGGGTGTCAATATTTGACACGACACGAAAATCCGACCCGGACTCGACCCAAAAAATTCGGGTTGGACCCGACCCATTTGAAATATGGGTCGGGTTCGGGTTCGCAGATTCGACCCGTTTGAAAAATGGGACGGGTTCAGGTTGACCCGGAGGGTTGCCGGGTCAACCCGAAAACCCTTTAATTTTAAAAATATTGAATTCCTGCTGCCCCAGCCCAAGCTGCCCAGCGTGCCCACTGCCCCAGCCCGCGCTACCCGTTGCCCGCCTGCCTCACCCAAAACCCACGTGCCGCGCTTCCGAGCCTGCGTGCCGCGCTGCCGCCGTGCCAAACTCGCGTGCCGCGCCCGCCATCGTTCGCTACCGCGCTGTCGTCACGCTCCTGCGTATCGCGCTCGCTGCCGATCCCTAAACCCTAAATGCTGTCGGGTCACGGGTCGGGTCGGGTCAACCTGGCAACCCGGCCAGGTCAGGTCCGGGTAGAAATGTCCGACCCATTTGCAAAAATGGGTCGGGTTCGGGTAGACCCGTTTAGATTCGAGTCAACTCGGGTTCGACCCGAACCCGACCCGTCGACCCAAATTGACACCCCTACTCGAGCCATACTAGCCACTTCAGGCTACATGTACTGATTTCCTTTACAAAAATGTAAAATATCTAACTTAACCTTTCTATCAATTTTCTGTTCTTCAAGGTACATTTCGAGTTGTGACTTCCAACATAGTGTTATTTCTTCTTCAAATGAGTCATAATCCTAAATATGAATTACACCACTCATTGTCAAAGTTAGTGAAAAAAATAGATATTAATGAACGAGCATTAGTCATACCTGAAGAAACTGTGATTTTATAATTATTGGAGGAAAATTTATTGACGTTTCAACTTGAGAGTTGGATGAGGCAACTGAGGATTGTCCATTAGATGTTTGTCAATCAACCTTTTCATAGTTTGTAAATAAAGCAAATAGTTTCTCCCTTACCTTTCTCGTTTCACTAATGTAATCACTTTCATAGAACCTTCTATAACACCACTCAACAAATGTAAACTTATACCTGGGATCTAAGATAACTGTTATTGCCAAGATGTCACTGAAATCAAACCAGTACTTCTCAAATTTTACAAAAATCCTTGTTGCAATATTTTTGAGATAATCAACACCATAAGACCTTTCATGCTTAAGTCCCTCATAAGCTATAGATACACAAGGGAAGAAGAGATTTGCAGTAGGACATTTTGTTCCAGAGAAGCACAAGTAATCTCATAAAACAGATCTAGGAATTTGCAAATACTCTCTAACCACTCCCATTCAGTATTTTTGGGTCATCATTTGAAATTAGAGTCTAGTAGTTCCAAATGTTGGAAAGCTTGTTTATAGTAAATAGCAGAGTCAAGCATAATGAATGTTGAGTTCGACCTTGTAGGTACATCTTGTCGTAATTCTTTCTTTGAATCAAGGTAGCTTTGCTTTACACATTCTAAAAATTTTAGCTTTCTTGCCTGTGAACCTTTCACATATTTTATACTTTCTCTAATATTAGTAACAGAGATAACAACTTCATTCATTCCCTCTTGCACAACAAGATTCACAACATGAGCACAAAATCTTATATGAAAAAAAATCACTCTTACATGATAGTCCATTATGTAAATTTAATTGATTCGTTAAGAATTCAACACAAACATTGTTAGTTGATGCGTTGTCTAGAGTAATACTAAAAATTCTATTATGTATTTTACATTCCGTTAAAAAGGAATGTAGCTTCTCACACAAAGCAATACCGTCATGTGGTGGTGGCATGAAACCAAAGTTAATTATCTTTTTTTTTGTAACAACCAATTGTTATCAATGAAATGGGCAGTCAAGCAAATGAAACCATCAATATTAATTGATGTCCATAAATCAGATGTCAACGAAACTCTAATGGTACATTTTAAAATCTCCTTTTGAATGATGCCTTCCTCTTTAATAAATAACTTATTGCAGTCACTTCTAGCTGTGTTTCTAGAAATTATTTGTAGATCATGACGAAGTTAATGTAACAATGCACGAAGACCAACCCATTCAACACACTGAAAACAAGATCATGCATAATAATGCAGGCAGTGAATAACTCATGAAACTTGTTTACATCAAACCTAGAATCAGACATAGAGATGGACGACCTGGCATTTGACTGCAAAATAAGTTGACCAATATCACGAATATCTCTTTTTTTGTAATTTTGTAAATGACATCTTAAATTGCCAGTACCAAACTTCTTGTCACACTGATATATTGCTCCGTATTTCCTACATTTACATCTCTACTTACCATCACTAGGAAGAGGTAACATCTCATAGAAACCCTAAACTGTTGAACTCATCCTTCTTCTTTTCTTCAAGGTAGTTGGTTCATCTAAATCTATTCCATCAACATTATACGTATCATCATCATCAATTTCAATATCAAGTGAAATAGGAGCATTGCCTAATTTCAAATTCTCATCAGACGAAGTACTTTCAACAATTATGTTAGAATCCTCCATCTAACAAGTAACAAAGGCACAAAGCCCATATGAAATCATTTATAAAAGACTTAAAGTAAATGTAAAAATAAAGGTACAATAGAGATTAGAGAAGGATGAGTTTAACAATATAAATTTCTTAGTCAGATAATTCCCAAATAAATTATTCATCTAGTCGGATCACTCCCAAATCCATAAGTCAGTAAATAGCAATGAATAGAAGCAAAATAAGTGTGAATATTAGAGTGTGAATAATAGCAATACACAATAAACCCATAAGTAAATAAATAACAATAAAATAAGTGTGAATATTAGAATATAATATATGCAATAATGCAACTATGCAACTAATGCAAGTGTTGTTTTTGCCTTTTTGGAGTTACAGAAATGAAACCTTAACCCTACCATAGTGGCACAGTGCCACAGTCCATAAGAAACTAAATGAGTTTCATAAAATCTGAAATCACTCATATTCCTATTTCTTGTAATTCACAAGTTCAACCGAAATAAGTATAGTGGTTTTTTACTCACACACAGTCGCACATAAGTACACAACTTCTAGGGTTTCCATGGAAGAAGCTAAAATAAGAAATAACTTTATGAAAACTCATATAAAAGCAATAAAAGGGTTACCAATTGTCGATATAATTCGACAATATCTAAAGCTTGTGGGAAGGCCGAAAGGAAAATACCTAACTACATGGGGAGAGTATCATTTACATACAAAATTGAGCCTAGCTATAACAACCGGTCAATCACTCGATCATGAAGAATGAAAACCTAAAGCCCTAGAGTCAGAAACTAGGGCAAGGCTGCAAGGGCATGGAGTGAACTGCGAAGAAGAAAACTGAGAAGATTCGAGACACTCAGAGTCTCAAACACAGGATGAAATAATGAGAGAAGATTCAAGAGTCGAGACGAAAGTCATGAAACTGTGCCACATACTTAATATTTATTATTTTATTTCCTTTTCCATTTTTTAGCCACGTCCCGGACTTCCGCCTTCCCCTCGCGTGCACCGTGAGCATATTAGTCTATTAGAAATTCAGATTTAAAGAATCAAGTCATAAGGGGGTCAAAATTGGGGTTTCGGGTTGACCCAAACCTGACCCAATAATTAAATCATATCAAATTTTCTAACCCTAACCCGACCCATTTTCTACCAGGTCAACCCAAACATGAAATTTCCGGGTCATGTTTGGATCATATTTTCAGGTCCGATCTAATGTTGACAAGCCTACTAAGGGAGCATCTTTAGGAGTGGAGACTATAACTTTCTTTCTATGGCTAACGAGGATTCTTTTCTTAGGTTTGTTTCTACCAAGATTACTCCGTCTAGAATCCTACTTCAAGAGGATATTCACTTTCAAGTGATGCATCTTTTCACCACTACTCAATTTGCATTTATCCTAACTTTGATTCATACCTTCAACAAAGAGACCTTCCACTACTTTCTAGCAAACATGTCTTTTAGTGAGGATGAGAGTAAGATCAGATCTCTCGTATTGAAGAAAAGGATAGAAATAACTAAGGAAGATTTGGGAAACTTTTTACACTTAAGGACTTAAGGAGTTAGAGCCCACATTTTTGAAAGTTTGTTAGGGATGTTAGGCCCTCTTGAACTTAGTCCCAAGCTAATCAAGAGAGAGGTGAATTGGAAAACCTTAAAACCAAAGATAAAACTCCAACCAAAAACACCACAAACAAAGTGCGGAAGAAAAATAAATAAGGAAGCGATAATAAGAAAAGAACACACCGGATTTATAGTGGTTCGGTCAAACCTTGACCTACGTCCACTCCTTGGAGGCACTGTTGACCTCATTTTTGTATGAGGTCATTTGGACTACTCTTGACCTTAAATTAATTTAATTTCCAAATTAATTTAAATCCTAGGATCCTCCTAGAATCTTGACCTTAGGATCTATCCTAGGATTCTTCTAAAGCTTAGACTTTAGGATCTACCTAGACCTTAGGTCAATCAAGCCAAATCCAAGGTCCAAAGGTTTTGTCCTAAAGGCCTTTTCCATTGAAACTTCAAACATTTTGAAACCTAATCAAATGACCTCCGATTCAGAGTCTGTCAGTTGCATACTGATGGGACATGTCTCTGGAGGCAACCCTCCAAATTTGAGCCCATTCTGAGGTCTCTAACCTCAGAAACTTAATTAAAATCCATAGGCTGTAAAACCTTCAATTATTTACAGCCTATGCCACTGGACCTATCACTTTGAAGTTTCTGACCTTAGAGCCTTCACCAAAGCCTCTAGTCAGTTCCAGACCTTTAATCTTGATATGTTGAACAATAAACTGAATTTTTCTGGACCAACTTTGACCCCCAGTTGACCAGGGGTCAAAATGACCAAAATACCCTTATGGGGCTCAAATGTTGATTTTAAACCAAATGAACTCCGAATTGGGTGCAACGACCTCCAGCGAGTTTCAAATATCAAATCAAACCTGTTGGACCCATTCCCGGGCCCTGGGTCAATCTGGTTGACCAAGTCAACCTAATTGACCCAAATGACCCTTTAAAGGCCCAAATAGGTATTTTGACCTAAATGATCTATCCAAGCCATGGAATTACTTCCATTGAGCTTGAAATGTCATTTCAAATTGATTGAACCCATGTCCAGACCCTAGACCCACCTGTTTGATCAATTCAATCAATTGTGGCTTAAGGGCCCATTAAGGGCCCGTTAAGCCTTTTTGACCCCACATAACCCATTTAATCTATTGAATCCATTTCAAATTTCAAGTCAATTCTTAATTATTGCCTAATCATGCTTTAGATGTTGACCAATCGAATTCAATTTGAATTAACCAAATCGACTCTAAGTTTGGGTTCAATCTACTCCAAACTCCATTCAAACTTCCACCCTCCCACTTGGCCTTGGTTTTTGTTCATCTTAATCAAACCTATACCACTTGGCTGCCACCTCAGCATTCTTGGGCCCATTGACTGGTCAAACAGTCAATGGGTGGTCAAAATACCCTTTAATGAGCTTAATTAACTCCTTGAGATTAATCCCCCCTTAAACCCAAATCACTCCAGCAGCTATTTAAAGTCATTCCATGACACATCAGCTGTCCACTTGGCTGTTGACTGGTCAAACCAGTCAACAAATGGTCAAAGAGGCTTCCAAATGGTTAAAATCTTTAATTAAATTTATTAAACTTAAACTCAAATTAATCCAGCAGATTAGTTAGTCTCTAGAACATTCCTAGAACTATTTTGAGCCCTTAGATCTAAATCCAAAGGCTCCCATTACTCCATGTGTCCAAATAAGGACAAAACTCACTTTCCACATAGGATGTCCTTGAGCTGTCCTTGGCTGCTGCTCCCACCAACTCCCTGGACAGATGGCACTCATCTGGAGGCTCATCCAGTAGATCCCAGCCCTCCATTCAATCTGGAAGGGATTGAATAGGGCAAAAGGCTCAAGTGAAGCCTCATTCGAATTTCCATACCCTCTCACCTACCTAGAGCTCCTCCAGCAAAACTCTTTGATTGTTTGAGCTCTATTGAACCTCCTCAACATCTTCCCACTCAAATCCCGCCGGTCAAAGCCGCCTCCGGCGATCTTCCGACGAGCTCAACGCCCAATTCGTTCAAGGCTTGTACTAGGCGATTCGTGGAGCGTCGGAGCTAGGATTCAACTAGGAACTTAATCGTGGACAGTCTACAAGTTCAGAGAATCCAAAAACGGTCCAAACCGTCCATTGAATCGCTGTAAAACTCTAACCCTAGTCTAAGACACTTAGGCTAAATAGCTTTTTATTTAATGCGTTATTTCCCATGAAATAAATTCCCCATTATTTCTGTTCACTTAAGCTATCTAGTTTTAAAATTTTAAACATTTTGGTTAATCGGATCGAGCGAACGAGCAAAAAAAACCTGATCTAGGGCGTTCTTACGGCTTAATCCAGGCATCTCGTTTCTGGACCGTTGATCGCCCGATCAACGGTCCAAACCGAGCCGCGCGGTTCGTCCATCCGACCGTGTATCTGATCGCCCACTTCGCCCGCCGTCCAACTAGATCTGGGCCCTTGAATCAGAACACGGGATGAGCTCTCCGTCGTTCGATCTCCATAACTGAGATCAAACGGCGGGATTTGATCCCTGCCGTTGAATGGAACCCGCGAGGATCGGACGGCGTGCGAGATCTGCCGACGTGGATAAGTGGCGGGATCCACTTGACTGCCGCCAGCCGCGTGGCGCAGTCGTTCGCTGCCGCGTGGAAAAACGCGTGGACCCCAGCCGCCGCCGTGCGCAGAGTGCCAATCATTGGCCGCGCACCGCTGTCCCAATGACGGTGCGCCACGTGGCATCCCGTTACCAGTTTAATTTAAAGTGATTAAAAATTTATTTTAAATCATTTTAAATTAAAAAAAAAAATGTTAAAAAAAAAATTATTATTATTATTATTTTTTTAAAAAAAAATATGTTTTATATTATAAAATTATTATATAATTAATTATTGTATTTTTAAAATTAATATTAATTTAAGATATTACTTTTATTTTAAGTTATTTAAATGTTAAATATTAAGTATTTTAAAATTAATATTTATTTAAATATAATTAAATATTTTTGAGATATTTAAATATCATATTTTAAATATTAAATAACTCTTATATATATATATTTTTATATAGAATAATATTAAACATTAGTTTTGGAACTTATATACATTTACTTTAATTTAAAATTAAATTAATTTAATAGAAATGTTATGTTTTAAAATAATTAAATGTTAATCATTGTTTAACTAAAAGTAAATTCAGATATTTTTGAAAATTTTAAATCAAATTATTTTAAGTAATGTAAAATTTCAAAAAAATATGCAATATTTGATTTAACTTGACTTTATAAATATTTTATTCATTGATTAGTATTAAGTTAATTTAAAATGCCCTAATTAACTTAAAACTTTGAAAATTTAAAATAAATTCAATTTAAATCATAAGAATTCAATAATATATACTAATCTTCAGAAAGTTAAAAGCTTTAATTTAAAACTATTTTCAAAATTTAAAATTTAATATACTTTAATTAGTTCAAATTATTTGAATATTCATATTATTTAACCAATATTTAACTAAATATTATATTAATTATTTTAAAATTAAAAATTTATTTTCAAATGATTTTGAAAAATCAGTGGATCTCACAAGTTTAAAATGTTTATTTTAATCATATTTTTAATTATCTTACTTTAAAATCTATATCCTTATGTATATGGGTTTATATTTATAAATACATATATTTTGAAATCTATTTTAAAATTATACATATTAAATCTTTAATATACTTGAGAGATCCTTTTGAAATATTAAACATAGATTGGGCTTGATTGAATAGAAATTTTTGGGGAATGATTAGTGAGCGATTATATTCTAATCACTCACTAATCAAAATTTTGTTATCTTAATCATTATCAATCTTTGCATGTTTAGGTTGTGCACACACCACTTAGTCTAGGCTCTCCTAGATCTAAGGACTTGTCTGATTATATATGTTTGCTTATATGTTAAGTTTGAGGGTTAGAGAAACTTTGATTTGAAGCCATTAAACATAGTGACATCATTAAGGACAAAAATTAAGGACTTTGATTAGAAAACTTAGAAAATTTATTGTGACTAGGATTGACATCTTCTTGACTTGAAATTTGAACCACTTAAACTTAGTGACATTCTCAGCCTTAGGGAAAATTTCCACTGGTTTTAGAGGTCATTAAACCCCTTAATTAGCCTAATTAAGTTTGAGCCTTAATTAAACCTATAAACCTTCCAGAAATTGTAATAAATCCATTTTAAATCTAAAAAATATGTATAACCCCTCTAACTGACCAGTTTTGAATCCTCAACCAATGAAAATTAAAACCCAATTGATTGAACAGCAAATTGAACCTTAACTTAATTTTAATTGAAAACCAATATTTGATTAATATAATTAATTAATAAATATTAAAAATTCCAAAAATTTCCCGAACACTTGAGAATCCCTCCTTAGGTCATTCCTGACCTTTGGAGTTGATTTCAAGAAGTTGGGAACTCATTTGGAGCAAAATCCCAAAAGGGCCCTTTAATTAAAGACTTTTAAAAGTTCATTAAATACATCAAAACTCAAACCTTCATAACTAATTCCAGAAAAATCCAAATTGAACAAACTCACTTGCATTCAACTCCTAATAATGTCTAATATTTATTAAAAATATTAAATTCCAGAAATCTGTAATATTTCAAAAAGTCAACAAATCGGTCAACTCTAGGTCAAATCTAGTTCAAAACTTTAAACCTTCGTAATAAAATGTAGAAAAATCCAATTTCAACATACTTACTGTCTAACTGATCGTAGTAAGGTCTAGTATTTTAATAAAATTCTAACATTCCATAATTTGAACTTAATCAAAAAGTCAATTTTCAACCCTTTAATTAAATGATTAAAATATTCCAAAAATTCATAAAACTCAAAATTGTTTTAAAACTCCAGAAAATGTTAGCTTAATGTTTAAAACATCCAACAAACCTTTTAAAACACAACAACCATCCTAAAGATGAAGTTTATTGGCTGGACTACTCCGGGCTGCGGGGCTAAGTGTCCTAAGGAGGCTGGTTCCTCGAGCCTGGTGGCACAACGCCACGAATGGATTCTAAGGGGTGTTAAACCTTAAAATAGATTAATCTTTAATTATTTAACCTAGTAAAATCTTTAATTCAATTACATTAATTTGGTTTATCGGCTGGACTACTCCGGGCTGCGGGGCTAAGTGTCCTAAGGAGGCTGGTTCCTCGAGCCTGGTGGCACAACGCCACGAATCAATTAATGGCAAACTTAAATTAATCAATCTTTAAAATCAGTAATTGAACCTTTTTTTTTTTTATAAAATCCATTAACTTTAACCCTTAATCAATCTAATCTACTTAATTATATCGGGTACCACTGGGTAACCCAGGCCTACGAGGCTATTAATTTAGCCCCAAGGAAGGTGAAATAAACTTCACGGCCTCGGTGTGAAACAAAGGTGGTATCCAACAAATAATTAAATAAGTCTTTTAAAATTGATTTTAAATCATTAATATTTACAGTTTAATTAAATATCCCTTAAGCCTTTCAACCAATCAAACTTGAAATAAATTTAACTAATAATCCTATTTAGGACGTATCAAAACCACACGACCCACCTCACACACTTTAGATGTTGTGCTAGGATCACCGACTCTAGTTTTAGGATAGGCCGGTGTTTTACTTTTTCTGCTGTGTGCCGGATTTTCGTAGCTTTCACTGCATGCTGTTTGCTAGTGTAGAATTGTTGTGTTTATTTACTTGCTTTCTGCACTATGTGTTTGATTGTGCGTTAGATCTACCCATAGGCTAGGAACGAAATATATATATTTGTGCAATCTTATGCAGGTGGCCATGCTCATATAAGGAGCTGAAAACTAAAGGGGGCAGTTAATAAAAAAAATATAACTCTTTGCACAGGTACCTGCCGCGCTTAAGACCCCCTTTAAATAAAAAGAGCATGGCCAAGTGTGGCTAAAGAATGCATTTCAATTTTCTATATTATAACTGCTTGGGAATGAGTATATAACTGTTAATTATTAGGATAACCTTGCAGGATCGAGTCTAGATTTTCATTCTTTAATCGAGATGTAAATTTGATTGTGTAAATGTTGTAATTACTTAAAAATGATTTGAATTTGGGAAATTTGATCTAACTTGATTTCCAAAGAGGTGAAGACATCCCTAAAGGGGAGAGTCTTCTTTCATTTGGAAATCAAATTAGGATCTCTTTCAAATATCCAAAGAGGAAAGATAACACCCCGATTAAGGGGGAGTCTCTTTTCATTTGGGTATCCGGAACCGACGAATCAAGGTGTTCGTGAGAAGACGAAGAAATGGACAACGAGAAGAATCCCAAATTTCAAATTCATTTAATTTAGGATTAGAAATCCGGGTTGTAGTCAGTGGTGCCCGGCCACTTTACTTTACTGTCATTTCTGTGATGTAATAATAAGTGGCACTTGCCATATGGACATTCAATTTGATATATTTAATGTAGTTGATTTATTTAATTTGATTGCGCATTAGAACTCATGTTTTTCTAGTCTTTTTATTTGCATGCCGTATTTGGATTGACCTGGAATACGAATTTAGGCTCTTAGGGGTCTGTCAAAAAATTCTTCTACTTCAATTAAATAAAAATTTTAAGATAAGATAGCAATTCTAAACGGTCCTAAGAAGTAAGCTCGGACTCGCCGAGGGTTTTTCATGCATACATATTGTACTTTCTCAACCTTGTTAGGCATCTCCCCGCCTGCGGGTTCTGGCAGGCCACCTGACCTATGAGGGTGCCGATCTGTCAAGGGGATGTTATGCAATCTCTAGGGAAAAACCTATTTTCTAAGCCAAAATTTTTAAACTGCTACATACAAATTTTGCATTCAATCGAGTCGATTAGCATGCATCGCATTAGTAACAAATTTAAAAGAGTCTAATATTTAATTGCATCTATTTAGACATCGAATACCCAACATAAGTTTGAGAGGTCAATTAAGGATTTGCTCTAGATGTCGACCTCATTCCTCTAAAATTTTCTAATTAATGTCCCTACCACTCTACAAAAAGACCGGATACATATTTTAAAATCGTTTAGGTGGTTTAGCTGGCTCCCCAATCCAGGCCGGGGTAAGACCAGATTCGCATTTCATTAGCTAGGTTCGGGGCACCAATTTTTAGTGCCTAATTTAGATTTAGGTTCCGAGGCTGGCCCGGGCCATAAGACCTCAAATTTCGGGAATCGAATCCCAAATTTCTAATAAAATCAATCACTCAAACTAAAAATCTCTTTCAATCAAATATAAGCCTAACACTTAGGGTAGATTGAGATGTTTCTGAAGTAATTCAGAATCTCAAAACATCTCCTACTTTTCTCCTTTGGATTCAAAAATAAGTCTTCAATTTTGACACAATCCCATTTGAATTTCTAACCCTTTATCTCCTTTGATATCTAGCTTTGAGATTCTAAATAAAATTCCTATCGCTATTTTAATCGAGAGTTTTCTTAGGAGAATTCCAATTCCCCTACGATGTAATTAACTACGGGGGCTTGCGCTCGTAGGAGATTTAGAAACCCAGATCTAATTTTTAAAATTAAAATTTTCAAAAATCTTTAATTAATTATTTTTGGGGAAAAATACAACGATCATTATCGTCATTCTCAAATGATCGAAAATGATTGATATTTTCTTTCTTTGGAGAGATATATCAATTATAATCGTAATTTTGATTATGAAATTAATGATCTCCCATCCAAGTTAGCATAGTCAAATAATTTTGAATTTTGACTACGATAATTTGGGTAGTTTTTAATGTTTTGAAATTTGGACCAATTAGTGAACAATATCTTCTCCGTTTGAGATGATATATTATTCCTAATATTGTGTTAGATTTCAAAATTAGAGTTCAAAAGTTAATTTTCCCAAAATAATTAAATATTTTTCAAAATTATCTATATATTAAATTTTTTTTAATCAAAAACAGGCACACCCCAAGTATTGTACTAAACTAGTGTCTCTCCTTTAGCCCCCACGACTAGGCGGAGAAGCCCTTACAAAATCACTTCCACCTTCCCCGATGCGGCGGAGTCGCCGGGTCCTTTGTCACCAAAGGGATCTTCTTCTTTGGTGAACTTACCTCGAGACAAGCCTTGAATCCGATGGTACTAAGGTGCGAGTTCGCCGGAGCAACCGTGTGGATCCCCCACCACACTCCCTTGAGTTCCTCCCCCTCACAGGATCTTCTCCCTCTCAAACTCCACCCTTTCCTCTCTCCCTTTCAAGCTCTCTCTTCAAGTCTCCCCCACAAGAACGAAGCTCCAATGGCTGCCAAAGACACTTACAAAAGTTGCCATGCCATAGCTTAAATAGAAGCTTTCAAAATGAGCTTATTAATGCAAGTTGCCGAAATTATCGTCCAGGACGATAGGCATATCGTCCTGACCGATCAGTATAAATTCAGCTCATCAGCCCGAGACGACTTGGGACGATCAGAAGAAAATTGGTTACATCATCCTGGCCGATATCACGATCGTCCAGGCCGATTAGTTTAAAACCAATTTCAATCGTCTTGATCATCGCCCTGAATTTGAGCTGTCCGATGTAGATTGTCCAGGACATCGTCCTGGCCGATCAGGAGATCGTCCCGGACAATATGATCGTATCAATCAACCATTAATGTTTTCCAAAGATACCAGATCAATTTAGGCATAATTGAGTTAGATCGTCCTAGACGATAATAATATCGTCCTGGCCGATTTCCTAAAACAAAGAATTCCTAAACTGATTATGACGGTTGATTCTTTCTGAATTGAGATTATCGTCCTGGATGATACATGTATCGTCCAGGCCGATATGTTAATATCGGCTGCCTTAATTAAGAATCCTTAATTAGACTTTCTGTTTTAAGCCTGATCGTCCAGGACGATGTAAATATCGTCCTGACCGATATGAGTAAAAATAAAAATTCTAAGTCTCTCAAGTGTGTGTGTGTAGGGTTACTTAGCATCAGTCTCTTTGACCATTACAAATAGACTCAAGAAGAGAAAAAAGCAAAGTACAGACTGACTCAACCCTAAACCTATGCAATCCTGAACTGGCTCCGTTTGTTGGTCCGATCTTTGATTCCTGAAATGTTAGTACAAAAGGCAGTTGAAGAGAAATAAAAATGTTTGATATCATCAAAACCATAAACCATTGATCCGCAACAATCTCCCCCTTTTTGATGATGGTAAACAATTCAATTTGAATTTTCAAGAAGATAATTTCTCCTAATCTCCCCCTCACTAGAATAAACCCTTTTAAGAAATAGGGGAGATAAAAAATTTTTTGTTGTTTTTAATTTTTTTGAAAGAAAAAGGATACAAATTAAAAACATTACACTCTCCCCCTTTGACATTATCAAAGAAAGGATGCACAAAAAAAAATAAAACGAACAAAAGATAAAAACGCTCTCTTATCTAATGAAAAAACAAATATTCTTAAAATGAGAAAGTTACCTCTTGGTTTTAATCAAAAACTCAGTAGAATTGGATGGACAACCCATAGCCCAGAAAAGGTTAGAAATTCATAATTTGATAATCCAAACTCAAGTTCTTTTAAAAAGACTCAAAAACTTTTTAATTTAATATCTAAATCATAAAATAAATTAGAGAAAGAAACAATCATTTTTAAAAAAACTCCTTCCATAAAATATATCTAATAGAAGATCAGTGCACGAATTGTTGAATCAAGAATCAAGATTTTCAAAGTCAAGTATCGAAAGTATCAAGGGTTTTCTTAAGCTTTTTAAGAAGTACAAGAATGGTAAGCATTAACTTTTTATGGGCTCATTTTATGCCTCTTGACAATTGGTTGGCACACTGCGCATCTTTTGATACACTTTGTGTATTCTATATTTTTCAATTTGATGCTTTGCACATCTTTTATTTTTGGCATCATTGGCCAATTTTTTGAATATGCTACCTTTCTTAAATCTTAAAAAATAAAGGAAAACTCATCTTAGTGACAAAGTGAATTTCTTGATTAAGAAAATTATGAGTTAGATTCAACGACTTGCAAAAGATTCCTATGCGATAAATAAAACGTAGGGAGATAAAAAAATTTTGTTTCAAAAACCAATTTAAAAGATGAAAAAGATTTTAAATCAAAAGTAGGATAACCTCTTTTAGGAAATAGAGATTGAGAGTAAAAACAAATTATGAGTTTCCTTCCTTCGACTGTTTTAGAGTAGTTAAATAAAATTTACCAAAGATTAAAAAAAACATGAAGTAGATTTTTTCATTTTTAGAAAAGTGAGTGTGTGTGTTGGATCAAAGAAAAAAATATAAAAAATAAAAAAAATAAAAGAAAAATGAAAACAAAAAAAAAATCAAAAAAAAAAAAAATACAAATAGCCCTTTTTAACCATTATCTCTTTCCTAGTCCGATTCTTCAGAAACCATGTCTATCCATGAGATTTTGTGTTTTTCATTATTTTCCCGATTAAACTTTAGCTTTTCCTTGCCCTATTCTTTTGTAGGAAGAATTCTTATATTAAGGCACATATTCTTCATATGTCCAGGTTTCCTACATCGAAAGCAAACAATGTCAGAGGAAATATGGACATCCTTACCACTTTTAACTTTCTTCCACTTTTACTTATGCTTTGGTAAGCTTTGTGATTTGCTTGACAATTCATTGCTATCGTCACCAACTAAGCTTCCTCTTTCCGTATCTTTAGCTTTTAGAACGATCGTTTCACCTGCATCCAAAAGTCTTTGACTCAAACCTTGCTCGTAGGCAATGAGTGAGCCAATCAAATTATCAATAGAATAATCATTCAAATTTTTTGATTCACAAATAGCAACTACTTTAGCATCAAACTTATCTAGTAGACAATGAAGAATTTTGTTAACTTTTTCAAAATTTGAAAATTCTTTTCCTAAGGCATGCAATGATGTTATAATTTGAATGAACCTAGTGTACATGTCTAAGATCGTCTCATAAGGTTTCATGGAAAATAGTTCAAAATCATGCATTAACAAATTCAATTTAAATTGCTTAATTTCACTAGTGTCTTCGTATATGGTGTGCAATTTATCCCAAACTTCCTTACCAGTAGTGCACGTGAAAATTAACAAAAAATCATCAGAATTTAAAGCACAAAAAAAACAATTTAAAGACTTCGCATTCAATTGAGCATCTATTCGTTCTTCCTTACTCTATTGATTAAAAGGGATATCAATTTTAATTCCATTTAAAACTCGTGACGGTGAAGAATAACCATTTAAAATCATATGCCACATACGAAAATCAATTGATTGCAAGAAAATAGACATGCGAGTTTTCCAAAAATCAAATGACATATTTTCAAATAAAGGAGGTCTTGTGATTGAATAACCTTCCGCAAAATTACGATTAGCCATGGATTAAAAATTCAAAAGCTTTTAAAAACTTATTTTATGAAAATCGCTCTGATACCACTTGAAAGTTCGTTAGGGATGTTAGGCCCTCTTGAACTTAGTCCCAAGCTAATCAAGGGAGAGGTGAATTGGAAAACCTTAAAACCAAAGATAAAACTCCAACCAAAAACACCACAAACAAAGTGCGGAAGAAAAATAAATGTGGAAGCGATAATAAGAAAAGAACACACCGGATTTATAGTGGTTCGGTCAAACCTTGACCTACGTCCACTCCTTGGAGGCACCCCCCAAGTATTGCACTAAACTAGTGTCTCTCCTTTAACCCCCACGGCTAGGCGGAGAAGCCCTTACAAAATCACTTCCACCTTCCCCGGTGCGGCGGAGTCGCCGGGTCCTTTGACACCAAAGGGATCTTCATCTTTGGTGAACTTACCTCGAGACAAGCCTTGAATCCGATGGTACTAAGGTGTGAGTTCGCCAGAGCAATCGTGTGGATCCCCCACCACACTCCCTTGAGTTCCTCCCCCTCACAGGATCTTCTCCCTCTCAAACTCCACCCTTTCCTCTCTCCCTTTCAAGCTCTCTTTTCAAGTCTCCCCCACAAGAACAAAGCTCCAATGGTCGCCAAAGACACTTACAAAAGTTTTCATGCCATAGCTTAAATAGAAGCTCTCAAAACGAGCTCATTAATGCAAGTTGCCGACATTATCGTCCAGGATGATAGGCATATCATCCTGGCCGATCAGTACAAATTCAGCTCATCAGCTCGGAACGACTTGGGACGATCAAAAGAAAATTGGTTAAATCGTCCTGGCTGATATCACGATCGTCCATGCCGATTAGTTTAAAACTAATTTCAATCGTCCTGATCATCGCCCTGAACTCGAGCTGTCCGATGTAGATCGTCCAGGACATCGTCCTGGCCGATCAGGAGATCGTCCCGGATGATATGATCGTATCAATCAATCATTAATGCTTTCCAAAGATACCAGATCAATTTAGGCATAATTGAGTTAGATCGTCCTAGATGATAATAATATCGTCCTGTCCGATTTCCTAAAACAAAGAATTCCTAAACTGATTATGGCGGTTGATTCTTTCTGAATTGAGATTATCGTCCTGGATGATACACGTATCGTCCAGGCCGATATGTTAATGTTGGCTACCTTAATTAAGAATCCTTAATTAGACTTTTTGTTTTAAGCCTGATCGTCCAGGATGATGTAAATATCATCCTGGCCGATATGAGTAAAAATAGAAATTCTAAGTCTCTCAAGTGTGTGTGTGTGTAGGGTTACTTAGCATCAGTCTCTTTGACCATTACAAATAGACTCAAGAAGAGAAAAAAGCAAAGTACAGACTGACTCAACTTTAAACCTACGCAATCCTGAACTGGCTCCGTTTGTTGGTCCGATCTTTGATTCTTGAAACGTTAGTACAAAAGGCAGTTGAAGAAAAATAAAAAATGTTTGCTATCATCAAAATCATAAACCATTGATCCACAACAATTTTAACTTCTATATATGATTTTGACTGGGCTGAAATAAATAAAGTTATTAGAGCGACTGAACAAGTATGTCATTCGCCTAGGGTCTCCTTTTTAAACCAAAATGCATGGGTCATTCAACATGTCCTTAGAACATTTATTATTCCTAAAACTGGTGCCGCATTAACATTACTCACATTCTGTCCACTGTTACTTACCTTATCATGACTGGTTAACCTATAGATGAAGCCCAACTTATTATTGAATATATTCATGACCTTTCTGAAATTGGACATGTCTCTCATAAGAGGAAGAAAAATATTACTTTAGGACACCTAATGACCTATAAGGAGAGGTGCGGAGCAAAGAGATGAGTGTAATACCGCTTGTTCGCACTGAACGAAGAGAAAACTTTACTTAACGTGACGTTAGTTTTGGTTCGATCCACTATCATTTTGTAAGCGGATAGTTCACAGTGCTCATTAGAAAAAAAAACCGGAAAAGCCAACTCATCATTAAGAAAAGTATAATATTGTTCATGTTAATCCTCTACTTGAATTGCTTATCTACTTCACTCATGCTTTATTTTGAGTACTTTTTGGGATATATGATAATATAAGTGAGGATTCTGAGGGAGAAGGGGGAGCACATGCACCTGCTCATGGACCTAACTTTCAATAGATGATCCAGTGCTTTGACCAACTAGAGAGTCATTTTGATCAATGCTTTAATCAAATTCAGACTCACATATAACAACATATACATAATACCCGTAGGACATGGATTGGATTCGAGGTTAGTTCAACTCGGTGAACACTAATATGGCTATGATGAATAACTATTTTTCTATCTTCAACCAGCCACATCCTCCAAAATAGGGCCCCTCAGATCTATATATATACTTTTTGAGTGTTGTATTTGCTAGTCCTTTAAGATGTGAAGTGATGATTTATATGTTGTGTTTGTTTAGTATTTTTTGTACTTTTCATTTGTTCTAGTTTTTGTTCTTGTTTTTATGTTATATTATTTTTGAGTTTTATGTATTGATATCAGTTGTGCTTCATTGTATCATTTTTTTTATATCAACAAAAAATATTTTATTTTGTTTAGTTGATTTTATTATCTATTTGAAATTTTAGTTTGTCTATATGATAATCCCGTCTTAATTGATCTAAAAAGTGTTATAAAAAGAACTACATTATAAAAATTAATTTCATTAGGAAATCTAAAATTTTCAAAAATATAAGTTAATTTATAACTCAATCAAGTTAAGGGTGTCAATCTCATGTTCTTTTTAGGCATACATAATTTTAATATTATTATTGCAATTTTGATATCTTAATATTTATTATTTCTCTTTTCAATATAATTATCTTTATACTTAGAGAATTTTGAGTTTTTAGATTATTATTGATTTTTAAAAAATTAATTAAAAATTTTGAGAATTGTACAAGTGTATAAAAATCGAAAGAATGGGCAATAGTTTATAAATTGAAAAGAGGCAAAAAATTAGCCCACATACAAAAAGATGCATAAAGTGTGCCACAAATATTTAAAAAAAGATGCGCAATATCGCCAAACAAGTGTATTGAAAATATTCTTTCCCCTAACTTTTAATCTTCAATTTCAAATCAATCCAATGTTCAATTATATTTTATATTAGAATTTGACTTTAATTAATCTTTATTTTATCACTTTTGTAATAATTATCCTTATCTAATTGTCTAAATTGTTTCATGACCTTACTATATTTATCTTGTCTATGTTATATTTTAATTTAAATATTATGAATATTTATTTTTTTCTAATAAATATTAATCTTGTTATTGCAATTATAATTCAATCTCTTTCAAAATCAATTATCAAAGATTTCTCATATGACTTCTTACATTTCTTTTGTTTTTTCTTCTTCCTTCTTTTTATTGTTATTAAAAAGGAGGAGAAATAATATTTTTTTTTATTTGTTTGTATTTAGTTTTTAGTGTTTGTTAGAGTTATTTTAATTTTTTAATTTTCTATTTTTCTGTTTGAAGTGTTTTTGTTATTATTTGGAGTGTTTTGTGGTTTTATGAAAAATTTAAAAAAAAAAGATTTATAGTAAATAGAAATTCCCTTATATTCACATGGTTACTCATTTAGGGGAAGTTAAGGAGAAATTTAGAATTTTTAATTTTATTCAAATAATAATTATTTTGTCATCATAAAAAAAGGGAAGATTGTTAAGATAATTGCTACTTAGTTTTGCATATTTTGATATTCTTGCAACTTGTATATTTTTTATGATTTAAAATATTATTACTTTGATTATTATTTCTCCTAACATATTTTGGAAGAATTGTTTTACTCTTGTGTGTAATAATATTTTAGGAAATTCATACTCTAGATTCTTAAAGACTTCAAATCAAGATCAGTTTAGAGTTTATAATTGAAGTATGTATTTTTCATTTTATTGAGTCTGAGAGAGTGTTATTATAATTGAGTAACTAAGCACACAGACACCGGGGGAGAGTTTAAAATTCATATTTCTTTAATTAATCATACTGTACGATATAACTTCGTACGGGATGATCTGATCAGTTATTTTTCCTGACAAGTAGTTAAACAGAATAGAAATGAATATTTTTTTCTAAGTATGGATCGTACGGGACGATTCTAGCTTCGCTTAAGGATGAACATCTCATCTATGTTCTCTCATGAAGATTGTACGGAACGATCCTAACTTCGTACAAGGACGAACATCTCGGGTCTGATTTAGCATGAAGATCATACAAGACGATCCTAACTTTATACAAGGAAGAACGTCTTGGGCCTATTTTTGCACAAAGATCATACGGTATTATCCCAGCTTTGTACAAGGATGAACGTCTCAGGTCTGTTCTCACACAAATTTTTTTTTAAGTATGGATTATACGGGACAATTCTAGTTTCATACAAGGACGAACGTCTCGGGTCTGTTCTCGCTCATTTCATCCCAGCATTTCATATAGACGAATTTTAAAATTTTATAACTGTTTGTCCCGGATGAACCTGGTTCATACCGGTATGAAATGATTTCATATTGATTCATAACAGGTTCGTATACAACAGTATTTGAATTATTCATACGTACAAACATACGATCGTACTGTATGATTGTACACGCTGTAAATTGAAAAACTTAAATTTTGGATAGTTTTTTATGTCTTTTGTATAAAAGGTCCATTAAAGACTGATGTTAAAAATCTTTGCTTTGTGATTTTTCAAGAGCTATTAAAGGAGAAAGTGTTTAAGTGAGATTTCTTGCTAGTGGAGTGTTAAGGATTCATAAGGTTACTCAAAGGTAAAGATCTCTAAGTGTTTTGTGTTTTTCACTCTTTCTCTTATCTTTCTAGATTGCTCATGAGAAGATCTTTAAAGAATATCCAGTTATCTACCGACACTTGGAGAGTGTGAACAGTCGAAGGTTCTCTGCCGACAGTTGGAGGGTGTGAATGGATGACGATTCTCTGCCAACACTTGGAGATTGTAAACAGCCGAAGGTACTCTGCATACACTTGGAGGGTATAAAAGGATGAAGGTTCTCTGCTAACACTAAGAGGGTGTGAAAGGACGAAGGTTCTCTACCGTATCGAGGATAAGTAGAAGAGAGTTTTGTAAAGGCTTCTCTACCTTGCTGTTGGGGCAAAAGGAGAGTCACTTTTGGTAATAGTACAATATATGAAGAGGGAGTCTTCAGGGAGTGAATGTAGGTCATGTTTGACATAACCATTATAAATCTTTGTGTCGTTTAAATTTTTGTTGCTTACTTACTTCATATTTTAATTCCATGGTTGAAAAGTTTTATTTTTTAAACTTTAATTAACTTGCTATGATCATTAATAGGTTTCAAATTTTAAAATACAAGATAATTTTTAAATTTACCAATTCACCCCCTTCCCCTCTTGGTTAGCCTTGGGACATAAGCTTAGATTTAACAACCTATTCAAGATTCAATAAGATTCAACACTTTAGTCTCTAAAAACTCTCATCATAATCAAATAATCAGATGAAAGTAACTAACTTGTAGTCAATATTTTCTAAGACGAAAAAAATTGATAAAATTCTTTCATAAACTTTTTTGTAATAACTAATCATTCCTAGAAAGCTATGCATATCAAATATAGTAGTAGGTCTTGGTTACTCAACAATAGCATGTATTTTTTAAGGATTTATAGAAATACCAACACTACTTATCCTGTGCCCCATAAATGAAATACTCCTCAGCTAGAATTCACAATTAAAAAATTTGGCATACAATTGATGTTGCCTTTAAGCCTCCATAATAGTCTTTAGATAAACCACATGTTCCTCCTCAAAAGTTGAATAAACTAGAATATCATCTATAAATATGATCATATATTGAATTGAAAACTCCCTCTAAACTTATATCAGGTCATTCCTATAGATACTCAGCTACCTTGTGTCCAGTCTGATCACATCAAAAATATTATCTTATCATCCTATAGCACTAAGCAAAGTGTCTCCTATAACAACGCTGATACACAAGTGCCCCACTAATAAAATGACCAAAACCACCATAACTTGACATACTGCCACCACCTATGACTAACATATGTGGTCCAATTATCTTCGAATCTCCAAGTCCAAACCTACTCATTTTTCCATAAAATATATTACTATATACCTCACTGCCAAATTTCTTCCTACTAGCATCCCATTATTATTAAATAACCAACATATAAATCTTAATCAAGTGTGCCCTCTCCACCAATTTAGAGAAATCAATAATGTGAAACATAACTAATGACTATCTTAGACTATCTTGGAGCCCTCTTAGATATTTGTAGCACTTTTCTCAGAAGTTTTAATTAGTTATGGATCATATATACTTAGCTATTGTAGTGAACTCTACCTTGTACTATATGGCTATCCTGCTCCCCTGAGCAAGCCTTTTTTTTATATCTACTGCCATATAGATGGAGGTTCAATCCATGCTTTGGAAACATCAATAAACTCATCCAAACTAGTTTGGGAGTTTAGCCTCCCCTAAAACTATCACGCCCCAAAATCTAAATTGAGAGAATTGCATCTTTTTATCCTCTAAATATCAACCAAAGTTTGCTAATTCACCAAAAAAATATAAATAATAAAAATATATAAATACATTACTATTCACCAAATATGTATACTTTAATATAAAATTCCTAAATACTTTATATAATAATAATAATTTTCAACCAAAAAAATCAGCACTAATACAATATATCATGATTACAAAAGAAACAACAAAAACATAAACCTAAATCTATAGACCAGATCCACCACACTCAAGTAGTTCATTTCCCTCACTTAAAAGCATGTAAAATAACATAATTAGCACATAGCCCAGCAAACAACCAATATGTACAACTGAAGTCAATACATTAAACATAAAAAATAACCACATAACTACAAGAACATGTAGCAGTTAATGTATAATATAATTTCTATATTATATTATATTATACATATCAGTCAAATGCTCACCATATATGATATGTTCATAGTAGTACCCCTTTCAATTTAGCTACATGTCAATCACTTAATCCTATCATCAGTCAATTTATCTTATCTATCATATGTTATATTTATCATCTATCATATTTATCATATCATATAAATAATAATGTATTTTATAATGTATGCATAATAATATTGAATTCAATAAGGTTGAACATCCAACTTTAAATTGATGTTTTCATCCTTCAATTTATCATCCATCTGTCTTATTAATTCATTATCATCAGTCAATAATATATTTTAATTTTTTTAATTGCTTATTTAATAGGTGGCTTTTAATAAATCAATGAAGAGTTGTCACTCTCTACCTTTCAGGGTAATCAATCAATAACTTATAGGCTAACATCCAAGATTACACCAAAAATATTTTATTTTATGAAAAGCTTATCGACCCACCTTCATGTATATTTTATTATCATTTTAAGAGCCAACTCATATTATTTATAGTATTGACAACTAGCCTTGCTTGCTTACATGCAAATGCTTGATATATCAGTCTTATCATTTTCTCTATGTAATTCAATATTCAATTCTATGTATGATATATAAAATGCAAAGAAATATATATATATATATATATATATATATATATATATATATATATATATATATATATATATATATAATATATATATATATTATTCATTAATTTTAAAAATATATAACTATCAATTTACCTAGTAAAATTTTTATATAAATTATTCAAAATATTCAAAATGATGATATCTATCATTAGAATGACAAATATCAACTTTTTATCACTTTGAGGAGGAAGAAATATACCAAACTCAAAATTATTGAAAATATAAATAGAGTAGAGGTCACTTACACTATTTAGAATAACTTTCATACTAGGAGCAACAAATAAAAAAGCCTCAAAAGACTTTCTCTCTCCCCTCTCTCTTCCTTCTCTTCTCCTTCTTCTTTCTTTTGTTCTTAATAGCAATGGTATAAGGGAAAGGGTGTGGGCTACTCTTGTATCTTATTTAATCAAAATTTCATTTTCTTTTGGATTAGTTTTTTTATGCCTGATCAGTTCAACAGATCTTTAACAAAATGTGTAAATGATATATATTTACTTCTCTATGCCACATATATTCATCTATGCAACTCTTGTTCATGAATGCATATGCCACTTAAAATTCATTCTACAACTATGTTTATAATTTAATTCTTCCAACAACCATGCTATGATACCAGTTTGTCAAGCCCTAGAATTTAAATAGGAAGAATTGCATATTTTCTTACTCTAAACATCAACCAGAGCATACCAATTCACTTATATATATATATATATATATATATATTCTCCACTTTAATTGAGCATATTATCTAAGGAGATATAATTAATTAAATAGGTTTGCTCTTATAGGTGGTCTACAACCCAGGATTAAAATAAACCCTACCTTAATTCTTTTCTAAGATAAGGTAAGAATTTGAGGATGCATACCTGCCTTTTTAATATACATAAATTAGTTTTATAATCAAAAGTTAAGTGCATATTCTGAATACCCATAGGGTGGATTAAATATTCCTTATGTATTTGATTGAGAAAATAAATCTCTTAATTTAGTTTTTGAATTGGGATGATAAATGAATATTCTCTTCACCCTTTAGGTGAATTGCATATTCCCTATGATGTGTTTGATTATGAAAATAAATTGTAGTTTCTTTTTTTAAAATTGATAGTAAAATGTTAATCTATAATTTGGGGTGGTATAATGTTAAGCTATGCATATTTGAATAAAACATACTAATTAATATATTCAAAAGTTAAACCATATGTATTATTAATAATTTCATGATCAAATTTAGAGTAATAAATGGTATATCATCCAAAGAGAAGAAATTATCATTTATTATCCATCACTTGAGCATGATTATAATGACAATATATGATTTTAATTTTCACAAATGACTAATATTTCCCATTTTCTAATTAAGAGCTAAATAGAGTGAGGTTTGATTTATCTGGGGTCTTAAATCTCTTACGAAGGCAAGCCTTCATAATTAATTATATGGTAAGAAGATTAAGCTTACTACAGATACTCTCAATTAGAATAATGGTAATAAATTTATTTAGAATTTTAAGGAGTGATATGAAAGGAATAAGGTGGGAATTTCAATAGGAAATGGATCAATTTTGGGCACTTATTTTAGAGGCTAAAGGATTGGAGAGTTTAAATTTCATTTTGGATCAATGTTGGGGACTTATGATTTTGGGTCTGCCCATATCCTAAATCTAAGTTAGGAACTAAGTGATGGTGACCCAAACCTAACTAATAAAATGCAAATCTTGGCATACCTAGGCTTGGATTAGAGAGTTAGCTAAACCACCTAGGTGTTTTAAAATCTTGAGTCTGATCTTATGATAGATAGGCAATGTTTATTGTTTAAGTTTTTGAGAATTTGGGGCTCACATCTAGTGAAGATCCTAATTGACCTCTTTACTTATATAGGGTAATTATGCTTAATGCAATTACTATTTTTTATTTTAAATTATTTTCTAATATAAAGCATGTTGATTGATCTTATATGTATAAATTGTGTGATAAATTTTAAAAATTAGGCTTAAAAAAATTTCCCTAGAGATGCACAATTTTAAAGTTTGTGAGGGTTGTTAAACCCTTAAAAATTATTCTCGAGGCTAACCAACAGGGGGTGAATTGGTTATTTTAAAAATTGCTTAATAAAAATTGAAAACCTCTTAATGTTGAAGTAGAACTAATTTCACAATAACAAAATTAGATATTTCAAATACATATCAAATCACAGAAAAATGTGGAAACTAAAATGAGAAAAGTAAATAAAAATTACATACCAAAATTTATAGTGGTTCGGTCAACTTGACCTACGTCTATTTATTGGAGATTCCCTCTCCAAGTATTACACTAAATAGAAGTGACTTTCATTTTTCTTCTACATCAAGATGAAGAAGCCCTTTTAAAATCTTTCCACTGACCCAGTGAGATAGAGAACCATGAATTTTTTTACTCCCTCTTGGAGTAGGCAGAGAACTTAAAAATCCTTTTTCACCATCCTGGTGAAGGTAACTTGAGAATCCTTTTACTCCCTCTTGGAATAGGCTGAGAACCTTGAATCTGATGTTAATGGAGGTCTCCCCTATAGCCACCAAGGAACAAAAGAAGTAACTTGAAGAAGACAAAGAACACCTTTCTTGGAGAAACCTTTGTGAATCACTTATAACTCCCCCTCATAAGGATCTCTCTCTCAAGATCTCCCTCTTCCCTTTCTAAGCTCTCTCAGATATCCTCGACAGTAAAGATTTACTCAAGGGTTAATATAATTTCTTAAATTGAAAGCCTCTGAAAGAAGCCCAAAATTTTAATTCTACATTACTGATCATTCAGTATGATCGATAGATCATCCTATACGACTAAAAAAATAGCCCTTTCAGCCATGACAAACTGCACTTTCTTGTATGATTAGTTCAAGAGAAATAGGTTGATTGTCCAGATAATTATAATATCATCCTAGACGATTAGCTTAAATATATTGATCTTCATCTAATATGATACACAGTGATGCCTAATCATCCACATACTTCTCTATTATTTAAGATGAAAAGGGGCAATCATCCTAGATGATTAGTTAAAAATTATGGTATTCATCTGATATGATAGGTTGCGATCCCTTATCATCCCAACATGTTCTCTATCATCAAGGATAGTCATCACCAATCATTATATATAATTGTATTGAATTAAGTTATACCATAATTATTTCCCTAATCATAGGATTAATTTATACATGATTGTCCTGAATCTTTTAGGATGATGTATATTGTCCTGTACAATTAACAACAAAATTTGAAAACCAAAATATTGCCTAAATTATGATTGGCAGTTGTTTGTCACAATATGAACTGATCGTCTTGAATGATACGGATCATTTAGTATGATTCATTTAATTATTCTTAATGAATTGGGATGCCCTAATCTGGGTTTATATTTTTAACTGATCATCAAGTATGATCTGAAATCATCCTGTATGATTAAGTCAAAAATAGAGAATTTTCTAACTCACCAAATTTCTCCCCTTAAGTGTGTGTGTGCAAGGCTACTTAGCTTGGGGTCCACCAGATACATGTTTTGACTCAAGAAAAGTAAAAAGTACATTAAAATTGGAATTATAGATAGACTCTACCCTAGTCTACCTGATCTTGAGCTCAATTGCATTGCAAGTGATCTTGTGGATCTGAAAGGTTAGTAAGTATGTCAAACAAAATAGATAAGTAATAGTAGTAGTTGTAATGAAATAATAATTTTTGTTATCATCAAAATCACAGTAATGGGATCCAGATTTGTAACAATCCCCCCCTTTTTTATGATGATAAATATTATTGTTTAAAATTTCAAATCAAGCAAGGAACTTTTTTTATTAAGGGAAAAACATGATAAATTAAAAAATAGCTATAAAACAAAGTAAATTCCACTAAAACATAAGCAAACAACACACAACACACTACTCTCCTTTTTGACATCATAAGAAAGAGGAAACAAGAAAAACACTAAATAGAACAAAGTATATAAAAGAGGACCAATACAAATACAGAAACAAACACTGACAAACTACAAAAAAGAAGAACCCTAATCAGGTGGAGGTAGTGGTGGCTGTAAGTATCGGTGAAGAAAAGCAAATTGCATGCCAAACTAGGTCATATCTTGTTCATGCTGTTGTTTCTGCTAGGCAATATAGTTTTCAAAATGAGTCATATCCTCTGCATGTTGCTACTCCTATGTAGCTACGTAGGAGTCAAACCTATCCTCCCACTAGTCAAAACCTATAAACTGTTGCAACCCATGGCCCCGAGTTTAAGATTTTGATGATGCCAAATAATGAGTGACTTGGAACTGCTTTTCATTGCTTATTATTTTATTTGTTATTTTCCTTGAGCACTAACATTTCAGGAAGATCACAAGTGACTCAGGAAGAAAGGAAGACTCAAGACCGGGTAGATTAGGAGTACGAGTCAAACATTGTATTTTTCCATTTATTGTATTTTTTACTTTATTGAGTCTGGCCACAAAATGCGAAAGAGTAAGAGCAACCATGCACACACACAGGGGGATAATTTTTTTTTAACTGAAAATATAAGTAAAATTCTTCTCTGGAGATCGTACTGTACGATGTTATTTCGTACCGTACGATCCAAGCTATGTGGGCAAATCTGTGAATAGATCGTACTGTACGAAGTACTTCGTACTGTACGATATGTTCAGATCCAAAAACCCTAGCCGTGTCTTAATTTGAGGAAGTGATTTTTGCGCCGTTCGTACTATACGAACTTGTTCGTACTGTACGATCTGTATTAAATACTTACTTAAATTAACACGTGATTAGTGCACGTAATCAAGGCCTAATTGAGATTTGAACATCGTACTGTACGAATATGTTCGTACTGTACGATGGGTTTCAAATACTTACTTAAATTAACCCGTGATTAGTGCACGTAATCAAGGCCTAATTGAAATTGAACATCGTACTGTACGAACTTGATCGTACCATACGATGAACAGAGACGAAGTATGATCGTCCCGGATATCGTCCGGTACGATCTCTTGGTTTTTGTCACATCGTACTGTACGATGTCAATCGTACCATACGATGAACAGAGACGACATCCGATCGTCCAGACCATCGTCCTGTACGAATAGTATGTTGTTGAATCGTACCGTACGATATTGTATCGTACAGTACGAATTGTTTTTGTACTGTTCGTACACCTTCGTACCAGGACGACGGCTGTTTATGAAGATCGTACTGTACGATGATGAATCGTACTGTACGAACAGTAACGGCTAATTTTGAATTCAGAGGTTTTTGGAGCCTTTTTTAGATGCCAATCAAGTTCTTTTTGAAAAAGATTGTTAGAGAGGGTGAACGTGATTAGAGAGGGGATTCCAAGGGAGAAAACTCAAGAGAAATTCTTGAGGGTTGAAAGGTAGGAGGAGGTGAGCGTTGTGAGGGAGAAGAGGTGTGAGGGAGATCACACGGTTGCTCCAAGCTCGCTGCATCTTGCTCCTCCTGTGGCCCGAGAAGGATTTGAGGGAGGATCTCCAAGGGAAAGGCCTGTCTGCATCCGTTACCTCGAGGTTCTCTGCCTTCTCCAGGAGGGAGAAAAACGAGAAGGTTCTCTGCCGTCGCCAGGAGGGCGAAAACAGAGTTTGGTCTTCCGCCACGCCGGGTTGGTGAAAGGGAGGTTTGTACAGGCTTCTCCGCCTTGCCAAGGGGGGCAAAAGGAGAACTATTTTTATAGTGAAAATCCCGGAGTGGAGGACTCCGGGGAGTGGACGTAGGTCATATTTTGACCGAACCACTATAAAAATCTTGGTGTGTTCTTTCTTTATCATTGTTTACTTTTTGCTTGCACTTTAATTTTTCATATCTATTGCACGTGGTTTTTTGGTCAAGTAAAATTGCATTGATCTTTATTTTAATATTTCAAAAACCAACAAAAATTAGAACTCTTGTTTAGGGTTTATTTTTTTATTAAGAGAAAACTTTTTACAATTCACCCCCCCTCTTGTCGTTTAGTAATTTCAATTGGTATCAGAGCTTGTTTTTCAAAAATAGTGTTTTAGAAAACCTTGAAAAAACGATCATGTCGAATTTTGGTAATCGTAACACTGCGGAGGGTTATTCAATAACTCGTCCACCACTTTTTGATAACATACCGTTTGATTTTTGGAAAATTAGAATGTCTACATTTTTGCAATCTATAGATTACCGCATGTGGATGTTAGTTAATGATGGGTATGTTGCACCGTTTAAAACTGTTAATGGTTTGAAAACCCCTGTACCGTTTAATGAATGGAGCAATGAGGATAGGGAATTAGCCCAACTGAATGCTAAGTGCTTAAACTGTTTCTTTTGTGCATTGAAATCTGAGGATTATATGAGAGTATCTACTTGTGCTTCTGGTAAGGAGATTTGGGATAGACTGTGCATTACATACGAAGGAACAAACGAAGTAAAACAGTCTAGGCTTAACATTTTACTGCATGATTATGAATTATTCCGTATGAAACCTAGCGAAACAATTTCTGACATGTACACTAGGTTCACCCAAATTGTGACATCCTTGCATGCTTTAGGTAGAGAAATTTCAAATTCTGAGAAAGTAAATAAAATTCTTAGATGTCTGCCTAGTTCCTATGATGCTAAGATAACTGCTATCACTGAGTCCAAAGATCTTAATGTTTATTCTATTGATAACCTCCTCGGGTCACTCATTGCATACGAGCAAGGAGTGAGCCAAAGGCAAAGTGATGCAGGTGAAAAGAAAAAGGAGCGGACGGTGGCATTAAAAGCTAGCAACTCAGAAAGTGAAAGCTCTGCAGGGGAGGAAGACGATGAAATAGCATTGATGACCCGACAGTTCAAAAATTTTCTGAAGAGAAAACAGAAGCGTCATCAAAACAGCTGGAATAAAGGTAAGAGCTCAAGGTCCAATAAGGTTTCATCTGATACAATTTGCTTTGAGTGCAGGAAGCCAGGTCACCTACGAGCCGATTGTCCTAATCTGAAAAGTCAACCAGCAAAGGAGAAAGGAGATGACAAAGGTAAATACAAGAGAGGAAAGACCAAGACACAGAAAGCTTTTTGGGCCGACTCTGCCTCAGAATCATCAGAAGAAGAAGCAGAGGAGGAGGTAACAAATCTGTGTCTTATGGCTAATGATAACCTTGATCATTTGGATCAAGATGAGGTATGTCAACTCTCTTATGATGAATTATTGCTTATTTCTGAGAATATTCATGACTCTTATAGAAAACTGAAGAAAATGCATGCTAAACTTAATATTGAATTTAGTTCCTTACAAATTGAGCATGCTAACTTAGTTAAAGAAAATTCTGATTTAGATAAAGATCACATGTCACTTCTTGATGAGTATGATGCATTAAATAAGAAGCATATTGATCTAATTGAAGCGCATGAATCCTTGAAAACATCACATATTGAACTAGATGTAGAGTATGAAAAACTAACTGCACTTGCATTAGAAGTAGACCATAGTGAGCACTTGCTATTGATAGAAGTTGATGGATTGACCGCTCAAAATAAAACGTATAGTGAAAAGATAAAAGAACTAGAAATGAAATTGCATCACTCACAGTAGGCCATCCTAGAAAACCTCCAACACAGCATACATCACAAAACCTTAGGAAGAGGCACCATCACACTCATAGATTAGTGAACCCATTTCCTGGTGTTAGGTGCTTCTCTTGTGGCATGTTAGGTCACATAGCCCGCACATGCACAATTCACCATAGGACACACTTAGTGTGGAGACCTAAATTGCATCCATCACAGCATAACATGCATACATCTCATTCATACAAACATAAGGTGGAACCCAAACTCACTTGGGTTCCCAAATCTAATCTTTGAATGAAATTGTAGGGATGCTCTCACAAAAGACCTAGTGAGAGCATGTGGTACCTGGATAGTGGCTGCTCGCGTCACATGACTGGAGATATGAAGAAGTTCATCCTATTGGAGACCAAAACTGGAGGCAAAGTAACGTTGGGAGACAACACTACCAGGAAGGTGATAGGCTCAGGTATCGTTGGTAATGCTAAGAACTTTATAATTGAAAATGTTTTACTAGTTGATGGTTTGAAACATAATTTACTTAGCATTAGTCAACTGTGTGACAAAGGTTTTGATGTTAAATTTTTTACTGATAAATGCCTGATTAATTTATTTGGTGAAACAATTTTAGAAGGAAAACGAATGAACAATGTTTACATGTTAGACCTTGATCGTGTAGATAACTCAAAATCATTTTGCTTGAAAACAATAGTTGATGATTCGTGGCTATGGCATAGGAGACTGTGCCATGCTAGTATGAAAACTCTTAGAAACATCACTCAGAAAAACCTAGTTAGAGGTGTACCTAAATTAGAATTCACCAAGGATCACTTATGTGATGCTTGCCAACAAGGAAAACAAGTCAAATCATCCTTTCACTCAATTAGAGACGTGATCACCTCTAGGCCACTAGAAATTCTACACATGGACTTATTTGGACCCGTTAGTACAGCCAGTCTAGGTGGAAAGAATTATGGGTTTGTGATTGTAGATGACTTCACTAGATTTACTTGGGTAAGATTCTTAGCACACAAGAATGAGTCTTTTGAGGAATTTAAAATTTTCTCCACATGGATACAACGAAAATTAGGTTGTGAGATATCAACAATCCATAGCGATCATGGTGGAGAGTTCCAAAATGAAAGATTTGAGTCATTCTGCCAAGAGATAGGAATAGAGCACAATTTCTCAGCTCCAAGAACACCCCAACAGAATGGCGTAGCAGAAAGGAAAAATAGAACCTTGGTAGAAGCTGCTAGGGCAATGTTAGCGGAGTATACCCTTCCTAGATATTTTTGGGCAGAAGCAGTCAACACAGCCTGTTATGTTTTGAACAGAGTAAACATTAGATCGAAGCTGAATAAAACTCCGTATGAACTCCTTAAGGGTAGGACACCAAACCTTTCACATTTACATGTCTTTGGGTGTAAGTGCTTCATCTTAAATAATGGTAAACATCCCTTAGGAAAATTCGATCCCAAATCTGATGAGGGTGTCTTCTTAGGCTATTCTTCTGTAGGTAAGGCCTATAGAATTTTTAACAAGAGAACCCTGGTAGTAGAAGAATCCACACATGTGGTATTTGATGAATCTGATATGCCCTCAGAAACTAAAATTGAAGATGATGAAATAGAGGCAATTCAAGGAGTAGAGACTATGACCTTAGAAGAGAGGGTCGAATCTCAGGAAGACTTGCCTAGAGAATGGAGATATTCTTCTAGTCATCCTAAAGAGTTAATTTTAGGTGACCCTTCAGAAGGTGTAAGAACTAGGCATGGACTTAGGAAAGAGGTTAGTCACTCAGCTTTCATCTCTATGATAGAACCTACAAGTATAGATCAAGCCTTAGGAGATGAATTTTGGATTCTAGCAATGCAAGAAGAGCTGAACCAATTCACCAGGAATGATGTTTGGGAGTTAGTTAAGAGACCTAAGGAGCAGAGTGTTGTTGGAACAAAATGGGTCTTCAAGAATAAGGTGAATGATTCAGGAACAATAATAAGGAATAAAGCAAGGCTAGTAGCTAAGGGGTACAACCAAATTGAGGGAATAGACTTTGAAGAAACCTTTGCCCCGGTTGCTAGACTAGAAGCCATAAGAGTGCTCTTAGCTTTTGCTTGCTTCAAGAACTTTTAGTTATATCAAATGGATGTAAAGAGTGCTTTTTTGAACGGGGTAATTAAGGAAGATGTTTACGTTGAGCAACCCCCCGGATTTGAAAGCTCACAATTTCCAAACCATGTATACAAATTAAAAAAGGCACTATATGGATTAAAGCAAGCACCTAGAGCATGGTATGAAAGACTTAGCTCATTTCTTTTGGATAGAGGTTTTCAAAAGGGTAGTGTAGATACTACTCTCTTTTTACAAAAAGTTAAAGAAGAAATTCTCATTGTTCAAATATATGTGGATGACATCCTGTTTGGATCCTCGGATAAAAATTTATGCGATGAATTTTCAAAAACAATGAGTAATGAGTTTGAAATGAGCATGATGGGAGAGCTTAACTACTTTCTTGGCTTTAGTGTGAAACAAATGGAAAATGGAACCTTTCTTAGCCAATCAAAGTACATTAAGGATATTTTAAAGAAATATGAAATGGATAGTGCAAAACCCATGAACACCCCAATGAGTTCGACAATCCAATTAGATAAGGATCCTAGTGGAAAATCAGTAGATCAGAAAAAATATAGAGGAATGATTGGATCACTTCTTTACTTGACTGCCAGTAGACCGGACATCATGTTTAGTGTATGCCTTTGTGCCCGTTTCCAAGCCGATCCTAAAGAGTCTCACCTAACTGCTGTTAAAAGGATTCTTAGATATCTACTAGGCACACCAAACTTAGGAATTTGGTATCCCAGACACAGCACTTCCTTTGAAATCCTTGGGTACTCAGACTCTGACTTTGCAGGATGTAGGATAGATAGAAAGAGCACCTCTGGTACCTGTCAATTCATCGGACAATCATTAGTTTCTTGGTCCAGTAGGAAGCAAAACTCAGTAGCACTTTCCACAGCCGAGGCAGAATATATTGCAGTAGGAAGTTGTGTTGCACAGGTACTATGGTTAAAACAACAAATTCTTGATCTTGGACTACCTGTTGGAACCATCTCGATCATGTGTGACAACACAAGTGCAATTTGTATCTCGAAGAACCCAATTCAGCACTCCCGAACAAAACACATAGACATTAGACATCATTTCATTAGAGATCACGTCGCTAAGGGAGATATAGAATTACATCACGTCGCTACAGAAGATCAATTGGCAGACATATTCACAAAACCATTAGCGTTTGACACCTTTAGCACCTTGAGGACTAGATTAGGTGTCATAGATATAAATGCATAATATAAAAAAAAAAAAAAAAAAAAAAAAAAAAAAAAAACTTTAGGGCTGCTCCTGATCACCACACACTCACCACACCAAAATTCACACTGACTGTTCATCGTACTGTACGATCTATATCGTATTGTACGACGTATCACAAATCTAGCGTCCACCAATAGGCAGAATTCAGCTCTGTTGATCGTACTATACGATACCCATCGTACTGTACGATTATCGTCCCGCAATATTACCTACCGTACTGTACGATCCACATCAGCACAACGGACAAATTCGAGTTAAAGCGCGCTGGTACGATATTTATTATGTATCGTACTGTACGATCCACGTATTCGTACAGTACGAAACTTTTGGTCAAAAGTCGTACTGAGAACCTCGGGACGATCGATATTCGTCTGATCGTACTGTACGATAACTATCGTACTGGACGATTTGACCTCTTTTTCCGAAACGACCGGTCAGGATATTAATTGTATTTCGTACTGTACGATCTCCTGTTCGTACTGTACGATCTCCGGAAAATTCTATATAAACCCTTGCATAGGCTGTTAAATTCATTCACCTATCTTCCCTCTCAGCCTTCCACTAGTTTTCGTGCCTTCCTACAATGTCTAAGCGAGGTCGGATGACTGCCGGAAGCTCATCCTCATCTAGTCGTCAACCCGATCGCTTTCTGAATAGCGAAAATGAGGAAGCCTACTACCGCTACAAGGCTTGCAAAATCTCGCCCTCGAAAATGCTAAATCAAGCCGCTCTAAATTTCGAGGTAATGGGCCTCTTTGCCTCCACTACCTTTCAATTCCTACTTACCCTTGCGTTCCCTTACAACTCTGAACTCCTTTTTGAATTCCTCGCAAATCTCACCTACACAGTAGATAACACCACTTTTCACTCCCTTGTTTGTGGCCGCCCTATGGAAATAACTAGAGCCGACATCGCCCAACATATTGGGCTGTCCACTGAAGGACCTATGGTTCGCTCGTTTCTAACTGATGATTTTGATTGGAGCGATGTAAATAGAGTCCTTAGGAACACTGTTTTTCATCAACACCAGCCCCTAGTCCATTCCTTAAACCGCAATGCCCGTATAATTCAACATGTCCTTCGAACCTCTATCATACCCAAAGGTGGCGACCGCATCAATCTGACCCCTACCCTGTCAGTCGCTACCTACCTCATTATGTCCAATATTAAGTTTGATGAGGTCGATTTGATCAGCAACTATATTAGGCACATGACTTTTGTTCGTCTTCCCACCACTCGACGGAAATAAAATCTGGCTCTTGGTCACCTCATAGGATATATCCTCTACCATAAATATCAATTAACCTATCCTGCTGAACCCGATATGCTTCCTATTTTCTATACGGATGCTTCCTTCCGTATCCTCTTTCATCGGGGACATGAGCCTGAAGAACCCGTCTTTGACGAAGAAGAAGGAGAAGATGCACCAGCCGCAGCTCCAGCTCGACCCCGACGCCATGCTGCACCCCGAGCACCTGCACCAGCACCAGCTCCTCCACTCCCAAATGATGATCTAGTCGCCCGCTTCGACCAGCTGCAGACCCGCCTCGACATGCACATTCAGGAACAACATCAGCAACACGAGGCTGATATGCGATGGTTTGGCGAGCGTTTTACTGCGATTGATCACCGCTTCGACACTTTATTTCAATACTTTCAGCCAAATCCACCTCCACCTCCACCTGATCAGGACCCGTCTGACTAGATTGTCTATGTATGCATTGTAGTCTTTTCTATTTTTTCTGCTTTTGAGCTTTTAGTGGCTCCTCCTTTTTGTGCTGTCAAAAGGGGGAGAAGTTTGTTGTAATGCCTTTTTATCTAAATACAGTTTCTTTTGTGTTGTTTCCTACCTGCTTGTAGTTTTTTTTCTTCTTCCCTTCTTGTGTTTAATTTTTTTTAAAAAAAATAAAAATAAAAAAAAAAACAAAAAATAAAAAAAAAACACAAAAGAAATATTTATCTTTCTTACTTGCAACAAATTATTTGACATCATCAAAAAGGGGGAGATTGTTGCAACCCATGGCCCCGAGTTTGAGATTTTGATGATGCCAAATAATGAGTGACTTGGAACTGCTTTTCATTGCTTATTATTTTATTTGTTATTTTCCTTGAGCACTAACATTTCAGGAAGATCACAAGTGACTCAGGAAGAAAGGAAGACTCAAGACCGGGTAGATTAGGAGTACGAGTCAAACATTGTATTTTTCCATTTATTGTATTTTTTACTTTATTGAGTCTGGCCACAAAATGCGAAAGAGTAAGAGCAACCATGCACACACACAGGGGGAGAAGTTTTTTTTAACTGAAAATATAAGTAAAATTCTTCTCTGGAGATCGTACTGTACGATGTTATTTCGTACCGTACGATCCAAGCTATGTGGGCAAATCTGTGAATAGATCGTACTGTACGAAGTACTTCGTACTGTACGATATGTTCAGATCCAAAAACCCTAGCCGTGTCTTAATTTGAGGAAGTGATTTTTGCGCCGTTCGTACTATACGAACTTGTTCGTACTGTACGATCTGTATTAAATACTTACTTAAATTAACACGTGATTAGTGCACGTAATCAAGGCCTAATTGAGATTTGAACATCGTACTGTACGAATATGTTCGTACTGTATGATGGGTTTCAAATACTTACTTAAATTAACCCGTGATTAGTGCACGTAATCAAGGCCTAATTGAAATTTGAACATCGTACTGTACGAACTTGATCGTACCATACGATGAACAGAGACGAAGTATGATCGTCCCGGATATCGTCCGGTACGATCTCTTGGTTTTTGTCACATCGTACTGTACGATGTCAATCGTACCATACGATGAACAGAGACGACATCCGATCGTCCAGACCATCGTCCTGTACGAATAGTATGTTGTTGAATCGTACCGTACGATATTGTATCGTACAGTACGAATTGTTTTTGTACTGTTCGTACACCTTCGTACCAGGACGACGGCTGTTTATGAAGATCGTACTGTACGATGATGAATCGTACTGTACGAACAGTAACGGCTAATTTTGAATTCAGAGGTTTTTGGAGCCTTTTTTAGATGCCAATCAAGTTCTTTTTGAAAAAGATTGTTAGAGAGGGTGAACGTGATTAGAGAGGGGATTCCAAGGGAGAAAACTCAAGAGAAATTCTTGAGGGTTGAAAGGTAGGAGGAGGTGAGCGTTGTGAGGGAGAAGAGGTGTGAGGGAGATCACACGGTTGCTCCAAGCTCGCTGCATCTTGCTCCTCCTGTGGCCCGAGAAGGATTTGAGGGAGGATCTCCAAGGGAAAGGCCTGTCTGCATCCGTTACCTCGAGGTTCTCTGCCTTCTCCAGGAGGGAGAAAAACGAGAAGGTTCTCTGCCGTCGCCAGGAGGGCGAAAACAGAGTTTGGTCTTCCGCCACGCCGGGTTGGTGAAAGGGAGGTTTGTACAGGCTTCTCCGCCTTGCCAAGGGGGGCAAAAGGAGAACTATTTTTATAGTGAAAATCCCGGAGTGGAGGACTCCGGGGAGTGGACGTAGGTCATATTTTGACCGAACCACTATAAAAATCTTGGTGTGTTCTTTCTTTATCATTGTTTACTTTTTGCTTGCACTTTAATTTTTCATATCTATTGCACGTGGTTTTTTGGTCAAGTAAAATTGCATTGATCTTTATTTTAATATTTCAAAAACCAACAAAAATTAGAACTCTTGTTTAGGGTTTATTTTTTTATTAAGAGAAAACTTTTTACAATTCACCCCCCCTCTTGTCGTTTAGTAATTTCAATTGGTATCAGAGCTTGTTTTTCAAAAATAGTGTTTTAGAAAACCTTGAAAAAACGATCATGTCGAATTTTGGTAATCGTAACACTGCGGAGGGTTATTCAATAACTCGTCCACCACTTTTTGATAACATACCGTTTGATTTTTGGAAAATTAGAATGTCTACATTTTTGCAATCTATAGATTACCGCATGTGGATGTTAGTTAATGATGGGTATGTTGCACCGTTTAAAACTGTTAATGGTTTGAAAACCCCTGTACCGTTTAATGAATGGAGCAATGAGGATAGGGAATTAGCCCAACTGAATGCTAAGTGCTTAAACTGTTTCTTTTGTGCATTGAAATCTGAGGATTATATGAGAGTATCTACTTGTGCTTCTGGTAAGGAGATTTGGGATAGACTGTGCATTACATACGAAGGAACAAACGAAGTAAAACAGTCTAGGCTTAACATTTTACTGCATGATTATGAATTATTCCGTATGAAACCTAGCGAAACAATTTCTGACATGTACACTAGGTTCACCCAAATTGTGACATCCTTGCATGCTTTAGGTAGAGAAATTTCAAATTCTGAGAAAGTAAATAAAATTCTTAGATGTCTGCCTAGTTCCTATGATGCTAAGATAACTGCTATCACTGAGTCCAAAGATCTTAATGTTTATTCTATTGATAACCTCCTCGGGTCACTCATTGCATACGAGCAAGGAGTGAGCCAAAGGCAAAGTGATGCAGGTGAAAAGAAAAAGGAGCGGACGGTGGCATTAAAAGCTAGCAACTCAGAAAGTGAAAGCTCTGCAGGGGAGGAAGACGATGAAATAGCATTGATGACCCGACAGTTCAAAAATTTTCTGAAGAGAAAACAGAAGCGTCATCAAAACAGCTGGAATAAAGGTAAGAGCTCAAGGTCCAATAAGGTTTCATCTGATACAATTTGCTTTGAGTGCAGGAAGCCAGGTCACCTACGAGCCGATTGTCCTAATCTGAAAAGTCAACCAGCAAAGGAGAAAGGAGATGACAAAGGTAAATACAAGAGAGGAAAGACCAAGACACAGAAAGCTTTTTGGGCCGACTCTGCCTCAGAATCATCAGAAGAAGAAGCAGAGGAGGAGGTAACAAATCTGTGTCTTATGGCTAATGATAACCTTGATCATTTGGATCAAGATGAGGTATGTCAACTCTCTTATGATGAATTATTGCTTATTTCTGAGAATATTCATGACTCTTATAGAAAACTGAAGAAAATGCATGCTAAACTTAATATTGAATTTAGTTCCTTACAAATTGAGCATGCTAACTTAGTTAAAGAAAATTCTGATTTAGATAAAGATCACATGTCACTTCTTGATGAGTATGATGCATTAAATAAGAAGCATATTGATCTAATTGAAGCGCATGAATCCTTGAAAACATCACATATTGAACTAGATGTAGAGTATGAAAAACTAACTGCACTTGCATTAGAAGTAGACCATAGTGAGCACTTGCTATTGATAGAAGTTGATGGATTGACCGCTCAAAATAAAACGTATAGTGAAAAGATAAAAGAACTAGAAAATGAAATTGCATCACTCACAGTAGGCCATCCTAGAAAACCTCCAACACAGCATACATCACAAAACCTTAGGAAGAGGCACCATCACACTCATAGATTAGTGAACCCATTTCCTGGTGTTAGGTGCTTCTCTTGTGGCATGTTAGGTCACATAGCCCGCACATGCACAATTCACCAAAGGACACACTTAGTGTGGAGACCTAAATTGCATCCATCACAGCATAACATGCATACATCTCATTCATACAAGCATAAGGTGGAACCCAAACTCACTTGGGTTCCCAAATCTAATCTTTGAATGAAATTGTAGGGATGCTCTCACAAAAGACCTAGTGAGAGCATGTGGTACCTGGATAGTGGCTGCTCGCGTCACATGACTGGAGATATGAAGAAGTTCATCCTATTGGAGACCAAAACTGGAGGCAAAGTAACGTTGGGAGACAACACTACCAGGAAGGTGATAGGCTCAGGTATCGTTGGTAATGCTAAGAACTTTATAATTGAAAATGTTTTACTAGTTGATGGTTTGAAACATAATTTACTTAGCATTAGTCAACTGTGTGACAAAGGTTTTGATGTTAAATTTTTTACTGATAAATGCCTGATTAGTTTATTTGGTGAAACAATTTTAGAAGGAAAACGAATGAACAATGTTTACATGTTAGACCTTGATCGTGTAGATAACTCAAAATCATTTTGCTTGAAAACAATAGTTGATGATTCGTGGCTATGGCATAGGAGACTGTGCCATGCTAGTATGAAAACTCTTAGAAACATCACTCAGAAAAACCTAGTTAGAGGTGTACCTAAATTAGAATTCACCAAGGATCACTTATGTGATGCTTGCCAACAAGGAAAACAAGTCAAATCATCCTTTCACTCAATTAGAGACGTGATCACCTCTAGGCCACTAGAAATTCTACACATGGACTTATTTGGACCCGTTAGTACAGCCAGTCTAGGTGGAAAGAATTATGGGTTTGTGATTGTAGATGACTTCACTAGATTTACTTGGGTAAGATTCTTAGCACACAAGAATGAGTCTTTTGAGGAATTTAAAATTTTCTCCACATGGATACAACGAAAATTAGGTTGTGAGATATCAACAATCCATAGCGATCATGGTGGAGAGTTCCAAAATGAAAGATTTGAGTCATTCTGCCAAGAGATAGGAATAGAGCACAATTTCTCAGCTCCAAGAACACCCCAACAGAATGGCGTAGCAGAAAGGAAAAATAGAACCTTGGTAGAAGCTGCTAGGGCAATGTTAGCGGAGTATACCCTTCCTAGATATTTTTGGGCAGAAGCAGTCAACACAGCCTGTTATGTTTTGAACAGAGTAAACATTAGATCGAAGCTGAATAAAACTCCGTATGAACTCCTTAAGGGTAGGACACCAAACCTTTCACATTTACATGTCTTTGGGTGTAAGTGCTTCATCTTAAATAATGGTAAACATCCCTTAGGAAAATTCGATCCCAAATCTGATGAGGGTGTCTTCTTAGGCTATTCTTCTGTAGGTAAGGCCTATAGAATTTTTAACAAGAGAACCCTGGTAGTAGAAGAATCCACACATGTGGTATTTGATGAATCTGATATGCCCTCAGAAACTAAAATTGAAGATGATGAAATAGAGGCAATTCAAGGAGTAGAGACTATGACCTTAGAAGAGAAGGTCGAATCTCAGGAAGACTTGCCTAGAGAATGGAGATATTCTTCTAGTCATCCTAAAGAGTTAATTTTAGGTGACCCTTCAGAAGGTGTAAGAACTAGGCATGGACTTAGGAAAGAGGTTAGTCACTCAGCTTTCATCTCTATGATAGAACCTACAAGTATAGATCAAGCCTTAGGAGATGAATTTTGGATTCTAGCAATGCAAGAAGAGCTGAACCAATTCACCAGGAATGATGTTTGGGAGTTAGTTAAGAGACCTAAGGAGCAGAGTGTTGTTGGAACAAAATGGGTCTTCAAGAATAAGGTGAATGATTCAGGAACAATAATAAGGAATAAAGCAAGGCTAGTAGCTAAGGGGTACAACCAAATTGAGGGAATAGACTTTGAAGAAACCTTTGCCCCGGTTGCTAGACTAGAAGCCATAAGAGTGCTCTTAGCTTTTGCTTGCTTCAAGAACTTTAAGTTATATCAAATGGATGTAAAGAGTGCTTTTTTGAACGGGGTAATTAAGGAAGATGTTTACGTTGAGCAACCCCCCGGATTTGAAAGCTCACAATTTCCAAACCATGTATACAAATTAAAAAAGGCACTATATGGATTAAAGCAAGCACCTAGAGCATGGTATGAAAGACTTAGCTCATTTCTTTTGGATAGAGGTTTTCAAAAGGGTAGTGTAGATACTACTCTCTTTTTACAAAAAGTTAAAGAAGAAATTCTCATTGTTCAAATATATGTGGATGACATCCTGTTTGGATCCTCGGATAAAAATTTATGCGATGAATTTTCAAAAACAATGAGTAATGAGTTTGAAATGAGCATGATGGGAGAGCTTAACTACTTTCTTGGCTTTAGTGTGAAACAAATGGAAAATGGAACCTTTCTTAGCCAATCAAAGTACATTAAGGATATTTTAAAGAAATATGAAATGGATAGTGCAAAACCCATGAACACCCCAATGAGTTCGACAATCCAATTAGATAAGGATCCTAGTGGAAAATCAGTAGATCAGAAAAAATATAGAGGAATGATTGGATCACTTCTTTACTTGACTGCCAGTAGACCGGACATCATGTTTAGTGTATGCCTTTGTGCCCGTTTCCAAGCCGATCCTAAAGAGTCTCACCTAACTGCTGTTAAAAGGATTCTTAGATATCTACTAGGCACACCAAACTTAGGAATTTGGTATCCCAGACACAGCACTTCCTTTGAAATCCTTGGGTACTCAGACTCTGACTTTGCAGGATGTAGGATAGATAGAAAGAGCACCTCTGGTACCTGTCAATTCATCGGACAATCATTAGTTTCTTGGTCCAGTAGGAAGCAAAACTCAGTAGCACTTTCCACAGCCGAGGCAGAATATATTGCAGTAGGAAGTTGTGTTGCACAGGTACTATGGTTAAAACAACAAATTCTTGATCTTGGACTACCTGTTGGAACCATCTCGATCATGTGTGACAACACAAGTGCAATTTGTATCTCGAAGAACCCAATTCAGCACTCCCGAACAAAACACATAGACATTAGACATCATTTCATTAGAGATCACGTCGCTAAGGGAGATATAGAATTACATCACGTCGCTACAGAAGATCAATTGGCAGACATATTCACAAAACCATTAGCGTTTGACACCTTTAGCACCTTGAGGACTAGATTAGGTGTCATAGATATAAATGCATAATATAAAAAAAAAAAAAAAAAAAAAAAAAAAAAAATCTTTAGGGCTGCTCCTGATCACCACACACTCACCACACCAAAATTCACACTGACTGTTCATCGTACTGTACGATCTATATCGTACTGTACGACGTATCACAAATCTAGCGTCCACCAATAGGCAGAATTCAGCTCTGTTGATCGTACTATACGATACCCATCGTACTGTACGATTATCGTCCCGCAATATTACCTACCGTACTGTACGATCCACATCAGCACAACGGACAAATTCGAGTTAAAGCGCGCTGGTACGATATTTATTATGTATCGTACTGTACGATCCACGTATTCGTACAGTACGAAACTTTTGGTCAAAAGTCGTACTGAGAACCTCGGGACGATCGATATTCGTCTGATCGTACTGTACGATAACTATCGTACTGGACGATTTGACCTCTTTTTCCGAAACGACCGGTCAGGATATTAATTGTATTTCGTACTGTACGATCTCCTGTTCGTACTGTACGATCTCCGGAAAATTCTATATAAACCCTTGCATAGGCTGTTAAATTCATTCACCTATCTTCCCTCTCAGCCTTCCACTAGTTTTCGTGCCTTCCTACAATGTCTAAGCGAGGTCGGATGACTGCCGGAAGCTCATCCTCATCTAGTCGTCAACCCGATCGCTTTCTGAATAGCGAAAATGAGGAAGCCTACTACCGCTACAAGGCTTGCAAAATCTCGCCCTCGAAAATGCTAAATCAAGCCGCTCTAAATTTCGAGGTAATGGGCCTCTTTGCCTCCACTACCTTTCAATTCCTACTTACCCTTGCGTTCCCTTACAACTCTGAACTCCTTTTTGAATTCCTCGCAAATCTCACCTACACAGTAGATAACACCACTTTTCACTCCCTTGTTTGTGGCCGCCCTGTGGAAATAACTAGAGCCGACATCGCCCAACATATTGGGCTGTCCACTGAAGGACCTATGGTTCGCTCGTTTCTAACTGATGATTTTGATTGGAGCGATGTAAATAGAGTCCTTAGGAACACTGTTTTTCATCAACACCAGCCCCTAGTCCATTCCTTAAACCGCAATGCCCGTATAATTCAACATGTCCTTCGAACCTCTATCATACCCAAAGGTGGCGACCGCATCAATCTGACCCCTACCCTGTCAGTCGCTACCTACCTCATTATGTCCAATATTAAGTTTGATGAGGTCGATTTGATCAGCAACTATATTAGGCACATGACTTTTGTTCGTCTTCCCACCACTCGACGGAAACAAAATCTGGCTCTTGGTCACCTCATAGGATATATCCTCTACCATAAATATCAATTAACCTATCCTGCTGAACCCGATATGCTTCCTATTTTCTATACGGATGCTTCCTTCCGTATCCTCTTTCATCGGGGACATGAGCCTGAAGAACCCGTCTTTGACGAAGAAGAAGGAGAAGATGCACCAGCCGCAGCTCCAGCTCGACCCCGACGCCATGCTGCACCCCGAGCACGTGCACCAGCACCAGCTCCTCCACTCCCAAATGATGATCTAGTCGCCCGCTTCGACCAGCTGCAGACCCGCCTCGACATGCACATTCAGGAACAACATCAGCAACACGAGGCTGATATGCGATGGTTTGGCGAGCGTTTTACTGCGATTGATCACCGCTTCGACACTTTATTTCAATACTTTCAGCCAAATCCACCTCCACCTCCACCTGATCAGGACCCGTCTGACTAGATTGTCTATGTATGCATTGTAGTCTTTTCTATTTTTTCTGCTTTTGAGCTTTTAGTGGCTCCTCCTTTTTGTGCTGTCAAAAGGGGGAGAAGTTTGTTGTAATGCCTTTTTATCTAAATACAGATTCTTTTGTGTTGTTTCCTACCTGCTTGTAGTTTTTTTTCTTCTTCCCTTCTTGTGTTTAATTTTTTTTTAAAAAAATAAAAATAAAAAAAAAAAACAAAAAATAAAAAAAAAACACAAAAGAAATATTTATCTTTCTTACTTGCAACAAATTATTTGACATCATCAAAAAGGGGGAGATTGTTGCAACCCATGGCCCCGAGTTTGAGATTTTGATGATGCCAAATAATGAGTGACTTGGAACTGCTTTTCATTGCTTATTATTTTATTTGTTATTTTCCTTGAGCACTAACATTTCAGGAAGATCACAAGTGACTCAGGAAGAAAGGAAGACTCAAGACCGGGTAGATTAGGAGTACGAGTCAAACATTGTATTTTTCCATTTATTGTATTTTTTACTTTATTGAGTCTGGCCACAAAATGCGAAAGAGTAAGAGCAACCATGCACACACACAGGGGGAGAATTTTTTTTTAACTGAAAATATAAGTAAAATTCTTCTCTGGAGATCGTACTGTACGATGTTATTTCGTACCGTACGATCCAAGCTATGTGGGCAAATCTGTGAATAGATCGTACTGTACGAAGTACTTCGTACTGTACGATATGTTCAGATCCAAAAACCCTAGCCGTGTCTTAATTTGAGGAAGTGATTTTTGCGCCGTTCGTACTATACGAACTTGTTCGTACTGTACGATCTGTATTAAATACTTACTTAAATTAACACGTGATTAGTGCACGTAATCAAGGCCTAATTGAGATTTGAACATCGTACTGTACGAATATGTTCGTACTGTACGATGGGTTTCAAATACTTACTTAAATTAACCCGTGATTAGTGCACGTAATCAAGGCCTAATTGAAATTTGAACATCGTACTGTACGAACTTGATCGTACCATACGATGAACAGAGACGAAGTATGATCGTCCCGGATATCGTCCGGTACGATCTCTTGGTTTTTGTCACATCGTACTGTACGATGTCAATCGTACCATACGATGAACAGAGACGACATCCGATCGTCCAGACCATCGTCCTGTACGAATAGTATGTTGTTGAATCGTACCGTACGATATTGTATCGTACAGTACGAATTGTTTTTGTACTGTTCGTACACCTTCGTACCAGGACGACGGCTGTTTATGAAGATCGTACTGTACGATGATGAATCGTACTGTACGAACAGTAACGGCTAATTTTGAATTCAGAGGTTTTTGGAGCCTTTTTTAGATGCCAATCAAGTTCTTTTTGAAAAAGATTGTTAGAGAGGGTGAACGTGATTAGAGAGGGGATTCCAAGGGAGAAAACTCAAGAGAAATTCTTGAGGGTTGAAAGGTAGGAGGAGGTGAGCGTTGTGAGGGAGAAGAGGTGTGAGGGAGATCACACGGTTGCTCCAAGCTCGCTGCATCTTGCTCCTCCTGTGGCCCGAGAAGGATTTGAGGGAGGATCTCCAAGGGAAAGGCCTGTCTGCATCCGTTACCTCGAGGTTCTCTGCCTTCTCCAGGAGGGAGAAAAACGAGAAGGTTCTCTGCCGTCGCCAGGAGGGCGAAAACAGAGTTTGATCTTCCGCCACGCCGGGTTGGTGAAAGGGAGGTTTGTACAGGCTTCTCCGCCTTGCCAAGGGGGGCAAAAGGAGAACTATTTTTATAGTGAAAATCCCGGAGTGGAGGACTCCGGGGAGTGGACGTAGGTCATATTTTGACCGAACCACTATAAAAATCTTGGTGTGTTCTTTCTTTATCATTGTTTACTTTTTGCTTGCACTTTAATTTTTCATATCTATTGCACGTGGTTTTTTGGTCAAGTAAAATTGCATTGATCTTTATTTTAATATTTCAAAAACCAACAAAAATTAGAACTCTTGTTTAGGGTTTATTTTTTTATTAAGAGAAAACTTTTTACAATTCACCCCCCCTCTTGTCGTTTAGTAATTTCATAAACCAGCTGATTTATCTATGGCTGCTAGTGGATAGGAATAGGCGCAAGAATAGGTGATGGACCTTCATCGTGTTCATCTGCTTCTTGGTAGTGAGCTTGGTGGTGGGAAGCACTTTAAATTACATGGAAGAAGTTATCATAGTAGAGAGTTGTGAACTGATCCGGTGGTATAGGAAATTGGAAGTTATACTAAGATTCTATGATAAATGTTATGATGTGTCCTAAGGCCAGATTGGGTATTCTCTTATATTTGGGATTTCTAATATAGTTCAGATTAGAAAAATAGTAAATTAAAAGATTAGATGAATTAAATTCTATATGATCCATTATTAAATAAGTTACAAGAGAAAGAACATGAGTGATGTTGATTCGATCACCAGCTTTAGGAATAATAGAATTTCTAAGTATATAGTGAATGATGTGAGAATCTTGAACTAAAATTATGACCTGGGCAATGTGGAAGTTATTGTTGGATCCTCTAAGGGTGGTGTTGATAGAGGTCTAATCAAACTCAGGATTTGCAGTTAAAAGATGAACATTTTCACCAGTCATGGACATAAGTAGAAAATCATGAAGGTCTTGGTAGGTGATTTCTATAGGTTGCTTATTGACATATGAATGGAGGACAATACACTCATTATATATTTTCAAGCTTTAAACGAACTCAAGGAGTAGTTCAGAATAAAAAGGATAAGCAAGAGTAAGAATGAAATTCAGTGATATGAGTAAACAGGGGTAGTACTTAAAAGTGGAGTTCCTCCTGATTGATGATTTTGGAGGGTGAAATTCCAACATTCTTATATCTACTGTAGGCATCTTCATTAGTTCCTTCAGCAAATATTGGATCAACTTGACATCGAGAGGAACTTCCGACAATTTTTTGTGATCGCTTGCCTCTAGTCATTATAAAGGATCAGATTTTAAAGGAGAGGGAAGAAGTATTGAAGAATTGGAGTGAAGAATACCATGGATTTGGGCTATTTATATAGATTCAGCCAGATCATCTAGGATGATAATGAGATCGTCTAGGATCATCAGGTACAATTAATTCATTCACATGATTGGTCAAAAAAGTTAGTCATATTGTCTAGGATGGTACAATATCGTACTAGAAGATTAGACACAAGTGATCATCCTGAGGAGTCATCTTGTGTGATCGTTACTAAATGAATCATAAAAAATGAACATGTAGATCATCTAGGATGATGTGTAATAATCGATCAGCTTAACAATATTAAAATCGTCCAACTATTTCTGCCATGTGGATCGTACATGATGAAATAAGAATCATCCAATGTGATCACTAATAATTTACTCAAATCAGCCATTGGATGTGTAGTGATCATGATTCAAATTTTTATTAAGATCGTATAGGATGATGTGGATCATCCTGGATGATGTGAGTAAAAATAGAAAATTTTATGAGATGGAACGTGACGATAAGGAGGATTCAAAACAAGAATTAAAATACAAAAAACATAAAACAGCACGAAAATCAAATAAAAACTAGTCATAAATCAAATTAAAAGAACTTTTTTTAAATAATCAACTCTAATAAATGATAAATTTCTCTTGTGAGTAGTTTAAAAATTAGTAAGGAATTAATTAACAACACTAAAATCTAGAAAGGGTAGAAAACTAATTTTGTGAACCCTAGCTCAAAATCCTTCCAAGTTAATTTTTTTTTTTAAAATAGAAATCTTAATCAAAAAAGAAATTAGATAAGAAGAGTAAACTTTTCAAACTTCTCTTCAGAAAAATATCTGATTGAATGATGTTGCAAAGTAATTAACCAAAATCATGATTTTTAAAATTGAAGTGTTTGAAAATATCATACGGCACATAGATTCTTCCAAGATTTAATAATTTGAAAGAGAAGGAAGCTTATTTCAATATGGACTTATTTTGTATCTCTTTTTCAGTTATCTGATGCACTTTGCACATCTTTTTATTTTTGATACACTTTTATATATCTTGCAATTATTTGGCAGTCATTGTGTATCTTTTTTATTTTCTCTTGGGCTCATTTTGTGCCTCTTCTCATTTTTGTGAGCTGGCTTCCTTTCAAAATTTTTAAAGACTCTTAGTTGTGAGATTATCTTCTAGATATAAGAGAAGAAGAACTCACTCTCAAATATAAGGAAGAGCAAACAATAAAATAGAATTATATCCATATAATAAATGTAATAACCTGATCAAGAAAACTTGAAAGTGATTTAATGATTTTGAGCATTATTCATATGAGATAGATTACTATAAGAAGATAAAATAGATCTCAATTTCAAAATTCAACTTTTAATTTGAAATAGATTTTATTTCAAAAATAAAAAATACACCACTAAAGGAGTTAGAGGAAGAAAGACAATAATTGATATTTCTTCCTTTAACTGGTTTAGGGAAGTCAATCACTGTTTACTAGTTTTTAAAACTAAAAGCAAGACAAAAATATCATTTAAGAAATCAATATCAATAGTGATCCTTTATTTGATTCTAAAAAAAATACTAAAGGAAAAATAATATAAAGATGAAAATTATAAAATAGAAAAATATAAACAGAAACAGACATGAAAATAAAATAAAAACAAAACATCATAAAATAGAATGCAACAATTTCAAGCATTAATATCTATTCACCAAATATGGATCTTAAGATGCTAAGAGTTTCAAAAGCCAGTGGTTTTATAAAAATATCAGCAAATTTGTGTTTAGTGGTTACATAGTATAGCTCTATTTATCCTTTAGTAACATGGTCCCTAAGAAAGTGGTACCAAATATCAATGTGCTTGGTCATGGATTATTGGATTGGGTTCTTTGAAATGCAGCTTGTACTAATGTTATCCTTAAAGATTGAAATTGTCCCTACATGTAATCCTAAATGTAGAAATTGTTGCTTTAACCAGAGGACTTGGGCCACATAATTTTCTAAGGCTATGTACTCAGCTTCAATAGTAGACATGGAAACTGAGTTCTATTTTCTACTAGACTAGAAGATTAAGGATTTTCCTATGAATTGACATGTCTCAGAAGTGCTTTTCTTATCAACTTAGTATCCTACAAAATCTGAATCAGAATATCCTATGATTTCAAGGAGGCGATATGCCTGGGATAACAGATTCCTAAGTCTTGGGTCCCTAAGAGATATCTAAATTAATAGAAATAAAGTGTTACTCTTTTGGATCAAGCTAAAATCTAGCACATAGATAAACACTAAATATAATATCAAGTCTACTAGTAGTCAAGTAAAGAAGTAACCCAATTATTCCTCTACATTTTTTTTATCAACTGATTTTTCATTTGAATCCTTATCTAGTTGAATAGTGAAACTCATAGGAGTGTTATTGGCTTAGCTTTATCCATTTCATATTTCTTAAGTATGTCCATAATATATTTCGATTGACTAAGGAAAGTTTCATAATCCTTCTTCCTTATACTAAATCCCAAAAAGTAGGTCAATTCTCCCATCATACTCATTTCAAACTCCTTACTCATTATTTTAAAAAAATCATCACATAATTTTTTATCAGAAGATCTAAACAAAATATCATCAACATAAAATTGGACAAATACTAATTTATCTCCTACTGTGGTGTCTATGCTCCCCTTAATAAAAGTTCTTTCTATTAAGAATGTGCTTAGCCTTTCATACCATATAGTGGGTGCTTATTTTAATCTATATAATGTTTTTTTATTTGAACACATGATTAAGAAATTGTTAATTTTCAAAATCTAGGGGTTGTTCAACATACACATCTTCTTTTATCACCCTATTTAGAAAGGCACTCTTAACACCTATTTGGTACCGTTAGAATCTCTTAAAATAATTAAAGGCTAATAGTACTATAATGGCTTCCAATTTAGCTATAGGGGTAACAACCTCTTCAAAGTCAATCCCTTCTATTTGGTTATATCTCTTAGCCACCAATCTTGCCTTATTCCTCACCACTACACCAGAATCATTCATTTTATTTTTGAAATCCCATTTAGTTCCAACTATACTCTAGCCCTTAGGTCTTTCAACTAACTCCCAATCATCATTCCTTACAAATTAATTTAACTCTTTTTGGATGGCTATGATCTAGAATTTATTAGATAAGGCTTGATTTAGGTTGGTGGGCCTTGTCATTGAGATGAAGGCAGAGTGATTTACCTCTTTTCTAAGTTCATGATGAGCTTTAACACCTTTAGATGGGTCTCCTAAGATCAGTTCTTTAGGATGATTTGAAAAATATCTCCATTCTCTATACAGTGTATTTTTAGGTTCTACCCTTTCCTCAAGATTTATAGATTTTAATCCTTGGGTGACTTCTTCAACCTATTCTTCTTTTACCCTAAACCCTCCAAAATTATCAGATTCATCAAATATAACATGAGTGGTCTACTCAACTACTAGTATTCTTTTATTGAAAACTCTATAGGATTTACCAACACTTTGTAACCTAGGAACACTCCTTCATCAGATTTTGGGTCAAACTTTCATAGTAGAAATTTCCCATTATTCATAATGAACACTTTACATCCAAAGACATGAAGGTGAGAGAGGTTAGTGTCCTACCCTTTAGAATTTCATGAGGTGTCTTGTTCAGCTTTGATTTAATATTCACTCCATTCAAAACATAATAAGTTGTATTCATCACTTCTTCCTAAAAGTATTTAGGAAGTGAGTATTCTATTAATATGGCTCTAGTAGCTTCTACTAGGGTCACGTTCTTCGATTCAGCTACCCTATTCTGCTGAGGGATTCTTGGAGCTAAAAGTCGTGGTATATCCCTTGCTCCTTTTTGAAAGATTCAAAATTTTCATTCTCAAATTCTCCACCATGATCGATATGAATGGTTAGAATTTCACAATCTAACTTTCTTTGAATCTAAGTGGAAAAGACTTAAACTCCTCGAATAAGTTATTTTATGAGATAGGAATCTAACCCAAATAAACTATAAATAATCATCAACAATCACATACCCAAAGACTTTCTCTCCTAGGCTTGTAGTGCTGACAGGTCCAAAGAGATCCATGTGAAGGACTTTTAAGGTTTTGCTAGTGTTAATCTTTGATTGAGAATAAAGAGGATTTAACTTATTTTCCTAACTATCAAGTATCATATAGGTGGTCCTTAGTGAACTCTAGTTTGGATATTCCTCACATTAAGTCTTTTTGGATGATCTTTCTAAGCATTTTCATGCTTACATGATATAATCTTCTATGCCATAAGCAGGATTCATAAGCAATTATTTTCAAGCAAAGAGCTGTGTCAGATTTAATACAATTTAAGTCAAGCATGTAGACATTATTAATTCTTCTGCCCTCCAAAACATATTATCTTACCTCCTACCCTAACCTCTAGCAAAATGAATTGATTTGCATCTCCAATCATATTTCTTGAACATCTGCTGTTCAGGTACCACATGCTTTCATAATGCCTTTTGTGAGAGAACACCTAAAAAATCAACAGATGTTAGATTTGGGAACCAAAATAGTTTGAGTCCCATCTTATGAAAAAAAGAGTGAAATGTATGCATATTATGTTGTGAATTTTAAAGTTTTGCTCTTCACAACAAATATGCACTGCGGTGAATGGTGCAAGTGTGGGAGATATGTCCAGGTATGCCACAAGAAAAACATCTAACACCAAAAAAAGGATTTACTAATCTTTTTGGGTTATAGTGCCTCTTTCTTGGTTTAAATGATTCATACTGATGTAATGGATTATGAAACTCTTCAAGTGTATGTGGTTTTTAATTTTTCTTTAAAATAGTTAATTCAGCTTCTAAAAATTTATTTGCACTTTCAAAAATGATTTTTCTATTTTCAATGCATGCTCCCTACTATCTAAATAAAATGCAAGAGTATATAATTTCTTATATGCATTTTCTATTTTCTAATTCAATATGTAATATTTTCAAGGAATCATGCTCTATAGTTAAATCAAGATGCTTTTTATTCAAAGTGTCAAATTCATATAATAAAGCCATGTGATTGCTATCTAGAGTGGAATGATCTTTCCTTAGGATTTCATGCTCTTTTTATAGATTTAGAAAATCAACTTTAAGGCTAGCATGTAATTTCTTAAGCTTTCTATACGAATAATGAATTTTTTCAAAACTTTAAATAATTGGTTATAGGTAAGCTAACTTACCTCTTATTGATTAGAGTGATCAAGATGATTATCAGCCATTAAGCACGAGTTTATTACCTCCTCTTCTGCTTCAATTTTAGAGGAGTGTGATGTCGAATTAGTCTAGAAAGCCATTTGGATCCTTTTTTTATCCTTCTTGAACTTAGTTTTTTTTTACCCTTCTCCTTGCTTTGGTGAGCTTTAAGAATTGGGCAATCAGACTTTAGATGCCCTAGCTTCCTACATTCAAAATAAATAACATCTTAAGAAACTTTAGAATTTTTAATATTCTTACATTTGTTCCATTTTTTATGATGCTTTTGTTTTTTTCTCTTAAGAAGCTCTCGAATTGCCTAGTTATTAAAGCTATGTCATCATTTTCAGAACCAAAAGAATCAGTATCAGAATCATTAGTCTTTAAGGCTACAGTTTTCTCCTTTTTCTTCTCACCTACCTAAATCTTCCTTTGGTTCACTCCTTGCTCATAAGCAATGAGTGATCCAAATAAGTTATCATATGAATAAACATTTAGATCCTTAGATTCAGTAATGGTAGTAATTTTTGCATCAAAGGAAGATGAAAAACTTCTCTAAATCTTGTTAACATTTTTATAATTTGTAATTTCTCTTTCAAAGGCATGTAAGGATGTAACAATTTGTGTAAACTTAGTGTATATTTTATAAATAGATTCGCTAGGTTTCATGCAAAAAAGTTTATAATCATGCAGAAGAATGTTCAGTCTAGATTGTTTAACTTCCTTTATAAGTAATGCATAGTTTGTCCTAAATCTCTTTACAAGTTATACAAGTTGAAACATGCATATAATCCTCAAATTTTTAGGCACAGAAAAAAATTTTCAAACACTTAGCATTTAGTTGTGCTAGATCTCTATCATTAGTTGTTCATTCAGTAGAAGAAATTTTAGTTTTGACACCATTTACTAATGTAGAAGGTGCATAAAAATCATCTTGAACTAACATCCACATACAATAATCAATTGATTGTAAAAATGTGGACAAATAATTTTTTTAGAAATTAAAAGGAATATTATCAAAAAGAGGTGGTCTAGTAATTGAATATCCTTCTGTGGTGTTTCTATTTCTAAAGGTAGCCATGGATCTTAATTCAAAAGTTTTCTAAAACATGATCATATGAATCCTTTATGATATCACTTGAAAGTTCGTGAGGATTGTTAAACCCTAAAGAACTAGTCTCAATGCTAACCAAAAGGAGGGGGGTGAATTGGTTATTTTAAAAATTTCATAATCAAATAAAAATTAAAACCTCTTGATATAGAAGTAGAACTAATTTTACAATAACAAAAATCAGATATTTCCAAATCACAGAAAAATGTGAAAATCAAAATATGAAAAGTAAATAGAAAGAACACATTAACATTTATAGTGGTTTGATCAACTTGACCTTCATCCATTCGTTGGAGACTCCCTTTCCAAGTATTACACTAAATAGAAGTGACTCTCCTTTTGCTCTCACAACAAGACGGAGAAGCCCTTATAAAATCTTTCCACTGATCTAGTGAGCAGATAACCTTGAATCCTTTTACTCCCTTTTGGAGTAGGCAGAAAACCTAAAAATCCCTTTTTACCCTCCGGGTGAAGGCAAAGAACCCAAGAATCCTTTTACTCCCTCCTAGAGTAGGTAGATAACCTTAAATTTGATACTGATGAAGATCTTCCCAAGGCCACCAAGGAACAAGAGAAGCAACTTGAAGAAGATGATGACACCTTTCTTGGAGCTACCTTTGTGAATCCCTCATAAATCCCTCTCATAAGGATCTCTCTCTCAAGTTCTCCCTCTTCCATTTCTAAGCTTTCTCTCAGATCTCCTCCACAACAAAATATTTACTCAAGGGTTAATACAATTGATTAAATAAAGAGCCCCCAAAAGAAGTCCTAAAATTTAATTTTATGCTACTGATCGTCTAGTACGATCGATAGTTCGTCCTGTATGATTAGTATAAAATAACTCTTTCAACTAGGATGAACTGCACTACCCTGTATGATTAGTTTAAGAGGAATAGGCTGATCATCATGAATGATTACAATATCATCCTAGACGATTAGTTTAAATTTATTAAACATTGTCTAGTATGATACTCGGTGATGCCTAATTGTCCCATGTACTTCTTTGTCTTCGAGGACAGAAAGGGTCAATTGTCATGGATGATTAGTTGAAAAACTATGGTATTCATCTGGTACAATAGGTGGTGATCCCTTATTATCCCAACATATTCTCTATCATCCAGGATGATCATCACTGATCATCATGTATGATCGTATCCAATTAAGTTTTATTATAATTATTACCCTAATCACATAATTAATTTAGGCATGATTGTCCTGAATCATCTAGGATGATGTACATCATCCTGTATGATTAACTAAAAATTTGAAAATCAAAATATTGTCTAAATTGTGATTAGGGGCTATTTATCATAATTTGAATTGATCATTCTAGACGATATGGATTATCTAGTATGATTCATTTAATCACTCTTAATTAATTGGGATTCCCTAATCAGGGTTTATTTTTTTAACTGATCATCTAGTATAATTTGAAATCATCCTATATGACTAGGTCAAAATTAGAAAAATCTTAAACTCACCAAATATTTTCCCCTAAGTGTGTGTGTATAAGGCTACTTAGCTTTGGGTCCACCAAATATATGACTTGACTTAAGAAAAGTAAAAAAGTACAATGAAATTAAAATTATAGATAGACTCAACCCTAGTCTATCCGATCTTGAGCTAATTTATATTTCAAGTGATCTTGTGAACCTGAAAGATTAGTAAGGATGGAAAATAAAATATATATGTAATAATAGTAGTGATAAAGAAATAATAATATTTGTTATCATTAAAATTACAGTACTTGAATCCAGATATGCAACACAACATCCCCTAAACAAAGATGCACCCTAATAGGTCAAGTGACTTACCATAACCTGTAGGTGGGGAGGTGTCTAACAAGAAGTGTAGATCAATATGATTGCAAGATAAACCCCTAATGTGCTTAGGCTTACTTATTAGCAACGTTAATCTTTCTTTGTGAGCCTAATATTTTTTATTTAATTAAAACTAGAAAAAAAAATTTCATTGTACTTAAGAGCCTAATCGTGTTCCAAGCTAAAATAAATTCCACATGCAATAAATAAACTTAGAAAAGCAGGTAATTTCTAAAGCACAAATGATTTGAACAAACATCATCACATAATATCAAATGAATGTAAAGGGCTATGTGGAAAATGCTACTTAATTACAACCTAGGGTTTACTTATATTAGAAATGACTAAAGAACACTAACAACATCCCAGATTTTAATCCTACAGAATGATGCAAGTGTAAAAGTGGGGTATTTTTTTTGTCTTTATTTGTTTAGCTTCTTTCTTCAGGCTCCTTTGACTTATTTGGTCTGGATATCTAAATGAAAAGAACTCCTCTCCATATGGGTGTTTCTTTTCTCTTTGGATCCCAAACTTACCCAAGTTTGGATCTCCAAATGGAATGAACTCTTCTCTAAGGTATGTTTCCTTCCTCTTTGGATTCCAAATTGGGTATCAAATGCCCCACTTTAGTGACTTTCACAACAACTTTTTTTTAAATTTGTAATTATGAAAAATTAAATGGCTCTAATACAACTTGCACATTATACTAAGAATTTCATATATAAAATTACCACAATATCATAAGAATTTATAGAAATTTTATAGCCCACACTTGAGCTAACACATTCACATGGTTATATGCGGGCTTAATAATTTTAGCACCTATAAAAAATTTTGTTAATCACATATTTTTTATTTTCTCCCTTTTATAAAGCCCTATAAAAGTATGACCACTTACAGAAAACTTCATTAGCATCCAGATCATTCCTAACTCAGAAGAATTCTAGCGCCTATCATAACATATCACAAGTAATATAATAAAATCATCACATCACAAAACACATCAAGCAAATATAACCAATATGCAATGAAATTCATATGAAACCATGTCACATAAAAATCAAGTACAAAGGAACATTGTCCTAGCCTAAAATTAGAATTGGTTGTCCTAACAAGCCATCTATAATGTGTGGGTCAAGTTGTGTGAGTTAGATGTATCCTCAATGGGTTGTTGTTTGGTGTTTTCTAATATTTTCTTTCGTTTGTTGTAGCTTAAAGAATGATTTAATTTTAGTTTAAGTTTAATATTTTAGTGTTCATTTTAGAATGAGTTTTAAATGTTAAAGTTGATTAATTATTAATCCTCTAAAGCTTTAAATTTTAATTAGGTGTTTTAGTACTTAATCCTCAAAATTTAATGCACTTATGCTCTCCATAATGGAATCTACATACAGTATGGAGGCTTCCATTAGCTAGTGATTTATAGTTAATTATTTAGGTTGAATAATAACTACATTAGTTTATACTATGGTTGTGTAGTTTATTTCACTCTCCTTGGGGCTAACTTAATAACCTCTAAGGTCCGGGTTATCTAGCAGTTTATCTTTGGGTTTTTATTTGATATAATTTATTCATTAATTATCTAGATTTATGTTTGTCCTATTTATTAATTTATTAATATTTTTTCATTAAATGGTTTATGGAGTTTTTATGATGGGCATGATGACCAATGCCTTCTTAGGACACGTAGCCTCGTAGCTCGAGGTAATCCAGCCTAAAAATCTTGTTAATGTCATTATGTTAATAATTTAATTTTTATTGGTTGGTTACTGACTTAATTAGGTTTATGATTTATGATTTGTATTCCACCAAATTTGTTTATGGCATTGTCACAATAGGCATGAGGACCTAGGGCCTCCTAAGAACACTTAGCCCTACAGCCCGAGATAATCCATCCTAAAAACTTTATTAATGGAATGTTCGTTATTCCTTTTTATGTTATAACCCGATTTAAATAATTAGAATGGTGATTTATTGAAATCTTGATTATTTATTTATTTTTAGTATTTAATTGAATATTTTAATGCATTAAATAAAGGGTCCATTTATTAACTTTTAAATTTACATCAAGTTCTAACTTTTTAATATTTTTAATAAATATTAGACAATAAGATAAGTAAAATTCCAATGAGTTTGCTACATTTGGAATTTTTTACAATTAGTTATAATTTTTTAATGTTTGTGTGGATTTTTAATAAATGTTCATCAAAATATTGACTTTATAATTTATAATGAATTCTTGAGATTTAATATTTTTTGAAATCAATATTTCAAGATGAGTCAAATATCTTTGATTTTGCTCAATTTTGATTTTTTTACAATTAGTTATGAATTTTTAAAGTTTAATTTAAGCATTTTATTAAATTATTTAATTACCTATTTATGGGGGTTTTGTTATTTTTTCACCAAACTCACTCAAAACCTCTTGAAATCCCTCCCAAATGTCAGGAATGAGTAGAAGTTTTTTTTTTTTGGACATTTAGGCCATTTAAGGCAAACTAACACACACAATGCATACACAAAGACTCGAACCCAAGACCTCTTAGTTGGAAGCCTAAGCTCTCAACCAACAGACCAAGGCGAGCTATGTCCTGTAGGAGTGATTTCAAGTGTTTGGAATTTATTTGATATTATTATTATTTATAATTATTTAATTTAATTATATGTTGAATTTCTTTATTTATTGAATTTGATTAATACTAATGGCTAGATATAGGCTTTTAATTTTCTAAGATAGCTTATCCAATTATAAATATTTTGAGCCTTATTTGTATTTTTCACATTTAATTTGGATTTATTATTTTTTCTTAAGTTTTAGGCCCCATAAAAGGAAAACTTTTGTTTATCTTAATTTTCTTAACAAATGAAGTCAAAATAGGATGAAATTAGATCATGGAGTTTATAAGGTCACTAAGTTTACTGGTTTAGAGTTTCACCCCTATTGGTTGTGTCTAAAATTTTCCAAGATTTTTCTAAGTTCTCTAGACATAATCCTTGATTATTTTTTCTAGGTGTCACTACTGTTCCAATGAGTTTAAATTTTGGTATGTCGTACTCTCACACATGCACAAACACACCATAGAAAAATTACATAAAAGCTCTACTTATTTAAAGAGTTGTGAATTTCAAAATTATGGGTCCAAAATGGTCCCATTACTTTGGAAATTCAAACCACAACAATCTCGAGCATATCTGAACTTATAAAAAGTAATGGGGATGACTAACATGCTCAAAAAAATTATAAAAATGAATTTCAAACATGCATGAATATCTCATAACATAATGATCAAAATTTAAAAAAAAATTAATTTTTAAAACTTTTAGGGCTCAAAAATTTCTAACAAGTTCAAAATCACTTAGTTTGGTAAAAATATGGATTTTTTATGATTTTTTCTAAAGTTATGATCATTAAAATGTATTTTTAAATCAATTTTAATTTAAAACGGTGGTGGGACATGAGGCACGTGTGCGGCTTGACATATGGAAAAAGTGAAGCATCTCAACAGTGCGGTGGGATGTGTGGAAACACGAGAGAGTGATATGTTACATGCAACCTCGCACCACTTATCCAAGTTAGTGACTCATCTGACCATTGACTTCAAATTGCCGATGATCGATAGCGCTGATTATTCCATGTCACTCACACTCGAACCAACAGGACGCAAGTTCAAAACCCACCAAACATGCAGTTTTGACCGTCATGATTTGCACCATTTGAACGCAATACACGCACGATCAAATAGTCATATCGTGCAAAAAATCTTAGTTAAAAATGAACTAGGATTTTAAATGGCCATAACTTCTAAAATACTTATCCAAATTGATTAAATTTGAAACATAAGCTCTTGAAATCTTAATCCCTCAATGCATGGTGTTTGGAGGCTCCATGCATTGTGGATTTAGAGCAATTTCAGAATGAAATTTAAACTAAAAGTTAAGAAATCTTACAAACTAACATATGTATTTGAGTGTTATTGGGGCTGTTTTTCTCCTAGAGAGTTATTCTTTAACTTTGTAGAAGACTTCAAGGTTGTTTCTAGCTAGATTAAAAGATAGCTCCAAACTTCCTCTGTCTCTCTATATTTTCCTTTCTCTTAACAAATAATGACTTTGGAATCTATGGAATGGTGGGGAGAAGCTTAAAGAACATGAAGGAAGCTACGGAGAAGCTGAGGGAAAGACCTTGGAAACTTGAGGCTTCTTAGAGAATGAGAGTTTTATGGAATGAGGGTTTATGATGCTTTAGGTCATTAAGAGCCCTAGGGTTTAAGTGAAGTGATAGGATTGATTGGAGGCTTTGCTTAGATGGTTTCCACCTGTCCAAGCTAGTTGGGAGCCAGGGAGAAGGCTGTTTGGTTAAGTGTGATGTGCTTAGTCTCATGTGAGGGGAGGGGACCGCTTATTTTTCCATTTGGATAAGCTAAGGCTCAGGCTTGGTTTAAGAGATAGCTTGAATGTGCCATGTTGAGGTTTAAGGGAAAGGTTAATTTTTCTTTATGGATTTTGGGGTTTAGTGGGCCAATAGTCAACCAGGATCAACCAAAAGTTCAATTTTGTGTTTAACATGTCATAACAAATGTCATGAACATGTTCATGGGCTTTGAGGAGGTTCCATGGTCAAATTCCATAAGGTGTATGGTCTAGTAGCATGAGTTGTAAACATTTGAATGTTTTATAACCTTTGAAAATCAATTCAATTTTGGGGTTTAGATGGATTATATTGGTAAATTTGGAGTGTTAACATTAGGGACATACCTAATCAATAAGAAACTAATGGATCATGACTTAGGGGTCATTTGGTTTGGTTTTGAAATGATTAAAAAAATCACTCATAAAGGGTTATGACATAGGCTTTTGGCCTTAATTTTTTGTTTGAGATTTCAGATTTGATATTGGGTTTCGGTTATATTTTGATTGATTAACCTCATGTAAGGATGAGGTCAGCATATTGTAATTCAGGATATGAAATATAAATAAATCAACTTGCAAAAATTCAAAGTGTGTGATATCAGTAACTTACAATTTCAACAACTAAGCAAAATTTTCATATTTCAAAATTAACCAAATTATCAGGAATTGTTCGGAACATTTTTTTAAGCTTTCATTGTACAATAATATTACTTTTCGATGTCAGATTTATTTTATAACAAAATAAAATAGCACACTTTTCGAACTACCTAATACAAAATTTTCATAAAAATACCTAAATGTCCATAATTATCATATATAAAATATATAGAAAGCTACATGGTAAAAATTTTGCCTCAATTTTTTCTAAATGAAATTATAATTTAAATCAGGAAAATCTTAAAATTCTCGTACTTTAAAAATGAGAGAAACAAAATGTAAAATGCCTTGAGTCAGACAAATTTAAATTAGACTAGAGTAAAAAATGCATTGGAGTCATCCAAACCTAACTTTCTCTCACTATAAAATTCTTCTCTCTCTCTATCTAGCTAGGTGCCTTAAAATGAAAATGAATTTTTAAAATATGAAAATGGATATTTTATATAAATTAAGCCTGGGGCCGCGGCTCTTGATCTTGCGCGCTGCAACGCTCCCACTAGAAGTGCACAACGCTGCAGCACCGCCAACAATGCCATCACACTCAAATCAATTTGGCCAAAAGATAGTGAACTCAAAGCCATGGTGACGCCAAACCAATGCCATGGCGCCCCAAGTGAAAAATTACAAATTACTCAAACAAGCACACAGTTCACATGGGACCCTCTTTAGATAGGATTCAGACACACACATGTACAGAACATCCACAAACACATGCAAAAAGTGATAAACATAGAAATTTAGTGAGTTACCATTAATAAGCTAGGTTAGAATAGGTATAAATGTATAATTATTCAATAGGTGTTACAATACATAATTATATCCTTGACAAATTTTTAAAATGAATAATAATTAATGATTAATTAAATATTAAAAAAATAATTAAAATTAAATTTAAAAAGCAATAAAATTGCAAAGTGAAATTAGAATTTCTTAGAAAAGCTAGGACTTTGGGTTTTCTTAGAAAACTCAATGATTTGAGTTTTTTTTGGAAGAAAACCTAAAGTAAAATAAACCTAAAAAAACATAACCAAAAACAGAAAAAAAGTAAAACATAAATTTTTTTAAATATTTATGTTATTAATTTTTTTGTAAATATTTATGCTATAATTATTTAAAATAATATTTTATTTATTAAAAATAAATTTTATTTTCATGTTAAATATTTATTGAAAGATATAACTTTTATTAAATTTAATATAAAAATAATGAATAAATTTAATTAAATTTTAAAAAAAATTATCTTAAATTTAAATTTCCTTTTTGATTTGTGTTCAATTTAATAAAATTTAATTATCAATCCAAAAGATTTTTTTTAAATAATAATTTGAAATATTAAACTTAATAATTAAATAAATGTAATATTTATAAATTAAACATTGATTTTTTTAAAAAAATTATGCTTTTTAAATTTGATAATATTTTTTTAAAATACTAAATGATATTGCCTAAATTAAACATCAAAGCATTTTACTTAAATAAATAAATTATTTAGGTAAATTAATTTAGTAATTATATATAGGTAAATTTGATTAAATGTTTTAAAAAGACTAAATTAATAATTTAGGTAAATCTATTTTAAAACTAATTTATCAAAGTTACCTAAATTTTTATTTAATTAAATAAAATGCTTTGATATTTAATGTAGGTGATATTATTTAGTATTTTAGACTATTTTATCAAATTTAAAGTGCATATTTAAATTTTTTTCGGTTGATCTTTAATTTATAATTTTTACATTTTATTTAATTATTAATTTTAGATTTTTTAAATTAATATTCAAAAAAAATATTTTTGATTGATGCTTTAATTTGTTTTATTTAATATCAATTCAAATGAAAATTTAAATTTAAGTTCAATAATTTTTTTTAATTTAATTGAATTTGTTTATTTTTAAAATTAAATCTATTGAAATTATATCTTTTACTAAAGTATTAACAAGAAAATAAATTTAATTTTTATAAATAAAATATTACTTTAAATAACTATAGCACAAATATTTATAATAAATTATAATAACCTAAATATTTTTTTTTAATTGTGTTTAACAATTTTTATTTTTTTTGTTTTTATTTGTAGTTTCTTTTTGTTTTAGGTTTTCTTAAGGAAACATAAAATTATTTTGCATTTTCTAGATAATACAAAACGATTTTAGATTTTTTAAGAGAATTTAATTTCATTTTGCGTTTTTATTCCTTTTTTAATTTAATTTTGATTATTCTATTATTGTTTAGTTAATCCTTAATTTTGCATTTTTAAAAATTTTGCATGGGTCTTCCGCATCTAATGATTTCTAAATAAACTCATCATGCACTTCTCAGACTGCCTGAGAATTCTTTCGCGTTGATCACATGAATTGCACTATAATTCGCTCCACTCCGCTGCATTTAGAGTCTTTTGCCGTTTTCCTCCGTAGATTCCCAATGCTACTCCCTCCCTCCTCCTCTCTTCTCTCCTTCTTCTTCTTCTTCTTCTTCCTCTGGTTATCCACTTTCCCCTTCGCCCATTCCCGTCTTCTCCCAATCATCAACGACCAGCTGCAAACCTACATTGTCCATGTCAAGAAACCCCAGCTGCTCTACCATTCTCCCTCCGATCTCAAGAGATGGCATACTTCCTTCCTCCCCAACACCACCCTCTTCTCCGGCGAGCCCCGCTTACTCTACTCGTACCGCAACTCCATCACTGGCTTCGCTGCTCGCCTTACCCCTCAAGAAGCCAATGCTATGGAATCCATGGACAGCTTCCTCCTCGCCCATCCTGACCGCCTCCTTTTTCCCCATACCACTTACACCCCCAAATTCCTCAACCTTGACGATTGGACTGCCATCCGCGGAAGCGTATGGGAGAAGTCCTTCTACGGAGAGGGCGTCATCATCGGCGTGGTTGACTCTGGCATTTCCCCAACCCACCTTGCTTTCGACGACGAAGGCGTTCCGCCCCCACCGATCAAGTGGAAGGGCCAATGCTCCATCGCCGATTGCAACAACAAGCTTATTGGCGCGAAAGCATTCCGCAACGGTGATCGGAAGGCTTCTCCGATCGATTACGACGGGCATGGAACACATGTCACAGGAATCGCTGCAGGGAACTTTGTAAGCCATGCCGATGTTGGTAGAATGGCCTGCGGAAGGGCATCGGGGATGGCCCCCAAAGCTCACCTTGCAATCTACAAAGCCTGCTTCGAAGGGCAATGTAGGGATAGCGATGTATTGGCCGCTGTTGATCAAGCGATTCATGATCGAATCGATGTCTTGTTGATCCCTCTCGGAGGGATCCCCCTTCCTTTGTATGAGGATAGTGTAGCCGTTGCCTCCTTTGCCGCGGTTGGGAATGGTATCGTCGTCTGCACCTCGGTTGGAAATGGCGGACCGAGGGTTGGCGAGATCAGCCATGATGCTCCCTGGTTGGTGGCCGCAGGAGCCAGCACCATCGATAGAAGGGTTAGAGCAGTGGTGAGGCTTGGGAACGGAGTGGATCTGATGGGAGAAAGCGCGTTCCAGCCACCGAGCGACGAATTTCCTCCCATCTTTCTGCCCCTAGTTTTTCCGGGCATAGACGGCGACGCGGCCGCTGCGAATTGTCACAGCCGTTCCCTGGCTGATCTCGATCTCAGGGGAAAGATTGTTCTCTGCTTCGCTGACGACGGGGATAACACCGGCAAGACCGGCGCCGTGAAGAACGCCGGCGCGGCCGCGGTGATAGTGATGAACCGGCGGAGCCATGGATTCACTACGCGCTCCGAGATGCACGAGCTGCCGGCGTCACACCTGAGTTATTTGGACGGTCGGCGCCTGAGGAGCTACGTATACTCGACATCAACGCCGGTGGCGGCGATTGTCTTCAACAACACGGTATTCGGGGCGCGGCCGTCGCCGGCGGTCGCCGCGTTCTCCTCGCGAGGGCCGAGCTTGATGAACGGTGGGGTGCTGAAGCCAGACATTATCGCTCCGGGAGTGAACGTTCTCTCCGCGTGGCCGCCGGTGGCCGCCTCGCCACTGTTTGGATTCATGAGTGGGACATCTATGGCAGCGGCTCATGTCGCCGGCGTCGCTGCTCTGGTCAGAAGGAGGCACCCCCGTTGGTCCCCGGCGATGATCCACTCAGCTATCTTAACATCAGCAACAAGCCAGGATCTTGATGGGCGTAAGGTCTTCGACGAATTGTCTTACAACAGCTCGGCGAGCCTCTTCGCTTCCGGGGCTGGGCAGCTGCACCCGGAGGGAGCGCTTAATCCCGGTCTAGTGTATGATATCGAGCAAAAGCATTACTTGCATTATCTGTGTGGATTGGGCTACAACAACTTGCAGGTTGAAAACATTAATTCAACAAAAGTTTTCATATCATTTTTTAGGGACATTTAGATTAATTAAGACAAATTCATACACATCACATAAAAAAAATCGAACTCAAAATCTCTAGATTGATTGTCAATACTATGCAGCCCTTCTTGATTTGTTGGTTGGGAGTTTGCCTATCAATTAAGAGGTACTAGGTTCAAATCTCATTTGTGTGCTTGTGTGAGAGCTCCAAGGGCATCTCCAACCGAAAATTTCATTTTCACTCCAAAATGCAGTCAGCGAACTAAAAATGGCGTGATTCATCTCCAATCGAACTCCATTTTGCGCTTAGGTAACCGTCTTTTTCATTCGCGTGTTCCTTCGGCAAAACCGATAGAGACAGAAAAATAGCGCAGGTGAACAGTGCAACACCAATATTGGCGTCGCACTGTTCACCCGCAACCAAATACCGAAAGTTTTGTCGTTTGGCTGGAGCTCCCGAGCGACGTCATTCATGCGTTTGGAGTTCGAATGGAGAAGGCCTAAACGTATAATTCTTGAGTTCCACTCTCTAATTATCATCTTAATTATGCATAATACAATAAACTTTGGTGCAGATGTGGGCTATCGCAAAGCAATTTGTTTCATGCAACAAGAGCATGGAGCCAGTAGAGGAGTTGAACTACCCTTCAATCTCAGTCAGATTGGGATCGAGCTCAGAGAAAATTGTTGTTCGAACAGTGAAGAGCGTGAGGAAGAGGAGCACTGTGTTTTGGGCAAGAATTGAGGAGCCGAAAGGAGTGAGAATGGACCTATCACGTTATGAGCTCAGCTTCTCAAGGGTGAATCAGGAAGAGAGTTTTGAGATAAAATTTAGTATCCAAGGTCGCAGGCCAAGAAAAGGCCATGTTTCACAAGGGAGGCTCTCCTGGGTTTCAAGAACACGTGTTGTGAGTAGCCCTATCTTAGTTACTTTTGTTTGAGAGATCTAGGTTTCGGATTGTTTTCTTACCGCTTTATAAATAAGATTTTTAGTTCAAAATTTTCTCGTTCAAAAATTTTTTGTACGGAAAATTATAAAAACTCGATTTGAGCTATTTTTAAATGTAGAGAAAGTATAAATTTTGGGTATTTCTAATCCCTCATAATTAAATATAGAAGAAATAAATACATTAACCTACTAATGCAACTAACCAAACAATCTTTAATATCATTTATGCTTGTGAATGCGTGAGTTGTGTTTGCTACTTAATATGCGGTGAATCTATGAGCTTTGAGTATTTCCATGGAATTTTTATTAGGTCCGGTGTCCTGACATAACTCTACATTCTGACGCCAGTAAACTGGTGCCACGTGCTCTTACTCTTTACCGCGCGGCCCGACGACCCGACCCGGACCGGACCCGGGATTGCTATGTATTGGTTGATTTTTGCAGATTGGGGTATTACTAGGTATTGCTCGATATTGTTCGGCAATAACGAGAAATACCATTCTGTGAAGACCAATACCGAGCAATACCGAGCGATACTCCGATTTTGCTCGGTATTGGTCTTCACAGAGCAGTATTTCTCGTTATTGTCAAGCAATACCTAGCAATACCGAGCAATACCTAGCAATACCGAGCAATATCTAGCAATACGCGAACATAGCAACCCCGGGTTTCGGTCCAGGTCGGGTCGTCGGGCTGTGCGGTAAAAAGAAGAGCACGTGGCGACATGTTATTGGCGTCCGAACGTAGAGCTACGTCTGGACACCGGACCTAATAAAAATTCATTTCCATGGGTGTAATCATATGAAATATATTAATGCTATGTATTTTCTCTTGTAGCCTTTAAAAAGTCTTAATGTGTGGACAATTGAGTTGACATAAAAGCATTTGGTACAATGCATAATCGTGCATGACTTTTAGCCTTTTACCATCTCTAAATCTCTGTGGCATCGAATGTAAACTTTTTTAGCAGATGATCAAAGATATTAAATGTTTATAAAATTAGCATTCATAGCATTTTTTTGAACTATCGAATTTGTGTTTTTGTAAACGACATAATAAAATTATTGGGAGTAAAAAAAAAATGAAAAATAATAGTTAGTTGTTTGTTATGAATTTGATATTTATATACAACAGTATCCAACTTTTATCACACTATGTGGCGTCAGCAAGATGAATCTTTTTATTCTCTCCCTTTGGGCAAATTATTGGGTCAGGTGACCGAAGCCATCTCTCCGTTCGGTCGCCAATGGAAATGCGACATCTGTTAGGCGTTTTTTTAATTTAATATGAACGCTTTATGTCTTGTCAGAGTTAGCGACCCGACCCGATAACGCTTTTTATTTGAATTCCGGAAAATAAAGAATGGAAACGCCGCGCGACATCTTCACTGTTACTCCAGCTCCAGCTTTGGTAAGCGCTTTCGGATTCCTCCATTTCCTTCGGTTCTGCATTAGCTTATTCCTGCCGGAGGTAGACGACGAACCTGTAGAAGATCATAAATCAGGAAGAGGTATGGTTGCGCCTAACTTGCGCTTTACTTGCGCTTTCGTTGCGTTTAAGTTATACGTTAAATTTTAGGGTTTAGGGTTTGGTTATAATTTTTTCATAATTTGTTAATGTACTGTTCAAATGTTTATTTTCTGATTTTTCACGCTTCTTCTCTTCGTAAACGAATGACTTTAATGGTTTAGTAATAGTTGTATAACTAGCATATATGTTCAATGAGGTGTTAAATATTTGTTTAGTTTTCGGAATTTGAAACTTCTTGAAGCTAAATAATTACGAAATGAGAAGTTGCGCTAAGGTTGCGCTAAAGTTGCCCTAAGGTTGCGCTATGGTTGCGCTATGGTTGCGCTATGGTTGCGCTATAGTTCTGATTTTTCTTCTTTTTATAGATGAAGACTCCATATCAAAGGCCAGTAACATCTAGATGTTATGTTACATCTTTCCGTAAACATTGTGATGCTTATGCCGAGATCATTGATGATGAAGTGGAACAAACATTAAAGGATCTGAACATTCATCAATTTTTGAAGTTCCCCGCTTTCCAGCAGTGCATACCACTTCTTTTTGAAGTTCTTAAATTTTGGAGTCCTGCTGATGAAGGCTTCATCGTCCTGGGTCATGTTTTGAAATTCACTTCTGACGAGGTTGCTTTGTTGATAGGTAATATTTTGAATATGGAAATTTTATTGCTATATGTTTTTTTAACTTTAACGACTGATATTTTCTGACAGGTATGCCAAACAGAGGCATTGATATAAAATGGAGGATTGATCCTCTAAATGGACCTCTGTCAACTGAAGTTAAAACAGATATTGCAAAATTAGACAGATTAGCTGATAATGCAACAAAAATTAAGACCTTTATTATGTTTTTGTTATCTAACCTTTTCTTTCCCCTAAATAGTCATAAAACCCCTAGAAGGCTCACAACTGTTGCAAATAATTTAAGTGAGTTCGCTTCAATTAATTGGGCTTCAAGCTTAAGGAACTTCATGGTTGAGGAGTTCAACACAATTTTTGAGAAGTATAAACTCCAAAGACCATTGGGTTACATCAATGATTTTTTTCCTCTTCTACTGGTACGTTTCCACTCCTACTGGTTATTCTACATGTTTAATATTTTTTAATGTTAAATTTAAAATTTTTATGTTTGGAATTATACAGATTTGGTTTTTGGAACATTTTTCTTTGAATAAACCAACAGATTCAGAATTAAGGCCCCGTTTTCTGAGATGGCAGGGGTATACAGAATTATACTTCACTCAAGAGAATGCAGCAAAAATATTTAAATTTTTAAAGATTAGTGAGGTAATTTTTTAGCTTACATTATGCAATTTGCGCTATAGTTGCGCTATGGTTGCGCTATAGGTGCGCTATGGTTGCGCTATGGGTGCGCTATGGTTGCGCTATGGTTGCGCTATGGTTGCGCTATGGTTGCGCTATGGTTGCGCTTTGGTTGCGCTTTGGTTGCGCTTTAACAAATTTATATTTTTTTGTAGATTTTTGCTTGTCTTGAAAATGTTAGCAATGAAGAGGCCGAAAAGTACGGGGCTGATATTATTGCCATAAAGAACTCTGAAACCCGTTCAGGCCATGAACCACTGAAATTGCAGTCACCCCAAAAGATAAAGGCTTCCGCAAGAAAAAAACTTGTCACCACCCCACCTCCCTCCCCACTTCTCTCTCCCCCTCTCTCCCCTGATTCTCCACATATTGAACCACCGAAAACTCAAACTCCGCCGCCGTCAACTCAACCGTCTACTCATCCACCTACTCAAAAAATTTCCTTTAGTCAACCTTCTGCTGAACAGCCACCTATTACAAGGGCAGATTTAGAGGCTGTTCAGAATAAATGTTTTGAAATATTTGAGAAAATGTTGAATAAAATTCAAGAAAATGTTGGAGCTAGATTGGATCGGCTTGAAGATAATGTGGAGAAACTGCAGGCAGATCAAGACTCCATGAAGTACAAATTTATTGAATTTCAAATGCAGTGTGATCACAATCAAGAGAAACCGCATATATCCAGTTCTGCCTCCAGCTTCCAATCAGTGAATGCACCAATACAAGTTGTTCATCCACCTCCATCAATGGTCAAAGAAATTCCTCCACCTCCACCAATGGTCCAAGAAATTCCTCCACCTCCACCAATACAAGTTGTTCCTCCACCACCACCAATGGTCCAAGAAATTCCTCCACCTCCACCGAAAAGAAAAAGAGAAGATGGTGAAAAAGAGGAGAGTTCATCAAAAAAAGTCGTTCCATACGTAAAGAAGAACACCAAAGAGGTTATCTCTGTAGATAATATAATAGTTCAATCACATCCTGCATTGGAAATAATGGACTATCCAGGGAAACCTTTTCTAGCAGAACAAAAACAACAATTTATGGATGAATGTTTCAAAAAATTTAATACAAAGTAAGTTTAGTTCTTTTTTGGTTGCGCTAAGGTTGCGCTAAGGTTGCGCTATGGTTGCGCTATAGTTGCGCTATAGTTGCGCTATGGTTGCGCTATGGTTGCGCTATGGTTGCGCTATGGTTGCGCTTTGGTTGCGCTTTGGTTGCGCTATGGTTGCGCTCTAACATTATATATATATATATATATTTTTTGTTTGTAGGGAGCACAGAATATTTGTATCTGGAAACATTGAAATAAAAAGATCAGATATTGACTATCTGCTCACAAATGATTGGTTAGGTGATAACCATGTTGATGCATTTGCTTACTTTTTACTTGAGCAGAGTAGGTTAATGCCGGAGAAATTTCAACGTTATTTATATATTTCTCCATTGTACAGGGTAAGTATAAATAATATTTTAATATTTTTATTTCACGTTTCTTTTTCCTTATGGAACTGAATTACTGCAGGTATACAAGTCATTAAATCTGGATTATCAAATTTTTATGGAACACATTAATCCAGTTTCAGTTCAGCAAAGCAAACTTATTGTTCAACCCATAATTTACGAGAAGCACTGGGTTCTTCTTGTTGGAAAATTGAAGGAGAGTCTGGAAACTCTATGACTCATTACCAAATCCTGAACACAAGCATATTTGTCATAAAGTTGTAAGTGCAATTTAAATTTTTAAGTTGAATCCAGATTATTACTATGTTTATATACATAATAAATGTTTAAAATATTTTATTCGTACAGATAAATTATTTGCACGAGGACGCCGTAGGATGCTTTTCTAGCGATATAACAAAATGGAACGTCCAGGCGGTTCGTGGAATTCCAACACAAACAAACAGCTACGATTGTGGAATGTTCGTTTGTAAATATATGGAAAAGGCAGTCCTACGGAAGAAAACAGACTGGAGTGCTCTTAAGGATTGGCAAAAGCACATGCCAAAATTTAGGGCAGAGTTAGCATATTTTCTTTTTCTTCAAACAAAGAAGTAAACAATCTGTAACTTATTGTAAATATTGTCCATGAATTATAAATGTACATTTTATCATGTTATTATATAGTTTTTTTTTTGTTTAATAACATGTGCATTTTCTGTATAATCTGTAGCTTCTGCTCACATATTCTGTAACTTTTATATTTTCTTCTTCTCCTTTAATGAAGTAAACAATCTGACCTTAGCGTTTCATAGCGCAACCAAAGCGCAACCATAGCGCAACCATAGCGCAACCATAGCGCAACCTTAGCGCAACCGTAGCGCAACCATAGCACAACCATAGCGCAACATTAGCGCAACCTTAGCGCAACCGTAGCGCAACCATAGCGCAACCATAGCGCAACCATAGCGATAAACATTATTACATTTCAAATTTAAACTTTAGCGCATTTTTATTACAACCAATAAATGAAATCAATCAGTACAAATAAATATTATTACATTACATTGCAAATTCATTAAATTCCAACTCCGCAGAAAGAAAATCCATCATCAACTTGGTGTATTCAGCTCCAGGTTGGCTTGATGGTATGCCGGTTATATATTCCTCACTGAAACATTCAGGCATGCTTGAAAAGTTCATCTGAGTTGAAGTAGGTTGTGTTGAAGAAGGTTCATCCATTGGGTTATCACCAACCGAAGACTTCTTATCTGTAAGCTTACTCTTAGGCCGTTTCTTCTTCTCCCAATGGCTTTTCAGTCTTGCATTTGATATGCCTTTAGGTCTACGCTTTAGAGGATCTTTCAAATTAGCAGTTCCACCTTGGGAACTAGGAACATCCTTCTCATTCCTTTTCTTGCCACCAAGAATTATGTATAATTTTTTATACATGTCTTGCAATGAGGAAAGAATAAACTCCTCTGCCTCCTCATTCCCTTGAGCTTCCGTGCTCATTTGATATGCAAACCTGCTCACCTGATTTCTGAATATGAATCCCCTACCACTTTGGAAATGATTACTTCTTTGAGAATTAAGCAAGTAACCTGAATAAAAAACTTGTCGAGCCCTTGCTGACCAACGAAGCAAAAAGTATTTCTCAGGGAATTTAGCCATATCCAACTGTTTAAAAACCCTCAAACAATGAGAACACAACAATCCCATGGTTTCATACTTCTTACAGCTGCATTGAATGTTACCTTCTGTTGCATCAAATTGAACAACCCAAGGATGGTTTTGATTTTTTTTCTCTATGTAGTTGACTAGAAACTTTGAAGAATCAGTCGAGACAAAATCTATACTCATTTCTCCCACAGCCTTTATAAATTCTTCCTCAAAAATTGAATATATTCTTCTTGAGTAAAATCTAGCTGCTTGTTTTAATATTGAGCTATTCTTTATCACGGGAACAATTTCAGATTGACTGCATTTGTAATCCTCGTCCTGCTCATTTCGCCTCCAATTCATCAGTACCTTTTCCAAGCCAAGAAAACAATCAGTTAATGAACTTGTTGGCTTTGAAATGCCATGACACACATTATTAGTACACTCACTACGCTGCGTTGATAAAATGCCCATGCAAAAAGAATCCTTGTTGAAAGCAGTTGACCACTTTCTCCTTATCTTATAAAGATCCTGCAACCATTCATGGTTATGAAGATTCCCTTCCTTGATCATTTCATCCCAGGCTTCCTCAAACACTTCCTCAGAATCACACCACCTCATACACTTATGGAAGAGTCCTCTAACTTTATTATTGCTATTGTAGATGGAAACTTTTGATGGAACCTTTTTAAAGATGTGCCATTGGCATAATCTATGACGAGTGTGAGGTAATGTAACTTCTATGGCCCTGGCCATAGCTTGGTCCTGATCAGTGAATATTGTTGTTGGATATTTATTACCCATTATTCGTATAAATGTTTTAAACAACCATGTAAAACTTTCAATTGTTTCCTCTGACAAAAAAGCAAGCCCAAACAAAATATTCTGCCAATGATTGTTAACACCAACAAATGGCGCACAAACAAAATTATACTTGTTCAGCCTGTAACTAGTATCAAAAATCAACACATCTCCAAAACATTCATAATCTATCCTGCTTCTGCCATCAACCCAGAAAAAATTTACCAATCTATCCTCATCATCATATTGAACATCCCATGCGAACATGTGGTCCTCAACTTGTCGATCTTTAAATAATTGAATCAAAGAATTAGTGTCACCAATTTCAATCCTTGCTCTTTTCTCCTTCTGAATAAAATTGTATGCATCCCTCTTAGAGAATCCGACATTCTCACATCCACCAACTTCCTCTGCAAGGTAGGCATATGCATCAACGGTTCTAATACCTGCATCTGTCATTGATTTCAGGACGGAAGCTTTTTCCTCTATCATATTCCTACATGATCTTAAAAGGTGTCGGTCAGCTGGGCTAGCTAATTCATGGTTGTGGGATTCAATAAATCTTTTGACATGCCAGTAACCATCTTCATCTGTGACAAACCTCACCATGGCTGGACAACCAGTTCTGACAACTGGTCTAGTGAATCTCTTTCTCTTTCCTGAATTATGATCATCACTTTTCTTGAAACCAGCTTTTGAACAAACAAAGTCCTTCGATTTTATCTTTCTAGAATTTGGCAAAAAACTGTGATGATCCTTTCGGACACTAAATCCATTATCGTGAGCATAAGTGCAAAAACATTCATATGCTTCTGTCTCATCTTTATAAACAGCCTGAAAGAAAAAGTAAAGCGCAATTAAAGCGCAATTAAAACGCAATTAAAGCGCAACTATAGCGCAACCATAGCGCAACCATAGCGCAACCATAGCGCAACCATAGCGCAACCATAGCGCAACCATAGCGCAACTATAGCGACAAGTTCAATTTTTTTTATTTATCATCTTCAACCTAAAATCAATAATGAAACCTAAGAAACAACAACATTAGATTTTCTTTTTTTTTTTTTTTAATTTTTCGACAAAAGAAATTTATTCTGCTTAAAAATCGCAAAATCAAAGATCCTAAGACTAATGAGCTGAAACTTACGTCTTCTTTCTGCGGCGATAATATTAAAACTAACTGTTTACAACTTTCTAACTTACCGATATGTTGAAACCAGAGGAATTGCCGGCTAAGTTAGGTGATTCATGCACCAGCCCTTTCGATTCATGCATCCTTTCCGATTCATGCATCCAATCCGATTCATGCACTCCCTCTTCCATGCCCTCTTCCACCTCCCTCTTCGCTGAGCAGTCCATTTCTTCTTTGCAATTTTCTGGCTCGTTTTTTCTTCTACAGCAGTCTTTATTGCATCTTTCGCGGGTTTCAAAATGAAAAAATAGGGCGGCAAATGCTTAAAAGATCAAATGAAAAGCGTTATCGGGTCGGGTCGCTAACTCTGACAAGACATAAAGCGTTAATATTAAATTAAAAAAATGCCTAACAGATGTCGCATTTCCATTGGCGACCGAACGGAGAGATGGCTTCGGTCACCTGACCCAATAACTTGCCCTCTCTTTGTTACCACATGGATTTTTTTTTTTAGGATGATGATAAAAAATTATAATACTCAAAATTTTAGCTTATTCATAAAATTAAATTTCATATCATTTTTTGAACTAACGAATTGGTGTATTTATAAATATGCCATAATCAAATTATAGGGAATTTTAAAAATTTTGTAAACTACAAGTCCAGTCTGAAAACCGCCCTTGCATTAAACCGGGCGGTTTTGGGATGAACCGCCGGTTCAACCGGTAAACCGGCCGGTCCCGGTTTTTTAGAACCGGCCGGTTCAAGTTTTTTGAATAATATTTGTTAAATAAATATTTAATATTAAACTTAATAATAATTAATATAAATATTATTATAAAAATCTTAAATTAAATTAAAGATAATATTATTATTATATCATCAATGCCATGTTTTCATGATTTCTTAAGAGCTCCTGTCATAAGAGAAAACAAGAAGGTATATACACTATACAAAACAAGACTTCTAAGGGATGTGGGACTAAACATACCAAGGAAAGAGCCACCTTTACTCTTTAGTTTCATATTCACACCATAGTACCATACAACTTATTTTTTTTTTAAGATTTGAAAATTAATTTTAATAATATGAATAATTTTTATTTTTTAAGATGATAATATTTATTTTTTTTAATTGATAATCTTTATTTTTTATCTATTTATTTTTTATTATTTTTATCTATTTATTTTTTATATTTTTATTTGGATTCTTTATTAATAGCTCTAAAAATTTATTTGTTTTTCACCTCCAAAAGTTTTTTATGTTACTAAATGAAATAATTTTTATTAAAATATTTAATTATATTATATTTATAATTTTATATTTGTGAATTTTTAAATAATTTATATTTATAAATTAAATTTAAATATGTAATATAAATTAGTAATAATTTATATTAAATTATATGATTATTATCTTTCTATATTTTGTTAATTTTATTAAATATTTATATTAATAATATTATTTATTACATCATCAGGTTCGACGAACCGACCGGTCGAACCGTGAACCTCTTCTTCTTCCGGTTCGTTGTCCGGTCCGGTTTTCAGAACCTTGGTTAAGTGTTTGTTATGAATTTTGATATTTATATACAACAATATTATGCCCTATGTTGCATCGATACAACTATTTATGAAGGTGTGATGTATCGGATACGTGTCGGACACGGTACGCGTCCAATACAACAATGATACATGTTGGATACGTCAAAGCCGTATCCAATTAAAATACTATTTAATTTCAAAAGGGCATTATCGGATGCGCGTGTTCGTTGAGAGATGAAAAAAAAAAACTGAAAAAAGATGCATGATATTTATTTCCACGACTGCGAGCGAGGTTATCTCATTTTTTAACCCGCGAACCATTTACATTGATATTAGTTTACTAGAAAATATGATATTGGGCCATCAATTATTTTGTATTTGTAATGCTTTGATTTTTTATTCATGTATTAAAAAATCATGTTATTGTGGTTTGTATGTCTTCTTAAATGGAAAAAAAAAAAGAAGTTTAGATCTCATATGTTATTTAGTAAACATGCCACCAAATCCTGCAACAACACAATTAGTGGAATCATGCTGCAAAATTCTTATTAGGCAATGAATTTTAACTCTTCCCTCGACTCAATGCTTACTTTTATTTTGATATTATAAACTACAAGGCTACAAATGATGTTGCTTTCAATTTTTTTTGTAATTTCAAATATTATGCTTTGATTGTTTTTTTTTTTTTTTTTTATGTATGATTTATAAATTATAGTGAAGTGTACTGCACCGTACACGAATCCTGTATTTTTAAGAATTGACGTGTCTTGTATTTGTATCGTGTTGTATCCATGTCGTCGTATCCCTAACGGTGCAACATAGATTATGCCTTCATCACACTATGCGGGGCTGGCTACATGAATCTTTTCTTTTTTTCATTGTGTCCGATTAAAATTTAAAATTTATATGATAATTTAAAAATTGGTTGTAAGATGGATATTAATTTTACAAATAGAAAAATCTTGATGTTATTTATGTAATTAACTCAAAATTTTATTGTACTAGTACTAAAAGAAAATTAGAGAAATGTGAGAGGAAAAAGTTTAATAACCTTAAAAAATTACCTGTAGCATGAAATTTCTTTTCACAAGCTAGAGGGCCATTACAACTTTTTAAAAAATATGACTTTGTAACATTACACTATTTTTAATTAGTTGCAGAATAATAGTTTGAATAGATATTACTGAAGCTATAATAACTTATTTATAGTATTAGTGGATTATTTTTTATTTATCATTTATATATTAAATTTAGGTTCAATTTTAAAAAATAATAATAAATTGGGAGATTTATATACATGCAAAAAAAATTTTAATCTAAATCATATAAAAAATACCACTAATATTAACCTATTTAAGATAAAATATATCTTTTCATGTATATAGTTTGATGTGATTTAGACACTAAAATTGAAAATAAATAAAAAGATTAATTTGCAGGTATGTAAATACATAAGAATTTTATGGTATGCATGTAAATCTCTCAATTTATTTTTCTTCAGGTAACTCGTTTATTGATCCATAAAGTTGTCTTGAATATATATATATATATATATATATATATGAAACGAAAACATTAATGTTCAAGCTTGTTTATTTAAGGATCGAGTATTTAAAATGTTGTTCATGTTTATTTGTCTTGTTAGCTAAACGATCACAAAAGAGCTTTAATCGAGCTGAGCATCGAGTAGCTCGTCGAACGCTTGGTTCGTTTGCAGCCCTACTTTTACCATCTCTAAATCTCGGTGGCATCAAATGAAAGCTTTTTTAGGCCGATGATCAAAGATATTAAATGTTTAAAATTAACATTCTTATCATTTTTTTGAACTATCGAATTTGTGCTTTTGTAAATGACATAATAAAATTATTGGGAGTTAAAAAATTGAAAAATAAGAGTTAGTTGTTTGTTATGAATTTGATATTTATATAGAACAACATCCAACTTTTATCACACTAAGTGAGGTCAGCAACATGAACCTTTTTATTCTCTGGCTCTCTGTGTCACCACATGAAAAAATTTTTTTAGGGGGTTGATAAAAGATTATAATACTCAAAATTTTATCTTATTCATAAAATTAAATTTCATATCATTTTTTGAACTAACGAATTGGTGTATTTATAAATATGTCATAATCAAATTATAGGAAATTTTAAAAAATTTGTAAACTACAAGTTAGGTGTTTGTTATGAATTTTGATATTTATATATAACAATATTATGCCCTATGTTGCACCGATACAACTATTTATGAAGGCGTGATGTATCGGCTACGTGTCGGACACAGTACGCGTCTAATACAACACCAATACATGTTGGATACATCAAAGCCATTTCCAGTTAAAATACTATTTAATTTCAAAAGGGCATTATCGGATACGCGTGTTCGTTGAAAGATGAAAAAAAAATGAAAAAAAATGCATCATATTTATTTCCACGGCTGCGAGCGAGGTTCTCTCATTTTTTAACCCACGAATCATTTACATTGATGTTAGTTTTCTAGAAAATGTGATATTGGGTCATCAATTATTTTGTATTTGTAATACTTTGATTTTTTATTCATGTATTAAAAAATCATGTTATTGTGGTTTGTATGTCTTCTTAAATGGGAAAAAAAAAAGTTTAGCTCTCATATGTTATTCAGTAAACATGCCACCAAATCATGCAACAACATAATTAGTGGAATCATGTCACAAAATTCTGATTAGGCAATGAGTTTTACCTCTTCCCTTGACTCAATCCTTACTTTTATTTTGATATTATAAACCACAAGGCTACAAATGATGTTGCTTTCATTTTTATTTTTTTTTGTAATTTCAAATATTATGCTTTGATTGTTCTTTTTAATTTTTATATATGATTTATAAATTATAATGAAGTGTACACTCCGTACACGTATCCTATATTTTTAAGAATTGACGTGTCTCGTATATGTATCGTGTTGTATCCATGTGGCCGTATCCCTAACGGTGCAACATAGATTATGCCTTCATCACACTATGCGGGGCTGGCTACATAAATCTTGTTTTTTTTTTTTTCATTGTGTCCGATTAAAATTTAATATTTATATGATAATTTAAAAATTGGTCGTAAGATGGATATTAATTTTATAAATAGAAAAATTTTGATGTTATTTATGTAATTAACTCAAAATTTTATTGTTCTAGTACTAAAAGAAAATTAGAGAAATGTGAGAGGAAAAAGTTTAATAACCTTATAAAATTATCTGTTGCATGAAATTTCTTTTCACAAGCTAGGGGGCCATTACAACTTTTTTAAAAATGACTTTGTAACATTACAATATTTTTAATTACTTACAGAATAATAGTTTGAATAGATATTATTGAAGCTATAACAACTTATTTAAAGTATTAGTGGATTATTTTTTATTTATCATTTATATATTAAATTAAGGTTCACTTTTTAAAAAAAATAATAAATTGGGAGATTTATATACATGCAAAAAAAAAAATCTAAATCATATAAAAAATACCACTAATATTAACCTATTTAAGATAAAATATATCTTTTCATGAATATAGTTTGATGTGATTTAGACACTAAAAATGAAAATAAATATAAAGATTAAGTTGCAGGTATGTAAATACATAAGAATTTTATGGTATGCATGTAAATCTCTCAATTTATTTTTCTTTAGGTAATTAGTTTATTGATCTATAAAATTGTCTTGAATATATATATATATAGATATGATACTAAGTTTATTTATAATTGAAAGGCCATAATTAGTTTATTAAATTGAGCGTTGGAAGAGCATTTATTAGTTGCAATCATTTTAAAAACAGTGGTTAATTTATTTCATTTAAGATATACTTTCACATTTCAAACTTTAAATTCAGATATGAGTTTGTTTATTTTAATATTAAAATTCCTTTTGGGTCTTTTTTTTTGTGACGAGGAAGCACTGTCCTTAGGCCAGTGAAAACCCCGGTCGACCTAGCATGCAACCCACAACAATTTACACGGGTCAACACTTAAGACTTTCACTGCTTGCCAAGGAATTCAAACTAGGGACCTAGGCTTTGCCCAGCCAGCTCTTCACCACCTGGACAAGCAGCGGTGGGTGGTCAATATATTTAAGAAATTGTAATAATTTTGGTGATGGTGTAGGGCAAGTTACAATATAAGGGAGAGGTAATGCCTTAGTGGTATCAAATGGATCAACCTCAAACTATTGATGATTTTATGATGAAAGAATTCTATAATAGTGTAATGACATTTTTTATAGTTTGTCCTTCTCTAAAGTTGCAGGAATATTTAAACTTGAAGTTCTTCCATCTTTTATGTAACAATGTTCCAAATTGAGGCTTGAATAACCTTGACTACTTATATTATGTTGTCCTTGATTAAAGGATTGATTGTTAGCCATTGGATAAATATTTATAGTATGTTGAGGTTTTATACGCATGGTGTCAAGCTATTATGTTTTAGAAAATTTATGATTGTAAAGTATGTGTTTTATATCTTAGCTATGTACCAAAATTTAGTAGACATAGATTAAATTAATGAAAGATCATGATTTTTTAAGTGGAAACTCATTGATGAGAAAAACCATAGTGCCTAATTATATTGCAATGATCTCCTATATAATGTAAGATATATGAATTGTCTCTTCCTCGTAATTAAAGAAGATAATATTACACAGTTGATAATAATTATCTATTTTTCATTGTAGGGATTATAAAAATAAGGTGCATACAAGCGAATAATTAAAGACCAATAAAATGGTAAGATATCAACAGTCAAGTTAAAATACTTAGAAGACAAAATCCTAATGATGGAAGCTGTGATTGCTGGTGGTGGCCATTGGCAGTGATTGCCCGAAAATGCAGTATAGTTCTTAAGCTTTTTCAGCTTTTGAAACTCTTTTCCTGAAATTGGCATCGTATAATAGCCCTTTTTAGATAATTATTTTGATAAATTTGATCATAATTTAAAATACTATATTGAACAATCCATATTAATCCATTTGAACATATATTACATATCCAAATTTTTCGTGCCTTAATGATTTTAAAATGGAATACTCATTAGCTTATTAGATTTATCTTGTTAAGCTTCTCAATTGGACTATGAGCACACAAGTTTTGGTGATCATTTGATCTTTCAATTAATCTTTAGAAGTATATATATATATATATATATATATATATATATATATATATATATATATATATAATTAGAAATCCACAAAGGGGCTTATTCGTTAATTCAGGGCAAAAAGTACATAGTCCTTAAAGAGGCCTCAAGCTTACTAATGCTCGAAAGAGCTACAAAAATCAAAAAGAAAATAAAACCTAAAAGCTTGAGTTCCCATCTACACAAAAATACATAATCACCTAGATACATTCTACGGTGCACAAGAATGAGCACCCAAAAAAGAAGGATACCACAAAAAAGAGAGATAGCTCCGGTTTCGATCCCGCTCCTAATCTAGCTAGGCAACAAAACTTCCACCTGCACTAAAAAAACACTTGTACAAAATGATAAAAACCATAAAGCAAAGGAAATTAAAATAGCCCTACCAATGCAGCACACGACCAACCCCCAACTGAATCAGAAAAGCAAAAGCCATAACAAAGCAATATAGAAAAATAGCCCAATTAACCTCCACAAGAATAAATGCCAAATCCTAAAAAGAGATAACAATAGGCACCAATAAGGCACAAAGCTACCAGCATAGACCAACAAACCAGGCTTAAATAAAATAGAGAGCAGCTGGAGGGGGTGGAAACTCCAGGCTATCACGCAACCGAAACAAGAAATTAGAACAAATGCCAGAGAAATCCTCCCAGAATCCAAACCAATTAACGGCACCAAGGACCCAAAAGCAATGCAGCCCAACACCAGCACGGGACCAACCGCCCAGGCAGTCCAACAACCATCAAAACCAACAGGATAAGAGGGCAAACCAAGCAAAAGAGTAATTCTAAACCAGACCAGATAAATGCATATCACAATGGGAGGCCACAGAACAGAAAACCCTCCAGGAAACCCGCACCAAAAGCAGGATCAAAACCACACCATGAAAATAGAAACCTAAGTTATAACATAAGGAGTACCAATGACATCCAGATAAATAATCCCTCTTAACTACACAGGAACATTGTTAACACTATAATCCATAAAATGAGCCAAACTGTAGCCCCAATCAACCAACCAATTTGCACAAGAATTACCTTCCCAATGAACGTGAGTAAAATTGACATTAATAGAAACCAAAAACTGCTTAATAGCCCTCGGCAAATGAGATTCGCATAGCAAACCGACTCATCCATACTGTTAAAAATTTATTGCTTTAAAGGGAATCAACCTTAATGATGATGATACTAATATCCAACAAAATACAAAGTTTAATATCATAAAGCATAGCAAAAAGCTCAGCGAAAGTCTTATCCCAAATGTTTAAGGGTCCAGCAAAAGCCATAATAATATCGTCAAAATTATCTCTAAGGATACCACCACAACCAGCATAATTACCACTCACATTCAGCTTGTAGGAATTAATAGGGGGCTTGATCCAGTAAACAAGTCTAGAGCCAGGAGGATGTCAAAAGCCATTAAGCTTAATGCCAAGCTCATTAGCAACAAACCTACACTTTTTAAAGTTCTTAACAGAAAGAAGGTTAACATATAATAAATTTATGACTTTGTCTTTCACATTATTAATGATTCTATTATGGTTCATGCCCACACCATTAAAATAAGAGTTGTTCTGGTCTAACCATAAATACCAAAGAATAAGAGATGGAATGACATTCCTAATATGCCCTTTGGACTTGACAAACCAAGACCCCAAAATGGTACAAACGGAAAGGTTAGTATTAAAATAATTGAGCTTAAAAATATCGGCAAAATAAATTCAAGTTTTAACGACAATAGGACCAGACAAAAAAATATGATGCATATTCTCAACATGTTAGCAACATTGACATTTGAAAGGCAAAATGAAACCTCTTTTAATTAAGTTATCCTCCGTAGGTATGAGCTTATGCAAGAGCCTCCACATGAAAACAACGATAGAAGAAGGAATGTTTTTATGCCAAATCAAAGAGAAAATATAAGAACAATCCTTCTTAGATCTAAAAGAGTTCCAAGCATCCTTAAGCTTAAAGTTCCATCATTGGACCAGTTACACAACAGATGATCATTAGAAATAGTATTCAGGGGAATGTTTAAAATTTGATTAGCAATAGATTCAGGGACCACCGTCATAAGCTTTTCATGATTCCAACAGTTATCAGTAATGAAATCACTCACCTTCATTGACTCAATAGAAGAGGTGTTGGTGATAGAGTCGATTGAATGTTGGCCCATCCAATTATCTTGCCAAAAGAAAACATTACCACGACCAAGACCCCAAAAAAGATGGGGTTCAACCCTCCATTTGACTTTACAAAGTCTTTTCCAAACATTGGAATACCCTTGTTTAAAATAACAAATAGAAGTGTGCTTACCCACACAATATTTAGCCATCATAAAATTAGACCACAAACTTTGATTAGCACATAAAGAAAACCACAATTTGAAAGAGAAATCATAAGCAAGATCACACATGGTTTTACAACCTAAAGCACCCTCTTTTAACATGCCACAACACTTATCCCAAGAGGCCAAGATAATTTTGGTATTAGAAATGGCCCCTTTTCAGATGAATTTATTGATAATCTTATCAATTATATTGCAAACCATATTCGTAGGTTGAAGAGTTTGGAAACTATAAACCGGAAGCGAGCAAAGAACACTACGAATAAGCGTAATCCTACCACCAAAACTCAAGAAATTAGAATCCCAAGATAAAAGTTTATTTTGAATGGCGGAAATTAAATCATTAAACAAGAAAGACTTCTTACGGCCCTTGAAGAGGGGGACCCCAAGGAATTTAATAGGTAAATAAGAATGCATAAAAGAAGATAAAGTTTGGATAGCCCTAATACGATCATTGGACATCTTCGAAGGGGCAATAAAACAGCATTTATTCTTATTTAAAGAAAAACCACTAATAGTTTCAAAGTAATTAAAATAATCTAACAATTTATTAATCCAATTTTAAGTACCATTGGAGAAAATGATAAAATCATTGGCAAAACATAAATGCAAAATGGGGAAACCACCCAGAGTTCTAAAGTAGAGGATAGGATTATGCTGAAAGAGGTGTGGAAGGCCTCTAGAAAAGTAATCCACCACAATTATAAAAAGAACAGGGGATAAAGGATACCGCTGCCTGAGCCCATGAGAGGATTTAAAAAAACCTTTGATCTTGCCATTAATAATAATAGAGAAAAAATAACGTTCAATGCAATTCTTAATAAGGTTAATAAAAATAGTATTAAAACCAAACAACTAGAGAATCTTGTAAAGAAAATTCCAGTCAATGTTATCATAAGACTTAGTAATATCGAGCTTCCATATAATGTTGTTGCCTCTCACCCTAACATCCAGGTCATGACATAATTCTTGTGCCAAGAGAATATTATCAATAATGGCCCGGCCTTTCACAAACCCCATTTGGAAAGGTGAAATAATCTTAGGTAACATGGAGTTTAACCTATTTATGAAAATTTTAGAAATCAACTTGCTGAAAAAAGTACAAAGGCTAATAGGTCTAAAATCATTCTAGGTGGAAACAGTCGTGGTTTTGGGAATAAGGACCAAAGCCGTAGAAGTAAAAAAATGGGGTATCGAGTTCCCCTCAAAGAAATCCAAAACAGCCGAGAAAAGATCATTACAAATGATATTCCAAATAAATTGCAAAAACTTAGTAGTAAAACCATTAGGCCCCGCAACCGAATCACCATTCATGTCAAAAAAACAATATTATTTAATTCATCCAAAGAGGGAGGATTTACAAGAAATTCATTATCCTCCTAAGTAATAATGTTAGGAATAAGTCTCTGATCAATCATATTAGAAGAAGTAAAAACTTTATTAAGCCTTTTTTGAAAATGTTGAACAGCTAGAGTAGCAAGTTCCTCCCTCTCTTCAGTGAAAGAACCATCATCCCGCCTGATTTTAGAAATAGAATTTTTGCCCTTTTTCTATTAACCAACGCATGGAAATATTTGGTATTATTATCACCCTCATCCAAGTGTTTAGCCAAAGCTTTTTGCTTCTAGAAGGCTTCCTCCTACTCTTGAAGCTCAAACAAAATAGCTTTAGCCTCTTGAAGATGGTTAAAATTAGTATTATTAGGACAGAGTTGACAGATATTCTCCAAAGACCTAACCTTATCCTAATTAATAAGGATATTGATAAAGAGGTTTCTGGAAACTTTATGATTCCACCAATTAAGGACTTGTTTTAAATGTTTAAGCTTGAGCCAAAACCTTTTCATGCCGTTCACAGAATTATCCAGAAAAATAGGACCATTCCAGTTATCCTGCACCACTCCCATAAGAGAATCATGAAGTAGCCACATATTTTGAAATCTAAATTGAGGAAGAGAATTCAAAATTATATCTTTAATAGTAATAAAGGGGAGTGATCAGAGAGGGTTCTACTGAGATGCTCAACCGAGATATTACCAAAGGAATTGAGCCAATTGTCATTAAACAAAACCCGATCCAGACGTTGCTATAAATGAGCACGATTCCAAGTAAATTGATTACTAGTAAAACCAATGTCAACCAAATTACAATCCAAAATCATATTGTTAAATTCCTCCATAGCAAGAGAATTGGGAGGAGAACCCCCCAAACGCTTAGAAGGATTAGATATCGTGTTAAAATCACCACCAAGAAGCCAGAGAAAATTACAAATACTATTAAAATCATTTAATTGTTCCCATAAAATCTGTCTAATAGTACGGGCAGAAGCAGCATAAATAAAAGAGGTACAACAGTTCAAATTCATAAATTCTATTCTACAGTGCAAAACCTGAGTGAAGTCACCAATAACATCAATTCTAACAGGGTCTTTCCAAAAAACCCAAATTTTGTTGGCAGAATTAGACACACAATGCTTGAAACCGAAAAATCTAGCAGTAGAAGGTAATTTAGAGCTATTAATAAGTGGCTCAAGTAAAACAAGAATAGAAGCATTATAGATATAGCAAAGATTCTTAACTCTAATTCTAGATGAGAGACAACCAATACCCCTCACTTTCCAAATAATAGTTTTAAACATTAAAAAAAAAAGGGTTAAGAAGAAGTATTCGAGCGACGAATATTTCTAGGAGGTTGAATGATAATTTTTTTGCTTTTCTTGCCTTTCCTGTTCTTAGATTTGGAAAGGCTAGTGTCAAAGTCATCTTTAGCATAACATTTAGCAACAATGTTCATATCATCAGTGTCAGCATCACTATTATAATTAGAGGTAGAGGGGCATTTACAATCAATTTTGGATTCCAGTTGAGGACATTCATCCCCCATAAAAAGATCTTAATATATAAAACAAGCTTACCATCGTCAACTGCGTTTAACTTATTCTGCTCCTCCCTAGCCAATTCACCTTCCTCTAGATGAAACCCAATCACATCAGTATTACTTTTGTCAAGCAATTCATTCTCCACCTGACTAACTTGATAATTATCCCGCTCATTCAAAATAGAAGCGTTAATAGAAGCCTTAGCTAAAACAAATTCTTTATTTTAAGGACAAATATTGTTAAAAAAAAACAGTAGCATTAAGATCCTCTCTAGATTTATTGTGGATAGTTTCAGCTACCACATTCGAAACAACCATAATATCACCTCAGATTTATTAACCCAAACTGCCATAGTTTCATCCATCACAATTGTTCCAGCTGAAAGTTTAAGAGGGACTTCCTGCTCATTAGGAATGTCACCCATATTAGAAACCGTAGGTTCCACACAAGCCTCACAATTATCAGCCGGTTTTACAACAGCTCCCTCTATATGCACATGAATTTCCAAAGGAATCAAATCCACATCAGCAACTAAAGGAAGAAAACAAGCTTGATCAATGGTAATCCTCATAATTTTCATTAGTTTTCAAAACAGATTCCTCCAAATGGATAGGTTTTTCAACATGAATCAAATCCCCATTACACCTTTGCACTAAATTTGAAGGATCCTTCTCCTTACGAAGATGAGGATGCTTCTTAAAACATTCAGATATACCATGGCCATGCATTTTGCAATAAGAACAAAAAATAGGAAAATTCTCAAATTCAACTTTTTGGAAATACCCCTTCAATTCCGATCCAATCCAAATATCAGTGGGATGTTTTTTGGAGATATCCATCTCAACCAACACCCGAGCTACATAGGGCCGAGAAAAAACCGCAGTAGCCTGGTCTGTTTGTAACAGTTTTCCAAAATCGATGCCAACCCGTATAAAACTTGATAATTAAAGAAATGAAGCCAAAGATTCGGGAAAGAAATCCAAACAGGCGCTATAGGGGATTCTTCCCTAACATCAAAATCAAGTGTCCACTTTAGCAACCTTATTTGGCAAGCCTGGATATAATAAGATCTTCTAGCGAAAATTCGGCTATAGTCAAGGTCGTTAGAGAGTTGAATCACAACATGCCTTGGATCCAATAAACCAATGTGGAAAGCACCCGACAATTTTAAATTAGCAAAAAAAATTTTGAATGACGTCGAGATTAGGACGCTTTAGCAAGAACTTACCAACCAACGTCAAAGAGTAAAGAGCAGCCAGTTGAGAAACCACCACATCCTCAAACAGAAGAGTTGGGCAACCCTTAAAAGACGAATGCACAAATTTAAGTTTCAAAGAAGACGAAGACGATCTAGAAACAACATCCTTGAAAGATCTCGATATCCTCTCAACACGAGAAGGAGCCAAAGGAGGGGGTGACGGCGAAGTCGTCATAGCCCCGAACCCAAAAACCCCAAAAAGACCTCAAAACCAAAAAGCTAATGGCGAGCAAAGAAAAACTATAAAGAAAACAGAGGAACGGAAGAGAAAAAACCACGCCAGGAAGGCTAGCCATAGAGCGAGACGGAGAAACCCTATATCGTCCCTAAATCGCCTGAGTAGAATGGTCGAGGAATGATGACTAACAACATACATGCATTTTTTATAGAAGTTTCTAAACATGCTTCAAGTGCAATTGGGTTCATTTGGACTAAGATTGAATCCTCTATGATATAGATGGGTTCATCTAGTTGAGAAGTTTAATTCTACTCTAAATTTGATGAAATATGAGTTCATATTATTATAAATTTTATTTCAAATGTTTTAAATTAAATATTACCTCGATATTTATGTTGATCAAGCAATTTTTTTGAAGTATCACTCATAAATCTTTTCACACCATGAGTGGATGGATAAAATCTCATAAAGGCATGTGTCACAACTCGACCTGATATGACCCAAAACTACACAGGACATACCATGCCCTATTGTGGGAAGACATGAATCCCAAGAATCAGTTGGCAAAGTACTGAAACAAAATAACTAGAGCTATATATATTTTTGCAAATATATCACTCATAAATCTTTTCACACCATGAGTGGATGGATAATATCTCATAAAGGCATGTGTCACAACTCGACCCGATATGACCCAAAACTACACAGGTCATATAATGCCCGATTGTGGGAAGACTCGAATCCCAAAAATCAATTAGCAAAGTACTAAAACAAAATAACTAGAGCTATATATTTTTAATAATAAAGTACTAGTAAAAATAAATCTATTGATCAAAATATCAATATACATATTAGTTCATTACCCAAAAATCATATATAACAGTCATGAGTTATATAAATATAACATACTATCTGCTAACTCATGAGCTTAAAAGAATAACTAAAAAACAAAAAAGATCGTAAAACTTGAAGAATCCTATATTTAATCCACCTCGCACTCCCTAACCTCTTTCCTGACTTGAAATTATGAAATCACATATATTGATCATGTAAAGCCCAATAGGCCACTAAAACCCTACAATTGAACTCAAAGCATAAAAAATAATTATATGCATGAATTCATTCATTTCATAATAATATCAGTCAATATGATCATGAATCTATGCAGGTGTAGAAACAATAAACATATGTGGTAATAGTAAAGCTTACAAGATTGTACATTACGAATATTAAAATGGTAAGGCTATAAATCATCATTCTTAAACCAATGTCATAGCAAAATTATCCTAATAGTAAGGAAATCATACAAACCAGTAAAGCCGAATGTATCCTTAAAACCTAGAGAATTTTATGATAAAATAATTCTATCAAGTGTTCATATAAAAGTACACATGATGTTCAATTATTCTATATCAATCTCAAATATGTATCTTAATCACATGCTCAATAATAATTAAGTAACAATGATCAATCAATAACAATAAATCAATGTCTTATGTACATGTCCAAACAGACATATTAAATAAGCAATAAAGTATGTCTTATGTGATATTTTTCTAGTAAGTATTCTTAATTCAATATTTAGGTGACTTTCAATAATCAGAGACTTCTCTTAAGCCTATCGACACAATAACTATTCCTTATAACTCACAATCGATAAGCCACGTGAATTAGTAGAGGATATCACCACAAACCATAATATTTAAAGAAAAGCTCGTTGTCCTACCATCCTCCACATGTACAAATTAGTCTCCAACCAACCTCAATAATAAATCAATCTATGTAATATTATAAAAGTAATAATGATCGGCTATTACTTATAAGCATGATCATATTCATTCACAGTGCTTGTTTCATCGGTATAATCATATCAAACATAAAAAAATATCATATATCTTATTCATACTCAAATCATACAAAATAAAATAGTAAATATTTTAATCAATAAAAAAATAAAATCATCTTGTAAAATGACTAGAATATTTAGTACAATAATATACTAAAAGTTATACGGTAAAAGTTCACTAAATCAGGAGGAAATATAATAAATATTGATTTAAATAGAAGAATAAATCCCATAATCCAAATATTTGAAAATAGAGATAGGATAGAAATCACCAATAATGATCAGAATAATTTTCATTGAAGTGGTGAAATAAATCAGCGACCAAAAGCTCATTTTTCTCTTTCCTCTTTCTCCTTCCCTTCCTTTCTTAGCAAGCTAAATGATAGAGGGATGAAAATGATTAACTAGATAAAAAAATTATATTAAAAAAAAAATTAGTACCTAAAGTTGCGGCTCTCTATCCCAGCATAGCACCACCACATGCTCATTCCATAATTATTGTAGAATATAGAGCATCGACACTGCCGTGTTGAATTCTAACATCGCCGTGTCAAATTCTAGAGCTGCCACGTTGCACCTGTAATAAACCTTATTTTGACTTTTTCAAATTTTTTTTTGAGTCATTATAACTCTAAATTGCAAACCGTCTTCGCCATAGTATTTTGATTGTAATATTTTACTTGTACAAATTTTTTATAATTTTTAGGCACCACTAAAAGTCCTTAAGAAATTTGTACCTATTAATATAAGTGGGGGGTTTTGGGATTAGATGTTCGATTTGTAATCCGATTTCATCGATTTTTTTAATAATATATTTTATTTTATGAATATTTTTCTATAATTTTTAAAGTCATAAAATGATTTATTTGAATTTTTTACTAAAAAATTAATTAAATTAAATATTATTATATTATTTTAATATAAATATCTAAAAGGATTATCTTAAAACAAGTTTAATCCATTCGTTTAGCTCATATCGTGAAATAGAGACTTGAAATAAAAAAAAATGAGATGAAAGGTAAGAGAGAGAAATGGAAATTGAGATTTGGAGGCTGTGGTGTCACTACAGGAAAACCTGGTGTTACCGGCGGATAAAATCCGCCGATAATATGTGAAATCCGACAGAATATAGGTTTCTAGCGCTCTTTCCGGCGGAATTTTATGCGCCGGTTTGGTTCGCATCGGTAAATATCTTCCGATGTTTGTAATGCACCAGAAAAGTTTTCGGTGCATTACCGGCTCAAAAAACATTGTGCAGCCGGCGACTTTCAACAGGTAAATTCTGACGATAACTGCGCCGGAACTTTGCGTCGTATGAGTCCGCCGGTAATTACCGGCGGATAAAGCTCCGTTGGTACGCTGTAAATAACCTACGGGTTGTTTACGGTGCAAACTATGCGTCGGAAATCTCTGGCGGACAAGACGCCAGAAAAGGCGCCAGGAGTTTCCGGCGCACACAAAGACACCGGCATGATCGATACGATTCGTTGTATCGTCATTTCCGTCGAAGTACCGGCACAAAATTTGCCGGAAACCTATAGCATTGTCAAAAAAAATTGCCTTCCCAGCCAACAATCAAATTTCCACATCTGCAAACCTATACAAATATATATCCACAACAGTTTCTAACAATTCCATAATAGTTTATAACAATTCAACATATGCACAAAAATATAAATACTCATTAAAAGAAACTGTTCAATAGTAACAACCAACTAAAAACATCACATATTGTTCAATATTACATATTTAAAGAAATAAACAAGTTCATAAAATAAACTAAACTACTTTGAATCCGTGGACTCCTCAGCTGGAGCTACCTCTTTTCCACTTATATGCTCCCTCATTTTGCGCATTTCATCCAACAACTGATTGTGTTGCTCCTGGATCTGCATTTGAACCTTTGCTTGCAACTGAGCTTGCCAATCAGCTTGTGATTTCCTTACTTGTTCTAGCTCTGCTTGAAGGGCACTTATTTTTTGAGCATGTAAGGTCTCATGTGAACTGGATGCGAAGCTGGATGCAGTAGAGGAGGTCATCCCCTTGTATGCTTGAGCTTGGGAACCCAAACCATAAACTCTGCCATGTTGCATTCCTCTGACGGCCTGCGACCAGATGCGATACACAGAAAACTCCACAGAGCCGCCATAAGAGCCCTCACCTGATGCAGCATGACTCTCCCGAAGCCGTATATACTCCTCCTATAAAGTAGAATAAATATATATAATTAAACTAAAAATAAACATTTCTAAACATATATATATATATATATATATATATATATATATATATATATATATATATATATATATATATATATATATATATATATATATATGTTTAGAAATGTTTATTTTTAGTTTAATTATATATATACTTACATGGGCTTTTCTTGCTCTCTCATCAATCCATTGTTGATCCTCATGTCTCTTATGAGTGTGACTATGCAATTCCACAGGAGTTGGTTCTCTATCCGGCATCTTTTTTTGTTAGAATTAAGAGAATTCTATTAATATTTGTATTAAAGAAAAATTAAAAAAATATATTTAAAATTTATTACCAAACGTCGTCTATGCTCAGTAAGTGGAACGGAGCCGCCAGTATGAAGTGAACTACCCAAGCCACCAACATCAGAAGCTCTGTTCTGTCGATTTTGATCCCTCTTCCTAGTGTACTCTTCGCTGCCCCATGCTGCATTCAACTCAGCCCATATAACCTCTCCAATCAACAATGGTCGCTTCCCAGACTTTCTAATATCTATGAACATGTCACGCATCCGAGTAGACCCACGCTTCTCAAAATTCTTTTTAATCTTGTCATTGTGTTGGGGCATCCAACAAAATTCTTTCTGCATTCAAATACATATGATATATAATATATATGATTATTAGCTTAAGTAAAAAATAATAAATCATTTAACATAAAAACTAAAATCCAAAAATACCTCAAACTCTCTAAACCACATCTCCCGGACTTCTTTCGGGACTTTCTTCCAAGAAACATAAGGAGCGTCAAACCTGCTCCATATGATGTCCCGTATTTTATGTGTTGGTTGTTTTGATGGGTAGAACCTTCAAAAATAAAGTTATGTGAAACAAATATAAAATATATAAAAAAATGTTCGTTAGCTTAAATAAAAGAGAATGTACGTACGTGTCACCCTCGAGTGCTATCAACATTCTACCATCTATCGCCTGCTCTGGTGCAGTTGCTGTCGAAGGTCCAACTGTAGCAGGCTGATGGGGTAGTGTGGGATAGTATGGTGGAGCATATGATGGAAATGGATAATTAGGATGGGCACCAGTATAAGATAGGGGTGTGTAGTATGGGTAGAAAGTAGTACTCTGCCCAGAATCTGGTGAAGGAAATTGGGGGTTTGCTGAGTAAAACTGTGGGCTACTGGCTCCAGAAGTGGGTAAAGGCTGTGTAGCAAGCTGAGGCTGTGTAGCAGGCTGAGACGAGGTGGTCCCCTTTGTACGTACTGGCCTGCCAGCTGATCCTGCTGTAGTGATCTTCTTGGTGCGCCTATTAAAAATATTTTTAATCAATCCTCTACTAGACTCTTCACCTGAAGTCATCTGCATAGAAATAAATATGATATATTAGAATCTTGACTTATAACAAAATTCAGTAAAGTAAGTAAAAAGTAGTGAAGTAAAAAACAGTGAAGTAAAAAGCAATAAAGTATAGATAAATGCAGTAAAGTAAGTAAAAACCAGTGAAGTAAAATGCAGTAAAAAAATATTTAATTTACCTTATGTTAACTCATCATTTGTTGATTCACTTTCATATGATGATACATTTCCAGGACTATTAGATTCATCATTACTTTCCTCTATAATTTAATCTACCTCCTCTAACTGCAACTCGTTCTTATTAATTCTGATTTGGTCATCCACATTGATTGGGAGATTTTTTTAATTTGACATAAACTCTTCTTGATGTGCTATTGGTATTGTACTGGTTTTCTCAATTACTCCCCTTAGTTTTGTCTTCATAACTACCAACCAATCCTGTTTGCCTCGTACTCTGCTTGGATAGTTAGCATAATAGACTTGAGTTGCCTGACTAGCAATAATGAATGGATCAAACTTTGCATATCTTCTACCCCGCTTTACTTCTGTTATACCATAAATTGGATGTACTCTTGTGCCTTTATTTTTTATTGGATCAAACCATTCACAATTAAAGAGATACACAGTATTCCTGTGACCGGGATATTCCACCTCTAATATTTTTTGTAATACCCCGTAGTACTCAGAATCATCCCCTGTATGGGTGTTCCCTCTTACACATACGCCAGAATTTTCTGTCTTCCTACCTTCACACCAATTTTTGGTTTGGAATTTATAACCATTGACCACAAATATTTGATAATATTTTACTAATCTATTTGGTCCCCAAGCTAACTCAGATAATCTTGAATACTGCAAACTGTCTTCAGTGTGTACCTTTAAATAAACAAGATGTTATTGTTATTAATATTAATTGCAGATAGAACTTATTAATTAAGACTAATTATTCAAAATATACCATATTTTTAAACCAAATGGTGAATTCTTTTTCTACTATCTTCTGGACTTCTCCTTCTTCTGATGTACTAAGACCATCAATGAACCTCCTACAAATAACCATCTTGAGTTTAGAAAAAAGTTTATAAGAAAACTAAAAATATAAACAACTTAACTCATACTTACTCGAGATACGGCACAACTTCATCACAGTTAAGCAAGATGTACAATGTGATAACTGTCATCTCCTTATCGATCAAATAATGCACGGTGCTAGCGCCTAAAGGTTCCCCACTTCCACTGAATACAAATATATTAGAGGATTTACCAACATTTTGAGGTGCTGAACTTTCACCTGATTGAGACATAGTTTCAAAATAATACGAGCAAAACTGAGTTATCTCATATGTTAAATATGATTCACAGATAGAGCATTCGGGTCGTGCTTTATTCTTAGCGGTCTTCTTAAGTTTATTTAATTATCTCTCAAAAGGATACATCCACCTATACTGAACAGGTCCACCAACCATAGCCTCATATGGTAAATGAACAAGTAGATGCTCTATAGAGTCAAAAAAGTCTGAAGGAAATATTTTCTCAAGTTGACACAAAATGAATGGAATTTGCTGCTCCATAAGAATCAAGTTTTCTACATTTAATTTAGAAGAGCATAAATCTTTGAAGAAAACACTTAGCTCGATCAAGGGCTTTAAAATCTTATCTGTAGATAACTAAAAGCAGTTGATAAAAGATATTGCATGAAAATGTGACAATCATGACTTTTCAATCCGAATAATCTCACTGATCTTATGTCAACACACCTGCTTAGATTGGAAGAATATCTATCAAGTACTCGTAGGGTCTTCACCCATTCACAAATTGCTTGTTTTTGCTCTAAAGTTAATGTGAATGGAGCTTTTGGTTTGAGAAATTTTCCCATTCCACCATCCTTCAGTTCCAAAGCTTTCCTTCTACAAATCTCCTTTAAGTCCATCCTTGCTTTTATATTAACTTTTGATTTTTCTTTGAAGTCCATAACTGTATAGAAAATATTATCAAAAATATTTTTCTCTATATGCATAACATCCAAATTATGTCTAATCAAGTTTGTTCTCCAATATGACAATGACCAAAAAATACTTTTCTTGGTCCAATTATGGTTGACACCATATTCTGGCAATCTGAACTTAGCTAATGTTGGAGAATCCATTATGGCGGGCATGAACCTTACTCTTTTAAAAATTTCTTCACTACTAAATCTTGGAGGAGGTTGAAACATCACCATTTTATTTTTAGTAAACGCTTCTTTATTTCGCCTGAAAGGATGACTTGGAGGCAAAAATATTCGATGACAATCGAACCAAGTGTTCTTCCTACCATACTTTAAAGTGAATGATCTTGTATGTTCCATACAATACGGACAAGCTAACTTTCCTAAAGTGTTCCAACCTGAGAGCATACCATATGCAGGAAAGTCACCAATTGTCCAAAGTAATACTGCTCTTAGTGTAAAGTTCTGTTTGGTGGAGATATCATATGTACTTACTCCCTCTTCCCATAATAAACTTAAATCATCAATCAAAGGTTGTAAGAATATGTCAATCTTCACTTTTGGATTATGTGGTCCTGGAATTATAAGTGTCAGAAACATATAAGGAGTAGTCATACACAAATCTGGAGGAAGATTGTAAGGAGTGAGTATCACAGGCCAACATGAGTATGGTGTAGCCGACTGACTGAATGGAGTAAAACCATCTGCGCATAAACCTAATATGACATTTCTTGGTTCTGCCGCGAATGTGGGATGTGTACGATCAAAGTGCTTCCAAGCCTCTGCTTCTGATGGATGTGTGATAACACCTTCTTCTGGAATGTGATGATTATTCCATCTCATATGTGCAGCAGATCTCATGGATGCATATAGCCGTTGTAGTCTCAGAATTATTGGAAAGTAGAACATCCTACTAACAGACACATCCTTTTACTTCCTTCTATTTCCAGATCTTGGTTTAAATCTTGGTACATTGCAATGACGGCATGCAATTTCTGAGATATCTTCTTTAAAGTATAACATGTATCTATTGACACAACAATCTATCTTTATGTATGTCAAACCAAATTTGGAAACTAATTTCTTTGTCCGATATAGATATGTAGGAATTAAATTATCTGTCGGATTGGTTTCCTTAAGCAGCTCAATGAATTGATTAAAACATTCATGAGCAATATTATATTCAGCCTTGATGCTTAACATTTTCACAGCAACAGATAATTCTGAGTGAGTTAGGTCCAGATTGGTTGCTGGGCGGCATGCAATAAATCATAAAAATTTTATGTCTCTGTATTCGGTAACTCTTCTGTATTTTATTCAATTTGTATTCCAGTTGCATCATGAACTAATTCCTCAAGATTTTGTCGTATATTTTTAGCTTCAGCAATATTACTACTTGTAGAAGGACCGCATTGATAATCAAATTGTGGTTCATACTCATCATGAGAAGTCTAATACCAATACCGTGGCATGAATTCTCTGCGATACAGATCAACAATTACATCATCTGGTTCTAGGTGCACTAGATTTTTGTGTTTAGAACATGGACATCGAAACTTTCCTTCTGATATAAAGCTGGGTAGTTGTTTCGCTTACTGAATGAAAATGTTCATCCCATTAATGAATTCGTTTGTTAATGTCTTTCGACCTTGAGATAATCGGTTATACATCCAACTTCTTTGATTTCTAATATCCATAACCTATATATAAGATCAAATAAGTAATGGATTATCGCGCTTAAGTATATCTAAAATTGATTAGATAGAGATGTAAAAAGATAGGGTGCTTGTAGAAAATTATGATAAATTTGTATCTTATCTCAAAGGGTAAAGCCACTCATCCAGAGTTATCTTAGGTCTACTTATACCTTTCTTAACATAAGTCAAATCTAATACATCTCTACAATACTTTACTTAATTTTATGCTTTTTTTTAATAGCCAACATTCTACTCCATAAAATATTATAGGTCTGACCATTATCTTATACAATTTTTCCTTAAATTTGAGAGATACTTTTCTATCACACAATAGGCCTGAAGCATTCCTCCACTTTAACTATACATATTAAATTCTACTAATAAAATCTCAATATATTTCACCATTACTTTGAACAATACCGAGATATCTAAAATGTGCACTCATTTTAATGACTTGATCGCTCAAAGTCACAATCCCACCACTAAATCTATTACTACTAAAATTATACTTTATATATTTGATTTTAGATCTACTCAAACAAAAACTCTTAGACTTTAAGATTGACCTCCCTAATTCAAGTTTTTCATGTACTCCCTCTCTAGTCTTATCAACAAGAAGAATATCATAAGCAAAAAGCTAGCATACATTAGGGCACATCCTCTTGCAAATGTCTCATAAGAATATCCATTACTAAAACAAAAAAGTTATGGGCTATGATCCTTGATGTAATCCAACTGAAATAGAAAATATTTGCTCAAAGCACATGCATTGTGTTTAAACACAACATATGTAGATCCTCCTTACTCTCTTTATATTTGTGCATCAAAACTCTCAAAAAATATATAGCTTCCATAATAGACTAACTCACCATGAATCCAAACAAATTAAGCGAAATAAAAAACCTTACAATCAACGGGTAAACGACGAGAGACAGACCGCGAATACTAGCGGTCGGAACTGGAGCTCTCGCTGGCGAGGAGTGCTATGACCGTCGGCGACGTGCGGTGGCTGTCGGTGACGTCCGGTGACCATCGACGACCTCGATCTATGGCGAGCGTCTGAGGGTGACGAGCGAAACAGCGATGATGTGAGAAAAAGCCATGAAAGAAATGAGCGGCCAGAGGAGCTCAAGTTTGAAAATAGGGCTTTCGCCGGCAGATTTTTCGGCATCCACAACGCCGGAAACCTTTCCGGCACAGTATGCGTCGGTAAAAATTTGTTTAGTTTAAAAAGCCCGGTGCATTATCCGCCGGTAAATGCGCGGGCTATTTTTTCCACCGTAACGTGCGCTGGGACCACTAAAATGTTGGTTTTTGTCGACGTACTTTCCGGCACATGTGACGTCAGACACTTTCCGACGTCCAATGCGCCATAAAATACATCGTAAAATTTCCGTCGCAGCATGCGCCATTTCAAGCGCCGTATTTTACCGACGCAAAACGCTCCGCCGGAAATTCTGACGGTAATCGCGTGTTTTCCTGTAGTGTGTGATTTTTGTCCATCGGGCTAGTTGAAAAATCTGCTCGTCTCGCTGTAAAGAATATTTAGCCTATTTCTGATTTTAAAGATTTTAAGTTTTTTGTATTTTTCTGATCAAATTTTTGTTTTCATTACCGAAAAATATGAATAACTTTGTATTAGTTAAATTTTCAAAGCGTAACTTTTTGTATGTTAAAGAGATCATGATTATGAGCATTTATATTATTTATTTGAGGTTTTATACTGGGTGATTTTGAAAATACAGTAATTTTTGCCTACCCCAAAATTTATTTTGACCTCTAAAAATAGTGGTGTAGTATAATAAAAGTCTTAAAATATTATTTTATATAATTCTTAGTATTTTGATAATTTTTTAAAAATATGCTTTTTTGCCTAATAGGATTCTTGGTTGTATACTGTTATGATATTTTAGCACCTTCTTAATTAAGCTCAATTATATATTAGTTATTGCAATGCATTAAAAATGGATGTAGATATGTACTTAAGTAATAGCTGGTCGCTATTACTGTTATAGTATTATGATAATAATGTGCGTATGTAAACTAAACATGTAAAGACTAGTTGACTCGTTGGTTGGAGACTGATTGACATGTACATGATGGTGGGCTGACAGGCTTTCCTTTAAATATTATGATTTGGTATTATCCTATACTAATTCACGTGATACTGATTGAGAGTATAAGGAGATCATTACTGTACCGACGGGCGAAAAATGATGACTCGATTGACTAAGTCAACGGTTTAGTAATACTAGTGCTAACATTGAAAAACATTATGATAGCCATGACTTTTACTTATTTAGTGTGACTATTGAATTGCATATTTTGAGACATTATTTTTATTATTATACATATTTTTTGGTATTGTATGAATTTATTATTATTGTATTATTCTATTACTCCTATCACTAGATTATTACCGTTATCAATATCGATATTGATACTATTTAATATTACCAATTCACTATAATGATATTAAACATGTGATATATTAAGCATGTGATATAGAATGCATGGATACCATATGTATATTTCTATATAATTTTATTATATTAATTTGATTTTAATAATCTTTATCGATGTTTTGATTTGATGTTTTATATGATTTATGTACTGATTGGTATATATTACTTATAGATAATATTTAATATCTCTAGTTGTTATTTATTTAAAGGATAAATGAATAATTATTCCAATTTAGATTCTAGGCCATCACAGCACCCCCCCCCCCCCCTCAGAACTGTGACTCTCAAAATTCTAGCGCCATAGTACCATAGTTTAGAAATTTTAGATTTTTTAAATAAGTCTTTTAGAAACTTTGAGTTATTACAATATTAGCTTGTAAATGATTTGTCACTAGCAATGATGTGTTATGTGTCCTCTATTTGGTGATTTTATTAATTGTCCAATGGCATAAAATGTAAAAACTTATTATCGGAGACTTATTACAAGTTTTTTTTTGTTATAACATTGTACCATTAAATTATGGTCACAAGTAGAGCTTGTGTGCTCCTCAATAACTTAAGATCTTTTTAGTTATGAATTATAAGATACATTTGATAGGGTATAATCTATCTTAACTATAGTTAACTTGATTCATCCCCTTAAATAAACATTCACCCGAATTTCATAGAAAGATTCTTATTCATAAAGGGAATGAGAAAGATGAGCATCTTACAAAAAGTGCTTGAATATCTCTTTGATCATCTTAGATTTTGAGGCCATTATAGATTGATTAGGCCACTGCTTATTTATTTACCTTTTGTAGCTTTATGTTTTGGTTGAATTAGATGTTTCTATTAAGCATCCATAATGGGTTGGTTAGGTTCAAAGAAGTATGATTATACGTAGAATGTTCAGTTTGAAAAATTTTCATAATTTTATTCTCATTGCAAGATACATTATCATGTCAAATCGAAATATTTTATTTTAGATCCTCATATGAGAAAAAACATATCATAACCTACTATTAACATTGATATAAATACTAATAATATTAAATTTTAAATGGATAAGGAAATTCTAATGTTTCTATAAATCCAAAGGATTTTTATAAAAATGATTATGCCAACACTTATTTTGATGCCAATAACTCTAGTCATTGTAAGATTACTAATTATACTATTAATGATAGTATTGATAAGGATTATACTAGTGTCTATCATATTGATAATAATAGTCACATTAGTTTGAAGGTTAATGTTGGCCAATTTATTGGATTTATTGATGCATTACATGTTTTAACTTATATTAATCTTTCTCATAGTTCTAATTCTGAAATTGTTTGTAATGTTTCTATTATTGAGATCTAAAGAGACATCTCTTAATATCAAAGAAGATGACCCTCTTATTGGTTTGGGTTGGTTTTCTAATTCAACATGTAAAAATAATGTAAATATTTTTAATCAAACTTCATTAATATTTAACAACATACCTCACCTAAGTAGCAAGGGTACGGATTTCAAGGATAATAGAATTGATGCTTTTCTAATTCCTAAATTTTCTCCTTTGTAAGGATGTCTTTTATTTGGTGATGATTGTGATAAAAAAATAGGGTTTTGTTTAGGTAGGTAAGAGGAAGTACTAAAAGAAAAATAGCCTAAGTCATAATCTAGCTTGTACAATTTGATGTCATGATTTTTTTTTTTATTCAATCATTAATGCATTTGGAATTTTGGAGATATTGGGAGTTCAACTTTCATAAATCATGTAAAAAATCGTCATAGAATATAAAATATTTAATTTTTCAATAGTTCTTAAAACCACGTTAGATATTTATAAACTTGCAAAAACTCATAGATAACTTAGTTTTAATAATTCTTGTTCCAACATTTCAAGCAAAATTTGAGATTTTTGGAATGACAATTTCAATTTTAGTACTCTTTATGATTTTACCCAACTTCTATACATTAACTTGTTCATTTGCTTCTGCCTCAAAAAATCAGATTGATAGACAAGCTCTTTGGAATTAATTGACTAATTTAACTAGTTTGTTCGATGGCCCTTGGTTGGTTGATTGCTAATTTATGTTACTTTGTCTAGTCATGAAAGGCATGGAGGTGTCCCTTTTATAATAGCCTATATTTTGACCTAGGCATTATGGGAAATCAAACCTTCGTATTTTCATGATATAAAGGACTTTTCTAATGCTATTTTGGATTGTGGGCTTACTAATTTAGATTTTATTGATTATTCTTTTACTTGTTTCAATCATAGAATTAAGCAGAGATTAGATCAAATTCTTTTTAATGATAATTGAATTAAGCTTTACCTATTAACATCTATTGAGCATCTAAGTTAGACTTCTTATGATCATGCTCCTCTACTTTTATGTATTAAAATTCAACAGCCTAGTGTTATTCCCTCTTTTAGTTTTAAAATATGTGGATTGAGGATTCTTCTTTGGTGAACCTTATATCCATAAATTGGTTAGCTCCTCTTATTCCTCATTTACATACTAAGGGAATGATTAAACTTTGTTAAAATTGAATAAAGTTAAGCAAGTCTTAAATTGGTGAAGTAAGAATCCTTTTAGGAATTTATTTCAAAACATAAAGATATTGAAGGTGAGTTAAACCTTATAAAAGAATTTTTTATTAATGACCAATCTTATGTTAATTTTAATTCTCTAAAAAAGATAAAAGTAAACTGTTTAAGCTTTATGGTAAGGAAAAAATTACTAGAAACAAAAATTGGGATCTAAACATATTTTGGAAGGTAAATGACTATTAAATATTTTCATTAATTGAAAGATAAAAGAAGAGTTGTTAATTGTATCCACAAAGTTGATTGGCTTATAATGATTGAACAATTGATGAAAATTCTATTGCTTATATTATTAATCTTTTCTTGTATTTCCTTGCTAGAAATAATTCTACTAAACCAATTTATAATCATAATTGGATCCCTGACATGATTTCTAAAGATGATAATGTATTGTTAACAAAAACTTTTTCTAAAGAAGAAATATTTATCGACCTTATTAATATGAAGAATTCAGTTGCTGATCATGATGGTTTTATGACTCGTTTTTTTCAAAAATAATTGGACATAATCAAATTTTATGTCTTTGATGTTGTTCATGATTTCTTTGGTGATAATTGTATTCCTAATTTTTTTTATCAATGCCACTATAACACTAATTCCTAAAATTCATAATCTTGAATCTTGGAATAATTGTGGGCTTTCTATTTTTTATTCTATTTGCAACACAATTGTAGCTACTATGCTTACTAAAGTTCTTTAACTATTCTAGCTTTGTTAAATGTAGAGCCATTATTGATAATACCTTGTTCACTCATAAGTAGATACATGATTTGAATATTAAATTTTTGGCGATAATATCATATTTAAACTTGACATTTCTAAAGATTATGGTATGTAGTCTAAATTGGCATTTGCTTTTTGAAATTTTATCTCTTTTCGGTATAAATGCTTAAAACTCAAAGAAATTTATATTGAAAATGTTTGCTTTTTTTATTTTAATCAATTATAATTCTTATGATTTCTTCAACTCATCTCAAGGGTTAAGGCAAGGAGACCTTACATTTCTTGACCTTTTTATTATTGCTATTAAATATTTATCTAGAGTTTTAAAGCATATTTTGATATTCATCCTAGATTAAACAATCTTAATCAAGGAAGCCTTCATATTTCTTTTATATATTTTGCTAATAATATAATTAGGTTTACTAATGGTAACATTTCGATGGTGAATTATCTCAAAAAATTTCTCACCTCTTTTGAGAAGAAAAGTGGTCTTACTAATAATAATAATAATAACTAAATTATTTTATTCCTGCTAAATAATTACCTACTAGGAAAAGAAAAGAAATAAATAATATTAAAGGATTTAAGGTTTAAAATTTACCTATTTCTTATTTAGGCATACCCTTCTTTAAAAGAAAAAAAAATTTATCTATTTAATGATCTTATTAGTTATATCCAAAATGAATGATCATGAATACAAGATATTGTAAAAAATATCAACCTTTCAATTTTTTCTTTAAGCAAGATAGTTTTCTTACATAAAAAGACCTTGTTATGTCAAAAGGGAGGCTGAATTATTCGATGGAGAGTTTATGTTTCGAAACCTCTTTCTTCTAGCAAGATAATTGGTTAAGGCTTGGTTGTCTTATCTCCCTTCTAAATACTAACTCCAAAATTGATATAAAAAAATGGAGCTTTATTAATAATGATGTTTGGGATGCTCAAAAGTTAATGGATGTTCTTCCTTTTTTTTAATTATGAATATTATAACTAAAAATTCCTAAAGAGAATAGATAAAATGTCTATTTATTCTTTAATCTTTCTTCATCTTGATAGTTCATTTCAAATAACATATAAAAGGATATTATAACGATATAATTATTGTCTTGTTTTTATAGTTATTTGGCATAATCCTCTTCTAATTTCATGTTCTACACTTTATAGGAGAATTTTAAAAAATTATGTTCCTAGATATATTCATCTTTAAAGAAGGGTTTATTCTTTTCACTAAGTACCATGTTCTTTTCATGAGAAAAATATTCATCATATTTTTATTAACTGAGGTGTTGCATCTGAAGTCATATTTTGATATGGTTTGCTCTTGGTTCTCGATTGGCATAGATAAGGCCAAAGCTAATATAAGAATGATCATCCATGTTCTTATTTTTTGATATATATGGTTTAACACAAATGATTCTAAATATAAATGTATTAAAATGAAATAGTATAGCTATGTGTATTACTTTTTCAACAAACCAAACAACATCTAAGAGAAAATTGTTTTTTGTGCTTAATGCTTGTTTATTATTTTATTCCTTTGAACTATAATTTAATGGCCTCACAATCTTTGGTCATTGGCAAAAGAACTTGTTTTTATGCTTTTCTAATAGCTTTCTATTAAGGTTTCGTTTGAAATAACTTTCTTACTTCTTCTTAAAGCAGCTTTCAATTACAAAAATTAAAATTTTAGTACTAGAAAGCTGCTTTAAGAAGCAAAAAGAAACACGTTTCGAATGAAACCTAAAATAGATTATTTTCATCAATGGATTTATCTGTCAAAATCATTGTGATTTTGCGGATTATAAGCAAAGTTAGTCAGACATCTTTATGTTTATAGATTTGCATTTCTAACATTAATTAACTAAGTATTCTGTTTTCACTACTCCTTCATCAACATGGGGGATACTTGTGCTAATTATTCTTTGCTTAAGATTGGTTGAATGGCATAAGGGATACTATTATGAGTACACATTTTTTGAAGGCAAATTGGTGGAGTTGAGCATGGGATTTACTTTAAATCACTTTTAGAGCTTTTTTTTAATTTCTTTTTTGAGATCACATTGTACTTATTGATTACCCTTAAGGTTATTAGATAGGTTTTTTTTTTTTAAATATTGGTCTCAAATTTTATTGATTTGTTTCTTTTTTATCTCTATTTTCTTTTCTGAACTAAAATGAATCCTCATTAGATGATCATTCATATGTTGCAATTGCTTAGAAGTGACATGCTCATTATTTTACTTATTATGTAAGGAATTTCATAATATTTAGAGTGATTTATACTCTGGTTGTTAGCCTTTCAAAAAGTTTTGACCAGTTTGCTAATGAGTATTGGACCTAACATTGTTCATGAAAGATAACAAGATTTTGTAGAGAAATGAATCTAAGTCCTAAAGAGTAGAGAGACGTCTCAATAAAATTCTTAGAAAATTTGTCTGCACGGAACTCCATCGAATCTCTGTAAAGCAAAGAGAAGTGACTTGAATCGAGCTAGACAAAAGAAATTTAGTGAAATAAAATGCTTTTATGATGAATTCTTGAAAGATTATGCATGAGATCAAGCATAATTGTAATAACTCAAATATGCGAAATAATTTTTCTTAAAAAACATGAAAATTCTAAAATAGAGCACTTTGATGTTGATCTGGTGAGGACTGCAGCACTAGGTCACAAATAGTATATATATATATATATTCCTGCCTCTCCCCATGGACTCCCTCACTTAGTTGCTTGGCTAGAAAGAAATTGAAAGAGGAAGAAGAGAGAGAATATAGAAAAATATTTGGATCATATTTGTTAGGTATTTCTGCTATAAATTTTATTATATTTGTTGTAAGTAACTAATATCTTACTTATGTTTTTACTAATTTTGATTTCTACGAATTTTGTCTCTCATAAATCTGTCAAAAATACATTATTTCCTGGTTTCATAGCTTTCATCATGCAAGTTTGAATATGTTATAGATTTAATTAATATAAATAATTTGATATTATATTTAATTAATTTAAATAATTTGATATAATTTTATTGCATTTTAAATAAATTACTGAATGACATCAGAAACATGATATGATAACTCCATGTGATATCTCATTGATCTTTGTGATTCACTGATTGAGAACCATAAGGTGCAGGAGATTAATTGAGAGTTATTAGGAGTCGGGGCGACTGATTCACGTGATTCAAAGGAAGTTATAAGAAGTAGATTGAATGGAAGTTATAAGGGGAGATTGATTGAGAGTCATAAGTGCAAGAATAATATATTATTAAGATACGCTCATTGAATATCTGAATAATGATATCGACACTGCTACGAACACTATACTAATATTTTTACTGACACTAATATTGGTTATTGCAATTAACAATATTTAATGTTATTGATCATGATACTAATATTATTACTGGCATTAGTATTGGTGACTGTTATTAATACTGTGATTGATGATGTAATATATTGAGATATGATGAACTATAAAATGATAAATTGATACATATAATTAATATAGACATTGAAGAATATATTTCTTTATATGATTTATAGCATATTGTTTTCTTTTATCTTGCATTGATTTCCATTATAAAATTTTAATTACTTGTCGGGCTATGTGCTCATTATGTGATTTTACATATTTTTAGAAAAGCATAATGATCCTATGATATAAGGTTTTGGACATGAAAAAAATGCAATCATATTTCTTTACATTGTTTATTGATAAGCTCCAGTTCACTTATTAAAATGAAAGACAAATATAATTCTTCTAATATAGATCCTGGAGCGTGACAATAATTTAAGTGTTGTTTTAGTAAAACTTTGAATGAGAGATTCTAGATGTATGTGTGACCAATGACCCCTTATTTATAAACAAAGAAAATCATTGAAGTTATAGAATTATCTACAAAATTTAATTAGATGAAAATTTTTAAAATGTGAACTTGATGCAATTGTATAGCTAGGCAGAAAGAATTGTAATTGATTGTGAGTTCCAAATTAAGGACAAGTACCATTGGTGAGAAAACCCTAAAATTGGTTATCGAGTACTTTGGCAAAGCTAACGAGTTCTTTTAGATGAATGATCCTAATAGTTGAGCGACTACATGAGCCAATTAGGTTAGTTCAATAGCTCAATATTGAGGGTCGAGTGAGAGTTACCTATTGGGCGATTTGATGAGATTTAGAAATAGGCGACTCAAAGCTCATAACAACCTCGAACTTGACGAGGTTTGAGTTACATGTAATCATAAACTTTAAACTCGATTCAAATCATTATAATAATTTGATTAATTTATCTAGATGAATATGATTCTACAATAACAGTTAAACACTAAAAATAAAAGGGAAATTTACATACATACCACTTTATACCATTTTATTTACATATCTAACACCCAAAATTTTAATATTACATACATACCACCCTATATTATTTTAATATCAAATATACCACTCATATTTCCTTCCTACCACTTATATATTTCATTTCTAACACCCATATTTGATACGAAAATGAACTATGGGTGGTATGTATGTAATATTAAAGTTTTATGTGTTAAATATGTAAATAGAATAATATAAGATAGTATGTATGTAAATCTCCCAAAATAAAATTATGATAAAATGGTTAAAGAAGAGCCATGAAGCACAATACTTTCTAATAAACTAATTCAAAAAATAATAATAAAAAAAATAAAAAAGATTCTGCCCAACTGCTTGCGAGCGGTGCAGGTTATGGCCAGCTAGGCGTGATGCGCACGGCGCACCGACTCCTTGACCGAATGCAGGGACTAAGGAAGTCTCACAGAACTTAAGTTCATTCCAAGCCTTAGGCTGTGGCGATTTTCCCATTCTTCAGTCGGTCCTCTTCTCGACACTTTCCTTACCATCTCGGCCAACTCGTCTCTTCATTCCGCGTCTCGCCGCCATCTTTTTCATTTTCTGTTCCACCGCTTCATCCGTGGATCTATGTTTCTCTGCTAAAAGAATAATTGGAGAACTCAAAGAAGAAGAAACGTATATCGTATTTCACAGGTTAGCCAATGTTTCCCAATTCCCATTTCTTGCTCTTCAAATTGATGCTTGGCTATTTTAGGTTCGCGGTTGTTGATTTAGTGTTATTATCATGAATTGATTACTCAGGAAATTTTATATCAATATGAGAATTCGCTAGGCTTCAACTGAATCAATATTGGAAGCATGCTCGTTGATGTAATTGGCTTTTCTTTTTTCACTATTAGATCATTCGGCTTAGTAAATTCATAAAAATACTCGACTTGATTGAAACCCTAATGTTTTGATTATCTATCTGCGTATTTGATTTTGCGAGGCTCTTATGCCTTTTGGAAATCGCATTTGTTATGACTGTTGTCTTGTTATACTTGCATTTGTTAGTGATCTTGCTCTTGTTTTTTTCACTGCCCGAAATAACATTATGATTTGATGTTAATAATATTGAGCTGTGCTATGTTCTGTTGTTTAAAGAGTGCAATCTACTATATTGAGCTGCAGTGCAAATACTTATTTGTTATCTTTAATAATTATATTTAGTAATTATAGTTTGAAATTTTGGTTTTTTATGTATAGATCGTATTTGTTGTACTCAGATTCATCCACGTCCTATTTATCCTTGTTTAAAATGATCTTTCGAACCTGTTATCTTGTGTTTTATTGTATACCCATCCGGATCAGACATCATAGTTTCCATGTTCTCTCTTATATCAATGATGGTGTTTGTTTTAACATTGAATCAGCCTAATCCTCTTAATGAATGTGAAAGGGCGAAGGTAAATTTCCTTTTATGTTTTCCATTTGTTACAAGTATTTTTTGGAAAATCCTGAGAAATGCATATGTTTGTTGCTTGCTGTAGTTCGATTTTGTTTGTTGCTTACTGTACTTTGATTTCTATTGGTTAGCTGCATCGTCTTACCATGGATGGTTACAGTGTTCATATTTACTTATTCATTATTTGCTATGTACGCAGCCTGAATCTTGAAGTCTCTTGATCCAAATTTATTCTTGGAGACCCTATTGGCAAAGGGTTTCCTAGGAACGAGAGCATTCGTTTGGTCTATTTTCTGAAAAATTTGCTTGAAAATGGGTGACAATCTAATGGATAAGGTTAGCGCTTTTAGTGAGCGTCTGAAGATAAGTAGTTCTGAAGTGGGGAGGAAGATGACTGCGAGCATGAGCTCCATGAGCTATAAGATGAAGGAGTTCTTCCAAGGTCAGAACCCTACTGATAAGATTGTTGAAGAAGCAACATCAGAGACTTTGGAAGGCCCTGACTGGTCTATCAATCTTGAGATTTGTGACATGATGAATAGTGAGAAGGTTAACAGTGTTGAATTGATTCGAAGCATTAAGAATCGGATAATGACGAAGAATCCCAGAGTCCAATATCTTGCTCTTGTCCTTCTTGAGACATGTGTGAAGAATTGTGAAAAAGCATTCTCAGAAGTTGCTGCTGAAAGAGTGCTTGATGAGATGGTAAAACTGATTGATGATCCCCAGACAATAGTGAACAACAGAAACAAGGCTCTTGTTTTGATAGAGGCATGGGGAGAATCTGGACAAGAGCTTCGTTACTTGCCAGTTTTTGAAGAAACATATAAGGTATCACTTGCATCTGAACAACCATCAATTATTTCCATAAGAAATCTCATCTCCATATTTCTTAATATGCTATATCATATTTAATGCAGTATGGAATACATTACAATTTCACATTTTCAAACTTAACTCTGCGTCTTGATGTACAACTGTGTAATCTAGCATATAGAAGCTTCTGTTATATGCTATATCATATTTTATTTTATTTATAAAATAATTAGGTAGTAGATTCTTTGTTTATTGATTGGTATTTTGTAATTTTGATTGGTTTTCAATCTTTTATTCAAACAAACCTCTCCCTATATCATCGTTATCATTTCTTCTACATAAAATTTTCTAATGGGGTTAATCTTTTTTCTAGAGTTTAAAATCCAGAGGCATTCGTTTTCCTGGTCGTGATGATGAGAGTTTGGCTCCAATTTTTACCCCACCACGTTCAACTTCAGAGTCAGAGTCATTTGTTGGGGTTACCCAACAAGATCACAATGAAGTACATGCGCAAAGTTTTTCTACTGAACAAACCAAGGAAGCTTTTGATGTAACTCGAAATAGTGTTGAGCTCCTTTCAACAGTTCTATCCTCTTCACCCCAACAGGAGGCATTGCAGGTAGTTCAATTTTCAGTGAACAATTTACTTCGTTCAGCTAGATCTCACTGCATTTGTGTATATATGCAGGTGTTTTCTTTTTTCATTTCCAAATATCTTTATGTTGATCATGCTATTTATTTAGTGTATGTGGTACAGTTTGGCCATTAATTCTTTAATTATTTAGTCATGCATTACTTTCTTTTGGTTAACATTTCAATATGATTATCACCCAGTTTTTGTTTATATAGCCATAAAGTGATTGATAACTGCCAATGTTTTAAGCAAAAGTTGACTTCTGAGTTAATTTTTTTTCCCGACCTTCGCTAACTATTACTTGACTGCCCTATGTTCTTTTTTGTAGCCTAAAAATGAGGATAACTTTGCACCTGCTAAACTTGCACTATGCAACTTTCTGTATACTGTAAATACAACTATTTAAAAATTTTAGATATTTGTTTTTATCTAATTAAAAAATAATTTTGATCCTAAAAATAATATTATAGTATAATTAAAGCTTCAAAATAATGTTCTAGATAATCCATGATAATCTAGTAAAACTTTGAAATTATGAAATTTTGCTGAGGATTTGAATATATTCCCTACCTTAAAACATTATATAATTATTTTGAAAGTAACTAGTTTTTTCTATAATTAGTGACCTCTAATTTATTTTAGTGTCCACTCAACATCTGCAAGTTACCATTCCCCTCAAAAAATGAAGGAGAGTTTAGGTTGAGCCTTAGTTTTGTCTTCCAGTAACTTTCCGTCTTTTTCTAGCAGCTTAATATTGAGAGCTGTAGAGTCCCTTTCTCTTGGGTCTAGTTTCTACAGTTTTTTCTTAATATGCCCAAGGTGGATTTACAGGGCATGGATCCATTGCTCTCTCTCTCTCTCTCTCTCTCTCTCTCTCTCTCTCTCTCTCTCTCTCTCTCTCTCTCTCTCTCTCTCTCTCTCTCTGTGGGCTATGAAAATTTGGCCCCGGCCTCCCCGCCGCTCTTGATTGCTTTTTGTTTTTGCGAGGAGGAGTTTTAACGGATTAAGTTCCGGGGTAAATTTTGGAAGAAAGATGGGTTTGTAGATAAGACACTACCCAGAGATTTCGCCCTCATTTTGCGAGGACTTTATGATCCGAGTTCTGGTTTCCTATAGGCGCAAGCCCCTATAGTTAATTACCCCTCCCGATAACGAGAGAGAACTTTCGATTAAGGCTAGTCATCAATTAGATACGTAGTAAATACGTGTTATCTGGCATATAGTAGCAGCAATGGGTATTGATATTGGTAGAAGTTGGATTTGGAAAATTTGGTATTTAAAATAGAAATTGCACCATCTTGCACTTAAAGCGGATGGTGGGGGAATGGATGATGGACCCGATCAAGATCCCATGGTTCCGTCATCCCTGGCCATCGTGGTCCCTGGTCTACTTAGTCAGAGGAGGTAGTCGACCCAACCTGACAGAAGGATCCTTGTCGGCAGCCATGAGTTGCTTCGTCCAAGGGTATCTTGTAGACCTGGGTTGGATATTTGCCTAAGGGGACAAATTTGAATCCACCTTAGCTAACAGAGTGCTTTCTGCCATATCGATCATACCTTATTGATTCATATCTCAAAGATTTGATGTCACTAAGGAGCGTATTGGCTCTGACCATAACCGGTATCTGTGGTGCCATTTGATGGCAAAACCACTCGGTTCAGAGGGCCCCGGGTCATAACCGTTTACTTGCAGTGCCATTTGGTGGTGAAACTGCCGGTTAGATGACACGTATCACGTCCTTACTGGTAGGATATTGTTTGAGAATGGATCATAGTGATATTTTTGACTAGACATTTGGCTATTTGTGAGCTGAAATAAATTTTAATTTGTCCACCCCGGCAAACTATTGCGGAGGGTGGATTGATTTTGCTTTAAGTGTTTGATAGTTAAATTTCAAATTTAAATATCTTTGGATTTTGGATTTTTGGTCATTTGAGTGGAGCTTGGAAATATTTGTGAACCCCTCCGGTTGAGATAGACATTCAACACGGCCATCATCGGGGTGTTTGGGGTCATTTCCATTTGTTGATTGAACCTTGTCGACTCGACCAAGTTGTTGACCGAGGATCGGGTTTCTCGTAGGCCTTATGCCTTTGTTTGTGAATTTACTTGATTATAGGCCTTGAAGGCCTAATATGAATTCATTAAAACAAATACATTGGTCGCCACAACCGGGTATTCATTTGAAGGTTCGAACCCTATCGACTCCTATTGATCTGCATAGAAGGATCGGGTTCGAACTTGAATTCACTTATCGACCCGCGCAGCATCCCTAGACGTCATATGTGTACCAATAACACTCTCGCCAGGGGCCCATGCAGGTCGAGATTGTATTTTTCCCTTTAGTGTACCTATGTGTATACAATTTATAATGCACGTGCAGGGGTATTTTGAAATAATTGTAGTTGTGCAAATAACTGCTATTTAAATACACAACATTTCATTTGAGAACTTATACACGCCTTCTGTCCGCTAGTACGAGTGTTGCGGATCCGGTGACAGTGCGTTGTTAATTGTAGACGCATTATGTCTGCTTGTATAAATGTTGCAGATCCGGTGGCGTGACTTTGCATCTTGTAGACGCCTTCTGTCTGCTTGCATGAGTATTGCAGATCTGGTGGCGTTACATTGCATCTTGTAGACGCCTTCTGTCTGCTTGCATGAGTGTTTCAGATCTGGTGGCGATTTTATCTGGATGTCATGTGGCGTCCCCTCATCATCTTGATGTTGACTCTCTATTTTCTCATTCACCGGGGAGGACGACTTTGAAGTTCGTGACCATTGCTTTGGAAAGAACTTCCTCCAAGGTCTTTAGTGTAGTGGGCTTGTTATTTCTGATATTTGTAGATACGAATACTGTTTTCTTCTTGAGTATAGGATCAAGAAGAAATTTTGGAAAACCAGGAAGTTTAGTTCTAATTTGTTCAAACTTTCTTTCCGTTCTGCCAGGGGATGTCCTTTTTCGTACATCGAGTTACCCTTGTACCCAAAATACTTGAAGATCTTATTCATCACTGTCGTAGGTGATATCTGTACTTGTGTCCACAGTGGTTCGTTGTACTTGCGATATGCCCACTGTTGTTATCCACAAGCAGCTCATGTTCATTTGCAGGGACCCGTTGTATCCACTATGACCTCCTAGGAGTATTTGTAGAAGAGCAGTTGTCCCTATACCATATCCACCTTTCATCAATCTCAAGTGATTGTTTTGATGTATTTGCAGTTGTTGTAGAGAAAGATCTTTGATTGCTACATATGGGTAGGACTCGTACACCTTACAACTGTCCGTTGCTTCTTATAAGTATAGTGCATTGACTTTGTGGGGATTGTTGTATCTACTACGACCTCTTGGAAATATTCGTAGGAGAACCATTGTCGTCCACCTTTCACCAATCTCAGGTGGTCCTGATGATTGCACTTGCTTGTAGGGGCAGATCCTTCGTTATTGGTCTCCAGTATTGCTTTCTCAATCAACAGGCATTGATACTTATGTTGGAGGTTCCAATGGTGCATATGAGAGAGACGCCCATGCATTTCATTCTTGCAGGTACGATGCACCCAATCTCATAGAGACTGTTGTAAGAGTCCATTACATTTTTTTACTTGCATGCATTGAGGTCTTGTAGTTTGAGTTTCCTCGTGTATGATCCAAGTTTTGTTCTTTGCATGTGTTTGAGTCCAAGTTTATCTCCTTCTTCAATCAACAGGCGTATGTAGGGATTGTCGTAGGAGTTCGTTGCATTCGTCTTTCGCTTGCATCGGGATTTCATCTCCCACTTGCAACTTGTTGTTAGCTTGGACAACTGTGCATTTAGACTCTAATTTGTTCATTCATCCAAAGCCCAATCCTATGTGTTCCATCGGACTTGAGTTTAAGGTTCAATACATGCTTGAGTCTTATATGTTGTTATGGGCTCAACTCTTTGCATCTCATTCAATCTCAAGCTCATTGAGTCCTCTATTGTTTCTTGAAAATTCAGGTTCTTTATTGCTCATGTCAAGTTTGGATCCAACTTGAGTTCAATTTGAGTTCCTTGTGGTCCAACTCAAATTCTTGTTTGAGTTCAAAGTGCTATGTTCAAATGCTTGTAGAGGGTCTTCTGAAGTCTTTGCAAGTTCATTTTTGTGTTCAAATGATTTGAATTTGACTTCAATTTGATCTTATTTTATTTGAATTTGAACTTTTAGAAATCATTTAAATTTTGTTCAGGTCCCCTGCTCGTGTTCAATCAAGTTCACCGCTCTTTCTCATTTGAGTCCATCTTTTGTTCTTTTTGAGTTCAAAACAGGTCCGAGTACAGTAATATTTCACCCGAAATTTCGGCAAACTCACGACGTCTCCCCCGTTTAGGGGAAAACTACGGAAAATTGGACCTTTCCCACCACGTGCAATAAAGACGTGCATAATAGGTGCCCTCTTTCGAGGACAGCACGGCCGTGTAAAGTCTTTGTCCCCATCACCCGCAATAAAGGCGTGCATGGGTCTTCAGTACCTGTTACAAGAAAAGAGCAGTTGTTTCCCCGCAGGTATAGAGCCGCGTACGGGTACTTAAGCGTTGTCCTGGTCATGCTAAGAAAAGCGTGCACCAGGCTTACCTGGCCTCATCGTATGCATCGCGCCGGGTTCCCTCCTACCATGCTCAATAAAGGCGTGTATAGGTGGTTTGCCGGCTCGTCTCACACACCAAGGACAGGGTTTTGGGGGCCGAGGGGTCGCTCGCCTACCTCATCGTAGGAGTCGCATCGGTTTCCCTCCTACCACGCTCAATAAAAGTGCGCATAGGTGTTTTGCCGGCCCGACACGCATGTCGAGGCAGGAGGGCGAGGAGATTTTGCAAACTTCTCTTTTTTTTGAAATAAAAATAATAATAATAATAATAATAATTATCATAATTATTATTATTATTATTATTATATTTAATAATAACAATATTAATATACTTAAAATCTAATTGCTTGTGGCTTGGAGCAGAATCGGGCAGAGAAGGCTCGGGCTCGGCTTGGTTAAGAGGAGCTCGGGTCGGTCGCTCAAATGAGGATGAGGTGTGAGAACAGAGAGGCGACGGGCCTGCCATGTGGAGTCGGACAGGGAGGTCGGAAGGGAGAAGTAGCGGGCGGCAGGATCTTGCAGCTAGGGCAAAAGAGAATGCTCTCTCTCTCTCTCTAGGTTTATGACTGGACCGGAAGAAACGATAGCTCAAGCAGAAGGTTTTTGCGGCAGTGGAGGAGGAGCTCCATCGGGTAGGGAAGTCGAACGCCCACGAGGGAGCCGAAGGAGCAACGACAAAGGAGAAAGTTACTTCACAGCGGCGATCTCTCAGTCGTTTCCGATCAAAATGCGTAACTTCCGATCCGTCTGGAAGGAACAGTTGTCGAATGGGCAGAGTCCAACAACAGCAAACGGAAGAAGCGCTGAGAGGGAGAGAGATCGAGAGCAAGGAAGAGGCCAAAGGCCTCATTCCTTTGGCTATTTAACGACGCGAGGCCGTTGTGCGATGAAATGACGCGAGGTTGCGAGATACGATATCGGTCATGCGAGCGACGTGCGATGCCTGCAGCAGGTATGGGATTTTTTTTTTCTTTTTTTTTACTAGCTACAGGTCAACACTCTCTCTCTCTCTCTCTCTCTCTCTCTCTCTCTCTCTCTCTTCTTGTTCTTTTCTTCCAGTCTATTCTTGCAAGTGAAAGGATTTTACTTTAATTTTTCATTTTTTTGGGTTGGGGTGGGGGTGGGGGGTGAGAGAGTTTGAGTGTTGAAGCATAAGTTTAATGTTGGAGGGATTTGATCCTAACTCCTTTACAATAACATAGAATGACTGCACCAACAAAGCTTGGGTGTCCTTAATTTGATCACTGCTATTGAGCAATTGAAGAGAAATTAATTGAGAGTTGTTGATCTTTCAAGTGGAGATTGAGTGATGGAATGGATTTTACAGAATTGATAACATTGAACTTGGTTGTTCTTTGCACTGCAATAGCAGCTCAATATTTGAGACAACAGAAGGAAACTTCAGAAGAAAACAATTCAATTCCTTTTCCGTGGTATAAGGGCATGATTTTTTAATTTTATGAATTAGGTCAGCAAGAAATGTGTCAGAGATCTAGGCATATAGTTTTTCTTGTTGAGTTTAAGAAAATATTGGAATAAGGAATAATAAGGATAGTTAAAGTTAGATTAACTGAATTTGGGCGTCCTTTAAACTGCGATAGCAACTCCGTAGAGATAAAAGAAGGAAACTGCCGATGAAAACAAGCCAACGCCTATGCCTTGGCAAGGGCTTGGAACGGGATAGATGGGAATGTATCCTGCTGGTCGGTTAGGTCAAGCAAGGCTATATAGAAGTCTTGTTATCCAAGTAACAGTATGGCCTAGCTGGCACACCAAATTATATTCTGATTTACTAGGCTACACCTAGATATTATATGAATACATAAATTTTTTGTACTTATTTATGAATTTTTGTTTGATTCACTTACATCTTTGTTATTGTGTTGTGTTCATTTGACTTCCTAATATTGCAAGTATGCATTTAACATTTCAATCCAAGGCTGCATGAATACAAATGTTGGCCAGTTCTGATCAACATATAGATTGCAATTGAGCTATGTGGATGAAGTGAGGAAATGAGACTATAAAACAGGAAAAGAAAGTTAAATTTTTTTTATCATTATGTACAATATTTTAGTCTTTACATATTATATAATTGAATCAAACAAAAACAATTAAGAGATTATATCAGTATTTGATATCTATGGGTTAAGTAGGCGAGATTACTGGGTTTAGTTTCCATCAAATAGCTTTAACATATGTTTGTGTTGAGATATCAAGTGATTTGCTCACCCATTAGGTTTAAACTTTTGGGTTGAAATTTGATTTGAGCACTACTAGATCAATCCCAAATTTTGTCACCTTTTGATTTACACTCTTTATTAAGTAGTGTCAGATTGATGGCCTGGTTGGGATCAAGTAGCTCATATGGTTTGTGGCTCCTATGGGTCTTTGGTAGTCTCCCAAGAGCATTGTTTTAAAATCAAGTGACTCCTACATCAGCTCCGTATGATCAAGTGTGCCCTTGGTGTATGACGCTTAATAGTTAAAAATATATTTCAGTTTGAATGGGAGTGATGGTCAATGTGGAGAGCCCTCACGTAAATTGGAAATTATTAAGGCACTTAGGAGTAGTAGGTTTAATCGCACATTGGATAAGTGAAAAATATGCTGGTGTAGAGATGCCAATTTATTTGGGCCTCATCTAGAAACCTAATATCTGAATTAAAAAAAGATTTGACCATGAGTATATCAAGGCCAACTTATGTTCCTTTTGATCTACAATTCCCAGCAAAATATACTTTAGGTATATTATACTTAGAAGTACTAGTAGATTCAACAGCTTATGCTTGATTTTATAATCTATAAAACATTTGAAACTTGTGAAGCAGCATGAATCTTCCACCTTTGATGTTTACCTTTTATGCATAATCCTATAGTCTTAGTCCACCCTAGCACCTCCAGACCTAGATTCCTTTCCTATGTTTGCTGCTAACACAATCGTATATTCTTGATTGGTAGATATGGCATTTTGCATTGTTCATGACATCTTAGAATATGAAGGGTAGAAAAAGTTGTTGTGCAGGGAAAAAGAACACTGTGGGGCAACCATCGTGAATGAAGGCCCAGTGGTATCATGAGCTGGTAGATTTTAGCTGCATCACCATCCTTCCCTTGCTAATTAATCACTTACACTAAAGCTTTTGAACTCTTTGAGGGAAGTAGGAGATGGAGGAGGATTCAGGAGGCAGCACGGGAGCATTAGAGGCGGAGGACTTGAGGAATTGACAAATTTAATTGAAAGGATGGCAAATGGAGGATTGCAAATAGGGACTTGATGGACTTGATCTTTTAATGGTGGGTCATTGTGGCTCCCAAAATTCGCGCCCCCGTCTCTCCGCGACCCTTTCCTTTTTTGTGTCGTGTCGATTTGAGTTTTAACGAGTTTAAGTTTCAAGGTAAATTTTCAGAAGGCAAATTGGGTTTTGAATAAGATATTACCCAGAAATTTCGCACTCATTTTGTGAGTATTTTATGATCTAAGTTCACGTTTCCTATAGGCGCAAGCCCCTACAGTTAATTACCCCTCCCAATAACGAGAGAAAACTTTTGATTAAGGGTAGTAGTCGAACAGATATGTAGTATCCAGTGTATAGTAGCAACAATATTTAATGTTAAAAATTGAATTTATCACCACGCACTTAAAGCGGATGATGGGGGAAATGATGATGAACCCGATCAATATTCCATGGTTCCATCGTTTTAGGTCATCATTGTCCCTAGTCTATTTAGTCAGAGGAGGTAGTCGACCCAACCTAACCGAATGATCCTTGTTGATAGCCATGGGTTGCTTTGTTCAAGGGTACTTTATAGACTTGAGGTGAATTTTTGCCTAAGGGGACATATTTGAGTTTACCTTAGCTAATAAAGGGCTTTGTGCCTTATTAATTATATCTTATTGATTAATTACTCAAGGGTTTAAAGCCATTGGGAACATACGGGCTCTAACCATGACTGTAATTTGGTGGTATCATTTGACTGAAAAACCACCCAATCAAAGGGTCCTGGTTATAATCCTTTACTTGTGGTGTCATTTGACGGTAAAACCACAAATTATAGGACTTATGTCACGTCCTTACCGATAAAAGATGATTTGAGAATGAATCCTAGTGATATTCTCGACTAGACATCCGCTCTTTGTGAACTGAAGTGATTTTTAAATTTGTCCATCTCCACAAATTGTTATGGAGAGTGAATGAATTTTGCTTTAAGTTATTAGATGAATAAATTTCAATTTGAAATATTAATATTATTAATATATGTAGAGTTTTTTGAATCTTTGATAGGTCTTTGAGAATTAACCTTTTCTGTTGAGATTTGCATTCAACACTGCTATCATCGGGGTGATGTTAAAGTCAATTTAAATGTTTGTATTTATAAGAATTTGAGAGGCATTTTAAATGTTTGTGGTCCCCTCTGGTTGAGATTTTCTATCAACACTGCCATCTTCGGGGATTATGGGTAATTTTATTTTATTAATCAAACCCTGTCGATTTTATTTGCTTGCCTACAAAGGATCAGGTTCAGTGTTGATTTTATTCTTTTAGTGGTGAATCTTTCTTATAAAAGACCTTGATGGCCTATTATGAACTTATAAAACAAATACTTCGGTCCTCGTTACGACCATGTATTTGTTCGGTTGTTCAAGTTATGTCAACTAATATCTTTTCAAAGAGTAGGATCAGACTTGAATTTAAGCTCAGATTTGACCCACACAACATCCATAAACGTCTCGTGTGTGCATGCATCACGCTCGTCAGAGCCCATATGAGTATATGCTTTTCAATACGTTTTGCTTGATATATTTACATTGTTAGTTGTTTATATGCAATACAAGGGGAGTATATGACATATTTACATGCTCACACACACACACACTTATACACACACACTTATACTTTCATGTATTTGTATGTTTGTATGTATACTTACATATGCATATGTGAATTATTTAATGTGTTTGCATGACATGTGTGGTGGCTTAGTGTACCAGCGTGGTGTATGATGCATTAGCATGTGTGTACAATGCTTTCATATATTGCCCGTATATTTGCATAATGCATTTGTGTGATGATTCAAATGCTTTTGTGTAATGTATGATGTGTTTACAAGTTGGTGTAGGATATTACTACTACAAACTACATTTTGCATATTAGAGGTGTTGTTTGCATAATGCACTTTTCATATGGGATGGTGTGCTTGCATGCTGCAATGTGTCCTTCATGCTTATGCCATACATTGTGATTATTTCTATTCATTTGTAAGCATGATTAAGGTGGATATTGCAAGTTAGCTATTATTGTTCAAAAAGTTTTATGTCACAACCTATAATCAGGTTATATTCTTCACAATTTCATCATTGCTTACAAGCAAGTCATGTTTGAAATTTTTTGTTTACCATAAATTCATTGTTCATTCATTTATGTTCAATTTTCATTATTGTGCCAATTGTAATTTCTTTTTAGGCATTTATTTAAGTTCGATTCCCTGTTATTTGGGTGCAATCAAGTCCTTTGTAGTTTGTTCAAGTTTTGCTCTCTGTTGGTTAAATCAGCTTGAATTTTAGTAGCCTCTCAGCATTTCCCCCATTTATGGGAATGTCTGGGAGTTTAGGCATATCCACTATGTCAAGAAAGATGTGCATGGTCGGTTTCGAGCGACACCATGGCCGTGATCTTATCTCCCACCACGCCAAGAAAGACGTGCATGGGTTGCAAAGGTACATGTGTGAAAATTTAGAAGTTTGTTGATGAGTTTGGCTGTTGGGTTAGTTTGGCTGTGAGGTAAATGAGTTTGTTGATGCTGTTGGGTTTGGTTGAGAGAATGTGAGGGAGTCGAGTGAGAGTAGAGATGAGTATAGGAGGAAATCGAAAGGGTGAGGTGTTGGGGTTGTAGGAGGCAGCTAATTGGAGTTGTTGCGGCTTGCAGGGAGAAGGAAGCTGAGGCGTGGAGTGGAGGCTTGGTTTGTCGGGTAGCTTGACGTCGGATTGGCTAGATAGAGGGCTCGGTTAGTTGTGGAGTTTGGTACAAGAGAGGATCAAGGCTGGGGATCGACACAGTATGTGGCTTGTGGAGCTCAACACAATGAGGCTGGTTCGATGGGATCGGAGTCGGAGGATCTTTGGTTTGGATAGCTGGGTTCGACTGAGGGAGGAGATCGAGACTTACACAGGGAACTGGCGGTTGGGTTCGGGAGGTCGGAGTGGTTCGATTGTTGATAAGCTGCGAGGTGGAGTTCAGATGTTGAAGAGGTGGACAGGGTGTGAGGAACGGGCAACTGTGTTCGTCTGCTACATGAGGCGGGAAGGTCGTGGCGTTCGGCTGAATCGGAGGTCGGGTGCAGGCGTCGGGTTGGTAGCGTGGGGAAGAAGGTCGGACATTGGGGAGGCTTGGTCGTGAGATCAAGCGGGTTCGGAGGTCGTGAGGTTGGAAGTCGGTAGATGAGGGGAGGAAGATCAGATCGATCAGACAGGGGAGAGGCTTCGATCGGCTCAGCAAATGGTTTTGAAGGTAGAGACTTCGAATGTGAGCTTTCATGTGCGGAAGAAGAGCAAAAACATTTTGGCTCTATTTGATCTCCTTTTGAACGACGAGAGCAGAGCGCCATTGTCTTGAGCAGGAGCAGGATTTGAGCGGGGATCGTGGGAAGAGCGGCGTCGGCGTCGAACTGCAGGTAAACGACGTACTTTCTCTTATTATTATTATTATTATTATTATTATAAAATGATAGAAACAAAAGATAACATTAAAATAGTCATTTAACGTGCCTTGATTTACATGCCGTCGCCTCGCGATTCCTGCATATTTTCCCATGCAAGGTCCCCTAGGCAATATTACAGTCATTTTTAGATAATTCAGATATATTTGAATGCAACGAAGAAGTTTGTTTTATGATCAGATGTTGTTTAGGCAGCGTCGAACAACATGAAAGTACAAAATTACAGTCAATCGTTTTCGCCTAATTTGACTGCGAGGGGCTCCCTCTTGGGTGAATTCAATGTTCCGATTTCAATGACACAATTTGTTTGGCAATCAGAGGTCGTTTGAGCACTTTGATGATGTGTTGCACCCATTCGTCACTGCTCGCATTGCCGATTTCGCAACTTTTTTGTGTTTCGTAGTGCATGGGCACTGCCAGGTTTCTAATTTTGTATATTTTTGGCTGATGAGGTCAGGTGATGGGAAGAGGAGGGTAGAGTTGAGAAAGTGAATATATATACTTTTCTAACTTCAGCTTAGTTTTAATTGTACAATTTCTTTTCATGCTTATTTTAAATATATTTGATCATTGCTTCCATCTTTTTGCAACACTTTCTCCTCCCCCCCTTATTTCTCTCTCTAACAAGTTAAGTTGGGTTTTTAGCTACTCAACCTGCTTCATTAGAAATTAATCATAAGATTTGTGGAAGTTGTATTTCATCCATTCAACTATAGAATGACAAAAAAATTGTCAATCTTTCCTTGGCACGAAAGAAATTGCAAAATAGTTTTTATCTTTATGAAGTGTAGAAATTAAGTAACAAAAACACATGTTATTCGTTAAATATAGGACATAATTATGTTAAGTGTTGTAACTGAGAACTTTATCATGACACTTTACTATTAAATTAAATGTGACGGTAAGTGAGCTATATTCAAATTATTTCCTTGGTATAGAAAGAGAAGAATTATAAAATTGGACTAATAAAGTAGTAATAATTTATTCTCAATTAAATTCAGTATTGCAACATTTTTTTCGGTTAGCATTTTATTTTAATCTTCATTTAGGTTTGGAAATGCCTGCCATTCAGTCCATATAATACCCTATATATTTCACATTTAATTGAACCCTTACATGATACATTGTCAAATCCTAGTCTCATTTCCAATTGTGATATACGCATTTACCATCCGTACGTCAGTGCTTGCAACATTCTTCAATTGATGTCCAGGCATGCCTTGTTTATGAATGAATATTCTCTTTCTCGAAAGGTGAGCCCAGTAAATTTTTTCAAGCTCTTTTACCCAAGGCTTTTCTTATGTTATTTATGAATTGTTTTCCTCATCATGCAAGATATGAAATTCTAAGTAATTTCATTAAAAAACGTTAGTATTTGTGTAAGCTTCAATTATGCTGATTTAAAAAAAAAAAACTCTCAATCTGAATGACATCAATCATTATCATTAATAGTGATGAGATTTATTCTGGTGATGATGGGCATGTGTATAGTCATCTAAGAAATCAAATGCAATAAGAAAGACGAAAAACATAGAGTTTTAAGGTAGAAAGGATCTCGAGAAGACTTTCATGCATTAAAAATGCATGAAATGACCACCCACATAAAATTATCAAATTAATCATTCATTTCATCGGTTGGACTATACCATTGCATTTGAAATGTTGAGACGGCTTGGGCAGGCTCTATCACACAAGAAATCAGCCTCTGATCAAGTGAGCCTAGTAACTGTATCTAATTTCATTTCATGGTATGCTCAACTGCTTCACACTGAAATTTACATGGATCCCCCATTTCTCATTGAAATGTAGGATCTTTGTATCATTGAAAGATGACACAATACTCTTCAACTTTCTTTTTCACCACCTTGATCAACTCCACCACAAAAAGGTGTAGTTCACTGAAATCGAGAAACATGAAGTCTGAACTCTAGGAATACAATGTTTTCTCACTGTTTTAGGCATAAATTCTTTGTCTCTCATCAAAATTACATAAACTTTGGATGATTTGGTTTCTTATTCGATCATAGACAACTTTTATGTTTACAACTTGGTCAATTCCAGTCTGATCAATTGTAGTTTCTATGGAAAAGAGAAACACAATATTTGAGTTGTAGAAATTGCTTCAATCACACCTCACCTATCTGGGCATAACTCAATTTTTTTTGCCAGATTAAATTATCACCACCAACTTCATAAGGCCTCAAACCCCCCTAACCCTCACAAAAAATCAAGCCATGCCCCTTCTATAAAATCATAAATTCTGCTTTACACCTACGGAAACTAGCCTAAGAAAAAAATTAACTTCTTATTCACATGCAATCATTCTAAATTTATCTTCAATAGTTTACTAACATCCCAAATTTCAATTTTGGAGGTGCTCAACTCTTTCTACTTAAGAAAACCTATCTATCCAATGCATACATATATTTGCCAAAAATCTATCCACAAATCCTAAATTAGTCAATCTCATTTTTCCTCGCTTTCACTTTAACCATAATTCCTTCCCACCTCATCATTTTTTTCTTAACCATCATCTACCCCATTAATGAACTTTGGAAGATTTCAATTTCACCCTACTATTCTCATCAAATTGATATTTGAGATAAAATTAGGATTTGGACAATTTGGAGATAAGGGTTGCATACAAGTTATTCATATAAGTTGAGCACCACATTTGAGGAATCATCTTCTCTATTAGAAACAAAGCACATTCTGGATTCAATATTTTGAGAGCACCTCAAAAAAAAAAAAAAAAACACTGTAATCTTGGTAAGATTTGTGTGAAAATTTTTGCATGTTATTATTTTTGTTTGATTGTAGAGGATAATATCTCCCAATTGTTTTCTCACCTCCATTCATTCTAACAATATTTGTGGAGTTCATATGTAATTTTAAAAGATTTCAAGAATGCTTAGATAAAAGTTTCAAAAGATCAATAAAAATTTAATAAGATAAAAGAAGATAATAAGCAAATGAGAGGTGGCTAACACAAATGGTCTTTGCCCTCAAACATATCTCAATCTCTCTTGTGACACAATACCTTGTGCATCTCTTACAAATGCAATAATTCTCTATGTTTTTAAAGCTCCACTTGATTATGTAATGATGAATTCATGCAATTTTCTTCAACCTAACTTCCTTATAAAAGCACATACCTATTTAGTACAGGTTGAAGCTGTCCTAAATTCTATACTACAACAACAACAACAACATCAAGTCTTTGAGGGTTTGACCAATTTTAAACATTGTAAAGTTAAGAAAGCCTCAATACTCGAATACGCAATTTTAAACATTGGTCAAACCCTCAAAGACTCGCTTTGCAACAGCTTTCTTAACTTTACAACGTTTTCATCAACAACAACTGAACTTGAAGAAAATGTTTACTTGTGAGGAATTTATCTTGGGTCCTTATACGAAAGAGGCTAAAACAAAACAATCTCAACATATAATCTTACAGCAATCATTTTGGAACACTATAGTGTATGCCTTAAAAATAGCTGGTCTTTTATTAAAGGTTCTTAGATTGGTTGATGGAGATAAGAAGCCCCCAATGGTTTACATATATGAAGCAATTGATAGAGCAAAAGAGGCAATTGCTGCAAGTTTCAATAATAGTGATAAGTATGATCAAATTTTTAAAATGATTGATAGATGGGAAGTGCAATTACATCGGCCTCTACATGCAGCGGGACATTTTTTAAATCCTGAATATTTCTTCAATAACCCTGATATTGCCAAGGATAAGGAAATAGCTGATGGTCTTTATCAATGTATTGGAAGATTATTTCAAGATGTAGCTGAAGAAGATAAAATCAGTAATGAATTAAGTTTATACATCAGGGGTGAAGGACTTTTTGGTATTCCTCCAGCTGTAAGACAAAGAACTACTCGATCTCCAGGTATCATTATTCACAAAAAAATTAAGACTGATTTGTTATATAATATTAAAAAAAATCATTTCTTCCAGCTGATATGTGGTTAGCATATGGACAAGGAGCTCTCAATTTACAAAGCTTTGCTATCAAAGTCATAAGTCTAACATGTAGTTCATTTGGATATGAATGCAATTGGAGTATTTTTGAACATGTAAGTATTTTACAATGTATGTGTTGATTTTTTATATATGTTCATAATATAGTAATGTAATAATATTTTAATTGCAGCTTCATAGCAAACGAAGAAGCAAATTGAATCATGGTCGCTTAAAAGATTTAGTTTATATGAAATATAATAGAGCACTGATTCGGAGATTCAATCATCATGATGTCATTGATCCTATTTCTTTGACTGAGATAGATGATGCAAATGAATGGCTAACAGGAAAATTAGATGATGAGTCTGATGATGAAAATGACTTTATTGCTGGAGAGGAAGATTTAACTTGGACAAGTGTTGCTAAAGCTACTGGTGTTTATGATAAAAGTTATAATATTCGAGAAAGATCTAAAGGGAAAGAGAAAAAATCTTCAATTAGGCATGATGTTGCTATTGAGAATGATGATGAGGAGGATGATGAAGAGGATTATGAAGTAGGAGACAATGTTGAAGAAGATAATGAAGCTTTTTTAACATTTGCTGATGATGATTCCCAAGAAGAGTAGATTAAATTTTATTTGATCTTTTAAAAAAATATTGTAATATTTAAATTATGAGATATTTGGATGTTACTTAGTCGAACTTATATATGATATGGTTGTCTTTTATTATTATGATAACTTGTCTTTCATTTTTAATAATATTTCATATTCATGCTTATTATTTTATAATTTTTATATAGCTTGCGCCATGTTCAAAATAGCGCGCGCTGCGCCGTGCGCTATGCGCCATGGCTCAAAAGGGATCTTCGCGCCATGGTGCGCCATTCGTCGTTAACAGGTATGCACATGCCACATCCTTACTGGCAAGTGACAGTTTAAGAATGAATCATAGTGATATTCTTGACCAGACATTTATTTTTGTGAGCTGAAGTAATATTTTAGACTTATCCACCTCGCCAACTTGTTGCAAAGGTTGGATGAATTTTTCTTTAAGTGTTTGATGATTAATATCAATTTTAAATATTTTAGACTTTTGTTTATTTTTTAAGTTTTGTATTTTCATGAGGATTTAGGAGGCATTTATAAATTTTGGGGTCTCCTACAGTTGATATTTTCTGTCAACATGGCCATCATCAGGGCTTTTATGGACAATTTCACTTTTATTGGTTGAATCTTGTTGACTCTATCAACTTGTCGATAGAAGATTGAGTTCGTTATCGACTGTGCCTTTATTAGTGAATTTTTCATTGTGATAGACCTTAAATGTCTAATGTGAATGTATAAAATAAATATCCCGGTCGATGCCGCTACCCTATATCTGTTTGATTTTTTGAGCCGTGTCGACTTCTATCTAATCATATATAAGGATTGGGCTCGAACTTAGGTTAGTTTCTTGATCCGCGCAGCATCCTCAGACGTCACGTGTGCGCATATGAAATGCTTGCCGGGGCCCATACTAGAATATGCAATTGCATTTATTTTGCATGATGCACTTTGTGCATTACAACGCGTATATGCATAATGTAAATGCATCATTGCACATTTTAATGTGTGGGGGTATTTTGTGATTATCAGTTATGCAAATGACTATTGTAGACGAGCATGCAATGTCTGATTTTGGAATATGAAAATGCTTTATGTTCGTTTGTATAAGTGTTGCGGATCCGGTGGCATGGCGTTGCACTTCAATGACACGTGGTTTTTGCTACTAATTCTCTGCTTTTGTTTACATGTGAATCATAGCATGTTGGCGATGCTACGAGTCATTTGTTGCTTAATGCTTGTGGACTATTGTGTGCTAATGAATCCCCTGTTGTTACTTGTAAGCACTTGCATTTATCACGACCTTTCTGCATTTGCTGGCGGGTGGCACGTCGTATACGTAACGGGTCTCCTACAATGATTTGTAGGTGTTTGCGTCAATCACGAGCTTTTGTGCTTCCTTGCAGATAATGTGCTGTGTGTGTGACAGATCTACTATGGCAACTCGTAGGTTTTTGCCTTTGCTATATTCCACCTGCCTTTGCTTGCTGAGGATCAATGCCATTGACTGTTATTGCATAGTTCTTTACTATAGGGATGCCGTAAGATTTATTGTCTCTTGCTGATCATCACTTGCGGGCATACTACTGTGCACACGACAAATCCCCCGCCATTGCTAGCAAGCACCTGTATTCACCATGTGCTACACTACGTATGTTTGAACCTCCTTCCTCTACTTATAGGTGAGTTATTTTGTTCATGATGCGTCTTCTACAACATCTTGCACGTACTTGCATTCGCTTCATATTGTCATCCTTTGTTTGTGGGCGAAATCAGTGTATTCGCCTAACGCTGAATGATTATTGGCTACGAGGTCATCGTAGCATTCACCGCCTGTTGCTGCTCATCACTTGTAGGTGCATTATTGTACATATGGCGAATCTTTTGTTATTGCCAGCAAGCATTTATATTCATTACATTCGATGCATTCACATACAAATCTATGCTGACTATTTGGATGAACTGCATTCATTGCCAATTTCCTTTGCATATGTTCTTTGGCTACTTTATCAAGCTCATTGTATGTTGACTTTTAGTTTTTGCAGGGAACTATTACATTTAATTATAAGCTGGTTGTTATTGATTGAAGGGACATTATAGTGTCTACCGCATGCTGCTTGTGTAGTTGCATGTCCTTGATGTTGAAGTTGCCTGCAGGGCATTGTTGCATTCATTTTAAATATCTCATGTATATCTTGATTAGCAAGCTATCATGTTCAACACGCATCTGCTTGTTTTGCTGGTGGGGGTTATTGTGCTTGTTTGTATGACTGACGTAAATGCTACACCTCAACTATTATCATTTATAGATGATTTGTAGTGTTTGTTGAGGGCTTTCTATGTTTTCTTGCAATCAAATTACACATCCCTTTCAACTTCATTACCTGTAGGCTAGCAATCATAAGCCCTTCCCCATCTTTGAGAGTAGCTTGTAGTATACATAATGATTTCATTCATTAATGCTTGTACTGCAACAAATATGATGGTTCTTTAATATCCATTGTGGGTTTTATATCATTGCTTGTGAGTGTATCACCACACATTTTTTTTATTTCGTTCTATACTTGCAAGCAGATTGTACTTTGAGTTCTTTATCCATTACAGGTTCGTGCCTGTTCATTTGAATGTTTACAAGTTCATTTAGTGTTTGCATTTCTTTAATATGATTATGCATTTTTCAATCTAATGTTCTATTCTCTGTAATTGCAAGTTCAGTTCATGTCCCATGTATTTAGTTCAAATTTAGGTCCTCTGTTATTTGTATAAGTTTTATACTCTTCATTTTGAATTTTGGCCATCTCCCGGTGTCTCCTTTGTTTAGGGGAAATTTTAAAAGTCTGGGCTTTCCACCATGCTAAGAAAGACGTGTATGGTAGGTATTGGAGGATACTGCTGTCGTACCACCACGCCAAGAAAGACGTGTATGTCTTCGAGGTACCTATTTGAAATGCACAGTTTTCCCTGTCGGCACTGAGGCACGCACACGGGTACTTAGAAGTTATCCTTGCCACGCTAATAAAAGCTTGTCTAGGGCCTACCAACCTAGCCCAAGTTTTGCGCCAAATTCCCTCCCACAACACTAAGAAAAGTATGTATATGTGGTCTCCCGGCTAGCCGCAAGTGCCAAAAATGGGATTTTGAATTTAGGGTGTTATACCTGGCGACGAGGTGGCGACGGTGTCGGGGATGAGTGTGTACAAAAATATCTATTTTTTTTTCTTTTTTTTTCGTTTTCTTTAATTTTTTTGAATCTTTTCTTCTTCTTCTTTTTGTAATTTATATGTATTTTTCTTTTTAAATAATAATAATAATAATTGCAATAGTAATTAGCTACTAGCTATTATAGTAATTAGATAATAATTAGCTGCCAACTATTATAATTAATAGTAATTATAATAGTAATTAGTAACTAATTATTATTACTAATATTATTTATAATAGTAATTAGCTAATAATAATATTATTATAATTAATAATAATAACAAAGAATAAAATATTATACAAAGATTTTTACCTACTGAGAGGTTATTCGGATTGTGAAGATTGAGTGGTCAATTGGATCAATTATTGTTGAGGGATTAGGTTGGGTTCGGCTGGGTGAGGAGATTCGGCCGGCTATGTTAGGGGGCTTATGGAATGATTGAGAGGAGAATAGGGTAATGTAATAACAAAGGTGAGACCGGTTGGAAGTGAATGGAGTTCGGTTCTTGCTTGCAGGCAGGCAGGGAAGGTTAGAAGAGGCGTGAGGGCGTCCGCTATTATCTTCTCGAATAGTGCAGTTGAATCGGGTTTTTGACGGGAGGCCAGATCGGTACAATAGGGAGTATGGTTTTAGGGACGGTCAAACTGGATGTTGTGGTTGGACAAGTTTTCGAACAGGAAGTGTTCGACATAGTGAGGGACCGAGAGTATGTGCGACTGGGTCATGTGTTTGGCTGTGAGGTTGTTGTTTGTAGCTAATTTGGTGGAGACAACAACTGGAACTGGCAGTGGAGAGGGCTGCTGAGGTATTATCGAGGTTTGAAGAAGAAGCGGACAAGTGAGGCTGTGTCGGATCGCGGCACAGTGAAGGCATTAAGCGGGTGGGGATCGAGCAGCTGACCTAGACTTGGGTTTGTTCAACGGCTTGCAGCAGATTAAGGATTAGATTGGTGTTGGAGGCGGGATAGCAGTGTAGACAAACGATAAGATTTGGGATCTTCGAACGGGATCGGCGGGTGATCGGGTTGGAAGCTTGTGGCTGTAGGGATCGGAAGGATCTCGAGAGCAGTTGAAGAAAATCGAGTGGATTGGTCAATCTTACTGCGACAGTGGGAAGGATGGACGGGAAATCGAAGTTTGCGGAAGGGTCGGGTTATCCGAGCTGATGGAAGAAAATGAGAAAAGTTTAGTCGTGAAGTTCACCGAAGCTCTCATGTGCGTAGCAAAAATGGAACAAGAGGTTGTTCGTGTTCATTTTATTAGCGGCGTGAAGCTGCAATCGAGGCTAAGCTGCTAGATTTCCACGAGGAGACGCGAAGCAGGATTTCAACGTGATTTCGAGGATCCTTCGACAGAACGAGGTAAATCCAATTTTGATTTTTATTAAATTAATAATAATAATAATAATAATAATAATAATAATATTATTATTATTATTATTATTATTATTATTATTATTTATAATAATTTTTATTTTAAAATAAATGGAAACTAGAGAAAACCTCATTTTAGCCTCTACTTGTGTGTTGCCGCCTCGAGATTCAACTGATTTCTCCTAAGAGATTCCGTTGGCCAAGTTTATTACTGACTTTAGGTATTGTCGATGTTCCAAACGTAACGACGAAGTTCTTTTTGCGATTGGAGATTGTTTGGGCGACATCGCACGTCAATTTTCTCTATTTGTATGTCGTTGCCTTGGGATCTGAACCGATCTTCTAGTGCAACTTCAATTGAACGAATTCATAATCATTTTTTGGCTATTGACGACACCCTAAATGCAACGACGAAGTTCGTTTTGTGATCGGACGTCTTTTGGGAAAATTCGCACGTCAATTTTGGGTGTCGGTCGTCCCTTTTGACCGATTTCGTTCGATTTGATCGCGAGGGTTACCATTTAGGCAAATTTGACGCTTTGATCGTAATGACGCTGTCCGTTTGACGTTTTGAGGTCGTTTGACCCTTTAATTTTGCCTTGTTTCATGTGTTTTTGCATATAGGGGTCTACAATAAAAGGCTAATGCTAATGAAGTGTATGAAGAGCAACAAAGAGGCCTACAAAGACCATTCACAAAATCTCTAGTCGAAGGCTAAGATTATTTAAGAAAGAAGAAAGTCTAGCCCACTAGCCCTTTGGAACCCATTTTATGCTTCAATTTAACTCATGTAATTTTTAATTAAAAAAAACAGGTTTTGAATTTAAACATTTATGTATTGCATAGGAATTAGGTGGTTTTGCTGTTAAAAGTGTTATCTTGCACATAATAGTGAGGCAATTTAATGCCTCTAAAATGTGGCCACCCATCATCTTTACTTCTACGTTCAGATTTTATTTATTTATTTTTCTTTTGGGGATTTATTAGGCTATAAATAAGCCTCATTTTTGTAATGAAATTAATTATTTGACTTTTGAATAAAAATAAAAAACTAAGAACTATTTCACGCTAGGTTTGAATTTGGTGGTCGTTCTTTGATTTCTGCTTGTTTGGTGAAGTTAATTATTTTGATTACTCATGTATTTTTTATGCTAACGTCACCATTGACCATATATTCATCATTCTTCCTAAAACATCCCAACCATCTTCACAATGCCTCAAACACTTACCCTAATAAAAAGAGCTATACTCCTACCATAAAATCATAATTGCTATTGTCCAGTTGCTATGACCAATCCAAGGAAAAAAACTCAAAACTTCTTACCGATCTGTCCAATTGGCATAAGATTATTTCCATTAGTTAGCTAACATTCCAAAGTTCAAATCTGTATGTCCTCATTACTTTATCTAAAGAAAGCCTTGCCATCCACTGCATACATATCTCTGCCAAAACTCTATCTAGAAATCCTAAAGTAATCAATCTCTTTTTTCCTAGCCTTTCATATTAACCTTAATGGCTTCCTACCTCAGCACTACTTTCTTAATCATTATCCACCTAGCTAAAAATTCTTGGAAGATTTTAATTTCACCCCACCACTATCATTAATTTACCTAGGTGAATCCTATGCTCGCCAAAAGCAGCATCATTTTATCCTGTGTTTAAGGCAACACTTTGAAGTGAGCTAACTCGAGTTAACTTAGTGTTCCTTAGTCAAGCCATCCCATAGAAATGACAATCAACACTCTAACATTGTGGATAATAACCTCTAGAATCATAGATAGACCCTAGAGGATTAAGCCCCATGATAAACATGCCTGGTAGTGCATAACCCTTACTCTGTGTCCTCAGAGTGCATTCCCCTTATGTGAGCCTAATCCCATTTTGGATGACTAGATTGGTTAACCAGTGCCTCCGAAGGAGAGAATCATATATTGATACTTCTATCTAGACTTAGCCAAATGTTGTGCCACTAAGCCAACTTTGGTATGAACCAGTCGAACCCAATTTCCTTCACATCTTTGAACCTGTGAACAAGTATTGGCATGTTGTGCCACTTCAAGCCTTTTCAATCTTAGAGAAACTTTGGGCCTCACTTTTAAAGGACACTGTCTTTAACGTACTTCTATATTGGTTTACTCAAGATATCTTTGATATGAGACAATCCATTTCTACTAATCTAAAGATATCTTTGATATGAGACAATCCATTTTTACTAATCTAGACAATGTATTCTTTTGACTCTCTATTAGCGGTCCACTAAGTTGACTAAGAATGAGGGTACCATAGGTTCTTGATTAACTTGATCATTCATCCCCATTCTTTTTCCGCATACATAAACTTAATTTTCAACCATCGATCCATAGCGTAATAATATCCTTAATTGAGTGTGTTCTTTGACACGGGGCACGATGTGTAATTAATTAATCATGGGGTTTTATGCCCGTGGAAAATCTCAATGCCGTAGAATTAAAATAAACTTCTATTAGCCTCACAACTGGCTAGGGGAAGTCTCTGGGGTCCTATTAGAATTTTCCTTTGAAACTCCATGATGCTCAACATTCCTGTGCTTTGCTGGAATTCTAAAAGAGCGAGAAGGAAATAGGTATCACGCCACAAACTCATGAGTGCCTTTCAAAACTCATAAGATTGCATCATGATGATCTACATTGATTTTTTATCCAGCAGTGTTTAATCAATTAAATAGGTTTTTTGTTTTCATTTTTTTAAAATGGCGATATCTAATGCATTGCTCTAACCAACTATGGGTTAATTATGGGGGAAACTTTGCAATTGTACGCCATCTCTTCTCATTATCAATGACTTGCAATTTTTTTTTTCTTCAAAATGAAGAGTCTTGCCTCGTAGCTATTGAAGCTCAAGATATAAGCCTGCTTGACTTGGTGATGGACATTTGCATCAATTTCCAAATGATAAGGAAATATATCTTCAGTGTCTCTTACTATCTACATTTACTGGTTAAATCCAAAAATAAATGATTTTTCCAAAGGAAGTTTGGTGCATATTGACCATGACTTGCCAAGGAATTTTTGGTTTTAATGAAAGGAAAAGAAGGGAACAAAAGAGGAAGAGAAACTGTCATAACTAGGTTTGGCTCACATAACCAATATCATGACCAAAATACATTTAAGGTACATCTCTAACTACATTCCCTTAATTCACATGAATTAAAAAGTTTCAATTATGTATGTCTTTTTGTCGTCATTGGTGTAATTCAATAATGAATGCAGAATTGCAATGCCTTGCTATTATTGAAGGGGCAGAACCATTAATGTTATTTGGATAAGAGTCGGTGTTAGTTGATGATGCATGCAAGCATATTTGAATGTTGAACAATTAGTTACCGTTTATTTATGCATGTAGGATGATTTGACAACTACTCTAGTACGGCAGTGCCGTGAATGCCAATATACTGTTCAAAGAATTATTGAATCTGCTGGCGAAAATGAAGCTGTGATCTTCGAAGCCCTGAACTTAAACGATGAACTCCAAAAGATCCTATCCAAGTATGATGACCTGAGGAAGCCTCAGATTGTCCATTCCGAGCCACAACCAGCCTTAATTCCCGTTGCTGTTGAGCATGAAGACTCACCTAGACTCAGCAAGGAGGAAGCTCTTGTAAGGAAGCCTGCAAGATCTAGAACAAAGGGAAGTCATGTGGATGATGACATGATGGATGATTTGGATGAAATGATCTTTGGGAAGAAAGGGGAGAGCACTTCGGACGAGCATGATCAAAGAAAACAGCAGCAGAAGCATGATCTTATTACATTCTGAGGTTCTTATGCCAATATTGAGTATATCATTCCAGACTTTCAAGCTTTGAAGAAAACCATCAAGTTTTTTTTTTATCTTTTGAATTCTCTTTCAACATTTCTCTGTGCTGCATTGTTTGGAATGGGAGAATTCTTTATTGTGTATTTATGATGTTTTAGAATTTCTTTGGCTCATTGATAAACGTTTTTTAGTTGTGAACCACAGAACTGAATGGTGAAAAAACGACATATTATATAGAATGAACTTCATATCATGATTCCTGTTCGCAAATTTGGTAATGAGCAGTTGAATTTGATGTCAAATCCAAGTCTTTTGCTTCCCTCAAAACTTTTTTTTTTCTCTCTTCGGCAAGCCAGAGTTGTTCTTAAATTCTGAAGGATAATAGTTTAGGGTTTGCAAACCCATAATTTTCTGGATCACATTAATCAATTAATAACGCATACCTGAATTGGGTTAAAGATGTAAGCCTGTTATGTAGATTAACATGTGTTATTATGAAGTGGGCTCAAGTAAAGTGCCAAGTAATTGAATCAAACTAGCACAAAGTTCTTTTTTTTTTTTTTGTGCGATGCACAAGGAGTCATGAAGATCTAAATTTTTAATATATCATATATGTTAAGTATTGGGGGGAATGCTAACAAAGAGAGATATAAGAATCTAAATTTTGATATTTATTTTTGATGGGAGGTATAAGGGCATGAGCAAAATATATTATTTTTTATTCTAATATATTGAGTATTTATTTATTTACTTTTAATATATTATTATTTAGAATTCTGATAATTGCAAGTATTATTTTATTAAGTATAGTGATTTGTTATTAATTCTTTTTAAACTCAGTTAAATGCATAATAAGTAAAATATTTAAAATTTTAAATCAGTGCGTGTGATCCACTGCGTTGTGTCAGCTCACACATATTATACAACTGTTTTAGGTTAGGGAAACACAAAAGAGTTGGCAGAGTTGTTGTAATCTTAGCTTCTGATCTATCTGAGTCTATATATGTTTTCTTTTAATTTTAGTATAGTCATAATTTTATTTATTTATTTGTTTTGTTCTGATTTGTAGCAATGCATAGTAATGCATAGTGGTTGTAGATGTAATAATCCAAAAGTTTAAAAATAAATTTATTTGAAAAATTATGAAAAATATATATGGAGTGCTACAGTGTTAGTTCGAAAATCACAACAATGCTGGCTATAAAGAAGCAGTGGCGTTAGAAAATGCCACTAAAGAGATGATGCTCTATATTTTATAATAACTCTGAAGGCGGCATGTGCTGTAGCAGTGCTGGGCCACTTGTGCGTCATGTGCTAGGCACTAAAATGAGTTTATATATATAATTTAAATTCTTGCACCACATCACTCCCTTCCTCACTCTTATTTGCATGGGCGTGAAAGAAAGGAAAGGGGAGGGGAAGTGAAGGGAGACAGGAGAGGAGAGAGAAAATATATGAAGCTTGATCTCCAGGGGTTTTTCGACTAACAATCCTGTTACAAATTTTATTCTATTTGAAGTAAGCGATTATACACTTATGTTTTCGATGGTTATGATTTCTACAATTTTAATCTTTCCAAAATTGATAGAAATATATTTTCTTTTGAATTATTGAGCTTTCATCAGGTGACTTTTTATATATGATAGATTTTATCTTCACGAGCATTTTGACTGTAATATTATTGAATTTCACTAGGTAAATTGAAAGCTATAATTTTTTGAAGTAAATGCATATTATATAAATTTTTGTAGATTTTCTTGCATTTTATGGATTATTACATTACATACGTGATAGACTATATTATATAGAAAAATGACATGACTAATATGAGAGAAATGTGATATTTACATGTAAGTGAGGAAGGTTAGTTATTAATACTATAATTAATAAGGGTTGACTCTTAAAATATAATACCCTATGTAGGAGGGTGAGCCGATGAACTTTCCTTAAAATAAAAGATTGATGGTGTGATCTTAGTTGTAGCTTGTAACCGATTAATTAATTACGTTGATGGGTAGAGAGTGATGACTACTCATTGATTATTAAAAGACACATATGAAGTGACTTAAGATAATAAACAATAATAATAAGATAAAGATTGATGACTAATTGGTTAACAATTGGTATTAAATTAAAGACTGGTGACCAACCAGGCGATGATTGAGGTGGAAAGATTAAAACACCTCATTAACTCTAAATGTCATGCCTTGCTCTTCATAATTGCATTCATGATTGCATTTATCTGATTGTTCATTGAATTAATTAATAGATAGAATTGAAGTCATACTGATAGAACTTGTATTGATATTGATACAACATAATATGACATACTAACATTACTCATTGATTGATAGTTTTTTTTCTTATGAATTGATATATCTCTTTTGGATTTATTGAAAATATTGATTTTATTATTGATTGATTCAATTTTTATAAATTATTTCTTGCTTATACTAATAGACTATTGATTGTTGATTGATATAGATCAGAACTTGAACATGCATATTGATTTATTTGCCTTGTATTGAAATCACTGGTGAGTTTTGGTTACGTGCTGAGCTTTTATGCTCATTATATGATTTTTATACAATTTCAATTAAAATAAAGAGCATGCAACATGAGGCTAGAAAGGGATGCTCGGTTAGTTATGATTTCATCCCATTAGTTTTATATTTATTCTTTTGTAGCAACTATTGTATATATTCTTATGAATTTTGGACTTTGAAGCAAAATGTGAATATTAATTATTAGTGGTGTCAATATTTGACACGACACGAAAACCCGACCCGGAAAATTCGGGTTGAACCCGACCCGATTTCAAAACGGGTCGGGTTCGGGTTCCGAAAATTGACCCGTTTAAAAAACGGGTCGGGTTCGGGTTGACCCGACGGGTTGCCGGGTCAACCTGCCAACCCGTTTAATTTAAAAAAATTCGAATTACCGCCCCCTGCACGAATATCCCGCGTGAGGCGTGACCGGCTGCCCTGCTGCCCGCGGTCCGGCTTCGGGTTTCCCCCTGCGTGACCGCTGCCCGAGGTCCGGCTGCCCGCGGTCGCTTCGTTCGCGTCAAACCAGCGCATCGCGTGACGCCGTGACCGCTGCCCAGTGCCCGCTTCGCGTGACCGGCTGACCGTTGCCCGGAACGCTGCTGCCGCGTGCCGCCGGATGTCGATGCCGCTTAGCCGCTGGACGCCAGACGTCGTGGCCGCTGGACACCGCTGCCCGCTGCTACCGCGCTGAAGCTGATCCCGACCTTGTCGTGTCCGCGGGTCGGGTCGGGTTTGACTTGAACCCGAAGCGGGTCGGGTTCGGGTCCGGTAAATCAACCCGTTTGTAAAAACGGGTCGGGTTCGGGTTGACCCGAATAGTGCCGGGTCATTCCGGGTTCGACCCGAACCCGACCCGTGACCCGAAATTGACACCCCTATTAATTATAGTAATATAATTTTGTGTTATGTTGTTTATATTCATTTGTATTTTCTTAGATATAATTAGTTAGCTTTGGTTGTGAATGATTTGGGTGTGAATGAATATTGAATATTAATTGAATTGTAAGAAGAACGATAAATGAATAAAGGAAAAATAAATGAAATTCTTTCACTTCAGATCTTGGGGCATGAAAAAAAATGATATCGGAGTACTGGTTAGTGAAAGAAATAGATTCTGATAAGAGCTATATTATTGATTTTATTATTGGTTTATTTAAATAATTCTGTTGTAAATTGGAAGCAAACTACTAGAACTCGTGAAAGTAGCTTCTAAAGTGCTTGAGAATATGACTAGTATGATTTTATTTTAAATTTTTTATAAGTTGAGTTTTTTTATGATTTCAGAATTGATTTTGCGATAATTTATGTTTATCACATATTCTTGATTTTTGAAAAAAATTGATTTAGTGCATTATTGATTCGATTTTATTTTAATTATACTCTCTCATATTAATATAATAAAGTTAAGAAATATATATTTAAAAAGGTGAGAAGATTGTAACAATTCAAAAGTTTAAAAATAAACTTATTTGAAAAATATGAAAAATCTATATGGAGCACTCTGATGTTGGTCTAGAAATCATTGTGGCATTGGCTATAGAGGAGCATCTGCGCTAGAAAATGCTATTGCAGTGTAGATGCTTTATGTTCTACAATAACTCTAGAGGAAACATGTTGCACAACAGTGTTGGGTCATTTGGGCAACGCGCCGCCAGTCACTAAAATAAGTATATATATATAATCTGAATTCTTATCACATCCTCACTCCCTCCCTCATTCTTATATGCTTGGCCTGGAAGGAATGGAAAGAGAAGGGAGAGAGGAGAGACGAGGAGAGGAGAAGAGGAGAGAGAGAAGAAAGAGAAAGCTCTCTGAGGCCTTTTCGTCCTATGCTCCTGTTATTGATTTTATTCTATTTGAAATAAGTGACTATACTCTTACTCTTATTTTTTATGATTTTGATTTATATGGTTTTAATCTTTTTGAAATTGATAAAAATATATTTTCTGCTAGTTTATCGAGCTTTCATCATATAAATTTTTGTATATGATATATATAATATTCATGAGCATTTTAACATTAATATTATCAAATTTTATCGAGTAAATTAGAAGCTATGTTTTTTTTTGAAGTAAATGTATATAATATATAAATTTTGTAGATTTTCCTACATTTCATGGATTATTGTATTTCATACATAATATTGACTATATTTCATATGAAAACGATATAAATAATATGAGATAAATGTGGCATTTGAGTTAGGAAGACTGTGTATTAATACTATAATTAATACGAGTTGACTCTTAAAATATAATACACTATACATGAGGGTGGGCCAACGAGAGTTTTTTAAAATAAAAGGTTAGTGGTATTGTCCTAGTTGTAGCTTATAACCGATTGAATAATTATGTCGACGAATAGAGAGTGATGACTCTTCATTGATTATTGAAAGTCACCTATGAATTGACTAAAGATATTGAACAATGATTATCACACACACGCACGCGCACGCGCGTTGATGATAATGGTTGGTGGTACCCAATGGGGATTTGTTTCTTGATTATGGGTAAAAGCCTTTAAAGGCTTCCAAGAATGTTATTAAAGTATGGAACCTCTAGAATAAGATTTAGAGATTTGTATCTATGATAAATAACAAGATAAGGGTCGACAAAGTGAAGATAGATCCCAAAACCAAAAACCCTATATCTCACTTTAAGTATTTAGTGTGGTTGTTGTACATGATTCCAAGGTATGAAAGCACTTAAAAACAATATGAGAATGTGTATATTTTCTACAAAGTTTTATGTTTGGTGTCCTTTTAATATTTTTGTTAGATTTTTTTTTTTTTAAACAAGGTTAAACAAGGACACAATCTAGCTAGCACCCCAAAGTGAGACATTTGGCTTTGTGAAAGGGGTTTAGAGATTGGAAAAATTACAAAAAATTATTGTAGTTGGTAGAGGGATATGTATAAAATAGATTTATAGTAAGGGCTATTTGGTTGCCTGAAAAGAAAATACAGTGTAAAGTAAATACAATGTAAAGTAAATGTAGTGTATTTCGAATACTTTAGACTGTTTGGTTGTTTGCAAAATAAACATAGGAGAATTATTTCCCTTGTTTGGTTAGGTAGATCCAGAGTAAAGTAAAAGTGTTTTTTTTGTCATAATTAATTTTGGCATTATAACTAGTGTATTTATAAAAGCAGTGTATTTATAATAATTAATATTATTTGGTGTTATAGAATAAAATGCAGTGTATATATTTATTGCACTATCTTATTATACATTTTTTTAGATTATAAAATAAAATCAATTGCTATAGTGGTATATGAAGACCTGATTTGGTTGGATATCAACTGTCAATCTGGATCAGATTTAAAGACAAAAAAAGACAATTTTATATCAATTAAAGATATACATCGGCTTTAAGAAGCTTCTAGATATACAACAATATTGGCGTAAAAAATAAGAGGAAGAAAGGGAAAAAATGAATGCAATACAATTACAGGAAGATAAAAAATGAGTAATTTCCTTCTGTAATCTTGATTAAGCATAGATGAAAACCGGAATGACAGCTACGCCCAGAATGTAAAAGAAAATCTGAAACCAAAAACACCTTCAATTTCTCAAAAAGGAATTAAACAAAAAAACTGCATCATCTACAGATAACAGTACATCTCCACAATTCTCACCCCAAACGACAATGTGTCAAGGATTACGGTACATGTATGAGATACTAAAAAAATCGAAGAACCAAAGAGGATAACAAATAAGTAGGAATTCAGAAGCAATTCTGCAGAAAACAACCAACAAAGCCGAAGGGAGAATAAACGCCTCCAACTCAGTTTCCATTAGCAGAGAACAAAAGACACCAAAATATACACATCGACGCTGCATGAACAGATGCAGGACATGTAAAATACACGGGAAAAGATAAATTTCTCTTGCATTAAACAAGAACAAAAATAGCATAGACACGGGAACAAATGTCAAAATCGCTAATTAAATAATTAGTAAAGGCATACGCGCAGTCGCACTTGGAATCGTCGGCAGTTGGTTCGAGATCTCGAAAGTTACGAAGGTGATAAGGCTAGGGTTCTTATGTGAAGTGCTGTTTTTGCTCCAGGATCGTCCGGGCCGATCTGGATCGTCCCGGGACGATCAGTGGTAAATTCGTTCCAGAATTCTGTATAGAAGCTCCAGGTGATTTTTCCTGTAGGTATCGGCCGGGCCGATAGGGGCATCGTCCCAGGCCGATCAGTTCAGTGCACAAGTCAGAGAGTAGAGGTTTTTATCGTCCAAGGAAATTAATTATCGTCCTGAGAAATCGCTCCCAGGACGTTGTGGATTTGTTCAGATCGTCCCAGGACGATATTGCGATCGGCGGGCCGATCTGTGTATTTAAAGCTGAAATCAGTCGTTTTGAAGAGAGAGAAAAATTCATAAAAATATAAAAATATCTTTGAGGAGAGAGAAAGTCGAGGGCTTTTTGGGAAAAGTTGATTTTCGGGCGACGCGGAGCTGTTTTCGTCCGACGAGACTGTTCAGGAAATTGCTGTACGCAAGGTAAGGCACATTCGCCTTTTCAATTTTCAGAACCGTCGTGTTTGGCAGTATTTTCTGTCTGGATTGATTTCTATTCGTGATTTTCGTCGTATTTTCTGATTGGCTCAATTTTTAACGCGTAAGTTTCTGTATGTGGTTGACGTGCCGAGTGTGCACATTTTGATTATTTTCTGGAGATTTTTGTCAGGGTAGTTTTGATTCGACGGTGTTTTTCGTCGACTGGATTTTTCTGTGTAGTCTAAAAATGTTGTGGCAGTAGAATTAAAGTCTTGTAATGTTGTTATCTACATTTGTGCAAATTTGGTATTCTGTGATTTTTTCAGGAAAAATTGTGTAAATTCGGTATACAGCCGTTGTGCTGCCCGATTTTTGTCTGATTTCTGATTTGTCCGGATTTCTTCTGAATTGACATGCTATCTGTATATGCTGTATAAAGGGAGTTATAAGGGGCCTGGATCCTAAGAGATTCAGTTAGTGTCTGGGAAATCTGAAATGAGCTCAATCTGAAATCTAATATCTGTTCTGTTCTGGATCCGATGAATTCTGTTCTGGTGCTATAAGCACATCTGTTCTGGTGCCGTGAGCACAAAGGGAGGCATAAGGGGCCAGAATCCGAGAGATTCTGTCAGTGTCTGGGAAGGGAGGCATAAGGGGCCAGAATCCGTTGAGATTCTGTCAGTGTCCGGGAATCTGTTCTTACTTGTGTTATGTTCTGAATCAATTGATTTCTGACTTCCGTACGATATGATTTGATATGATATGATTCTGATACGATTCTGATACGATTCTGTTCTGTTCCGATATGATCTGAATTTCTGATTTCTGTACGATTCTGATTCTGTGGATTTAATCAGTTCTGATTTGATTTGTTGTTCTGATCTGTACGACTCTGATTCTGATTTGATATATGTCTGTATAATTTCTGATTTGATCTGTTCTGATCGAGATACGATTCCGTTCCGATTTATGAGTAGATTTTGGTTTGATGTGTTTAGTTTTGGATTCTGAAAGTTTTGATTGGAGGTTTGTCGCTTTGCTGAGCTGTTGACTCACTCATTATTCTGGTGGTTTTCAGGTTCTGGAAAAGGGAAGGAAGTCCAGGAAAAGATTTCAAGTCTGATCAGTATAGGTATTGTTTTGTACTTTTGATTTTTGTACAGTCATGGCTTTTCTGTTCTGTCTTTCTTTCTATCTAAAAGCCATGTACTGTATTTGTAGATGATTGTTTTGAGGAAAAGAAAATATAGATGTTTTGTTCCGCAACATTTGATGTTTCATAGTAGCCTGGTGTGTGTTGTGGTTGAGTTGAAATATTTGGAAGATCAGTTCCGAAACAAATTCCAAAACTAGACCTGGTTAATCTGTTTGTTTTAAGCTGGTCGCGACCCGGTGCGGGCGGGATTCGTTCCGGTCGGGTCGGGTCGTGACATCTTATTAGGCTGGCGTTGTGGCTGTGACGAGAAAGAAAGAGAAGCCAGCAAAAGTAAAAGCAAATGGCAAGCAACTCGTTGGAAGCTTTGCCCCACGTGAACCAGCGAGAGGTTTTGTAACCCGCTCAATTTGAGCGGGTTTTGAAGTCACACGAACGGACGCTGATGCTTCGAAGGAATTACTTACATTCCGCTCAAAACTAACCAAATGATCTAATTTACGAAATGCATGTAAGTTAATTACTTTACCCTCCTAATTCTGCATACCAAACAACCCCTTAGAGTTTATGTTAATTTTTAAGGGGTTTTGTTGGACAAAATTAATATATTGGACAATACTAAGTATTATAAAAGGCACCCTTTGGCAGGGGTGTCAATAAATGAGCTAACCTTGACCTAAACCGAAAAATTTAGATTTGGATTGAATCACTAATAAATGGATTAATTTCAAATTCAAAATTTTGACCCTTTTATTAAATGCATTAGGCCTGTGTAAACACAACATTTATACTACCTCCACTATCTATAGTGAGCCTATATTTCTTATCATTAAAAAAACTTTAATAGATTTTGTTCCTTATCCAATCATCAATCTCATCATGAAACATAGTCAAACTAAGGGGGAATAATAAGCTTATTATTAAGAGCTAGTGAGTTATCTTTAACCACTTTTATGTCATTCTCATCACAACAACAATGGCAACAATAACATCAAACTTAATACCACTATGTGGAGTCGGTTATATGAATCTTTTATCCAATATATCCTGTTAAGAGTCAAATTTTCATTTAAATCTAATAAAAAGATCATTTTTAATACTTTCTAACCAAGTCTTTTTAGATATACATCTATCTTTTTTAACATGAGCCAAATATAATACATCTACTCTCCTAAATGGGTCATCAGAATGTCCATATTTTACATAGCCAAACCATCTAAGGTGGCTCTCTCTAATCTTATATGCCACTTGATCTACTCTAACATTTTCACGTCTATACTCATTTTGCATTTTGTCTCAAGAGTAAACCTACTTATTTACCTGAGCATCCTCATTTCTAAAACACTTAACTTCATTTTATTCTTCTCTTTTAATGGCTAACATTCTGCACCATAAAGCATTGTAGACCTCACCACTATATTATAGAACTTTCTCTTAAATTTAAGGGGTACTTTTCTATCACACAATAGGATCGATGAATTCCTCCACTTCAACCATCTAACTTAAAATTATGTAAATAATATCTCCATCTATTTCATCACTTTGAATAATAGGCCCGATATATCTAAAATGTGTACTTTTTTAATGATTTGATCATCCAAAGTCACAATCTCCTCACTAGATCTATTATTATTATAATTATACTCCATATATTCTATTTTAGATATACTCAAATGAAAACCCTCAAACTCTAAAGTTGACCTCCATGATTCAAGTTTTCCTTTATCAACAAAAAGAATATCATCAGCAAAAATTATACACTGTTGTATCCTCTTATAAATGTTTAGTAAGAACATCCATGAATAAAATAAAAAGATATGGGCTTAAAGCTGATTCTTAATGTAATCCAACTGAAATAAGAAAATATTTGGTCAACCCACCTTTTTTGAACACCACCCAGCAGCTGGTGGTGATGATGTGGGCAGCATAAGATGGGGGTGTGTGGGCTGTGTGTTCATTGGATGTAAACAGGGGGGGGTAGATAGGGAATGTTACTAGGGTGTGCGGAAGGGGGTAGGGGGGGGGGGGGGGGGGGGGGGGGGGGGGGGGGGGGGGGGGGGGGGGGGGGGGGGGGGGGGGGGGGGGGGGTTGGTGGGGGGTGGGGATGGCGGTACTAGGGGTGCGAGGGGGGGGGGGGAGGGGAGTGGGTTACGGTGTCTGGATGGGGGTGGGGGGGTGGTGTGGTGGGTAGTAGGTCTATGGAGCCAATTCGTGGTCGGATATGGTGGGTAGAGGTGGGCTGTTTTTGGTTGGGTTTTAGGGTGTGGGGTTGGGTGTTGTGTTTGTAATGTGGGGATATTTGGTTGTTACTTATGTATTTAGGGTTGGAGTAGAATATTATGGGTGTCTACACTTTTTTGATGAAAGTTTATAAACTCGTTTATAATTAGTAAACTATTTTGAGAAATGTGTATTGTTTCAATTGGGGATACAAGAGATTGACACATCATATAATTAACTGGACAGGAATTTGTGTGTCAATGCAGATTTATTAACAGGGACGAATTATATAGTATAAGTGTAAAAAATGGAATTATGTAATTAATAAGACATATAAGTAAGTTAGGTATTTGGTAATGAGTTGGGTAAGTTAAGGAAGTAAAGATGGGGAAGGTTATGGAGAGGGAGTAGTTTTATGAGAAGCGTACCAGAAAGTAAAGAAAAGTTGTAAATTTATGAAAGAAGACTTTATAGAGA